>JARWLC010000013.1:126509058-128909058 GCA_033318265.1 Phyllotis vaccarum
CTCTAATACAGTATAGGAATCCTACAGAGAGCCTGAACAAGTGCTTTAGGGTTTAAAAATGCTGAAGGAGGTGGAATGAGAAGAAAATAACCCAAATGAGTTCCAGGTACACTAGGCTAAGGATGGGCCCAGAGAAATCTGCACACCCAAGAGAAAGCACGTTTTTGGGGACAGAGAGTTGGGTGTCAATGGATGAGAAGGAATCATTGAAGAAACAAAACTCTGGCTTCCATGGCATGTTCTGAGTGAGTGGCATGGGCCCACAATACTCCACAGCCTTGCTGTGTGACAAGATCACCCAACACCAGTTCAGATGTTAGCAAGGGTCTCCATATTCATAATTTGATTTTTCCTTCTGGAGGACATGTGACAATGGACAGGTTTTCTACATAATCTGTGGTTCATTTCTTTAATCCACACAATATAAGAAAATGATCATTGGGCCCTCTTTCTAATGAAGGATAAAATAGGAATTCTATACCAGATGATGGGGGAGAGGGACCAAACAGTACACTGGATTACCTGGAATGGTCTTTGGTCTGTACTGCTGTGTGGCTAATATCTCAGTCTTTACAAGCCAGCAAACATAAACATCAGAATGGAAAGGCCCATGGGCTCATGGGAGGAACATGCCCTGTTCTATTCTGACAAAACAAGGCCCTAAACTATCTAGTTCTCATGCACTAATCTCTCCCTATTTCAGATGGTGGCATTCATGTAAATGTATGGGCTCATCGTTTGAGGGAAAGAAAACATCGAGTGATATATGAAGAGATCAGTGACCCTGAAGAAGAAGATGATGATGAGGATGACTAAATCTGTAAGTGGTCCTTTGACACATCTCCCAAACCCCAGAATACATACTTTTTTATATAATATTAGATCACTTATCCACTTCTAGTCCTCTGGGGTGCAACAGTGAAGCTGAAGTATCATATCATGCTTCCTTTACTGCAAAGCTGGGTAATTTGGAGACCTTCTCTACCCAGGATGCTATGAGCTCCTAAATCCCAAGTCAGCTCTCAAAGTACAGGCCACATCTTACTCTGGTTTAGAAATTTAAGGAAAAGAAAGCTGAGGCAGTCACCCTGCTCTGAGAAAAGGGTTTGCCTGTGTAGCACAGGCTTTGAGGTTGGGTGAGAAGGAAGCATGTGGGCTGTGAAGGACAGGAGGAAACAGACCAGTGAGTAGGTAGTATGAATTTGCTAGTGTTTCTTTTCTTTCTTGTCTTAACCACAGAGCTTTGAAATAAACCTACCATGATAAGAAGAATGCGGTGGGAATTCCAGACCATAGCTACAATGCTGAAAGACTAAATGTCAGTTATATGTATAAATACATTATTTATTAAAATTCATTATAATTCTAACAGTTAAGTATCCATTTGCATATTATTTGTCAAGTTTTCTCTTAGCAATTTTGTAGGAGGTAACCAATACTCTGTTAGGACCTTGTGCCAAGTATTCCCTATGTATTCTTTCCACTGTACTAAGTCTCATTAGTATTGGTTTTCCTTTGCCGGGCAGTGTTTAAGCATAGATCTCTCTGTATGGTATCTGGTCAGCACTAGGAATACTACATGCTAAGCGCTCTGTTAGTGTTAGTTTTACTGTGTAAAAACCACTCTGGTAAAATATCAGTGTTTCAAGTAGGCTAGATGGCTTTGTGGTAGAGGATCCTGCTGCCAACTCTGATGACATGATTTCTATCCTAAAGACCCACATGATGGACAGAGAGAACTGACTCCCTGACAATGTCTTTTGACATTCAAAACTGAACACACACACTCCAAATAAAGGAAAATATAATAAAAGAAATCTGTCAATATTCCATTCAGCATCAAAGACAGGAGATGTAGGTCAAAAAGACCAGGCAAAGAAACCCACCCTGGTCCTGGATCTTGAGCCAGTGAAAGAAACACTTTAAATCTGAAGCCAGAACCAAAGAAACACTCCCTGACCTTGAACCCAGAGCCAGTACACGAAATATACCTTGACCCTGAAATTAGAGCCAAAAGGATAAAAAAGACAAGTGAAAGAAACATAATTTAGGCCTGAAACCAGACACGAATCAGCTTCCGAATAACTAAAACAATCAGTCCCTGAGCATAAAATTAGCACCCTGACCCGGAAATCTGAGCCAAGGAAAGAAACACGTGAGCCCTCAAACAGAACCAAAGAAACACATATTGTCCCTGAAACCAGAGCCAACTCTGCCTCTGACCAAGTAAACCAACCAATCCCTGAGCAGGAAATCCAGCTAATCCCTAAGTAGAACATCTTCTCACTGGAAACATTCCACCCCTCAGAAGCCCTATATAAGCCCCTCTATTGGTTTAGCTATCAGCTGTCCTTTTCCATCAGGGTAGAGGCAGCCACTCTCCTGTATTCCTTTCCCAAACGAATCTCTTTCTTAAAAGAGTTTTGGGTGAAGATCTTCTTTTGCTGGTGAGGAGCAGAGTCTCCACTAGGAAGCTCCCTTGGAAGGTGAGTAGAGCATCAGAAGACATGGATATCTCTGTTGCAAAGCTCCTTTCGAGGGAGTTGAACAAAGTTAAGCTGTAACAGTTCTCTCTCAGAGATGAACATCCCCACTGCATCTCAGCTTCAGGTATACCCTGACTTCCTGACAAGTCAGGATATCTTTCTTCTCACAGCTGTAGGTATCCAGGATACCCTCCACAGCTGAAGGTATACCCTGACTTCCTAACAAGTTAAGATACCTTTTCCTCCACAGCTATAATACTGGCAGGTATAGACTGCCTTCCTGACAAGAAAGAATTGTATACCTGTTCCTCCAGAAGTGTTTAGAGAATAACAGTTTTAAGGCTTATATTGAAAATTATAGAAGGTAAATATGAGACCAGGGGTTTTGGAACAATATAGACAATGGACATATAATCTGTGTGTGCTGTGGTCAGGATTAGACTTTATTAATAATACATGGCAGATACTCTGAGGTTAGTTGTGTCATACACCCATTTCATACACCATTCTTATGTAGAAACTATAATGCTCAATGTAGCTCTCCTAGTGGTGATAGAGGTAATATGGATTCCTACAGATATGGCTCTGATGAGTTGAAGTGTAGGCCTTGTGGAAAGCTAAGAGCCTGAAGATCTCTGCCTCAGTACTATGTGAGGACGCAGAGAGGAGTCATAGGTGTTGGTAAATGATCATGTTAAACAAAACAAGCCAAGTGCAGAAAGACAGATGAGTCAAGCTTAATTTCAATGAGTAACAACATTTCAATTTGTGTTTTGTGTCATTCTGTGTGTTGGACATAAAACTAGGGTACCATAAGATAGGAGGCTGAGTCCTTAAAGAGGTAAAAAGAATGACTCTATACATTGGGCATGAAGGTAACAGGGACAATTAGGAATAAAAAAGAGGACTAGCAAGATGAAGACAGATGGTGGGACAAGGTGATTTCCATTTTGATTAGAAACCAAGAACATAAGAACATGTCATTATGAAACCTACTACTTTCTATGCTACCATAAAAAATGAAGTAAATATAGTCCTGAGGAAGAAATACTAAGAGAAAACAGTGTATGTTTGAGTCACAATTAGTGGTCTTTAGGTGGAGAAAATAATCTTATATTTGGAGAAAGCTGGGATCCATGAAAATGGAAGTTGAAAACTGGCCATTCTTGTCACTCTCTAGAAGTTCCCTTACCCTGTCATCTGTCTCACTAACACCCACTGTATGGCCATCAGAAAAATCACACATGTCAAATAGAAATTAAAGACCACTCTCAAGCAAATGTTAATGGTGACAGGCTGATGACTTCTAGCTGCAGTAGTATGCTCAGAAGTCTGTAGGATGGACCTTGTATTATAGATTTCTGAAAATATGGCCCAACCCTATTTTGTACTGCAGTCATAGAATGGAAGAATAATATCCATGGTTCAATTGATTTATGGATATTTAAGTATTCCACATACACATTTATAGAGATTAAATGGATATGATTTACTTTGAACATATTAGACATCCCCAAACTGTAGCTATTTATGAAAATACTAAATACACAATGAATACAACTTAAATGATCCAAGTGCCAATGGAAGTTCTGTATCTAAGTTATTCAGAATTCAATCTGTGTTTGCATCAGGATCTTGGTGCCTGGAGGATATTTGGCAGTTACAAATCCAACTGGAAATGACACTTTAAGTAGGTGTGGGTACCAGTCTAAAAGGGTATTGTGCTTGCTAAGTTCGTTGCTATGGACTGCTCTTATAAGGATCAAATTCATCTGTGGTGATATATTGTGCACACTCTAATAAAGTTTGCCTGAAGATCAGAGGACAGAGGCAGCCACAGTTAGCCATAGAGGTCAGGGAGTGGTGGCACATAACTTCAATGCTAAAATTCCAGAGGCAGGGGATGAGATTGGTCTGGGTCTCTGTGAGTTCAAGACGAAACAGAGGCAGGTGGTGGGGCACACACCTGTAATCCCAGCCCTTGTGATCCCACACTCCTACTCCCAGTACTTGGGAAACACAACATCTTTAATCCAAGCACTAGGTTGTTTGAACCAGGAAGTGAAATGGCTGGGCAGAGAAAAAGATAAAAGGTGGAAGATACATGATTTCAGCCCTTTCCCTTGGGTTGAGGTCTCAGAGACATTCAGTCTGAGGATTCCTGGAGACTGGATCTATCCCTTTTCTGCCTGGAGAATTTGTGAGATGAGAAGTGACTGTGGCTTGTTTCCCTGTGTCTCTAATCTTTCAGTTTTTCCTCAATATTATAAGATCAGTTACGATTCATGCAATATTCATCCATCCTCTTTAATAATACAGTTTTACAAGAGCTTTAGGCTCCATTGCTGAGCCATCATCTACAATGTATGGCTCCAGGTACTGAATAAACTGGTGGTACAAGGAAATGAAGCACAGTTAACTGCATGCTATGTTGTTTTAACTGTAGATCCTGGTAGACTGGCATCTTCCTTCAGCTTCTCTGGCTACTCTTTAGAGGCTCTGCCCAGATGTACTTCACCTCTCATTCTTAGTGTGTCAGGACTAGGGCTTTCCCCAAGAAATTCTTTTTAGAGTGGAGAATCTGGTTCCAAGTCACCAATTTTACCCAGCTTGATGAGTATAATTTTAGAAAGTAATGTATAGTCAAAAAATGACAAGTTTATTGTCTTTAGGAATGAAAGAAACTTAAAGTAATCAACTGTAGGCAGAAGTTTCTGTCTTGGCAGCCTCTTCGAAGTACCTAGCAGTTGCTTCCTAAATAACTGACTCAGAAGTTTAAAATTAAGTATTAAGTAATATTAATATTATTAAAATAAGCTGACTCTTACACTTAAATTAACCCATATTTTTATTTATGTTTAGCGATGTTGCTTGGTACTTTTTCTCTGTACAGCACCTTCTCCGTACTTCTCCTTTTCAGCACTCTCAGTTTGTCTGTCTCATTTCTACTCCGTGCTTGTCTACTGAACAATCAGTGTTTTATTAAACCAATTTCAGTGACAAAATGTTACTATGTACAAAAGCACCATTTCACAGCATTTCTGCCTTTTGTCTATTTAAGAAGGAAGGTTTTAAATATAACACGTTATGACTATATACTAGAAAACAGTAATCAAGATAGAATTATATAATGACTTATCTCTCCCCTACATCCAGGCCAGCAGGGAAAAAGCCCTGTAGGCTAGAATCCCCAATAAAATCCGGTTTTCTGGACACCCTCAACTAGAAAACTTCCACAAGCCCCAACCCACCCCAGAACCCAGTCACTTCAGCAGGTGCTTGAGACTCACAGATCCTCAGTACCTATTGGACCAAGAGGTAATTGACACCCAGCTCAGACAGAGATCCCAGTCTCCTGGGACAGAACACTTGGAACCTTACCCCCTCTCATATATTCCCTGCATTCAGGCCAGCAGAAAACCTCCCCTACAGACCAGGACTCCCTAGTGAAGCCCAGTTCACAGAACACTCCTATCTACAAACTCACCCAATCACCTCATGACAATAGTGATTACTTGAGACCCACAGTCCCACAGTATCTATTAGATTAAAAGCCCCTATAGGATTAAGAACACCTTCTAGATCAAGAGCTAATATTGGACCAAGAGTGAATCCCTGAGACAGACATTCTTCCAGCTCTTATTGCACCAAGAACTGGGCACTGTGACACAGAATATGCTACCTCCAAGTGGACTGAGAGCCCAGATTGTACCAAGAAGGCTTCCTGATACACACAGGAATAACAGATTGCAGCAGAGTCACCTCCCTGGGATAGATACAAATCCTGCAATGGGCAGATCCTAGCTCAAGAATACATATAACAACATAAAGAACAATGTGGCACCACTAGACTCTGGTGGTTCTACAACAAGATCTGATCATAACAACGAAGAAGAAAGAATAATGAAGAAGCAGGAGAAGAAGAAGAGGAGGAGGAAGAAGACTAAGAAGAAAATAACCTTAAAAACAATTTTATGAAGATAATCGAGGCCTCAAAAGAGGAAACAAATATCTCCCTTAAAGAAATACAGGAAAAGACAAGCAAAAAATTGGAAGAGATAAACAAATGCTGGATGAAAATAATGAAAACCAAGAAAAAGCAATCAAATAAGTGAAGGAAACAATTCGAGATGTAAAAATTGAAATAGAAGCAATAAAGAAAACACAAACTGAGGGATGGTGGAAATGGAAAATCTGAAGAAATGCACTGGAACTACAGATGAAGAATGACCAAGAGAATGCAAGACTAAATGGAAGATTTGATAGTGGAAACAGATTTGTCACTCAAAAAAAAAAAACCTCAATAAACACCCCCCCCACAAAATCATCACATAAGACGTCTAGGAAATCTGGGACACCATGAAAAGACCAAACTTAAGAATAATAGGAATAGAAGAAGAATACCAGCTCAAAGGCACATAAAATATATTGAAGAAAATCAAAGAAATGTCTAAAGATATAAGAAGCTTATGGAACACAAAATAGACTAGATCCCTCCAAATGTTTGCTCACCACATAATAATCAAGCCAGTAAGCTTACAGAATAAATAAAGAATACTAAGAGGTGCAAAGAAAAAAATCATGTAACTTATAAAAGCATACCCATCAGAATATCACCAGACTGTTCAGTGGAATCAATGAAAGCTGGAAGATGTTATGCAGACACTAAGAGACCATAGTTGCCAACACAGACTAAAATACCCAGCAAAAATATAAACCACCATAGGTGGAGGAAACAAGATTTTCCACCACAAAACCAGATTTAAATAATACCTATCCACAAATACAGCCCTAGAAAAAGCACTAAAGGGAAAACCCCAGCCTAAGGAAACCATATATAACAGATAAGCCCCACAGAAGAAAAAGACAAAAAAGGGAAACAACACATATACTATCATCAATAATAACAAAACTAATAATCACTGGACATTAATATCCTCTAATATCCATTGAATCCATTCACCTATAAAAAGACACACCCTAACACCATGGATACAAATGCAGAAGCCATCTTTCTGCAGCAAATAAGAGACACATGTCAACTTCAACTACAGACACTGACTCAGAGTAAAGGGTTGGGAAAAGAATTTCTAATCAAATGATCCTAAGAAATAAGGTGCTGTAATCATCCTAATATCTAAAAAATAGACTTCCAACTAAAGTCAAAAGAGATCACGGTAGACATTACTTATTCATCTCAGGAATAATCCATCCAATTAAAGTCTCAATTCTGAAAATTTATGCCCACAACACAAAGGTACCTTCATATGTAAAAGAAATATTAGTAAAGCTTAAATCTTACATCGAACCTTAGACTTTGATAGTGGGAGACTTCAATACTTCACTCTCATCAATGGATTGGTAGGTCTACCAGACAGAAACTCAACTGACAAATAAGGGTTTTGTAGTGGGATTCAGGTGTTAGCTGACAAGGCTTGTAGGTGGATCTCTGGGGTAATGGGAGCCTGAATGGGGCATGACCAGACTCTCAGACACTGAGGTTTTGTTCCTGTGTTCTCAGAAAATGGATCAGCAGCCCTAGTTCCTATCTCCAAGAACTGTATTAAGGATCAATTTGTACCATCAGTGTTCTTATGCCCTTCAATAAATATTAACCCTTTATATGATATATTGCAAGTGAATTTACCACGATAAGATCTAACAGATATTATGATCCAAATGGTCTTAATAGATATATACATATCTTTCCAACCAAAAAATGAATATACCCTTTTCTTAGCATCCCATGAAACTTTTTCTCAAATTGACGACATACTCAGTCATAAAGCAAATATCAATAGATACCAAAAAATTGGAATAACTCCTTGTATCCTAAAAGACCACCATACACTAAAGTTAGAGTTCAATAACACAAACCACAGAAAGCCTACAAACTCATGGAAACTGAACATCTCTCAATTGAACCACTTTGGCAAAGGAAGAAGTAAAGAAAGAAATCAAAGGCTTCCTAGAATTCAATGAAAACGAATCCAGAACAAAACTTACAGGACACAATGAAAGCAGAGTTAAGAGGAAATCTCAAAGAACTAGATGCCAATATGAAAAACCTAGAGCAATCTCACACAAGAGACCTAACCTCCCAGCTAAAAGCTTTCAAACAATTAGAAGCAAACTCACCCAGAAGGAGTAGATGGCAGGAAATAATCAAACTTAGGACTGAAATCAATACATTAGAAACAAAGAGAACAATACAAAGAATCAATAAATCAAAGAGTTGGTACTTCAAGAAAGTCACCAAACTCTTATCAAACTAATCAAAAGGCAGATGGAGAACATCCAAATTAACAAAATCAGAACTGAAAAGGGAGACATAACAACAGACATCCAGGAAATCCAGAGAATCATTAGGTCATACTTCAAAAACCTGTACTCTACGAAATTGGAAAACCTATAGGCAATGGACAACTTTCTGAACAAGTACCATTTACCAGAATTAAATCAAGAACAGATAAATGATCTAAATAGACCTACAGCCCTCATAAAAATTTAAGTGTTGTTAAGTCTCCCAAGCAAAAGAAGCCCAGGGTCAGATGGTCTCAGCAAGGAATTCTACCAGTACTTCAAAGATAAATTAAGAAATTAATATCAATGCTCCCAGAATTTTTCCACACAATAGAAACTGAAGGAAATTTGCCAAACTTTTTATGAGGCTATATTCACCCAGAAACCCAAGCCACACAAGAATGCAACAAAGACAACAAATTACATACCCTCATGAACATCGAATCAAAAATACTCAATAAAATACTGGCAAACCAAATTCAAAAACAAAATACTGGAAAATGAAATTCAAAAAATACTGGCAAACCAAATTCAAAGAAATCATCCAGCATGGTCAAGTAGGCTTAACTCCAGAAAGGTAGGGATGGGTCAACATACAGAAAACCATGAATGTCATCCATCATATAAACAACCTGAAAGATAAAAAGAATCCATGTGATCATTTCATTAGCTGTTGAAAAAGCCTTTGACAATATCCATCTCTGTTTCATGATAAGACTCTTGTAGAGATCAGGAATATAGGGAAACACCTAAACATAATAAAGTTAATCTACAGCAAGCTACCAGCCAACATCAAACTAAATGGAGAGAAACTCAAAGCAAGCCCACTAAAATCAGGAACAGAACAAGGCTATTCTCTCTTCCCATATCTTTTCAATATAGTTCTCAAAGTCTTAGCTAGAGTAATAAGACAACAAGATGAGATTAAGGGGATATAAATTGGAAAGGAAGAAGTCAAACTATCTCTATTTGCAGACAATATGATCGTATACATAACTGATGCCAAAATTCTACCAGGGAACTCCTACAACTGATAAACACCTTCAGCAATTTAGCGGGGTACAAGATTAACTCAAAATATCCACAGCACTCCTATACACTAAGGATAAAAGGGCTGAAAAAGAAATCAGTGAAACATCCCCCTTTATAATAGCTAACAATAGTATTAAGTATCTTCACGTAACTCTAACCAAAGGAGTAGCAGGCTTGTTTGACAAACCTTTAAGTCATTGAAGAAAGAAATGGAAGAAGATATCAGAAAGTGGAAAGATCTCCCATGCTCCTGGATAGGTAGGATTAATATCCTAAAAATGGCAATCTTACCAAAAGCAATCTACAGATTCAAGGAATCTCATTAAAATCCCAACATAGTTCTTCATAGACCTTGAAAGAACAATACTCAATTTCATACAGAATAACAAGAAACCTAGGATTGCCAATATAATCCTCTTCAATAACAGAATTTTGTGAGGCATCACCACACCTGACTTGAAACCCTACTATTGAGCTACAGTAATAAAAACAGCTTGGTACTTGTAGTGGGATTTAGGTGTCAGCTGATAAAGTCCTAAGATGCTTATCCAGAGTCCTGAGCTCCTGGAGGGGGTTTGGCCAACCTGGAGGGGGTGTGGTCAACCCCATTGATAAGGGGCTTCTGGGACATGAAGAGCTCTCTTCCTGGTTCCTGGCTGCTGGAGAGACAGGAGCGGAATCCACTGTAGGTCCATCACTCGCCCATCGCTCATCCATCGCTCGGGTACTCCAGTCCCTGTTTAGGTGCTACTATAAGCTGTTACTAATATCATGAGTGTTGATTTATATTCTAATAAATATTTATCATGGACTGGTGCCTTGTAAGTAATACTCCGCCTACATCTGGCACCCAACGGGGCCTCCAGTGTGTGGGGGTGCGGGTTTTCAGCTCTGTGCACAAACATGAGTTTTCGGCTCAGTGTGGAAACATGAGTTTTCAGCTCAGTGAGCATGTGGGGCCCTCAGGGGGAGTGGTCCATTGTCCACTTGGCCTGCCACTGCCTGCTTGTGTGGTGGCTCCATCTATCTAGCCCTGGTAGAGGAGTTTAAAGTGCACGCACATCCCTCCCTCCCATCCAGCCCACGTGGTCACTGATTGTGACCCAGGCAACTGTAAATTACTCATGCAAGCGAACAAAGGAAACAAAAACCCTTCTATTTTGTGATTAACATCCTGTCTTAATTTGTGAGAATTTGCTTTTTCCAAGGCTTGTATTCTGCCTGCTGGGGCCCTTCAAAACCACATAGGGTCTGTAGGTAGCTTCCTGCTGCTGAGAGCCTCTGAATCTGCCATACAGTGAGCAGGGCATTGAATGCTACTGTGACACCTGTGGACTAAATAAACAGCGTAATTACACCTGAATTGATCCAATGACTGACAATTATTCTTTTGAAGACTTTAGGTCATATTTTGCCATGGTGGTTGACAAATTTTTAAATGAATACCTTTGAAGGATTCAATACCCCAGTCTTACTATTTTTTGGCTTGTTTCTCTATTTTATGTTTCAAAATAAGAGGATGATGACAGAGGTGTCAAATGGAAACCAACAATTACTGTCCAGATTATGTATTATGGAACTATCGAATTCTACAGTAGCAGATGAGGTTAAACAGGTACAAAATGTAAATCAACAGTTGCTGTCCTAGGTATATGATGTGGAACTGTCAAACACTAAGATGGCAAAAAGGATGGATACTTTGGAAATTGGTTACAACAAGCTTTCAGATAAGGCTTCCTCTTTAGATATGAATAACACTGTACAAGAAAAGTATAGGCTCTACGTAAATGATGAAAACAAGAAACTTGTTGACTACATTAATGATGAGAACAAGAAAATCATTAATTATGTTAATGATGGGGATCAAAAAATTGCTGGCTTGCTGAGGTCTTTGGAAGGACTTCTTCATCAGGACACTCAAGATCTAGAAAAATCAATAGTATCTAAACTTCAAGAATGGAAACCAGTAGTATCCCAAATCCAGGAATGGGAACTGGTCATATCCAAAATACAAGAATGGGAGGACCATATTGCAATGCTGGAAAAGGGTATTGATGCATCTTATGCTCAGAACAGTTCAGGTCAACCCCCAATGGGATATTATGGTACTGGAGCTACTCTACCTAAAGTGGTAAACATAACAGGGCTACCCCCTTCTGCACCACTATTATTCCCAGCTACTATTCAGACAAAGATAACACCTGGGGGAACCTCAGAATATGTAGAGTATAGCTATGAGCCAGTACATATGAGAGACATCAAGGATTTTAAAGAGGCAATATCAATGCACAGTATACACTCTACTTATGTAAAGCAGCTTCTAAATTCATGGTCAGCAAAAAACCGGATTAAACCAACTGACTGGATGCAGCTAACAGCAGACATGTGGTCAACTTGTAATAGAATTATCCTTCAAGACTGGATAGATTTGGTTATAGCAATCTTGGAGGCTGGTTCCCAATTACAATGTAAGGAAGATGAGGCTAAGACCATTGAACAACAAAATAGGGCTAGAGGGATTGAAATATTCCAAGACTAGTTACTTAAAATTTGAATATTTTGCTAATGTAGAACATCAGTCTTTATATTATGACTATGCCCTAGATTTATGTCATATGGCAACCTTAAATATTTGGCATAGAATTTTAGAAGTAGGAAGGAAAATTGAGTCACATACAAAAGTTATGCAAGGCATAAGATAAACCTTTAAAGATTTCTTACAAACATTGACTTCAGTAGTAAATAGAATGATACAAAATTCAGAAGCTAGGCAAAGAATACTGGAATCCATGGCTTTTTAAAATGCCAAAGTATAATGCAAAAGGGTATAAGGTTGAAAAGTAAAGATCAGCACCCATGAAGGAATGGATGCTAAATACAATCGATATTGAATATCCTAACTCTGATAATGATTGGATAGGAGAGGTGATTTCCTGAGGTTTGAAGCAAAATTGAAATTTAAAATGTTTCAATTGCAGTTAATAAGGTTCTTTTAAAAGGACTGTAGACAGAGTGTTCCTAGAAGCAATGTTTTTGCTAACAATGACCCCAACAATATGCTCTTCCCTTCTGGATTATGCAGAAGGTGTGGCAAAGGCTGATGTTGGACTAAGGAATATAAATCAACAAGGTACAGACAAGGTAATCCTTTGCCTTTGGTAAATGTCCTGAGGAACCTCTCACAGGAACCCAAGTCACATTCAGTTTGGTCATTTTCTATCATAGTGGAGACATAGTGGGTTTATGTTACCTCATACAAAATGATACTCTCCAAATCCATCCATTTACCTCCAAATTTAAAGGTGTCATTTTTTTACTGCTGAGTATTATATTATGTAAATGTACCACATTTTTTAAATCCATTCTTCATTTGAGGGGCATCTGGGTTGTTTCTAGGTTCTAGATATTATGAATAATGCTGCTTTGATCATAGTTGAATTAATGCCTTTGGAGTAAGAATGTGCATCCTTTGAGTACATGCCTAATAGTGGTATTGCTCGATCATTGGGAGACTGATTCCCAGTTTTCTGAGGAAATGCCATACTGAATTCCAGAGTGGCTGTACAAGTGGCCTCCAAAAGTAGAGGAGTGTTCCCCTTGCTCTGCATCTTTTCCAGGATAGACTGTAGTCTGTGTTTTTAATTCTAGCCATTCTGACAGGTGTAAGATTACATTTCTCTGGTGTCCAAGGATGCTGAGCAATTTTTTAAGTGCCTTTCAGAAATTTGAAATTCTTATGTTAAGAATTCCCTTTTTAGCTCTGAACCTCATTTTTAATTGGATTATTTGGGTTTTTTTGACCTCTGGTTTCTTGAGTTCTCTATATACTTTAGAGATCAGTCTTCTGTCATATGTAGGGTTGGTGAAGATCTTTTCCCATTCTGTAGACTGTCATTTTGTTGTATTGACCATGTCCTTTGCCTTTCAGAAGCTTTCCAGTTTCAAGAGGTCTCATTTATTGATTGTTATTCTTGGTGTCTGTGCTACTGGTGTTATATTTAGGAAGTGATTGCCCTTAACAATGCATTGGAGGGTATTTCCCACTTTAATTTCTATCAAGGTGAGTGTATTTGGGTTTATGTTGAAGTCTTTGACCCATGTGAACTTGAGTTTTTTGCTCACCTGGATTTCATAAATGAAAGAAGACATGAATGCATGTCAGTGGTTTGAGGTATGAGCTAAAGAGCCAATACTTTAATTATTAATATATTGTGATTGAAAAAATGCAGACCTGGTACTGTAAAGCTGACCAAGAATGTATGATTGCATAGGCCCCATGGGTGGAAACTGTTATTATGATTTTACTAAATGAATTTAACACAAACTGGCATCTAAATTTATATTTCTTCACCTTAGATACTTCTCAGACATTATTAGAGTAGTTTTGTTTTAAAGTGAGTGATGGCTAATACAGGAGCTCCCAATTGGTTAGAATGTAGAAAATGTGTCTATGCATTTATCAGCTAAGCATTGAACGTATATGTCATGCATCTTGCTTTCAAACTTCAGTACCATTGTTAAAGAGGGGATAGAGAGATTGTAAGAAGCAGAGGACAGGAAGGACCAGAGCAAATACAGTATTTTATGGACATGACAAATTGTTACACTCATAAACTCATAGAGGTTGCCTTTGCCTATATAAGACCTGCTTTGTCAAGCCAGTCAGCATTCTAGCATGGAGTGAGTAGGTACTCATGAGCTCCCACTCCTTTAAAAGTATCCTTTTTGAAAATGAATGGCTTTCATGGGAAGGAGAGTCTGTTTTCTTTAAGGGTATGGACTTTATTAATTCAAGCATACTCTAGTGGATGATCTCTCATCCCATGTTATATAAAGAGCACAAATTGGGCTTTTTGGTTATTTTTTTAAAAAAAATCAAGACATGAATTTGAGGAGTGTGGGGAAGTGAGAAAAACATCAAAAAATATTTTATGTTAATTAGATGAATGAGTAAGGTATGTGTGAATATGATCAAAATACATAAAACCCTCAAAGGATAAAATTAAATACCATATTGTAATACAATTAAGAAATTATGTTAATGAACTACAATTAGATTGCATCCAACCTGGCAAATTGGAAACTGTGGGAACAGGATCATCTCTGGAGTTAACTCTTCCACTTATATTACGATGATCCATTTTCATTGATGTCAGTTATAAAAGAGAATGTGTGTTGGGTGTGTGTGTGTGTGTGTGTGTGTGTCTTGTATTGTTTCTGTGTGACAGTGTCTGCATGTATGTGTATAGGGTGGATGTGTCTGCCGGTGTTTAAGTTGTGATACAGGACTGATAAAGGACAGGTATGACATATTAGCTGTTTATTTATTACCCAAACTTATGTAGATTTTTGACGTTAATATGGCAGGGTCTTTTACACCATCCTCTAAAGAACTCTTTTCCACACAGCCCTAACCTGAAGATGAAGAAAAGACATGCCTGTAACCTTACCAAGTTTCTCAACTGAAAAGGTGATTCTTCACAGCCCCTCCCTAACTACTCACCAGTGTGAGTGCCATGGACTTCAATACATTCCAATGGAGATTCTTCCTCCTTGTCCTTGCAAAGCATAAAAATTGGTTTGTTGACTGTGACCCCTAAAAGGAAACAAAGTTCTTGCTCTTTAACAGACAGCACAAAAATGGAAATGCAGCTAGGATCTGGGATGCAGCACAGGCCTTCAGGCCCACAAGAACAAGAGCCTGCAGGAAAGAAAAGTGCAGACTGCTGCAGGCCTGAGTCCTATTGCCTGTGCTCTATGCTCTCAGCCCTGAACACATTGGAGAAAGCAGCATGCTCAGCCAGCACTTGGACATTTCTCTGTGAAGAAAAGTATTGTGTGACAGAGAGAGGTACATACTATATGTTGAAAAGAAGCTGTGGCATAGAAAATAACTGGGAAACACTCAGGCTTGTCTAAACCTGGAACTTCCTATTACCTAAGGCCATCATTCTTAAGTAGTTTCTTTTCATATAAACGTAGAGACTTTTCTGCCAGTTGGTGATATTTTCCCATTCTTCCTCAGAGAAATATGAAGCAATATCTTGGAAGGCCTAGAAAACAAGAAAATATAAAATCTTAGAAGTACTCTCTGCTTGACATGTGCGCCATTCATACTAGAACACTCTCTTTGTTGGAGGACCTCAGTGGTCAACCTAGAAAATCAAGATAATTGATGCTGTGAAATGTGGGGATCAAGTGAGAGATTTGCATAACAGCCATTTCCCAACTACATTGGAAATGCTTGATGCTATCAGGTCTCCCTTTGGTCCTGCTCATGATGACAAAGTGGTGATTATTACCAAATGCATTTAGTACTCAATTACCATTCTAAATTCATCAGGGATACTGGAGAAGGAAATTTTGAGAATGCCTCTGGTTTCCACCTTCTGAAAATTATTTCTGTCATGGTCCTTGTTTATGCATCTGCTTGTGCCCACACCCTGCTTGGTCAACTCACCTTAGAGATCTTTCCCTCATGAATCATTTTCCCAGAGTTATTTTCACAAGAACTCTCTTTTTTCCTGTCAGAAAGATGAGTGATATTTTGAGAAGACATCATCTGATTTGGTTCCAGCATAAAATAAACTATCCCGGGAAGGGTGTTTCTTCTAAAATAAAATAAAATGTCCTGTGAGGAAAGGAGGCATGGATGGACAATAACCATCAGTACATGAAGTTTATTTATGGTCCATTTCATCCTAAAATCACCTACCCCAGATTAGATCTATGAGAGAATTAGGAATAAGTTGGATTCTCTGACTGTGTATAAAGTTAAATTGAGTCTTTAAATGTGAGGTAAGCTTCTGTTCTGATTTGTTGCCCTGGAGTGTTCATTGAAATTAAGAGAAAGAGATTGAATTGAGCAAGGGCAGACATGTTCTCTCTCATGTGAAGAACATGGAAACGAATTTCGTAGGAGCTAAGAAAACAGATTCACTGAGAGGTAGATTATGGGGAAAAGGAGGTACAACAGGAACAGGTAGTAATTAGTATAGTTGCTGGTATTTTGCAGTACACTTTAATAACCACAGTTTAAAGCTGCATATGGTGAATTTGTGAGGAGGAAAAGAGAAGCCAAAAATGCATTCCTATGCATGTAATGATTTGGGAATGTCTTTCTGTGTGCTGTGAATATCAATCTTTAGATAAAGGAACTGTTTTGGCCGGTGACAGGCACCATAGAAAAAGTAGAAAAGGAAATCACAGCATACATAGGAGAAGCAGGGCAGAGTCAAACAAATCGACCCAGCCACCCAAGAAGAAGCATGTAAGGAACACAAGTGAACCACGGGCCAATGGCAGACAGTTTTATGAGAGTGGGTTGAGTTAGGAGGTAAAAGCTGGCTTTGGATGTGCCTGAGCCATGAACCAAGCAGCATGAACTTAATATAGGTGTCTGAATCATTTTGGGGGAACTGATCAACTCGGGAGGCTAAGAGGACTGGGCCTATAGGTCTGTGGGTCTGAAAACTCAAAGCACTAGATACCGATATGAAAAACCTAGAGGACAAAACTTACTTCCAGAAAAACTTAAAGTACCTTGATTCAGCTTAATTTAGAAGAACAGCTAACTAGAGCAGCCAGTACCTTTGAAGGTCTCAGGAATATGGATTGCCAGGTAAGGTAAGAATGGAATGTAGGATCCCAAGGTTCCAGAAAAGAAGTACATCACAAATGTGGGGATTATGTATACCTACTTGAGGTTTTATTATATTTCTCCATGTCACTGGCTGCTACAGAACCTGTTAACCTGTTGAGATGAACATTTCTATAAACACCTAAGCTTTGCCTATGTCTATACTACAGTTCTACACCCTATTGTGAAGTTGTTCATCTAAAAAAAATCACTTACCATTTCAAAACATTCCCAGTATTCCTTAATCAGTCTAACCTGGGATCTCTCTATAATAAACTATTAACATTTAGCTCATTTATTAAGGATAGTGTTAAAGTTGAAATTTATCCTATGTAAGCTATTTCTCCAATGAACTAAAAACTTGTTGTACATTAATATTCCTATGAATAATAGTGAACAATGTACATGTGATGCACTTTATTGTGCTCTTTGAGAGTTCCCAAGTGCTTCTGTAAGGAAGGTTTCTCTAATAGTATATGTTTCCACTGGTCCCCTGATGCTCCCTAGACTTTCCGTCATGGGTACTGGTCTGTCAATAATGGCCTAATCAGAATGACTGAGACTTCTTCAGGAAATGAAATGATCTGTGGACCTGGAGATCAGCACTAAAACTTTCATTTCATATTCTCTGTGTGGTTTCTTCTGACTTATTGTTTTCAAATTAATTTTAGGTCATATTACAAAGCAATGGCTTTCCCGCAGCCAGCATTGTTCTAAATGGAAAAGATTGTAAGCGATACTCTAAATAGAGAAACAAGTCAGGACTCTACAATAGTCCCATGCTTGGCCCTGGGTTGCATCTGCAGCATGACAAAAAATGCAAAATGATGGAAAGAAAAACCACGTAGAGTGTCTTAGAAGAATAATTCAGAAAAACAGAGTGAGAGATTTTTCTCAATACTTGACCAAACTTGTGAGCAAATACTCAAGCTGAATGGTCTATTTATGCCGTCACTAAAAAGAGAGAAATTACCTTATTCAAAGATAACAGCAAAACAGGTTAAATTACCTCTCTCAATACAACTAGAGAGACTAAATACAAACTGGAAATCACAGCTTATGTAAAGAAGTAGACCACTTCAGCCATCACTAGTTTTCCCTTTAATTTGCTAGTAAATGGTTTCTTGTTTGCAACTGTATTTGCGTTTTCGATTTAAATCTCTAAACTGTTTATGTAATTTTACTTTTGCCATATTATGTTTTCCTCAATGAATGAGTTGACAGGTAATATTTTAGTCTATCATAGTATTTCTAAAGTGAATATGAAAGTGGAAAATTTTATTGCCACTTGATTATCTAACAATGACATATTACCTTTCTGACATTGTGCAACATGTAAATTTTATATGTTGAGTATTAATTATCCTACCATAAAGCATGTAAATTGTTAAAGTATTCATTATTTTAGTACTTTCTAATTTACTGACCTTCTATACTCTAAACTTTAAGGGTATATATGAATGTGTATATAATATTATCATAACTTGTGCATTTATCAGGAATTACAAATACATAAATTTTGTTTCAGTTATAAACAAGAAATATAAAAACAATTACATCCATAATACATAACATAAAAGTTAGGGACAATCTATTTTTAAACTGTTTTTTGGATATTCTGATAATAAGGATGTTTTATATTATTCTATGTCCTGTGTTGCAAGAACCGTTATTCATTACTGACTTCTAAGCACATACATTGGTTTAGATAGTGTTTTTTTTATTTATGAATGACGTACAAACAACTTTTAAACTTCATTGCCCACTTCAGTTTTATATTTCCAAGTAATAAACAAGTCTGCTATGTTTAAAGAGTTTAAAAAAAACACTAACCCAAATATGTTTCAATATACTGCATGAAGAACTAACTATAGACAAAGAAAGGAACTTCATTTTAATCAATGTATTCATCAATTAATAAAATATTACAATACTAAAGACATGCATAAAACTCTGGTGTACTCAATTTCATCAAATCGTATTAATAAAATTAAACACCCAGATTGACACAAACCTAATATGGTGGGAAATTTCAGCACTCCAATTTCTTCTACAGATAAGACATCTGGATGAAAAAAATAAAGAGAAATTTCAGAGTTAAATGACATCTTCTATCAAATGAACCTAATAGATATCTAGAGACTATTAAACCCAAATACCAAGGGTATACACATATACATTCTACTCAGCAACACAGGGAAGCTTCTTCAAATATAACATATGCTCAAATGAAAAAGAAGCATTAATAATACAGAAAAGTGAAATAATTTCATGTATCCCACCCAACCATTATGCAATAAACTTAAAATCAACACCAAACAAAAATATCTACTAAATGTATAAACGTATGGAGATTAAGTACCTCATTATTAAATGATGAATGGGCCAAAAAATTAAAATATTCCTCTAACTAAATGCAAGAAAACCACCACGATATAAACTTTGTGAAAAAATCAAGGCATTTTTAAGAAGGAAGTTAATAGCCCTAAGTGCTACACTTGCAAAAAATGTACAGATAAATGACTTATTGATACAACACAAGAATTTGGAAAAAGCAAACCAAAATCAAATTTTGTAGATAGCAAGAAATACTTTTTTTAAAAAAAAAATCAGGTGATAATGGCTAGGCCTAGTAACCATGTTTCTGTAGAAGTGACCAGTCAGGCTGAGGACCCTTGAAAAGAGAAATATTTACACTGGTCATCCTGAGAAGTTGGTGGGGTGAGAATTGACTGTGTTCTGTTTCCTCTTTCTCATATTCTACCTTTTCCTCAATATCTGACTCAGGGATTTCAATACATGCTAACTAGAGTTTCTACATTATTTGACTCTCACCTTTCGGGGCAGGAATTAGAAAAAAAAAGACCTTGCAGCCAGAGCTATTCATGGCAAGCTGGCTCAGTTTTCTATTAGGGGTTGGCCTCCAGCGTTAAGCAGAGTCCACAACATGTGTGTCTTCTCCATGTTCATCTTGGCAAGTTTTTCAGACAGCAGCCTCCCTCTTTTAGTGGGGGTTGTGTTTTCCCTCTTTTTGGACACTAAGTAGTGCCCCCAACATAGTCATCTGAATCATCATTGACAACAAGTTTGATGAGTAAATTGGGATTACTTAAAATGGGGACGATGCCTAAAGCAAGAAGAGAACATTTTCACACCTTAAAAATGAGAAAGAGTAGCATGATGGAAGGTGGTTGGTCTTTCATCAACATTACCTTAGATGATTTGAAACTAGAACCAGTGAAGGAGACAATAAATAATATCATAATGTTTATTATAAATATTACTTTTTGATTATTTTTGTTCTATCAGTTAAAAAGACAGTTAGTGTGAATGCCAAGAAGAACACCTGAGAAAAGCCTATTAAGAGAGAACACAGAAATATTCATACAGAAACAAGAATTTAACGAGATAATCTCAACATTGACATATAAATTTACAGAGAAGCAACCTAAGGCTTTCAAGCAACCAAACTTAGTATACTCAGTAACGCTGAAGGAATCCCAAAATGATAACAATTGTTCAGAAGCTAGTTTGGCTCTAGTATAAATGTTTAGATTTAAGGAGATTCAAGAGGCAATCATCACTTAAGGTATGCACTGACAATTTGTAAGACAAACGTTAAATTTCTTGGTCACCATATAAACAAATTATGGTCAGATATTGTTATTGCTGCATTGAAGGCTAGACCACTCTCACAGTAGAAGATATGATGGGAGGAGTCCAAAACAATAGAACAAGGAAGCAAAGCTAGAGGCTGGGTGAAGGCACTCTGATTACTACTGGAGCAGTCACTAATTTGATTACAGGATATGGTCAGTTCAGGATACCTATCCACTATTTCTAGCAGTCTTAACTGGGGTCATTCTTAGAGATTTGTGAGAGTTTTCTTTAGGCCAGGTCTCTAGCTGACCACAAAATGTCCCCTTATCAAGATGTCTCTTTCATTATTCTTCCCCTCCATTCACCACCCAATCTCTCATGTTCCAATGGGTGTCAGGATGGCTGAGTGGTTTAAGGTGTCAGAGTCAAGACTCTTCTTTAAAAATCAGAATTGAGTTCTAGGTATTCAAATTCATAAAAGGAACATGGAAACTGATTTCATAGAAACTAAGAATGAAACAGTTCTCTCTGAGAGGTGGGTGGAGAAGTAGGTTCGAAAGGAACAGGAAGTTATTAGTTTAGCTGCTGGTATTTTGCAGTACACATTTGTGACTATGTTTTAAAGCTACATATGTTGAATCAGTGAGGAAAGAAAAGAGAAGCCAAAAATCCATTCCTATGCATGTAATGATGTGGGAATGGCTTTCTGTGTTGTGAATATCAATCTTTAAATAAAGGAGCTGTTTTGGCCCATGACAGACACCATAGAAAATTAGGAGGGAAATCAGAGCATAGGTAGGAGAATCAGGGCAGAGGCAGACAAATCGACCCAGTCACCAAAGAATACACATTTAAGGAACACAAGTAAGCAACGGGCCACTTGGCAGAAGGATTAATGAGAATGGGATGAGTTAAGATGTAAGAGCCAGCTGGGGATGTGCCTGAGCCACAGACCAAACAGCACGAACTTAATATAACTGTCTGAATCATTTTGGGGGACCTGATCAGCCCCGGAGGTTAAGGGTTCTGGGCACGCAGGTCTGTGGGTCTGGACCCCTGGCCACCCAGGGCCAAGAAACCTCACTGTTACACATTAAATACAAGATGTTGGAAAGTTGAGATAGAAAGGTCCTATGTTCAATGCCTGTCTGAGCTACAAAGTGACATCAAGACCAGGTTGCATAATACATAATTTAATCTATACGATTCCTTCCTAGCATAAGTGGTCCATGCATTAATTTCCCAATTTTACCAGAAAATAGAAGAAGAGAGAGGTCATAAACTTCCTTTACATGAGGACACAGAAATATGAATTGTCTACATTTGATAAGCACACAAATGTATATCTTGAATCACGACACTGTATTTTACTTGTGCATGAACTATCGTTGTATATAAATTAAAATATATCATATACTCATAAGTGGATAGTATGAAGGCAAAGGATGGCCAGACTACAATCCTTCGTCCTAGAGAAACTAGGCAACAAGGAGTACCCTAAATGAAGACTTGGATCACCTTGGGAGGGGGAGACTAAACAATTAGGATGGGGAAGTAGAGGGAAGGGCAGGGGGACATGAGGAATCAAAATAGCAGAGTTGGGAGAGGAACAGAGAAGGAGTGAAATGAAGCAGATATCTTGATAGAGGGGAACATTGTGGGGTTAGAGAGAAACCTGTTGCCAAGGAAAATTTCAGGAATCCACAAAGATGATCCCAGCTAAGATTCCTAATAATAGCAGAGAGGGTGCCTGAACTGACCTTCCCGGGTAACCAAATTGATGACCACCCTAACTGTCATCATAGAACCTTCATCCAGTAACTGATGGAAATAGAGCCACAGAAAGATATCCACAGAAAGACACTGGGCTGAGTATGAGGGTCAAGATCATGTCAGGGAATACGACCAAGACAACTGTTCCAAGTTCCTGGGAACTCATGGACTCTATACCAACAGGTAGGGAGCCTGCCTGGGACTGACCATGATCCTCCTCATGTATGTGACAGTTATGTAGCTTGGTCTGTTTATGGGGCCTCTAGCAGTGGGACTAGGATCTTTCCTGGCACACTAGCTAGTTTCTTGAAACCTATTCCCTGTGGTGTGAGGCCTTTTTCTGCTTAGTGCAAGGGGTGGGGCCAAACTTAATATGCCATGATTTGTTGACTCCCGTAGGAGGAGTTGACCTTTCTGGGCAGTGGATGTGGGAGTAGAAAAGAGGGTGGGCATCCAACAAAGAAGAGAGGTGGAAGCAAAGATCCATGGCTGACTGAGCACTGGGCTGAGCTCCATGTCCAGCTGAGAGCAGGGGAGGAGAGGCTGTATGAGCAGGAGGATAGGGATTATGAAGAGGAGTCCCACATAGACGGCTGCCAGTAGCTCTGGGGAGCTCACTGAATCAAGAATAGCCACTGGAGATCCATCAGGAAAAGGAAGTAGGCCCTCCAAGGGTAGGCAACTGTAGGTAGATTGGTATGGGCAGTATGTAGAGCCTCAAGGAATGAAATCAGACTGTGTTCCTGTGTGTGGGCTGTCACCTTGGAGCACATTCCCTATACAGGAATACCTAACCCATCCTTGTCTTTGTGATGAGTGAGTAGAACTTGCCTGCACTGGATGTGCCACACTGAGCTAATCCACCTTCTGATTTCTTGCCCTTATCAGGGAAAGGATTGGTGGATGGGGATGGGAAAGGCTAAAGGCTCACTGGATGGGATGGGGTGAAGGGAAGTCAGGGGGAACGGGGGGGGGGGGATACATACATAAGAATGACAGTTTTATTTTTAAAAAAGTAGAGAGAAATCTGAGGTTGGAATGTAAAATAAAATAAGCCATAAGTAATACTTAGAACAAATTATCTTCGGAAGCTAGTGTTGATGGTGAACACCTCTGTTCTTAACACTTAGGAAAATGAGATATGAAGATGGGGATAGTTCAAAACCACCCTGTACTATATAAGTCTTGGTCTCAAAACAGAAGGGTAGTGAGAAAACTAACATGTCTGTGTTAAAGAGGCAACAAAGGGACTTCAAATATGTTGTAATACTTCATTACAGTTTTATTCTGTGTGTGTTTGTATATGTGCCCATGACTCACATGTCATTATAGGTTAAAGAATATCTTATATTCTCCCTGGATGCCATATGGACCCTAGCCATCAAACTTAGGCTTAGGGGATTTTTATATAAAAGACACATTTCTGGGAACCTCCTTCAATGTAAATCTGTATGTCTACATTGTTACTGACTCTTCATGTTTTTCCTTGATACATGGTATAGATATGATGTTAAGCTGACAGAGAAAGTCTGGGCTCAAATAACTCTGTCTCATCCTATTAATTAATTTAAACAGCAGTTTTATGCTAGAGTCCTGCATCATGTAGGTATCTGTGGTGTATTCTAAGATTGAGATGGTGAGGGGATTGCCACAGATTTAATGGTCTCTCAAACTGATGGCTTTCAGGGGTGAAGGAGAGAGATATATGGCTCGGATGTGCTGGAATGAGGTAAGATGAAGGAGCTAGCTAGCAATGTGCCTAAGCCGTAGGCCAAACAACATGAAGTTAATATAAGAGTCAGTGTGTTTTTGGGGGGGACTTTGACATGGCTGGTGCAAATAAGCAGCATTAGGCAGGTCTGAACAGTGGGGCTAATCTGGGCCAAAATCCTCATTGTTATAGAAGGCATCCAAAAATGGACCGAATATACCCACCGAAAGCCTGAGAAATCTTACCAAGGGATCTAGAGCAGAGAAACTGATCCAAGAGCAGGTTCAAAATTGTGTCTCTGAAGTCAGTCATGGTACATAGCTAGTGTGGCATCCAGACCACAGGCTAAATGGCAGCGGAATCACTGTGGTGAGCATAAACTGCAAGCACCCAGATCCCGAAGTCTCACAGGAATTTCAATAGCATGTGAATGACTTAAGGCTTCTGTTTATTTTGAAGAAAATGGAGCAGAGTCAATGACAGCTTTTTGGATATTGGCATTGTCTTGGGTGTGCTCTGTCTGCCTGCAGAGCTTAGAGACATGGACCATTTAAGAGAACTTCCTAACTCAGCTTTATTGGCAAAAACTATGTGGCTCTTTCAGAGAGTGCTAGCATTTTAAAAATATTTTCTGGTTAAAAATGATTAATGATACAAAATAAAAGAGATTCAGATAGAGTCAACCTCTCAATGGGTTAAACTATGTGTCAAAAGGAATATGTAGATTGGGAGAGAAAAGAAAGAAGGTAGAGAAAGTCTTTCAAAAAGAGAAATAGAGGAATAAAAGCCAAATAAAGATGGAAAATACACAGAGTCTGGATCATGGTTATTACTGTGTCTTCTTTTAATTTTTTAACTGTTAATGAGCTAACTGCAGAAGACAATCAATTCCAAAGGATGCTAAATAAAACAAAAACATATATTTTTAAAGTATCTTGACTTTGAAGTTTGTTTCTAAGGATTTGTTGCTTTGGAAGTGAGGTTCTGTTGTTGTTTCAACAGAATATGAGAACCTGCAGATTTCTTCCAGGCAAATAGGATTTCACTAACCAAGACTGCCTGAAAATTCTGTGATAGGAAGATATGGTCACATCAGCTTCAAGACTAAGATGATCCAGTCTCAATAACCTGTAAGATTGTCTGCGCCCCTTAATCAGCAGGCAGTAGTAATGAAATATTATGCCCAAATTCCCAAAATATTGATTATAAATGTTGTTTTCATTATGAATGGTTAATGGTCATAGTTAATCTCTCTCTAAGAAAAAAAGGCATATGGTATATGAGTGATTTTTTAAAAATTAGATAATTGAGGTTACTTTAATACCAAAATCAACTGTTAATCTCAACAGACATTGCAGTGCTATGGAGGTTGGTTTACTGATACAACTTTAAGATCAGTTTGTTTTATGCTGTATATATTTTTCTACTGTTGTTTAAGGTATTATGATCATGTTACTCTCTTAAAATTTGTAAAATTAAGAAATGCAGATTAATAGTCACTTGTGATAACCAAACTTATAGTCATGTCTTTCTATATGCTGTAAATAAAGATTGTTTTGGGCCATGACAGACACCATAAAAAATAGTAGGCAGGGAAATCAGAATAGGTTAGGTAGTAGTAGAAGGGCAGAGTCTCAGAGATTGAGCTAGACACCCAAAAAAGCAACATGTAAGGTACACAGGTGAGGCACGGGCCATGTGGCAGGAAAGATTGATGATAATGGCTTGAGTTAAGATGAAGGAGCTATCTAGCAATGAGCCTGAGACCTAGGCTAAACAGCATAAACTTAATACGAGTGTCTGTGCGTTTCTTGAGAGATTTGTGATAGATGGTACAGATAAGCCATGGTGGTCGGGTCCTAACAGTGGGGCTAATCTCTGCCAAAAAAACTCATCATTATTAGGGGCATTCCTCAGAAAGAACTTACAACCGATTAAAGAGGACAAAACTTCCTTCCAGAAAGACTTAAATACCTTGATTCACCTGAGTTTAGAGGACCAGCCAACTAGATCAGCCAGTTCCTTTGAAGGTCTCAGGAAAATGCATTGCCAGGTGAAGTAAGAATGGAATATAAGATCAAGGTTCCAGGAAAGAAGTACATCACAAAGGTGTGTGTGTGGGGGGGGCTATATGCCTACTTGAGGCTTTATCATATTTCTCCATGTCATTGGCTGCTACGGAACCTGCTAACCTGTTGAGATGAACATTTCTATGAATACCTGGGCTTTTCCTATGTCTAGACTCCAGTTCTACACTCTACTGTGAAGTTGTTCATCTAAAAAGATCACTTACCATTTCACTTCCTTCCCCGAGTCCTTAATCAGTCTAACCTGGGATTTCTCTACAATAAACAAATAAAATTTAAATCATTTTTTAAGAAAGTATTGAAGTTGAAATTATCCCTATTTAAGATATTTCCCCAAAGACCTAAGAATGTAATGGATATTAATATTCCTATAAATAATAGTGCACAATGTGCATGTGTCTAAACTTTATTGCACTCTCTCAGGAGTTCCCCCAAGTTTTTCTGTTAGGAAGGTTTCTCTAATAGTATATGCTTCCTCCGGTCCCCTGATGCTCCCTAGACTTTTCATCATGGGTACTGGTCTGCCAATAATGGCCTACTCAGAATGACTGAGACTTCTTCAGGAAAGGAAATGATCTGTGGACCTGGAGATCAGCACTAAAACTTTCTCTTCATATTCTCAGTGTGTTTTATTCTGACTTTTTTTAAAATTAATTTTAGGTCATATTACAAAGCAATGGCTTTCCCACAGCCAGCATTGTTCTAAATGGAAAAGATTGTAAGCAATACTCTAAATAGAGAAACAAGTCTGGACTCTACAGTATTCCCTGTCTTGGCCCTGAGTTTCATCTCCAGCACTACAAAAAATG
Source organism: Phyllotis vaccarum (assembly GCA_033318265.1). Taxonomy (NCBI): domain Eukaryota; kingdom Metazoa; phylum Chordata; class Mammalia; order Rodentia; family Cricetidae; genus Phyllotis; species Phyllotis vaccarum. The sequence continues at coordinate 126,536,499 of JARWLC010000013.1, forward strand.
CAAAATGATAAAAATAAAAACCACATACAGTGTCTTTGAAGGTAAATTCAGAAAAACAGAGGGAGAGATGTTTCTCAATAATTCACCAAACTTGTGAGCAAATATTGAAGCTCAATGGTTTATTTATGCAGTCACTAAAAAGACAGAAACTGCCTTATTCAAAGACAAGAGCAAAACAGGTTAAATTACCTCTCTCAATACTACTAGAGAGACTAAATACAACCTGGAAATCACAGCTTATGTAAAGAAGTAGACAACTTTGGCCATCATGATTTTTCCCTTTAATTTCCCGGTAAATGGTTTCAGGTTTGCACCGGGATTTGGATTAGTTGATATAAATCTCTAAACTGTATATTTAATTTTACTTTTGCCATACTCTGTTTTCTTCAATCAATGAGTTGTCAGGTAAAATTTTAGACAATGATAGTATTTCTAAAATTAATAAGAAAGTGGAAAATTTTATTGCCACTTGATTATCTAACAATGATGTTTTCTCTTTCTGAAAGTCTATAACATGAACATTTCATATGTGGAGTATTAATTATCCTACCATAAAGCATGTGAATTGTTCATGTATTCATTATTTTAGTACTTTCTAATTTATTGACTTTCTATGCCCTAAACTTTAAGGGTGTATATGAATGTGTATATAAATAGGTTAGTTTTGCCACAAAATAGACAAATATTATCATAAATTATGATAATTTATGATAACTACAAATACAAAAAAATTGTTTCAGATATAAACAAGCAATATGAAGACAATTACATCCATAATACATGATATAAAAGTTAAGGATATTTTAATTTAAATTTGGGGGGTATTCTGACAATAAGGATGTTTTGTATTTTTCTATGTACTGAGTTGAAAGAACAATTTTTCATTACTGACTTCTAAACATAGACATTGGTTTAGATGGTGTTATTTTTATTTATGAATGACATAATACAACTTTGAAACTTCATTGCCAACTATAGTCTTATTTTTCCAAGGAATAAACATGTCTGATATGTTTAAAGAGTTGAAAATAAACCACTATCCCCAATATTTTTCAATATAGTGTTTGAAGCAAAAACTATAGGCAAAGAAAGGAACTTAATTTTAATCAAGGTATCAATTAATTATTAAAATATTACATTATTAAAGACATGCATAAAACTCTGGTGCACTCAATTTCATCAAATCATATTAATAAAATAAAAGACCCAGATTAACACAAACCCAATAATAGTGGTAAATTTCAGCACTCCAATTTCTTCTATACATAAGACATCTGAACACAAAAAAAGAGAAACTTCAGAGTTAAATGACATCTGCCATCAAATGAACCTAATAAATATCTAGAGACTATTCAACCCAAATACCAAGGGTATACACATATACATTCTACTCAGCAGCACAGGGAAGCTTCTTCAAAATATAACATATGCCCAAATAAAAAACAAGCATTAATAAATACAGAACAAGCATTAATAAATACAGAGAAGTTGAAATAATTTCATGTATCATACCCAACACTTATGCAATAAAATTAAAATGAACACCAAACAGAAAAAGTCGACTAAATGTATAAACGTATGGAGATTAAGCAACTCATTATTAAATGATGAATGGGCCAAAAAATTAAAATATTCCTGGAACTAAATGAAGCAAAACCACCACGATATAACCTTTTGGAAACAGTCAAGGCATTTTTAAGAAGGAAGATAATAGCCCTAAGTGCTACACTTACAAAATATGTACAGATAAATGACTTATTGATATAACAAACCAAATTCAAAAACAGTAGACAGAAAGAAATAATTTTTAAAAATCAGGTGATGATGGCTGGCACTAGAAACTTAGTGAACTACTTAGGCCTAGTAACCATGTTTCTGTAGAAGTGACCAGTCAGGCTGAGGACCCTTCTCATCCTGAAAAGTTGTTGGGTGAGAATTGACTGTGTTCTGTGTCCTCTTTCTCATATTCTATCTTTTCATCAATATCTGACTCAGGGATTTCAATACATGCTAACTAGAGTTTGTACATTATTTGGAGCTCAACTTTCAGGGCATGAATTAGGAAAAAAAGAAATTGCCAGCCAAAGCTCTACATGGCCAACTGGCTCAGCTTTCTGTTAGGAGTTAGCCTCCAGCATTAGACAGAGTCCACAATATGTGTGTCTTCTCCATGTTCATCTGGGCAAGTTTTTCAGACAGCAGCCTCCCTCTTTTAGTGGGGGTTGTGTTTTCCCTCTTTTTGAACACTAAGTAGCTGCCCCCAACATAGTCATCTGAATCATCATTGACAACAAGTTTGATGAGTAAATTGGGATTACTTAAAATGGGGACTATGCCTAGAGCAGAGAGAGAACTTTTTCACACCTCAAAAATGAGAAAGTGTAGCATGATGGAAGGTGGTTGGTCTTTCACCAACATTACTCTAGATGATTTGAAACTAGAACCAGTAAAGGAGAAGATAAATAATGTCATAATATTTATTAGAAATATTATTTTTTGATTATTTCTATTCTATCACTTAAAAAGGCAGTTAGTGTGAATGCCAAGAAGAACACCTTAGAAAATCCTGTTAAGAGAGAACACAAAAATATTAATACACAAACAGGAATTTATAGACCCAATCTCAACATTGACTTATAAGTTTTCAGAGAAACAACCTAAGGCTTACAAACAGTCAAACTTAGTATACTCGGTAACATTGAAGGAATTACAAAATGATAATTTTTTTTTCAGAAACTAGTTGGGCTCTAGTTAGATTTAAAGAGATTCAAGAAACAATCATCACTTAAGGGATGCACTCACAGTTTGTAAAGGAAATGTTAAATAAATTATCCCTAAAGACTGGGCAAATATGGTTATTGCTGCATTGAAGGCTAGACCACGTTCACAGTAGAAGACTTTATGGGAGGAGGCTAAAACAATAGAACAAGGAAGCAAAGCTAGAGGCTGGGTAAAGGCACTCTGATTACTATTGAAGTAGTCACCAATTTGATTAGAGGATATGGTGAGTTCAGGATACCTATCCACTACTTCTGACCATCTTAGCTGGGGTCATTCTTATAGATTTGTGAGAGTTTTTTTTAGGCCAGGTCTCTACCTAACCACAAAATGTCCCCTTATCAAGATGTCTCTTTCATTATTCTTCCCCTCCATTCACCACCCAACCCAATCTCTCAGGTTCCCATGGGTGTCAGGATGGCCGAGTGGTTTAAGGTACCAGAGTCAAGACTCTTCTTTAAACATCAGAACTGAGATCTAGGTGTTCTCACTCATATGAGGAACATGCAAACTGATTTCATAGTAGCTAAGATTGAAACAGTTGTCACTGAAAGGTGGGTTATGGAAAGAAGGAGGTATGCAAGGAACAGGTAGTAATTAGTATAGCTTCTGGTATTACATTTACACATTTACATTTACACTGGTTACACATTAGTAACTATGTTTTATAGCTATATAGGGTGAATCTTTGAGGAAGGAAAAGAGAAGCCAAAAGAAAACTCCTATGCATGTAATGAAATGCGAATGTCTTTCTGTGTGCTGTGAATATCAATATTTAAATAAAGGAGCTGTTTTGGCCCATGGCAGGCACCATAGGAAAAGTAGGAGGGGAATCACAACATAGGTATGAGAAGAATGGCAGAGTCAGGCAAATTGATACAGCAGCCCAAGAAAAAGCAGGAAAGGAACACAAGAGAACCATGGGACACATTGCAGAAAGATTAATGAGAATGGGTTGAGTTAAGATGTAAGAGCCAGCTTGGGATGTGCCTGAGCCATAGATGAAACAGCATGAACTTATATAAGCATCTTAATCATTTTGGGGGGGCCTGATGAGCTGCAAAGGCTAAGGGGTCTGGGCCCACAGGTCTGTGGGTCTAGACCTCTGGCCACCTAGGACCAAGAAACTTCACTGATGCACATGAAATACAAGATAGTTGGGAAGGTGAAACAGAAATATCATATGTTCAATGCCTGTCTAAGCTACAAAGTAAGATTGAGACCAGGCTGATTAATACATGATTTAATCTATAGGATTCCTTGATATCAAATAAGTGGTGCTTGCATTAATTTCCCAATTTTACCAGAAAATAGTAGAAGAGAGAGGATATAAACGACATTTATATAAAGACACAGAAATATGAATTGCCTATATTTGATAAAAACACACCTATGTATATCTTGAATCATGACACTGTATTTTAATTGTACATGAACTACTATTGTATATCAATTAAAATAAATCATATACTCCAAAGTGGATAATATGAAGGCAAAGGATAACCAGGCTCCATCGTGCTAGAGAAACTAGGAAACAAGGACTACCCTAAGAGGAAGACATGGATCACCCTGGGAGGGAAAGACTAAACAATTAGGATGGAGAGGTAGAGGGAAGGGGATAGAAACATGAGGGATCAAAATGGCTGAGTTGGGTGAGGGACAGAGAGGGAGTGAAATGGAGCAGATATCTTCATAGAGGGGGACATTGTGGACCTAGAGAGAAACCTGGTGCCAAGAAATATTGCAGGAATCCATAAAGATGATCCCAGCTAGGATTCCTAATAATAGCAGAGAGGGTGCCTGAACTGGCCTTACCGGGTAATCAAATTGATGACCACCCTAATAGAACCTTCATCCAGTAACTGATGAAAATAGATGCAGACATCAACAGTAAAGCACTGGGCCTAGCATGAGGGTCAATATCATGTCAAGGAAAACCACAGATCCAAGCTCATGGGGAAACATGGAGTCTAGACAAACAAGTAGGGTGCCTGCATGGGACTGATCTAGACCCTGCTCATGTAGGTGACCGTTATGTAGCATGGTCTGTTTATGGGGCCTCTAGCCCTGGGACTAGGATCTTTCCTGGTACACTAGCTAGTATTTTGAAAACTATTCCCTGTGGTGTGAGGCCTTGTTTAGCCTTGGTGCAAGGGTGGGGTCAAACTTGATATGTCATGCTTTGTTGACTCCAATAGGAGGACTTGACCTTTATGGGCAGTGGATGGGGGAGTAGAAAAGAGGTAGGGGATCCAATAAAGAACAGAGGTGGAGGTAGAGATGAATGGCCGAGCACTAGGCTGAGAGCAGGGGAGGAATGTCTGTATGAGCAGGGGGATAGGGATTATGAAGAGGAGTCATACAGAGAGGGCTGAATGGAGCTGTGAAGAGGTCACTGAATCAAGAATAGCCATTGGAGACCCAGCAGGAAAAGGAGCTAGGCCCTCTAAGAGTAGGCAACTGTAGAATGGCGTGGACAGTATGTGGAGCCTCAAGGGGTGGGATCAGACTGTGTCCCTGTGGTGGGCTGGCACCTTGGAGCACATTCACTACATAAGAAAACATAACCCACTCTTGTCTTTGGGATGAGTGAGTACAACTTGCCTGGAGTGGATATGCCAAACTGAGCTGACCCACCATGGGACTTCTTGCCCTTCTGGGGGAGAAGATAGGGGGATGGGGATGGGATTTGCTGAAGGCTGACTGGGAGGGATTGAGTTGAGGGAAGGCAGGGAGGTGCATACATCAAAATGGAATTTATGTTTTTAAAAAAGGTAGGAAGAAAACTGTGGTTGGAATGTAAAATAAAATAAACTATAAGTAATACTTAGAACAAATTATTTTAGGAAGCTAGTTTGATGGTGAACATCTCTCTTCTTAGCACTTAGGAAAATGAGATAGAAAGATGGGTATACTTCAAAGCCTCCCTGTACTATGTAAGACTTGGTCTCAAAAGAGAAGGACAGTGTGAAAACTAACATGTCTGTGTTAGAGAGGCAACAATGGGACTTCAAATATGTTGTAATACTTCATTACAGTTTTATTCAGTGTGTGTTTGTATATGTACCCATGACTCACATGTCATTATATGTTAAAGAATATCTTATATTCTCCCCGAATGCCATATGTACCCTAGCCATCAAACTTAGGCTTAGGGGTTTTTATATAAAAGACACATTTCTGGGAACCTCCTCAATGTAAATCTGTATTTCTCCATCATTACTGACTCTTCATGTTTTTCCTTGATTCATGGTATAGATATGATGCTAAGCTGACAGAGAAAGTCTGGGCTCAAATAAATCTGTATAATCCTATTAATTAATTTACACAGCAGTTTTATACTAGAGTCCTGCATAATGTAGGTATCTGTGGTGTATTCTAAGATTGAGATGATGAGGGATTGCCACAGATTTAATGGTCTCTCCAACTGATGGTTTTCAGGGGTGAAGGAAAGGGATATATGGCTCGGATGTGCTGGGTTGAGGTAAGATTAAGGAGCTAGATAGCAAGTGACTAAGTCATAGGCCTAACAGTATGAAGTTAATATAATCATGTCTGCGTTTACTTGGGACTTTGAGATTGCAGGTCCACATAAGGAGCAGCATCAGGTTTGAACAGTGGGGCTAATCTGGGACAAAAACTTCATTGTTACAGATGGTGTCCAAAAATGGTACAACTGTACCCACACAAAGCCTGAGAAAGCTTACAAAGGATTCTAGATCAGAGAAACTGATTCAAGGGCAGCTCCAAAATTGTGTCTCTGAAGTCAGTCATGGTACAGAGATTGTGTGGCATCCAGACCACAGAGAAAATGGCAGTGGACTCCCTGCAGGAAGAACAAACTGCAACCAGACCAGATCTGGAAGCCTCATAAAAGACGCAGTATCATGTGATTGATTTAAGGTTTCCATTTATTTTGAAGACAATGGGACAGAGTTAAAGACAGCTTTTTTGATAGTGGTATTTTCTTGGGTGTACTCTGTCTGCTGGCAGCAATCAGAGACTTGGCCCTTTTAAGAGAACTTCCTGACTCAGCTTCATTGGCAAAACTCTGTGGCTCTTTCAGAGACTGCTAACATTTAAAAAATATTTTCTGGTTAAAAATAATTAATGATACAAAATAAAGCAGACTCAGATATAGACAACCTCTCCATGGGTTAAAATGTGTGTGAAAAGGAATATGTAAACTGGGAGAGAACAAAAAGAATCAGAGAAAGTCTTTTAAAAAGAGAAATAGAAAAATAAAAGTATAATAAGCCATGTAAAGATGGAAAATACACAGAATCTGGATTGTGCTTATTATTGTGTCTTCTTTTATTTTGTTAACTGGTAGACTTAACTCCATAAGACAATCAATTCCAAAGGATGCTAAGTTAAACCAAAACATATATTTTAAAAGTGTCTTGACTTTGAAGTTTGTATCTAAGGATTTATTGGTTTGGAAGAGAGGTTCTGTTGTTGTTTCCACCAAAGATGAGAACCTGTGGATTGCTTCCAGGCAAATAGGGTTTCACCAACCAAGACAACCTGAAAATTCTTTGGTAGGAAGATATGTTTACATCAGCTTCAAGACTAAGATGATCCAGTCTCAAGAACCTGTAAGATTGTCAGCGCCCCTTAATCAGCAGGCAGTAGCAATGAAATGTTATGCACAAATTCCCAAAACATTGTTTATAAATGTTTGTTTTCAATATGAATGGTTAATGGTCATAGTTAATCTGTTTCTAAGAAAAAAAAGGGCATATGGTATATGAGTGCTTTTTTAAAAATTAGATTTTTGACTTTAGTTCAATACCTTAATCAACTGTTAATCTAAACATACTTTACATTTGTGTGGATTTTGGTTTATTGATACAAATTCAAGATTAGTTTTGTTATGCTGTATATACTTTTCTGCTGTTTAATGTATGATGTTCATGTTACTCACTTAAAAGTTGTAAAATTAAAAAATGCAGATTAATAGTCAATTGTGATTACCAAACTTATAGTCATGTCTTCTATAGACTGTAAATAACAGACTGTTTTGGCCCATGACCAGACCCTGAAAAAAAGTAGGCAGGAAAATTAGAATAGGTAGTAGAAGAAGGGCAGATTCCCAGAGATATAGCCAGACACCCAAAGAAGCACCATGTACAGAACACAGGTGAGCCACGGGCCATGTGTCAGGAATGATTGATGAGAATGGCTTGAGTTAAGGTAGAGGAGCTATCTAGCAATGAGCCTCAGACCTAGGCTAAACAGCATGAAGTTAATATGAGTGTCTGTGTTTCTTGAGAGATTTGGGATAGAGATGGTCCAGATAAGCAGTGTTGGGCGGGTACTAACAGTGTGGCTAATCTTGGCCAGAAATCTCAATATTATAGAAGGCATTCCTCAGACAGAACTTACCACAGACTAAAGAAGACAAAACTTCCTTCCAGAAAGACTTAAAGTACCTTGATTCAGCTGAGTTCAGAGGATCAGCCAAATACAGCAGCCAGTACCTTTGAAGGTCTCAGAAAAATGGATTTCCAGGTGAAGTAAGAATGGAATGTAGGATCCCAAGGTTCCAGGAAAGAAGTACATCACAAAGGTGGGGGGTATATGCTTACTTTAGGTTTTATCATATTTCTCCATGTCACTGTCTGCTACATAACCTGTTTATCTGTTGAGATGAACATTTCTATGAATATCAGGGCTTTCCCTATGTCTAGACTACAGCTCTACACTCTACTGTGAAGTTGATCCTCAAAAAAAAATCACTTACCATTTCAAATCCTTCCCAGTCTTCCTTAGTCAATCTAACCTGGGATCTCTCTACAATAACCTAATAACATTTAAATCATTTATTAAGGAAAGTATTGAAATTGAAATTGTTCCAATGTAAGCTATTTCCCCAAAGACCTAAGTACTTGATGGACATTAATATTCCTATCAATAATGGTTCACAATGTGCATGTAATTATACTTTATTGTGCTCATTGAAGAGTTTCCAAGTGCTTCTGTTAGGAAAGTTTCCCTAATAGTATATGCTTCCACTGGGCCCCTGATACTCTCTAGACTTTCCATCATGGGTACTGGTCTGTCAACCATGGCCTACTCAGTATGACAGAGACTTCTTCAGGAAAGAAAATGGTCTGTGGACCTGGAGATCAGCACTAAAACTTTCACTTCATATTCTCAGTTTGTTTTCTTCTGACTTATTTTTTTTAAGGTTTGAAAGTCAAAACCAGGACCCTTGCAGGAATGGATACTAAAAACATTCAATATTGACTGTCCTAACTATGATAATGCTTGGATAGGAGAGGTGATTTCCTGAGGTTTGAAGCAAAATTGACATTAAAAATGTTTCAATTGCAGCAAATAAGGTGACGCTTAAAAGTACTGTAAACAGAGTGTTCCTAGAAACAATGTTTGTTGCTAAGAATGACCACAAAAGAATGCTCCTTTCTTCTGGATTATGCAGAAGGTGTGGCAAAGACAGCTGTTGGACTAAGGAATATAAATCAACAAGGGACAGACAAGGTAATCCTTTGCCTTTGGCAAATGTCCTGAGGAATATCTCACAGGAACCCAAGTCAAATTCATTTTGGTTATTTTCTGTCATAGTGGAGAAAAATCCTTATAAAAGCTATTAAGGAACCTATTGCTTATTGTAGAAAACCATACTGCAGAGGACGATAGAACAGCTATAGAAGAGAGAATAGAAAAAAAAATCAGGAGAAAACATAAATCAAAGTTGATAAGGATTAGTTTTCAAAACTCCTCAATGTTAGTGTTGGGAAGGGCTTTCATTTTTTCTTTTAAGGAAAATAAAAAAAAAACCATCTTGAGAATTTAAAAGACCTCTGGACAAATAGGCATCCAAAGAAAAAGGGAGTAGTACTACCCAGAAAAAATTACCAAGAACAGGAATAATCTGACCTAATGCTGTCTCTGAACTTGATGATGGAACGCCACATCATCAGTTATATGAGGAATATTATAACACCATTAAGCTGACAAACACCACCCTAAGATCAACTTTGGACTACAAACTACTCAGGACAATTTCAATGGTGGCTAGCTAACATGGTCAAGCCTCACAGACAAACCCTGCATTTTCGCATTACATAGAGACTGGACAACAAATGATACAGCAACCTATCTAAAGACTTGACAACTAACCAATTTTTTTTGTTTTCAGGATCCCCTAAAGATGTCTCTTCCTGCTTACTCAGTTAATATTATTTCCTTCTGAGGTCTCTAAAGAAGTTGAAGACTACATAATTTTCCTAGGTACATATGCAGAAAGGAAACTCACTGAGAGGAGTAAAGTGTTTAAGTTTCAGAGACATCAAAAGATAGATATTGATTGGTAATACAGGTTGGGTAGAAAGTGAATTTGGATTCACCAAGAAAGGATAAATAATAGAGTATTTTTTTTCTGATTTTGTGAGTTGCTAATGGACTGAACATTATTGATGTAATTGTTGTCTGTGTATATAATATATAGTTTTCTTATTTCTTGTATATAGTTTTTCTTATATTAGGTATATTTAACCCTTTTATATTTTTGACCAGAAAACAGGGAACTGTGGTGATATGTTGTTTGAAATGTAGTAAAGATTGCCTGAAGATCAGAGGAGAGAACCTTTCACAGAGTTACTCATACAGGTCAGTTAGTGGTGGCACACACCTTAAACTTAGCACTTGGTAGGTAGAGATCACTCTTGATCTGTGTGAGTTCAAAGCCACCCTGCACTACACAAGATTAATCCAATCTAAAAGAGAAATAGAGACAGGCAGTGGTGGCACACACCTTTAATATCAGCACTAGGAAGGTAGAGAAAGAAGTGATATGGCTGTGCAGAGAAAGGGATATAAGGTGGGAGAAGACAGAGGTTGGCCTCTGTGCTTCCCTTCCTCCCTACACCTTCCCTTTTTTGCCTGAGGACTCAGACACAATCAGTCTGAAAATTCATGGAGACAGGATCTACTCCTTTAGGCTGAGGACTTGGTGAGCTGAGAAATGACTGTGGCTTGTTCCCCTTTCTTTCTGATTTTTCAACATTTACTTCAATATCTGGCTCCAACTTTTTATTAAAAGACCAATTAGAATTTGTGCAACTGTTTTTTCCCATGCTCACATCTGGTCCCCCTCCCTTCCTTTTTCCCAGTCCTAGCTCAGTGTCAGCCCTCACATCCATTCCCCAACCCAGGAAGAGCAAGGAATCCCAAGGTGAGTCAGTTGTGTCTGACATATTTAGTTGAGGTAGGATCAAGTCCCTCCCCTCAGTGTCAAGGCTGAGTAAAGTGTTCCTCTGTAGGGACTGCACTCCAAGTTCATGCACCAGAAATAAAGTCTGGTTCTACTGCAAGAGGGTCCACAAACTGTCCATGCCATTCAACTTTTGTCTACATTCAGAGGGTTTAGTTTAATTCCATGTAGGTTCCTCAGCTATCATTTCAGAGTTAGTAAGCCATCTTTATGGATCTCCTTTTCATGATCCAGATCCCTTTGGTCATATAATGTCTTCTCTCTCTCTCTTTAGATGGACTGAGAGCTCAACCGAGTTCTTAGCTATGGATCTCTGCTTCTGCCTCAATCCATTGCTGGATGAAGGTTCCATAATGACAATTAGTGTGGTCATTTGTTTGATTATAGAGGAATTCCTGTTAGTCACCCTCTCCACTATTTCTTGGAGTCCCAGCGGGGGACATGTTGTGGGTTATTGGATGTTTCTTTAGCACCAGGTTTCTCTCTAACCCCACAATAGCTCCCTCTATCAAGATATCTCTTTCATTGTTCTCCCTCTCTGTTGCTCCTTCTGTTCAACTATCTCTTTCTCTCATTATTTCTTCCCACCTCCCCTTGCTTGCTGCTCTGTATAATCCCAATTTACTTAGAGATCCCTACTTCCCCTTCTCCAGGGGATTGATGGAAATCTCTCATAATTTCCTCCTGTTAACTAGCTGCTGAGGAGTTTGTGGATTGTATCTTTTGTTTATGTCTAAAATGCACCTATGAGTGAGAATATACCAAGTCTATCTTTCTGGGTTTATGTTAGCTCACACAAAATGATACTCACTTAATCCATTCATTTATCTCCAAATTTCAAGATGTCTTTTTTTTTAACTGCTGAGTATTACCTTATGTAAACGTCCCACAATTTTTAAATCCATTCTTCTGTTGAGGGGTATCTTGGTGGTTTCTAGGTTCTTGAAACATACATAGAGACATACAGATGCCTTCATTAGTTTTTGGCTGATCAGCCTCAGGCCCAGGCATATCACTTGCTAGCTCTGTACCCTTCACCTAACCCATGTCTCTTGTTCTGTTCAGCCATGCGGCTCAGTACCTTTTCTTAGAGCAGCATAGTTGTCCTCTGCTTCTTCTGGGTCTCTCTCTGAAATTCTGTCTGGTGGGCTGTTCTCAGAGTTTTTAGTCTGGTAGCCCCACCTACACTTCCTGCCTGCCTGCCTTTGGCCAATCAGCTCTTTTTATTAAACCAGTGGGTGGGACAGTTATTTACCATGAGACAACACAATGCCCCTACATATCCCCTTTTCTCTTTAAAACAAAAAGAACTCCAATTCTAAAATTCTTTCCCCCCCTTATCTATAACAGTTTATAAGCAACACTGTAAATAAACACAAACATCCATAATCCACGTTTTGGGAATGTGGGCCTCGTTCTCTAGGCTACTTCCTGCTGAATGGGGATGCTGACAATATCATGGGAATCCAAAGAAAAATGTAGGATTATGGACAAGTCTTTAGTGGAGTAGTCTCTAAGGCTGGGTCATCTCAGCCAGTGTCCTTGAAATTGTTTTGGATTCAGAGCTCTGGAACTTCAACAGAGGTGCTCTGAAATGCTGAATCATCTGGTCCATGCATTTCCATTGGAGATTTTTCAGGGGGTCTTCCTCTATCAAACTTTATGTTCTTTATCCAGGAAGAAATCCACACTCTTTCATTTTCTGTGAAAATAAAAGGAAAACCTCTTCTCCAAAGTAGCGTATCTTTGCATTTCAATTTTAAAGTAAACTCATTTACAAAATATATAGGTTGAATTATTCTAACAGCATTTATAATCAACTGTCTTTTAGCAGCTTTTACTAAGTCATTTTCAGTCAAGAAGCTTAAAGATAAGACAGTAATATACAGTATCAAGACATTCTTTGTATTTTCCATCTTTACGTGGCTTATTTATTATTTATTTATTTTACTTTATTTCTTTTTTAAAGGATTTCTCTAACCTTTCTTTTCTTTCTCTAAGCCTATGTATATATATTTTCAACACACTCTAAACCACTTAGACATTTTACAAAAAAACTGTCTTTACCATATATTTATTTCTTAATTTTTTCTGTCTCTGACCACACCTTTGCTTGGCTAGGATAATTGACTACCCAGATCCTTCTATTTCTTCTGTTTCTGAACACACCTTTAATCTGCCAGGATTAAAGGCTGATATGATGGGTGGATGGCTCTACCCAGCTCCTAGTTTAATTTTATAGAATTTATCTTTTTAACCCAGGTAGTCTGGGAATTTTAGGGTCCATATAATTATCAAGTAAAGCTTTGCCATCTGCTACTCATTAACTCCATTTAAGTGTTAGGTAGCAGGGCCTCTTTAAAAACTCACAAGTGTTTTGCTTCTAATGCTGAATCAGGAAGCTTCTCTTAAAACCAAGCCACAGTTTGCTTCCGGCAAACAGAGCTGATCCAAGAAAACACTGCCACAAGAAAGCCATCTTTGATTCTGTTCCCTTTTTGTCCTTATGAACAGAAACCTTAAATAAATCATTTACAACCTTTTGCTTACAGCTAGGCTCCCATGAGACTTCAAGAATGAGCCATTTTACACATTAAGCTGCACTCCAAAAGCACACCATTGTAGCTCAAGCCGACAGGCCTCACCAGGGTGTCTCTGTACCACGGCCATGTGGGAGACACAATTCAGAGGCTGCTTTTGGCTCTAGACCATTTTTAAGCTTTCTATGACTTTATGTGGGCATATTTGCCACATGTTGGGCTGCCATTTGTAGTACGAGGTTTCTGGCCTTGACTTTCGGGCCTAACCTCAAGGTCTAGGCCCGCAGACCCACAGACCTGCAGACCCGCAGTCCCGCAGTCCCACAGTCACACAGTCCTACAGAGACACACAGGCACTTTCATTAATTTTAGGCTGATCATTCTCAGGCCCAGGCATATCATTTGCTAGCTCTCTACCCTTCACCTAACCCATGTCTCTTGTTCTGTTCAGCCATGCGGTTTGGTATCTTTTCTTAGGGCAGCATAGTTGTCCTCTGCTTCTTCTGGGCCTCTCTCTGGAATTCTGTCTGGTGGTCTGTTCTCAGAGTTTTTAGTCTGGTAGCCCCGCCTACACTTCCTGCCTGCCTGCCTTTGGCCAATCAGCTCTTTTTATTAAACCAGTGGGTGGTACAGTTATTTACCATGAGACAACACAATGCCCCTACACTTGCTAGTATGGATAATGCTGCTTTGAACATAGTTGAGTTAATGCCCTTGGGGTAAGAATGTGCATCCTTTGGGTACATGCCCAGTAGTGGTATTGCTGGATCGTTGTGGAGACTGATTCCCAGTTTTTTTGAGGAAATGCCATACTGAATTCCAGAGTGGCTGTACAAGTGACCTCCAACAATGGAGGACTGTTCCCCTTGCTCTGCATCCTTTCCAGCATAGGCTGTCATCTGTGTTTTTAGTCCTAGCCATTCTGACAGGAGTAAGATTACATTTCTCTGGTGGCCAAGGATGTTGAGAAATTTTTTAAGTGCCTTTCAGAAATTTGAAATTCTTCTGTTGAGTATTCTCTTTTTAGCTCTGAACCTCAATTTTAATTTGATTATTTGTTTTTTGACCTCTGGTTTCTTGAGTTCTCTATATATTTTAGAGATTAGTCTTCTATCATATGTAGGGTTGGTGAAGATCTTTTCCCATTCCATAGAGTGTCATTTTGTCGTATTGACCATATCCTTTGCCTTTCAGAAGCTTCTCAGTTTCAAGAGGTCTCATTTATTGATTGTTGTTCTTGGTGTCTGTGCTGCTGGTGTTATATTTAGGAAGTGATTGCCCGTGCCAATGCATTGGACAATATTTCCCACTTTCTTTTCTATCAAGTTAAGTGTAACTGGGTTTATGTTGAGGTCTTTGACCCATGTGAACTTGAGTTTTCCTTGATGATAGATATGGATCTATTTGCATTCTTCTACAAACTACTATCCAATTATGCTAGCACCATTTGTTGAAGATACTATCTTTTTTCCATTCTATATTTTTGACCTCTTTGTCAAAAATTAGATGTTCATAGGTGTGTGGGTTAATGTCGGGGTCTTTAATTTGATTCCATTGATCCACAAGTCTGTTTTTATGCCAGTACCCAGCCGTTTTTATTACTGTTGCTCAATAGTAGGGTTTCAAGTCAGGGGTTGTGATGCCTCACAAAATTCTATTATTGAACAGGATTGTATTGGCAATCCTAGGTTTCTTGTTATTCTGTATGAAATTGAGTGTTGTTCTTTCAAGATCAATGAAGAACTATATTGGGATTTTAATGATATTCCTTGAATCTGTAGATTGCTTTTGGTAAGACTGCCATTTTTACTATATTGATCTTACCTATCCATGAGCATGGGAGATCTTTCCACTTTCTGATATCTTCTTATATTTCTTTCTCCAATGACTTCAAGTTTTTGTCAAACAGGCCTGCTACTTCTTAAGTTAGAGTTACATAAAAATACTTAATACTATTGTTAGCTATTATAAAGGGGGATGTTTCCCTGATTTCTTTTTCAGCCCTTTTATCCTTAGTGTATAGGAGTGCTGTGGATATTTTGAGTTAATCTTGTACCCCACTAAGTTGCTGAAGGTGTTTATCAGTTGTAGGAGTTCCCTGGTAGAATTTTGGCATCAGTTATGTATACGATCATATCGTCTGCAAATAGAGATAGTTTGACTTCGTCCTTTCCAATTTATATCCATTTAATATCATCTTGTTGTCTTATTACTCTAGCTAAGACTTCGAGAACTATATTGAAAAGATATGGGAAGAGAGAATAGCCTTGTTCTGTTCCTGATTTTAGTGGGCTTGCTTTGAGTTTTTCTCCATTTAGTTTGATGTTGGCTGGTGGCTTGCTGTATATTACCTTTATTGTGTTTAGGTATTTTCCCTATATTCCTGATAAATCCAGGACTTTTATCATGAAAGAGAGTTGGATATTGTCAAAGGCTTTTCCATGATCTAATGAGATGATCATGTGGTTTCTTTTTTTCTTTCAGGTTGTTTATATGATGGATGACATTCACACTTTTTTGTATGTAATACCATCCCTATGTTTCTGGAGTTAAGCCCACTTCATCATGCTAGATGATTTCTTTGATATGTTCTTGAATTTGGTTTGCCAGTATGTTACTTAGTATTTTTCATATATGTGCCCATGAGTCACATGTTATTATATGTCAAAGAATGCCTTACATTCTCCCCATCTACTATGTGGGCTCTAGCTATCAAACTTATGCTAGGGGATTTTTATATAAAACCCACATTTCTGGGAACCTCCTTCAATGTAACTCTGTATGTCTCCATAATTACTGAATCTTCATGTATTTCCTTTATTCATGGAATTGATATGATGTTAAGCTGACAGAGAAACTCTGGGCTCAAATAATTCTGTATCATCCTATTAATTAATTTACACAGCAATTTTTTACTAGAGTCAAGCATCATGTAGGTATCTGTGGTGTATTCTAAGATTGAGATGGTGAGAGGATTGCCACAGATTGAATGGTCTCTCCAACTGATGGTTTTCAGGAGTGAGGGAAAGTGATATATGGCTCAGATGTGCTGGGTTGAGGTAAGATGAAGGAGTTAGATAACAATGTGTCTAAGCCATAGGCCTAACAGCATGAAGTTAATATAAGCATCTGTACTTTGAGACTTTGGAATTGCTGGTCCTAATAAACAGCATTGTGCAGTTCTGAAAAGTGGGGATAATATGGGCCAGAAACCTAACTGTTACAAACAGCAGAGTAACATTGACCGAATATACCCACACAAAGCCTGAAAAAGCATTCCAAGGATTCTAGAGCAGAGAAACTGATCCAAGGGCAGCTTCAAAATTGTGTCTCTGAAATCAGTCATGGTACAGAGATGGTGTGGCATCCAGACCATAGACAAAATGGCAGCGGACTCACTGCAGCGAGCATAAATTGCAACCAGACCAGATCCCGACATCTCATAGGAGACACAGTAGCATGTGATTGATGTAAGGTTTACATTTATTTTGAAGAACATGAAACAGAGTCAAAGATAGGTTTTTGATAGTGCCTTTTTTCGGTGTGCTCTGTCTGCTGGCAGCAAACAGATGTGGCCCCTTTAAGAAAACTTTCTGATTCAGCTTTATTGACAAAAAATATGTGGCTCTTTCAGAGAGTGCTAACATTTAAAAAATATTTTCTGGGTAAAAATGATTCATGATACACAATAAAACAGATTCACATAGAGACAACATCTCAATGGGTTAAAATGTGTGTGAAAAGGAATATGTAGAATTTTTCACTTTCTATTCCCTGAACTTTTCTGGTATATAGGAATGATTATATAAATATATTTATATGAAATATAAATATAAAAATTTACCAATTTTACAAGAAAATAGTAGGAAATGTTATAAACTTCATTTACATAAAGACACAGAAATATGAACTGCCTATATTTCATAAGCACACACCTATGTATATCTTGAATCACAACACAGTCTTTTAATTGTGCATTAATTATTGTTGTATATCAATTAAAATAAATTGCTCTATATGGTTCAAAACTAGAACCAGTAAAGGAGACAATAAATAATATCATAATGTTTATTATAATTATTATTTTTGATTATTTTTGTTCTATCAGTTAAAAAGACAGTTAGTGTAAATGCCAAGAAGAACACCTGACAAAAGCCTATTAAGAGAGAACACAGAAATATTCATACAGAAACAAGAATTTAACGAGATAATCTCAACATTGACATATAAATTTACAGAGAAGCAACCTAAGGCTTTCAAACAACCAAACTTAGTATACTCAGTAACGTTGAAGGAATCCCAAAATGATAACAATTGTTCAGAAGCTAGTTTGGCTCTAGTATAAATGTTTAGATTTAAGGAGATTCAAGAGGCAATCATCACTTAAGGTATGCACTGACAATTTGTAAGACAAACGTTAAATTTCTTGGTCACCATATAAACAAATTATGGTCAGATATGGTTATTGCTGCATTGAAGGCTAGACCACGTTCACAGTAGAAGATATGATGGGAGAAGTCTAAAACAATAGAACAGGGAAGCAAAGCTAGAGGCTGGTTGAAGGCACTCTGATTACTACTGGAGCAGTCACTAATTTGATTACAGGATATGGTCAGTTCAGGATACCTATCCACTATTTCTAGCAGACTTAATGGGGTCATTCTTAGAGATTTGTTAGAGTTTTCTTTAGGCCAGGTCTCTACCTAACAACAAAATGTCCCCTTATCAAGATGTCTCTTTCATTATTCTTACCCTCCATTCACCACCTAATCTCTCATGTTCCAATGGGTGTCAGGATGGCCGAGTGGTTTAAGGTGTCAGAGTCAAGACTCTTCTTTAAAAATCAGAATTGAGTTCTAGGTGTTCAAACTCATAAAAGGAACATGGAAACTGATTTCATAGAAAATAAGAATGAAACAGTTGAAACTGAGAGGTGGGTTATTGGAGAATTAGGTAGTAATTAGTATGGCTGCTGGTATTTTGCAGTACACATTTGTGACTATATTTTAAAGCTACATATGTTGAATCAGTGAGGAAAGAAAAGAGAAGCCAAAAGTCCATTCCTATGCATGCAATGATGTGGGAATGGCTTTCTGTGTTGTGAATATCAATCTTTAAATAAAGGAGCTGTTTTGGCCCATGACAGACACCATAGAAAATTAGGAGGGAAATCAGAGCATAGGTAGGAGAATCAGGGCAGATGCAGACAAATCGACTCAGTCACCAAAGAATACACATTTAAGGAACACAAGTAAGCAACAGGACACGTGGCAGAAGGATTAATGAGAATGGGTTGAGTTAAGATGTAAGAGCCAGCTGGGGATGTGCCTAAGCCACAGACCAAACAGCACGAACTTAATATAAGTGTCTGAATCATTTTGGGGGACCTGATCAGCTCCAGAGGTTAAGGGGTCTGGGCACGCAGGTCTGTGGGTCTGGACCCTTGGCCACCCAGTGCCAAGAAACCTCACTGTTACACATGAAATAAAAGATGTTGGGAAGTTGAGATACAAAGGTCCTATGTTCAAAGCCTGTCTGAGCTACAAAGTGACATCAAGACCAGGTTGCGTAATACATAATTTAATCTATACGATTCCTTCCTAGCATAAGTGGTCCATGCATTAATTTCCCAATTTTACCAGAAAATAGAAGAAGAGAGAGGTCATAAACTTCCTTTACATGAGGACACAAAAATATGAATTGTGTTCATTTCTTAAGCACTCAAATGTATATCTTGAATCACGACACTGTATTTTACTTGTGCATGAACTATCGTTGTATATAAATTAAGATATTTCATATACTCATAAGTGGATAGTATGAAGGCAAAGGATGGCCAGACTACAATCCTTCATCCTAGAGAAACTAGGCAACAAAAAGTATCCTAAGATGAAGACTTGGATCACCTTGGGAGGGGGAGACTAAAAAATTAGGATGGGGAAGTAGAG
This sequence comes from Phyllotis vaccarum, assembly GCA_033318265.1. Classification (NCBI taxonomy): domain Eukaryota; kingdom Metazoa; phylum Chordata; class Mammalia; order Rodentia; family Cricetidae; genus Phyllotis; species Phyllotis vaccarum. The sequence continues at coordinate 126,556,004 of JARWLC010000013.1, forward strand.
GGAAGGGCAGGGGGTCATGAGGAATCAAAATAGCAGAGTTGGGAGAGGAACAGAGAAGGAGTGAAATGAAGCAGATATTTTGATAGAGGGGGACATTGTGGGATTAGAGAAACCTGTAGCCAAGGAAAATTTCAGGAATCCACAAAGATGATCCCAGCTAAGATTCCTAATAATAGCAGAGAGGGTGCCTGAACTGACCTTCCCGGGTAACCAAATTGATGACCACCCTAACTGTCATCATAGAACCTTCATCCAGTAACTGATGGAAATAGATCCACAGAAAGAGATCCACAGAAAGAGATCCACAGTAAAGCACTGGGCTGAGTATGAGGGTCAAGATCATGTCAGGGAATACCACCAAGACAACTGTTCCAAGTTCCTGGGAACTCATGGACTCTATACCAACAGGTAGGGAGCCTGCATGGGACTGACCATGATCCTCCTCATGTATGTGACAGTTATGTAGCTTGGTCTGTTTATGGGGCCTCTAGCAGTGGGACTAGGATCTTTCCTGGCACACAAGCTAGTTTCTTGAAACCTATTCCCTGTGGTGTGAGGCCTTTTTCTGCTTAGTGCAAGGGGTGGGGCCAAACTTAATATGCCATGATTTGTTGACTTCTGTAGGAGGAGTTGACCTTTCTGGGCAGTGGATGTGGGAGTAGAAAAGAGGGTGGGCATCCAACAAAGAAGAGAGGTGGAAGCAAAGATCCATGGCTGACTGAGCACTGGGCTGAGCTCCAGGTCCAGCTGAGAGCAGGGGAGGAAAGGCTGTATGAGCAGGAGGATAGGGATTATTAAGAGGAGTCCCACATAGACGGCTGCCAGTAGCTCTGGGGAGCTCACTGAATCAAGAATAGCCACTGGAGATCCATCAGGAAAAGGAAGTAGGCCCTCCAAGGGTAGGCAACTGTAGGTAGATTGGTATGTGCAGTATGTAAAGCCTCAAGGAATGAAATCAGACTGTGTTCCTGTGTGTGGGCTGTCACCTTGGAGCACATTCCCTATACAGGAATACCTAACCCATCCTTGTCTTTGTGATGAGTGAGTAGAACTTGCCTGCACTGGATGTGCCACACTGAGCTAATCCACCTTCTGATTTCTTGCCCTTATCAGGGAGAGGATTGGTGGATGGGGATGGGAGAGGCTAAAGGCTCACTGGATGGGATTGGGTTAAGGGAAGTCAGGGGGAACGGGGGGGGGGATACATACATAAGAATGACAGTTTTATTTTTAAAAAAGTAGAGAGAAATCTGAGGTTGGAATGTAAAATAAAATAAACCATAAGTAATACTTAGAACAAATTATCTTCGGAAGCTAGTGTTGATGGTGAACACCTCTGTTCTTAACACTTAGGAAAATGAGATATGAAGATTGGGATAATTCAAAACCACCCTGTACTATATAAGTCTTGGTCTGAAAACAGAAGGGTAGTGAGAAAACTAACATGTCTGTGTTAAAGAGGCAAAAAAGGGAAATCAAATATGTTGTAATACTTCATTACAGTTTTATTCAGTGTGTGTTTTTATATGTGCCCATGACTCAAATGTCATTCTATGTTAAAGAATACCTTACATTCTCCCCGAATGCCATGTGGGCCCTAGCTATCAAATGTAGGCTTAGGGGATTTTTATATGAAAGACACATTTCTGGGAACCTCCTTCAATGTAAATCTGTATGTCTATATCATTACTGATCTTCATGTTTCTCCTTGATACATGGTATTGATATGATGATAAGCTGACAGAGAAACTCTGGGCTCAAATAACACTGTCTCATCCTATTAATTAATTTAAACAGCAGTTTTATGCTAGAGTCCTGCATCATGTAGGTATCTGTGGTGTATTCTAAGATTGAGATGGTGAGGGGATTGCCACAGATTTAATGGTCTCTCAAACTGATGGCTTTCAGGGGTGAAGGAAAGAGATATATGGCTCGGGTGGGATGGGATGAGGTAAGATGAAGGAGCTAGCTAGCAATGTGCCTAAGCCGTAGGTCAAACAGCATGAAGTTAATGTAAGAGTTAGTGTGTTTGTGGGGGGGGGGACTTTGGGATAGCTGGTGCAAATAAGCAGCATTAGGCAGGTCTGAACAGTGGGGCTAATCTGGGCCAAAATCCTCATTGTTATAGAAGGCATCCAAAAATGGACCGAATATACCCACCCAAAGCCTGAGAAATATTACCAAGGGATCTAGAGCAGAGAAACTGATCCAAGAGCAGGTTCAAAATTGTGTCTCTGAAGTCAGTCATGGTACATAGTTAGTGTGGCATCCAGACCACAGGCTAAATGGCAGCGGAATCACTACAGTGAGCATAAACTGCAAGCACCCAGATCCCGAAGTCTCACAGGAATTTCAATAGCATGTGAATGACTTAAGGCTTCTGTTTATTTTGAAGAAAATGGAGCAGAGTCAATGACAGCTTTTTGGATATTGGCATTGTCTTGGGTGTGCTCTGTCTGCCTGCAGAGCTTAGAGACATGGACCATTTAAGAGAACTTCCTAACTCAGCTTTATTGGCAAAAACTATGTGGCTCTTTCAGAGAGTGCTAGCATTTTAAAAATATTTTCTGGTTAAAAATGATTAATGATACACAATAAAACAGATTCAGATAGAGTCAACCTCTCACTGGGTTAAACTATGTGTCAAAAGGAATATGTAGATTGGGAGAGAAAAGAAAGAAGGTAGAGAAAGTCTTTCAAAAAGAGAAATAGAGGAATAAAAATATAATAAGCCACATAAAGATGGAAAATACACAGAGTCTGGATTATGGGCATTACTGTGTCTTCTTTTAATTTTTTAACTGTTAATGAGCTAACTGCAGAAGATAATCAATTCCAAAGGATGCTAAATAAAACAAAAACATATATTTTTTAAGTATCTTGACTTTGAAGTTTGTTTCTAAGGATTTGTTGCTTTGGAAGTGAGGTTCTGTTGTTTCTGCAGAAGATGAGAACATGTAGATTTCTTCCAGGCAAATAGGATTTCACTAACCAAGACTGCCTGAAAATTCTGTGATAGGAAGATATGGTCACATCAGCTTCAAGACTAAGATGATCCAGTCTCAAGAACCTGTAAGATTGTCAGCGCCCCTTAATCAGCAGGCAGTAGTAATGAAATATTATGCACAAATTCCCAAAATATTGTTTATAAATGTTGTTTTCATTAAGAATGGTTAATGGTCATAGTTAATCTCTTTCTAAGAAAAAAAGGCATATGGTATATGAGTGATTTTTTTAAAAAATTAGGTTATTGAGTTTACTTTAATACCAAAATCAACTGTTAATCTCAACAGACATTGCAGTGCTATGGAGGTTGGTTTATTGATACAACTTTAAGATCAGTTTTTTTTTTATTCTGTATATATTTTTCTACTGTTGTTTAAGGTATGATGATCGCGTTACGTACTTAAAATTTGTAAAATTAAGAAATGCAGATTAATAGTCACTTGTCATAACCAAACTTATAGTCATGTCTTTCTATATGCTGTAAATAAAGATTGTTTTGGACTATGACAGGCACCATAAAAAATAGTAGGCAGGGAAATCAGAATAGGTAGTAGGAGAAGGGCAGAGTCTCAGAGATTGAGTTAGACACCCCAAAAAGCAACATGTAAGGTACACAGGTGAGGCATGGGCCATGTGGCATGAAAGATTGATGATAATGGCTTGAGCTAAGATGAAGGAATGAGCCTGAGAACTAGGCTAAACAGCATGAACTTAATATGAGTGTCTGTGCGTTTCTTGAGAGATTTGTGATAGATGGTACAGATAAGCCATGGTGGTCGGGTCCTAACAGTGGGGCTAATCTCTGCCAAAAAACTCATTATTATTAGGGGCATTCCTCAGAAAGAACATACAACCGATTAAAGAGGACAAAACTTCCTTCCAGAAAGACTTAAATACCTTGATTCACCTGAGTTTCGAGGACCAGCCAACTAGAGCAGCCAGTTCCTTTGAAGGTCTCAGGAAAATGGATTGCCAGGTGAGGTAAGAATGGAACATAAGATCAAGGTTCAAGGAAAGAAGTACATGAAAAAGGGGGGGGTATGTATACCTACTTGAGGCTTTATCATATTTCTCCATGTCATTGGCTGCTACGGAACCTGCTAACCTGTTGAGATGAACATTTCTATGAATACCTGGGCTTTTCCTATGTCTAGACTCCAGTTCTACACTCTACTGTGAAGTTGTTCATCTAAAAAGATCACTTACCATTTCAATTCCTTCCCCGTAGTCCTTAATCAGTCTAACCTGGGATTTCTCTACAATAAACTAATAAAATTTAAATCATTTTTAAGAAAGTATTAAAATTGAAATTATTCCTATGTAAGCTATTTCCCCAAAGATCTAAGAACATAATGGACATTAATATTCCTATATATGATACTGCACAATTTGCACATGTCTAAACTTTATTGTACTCTCTCAGGAGTTCCCCCATGTGTTTCTGTTAGGAAGGTTTCTCTAATAGTATATGCTTCATTCGGTCCCCTGATGCTCCCTAGACTTTCCATCATGGGTACTGGTTTGTCAATAATGGCCTACTCAGAATGACTGAGACTTCTTCAGGAAAGGAAATGATCTGTGGACCTGGAGATCAGCACTAAAACTTTCACTTCATATTCTCAGTGTATTTTCTTCTGACTTTTTTAAAATTAATTTTAGGTCATATTACAAAGCAATGGCTTTCCCACAGCCAGCATTGTTCTAAATGGAAAAGATTGTAAGCAATACTCTAAATAGAGAAACAAGTCTGGACTCTACAGTATTCCCTGTCTTGGCCCTGAGTTTCATCTCCAGCACTACAAAAAATGCAAAATGATAAAAATAAAAACTACATACAGTGTCTTTGAAGGTAAATTCAGAAAAAAAGAGGGAGAGATGTTTCTCAATAATTCACCAAATCTGTGAGCAAATATTGAAGCTCAATGGTTTATTTATGCAGTCACTAAAAAGACAGAAACTGCCTTATTCAAAGACAAGAGCAAAACAGGTTAAATTACCTCTCTCAATACTACTAGAGAGACTAAATACAACCTGGACATCACAGCTTATGTAAAGAAGTAGACAACTTTGGCCATCATGATTTTTCCCTTTAATTTCCCGGTACATGGTTTCAGGTTTGCAACAGAATTCAGATTAGTTGATATAAATCTCTAAACTGTATATGTAATTTTACGTTTGCCATACTCTGTTTTCCTCAATCAACGAGTTGTTAGGTAAAATTTTAGACAATGATAGTATTTCTAAAATTAATAACAAAGTGGAAAATTTTATTGCCACTTGATTATCTAACAATGATATTTTCTCTTTCTGAAAGTCTGTAACATGATCATTTCATATGTTGAGTATTAATTATCCTACCATAAAGCATGTGAATTTTTCATGTATTCATTATTTCAGTACTTTCTAATTTATTGACCTTCTATGCCCTAAAATTTAATGGTATATATGAAAGTATACATAAATACGTTAGTTTTGCCACAAAATACACAAACATTTTCATAAATTACGCATTTATCAAAAACTACAAATACAAAAAAATTGTTTCAATTATAAACAAGCAATATAAAGACAATTACGTCCCTAATACATGATATAAAATTTAAGGACATTTTATTTTCAATTTGGGAGTTATTCTGACAATAAGGATATTTTCTTTTTTTCTATGTACTGAGTTGAAAGAACAATTTTTTATTACTGAATTCTAAACATAGACATTGTTTTAGATAGTGTTATTTTTATTTATGAATGACATAATACAATTTTGAAACTTCATTGCCGACTATAGTCTTATTTTTCCAAAGAATAAACAAGTCTAATATGTTTAAAGAGTTGAAAATAAACCACTATCCTCAATATTTTTCAATATAGTGTTTGAAGCAAAAACTATAGGCAAAGGAAGGAACTTAATTTTAATCAAGGTATCAATTAATTATTAAATTATTACATTATTAAAGACATGCATAAAACTCTGCTGCAATCAATTTCATCAAATCATATTAATAAAATTAAAGACCCAGATTAACACAAACCCAATAATAGTGGGAAATTTCAACACTCCAATTTTTTCTATAGATAAGACATCTGAACACAAAAAAAGAGAAACTTCAGAGTTAAGTGACATCTTCTATCAAATGAAACTAATAGATATCTAGAGACTATTCAACCCAAATACCAAGGGTATACACATATACGTTCTACTCAGCAGCACAGGGAAACTGCTTCAAAATATAACATATGCTCAAATAAAAAACAAGCATTACTAAATACAGAACAAGCATTAATAAATATAGAGAAGTTGAAATAATTTCATGTATCATACCCAACACTTATGCAATGAAATTAAAATGAACACCAAACAAAAAAAATTGACTAAATGTATAAACGTATGGAGATTAAGCAACTCATTATTAAATGATGAATGGGCCAAAAATTAAAATATTCCTGGAACTAAATGAAGCAAAACCACCACAATATAACCTTTGAGAAACAGTCAAGGCATTTTTAAGAAGGAAGTTAATAGCCCTAAGTGCTACACTTACAAAATATGTACATAAATGACTTATTGATATAACAATCCAAATTCAAAACAGTAGACAGAAAGAAATAATTTTTAAAAATCAGGTGATGTTGGCTGGTACTAGAAACTTAGTGAACTACTTAGGCCTAGTAACCATGTTTCTGTAGGCTGAGGACCCTTGAAAAGAGAAACATTTACCCTGTTCATCCTGAGAAGTTGGTTTGGTGAGAATTGACTGTGTTCTGTGTCCTCTTTCTCATATTCTATCTTTTCATCAATATCTGACTCAGGGATTTCAATACATGCTAACTAGAGTTTGCACATTATTTGGAGCTCAACTTTCAGGGCATGAATTAGGAAAAAAAGACCTTGCCAGCCTAAGCTCTACATGGCCAACTGGCTCGGCATTCTGTTAGGAGTTAGCCTCCAGCATTAGACAGAGTCCACAATATGTGTGTCTTCTCCATGTTCATCTGGGCAAGTTTTTCAGACAGCAGCTTCCCTCTTTTAGTGGGGGTTGTGTTTTCCCTCTTTTTGGACACTAAGTAGCTGCCCCCAACATAGCCATCTGAATCATCATTGATAACAATTTGATGAATAAATTGGGATTACATAAAATGGGGACTATGGCTAAAGCAGAGAGAGAACTTTTTCACACCTTAAAAATGAGAAAGAATAGCATGATGGAAGGTGGTTGGTCTTTCACCAATATTACTCTAGATGATTTGAAACTAGAATCAGTAAAGGAGAAGATAAATAATCTCATAATGTTTATTAGAAATATTATTTTTTGATTATTTCTATTCTATCAGTTAAAAAGTCACTTAGTGTGAATGCCGAGAAGAACACCTTAGAAAAGCCTGTTAAGAGAGAACACAGAAATATTAATACCCACACATTAATTTAAAGACCCAATCTCAACATTGACTTATAAGTTTTCAGAGAAACAACCTAAGGCTTACAAACAGCCAAACTTAGTATACTCGGTAACGTTGAAGGAATAACAAAATGATAAAAAATTTTTCAGAAACTAGTTGGGCTCTAGTTAGATTTAAGGAGATTCAAGAAGCAATCATCACTTAAGGGATGCACTCACAGTTTGTAAAGCAAATGTTTAATAAATTATCCCTAAAGACTGGACAAATATGGTTATTGCTGCATTGAAGGCTAGACCACGTTCACAGTAGAAGACTTTATGGGAGGAGGCTAAAACAATAGAACAAGGAAGCAAAGCTAGAGGCTGGGTAAAGGCACTCTGATTACTATTGAAGTAGTCACCAATTTGATTAGAGGATATGGTGAGTTCAGGATACCTATCCACTATTTCTGACCATCTTAGTTGCGGTCATTCTTATAGATTTGTGAGAGTTTTCTTTAGGCCAGGTCTCTACCTAACCACAAAAAGTCCCCTTATCAAGATGTCTATTTCATTATTCTTCCCCTCCATTCACCACCCAACCCAATCTCTCAGGTTCCCATGGGTGTCAGGATGGCCAAGTGGTTTAAGGTACCAGAGTCAAGACTCTTCTTTAAGCATTAGAAATGAGATCAAGGTGTTCTCACTCATATGAGGAACATGCAAACTGATTTCATAGAAGCTAAGATTGAAACAGTTGTCAGTTGTCACTGAAAGGTGGGTTATGGAAAGAAGTAGGTATGAAAGGAACGGGTAGTAATTAGTATAGCTGCTGGTATTTTCAGTACACATTAGTAACTACGTTTTATAGCTACATAGGGTGAAGCTTTGAAGAAGGAAAAGAGAAGCCAAAAGTCCATTCCTATGCATGTAATGAAATGCGAATGTCTTTCTGTGTGCTGTGAATATCAATCTTTAAATAAAGGAGCTGTTTTGAACCATGACAGGCACTATAAAAAAAATGAGGGGAAATCACAGCATAGGTAGGAGAAGAAGGGCAGAGTCAGGAAATCGACCCAGCTGCCCAAGAAAAAGCATGGAAGGAACACAAGCGAGCCACAGGCCATGTAGCAGAAAGATTAATGAGAATGGGTTGAGTTAAGATGTAAGAGCCAACTAGGGATGTGTCTGAGCCATAGACCAAACAGCATGAACTTAATATAAGTGTCTGATTCATTTTAGGTGGCCTGATCATCTGTGAATGCTAAGAAGTCTGGGCCTGTATGTCTGTGGGTCTGGACCTCTGACTGCCCAGGACCAAGAAAGCTCACTGCTACACATGAAATGCAAGATATTTGGGAAGGTGAGATAGAAAGGTCCTATGTTCTATGCCTGTCTATGCTACAAAGTAGGATCAAGACCAGGCTGATTAATACATGACTTAATCTATAAGTTTCATTCCTAACATATAAGTGGGCCTTGCACTAATTTCTCAATTTTACCAGAAAATAGTAGAAGAGACAGGATATAAACTTCATTTACATAAGGAAATAGACATATGAATTGCCTATATTTGATAAGAACACACCTGTGTATATCTTGAAACATGACACTGTACTTTAATTGTGAATTAACTACTGTTGTATATCAATTAACATAAATCATATCCTCCTAAGTGGATAGTGTGAAGGCAAAGGATAGCCAGGCTACAATCCATCGAGCTAGAAAAACTAGGCAGCAAGGACTACCCTAAGAGGAAGACATGGATCACCCTAGGAGAGAGAGACTAAACAATTAGGATAGGGAGGTAGAGGGAAGGGGATAGGGTCATGAGGGATCAAAAAGGCTGATTTGGGAAGGGGACAGAGAAGGAGTGAAATGAAGCAGATATCAACATAGATGGGGACATTGTGAACCTTGAGAGAAAACTGGTGCCAAGAATTATTGCAGGAATCCACAAAAATGATCCCAGCTAAGATTCCTAATAATTGCAGAGAGGGTGCCTGTACTGGCCCTTCCCGGGTAATCAAATTGATGACCACCCTAATTGTCATCATAGAACCTTCATCCAGTAACTGATGGAAATAGATGCAGACATCAACAGTAAAGCACTGGGCCTAGCATGAGGGTCAATATCATGTTAGGGAAAACCACAAAGGCAAGTGATCCAAGCTCAGGGGAAGTCATGGAGTCTAGACAAACAGGTAGGGAGCCTGCATGGGACTAACCTAGAGCCTGCTCATGTAGGTGACAGTTATGAAGCATGGTCTGTTTATGGGGCCTCTATCACTGGGACTAGGATCTTTCCTGGCACACTAGCTAGTATTTTGAAAACTATTCCCTGTGGTGTGAGGCCTTGCTCAGCCTTGGTGCAAGGGTGGGGCCAAACTTGATATGCCATGCTTTGTTGACTCCAATTGGAGGACTTGACTTTTCTGGGCAGTGGATGGGGGAGTAGAAAAGAGGTAGGGAATCCAAGAAAGAATAGAGGTGGAGGTAGAGATCCAGGGCTGAGCACTGGGCTGAGCTCCTGGTCAGCTGAGAGCAGGGGAGGAGAGTCTGTATGAGCAGGGGGATAGGGATTATGAAGAGGAGTCCCACATAGGGGGTTGACTAGAGCTCTGAGGAGGTCACTGGATCAAGAATAGCCACTGGATGCCCAGCAGGAAAAGGAGCTAAGCCCTACAAGGGTAGGCAACTGTAGATTGGCATGAACAGTATTTGGAGCCTCTAGGGGTGGGATAACACTGTGTTCCTGTGTGTGGGCTGGCACCTTGGAGCACATTCTTTATAGAGGAACACCTAACCCAGGCTTGTTCCTGGGATGAGAGAGTAGAATTTACCTGGAGTGGATGTGCCTCACTGAACTGACCCACCTTGGGACTTCTTGCCCTTCTCGGGGAGAAGATGGGGAGATGGGTATTAGATTTGCTGAAGACTGACAGGGAGGGATTGGGAGGAGGGAAGGCCGGGGGACACATACATCAAAATGACATTTATGGTTTTAAAAAAATGAGGGAGTAAACTGTGGTTGTAATGTAAAATAAAATACATCGTAAATAAAACAGAACAAATTATCTTCCCAAGCTAGTTTGATGGTGAATACCTCTCTTCTTAGCACTTAGGAAAATGAGATAGGAAGATGGGGATACTTCAAGCCTCCCTGTACTATGTAAGACTTGGTCTCAAAAGAGAAGGGCAGTGTGAAAACTAACATGTCTGTGTTATAGAGGCAACAAAGGGATTTCAAATATGCTGTAATACTTCATTACAGTTTTATTCAATGTGTGTTTGTGTATGTCCCCATGACTCACATGTCATTATATGTTAAAGAATACCTTACATTCTCCCCTAATGCCATGTGGTCCCTAGCTATCCAACTTAGGCTTAGGGGATTTTTATATAAAACACACATTTCTTGGAACCTCCTTCAATGTAAATCTTTATGTCTCCATCATTACTGACTCTTCATGTATTTCCTTGATTCATCGTATATATACGATGCTAAGCTGACAGAGAAACTCTGGGCTCAAATAATTCTGTCTCATCCTATTAACTAATTTACACAGCAGTTTTATGCTAGAGTCCTGCATCATGTAGGTATCTGTGGTGTATTCTAAGATTGAGATGGTGAGGGGATTGCCACAGATTGAATGGTCTCTAAAACTGATGGTTTTCAGGGGTGAGGGAAAGTGATATATGGCTCGGATGTGCTGGGTTGAGGTAAGATGAAGGAGCTAGATAGAAATGTGACTAAGCCATAGGCCTAACAGCATAAAGTTAATATAAGCATCTGTGCTTTGGGACTTTGGGATTGCTGGTTCTAATAAACAGCAGCATGCAGCTCTGAACAGTGGGGCTAATATGGGCCAGAAACCTCATTGTTACAAACGGCAGAGTAACATTGACCGAATATACCCACACAAAGCCTGAAAAAGCATTCCAAGGATTCTAGACTACAGAAACTGATCCAAGGGCAGCTTCAAAATTGTGTCTCTGAAGTCAGTCATCGTACAGAGATGGTGTTGCATCCAGACCACAGAGAAAATGGCAGCGGACTACCTGCAGCCAGAACAAACTGCAACCAGACCAGATCCGGAAGCCTCATAGAAGACTCAATAGCATGTTATTGATTTAAAGTTTCCATTTATTTTTAAGAAAATGGAACAGAGTCAAAACAGCATTTTGATAGTGGTATTTTCTTGGGTGTGCTCTGTCTGCTGGCAGCAATCAGAGACCTGGCCCTTTTATGAGAACTTCCAGACTCAGCTTCATTGGCAAAATTCTGTGGCTCTTTCAGAGACTGCTAACATTTTAAAAATATTTTCTGTTTAAAAATGATTAATGATACAAAATAAAACATACTCAGATATAGACAACCTCTCAATAGGTTAAAATGTGTGTGAAAAGCAATATGTCAACTGGGAGAGAACAAAAAGAATCAGAGAAAGTCTTTTAAAAAGAGAAATAGAGAAATAAAAATTAATAAGCCATGTTCCTCATATGAGTGAGAACACCTAGATCTCAGTTCTGATGTTTAAAGAAGAGTCTTGACTCTGGTACCTTAAACCACTTGGCCATCCTGACACCCATGGGAACCTGAGAGATTGGGTTGGGTGGTGAATGGAGGGGAAGAATAATGAAAGAGACATCTTGATAAGGGGAAATATTGTGGTTAGGTAGAGACCTGGCCTAAAGAAAACTCTCACAAATCTATAAGAATGACCCCAGCTAAGACTGCTAGAAATAGTGAATAGGTATCCTTAACTGAACATATCCTGTAATCAAATTGGTGACTATTCTAATAGTAATCAGAGTGCCTTTACACAGCCTCCAGCTTTTCTTCTTTGTTCTATTGTTGTAGACTCCTCCCATAAAGTCTTCTACTGTGAGAGTGGTCTAGCCTTCAATGCATCAATAACCATATGTGACCAGTCTTTTGGGATAATTTATTTACATGTTGACCAAAAAATTTAACATTTGTTTTACAAACTGTGAGTGCATACCTTAAGTGATGATTGCTTCTTGAATCTCCTTAAATCTAACATTCATAGGAAAGCCCAACTAGATTCAGAACAATTGTTATCATTTTGTGATTCCTTCAACATTACCAAGTGTACTAAGTTTGGCTGTTTGAAAGCCTTAGGTTGCTTCTTGTAATCTTACAAGCCAATGTTGAGATTAACTCTTTATATTCTTGTTTTGCTATGAATATTTCTGTGTTCTCTCTTACCAGGCTTTTCTAAGGTGTTCTTCTTGGCATTCACACTAACTGCCTTTTTAAGTGATAGAACAGAAATAATCAAATAGTAATATTTATAATAAACATTATGACATTATTTATCTTCTCCTTTACTGGTTCTAGTTTCAAATCATCTAGAGTAATGTTGGTGAAAGACCAACCACCTTCCATCATGCTAGTCTTTCTCATTTTTGAGGTGTGAAAAAGTTCTCTCTCTGCTTTAGGCATAGTCCCCATTTTAAGCAATCCCAATTTACTCATCAAATCTGTTGTCAATAATGATTCAGATGACTATGAATGGGGGCAGTTACATAGTGTCCAAAAAGAGGAAAAACACAACCCCCACTAAAAGAGGGAGGCTGCTGTCTGAAAAACTTGCCCAGATGAACATGGAGAAGACACACATGTTGTGGACTCTGCTTAAAGCTGGAGGCTAACTCCTAACAGAAAACCAAGCCAGCTGTCCATGAATAGCTCTGCCCTGAATGTTTAGTGGCAAACATTGTACAAATTCTAGTTATCATGTATTTAAATCCTCCAGCCAGATATTGAGGAAATGCTAGAATATGAGAAAGAGGAAACAGAACACCATCATTCCCACCCAACTAACTTCTCAGGGTGAACAGGGTAAGTGTGTCTTTTTCCAAGGGTCCTCAGCCTGACTGGTCACCTTTACAAAATGCATGGTTGCTAGGTCCAAGCAGTTCACTAAGTTTCTAGTACCAGCCATTATCACCCGATTTTTTTTAAAAAAATATTTCTTGCTATCTATTGAATTTGAGTTTGGTTTGTTATTTCCAAATTTTTGTGTTGTATCAATAAGTCATTTATCAGTACATTTTTTGTAAGTGTAGCACTTAGGGCTATTAACTTCCTTTTTAAACATTCCTTGACTGTTTCTCAAAGGTTATATCGTGGTGGTTTTCTTTCATTTAGTTCCAGAAGTAGTTTAATTTTTTTGGCCCATTCATCGTTTAATAATGAGTGGTTTAATCTCCAAATGTTTATACATATAGTAGATTTTTTTGGTGTTTATTTTAAGTTTCTTGCATAATGGTTGGTCAGGATACTTGAAATTATTTCAACTTTTCTGTATATATTAATGCTTGTATTTTATTGGAGCATATGTTATATTTTGAAGAGGCTTCCCTGTGTTGCTGAGTAGAATGTATATGTGTATACCCTTGGAATTTTGGTTCAATAGTCTCTAGGTATCTATTAGGTTCATTTGCTAGAAGATGTCATTTAGCTCTGAAGTTTCTCTTTTTTGTGTTCAGATGTCTTATCTATAGAAGAAATTGGAGTGCTGAAATTTCCCACTATTATTGGGTTTGTGTTATCTGGGTCTTTTATTTTATTAGTATGATTTCATGAAATTGAGTGCATCAGACTTTTATCCATGTCTTTAGTATTGTAATATTTTATTTATTAATTGATACCTTGATTAAAAAGAAGTTCCTTTCTTTGTCTATAGTTAGTACTTCAAGCAATATATTGAAAAATATTGGGGATAGTGGTTTTTTTAAAACTCTTTAAACATATTAGACTTGTTTATTCCTTGGTAAAATAAGACTGTAGTGGGCAATGAAGTTTCAAAGTTGTATGTATATCATTCATAATTAAAAATAACACTATCTAAACAAATGTCTGTGCTTAGAAGTCAGAATGAAAAATTGTTCTTGCATCTCATGACATAGAAAAATACAAAACATCCTTATTATTAGAATACCCAAAAAATATTTAAAAATAGAATGTCCCTAACTTTTATATTATGTATTATGGATGCAATTGTCTTTATATTTCTTGTTTATAAGTAAAACAAAATGTTGTATTTTTAATTCCTGATAAATGAATAATTTATGATAATATTTGTATATTTTGTGGCAAAACTGAAATATTTATATAAACATTCCTATATACCAGAAAAGTTCAGGGAATAGAAAGTGAAAAAGTCTACATATTCCTTTTCACATGTATTTTAACCCATTGAGAGGTTGTCTCTATGTGAATCTGTTTTATTGTGTATCATGAATCATTTTTACCAAGAAAATATTTTTTAAATGTTAGCACTCTCTGAAAGAGCCACATATTTTTTGTCAATAAAGCTGAATCAGAAAGTTTTCTTAAAGGGGCCACATCTCTGTTTGCTGCCAGCTGACAGAGCACACCGAAAAAAGGCACTATCAAAAACCTGTCTTTGACTCTGTTCCATGTTCTTCAAAATAAATGGAAACCTTACATCAAGCACATGCTACTGAATCTCCTATGACACTTCAGGATCCTGCCTGGTTGCAGTTTATGCTCACTGCAGGGATTCCACTGCCATTTTGTCTGTGGTCTGGATGCCACACCATCTCTGTACCATGACTGACTTCAGAGACACAATTTTGAAGCTGCCCTTGGATCAGTTTCTGTGGTCTAGAATCCTTGGAATGCTTTTTCAGGCTTTGTGTAGGTATATTCGGTCAATGTTACTCTGCCGTTTGTAACAATGAGGTTTCTATCCCATATTAGCCCCACTGTTCAGAACTGCATGCTGCTGTTTATTAGAACCAGCAATCCCAAAGTCCCAAAGCACAGATGCTTATATTAACTTCATGCTGTTAGGCCTATGGCTTAGACACATTGCTATCTAGCTCCTTCATCTTACCTCAACCTAGCACATCCGAGCCATATATCACTTTCCCTCACCCCTGAAAACCATCAGTTTTAGAGACCATTCAATCTGTGGCAATCCCCTCACCATCTCAATCTTAGAATACACCACAGATACCTACATGATTCAGGACTCTAGTATAAAACTGCTGTGTAAATTAGTTAATAGGATGAGATAGAATTATTTGAGCCCAGAGTTTCTCTGTCAGCTTAGCATCATATCAATTCCATGAATCATGGAAATACATGAAGAGTCAGTAACAATGGAGACATACAGAGTTACACTGAAGGAGGTTCCCAGAAATGTGTGTTTTATATAAAAATCCCCTAAGCCTAAGTTTGATAGCTAGAGCCCACATAGTAGATGGGGAGAATGTAAGGCATTCTTTGACATATAATAACATGTGATTCATGGGCACATATACAAATACACTGAATAAAACTGTAATGAAGTATTACAAAATATTTGAAGTCCCTTTGTTGCCTCTCTAACACAGACATGTTAGTTTACATACTGCCCTTCTCTTTTGAGACCAAGTATTATATAGTACAGGGTGACTTTGAACTATCCCCATCTTCCTATCTCATTTTCCTAAGTGCTAAGAAGAGAGGTGTTCTCCAGCAAACTAGCTTCCTAAGATAATTTGTCCTAAGTTTTATTTATGATGTATTTTATTTTACATTCCAACCACAGTTTTCTTCCTACCTTTTTTAAAAACATAAATGTCATTTTGTTGTATGCATCCCCCTGCCTTCCCTCCACCAGATCCCTCCGAGTCAGCCTTTAGCCTCCCCCATTTACATCCACCCATCTTCTCCCCCAGAAGAGCAAGAAGTCCCAAAGGTAGTTCAGTTTAGTGTGGCACATCCACTCCAGGCAAATTCTACTCACTCAACCCAAAGACAAGGCTGGGTTGGGTGTTCCTCTATAGGGAATGTGCTCCAAGGTGCCAGCCGACACACAGGAACACAGTCTGGTACCACTCCTCCAGGCTCCACATACTCCCTATGCCAATCTACAATTGCCTATCCTTGTAGGGTTAACTCCTTTTCCTGATGGATATCTAGTTGCTATTCTTAATTCAGTGAGCTCCACAGAGCTACTGCCAGCCATCTATATGGGACTCCCTTCATAATCCCTACCCTCCTGTTCATACAGATGCTCCTGCCCTGTTCTTAAGTGGACCAGGAGCTCAGGCCAGTGCTCAGCCATGGATCTCTGCCTCCACCTTTATTCTTTGTTGGATGCCCTACCTCTTTTCTACTCCCCAATCCACTGCCCAAAAAGGTCAAGTCCTCCTATGGGAATCAAAAAGCATGGCATATCCATTTTGGCCCCATCCTTTGCACCAAGGCTGAGCAAGGCATCTAACCACAGGTAATAGGTTTCAAGAAACTAACTAGTGTGGCAGGAAAGATCCTAGTTCCACTACTAGAGACCCCATAAATAGACAAAGCAACATAACTGTCATGAGGAGGGTCTAGGTCAGTCCCATGCAGGCTCCCTACCTGTTGGTCTAGAGTCCATGAGTTCCCACGAGCTTGGATCAGTTGTCCTTGTGGTTTTCCCTGACATGATCTTGACCCTCGTGCTCAGCCCAGTGCTTTACTGTTGATGTCTGCATCTATTTCCATCAGTTAATGGATGAAGGTTCTATGATGACAATTAGGGTGGTCATCGATTTGATTATCCGGGAAGGCCAGTTCAGGCACCCTCTCTGCTATTATTAAGAATCTAAGCTGGGATCATCTTTGTGGATCCCTGCAATTTTTCTTGGCACCAGGTTTCTCTATAACCCCACAATGTCCCCCTCTATCAAGATGTAGATATATCAGGTATAGCCTGCTTTCCTGCCAAGTCTGGATTGTATACATTTTCCTCCAGAAGAGCTCAGAGAAAAACAGATTTAAGGTTTATAGTTGAAGAATATAGAAGGCAAAAATGAGACCTGGGTTGTGGACAAATATAGACAATGGACACATAATCTATGTGTGCTGTGGTAAGGACTAGACTTCATTAATATTACATGGCAGATACTGTGAGGTGAGTTGTGTCTTACACCCATTTCATACACCATTCTTATGTAGAAACTATAATGCTCAATGTAGCTCTCCTAGTGGTGATAGAGGTAATATGGATTCCTACAGATATGGCTCTGATGGGTTGAAGTGCAGGCCTTGTGGAAAGGTAAGAGACAGAAGATCTCTGCCTCACTACTATGTGAGGAGGCAGAGAGGAGTCATAGGTGTTGATAAATGATCAAGTTAAACAAAACAAGCCAAGTGCAGAAAGACAGATGAGTCAAGCTTAATTTCAATGAGTAACAACATTTAAATTTGTGTTTTGTGTCATTCTGTGTGTTGGACATAAAACCATAAGATAGGAGGCTGAGTCCTTAAAGAGGTAAAAAGAGTGACTCTATACATTGGACATGAAGGTAACAGGGACAATTAGGAATAAAGGAAAGGACTAGCAAGTTGAAGACAGATGGTGGGACAAGGTGATTTCCATTTTGATTAGAAACCAAGAACATAAGGATATGTCATTATGAAACCCATTACTTTCTATGCTACCATAAAAAAATGAAGTAAATATAGTCTGCTTCTTACAATCTCTCTATCCCCTATTTAACAATGGTACTGGAGTTTGGGAGGAAGATGCATGACATTTTTGTTCAGTGTTTAGCTGAAAAATGCATAGACACATTTTCTGTAGTCTAACCAGTTGGGATCTCCTGTATTAGCCATCACTCACTTTAAAACAAAACTTCTCTAATAATGTCTGAGAGCTATCTATGGTGAAGAGATATGAATTTAGATGTCACTTTGTACTAAATTCATTTAGCAAAATCATTGTAACAGTTTCCACCCATGGGGCCTATGCAATCATACGTTTTTGGTCAGCTTTACAGTACCAGTTCTGCATTTTTTTCAGTCACAATATTTTAATAATTAAAGTATTGGCTCTTTAGTGCATAGCTCAAACCACTGACATGCATTCATGTCTTCTTTCATTTATGAAATCCAGGTGATGCCTCTGTCACGCATTCTGCCACAGAGTCTGTTTGTTCTTTCATACTGACACTTATTTCTAAGCAGGAATCACCAGCTAGCCTCTGTAAATTTGCTATGCACTTCTCTGGTTGGAAATCACAGGGCTCCTCCCATTGTTTTATTATTCTATCAGTTAAAAAGAGTTTCCATTTGGGTGTGTTTGGCATGTGATAATTGCAAAGTTTTGAGTGTCATTAAAAACAAGTCTTTTCTCGGGCACATGAAGAGATATTGCCTCAAAGCCAAAAGCACATGAACAAATAAAATAAAGGGAGAGTACGGAGACATTGCTCAGTGATTAGGGTATCTGCTCTTGTTCTAGAGGACTGGAGCTCAGTTCCTAACACCAACATTGAGTGGCTCACTATCATCTGTCAATTCAGTTCCAGAGGATCTGACACAATACTCCTGCCTCCCAAGACACACTCACACATGAGTCAAACCTACACAGAGACATATACATGTTCACATAAATAATAAATAAAAGAATAAAGGGCAATAAGTTTTTGTTTTTTCAGTTGTATATAGATTTCCTCATGCATAAATCAGGAAGTTCATTGAAAGGTAGCTTATTATTAGTGACCTTGATATCAGCAGAAATGGTGCATGTATCATCTTATCTAAGTCTACATGAAGTGTTCTTACCAATGTCCAGAGAATCATTAGGTCATACTTCAAAAACCTGTACCCACTAAATTGGAAAACTTAAAAGAAGTGGACAGCTTTCTGAACAAGTACTATTTACCAAAATTAAATCAAGACAAGAAAAATGACCTAAATAGACCTATAACTCTCATGAAAATTGAAGCTGTTATTAAAAGTTTCCCAAGCACAAGAAGCCCAGGGCCAGTTGGTCTCAGCACAGAATTGTATCAGAACTGCAAAGATAAATTAATAAATTAATATCAATACTTCCCAAATTTTCCCACACAATAGAAACTGAAGGAACTTTGCCAAACTTTTTATGGGGCTATACTCACACTGATTCCCAAAGCACACAAGAATGCAACAAAGACAACATATTACATGCCAATCTCCCTCATGAACATCAATGTAAAAATACTAAGTAACATACTGGCAAACCAAATTCAAGAACATATCAAAAAAATCATCTAGCATGATGAAGTAGGCTTAACTCCAGAAACATAGGGATGGTACTACATACAAAAAACTGTGAATGTCATCCATCATATAAACAACCTGAAAGAAAAAAAGAAACTACATGATCATGTCATTAGATCATGCAAAAGCCTTTGACAATATCCAACTCTCTTTCATGATAAAAGTCCTGGATTGATCAGGAATATAGGGAAAATACCTAAACACAATAAAGGTAATATACAGCAAGCCACCAGCCAACATCAAACTAAATGGAGAGAAACTCAAAGCAAGCCCACTAAAATCAGGAACAGAACAAGGCTATTCTCTCTTCCCATATCTTTTCAATATAGTTCTCGAAGTCTTAGCTAGAGTAATAAGACAACAAGATGAGATTAAGGGGATATAAATTGGAAAGGAAGAAGTCAAACTATCTCTATTTGCAAATGATATGATCGTTTATATAACTGATGCCAAAATTCTACCAGGGAACTCCTACAACTGATAAACACCTTCAGCAATTTAGCGGGGTACAAGATTAACTCAAAATATCCATAGCCCTCCTATACACTAAAGATAAAAGGGCTGAAAAAGAAATCAGGGAAACATACCCCTTTATAATAGCTAACAATAGTATTAAGAATTTTTACGTAATTCTAACTGAAGAAGTAGCAGGTCTGTTTGACAAAAACTTGAAGTCATTGGAGAAAGAAATGGAAGAATATATCAGAAAGTGGAAAGATCACCCATGCTCATGGATAGGTAGGATCAATATAGTATAAATGGCAATCTTACCAAAAGCAATCTACAGATTCAAGCAATCTCATTAAAATCCCAATACAGTTCTTCATAGATCTTGAAAGAGCAATACTCAATTTCATACAGAATAACAAGAAACCTAGGATTGCCAATACAATACTGCTCAATAACAGAATATTGTGAGGCATCACAGTCCCTGACTTAAAACTTTACTATTGTGCTACAGTAATAAAACAGCTGGGTACTGGCATAAAAACAGACTTGTGGATCAATGGAATCAAATTAAAGACCCCGACATTAATCCATACACCTATGAACATCTGATTTTTGACAAATAGGTCAAAAATATAGAATGGAAAAAAGATAGTATCTTTAACAAATGGTGCTAGCATAATTGGATAGTGGTTTGTAGAAGAATGCAAATAGATCCATATCTATCACCCAGGAAAACTCAAGTTCACATGGGTCAAAGACCACAACATAAACCCAGTTACACTTCACTTGATAGAAATGAAAGTGGGAAATATCCTACAATGCATTGTTAAGGGAAATCATTTCCTAAATATAACACCAGTAGCACAGACACCAAGAACAACAATCAATAAATGAGACCTCTTGAAACTGAGAAGCTTCTGAAAGGCAAAGGACATGGTCAATACGACAAAATGACAGTCTACAGAATGGGAAAAGATCTTCACCAACCCTACATATGACAGAAGACTGATCTCTAAAATATATAGAGAGCTCAAGAAACCAGAGGTCAAAAAAAAAACCAAATAATCCAATTAAAAATGAGTTTCAGAGCTAAAAAGAGAATACTCAACAGAAGAATTTCAAATTTCTGAAAGGCACTTAAAATATTGCTCAACATCCTTGGCCACCAGAGAAATGTAATCTTACACCTGTCAGAATGGCTAGGATTAAAAACACAGATGACAGCCTATGCTGGATAGGATGCAGAGCAAGGGGAACACTCCTCCATTGTTGGAGGCCACTTGTACATCCACTCTGGAATTCAGTATGGCATTTCCTCAAAAAAAAACTGGGAATCAGTCTCCACAATGATCCAGCAATACCACTATTGGGCATGTACCCAAAGGATGCACATTCTTACCCCAATGGCATTAACTCAACTATGTTTAAAGCAGCATTATCCATACTAGCAAGAACCTAGAAACCACCCAGATACCCCTCAACAGAAGAATGGCTTTAAATATTGTGGGACATTTACATAATGTAATACTCAGCAGTAAAAAAAAAATGGCATCTTGAAATTTGGAGGTAAATGGATGGATTAAGTGAGTATCATTTTGTGTGAGCTAACATAAACCCAGAAAGATAGACTTGGTATGTTCTCACTCATAGGTGCATTTTAGACATAAACAAAAGATACAATCCACAAACTCCTCAGCAGCTAGTTAACAGGAGGAAATTATGAGAGATTTCCATGAATCACCTGGAGAAGGGGAAGTAGGGATCTCTTAAGTAAATTGGGATTATACAGAGCAGCAAGCAAGGGGAGGTGGGAAGAAATTATGAGAGAAAGAGATAGTTGAACAGAAGGAACAACAGAGAGGGAGAACAATGAAAGAGATATCTTGATAGAGGGATCTATTGTGGGGTTAGAGAGAAACCTGGTGCTAAAGAAACATCCAGTAACCCACAAGATGTCCCCGGCTAGGACTCCAGGTAATAGTGGAGATGGTGACTAACAGGACTTCCTCTATAATCAAACAAATGGCCATACTAATTATCATTATGTAACCTTCATCCAGCAATGGATTGAGGCAGAAGCAGAGATCCATAGCTAAGAACTTGGTTGAGCTCCCAGTCCAGCTGAAGAGAGAGAGAAGATATTATATGACCAAAGGGATAGGATCATGAAAAGGAGACCCATAGAGATGGCTTACTAACTCTGAAATGATAGCTGAGGAACCTACATGAAATTGAACTAAACCCTCTGAATGTAGACAACAATTGAATGGCATGGACAGTTTGTGGACCCTCTTACAGTAGAACCAGACTTTATTTCTGGTGCATGAACTTGGAGTGCAGTCCCTACAGAGGAAAACTTTACTCAGCCTTGACTCTGAGGGGAGGGACTTGATCCTACCTCAACTAAATATGTCAGACAGAACTGACTCACCTTGGGATTCCTTGCTCTTCCTGGGCTGGGGAATGGATGTGAGGGCTGAGGCTGAGCTAGGACTGGGAAAAAGGAAGGGAGGGGGACCAGATGTGAGCATGGGAAAACACATTTTTTTTAAAAAAAATAAAGATAAAAAAGGAAAAAGGTAAAAGGAATTGTAGTACCATGTTGCACAAATTCTAATTAGTCTTTTAATAAAAACTTGGAGCCAGATATTGAGGTAAATGTTGAAAAATCAGAAAGACAGAGGAACAAGCCACAAGCATTTCTCAGCTCACCAAGTCCTCAGCCTAAAGGAGTAGATCCTGTCTCCATGAATTTTCAGACTGATTGTGTCTGAGTCCTCAGGCAAAAAAGGGAAGGTGTAGGGAGGAAGGGAAGCACAGAGGCCAACCTCTGTCTCCTCCCACCTTGTATTCCTTTCTCTGCCCAGCCATATCACTTCCTTTCTCTACCTTCCTAATGCTGATATTAAAGGTGTGTGCCACCACTGCCTGTCTCTATTTCTCTTTTAGATTGGATTGATCTTGTGTAGTGCAGGGTGGCTTTGAACTCACACATATCAAGAGTGATCTCTACCTACCAAGTGCTAAGATTAAGGTGTGTGTCACCACTAACTGACCTGTATGAATAACTCTGTGAAAGGTTCTCTCCTCTGACCTTCAGGCAATCTTTACTACATTTCAAACAACATATCACCACAGTTCCCTGTTTTCTGGTCAAAAATGTAAAAGGGTTATATATACCTAATATAAGAAAAACTATATAAAAGAAATAAGAAATCTATATATTATATACGCAGACAACAATTACATCAATAATGTTCAGTCCATTAGCAACTCACAAATTCAGAAAAAATACTCTATTATTTATCCTATCTTGGTGAATCCAAAGGAGTTTACCTAATTCACTTTCTATCCAACCTGTACTACCAATCAATATCTATCTTTTGATGTCTCTGAATCTTAAACACTTTATACCTCTCAGTGAGTTTCCTTTCTGCATATGTACCTAGGAAAATTATGTAGTCTTCACCTTCTTTAGAGACCCCAGAAGGAATTAATATTAACTGAGTAAGCAGCAAGTGACATCTTTATGGAATCCTGAAAACAAAAAAAATTGGTTAGTTGTCAAGTCTTTAGATAGGTAGCTGTATCATTTCTTGTCCAGTCTCTATGTAATGGGAAGTGCAGGATTTGTCTGTGAGGCTTGACCATGTTAGTTAGCCACCAATGAAATTGTCCTGAGCAGTTTGTAGTCCAAAGTTGACCTTAGAGTGGTGTTTGTCAGCAAAGCTAGAGGCTGGGTGAAAGCACACTCTGATTACTACTGGAGCAGTCACTAATTTGATTACAGGATACGGTCAGTTCAGGATACCTATCCACTATTTCTAGCAGTCTTAACTGGGGTCATTCTTAGAGACTTGTAAGAGTTTTCTTTAGGCCAGGTCTCTACATAACCACAAAATGTCCCCTTATCAAGATGTCTTTTTCATTATTTTTCCCCTCCATTCACGACCCAATCTCTCATGTTCCAATGGGTGTCAGGATGGCCGAATGATTTAAGGTGTCAGAGTCAAGACTCTTCTTTAAATATCAGAACTGAGATCTAGGTGTTCAAACTCATAAAAGGAACATGGAAACTGATTTCATAGAAACTAAGAATGAAACAGTTGAAACTGAGAGGTGGTTTATGGGAGAAGTAGGTAGTAATTAGTTTAGCTGCTGGTATTTTGCAGTACACATTTGTGACTATGTTTTATAGCTACATATGTTGAATCAGTGAGGAAAGAAAAGAGAAGCCAATAATCCATTCCTATGTATGTAATGATGTGGGAATGGCTTTCTGTGTGCTGTGAATATCAATCTTTAAATAAAGCAGCTGTTTTGGCCCATGACAGATGATTTCTTTGATATGTTCTTGAATTTGGTTGGCCAGTATGTTATTGAATATTTTTACATTGATGGATGAGTTTGCTTCTAATTGTTTGAAAGCATTCAGCTGTGCAGTTTGGTCTCTTGTGTGAGATTGCTCTAGGTTTTTCATATTGGCACCAAGGCTTTGACTTTTCCTCTTTACTCTGCTTTCTTTGTGTCCTATATGTTTGGGTGTGTTGTGGGTTCATTTTCATTGAATTCTCGGAAGTCTTTGATTTCTTTCTTACTTTTTCCTTGGCAGACGTGAGATCAATTGAGAGATTTTCAGTTTCCATGAGTTTGTAGGCTTTCTGTGGTTTGTGTTGTTATTGAACTCTACCTTTAGTGTATGTTGGTCTTTTAGAATACAAGGAGTTATTCCCATTTTTGTATCTATTGATATTTGCTTTATGACTGAGTATGTGGTCAATTTGAGAGAATGTTCCATGGGATGCTAAGAAAAGGGTATGTTCATATTTTTGGTTGGAAAGTTATGTATATATCTATTAAGACCATTCGGATCATAATATCTGTTAGATCCTATCATGGTAAATTCACTTGCAATATATCATATGAAGAGTTAATATTTATTGAAGGTCATATGAACACTGACGGTACAAATTGATCCTTAATAGAGTTCTTGGAGATAGGAACTAGGGCTGCTGATCCATTTTCTGAGAATACAGGAACAAAACAGGGGTGACCTCAGTGTCTGAGAGTCTGGTCATGCCCCATTCAGGCTCCCAGTACTCCAGAGATACACCTCCAAGCCTTGTCAGCTAACACCTGAATCCCACTACAAGACTCTTATTTGTCAGTTGAGTTTCTGTCTGGTAGACCTACCAATCCATTGATGAGAGTGAAGTATTGAAGTCTCCCACTATCAAAGTCTAAGGTTCGATGTGAGATTTAAGCTTTAGTAATGTTTCTTTTACATATGTAAGTGCCTTTCTGTTGCGGGCATAAATTTTCAGATTGAGACTTTATTTGGATGGATTATTCCTGAGATGAATAAGTAATGTCCACGCTGATCTCTTTTGATTTTAGTTGGAAGTCTAATTTTTAGGTATTCAGATGGCTACACCAGCTTGTTTCTTAGGATCATTTGATTGGAAAGTCTTTTCCCAACCCTTTACTCTGAGTCAGTGTCTGTAGTTGAAGTTGACATGTTTCTCTTATATGCAGCAGAAAGATGGCTTCTGCATTTGTATCCATGGTGTTAGGTTGTGTCTTTTTATAGGTGAATGGAGTCCATGGATATTAGAGGATATTAATGTCCAGTGATTATTAGTTTTCTTATTATTGATGATATTATGTGGGTTGTTTCCCTTTTTAGGGTTTTTCTTCTGTGAGGGTTATCTATTACTTATGGTTTCCTTAGGCTGGGGTTTTCCCTTTAGTGCTTTTTCTAGGGCTGTATTTGTGGATAGGTATTATTTAAATCTGGTTTTGTGGTGAAAA
Source organism: Phyllotis vaccarum (assembly GCA_033318265.1). Lineage (NCBI taxonomy): Eukaryota > Metazoa > Chordata > Mammalia > Rodentia > Cricetidae > Phyllotis > Phyllotis vaccarum. The sequence goes on from JARWLC010000013.1 coordinate 126,581,717, forward strand.
ATCTTGTTTCCTCCATCTATGGTGGTTTATATTTTTGCTGGGTATTTTTGTCTGTGTTGGCAACTATGGTCTCTTAGTGTCTGCATAACGTCTGACCAGGATCTTCTGGCTTTCATTGTTTCCACTGAACAGTCTGGTGATATTCTGATGGGTCTGCTTTTATAAGTTACTTGAATTTTTTCTTTGCACCTCTTAGTATTCTTTATTTATTCTGTAAGTTTACTGGCTTGATTATTATGTGGTGAGCAAACATTTGGAGGGATCTAGTCTATTTTATGTTCCATAAGCTTCTTATATCTTTAGACATTTCTTTGATTTTCTTGAATATATTTTATGTGCCTTTGAGCTGGTATTCTTCTTCTATTCCTATTATTCCTAAGTTTGGTCTTTTCATGGTGTCCCAGATTTCCTGGACGTCTTATGTTATGATTTTGTTTGGCGGGGGTTGTTTATTGAGGGTTTTTTTTTTGAGTGACAAATCTGTTTCCACTATCAAATCTTCCATTTAGTCTTGCATTCTCTTGGTCATTCTTCATCTGTAGTTCCAGTGCATTTCTTCAGATTTTCCATTTCCACCATCCCTCAGTTTGTGTTTTCTTTATTGCTTCTATTTCAACTTTTACATCTCGAATTGTTTCCTTCACTTGTTTGATTGCTTTTTCTTGGTTTTCATTATTTTCATCCAGCATTTGTTTATCTCTTCCAATTTTTTGCTTGTCTTTTCCTGTATTTCTTTAAGGGAGATATTTATTTCCTCTTTTGAGGCCTCGATTATCTTCATAAAATTGTTTTTAAGGTTATTTTCTTCTTAGTCTTCTTCTTCCTCCTCCTCTTCTTCTTCTCCTGCTTCTTCATTATTCTTTCTTCTTCGTTGTTATGATCAGATCTTGTTGTGGAACCACCAGAGTCTAGTGGTGCCACATTGTTCTTTACGTTGTTATATGTATTCTTGAGCTAGGATCTGCCCATTGCAGGATTTGTATCTATCCCAGGGAGGTGACTCTGCTGCAATCTGTTATTCCTGTGTGTATCAGGAAGCCTTCTTGGTACAATCTGGGCTCTCAGTCCACTTGGAGGTAGCATATTCTGTGTCACAGTGCCCAGTTCTTGGTGCAATAAGAGCTGGCAGAATGTCTGTCTCAGGGATTCACTCTTGGTCCAATATGAGCTCTTGATCTAGAAGGTGCTCTTAATCCTATAGGGGCTTTTGATCTAACAGATGCTGGGGGACTGTGGGTCTCAAGTAATCACTATTGTCATGAGGTGATGGGGTGGGTTTGTAGATAGGAGAGTTCTGTGAACTAGGCTTCACTGGGGAGTCCTGGTCTGTAGGGAAGGATTTCTGCTGGCCTGAATGCAGGGAATATAAGAGAGGGGGTAAGGTTCCAAGGGTTCTGTCCCAGGATACTGGGATCTCTGTCTGAGCTGGGTGTCAATTACCTCTTGGTCCAATAGGTTCTGAGGATCTGTGAGTCTCAAGCACCTGCTGAAATGACTGGGTTCTGTGGTGAGTTAGGGCTTGTGGAAGTTTTCTAGTTGAGGGTGTCCAGAAAACTGGATTTTATTGGGGATTCTAGCCTACAGGGCTTTTTCCCTGCTGGCCTGGATGTAGGGGAGAGATAAGTCATTATATAATTCTATCTTGATTACTGTTTTCTAGTATATAGTCATAACGTGTTATATTTAAAACCTTCCTTCTTAAATAGACAAAAGGCAGAAATGGTGTGAAATGGTGCTTTTGTACATAGTAACATTTTGTCACTCAAGTTGGTTTATTAAAACAGTGATTGGCCAGTAGACAAGCATGGAGTAGAAATGAGACAGACAAACTGAGAGTGCTGAAAAGGAGAAGTACTGAGAAGATGCTGTATGGAGAAAAAGTACCAAGCAACATCGCTAAACATAAATAAAAATATGGGTTAGTTTAAGTGTAAGAGTCAGCTTATTATTATTAATATTAATATTACTTAATACTTAATTTTAAACTTCTGAGTCAGTTATTTAGGAAGCAACTGCTAGGTACTTCGAAGAGGCTGCCAAGACAGAAACTTCTGCCTACAGTTGATTACTTTAAGTTTCTTTCATTCCTAAAGACAATAACCTTGTCATTTTTTGACTATACATTACTTTCTAAAATTATACTCATCAAGCTGGGTAAAATTGGTGACTTGGAACCAGATTCTCCACTCTAAAAAGAATTTCTTGGGGAAAGCCCTAGTCCTGACACACTAAGAATGAGAGGTGAAGTACATCTGGGCAGAGCCTCTGAAGAGTAGCCAGAGAAGCTGAAGGAAGATGCCAGTCTACCAGGATCTACAGTTAAAACAACATAGCATGCAGTTAACTGTGCTTCATTTCCTTGTACCACCAGTTTATTCAGTACCTGGCACCATACATTGTAGATGATGCCTCAGCAATGGAGCCTAAAGCTCTTGTAAAACTGACTTATTAAAGAGGATGGATGAATATTGCATGAATCGTAACTGATCGTATAATATTGAGTTAAAACTGAAAGATTAGAGACACAGGGAAACAAGCCACAGTCACTTCTCATCTCACAAATTCTCCAGGCAGAAAAGGGATAGATCTAGTCTCCAGGAATCCTCAGACTGAATGTCTCTGAGACCTCAACCCAAGGGAAAGGGCTGAAATCATGTATCTTCCACCTTTTATCTTTTTCTCTGCCCAGCCATTTCACTTCCTGGTTCAAACAACCTAGTGCTTGGATTAAAGACATTGTGTTTCCAAAGTACTGGGAGTAGGAGTGTGGGATCACAAGGGCTGGGATTACAGGTGTGTGTCCCACAACCTGCCTCTGTTTGGTCTTGAACTCACAGAGACCCAGACAAATCTCTTCCCCTGCCTCTGAAATTTTAGCATTGAAGTTATGTGCCACCACTCCCTGACCTCTATGGCTAACTGTGGCTGCCTCTGTCCTCTGATCTTCAGGCAAACTTTATTAGAGTGTGCACAATATATCACCACAGATGAATTTGATCCTTATAAGAGCAGTCCATAACAACGAAATTATCAAGCACAATACCCTTTTAGACTGGTACCCACACATTTCCAGTTGGATTTGTAACTGCCGAATATCCTCCAGGCAGCAAGATCCTGATGCAAACACAGATTGAATTCTGAATAACTTAGATACAGAACTTCCATTGGCACTTGGATCATTTAAGTTGTATTCATTGTGTATTTAGTATTTTCATAAATAGTTACAGTTTGGGGGTTTCTAATATGTTCAAAGTAAATCATATCCATTTAATCTCTATAAATGTGTATGTGGAATACTTAAATTTTCATAAATCAATTGAACCATGGCTATTATTCTTCCATTCTATGACTGCAGTACAAAATAGGTTGGGCCATATTTTCAGAAATCTATAATACAAGGTCCATCCTACAGACTTCTGAGTATACTACTGCAGCTAGAACTCATCAGCCTGTCACCATTAACATTTTCTTGAGAGTGGACTTTAATTACTATTTGACATGTGTGATTTTTCTGATGGCCATACAGTGGGTGTTAGTGAGACAGATGACAGGGTAAGGGAACTTCTAGAGAGTGACAAGAATGGCCAGTTTTCAACTTCCATTTTCATGGATCCCAGCTTTCTCCAAATATAAGATTATTTTCTCCACCTGAAGACCACTAATTGTGACTCAAACATACACTGTTTTCTCTTTGTATTTCATCATCAGGACTATATTTACTTCATTTTTTATGGTAGAATAGAAAGTAGTGGGTTTCATAATGACATATTCTTATGTTCTCGGTTTCTAATCAAAATTGAAATCACCTTGTCCCACCATCTGTCTTCATCTTGCTAGTCCTCTTCTTTATTCCTAATTGTCCCTGTTACCTTCATGCCCAATGTATAGAGTCATTCTTTTTACCACTTTAAGGACTCAGCCTCCTATCTTATGGTACCCTAGTTTCATGTCCAACATACAGAATTACACAAAACACAAATTTAAATGTTGTGACTCGCTGAAATTAAGCTTGAATCACCTGTCTATCAGCACCTGGATTGTTTTGTTTAACATGATCATTTACCAACACCTATGACTCCTCCCTGCGTCCTCATATAGTACTGAGGCAGAGATCTTCAGTCTCTTAGCTTTCCACAAGACCTGCACTTCAACTCATCAGAGCCATATCTGGAGAAATCCATATTACCTCTATCACCACTAGGAGAGCTACATTGAGCATTATAGTTTCTACATAAGAATGGTGTATGAAATGGGTCTATGACACAACTCACCTCAGAGTATCTGCCATGTATTATTAATAAAGTCTAATTCTGACCACAGCACACACAGATTATATGTCCATTGTCTATATTGTTCCAAAACCCCTGGTCTCATATTTACCTTCTATAATTTTCAATATAAGCCTTAAAACTGTTATTCTTTAAACTTTTCTGGAGTAACAGGTATACAATTCTTTCTTGTCAGGAAGGCAGTCTATACCTGCCAGTATTATATCTGTGGAGGAAAAGGTATCCTAACTTGTCAGGAAGTCAGGGTATACCTTCAGCTGTGGAGGGTATCCTGGATACCTACAGCTGTGAGAAGAAAGATATCCTAACTTGTCAGGAAGTCAGGGTATACCTGAAGCTGAGATGCAGTGGGGATGTTCATCTCTGAGAGAGAACTGTTACAGCTTAACTTTGTTCAACTCCCTCGAAAGGAGCTTTGCAACAGAGATATCCATGTCTTCTGATGCTCTACTCACCTTCCAAGGGAGCTTCCTAGTGGAGACTCTGCTCCTCACCAGCAAAAGAAGATCTTCACCCAAAACTCTTTTAAGAAAGAGTTTTGTTTGGGAAAGGAATACAGGAGAATGGCTGCCTCTACCCTGATGGAAAAGGACAGCTGATAGCTAAACCAATAGAGGGGCTTATATAGGGCTTCTTAGAGGTGGAATGTTTCCAGTGAGAAGATGTTCTACTTAGGGATTAGCTGGATTTCCTGCCCAGGGATTGGTTGCTTTAGTTGGTCAGAGGCAGAGTTGGCTCTGGTGTCAGGGACAAAATGTGTTTCTTTGGTTCTGTTTGAGGGCTCACGTGTTTCTTTCCTTGGCTCAGATTTCAGGGTCAATGTGCTGGATTTTATGCTCAGGGACTGATTGTTTTAGTTATTCGGAAGCTGATTCGTGTCTGGTTTCAGGCCTAAATTATGTTTCTTTCACTTGTCTTTTTTATCCTTTTGGCTCTAATTTCAGGGTCAAGGTATATTTCTTTCACTGGCTCTGGGTTCAGGGCAGGGAGTGTTTCTTTGGTTCTGGCTTCAGATTTAAAGTGTTTCTTTCACTGGCTCAAGTTCCAGGACCAGGGTGGGTTTCTTTGCCTGGTCCTTTTGACCTACATCTCCTATCTTTGATGCAAAATGGAATTATTGACAGATTTATTTTATTATATGTTCATTTATTTGAAGTGTGTGTTCAATTTTGAATGTCAAAAGACATTGTCAGGGAGTCAGTTCTCTCTGTCCATCATGTGGGTCTTTAGGATAGAAATCATGTCATCAGAGTTGGCAGCAGGATCCTCTATCACAAAGCCATCTAGCCTACTTGAAACATTGATATTTTACCAGAGTGGTTTTTACATAGTAAAACTAATACTAACAGAGTGCTTAGCATGTGGAATCCCTAGTGCTGACCAGATACCATACAGCGAGATCTATGCTTAAACACTGCCCGGCAAAGGAAGACCAATACTAATGAGACTTAGTACAGTGGAAAGAATACATAGGGAATACTTGGAACAAGGTCCTAACAGAGTATTGGTTACCTCCTACAAAACTAAGAGAAAAGTTGACAAATAATATGGAAATGGATACTTAACTGTTAGAATTATAATAAATTTAAATAAATAATGTATTTATACATATAACTGCCATTTAGTCTTTCAACATTGTAGCTATGGTCTGGAAATCCCACCGCATTCTTCTTCTCATGGTAGGTTTATTTCAATGCTCTGTGGTTAAGACAAGAAAGAAAAGAAACACTAGCAAATTCACACTACCTACTCACTGGTCTGTTTCCTCCTGTCCTTCACAGCCCACATGCTTCCTTCTCACCCAACCTCAAAGCCTGTGCTACACAGGCAAACCCTTTTCTCAGAGCAGGGTGACTGCCTCACCTTTCTTTTCCTTAAATTTCTAAACCAGAGTAAGATGTGGCCTGTACTTTGAGAGCTGACTTGGGATTTAGGAGCTCATAGCATCCTGTGTAGGGAAGGTCTCCAAATTACCCAGCTTTGCACTAAAGGAAGCATGATATGATACTTCAGCTTCACTGTTGCACCCCAGAGGACTAGAAGTGGATAAGTGATCTAATATTATATATAAAAAAGTATGTATTCTGGGGTTTGGGAGATGTGTCAAAGGACCACTTACAGATTTAGTCATCCTCATCATCATCTTCTTCTTCAGGGTCACTGATCTCTTCATATATCACTGGATGTTTTCATTCCCTCAAACGATGAGCCCATACATTTACATGAATGCCACCTTCTGAAATAGGGAGAGATTAGTGCATGAGAACTAGATAGTTTAGGGCCTTGTTTTGTCAGAATAGAACAGGGCATGTTCCTCCCATGAGCCCATGGGCCTTTCCATTCTGATGTTTATGTTTGCTGGCTTGTAAAGATTGAGATATTAGCCACACAGCAGTACAGACCAAAGACCATTCCAGGTAATCCAGTGTACTGTTTGGTCCCTCTCCCCCATCATCTGGTATAGAATTCCTATTTTATCCTTCATTAGAAAGAGGGCCCAATGATCATTTTCTTATATTGTGTGGATTAAAGAAATGAACCACAGAGTATGTAGAAAACCTGTCCATTGTCACATGTCTTTCAGAAGGACAAATCAAATTATGAATATGGAAATCCTTGCTAACATCTTAACTGGTGCTGGGTGATTTTGTCACGCAGCAAGTCTGTGGAGTTTTGTGGGCCCATGCCACTCACTCAGAACATGCCATGGAAGCCAGAGTTTTGTTTCTTCAATGATTCCTTCTCATCCATTGCCACCCAACTCTCTGTCCCCAAAAACGTGCTTTCTCTTGGTGTGCAGATTTCTCTGGGCCCATACTTAGCCTAGTGTACCTGGAAATCATTTGGGTTATTTTCTTCTCATTCCACCTCCTTCAGCATTTTTAAACACTAAAGCACTTGTTCAGGCTCTCTGTAAGATTCCTATACTGTATTAGAGGTTAAGTAATTTCTGAGGTTTTCCAAAGACTATGTTAGCATACATTAATTATATATGCTGTTACCTTTCGATATGACATTTTTTTATGCATGTATAATGTGCTGTGATAATTTAGACTCATTAACCTCTTTTGACTCATGTCAATGCCCTTCCTCGCCATTACTAGATTATCTTTCATTTCATATTTTATATTGGTGGGGCTAAATGAGTTTAATTGGGCATATTTACATGTGCACTGGGCCTCATCTGTCTTTTCCCTGACAATTGTTAACTGCCTTCATATCCCCTGAGTGGGTGGAACCTGGTGAACCTCTCCTTCCAACACAGAATGATGAAGGGCTCAAGCCTTTGTGGTGTTTTTATTGATTTTCATAACATGCTAACTGTACCTGGAGAAGTATTTGCCATTATTTGTAGCCAAGTAAGAAAGAGCATGTGTGTTCAAATAAGAAAGTAATGTCCTAAGTACACCATGTTTCTGGGACTAAATATTTGCCTTTATATATTTCATAGACTGCCATTTATACAAGCAGAATAATGTACATTTAATTAGGAATCCATAATAAAGAAGATTTAGGGAAGAAAATCACTTGTGGAGTCCATGGGTTCTATGAAAGGTGGGTAGTCTACAAAATATAAGGCTTCACACATAAGCTTGTGGTTCATCACATTGACAGTTAATAAAAGAGTGAATAGAATAGAGAAGACAGTACTATACCAAGATGATTTGTACAAATTAATGCAGGCAATGGGGAAGAAAGAAAAGAGACACACTGATCTAGGTATCAATGAATATGTTGCCAAGAGTGGCATCACACAGGACATTGGTAAGAACACTTCATGTAGAATTTGATAAGATGATACCTACACTATTTCTGCTGATATAAAAGTCATTAATAATAAGCTACCTGTCATTCAACTTCCTGATTTATGCCTGAGAAAAGTCTTGTTTTAATGACCCTACAGAACTTTGCAATTATCACATGCCAAACACACCCAAATGGACATGCTTTTTAAATGACAGAATAATAAAACTGAATACTTCCTCTTACGATCCCTTCTGTTTTATTCAGTCCTTAACTGTGCCTTCACTGGCCACCAACTCTCAGCTCCTTTAACCGTATACACTAAAGTGTAAACGGCAACTATAGAAAATTCCATTTCATAAATAGCCAGGTGTCTCTAAAGGTTCCTCTGGGTTGTGTCTGTGGGGCAGACAGTTCCCAAATGTAGATATATCCTGAAGTCTATCACAGTGGGAGGAGCCCTGTGATTTCCAGCCAGAGGAATGCATAGTCAATTTACAGAGGCTAGCTGGTGATTCCTGCTTAGAAAGTAAGCTTCAGTATGAAAGAACAAACAGACTCTGTGGGAGAATGCCTGACAGAGGCATCACCTGGATTAAAGAAATGAAAAAAGACACGAATACATGTCAGTGGTTTGAGCTATGTGCTAAAGAGCCAATGCTATAATTCTTAAGATATTGTGATTGAAAAAATGCAGACCTGGTACTGTAAAGCTGACCAAGAACATATGATTGCATAGGCCCCATGGTTGGAAATTGTTACTATGATTTTGCTAAATGAATTTAGTACAAACTGACATATAAATTCATATATCTTCACGATAAATGTCTTTCAGACATTATTAGAGAAGTTTTGTTTTAAAGTGAGTGATGGATAATACAGGAGCTCCCAACTGGTTAGAATGTAGAAAATGTGTCTATGCATTGCTCAGCTAAACATTGAACATATATGTCATGCGTCTTACTCCCTAAATCATGTACCACTGTAAAAGGGGGATATAGAGACAGTAGGAAGCAGAAGACAGGAAGGACCAGAGCAATATAGTGTTTTAAGGTAATGACAAATTGTTACACTCATAAACTCAGAGAGGTTGCCTTTGTCTATATAAGACCTGCATTGTCAAACCAGTCAGCATTCTAGCATGGAGTGAGTAGGTACTCATGAGCTTCCACCCCTTTGTGGGTATCCTTTTTGATAATAAATGGCTTTCATGGGAGGGAGAGACAGCATTTTTAAGGTTGTGGTCGTTAGTAAGTCAAGTATGTTCTAGTGGATGGTTTCTCATCCCATGTTATATAAAGAGCACAAATTGGGCTTGGTTGGTTATTTCTAAAAAATTAAAAAGCAAGACGTTGAGTTTGAGGAATGTGGGGAAGTGAGAAAAACATAAAAAATTTTTATGTTAATTAGATGAAAGAATAAGGTATAAGTGAAAATGATCAAAATATATAAAATTCTGAATGAATTAAATAAAATACCATATTGAAAAAGGATTAAGAAATTATGTTAATGAACTACAATTAGACTGCATCCAGCCTGCCAAATTGGAAGCAGTGGGAACAGGATAGTCTCTGGAGTTAACAGATCCATTTATATTATGATGATCTATTTGCAGTGAAGTCAAGTATAAAAGAGAATGTGTGTGTGTGTGTGTGTGTGTGTGTGTGTGTGTGTGTGTGTGTGTGTGTGTGTGTGTGTGTGTGCGCGCGCGCATATGTGTTGAGCTGTATCTCTGTGACAGTGTCTGCATGTATGTGTATAGGGTGTATGTGTCTGCCTGTGTTTAGGAAGTGATAAGGGACAGGTGCTACATATTAACCATTTACTTATCATCCAAAATAATGTGTTTTAGAATATTATGACAGGGTCTTTTGTACCATCCCCTAAATGAACTGTTTTCCACACAGCTCTAGCCTGAAGATGAAGAAAAGACATACCTGCAACCTTACCAGGTATCTTGACTGAAAAGGTGATTCTTCACAGCCCCTCTCTAACTACTCACCACTGTTAGGGCCATGAACTTCAATACATTCCAGTGGAGATTCTTTCGCTTTGTCCTTGCAATGCATGAAAATTGGTTTGTTGACTGTGACCCCTAAAAGGAAACAAAGTGCTTGCTCTTTAACAGACAGCACAAAAATGGAAATGCAGCTAGGATTTGGGATGCAGCACAGACCTTAAGGCCCACAAGAACAAGAGCCTGCAGGAAAGAAAAGTGCAGGCTGCTGCAGGCCTGCGCCCTATTGCCTGTGCTCTATGCTCTCAGCCCTGAACACATTGGAGAAGAGCAGCATGCTCAGTCCCCACTTGGACATTTCTGTGTGAAGAAAAGTATTGTGTGGCAAAGGTACATACTATATGTTGAAAAGAAGCTGTGGCATAGAAAATAACTGGGAAACACCCAGGCTTGTCTGAACCTGGAACTTCCTATTATCTAAGGCCATCATTCTGAAGTAGGTTCTTTTCATATACACGTAGACAATTTTCTGCAATTAGGTGATATTTTCCCATTCTTCCTCAGAGAAATATGAAGCAATATCTTGGAAGGCCTAGAAAACAAGAAAATATAAAATCTTAGAAATACTCTCTCCTGGACATGTGTGCCATTCATACTAGAAAGGTCTCTATGTTGGAGGACCTCAGTGGTCAACCTAAAAAATCAAGATAATTGATGCTGGGAAATGTGGGGATCAAATGAGAAATTTGCCAAACAGCCATTTCCCAACTACATTGGAAATGCTCGATGCTATCAGGTCTCCCTTTGGTCCTGCTCCTGATTTCAAAGTGCTGATTATTACCAAATGCATTTAGCACTCAATTACCATTGTAAATTCTTCAGGGACACTGGAGAAGGACATTTTGAGGGTGCCTCTGGTTTCCACCTTCTGAAAAATCTTTCTGTCATAATGGTCCTTGGTCATGAATCTGCTTCTCCCAACGCCCTACCTGGTCAACTCACCTTACAGAACTTTGCCTCACAAATCTTTTTTACAGAGTTATTTTCAAAAGAACTCTATTTTTTCTTGTCAACAAGATGAGTGAAATTTTGAGAAGACATCATCTGATTTGGTTCCAGCATAAAATAAACTATCCTGGGAAGGGAGTTTCTTCAAACTTAAAAAAAAAATTGTCCTGTGAGTAAAGGAGGCAGGGATGGACAATAACCCTCAGTACATGAACTTTCTTTGTTGTCCCTTCCATCGTTTCATCCTAAGATCCCCTACCCCTGATTAGATCTATGAGCAAATTAGGAATCAGTTGGATTCTCTGACTATGTATGAAGTTAAATTGAGTCTTCAAATGTGAGGTAAACTTCTGTTCTGATTTTGCCCTGGAGTGTTCATTGAAATTAAAAGAAAGAGACTGAATTGAGCAAGGGCAGACATGTTTTCACTCACGTGAAGAACATGGAAACAGATTTCATAGGAGCTAAGAATGAAACAGTTTTCACTTAGAGGTAGTTTATGGGGTAAAGGAGGTATGACACAAAGAAGCAGTAATTAGTATACCCACTGGTATTTTGCAGTGCACTTTAGTAACTATGGTTTAAAGCTACATATGGTAAATCAGTGAGTAAGGAAAAGAGAAGCCATAAATCCATTTCTGTGCATGTAATGATCTGGGAATGTCTTTCTGTGTGCTGTGAATATCAATCTTTAGATAAAGGAGCTGTTTTGGCACATGACAGGCACCATAGAAAAAGTAGAAGGAAAACTCACAGCATGCATAGGAGAAGCAGAGCCGAGTCCAAAAAATCTATCTAGCCACCCACAAGAAGCATGTAAGGAACACTACTGAGCCACAGGCCAATGGCAGACAGATTATGAGAATGGGTTGAGTTAGGATGTAAGAGCCAGCTGTAGGTCTACCAGACAGAAACTCAATGGACAAATAAGGGTCTTGTAGTGGGATTCAGGTGTTGGCTGACAAGGCTTGGAGGTGTATCTCTGGAGTACTGGGAGCCTGAATGGGGCATGATCAGATTCTCAGACACTGAACTTGCCCTTGTTTTGTTCCTGTGTTCTCAGAAAATGGATAAGCAGCCCTAGTTCCTATCTCCAAGAACTGTATTAAGGTTCAATTTGTACTGGCAGTGTTCATATGCCCTTCAATAAATATTAACTCTTCATATGATATTTTGCTAGTGAATTTACCACGATAGGATCTAACAGATATTATGATCCAAATGGTCTTAATAGATACATACAGAACTTTCCACCCAAACAAAAGGAATATACCCTTTTCTTAGCACCCATGGAACTTTCTCTCAAATTGGCCACATACTCAGTCTTAAAGCAAATATCAATAGACACAAAAAATGGGGATTACTCCTTGTATCCTAAAAGACCACCATACACTAAAGTTAGAGTTCAATAATGACACAAACCACAGAAAGCCTACAAACTCATGGAAACTGAACATCTCTCAATTGAACTCACATCTGCCAAGGAAAAAGTAAAGAAAGAAATCAATGGCTTCCCAGAATTCAATGAAAATGAATCCACAAAATACCCAAACATATAGAACACAACGAAAGCAGAGTTAAGAGGAAAAATCAAAGTATTAGATGCCAATATGAAAAACCTAGAGCAATCTCACACAAGAGAACTAACTGCACAGGTGAAGGTTTCGAACAATTAGAAGAAAACTTACCCAGAAGGAGTACATGGCAGGAAATAATCAAACTTAGGGCTGAAATCAATATAATAGAAACAAAGAGAACAATACAAAGAATCATTAAATCAAAGAGTTGGTACTTCAAGAGAGTCAACTAACTCTTATCAAACTAATCAAAAGGCAGATGGAGAGCATCCAAATTAACAGACACCAAGGAAATCCACAGAAGCATTAGGTCGTACTTCAAAAACCTATACTCTACTAAATTGGAAAACCTGAAAGCAATGGACAGCTTTCTGAACAAGTACCACTTACCATAATTAAATCAAGACCAGATAAATGATCTAAATAGACCTATAGCCCTCATAAAAATTGAACCTGTTGTTAAAATTCTCCCAAGCAAATGAAGCCCAGGGTCAGATGGTCTCACCACAGAATTCTACCAGAACTTCAAAGATAAATTAATAAATTAATATCAATACTACCCAAATTTTTCCACACAATAGAAACTGAGGGAACTTCACCAAACTTTTTATGAGGCTATAGTCACCCTGAAACAGAAGCCACACAAGAATGCAAAAAAAGGAAACAAATTACAAACAATCATGAACAACCATTCAAAAATACTCAATAAAATACTGGCAAACCAAATTCAAAAATAAAATACTGACAAACCAAACACAAAAATACTGGCAAACCAAATACAAAGAATTCATCCAGCATGGTCTAGTAGGCTTAACTCCAGAAATGTAGGGATGGGTTAACATACAAAACACTGTGAATGTCATCCATCATATAAACAACCTGAAAGATAAAAAGACACCACATGATCATCCCAATAGATGATAAAAAAGCCTTTGAAAATATCCAACTCTCTTTCATGATAAGAGTCCTGGATTGATCAGGAATATAAGGAAAATACCTAAACATAATAAAGGTAATATACAGCAAGCTAACAGCCAACATCAAACTAAATGGAGAGAAACTCAAAGCAAACCCACTAAAATCAGGAACAGAACAAGTCTATTCTCTCTTCCCATATCTTTTCAATATAGTTCTCGAAGTCTTATCTAGAGTAATAAGACAACAAGATGAGATTAAGGGGATATAAATTGGAAAGGAAGAAGTCAAACTATCTCTATTTGCAGATGATATGATCATTTACATAACTGATGCCAAAATTCTACCAGGGAACTCCTACAACTGATAAACACCTTCAGCAATTTAGCAGGGTACAAGATTAACTCAAAACATCCACAGCACTCCTATACACTAAGGATAAAAGGGCTGAAAAAGAAATCAGGGAAACATACCCCTTTATAATCTTCACGTAACTCTAACCAAAGAAGTAGCAGGCCTGTTTGACAAACCTTTAAGTCATTGAAGAAAGAAATGGAAGAAGATATAAGAAAGTGGAAAGATCTCCCATGCTCCTGGATATGTAGGATCAATATCCTAAAAATGGCAATCTTACCAAAAGCAATCTACAGTTTCAAGAAATCTCATTAAAATCCCAACACAGTTCTACATAGACCTTGAAAGAACAATACTCAATTTCATACAGAATAACAAGAAAACTAGGATTGCCAATATAATCCTGTCCAACAACAGAATTTTGTGAGGCATCACCACCCCTGACTTGAAACTCTACTATTGAGCTACAGTAATAAAAGCAGCTTGGTACTGGCATAAAAACAGACTTGTGAATCAATGGAATCAAATTAAAGTCCCCAAAATTAATCCACACACCTATGAACATCTGATTTTTGACAAAGAGGCCAACAATATAGAACGGAAAAAAGATAGTATCTTCAACAAATGGAGGTGGTATAGTTGGATAGTGATTTGTAGAAGAATGCAGATAGATCCATATCTATCACCAAGCAAAAAACTCAAGTTCACATGGGTCAAAGACCTCAACATAAACCCAGTTACACTTAACTTGATAGAAAAGAAAGTGGGAAATATTGCCCAATGCATTGGCACGGGCAATCACTTCCTAAATATAACACCAGTAGCACAGACACCAAGAACAACAATCAATAAATGAGACCTCTTGAAACTGAGAAGCTTCTGAAAGGCGAAGGACATGATCAATACGACAAAATGACAGTCTACAGAATGGGAAAATATCTTCACCAACCCTACATGTGACAGAAGACTGATCTCTAAAATATATAGAAAACTCAAGAAACCAGAGGTCAGAAAAACAAATAATCCAATTAAAAATGAAGTTCAGGGCTAAAAAGGGAATTCTCAACAGAAAAATTTCAAATTTCTGAAAGGCACATAAAAAATTACTCAACATCCTTGGCCACCAGAGAAATACAATCTTATACCTGTCAGAATGGCTAGGATTAAAAACACAGATGAAAACCAATGCTGGAGAGGATGCAGAGCAAAGGGAACATTCCTCCACTTTTGGAGGCCTCTTGTATAGCCACTCTGGAATTCAGTATGGTAATTCCTCAGAAAACTGGGAATCAGTCTCCCCAATGATCCAGAAATACCACTATTGGGCATGTACTCAAATGATGCACATTCTTACCTATGGGCATTAACTCAACTATGTTCAAAGTAGTATTATTCATAATAGCCAGAACTTAGAAACAACCCTGATGCCTCTCAAAATAAGAATGGGATTAAACATTGTGGGGCATTTACATAATGTAATACTAAGTAGTAAAAATGACATCTTGAAATGGATGGATTTGGAGAGTATCATTTTGTGTGAGGTAATCTCAGAAAGATAGACTTGGTATATTCTCACTCATAGGTGCATTTTAGACATAAACAAAAGATACAATCCACAAACTCCTCAGCAGCTAGTTAACAAGAGGAAATTATGAGAGATATCCATGAATCCCCTGGAGAAGGGGGATTAGGGATCTTTTAAGTAAATTGTGATTATACAGAGCAGCAAGCAAGGGGAGGTGGGCAGAAATTATGAGAGAAAGAGATAGTTGAACAGAAGGAGCAACAGAGAGGGAGAACAATGAAAGAGATATCTTGATAGAGGGAGCTATTGTGGAGTTAGAGAGAAACCTGGTGCTAAAGAAACATCCAATAACCCACAAGATGTCCCCGGCTAGGACTCCAAGCAATAATGGAGAGGGTGACTAACAGGACTTCCTCTATAATCAAATAAATGACCACACTAACTGTCATTATGGAACCTTCATTCAGCAATGGATTGAGGCATGTTTCTGGGACTAAATGTTTCCCTTTATATTTTTCATAGACTGCCATTTATACAAGCAGAATAATGTACATTTAATTAGGAATCCACAATAAAGAAGATTTAGGGAAGAAAATCACTTGTGGAGTCCATGGGTTCTATGAAAGGTGGGTAGTCTACAAAATATAAGGCTTCACACATAAGCTTGTGGTTCATCACATTGACAGTTAATAAAAGAGTGAATAGAAGAGAGAAGACAGTACTGTACCAAGATGATTTGTACAAATTAATGCAGGCAATGGGGAAGAAAGAAAAGAGACACACTGATCTAGGTATCAAAGAATATGTTGCCAAGAGTGCCACACACAGGACATTGGTAAGAACACTTCATGTAGAATTTGATAAGATGATACCTACACTATTTCTGCTGATATAAAAGTCATTAATAATAAGCTACCTGTCATTCAACTTCCTGATTTATGCCTGAGAAAAGTCTTGTTTTAATGACCCTACAGAACTTTGCAATTATCACATGCCAAACACACCCAAATGGACATGCTTTTTAAATGACAGAATAATAAAACTGAATACTTCCTCTTATGATTCCTTCTGTTTTATTCAGTCCTTAACTGTGCCCTCACTGGCCACCAACTCTCAGCTCCCTTAACTGTATACACTAAAGTGTAAACGGCAACTATAGAAAATTCCATTTCATAAATAGCCAGGTGTCTCTAAGGGTTCCTCTGGGTTGTTTCTGTGGGGCAGACAGTTCCCAAATGTAGATATATCCTGAAGTCTATCACAGTGGGAGGAGCCCTGTGATTTCCAGCCAGAGGAATGCATAGTCAATTTACAGAGGCTAGCTGGTGATTCCTGCTTAGAAAGTAAGCTTCAGTATGAAAGAACAAACAGACTCTGTGGGAGAATGCCTGACAGAGGCATCACCTGGATTAAAGAAATGAAAAAAGACATGAATACATGTCAGTGGTTTGAGCTATGTGCTAAAGAGCCAATGCTATAATTCTTAAGATATTGTGATTGAAAAAATGCAGACCTGGTACTGTAAAGCTGACCAAGAACATATGATTGCATAGGCCCCATGGTTGGAAATTGTTACTATGATTTTGCTAAATGAATTTAGTACAAACTGACATATAAATTCATATATCTTCACGATAAATGTCTTTCAGACATTATTAGAGAAGTTTTGTTTTAAAGTGAGTGATGGATAATGCAGGAGCTCCCAACTGGTTAGAATGTAGAAAATGTGTCTATGCATTGCTCAGCTAAACATTGAACATATATTTCATGCGTCTTCCTCCCTAAATCATGTACCACTGTAAAAGGGGGATATAGAGAATGTAAGAAGCAGAAGACAGGAAGGACCAGAGCAATATAGTGTTTTAAGGAAATGATAAATTGTTACACTCATAAACTCAGAGAGGTTTGTGGGAATGCATTTGTGTGTGCTGTATCTTTAAATAAAAGTGCTGTGTTGGGTCATGGCGGGCACCATAGAAAAAGTGGGAGGAGAATCAGAGCTTAGGTGGAGTAGCAGGGTGGAGTCAGCGAGACCGAGCTGAAGCCTCCGAAGGATCAGCATGTAAGGAGCACGGGTGAGCTACGGGCCACGTGGCCCGCAGATTAATAGAAATGGGTTGATTTAAGATATAAGAGCTAGCTAGCAATGTGCCTGAGCCATAGGCCTAACAGCATGAAGTAAATAGAAGCGTCTGAGTCGTTTCTGGGTACCCAGGTGGCAGCAGGCAGATAAGCGGTCCAGGCGACCTGTCTGTGGATTCGGGATCTCTGGCTGTCTGGGACCCGAGAAAACACACTACAACAGAGGTTGCCTTTGCCTATATAAGACCTGCATTGTCAAACCAGTCAGCATTCTAGCATGGAGTGAGTAGGTACTCATGAGCTCCCACCCCTTTGTGGGTATCCTTTTTGATAATCGATGGCTTTCATGGGAGGGAGAGTCAGTATTTTTAAGGTTGTGGTCATTACTAAGTCAAGTATGTTCTAGTGGATGGTTCCTCATCCCATGTTATATAAAGAGCACAAATTGGGCTTGGTTGGTTATTTCTAAAAAATTTAAAAAAAAGAGGTGAGTTTGAGGAATGTGGGGAAGTGAGAAAAACATGAAATTTTTTTATGTTAATTAGATGAAAGAATAAGGTATGTCTGAATATGATCAAAATCATCAAATCACATTAATAAAATTAAAGACACAGATTAACACAAACCCAAACATAGTGGGAAATTTCAGCACTCCAATTTCTTCTATAGATAAGGTGTCTGGACCAAAAAAGTAGAGAAACTTCAGAGTTAAATGACACCTTCTTTATAATGAACCTAACAGATATCTAGAGACTATTCAACCCAAATATCAAGGGTATACACATATACATTCTACTCAGCAGCACAGGGAAGCTTCTTCAAAATATAACATATGCTCAAATAAAAAACAAGCATTAATAAATACAGAACAAGCATTAATAAATACAGAAAAGTTGAAAAAATTTTATATATCCTACCCAACCATTATGCAATAAAATTAAAATCAACATCAAACAAAAATATCTACTAAATGTATAAACATATGGAAATTGAGCAACTCATTATTAAATGATGAATGGGCCAAAAAATTAAAATATTCCTGGAACTAAATGAAGCAAAACCACCACAACATAACCTTTGAGACACAGTCAAGGCATTTTTAAGAAGGAAGTTAATGGCCCTAAGTGCTACACTTGCAAAAAATGTACAGATAAATGACTTATTGATACAACACAAGAAATTGGAAAAAGCAAAAACAAAATCAAATTTGGTAGATAGCAAGAAATATTTTTTTAAAAATCAGGTGATAATGGCTGGTACTAGAAACTTAGTGAACTACTTAGGCCTAGTAACCATGTTTCTGTAGAAGTGACCAGTCAGGTTGAGGACCCTTGAAAAGAAAAACATTTACCTTGTTCATACTGAGAAGTTGGTTGGGTGAGAATTGACTGTATTCTGTTTCCTCTTTTTCATATTCTAGCTTTTCCTCAATATCTGGCTCAGGGAATTCAATACATACTAACTAGATTTTGTACATTATTTGACTCTCAAATTTCGGGGCAAGAATTAGGAATAAAAAAGACCTTGCCAGCCAGAACTATACATGACCAGCTGGCTCGGTTTTCTGTTAGGAGTTAGCCTCCAGCGTTAAGCAGAGTCCACAACATGTGTGTCTTGTCCATGTTCATCTGGGCAAGTTTTTCAGACAGCAGCCTCCCTCTTTTAGTGGGGGTTGTGTTTTCCCTCTTTTTGGACACTAAGTAGCTGCCCCCAACATAGTCATCTGAATCATCATTGATTTGGGCTCTAAATCACTAATCCAAGTCTCTAATACTTATTTTTTCTGCAATATTTTTAAAAAAGATATATCTATAGAAATATATATATGCATGCACATGTACACACCTCTCACTGATATAAGATACATTTAGGTTTCACCTATTAAAGGAAACATCTGGTATTTCTCTTTCTGTTTCTGACTCTGAGCACAGGAGTATACCGATGATCAACAATCAACCGATATTGGCTGTTGCTCACTTTAACTATAAACCTGGTACAATTAGGAACTGTGCATTTATTCTGTAGTTATTGGTTTTATGCTTTCAAAGGCTCTTCATTATTTTTCATTAAAACACTGGCAGTAAATTTCAGATGGGCTATTGTTTATCTCTCTTTTTTATAATTGAGGAGTACCACTATTCTTTACAGAAAATCTTAACATTAACTTCCTAGAAATGTTGATTTAGAGGAAAAAATGTATTACATATTTTATTTTGCAGCTGAGGGACATTTGAAATACTTCTCACTTTAGGCTTTTATGAACAAGTTGCACTGCTATTTTTTGTATAAGTGGTGATAAGTACATTTATTTTCTTCACTTTGTGGTCTTATTTATTATTATTTTTTTTTAACAATTTTCCCCATACCTTCAACTGCTCCCCTCCATTCCCCTCTCCCAGTCCTCCCCAAGCTTCTCCCCACCCCAATTTCCCCATCCATTCCTCAGAGAGGGCAAGGAATCCCTAGGTGAGTCCATTCAATCAGCATATCTAGTTGAGATAGGTCTGAGTCTCACCCCCAGTGTCAAGATTGAGTTAGATGTTCCTCTGTAGAGAATGGGCTCTGAGAAGCCAGTTCATGCACCAGGAATAAACTCTTGTCCAAGTGCAAGAGGCTCCACAAACTGCCCATGCCGTTTGACTGTTGTCTACATTCAGGTCCAATCCATGAAGGTTTTTCTCTTGTCATTTCAGAGTCTGTGAGCTCCCAAAAGCATGAGACCTCCTACTCTGTGGATTCTTTGTGATTTAACACAGGGATTTTCTACATAGCCTAAACTCCTTTAGAACTCTCTCTGTAGACCAGGCTGGCCCTACCTTCTGGTGGTTCCTTCCATGTTGTCTGAAGAGTGCTGGGACTACAGTCTTGCAACACCGTACCAGACTCTTTCACAATTTCTATTTATTTTATTTTTATTAATTTGAATCAAGGGTTATAAAGCTCTGGGTGGTCTGAAACTCACTATATAGACCAGTCTGACCTGGATTCACAGAGCTCTACCTGCCCCTGTCTCCCTAATGCTAGGATCATACGTGTGGGTCACCAAACTTGGGCTTCTTCATTTTTTTTTTGAGAAAGGGTGCTGCAGTTCTACCCAGATCAATCTTGAACTCATGTTCTTGTGTGTGTGTGTGTGTGTGTGTGTGTGTGTGTGTGTGTGTGTGTGTGTGAATGTATGTTCTTCTGAATGTAGAGACCAGACCAGACACTGACTTTGGGTGTTTTCCTAGATTGTGATTGGGTTATTGTTTAGTGGCAGAGTCTCTCAAGTTTTTTATTGAATCTTGCACTCACCAACTGGCTGGCCTGGCTGGCCAGAGAGTTCTGGGGATCAGACTGTTTCCCACAGTATCTCCCCACCTTCCCCCAATATGATTAAAGACTTGTGCAACTATGGCAGCTTTCTTCATTTGTTTCTTGGAAATCCAAATGGAAGTCATCTTGTTTGAACAGAAATAATTTTACCAACAGAACCATCTCCTTAGTCTTCTTGTTACCTATGTATAAACCTTCTAAGTATCTGGGCCTTAAAACACATTCTGTTTCTGTCTCAACAATTAAAAATTCCTTGTTGCAATGATTGAACACTTCAGCTTCTCCAGGGATGTGGCTCTTATAAGACAATCTAGATTGCCCAAATGAAAAACATTAGATTCATGTAGGACACAAACCTCTGTCTACCTATGAGTGGCTATCTCCATTCTATTTGCCTCTAAGCAGGGCTCTGAGGTATTTTCTAGATTAGATTCATGAATGTGCAAAGTATGCTCACTGTGCTCACCATTCCTGGGTTGTGGCCTGGACTGGATAAAAAAGGAGAAAACCAGCTGCACATTCATTAGTCCTTCCTTCCTGATAGAGTCGACCCCAAAACAAAACAAAATTGTGTGGCAAAAAATAAATGCTTGCATCTCTCAGCTGCCTTGGTCAACTATTTTGTCACAGAAAAAAACAGAGTAGGAAATAATGCAGCTGTTACTCAATATTTCCCATTTTAATAGATAATAATGTATGTTCCTCTAATGACAGTGATAATGCTAAGCATGTTTCATGTGTTTGTCACGTGAGTATCTTTGATAAGTTCTTGGAGTTTTCTTTTCTTTTCTTTTTGCTCTGAAGACCAAACTCAGGGACTCATGTTTGCCAGGAACCTGGCCTATCAGTGAGCTACACTCCCAGACATTATCAATTTTTTACTTTGTTAATTGTGGTTTGGAAGTCACATCTAAGTAATGTTTGTTCATTTAGGGACCACAAAATTTGTTTACTGTTTTTACTTACGAATTCTGCATGCTTGGGTGCTATACTGTTGGACTCTGATTGAGAATTTCATTCACTTTTTCTTAATATAGGGAGATGTAAGTACCCAAGTACATTCTGCTACCCAATGATCTCCAATTGTTCCAGCACTACTTTACTATATTGACTTTTATACTTTTTTTTTCAATTTACTTACCTATGTAACAGTTTATTTCTGTGTTACCTGGAATGCTGTATTTATCTATTCTCTATTTTTTCTCTTTTTAAGTGACAGGGCCTCACTGTGTTGTTCATATTGACCTTAAATTGTGGGATCAATGAATCTTCCTGTGTAGCTAGAAGTCCACACAGGAGCCAGCACACTTAGAATCAATTCTGATTTTTAAAGAAGACTCTTGACTCTGGCACCTTAAACCACTAGCCATCCTGACACCCATGGGAACCTGAGAGATTGGGTTGGGTGGTGAATGGAGGGGAAGAATAATGAAAGAGACATCTTGATAAGGGGACTTTTTGTGGTTAGGTAGAGACCTGGCCTAAAGAAAACTCTCACAAATCTCTAAGAATGACCCCAGCTAAGATGGTTAGAAATAGTGGATAGGTATCCTGAACTCACCATATCCTCTAATCAAATTGGTGACTACTTCAATAGTAATCAGAGTGTGTTCAACCAGCTTCTAGCTTTGCTTCTTTGTTCTATTGTTTTAGCCTCTTCGCATCATGTCTTACTACTGTGAGAGTTGTCTAGCCTTCAATGAAGCCATAACCATATCTGATCAGTCTTTAGGGATAATTTATTTACATGTTGACCAAAAAATTTAACATTTGTTTTACAAACTGTGAGTGCATACCTTAAGTGATGATTGCTTCTTGAATCTCCTTAAATCTAACTAGAGCTCAACTAGCTTCTGAACAATTTTTATCATTTTGTGATTCCTTCAAGGTTACAGAGTGTACTAAGTTTGGCTGTTTGAAAGCCTTAGATTGCTTCTCTGTAATCTTATAAGCCAATGTTGAGATTAACTCTTTATATTCTTGTTTCTGTATGAATATTTCTGTGTTCTCTCTTAATAGGCTTTTCTAAGGTGTTCTTCTTGGCATTCAGACTGACTTTTTAAGTGATAGAACAGAAATAATCAAAAAATAATATTTCTAATAAACATTATGACATTATTTATCTTCTCCTTTACTAGTTCTAGTTTCAAATCATCTAGAGTAATGTTGGTGAAAGACCAACCACCTTCCATCATGCTACTCTTTCTCATTTTTAAGGTGTGAAAAAGTTCTCTCTCTGCTTTAGGCATAGTCCCCATTTTAAGTAATCCCAATTTACTCATCAAACTTGTTGTCAATGATGATTCAGATGACTATGTTGGGGGCAGCTACTTAGTGTCCAAAAAGAGGGAAAACACAACCCCCACTAAAAGAGGGAGGCTGCTGTCTGAAAAACTTGCCCAGATGAACATGGAGAAGACACACATATTGTGGACTCTGTCTAATGCTGGAGGCTAACTCCTAACAGAAAGCTGAGCCAGTTGGCCATGTAGAGCTTTGGCTGGCAAGGTCTTTTTTTCCTAATTCATGCCCTGAAAGTTGAGCTCCAAATAATGTACAAACTCTAGTTAGCATGTATTGAAATCCCTGAGTCAGATATTGATGAAAAGCTAGAATATGAGAAAGAGGACACAGAACACAGTCAATTCTCACCCAACCAACTTCTCAGGATGAACAGGGTAAATGTTTCTCTTTTCAAGGGTCCTCAGCCTGACTGGTCCCTTCTACAGAAACATGGTTACTAGGCCTAAGAAGTTCACTAAGTTTCTAGTACCAGCCAACATCACCTGATTTTTAAAAATTATTTCTTTCTGTCTACTGTTTTTGAATTTGGTTTGTTATATCAATAAGTCATTTATCTGTACATATTTTGGAAGTGTAGCACTTAGGGCTATTAACTTCCTTCTTAAAAATGCCTTGACTGTTTCCCAAAGGTTATATCGTGGTGGTTTTGCTTCATTTAGTTCCAGGAATATTTTAATTTTTTGGCCCATTCATCATTTAATAATGAGTTGCTCAATTTCCATATGTTTATACATTTAGTAGATATTTTTTGTTTTATGTTGATTTTAATTTTATTGCATAATGGTTGGGTAGTATACATGAAATTATTACAACTTTTCTGTACTTATTAATGCTTGTTCTGTATTTATTAATGCTTGTTTTTTATTTGAGCATATGTTATATTTTGAAGACGATTCCCTGTGCTGCTGAGTAGAATGTATATGTGTTTACCCTTGGTATTTGGGTTGAATAGTCTCTAGATATCTATTAGGTTCATTTGATGGAAGATGTCATTTAACTCTGAAGTTTCTCTTTTTTTGTGTTCAGATGTCTTATCTATAGAAGAAATTGGAGTGCTGAAATTTCCCACTATGTTTGGGTTTATGTTAATCTGGGTCTTTAATTTTCTTAATATGATTTGATGAAATTGAGCGCACCAGAGTTTTATGCATGTCTTTAGTATTGTAATATTTTATTAATTAATTGATACCTTGATTTAAATGAAATTCCTTTCTTTGTCTGTAGTTAGTGCTTCAGCACCATATTTAAAAAGATTGGGGATAGTGTTCTTTTTAAACTCTTTAAACATATCAGACTTGTTTATTCCTTGGAAAAATAAGACTGTAGTGGGCAATGAAGTTTCAATCTTGTATTATCATTCATAAATAAAAATAACACTATCTAAACAAATGACTGCGCTTAAAGTCAATAATGAAAAATTGTTCTTTCAACTCAGGGCACAGAAAAGTACAAAACATCCTTATTATCAGAATACCCAAAAAAACAAATTAAAAATGTAATGTCGGTGACTTTTATATTATGAATTATAAATGTAAATGTCTTTATAGTTTCTGTTTATAGCTGAAACAATTTTTTTGTATTTATAGTGTCTGATAAATGCATAATTTATGACATAATTTGTATATTTTGTGGCAAAACAGAAATATTTATATACACATTCATATATACCAGTAAACTTTCGGGAATAGAAAGTCAATCAATGAGAAAGTACTAAAATAATGTATACTTTCACAATTCACATACTTTAAGGTAGGATAATTAATACTCAATATAAAAAATGTCCACGTTACAGACTTTCAGAAAGAGAAAATATCATTTTTATATAATCAAATGCCAATAAAATTTTCCACTTTCATATTCACGTTAGAAATACTATCATTGTCTATAATTTTACGTGACAACGCATTGAGTGAGTATAACAGAATATGGCAAAAGTAAAATTACATATAAAGTTTAGAGATTTATATCAACTAATCCAAATCCAGGTGCAAACCAGAAACCATTTACCAGGAAATTAAAGGGAAAAATCATGATGGCTGAAGTTGTCTACTTCTTTACATAAGCTGTGATTTCCAGGTTGTATTTAGTCTCTCTCATAGTATTGAGAGAGGTAATTTAACCTGTTTTTCTCTTGTCTTTGAATTAGGTAATTTCTGTCTTTTTAGTGGCTGCATAAATAGACTATTCAGCTTGAATATTTGCTCACACGTTTGGTCAAGTATTGAGAACCATCCCTCACTTTGTTTTCCTGAATTTACCTTCTAACACAATCTATGTGGTTTTTCTTTTGATCATTTTGCTCTTTTTGTAGTGCTGGAGATGAAACCCAGGGCCAAGACTGGGAATACTGCAGAGTCCTGAGTTGTCTCTATTTTTAGAGTATCGCTTACAATCTTTTCCATTTAGAACAATGCTGGATATGGGACATAAATTAGTTTGAAAAACAATAATTCAGAAGAAAACACACTGAGAATATGAAGTGAAAGTTTTAGTGCTGATCTCCAGGTCCACAGACCATTTCCTTTCCTGAAGAAGTCTCTGTCATTCTGAGTAGGCCATTATTGACAGACCAGTACCCATGATGGAAAGTCTAGAGAGCATCAGGGGACCAGTGGAAGCATATACTATTAGTGAAACCTTTCCAACAGAAGCACTTGGGAACTCCTCAAAGAGCACAATAAAGTGTAATCACATGAACATTGTGCACTATTATTCATAGGACTATAAATGTACAACAGGTTCTTAGGTCTTTGGGGAAATAGCTTACATAGGAATAATTTGAACTTAATACTTTCCTTAATAAATGATTTAAATGTTATTAGTTTTTTGTAGAGAGATCCCAGGTTAGACTGATTAAGGATGCCTGGGAAGGATTTGAAATCGTAAGTGAGTTTTAGATGAATAACTTCACAGTAGAGTGTGGAAGTGTAGTCTAGACATAGGGAAAGCCCAGGTATTCATAGAAATGTTCATCTCAACAGGTTAGCAGGTTCTGCAGCAGCCAGTGACATGGAGAAATATGATAAAACATTAAGTAGGCATACATAACCCCCACCTTTGTGATGTACTTCTTTCCTGGAACCTTGGGATCCTACATTCCATTCTTACCTCACCTGGCAATCCATTTTCCTGAGACCTTCAAAGGAACTGGCTGCTCTACTGGGCTGGTCCTTGGAACTCAGCTGAATCAAGGTACTTTAAGTCTTTCTGGAAGTAAGTTTTGTCTTCTTTAGTCTGTGGTAAGTTCTTTCTGAGGAATGCCCCCTATAATAATGAGATTTCTGGCCCAGATTAGCCACACTGTTAGGACCTGCCCACCACTGCTGATCTGGACCATCTATCTCAAATCTATCAAGAAACACACAGACACTCATATTAAGTTCATGCTGTTTAGCCTAGGTCTCAGGCTCATTGCTAGATAGCTCCTTCATCTTAACTCAAGGCATTCCCATCAGTCTATCCTGTCCCATGGTCTGTGGCTCACCTTTGTTCCTTACATGTTACTTCTTTAGGTTTCTGGATATATCTCTGCAACTCTACCTTTCTCATACTACCGATTTTGATTTTCCTGCCTACATTTTTTTGTGATGCCTGTCATGGGCCATAACAGTCCCTTATTAACAGCGTATAGATATAAGTTTGGTTATCAGAAGTGACTATTAATCTGCATTTCTTAATTTTACAACTTCTAAGTGAGTAACATGAACACTATACCTTAAACAACAGTAGAAAAATTTATAGAGCATAACAAATGTGATCTTAAATTTGTATCAGTGAACCAAAATCCATACCAATGTAAACTATGTTGAGATTAACCACTGATTTTGGTAGTGAAGTAAATTCAAAAATATAATTTGTAAAAAAAATCATTGATATACTGTATGCCCTTTTTCTTCTTAGGAAGAGATTAACTATGACCATTAACCATTCATAATGAAAACAAACAATTATAAACAATATTTTGGTAACTTGCATAATATTTCATTACTACTGCCTGCTGATTAAGTGGCGCTGACAATCTTACAGGTTCTTGAGACTGGATCATATTAGTGTTTGTGCTGATGTGACCATATCTTCCTATCAGAGAATTTTCAGGTGGTCTTGATTGGTGAAACCCTATTTGCCTGGAAGAAGTCCACAGGTTCTCATCTTCTGTGGAAACAACAACAGAACCTCTATCCAAAGCAATAAATCCTTAGAAACAAACTTCAAAGTCCAGATAACTTTAAAATATATGTTTTTGTTTAACTTAGCATCCTTTGGAATTGATTGTCTTCTGCAGTTAGCTCATTAACAGTTAAAAAATTAAAAGAAGACACAGTAATAACCATGATCCAGACTCTGTGTATTTTCCATCTTTATGTGGCTTTAATTTTATTAATATGATTTGAGGAAATTGAGTGCACCAGAGCTTTATGCATGCCTTTAATAATGTAATATTTTAATAATTAATTGATACCTTAATTAAAATTAAGTTCCTTCCTTTGCCTAGTTTTTGCCTCAAACACTATATTGAAAAATATTGGGGATAGTGGTTTATTTTCAACTTTTTAAATGTATCAGACATGTTTATTCCTTGGAAAAATAGGACTATTGTCGGCAATGAAGTTTCAAAGTTGTATTATGTCATTCATAAATAAAAATAACACTATCTAAACCAATGTCTATGTTTAGAAGTCAGTAACGAAAAGTTGTTCTTTC
Source organism: Phyllotis vaccarum (assembly GCA_033318265.1). Classification (NCBI taxonomy): domain Eukaryota; kingdom Metazoa; phylum Chordata; class Mammalia; order Rodentia; family Cricetidae; genus Phyllotis; species Phyllotis vaccarum. Next base: position 126,609,488 of record JARWLC010000013.1, read on the forward strand.
AACTCAGTACATAGAAAAATACAAAACATCCTTATTGTCAGAATACCCCCCAAATTTAAAATAAAATGTCCCTAACTTTTATATCATGTATTATGGATGTAATTGTCTTTATGTTGCTTGTTTATAACTGAAACATTTTTTTGTATTTGTAGTTTCTGATAAATGCATAATTTATGATAATATTTGTCTATTTTGTGGCAAAACTAACCTATTTATATACACATTCATATATACCCTTAAAGTTTAGGGCATAGAAGGTCAATAAATTAGAAAGTACAAAAATAGTGAATACGTGAACAATTCACATGCTTTATGGTAGGATAATTAATACTCAACATATGAAATGTTCATGTTACAGACTTTCAGAAAGAGAAAATATCATTGTTAGATAATCAAGTGGCAATAAAATTTTCCACTTTCTTATTAATTTTAGAAATACTATCATTGTCTAAAATTTTACTTGACAACTCATTGATTGAAGAAAACAGACTATGGCAAAAGTAAAAATTACATATACAGTTTAGAGATTTATATCAACTAATCCAAATCCCGGTGCAAACCTGCAACCATTTACCGGGAAATTAAAGGAAAAATCATGATGGCCAAAGTTGTCTACTTCTTTACATAAGCTGTGATTTCCAGGTTGTATTTAGTCTCTCTAGTAGTATTGAGAGAGGTAATTTAACCTGTTTTGCTCTTGTCTTTGAATAAGGCAGTTTCTGTCTTTTTAGTGACTGCATAAATAAACCATTGAGCTTCAATATTTGCTCACAAGTTTGGTGAATTATTGAGAACCATCTCTCCCTCTGTTTTTCTGAATTTACCCTCAAAGACACTGTTGTGTTTTTTATTTTTATCATTTTGCATTTTTTTGTAGTGCTGGAGATGAATCTCAGGTCCAAAACAGGGAATACTGTAGAGTCCAGACTTGTTTCTCTATTTAGAGTATTGCTTACAATCCTTTCCATTTAGAACAATGCTGTCTGTGGGAAAGCCATTGCTTTGTAATATGACCTAAAATTAATTTTTAAAAAAAGTCATAAGAAAACACACTGAAAATATGAAGTGAAAGTTTTAGTGCTGATCTCCAGGTCCACAGATCATTTCCTTTCCTGAAGAAGTCTCAGTCATTCTGAGTATGCCATTATTGACAGACCAGTACCCTAGATGGAAAGTCTAGGGAGCATCAGGTGACCGGCGGAAGCATATACTATTAGAGAAACCTGTCTCACAGAAACACTTGAAAACTCCTCAATGAGCACAAGAACGTGTAATCACATGCACATTGTGCACTATTATTCATAGGAATATTAATGCACAACAAGTTCTTAGGTCTTTGGGGGAATAGCTTACATAGGAATAATTTCAACTTAATACTTTTTAATAAATGATTTACATGTTATTAGTTTATTGTAGAGAGATCCCAGGTTAGACTGATTAAGGAAGACTGGGAAGGATTTGAAATGATAAGTGACTTTTTTAGATGAACAACTTCACAGTAGAGTGTGGAAGTGTAGTCTAGACATAGGGAAAGCCCAGGTATTCATAGAAATGTTCATCTCAACAGGTTAGCAGGTTCTGAAGCAGCCAGAGACATGGAGAAATATGATATAACCTTAAGTAGGCACCCCCCCCCCTTTGTGATGTACTTCTTTCCTGGAACCTTGGGATCCTACATTCCATTCTTACCTCACCTGGCAATCCATTTTCCTGAGACCTTCAAAGGAACTGGCTGCTCTACTGGGCTGGTCCTCTGAACTCAGCTGAATTAAGGAGGTACTTTAAGTCTTTCTGGAAGGAAGTTTTGTCCTCTTTAGTCTGTGGTAAGTTCTTCCTAAGTAATGCCCCCTATAATAATGAGAATTCTAGCCCAGATTAGCCCCACTGTTAGGACCTGCCCACCTCTGCTGATCTGGACCATCTATCCCAAATCTCCCTAGAAACGTACAAATACTTTTATTACCTTCATGCTGTTTAGCCTAGAGGTCAGGCTCATTGCTAGATAGCTCCTTCATCTTACCTCAACATATTCCCATCAATTTTTCGTGCCACATGTCCCATGGCTTACCTGTGTTCCTTACATGTTGCTTCTTTGGGTGTCTTTCTATATCTCTGTGATTCTGCCCTTCTCCTACTACCTATTCTAATTTTCCTGCCTGCTTTTTTTATGGTGCCAGTCATGGGCCAAAACAGTCCTTTATTTACAGCTTATAGAAAGTCATGGCTTTAATTTTGTTAACCACCAGTGACTATTAATCTTAATTATTTAATTTTATGATTCTAAGTGAGTAACATGAACATCACTTCAAACAACAGTAGAAAAATACATACAGCATAACAAAACTAAAATTAAATTTCTATCAATAAACCAAAATCCATACCAATGTAAAGTATGTTGAGGTTAACAGTTGATTAAAGTATTGAAGTAAATTTAATAATCTAATTTTTTACAAAAATTACTGATATACCATATACACTTTTTCTTCTTAGAAAGAGATTAACTATGACCATTGACCATTCATAATGAAAAAAAACTTTTATAAACAATATTTTGGGAATATGGGCATATTTCATTACTACTGCCTGCTGATTGAGCAGTGCTGACAATCTTACAGGTTCTTGAGACTGGATCATATTAGTGTTGAAGCTGATGTGAACATATCTTCCTATCAGAGAATTTTCAGGTGGTCTTGGTTGGTGAAGCCCTATTTGCCTGGAAGCAGTTCACTGGTTCTCATCTTCTGTGGAAACAACAACAGAACCTCTCTTCCAAAGCAATAAATCTTTAGAAATAAACTTCAAAGTCAAGATACCTTTAAAATATATGGTTTTTTTATAACTTACCATCCTTTGGAATTGAATGTCTTTCTGCAGTTAGCTCAATAACACTTAAAAAATTAAAACAAGACACAATAATATCTATAATCTAGACTCTGTGTTTTCCATCTTTATGTAGCTTACTATATTTTTATTCCTTTATTTCTCCTTTAAAAGACTTTCTCTAGTTCTTTTTTTTCTCTCCCAGTCTACTTATTCCTTTTCACACACATTTTAACCCAATGAGAGGTTTTCTATATCTGAACCTGTTTTATTGTGTGTCATTAATCATTTTTAACTAGAAAATATTTTTTAAATGCTAGCAGTCCCAGGAAGAGCCACATAGTTTTTGCCTGTAAAGCTGAGTCAGGAAGTTCTCTTAAAGTGGCCACGTGTCTGTTTGCTGCCAGCAGAAAGAGCACACCCAAGTAAATGCCACTATCATAAAGCTGTCTTTGTCTCTGTTCCCTTTTGTTCAAAATAAATGGAAACCTTAAATCAATCACATGCTACTGAATCTTCTATGAGGCTTCGGGATCCAGCCTGGCTTCAGTTTATGATTGCTGCAGTGAGTCAGCTGCCATTTTCTCTGTGGTCTGGATGCCACACCATCTCTGTACCATGACTGACTTCAGAGACACAATTTTGAAGCTGCCCTTGGATCAGTTTCTCTGCTCTAGAATCCTTTCTAAGCTTTCTCAGGCTTTGTGTGGGTACATTCATTCCATTTTAGGACGCTATCTGTAACAATGAGTTTTTGTCTTAGATTAGCCCCACTGTTCGAACCTGGTGCTGCTCCTTATGTGGACCTGCAATCCCAAAGTCCCAAGTAAATGCAGACATGATTATATTAACTTCATACTGTTAGGCCTACGGCTTAGTCACATTTCTATCTAGCTCCTTATTCTTACTACTATTCTACTCAGCATATCCGAGCCATATATCTCTTTCCTTCACCCCTGAAAGCCATGAGTTTGAGAGACCATTAAATCTGTGGAAATCCCCTCACCATCTCAATCTTAGAAAACACCACAGATACCTACATTATGCAGGACTCTAGTATAAAACTGATGTGTAAATTAATTAATAGGATGAGACAGAGTTATTTGAGCCCAGAGTTTCTCTGTCAGCTTAGCATCGCATCTATACCATGAATCAAGGAAAAACATGAAGAGTCAGTAATGATGGAGACATACAGATTTACAATGAAGGAGGTTCCCAGAAATGTGTCTTTTATATAAAAACCCCCTAAGCCTACATTTGATAGCTAGAGCCCACATGGCATTCGGGGAGAATGAAAGGTATTCTTTAACATATAATGACATGTGAGTCTTGGGCACATATACAAACACACACTGAATAAAACTGTCATGAAGTATTAGAACATATTTGAAGTCTTTTTGTTGCCTCTCTAACACAGACATGTTAGTTTTCACACTGCCCTTCTCTTTTGAGACCAAGTCTTATATAGTACAGGGTGGTTTTGAACTATCCCCAACTTCCTATCTCATTTTCCTAAGTGCTAAGAAACGAGGTGTTCACCATCAAAACTAGCTTCCCAAGATAATTTATTCTAAGTTTTATTTATGATATATTTTATTTTACATCCCAACCATAGTTTTCTCCATACCATTTTTAAAAACATAAATGTCATTTTGATTGTATGCATCCCCCTGCCTTCCCTCCTCCCCATCCCTCTGAGTCAGCCTTCAGCGAACCTCATGCCCATTCCCCATTCTGTCTTCCAGAAGGGCAAGAAGTCCCAAGGTGGATCATCTCAGTGTGGCACATCTACTCCAGGCAAGTTCTACTCACTCATCCCAGAAAGAAGGCTGGGTTATGTGTTCCTCTATACGGAATGTGCTCCAAGGTGCCAGCCCACACACAGGAACACAGACTGATTCCACCCCTTTAGGCTGCACATATTGTCCATGCCAATCTACATTTGCCTACACTTGGAGGGCCTAGCTCCTTTTCCTGCTGGATCTCCAGTGGCTATTCTTGATTCAGTGACATCCTCCGAGCTCTAGTCATCCCTCTATGTGGGACTCCTCTTCATAATCCCTATCCCCCTGTTCATACAGACACTCCTCCCCTGCTCTCAGCTGACCAGGAGCTCAGCCCAGTGCTCAGCCATGGATCTCTAACTCCACCTCTATTCTTTGTTGGATCCCCTACCTCTTTTCTATTCCCCTATCCACTGTACAGAAAGGTCAAGTCCTCCTATGGGAGTCAACAAAGCATGGCATGTCAAGTTTGGCCCCATGCCTTGCACCAAGGTGGAACCAGGTTTCTCACCACAGATAATAGGTTTCAAAAACCTAGGTAGTGTGCCAGGAAAGATCCTAATCCCACTTCTAGAGACACCATTAACAGACCAATCTTCATAATTGTCACCTACATGAGCAGGGTCTAGGTTAGTCCCATGCAGTCTCCCTACCTGTTGGTCTAGAGAACATGTTTTCCCATGAGCTTGGATCAGTTGTCTTTGTGGTTTTCCCTGACATGATCTTGACCCTCGTGCTCAGCCCAATGTTTTACTGTGGATTTCTGCATCTATTTCCATCAGTTACTGGATGAAGGTTCTATGATGACAATTAGGGTGGTCATCAATTTGATTACCCGGGAATGCCAGTTCAGGCACCCTGTCTGCTTTAGTAGGATCTTATCTCAGAACATCTTTATGGATTCCTGCAATTTTTCCTTGGCACCAGGTTTCTTTCTAACTCTACAATGTCCCCCTCTATCAAGTTAACTGTTTTATTTCACTCTCTATGTCCTTCTCCCTACTGAGCCATTTTGTTCCCTCATGTCCCTATCACCTTCCCTGTACGTCCCCATCCTAACTGTTTGGTCTCCCCCTCCCAGGGTGATCCATGTCTTCCTCTTAGGGTAGTTTTTGTTACCTAGTTTCTCTAGGACACAGGATTGTAGCCTGGTTATCCTTTGCCTTCATATTTTCCACATATGAGTATATGATTTATTTTAATTGATATACTACAATAGTGTATACACTATTAAAATGTAGTGTCATGATTCAAAACAAACATACGTGTGTGCTTATCAAATGTAGACAATTCACATTTTTGTGTCTTTAAGTAAATGAAGTTTATAACCTCTCTCTTCTACTATTTTCTGGTATATTGGGAAATTCATGCAAGTACCACTCATATATTAGGAAGAATCCTGTTAATTAAATGATGTATTTCCCAGCCTGTTCTTGATCACACTTTCCAGTTCAGACAGGCATTGAACACAGGACTCTTCTATCTCACCTACCCAACTCTCTTGTATTTCATGTGTAGTAGTGAGGTTTCTTGGTCCTGGGCTGCCAGACGTCCAGACCCACAGACCTCGGGCCCAGACCCCTTATCATCTGCAGCTGATCAGCCCCCCCCCAAATAATTCAGATGCTTATATTAAGTTCATGATGTTTGGTTTATGGCTCAGTCACATCCACAGCTGGCTCTTACATCCTAACTCAACCCATTCTCATAAATCTGTCCGCCATTGGCTGTGGCTCAGTAGTGTTCCTTACATGCTTCTTGTGGGTGGCTAGGTCGATTTTTCTGATTCTGTTCTGCTTCTCCTAGGCATGCTGTGAGTTTCCCTTCTACTTTTTCTATGGTGCCTGTCATGGGTGAAAACAGCTCCTTTATCTAAAGATTGATATTCACAGCACACAGAAAGACATTCTCACATCATTATATGCATAGAAATGGATTTATGGCTTCTCTTTTCCTTACTCACAGATTCACCATATGTAGCTTTAAACTGTAGTTACTAAAGTGTACTGCAGCATACAAGCGGGTATACTAATTACTACCAGTTCTTTTCGTGCCTCCTTTACCCCATAAACTACCTCTCAGTGAAAACTGTTTCTTTCTTAGCTCCTATGAAATCTGTTTCCATGTTCTTCACATGAGTAAGAACACATCTGCCCTTGCTAAATTCAATCTCTTTCTCTTAATTTCAATGAACACTCTAGGGCAACAAATCAGAACAGAAGCTTACCTCACATTTAAAGACTCAATTTAACTTTATACACAGTCAGAGAATCCAACTTATTCCTAATTCTCTCATAGATCTAATCAGGGGTAGGTGATCTTAGAATGAAATGGAACATAAAGAAAGTTCATGTACTGAGGGTTATTGTCCATCCCTGCCTCCTTTACTCACAGGACAACTTTTTTTTTTTTAAGTTTGAAGAACCTCCCTTCCTGGGATAGTTTATTTTATGCTGGAACAAAATCAGATGATGTCTTCTCAAAATTTCACTCATCTTGTTGACAAGAAAAAAGAGAGTTCTTGTGAAAATAACTCTGTGAAAATGATTCGCGAGGCAAAGTTCTGTAAGGTGAGTTGACCAGGTAGGGTGTTGGGAGAAGCAGATTCATGACCAAGGACCATGACAGAAAGATTTTTCAGAAGGTGGAAATCAGAGGCATCCTCAAAATGTCCTTCTCCAGTGTCCCTGAAGAATTTAGAATGGTAATTGAGTACTAAATGCAGTTGGTAATAATCAGCACTTTGTAATCAGGAGCAGGACCAAAGGGAGACCTGATAGCATCGAGCATTTCCAATGCAGTTGGGAAATGGCTGTTATGCAAATATCACACTTGATCCCCACATTTCCCAGCATCAATTATCTTGATTTTCTAGGTTGACCACTGAGATCCTCCAACATAGAGACCTTTCTAGTATGAATGGCACACATGTCCAGGAGAGAGTACTTCTAAGATTTTATATTTTCTTGTTTTCTAGGCCTTCCAAGATATTACTTCGTATTTCTCTGAGGAAGAATGGGGAAATCTCACATTCTTGCAAAAAATTGTCTACGTGTATATGAAAAGAACCTACTTCAGAATGATGGCCTTAGGTAATTGGAAGTTCCAGGTTCAGACAAGCCTGGATGTTTCCTAGTTATTTTCTATGCCACAGCTTCCTTTCGACTTATAGCATGTACTTTTGCCACACAGTACTTTTCTTCACAGTGAAATGTCAAAGTGCTGCCTGAGCATGCTGCTCTTCTCCAATGTGTTTAGGGCTGAGAGCATACAGCAAAGGCAATAGGGCTCAGGCCTGCAGCAGCCTGCACTTTTCTTTCCTGCAGGCTCTTGTTCTTGTGGGCCTTAAGGTCTGTGCTGCATCCCAGATCCTAGCTGCATTTCCATTTTTGTGCTGTCTGTTAAAGAGCAAACACTTTGTTTCCTTTTAGGGGTCACAGTCAACAAACCAATATTCATGCGTCGCAAGGACAAGGCGGAAGAATCTCCATTGGAATGTATTGAAGTCCATGGCACTCACACTGGTGAGTAGTTAGAGAGGGGCTGTGAAGAATCACCTTTTCAGTCAAGATATCTGGTAAGGTTACAGGCATGTCTTTTCTTCATCTTCAGGTTAGGCCTTGTGGAAAAGAGTTCATTTAGAGGATGGTGTAAAAGACCCTGTCAGATAAATGTCTAAAATCATTATTTTCGATAATAAGTAAATGGATAATATGTAGCACCTGTCCCTTATCATATCCTAAACACAGGCAGACACATACACCCTATAAACATACATGCAGACACATTATCACAGAGATACAACTCAACACACACATGCAACCACACACCACACACACACACACACACACACACACACACACACACACACATTTTCTTTTATACTTGACATCACTGAAAATAGATCATCATAATATAAATGGATCAGTTAACTCCAGAGATGATCCTGTTCCCACTGCTTCCAATTTGGCAGCTTGGGTACAATCTAATTGTAGTTCATTAACATAATTTCTTAATCCTTTTTCAATATGGTATTTTATTTAATTCATTGAGAATGTTATATATTTTGATCATATTCACACATACCTTATTCTTTCATCTAATTAACATAAAAAATTTTATGTTTTTCTCACTTCCCCACATTCCTCAAACTCACCTCTTCTTTTTAAATTTTTTAGAAATAACCAACCAAGCCCAATTTGTGCTCTTTATATAACATGGGATGAGGAACCATCCACTAGAACATACTTGACTTAGTAATGACCACAACCTTAAAAATACTGACTCTCCCTCCCATGAAAGCCATCGATTATCAAAAAGGATACCCACAAAGGGGTGGGATCTCATGAGTACCTACTCACTCCATGCTAGAATGCTGACTGGTTTGACAATGCAGGTCTTATATAGGCAATGGCAACCTCTCTGAGTTTATGAGTGTAACAATTTATCATTTCCTTAAAACACTATATTGTTCTGGTCCTTCCTGTCTTCTGCTTCTTACATTCTCTCTATCCCCCTTTTACAGTGGCACATGATTTAGGGAGGAAGACGCATGAAATATATGTTCAATGTTTAGCTGAGCAATGCATAGACACATTTTCTACATTCTAACCAGTTGGGAGCTCCTGTATTATCCATCACTCACTTTAAAACAAAACTTCTCTAATAATGTCTGAAAGATATCTATCGTGAAGAGATATGAATTTATATGTCAGTTTGTACTAAATTCATTTAGCAAAATCATAGTAATAGTTTCCACCCATGGGGCCTATGCAATCATATGTTCTTGGTCAGCTTTACAGTACCAGGTCTGCATTTTTTCAATCACAATATCTTAAGAATTATAGCATTGGCTCTTTAGCACATAGCTCAAACCACTAACATGTATTCATGTCTTTTTTCATTTCCTTATTCCAGGTGATGCCTCTGTCAGGCATTCTCCCACAGAGTCTGTTTGTTCTTTCATACTGAAGCTTACTTTCTAAGCAGGAATCACCAGCTAGCCTCTGTAAATTGACTATGCATTCCTCTGGCTGGAAATCACAGGGCTCCTCCCACTGTGACAGACTTCAGGATATATCTACATTTGGGAACTGTCTTCCCCACAGACACAACCCAGAGGAACCCTTAGAGACACCTGGCTATTTATGAAATGGAATTTTCTATAGTTGCCGTTTACACTTTAGTGTATACGGTTAAAGGAGCTGAGAGTTGGTGGCCAGTGAGGGCACAGTTAAGGACTGAATAAAACAGAAGGGATCATAAGAGGAAGTATTCAGTTTTCTTATTCTGTCATTTAAAAAGTGTGTCCATTTGGGTGTGTTTGGCATGTGATAATTGCAAAGTTCTTTAGGGTCATTAAAACAAGACTTTTCTCAGGCATAAATTAGGAAGTTGAATAACAGGTAGCTTATTATTAATGACTTTTATATCAGCAGAAATAGTGTAGGTATCATCTTATCAAATTCTACATGAAGTGTTCTTACCAATGTCCTGTGTGATGCCACTCTTGGCAACATATTCTTTGATACCTTGATCAGTGTGTCTCTTTTCTTTCTTCCCCATTGCCTGCATTAATTTGGGCTCATGGGAGGAACATGCCATGTTCTATTCTGATAAAACAAGGCCCTAAACTATCTAATTCTCATGCACTAATCTCTCCCTATTTCAGAAGGTGGCATTCATGTAAATGTATGGGCTCATCGTTTGAGGGAAAGAAAACATCGAGTGATATATGAAGAAATCAGTGACCCTGAAGAAGAAGATGATGATGAGGATGACTAAATCTGTAAGTGGTCCTTTGACACATCTCCCAAACCCCAGAATACATACTTTTTTTTATATAATATTAGATCACTTATCTACTTCTAGTCCTCTGGGGTGCAACAGTGAAGCTGAAGTATCATATCATGCTTCCTTTACTGCAAAGCTGGGTAATTTGGAGACCTTCCCTACCCAGGATGCTATGAGCTCCTAAATCCCAAGTCAGCTCTCAAAGTACAGGCCACATCTTACACTGGTTTAGAAATTTAAGGAAAAGAAAGGTGAGGCAGTCACCTTGCTCTGAGAAAAGGGTTTGCCTGTGTAGCACAGGCTTTGAGGTTGGGTGAGAAGGAAGCATGTGGGCTGTGAAGGACAGGAGGAAACAGACCATTGAGTAGGTAGTGTGAATTTGCTAGTGTTTCTTTTCTTTCTTGTCTTAACCACAGAGCATTGAAATAAACCTACCATGAGAAGAAGAATACGGTGGGAATTCCAGACCATAGCTACAATGTTGAAAGACTAAATGTCAGTTATATGTATAAATACATTATTTATTAAAATTTATTATAATTCTAACAGTTAAGTATCCATTTCCATATTATTTGTCAAGTTTTCTCTTAGTAATTTTGTTGGAGGTAACCACTACTCTGTTAGGACCTTGTGCCAAGTATTCCCTATGTATTCTTTCCACTGTACTAAGTCTCATTAGTATTGGTCTTCCTTTGCCGGGCAGTGTTTAAGCATAGATCTCTCTGTATGGTATCTGGTCAGCACTAGGGATACTACATGCTAAGCACTCTGTTAGTGTTAATTTTACTGTGTAAAAACCACTCTGGTAAAATATCAATGTTTCAAGTAGGCTAGATGGCTTTGTGGTAGAGGATCCTGCTGCCAACTCTGATGACATGATTTCTATCCTAAAGACCCACATGATGGACAGAGAGAACTGACTCCCTGACAATGTCTTTTGACATTCAAAATTGAACACACACACTCCAAATAAATGAAAATATAATAAAAGAAATCTGTCAATATTCCATTCAGCATCAAAGACAGGAGATGTAGGTCAAAAGGACCAGGCAAAGAAACCCACCCTGGTCCTGGATCTTGAGCCAGTGAAAGAAACACTTTAAATCTGAAGCCAGAACCAAAGAAACACTCCCTGACCTTGAACCCAGAGCCAGTGCACGAAATATACCTTGACCCTGAAATTAGAGCCAAAAGGATAAAAAAGACAAGTGAAAGAAAAATAATTTAGGCCTGAAACCAGACACGAATCAGCTTCCAAATAACTAAAACAATCAGTCCCTGAGCATAAAATTCAGCACCCTGACCCTGAAATCTGAGCCAAGGAAAGAAACACGTGAGCCCTCAAACAGAACCAAAGAAACACATATTGTCCCTGAAACCAGAGCCAACTCTGCCTCTGACCAACTAAACCAACCAATCCCTGAGCAGGAAATCCAGCTAATCCCTAAGTAGAACATCTTCTCACTGGAAACATTCCACCCCTCAGAAGCCCTATATAAGCCCCTCTATTGGTTTAGCTATCAGCTGTCCTTTTCCATCAGGGTAGAGGCAGCCACTCCCCTGTATTCCTTTCCCAAACGAATCTCTTTCTTAAAAGAGTTTTGGGTGAAGATCTTCTTTTGCTGGTGAGGAGCAGAGTCTCCACTAGGAAGCTCCCTTGGAAGGTGAGTAGAGCATCAGAAGACATGGATATCTCTGTTGCAAAGCTCCTTTCGAGGGAGTTGAACAAAGTTAAGCAGTAACAGTTCTCTCTCAGAGATGAACATCCCCACTGCATCTCAGCTTCAGGTATACCCTGACTTCCTGACAAGTCAGGATATCTTTCTTCTCACAGCTGTAGTATCCAGGATACCCTCCACAGCTGAAGGTATACCCTGACTTCCTAACAAGTTAAGATACCTTTTCCTCCACAGCTATAATACTGGCAGGTATAGACTGCCATCCTGACAAGAAAGAATTGTATACCTGTTCCTCCAGAAGATTTTAGAGAATAACAGTTTTAAGGCTTATATTGAAAATTATAGAAGGTAAATATGAGACCAGGGGTTTTGGAACAATATAGACAATGGACATATAATCTGTGTGTGCTGTGGTCAGGATTAGACTTTATTAATATTACATGGCAGATACTGTGAGGTTAGTTGTGTCATACACCCATTTCATACACCATTCTTATGTAGAAACTATAATGCTCAATGTAGCTCTCCTAGTGGTGATAGAGGTAATATGGATTCCTACAGATATGGCTCTGATGAGTTGAAGTTCAGGCCTTGTGGAAAGCTAAGAGACTGAAGATCTCTGCCTCAGTACTATGTGAGGACGCAGAGAGGAGTCATAGGTGTTGGTAAATGATCATGTTAAACAAAACAAGCCAAGTGCAGAAAGACAAATGAGTCAAGCTTAATTTCAATGAGTAACAACATTTCAATTTGTGTTTTGTGTCATTCTGTGTGTTGGACATAAAACTAGGGTACCATAAGATAGGAGGCTGAGTCCTTAAAGAGGTAAAAAGAGTGACTCTATACATTGGGCATGAAGGTAACAGGGACAATTAGGGATAAAGAAGAGGACTAGCAAGATGAAGACAGATGGTGGGACAAGGTGATTTCCATTTGATTAGAAACCAAGAACATAAGAACATGTCATTATGAAACCTACTACTTTCTATGCTACCATAAAAAATGAAGTAAATATAGTCCTGAGGACGAAATACTAAGAGAAAACAGTGTATGTTTGAGTCACAATTAGTGGTCTTTAGGTGGAGAAAATAATCTTATATTTGGAGAAAGCTGGGATCCATGAAAATGGAAGTTGAAAACTGGCCATTCTTGTCACTCTCTAGAAGTTCCCTTACCCTGTCATCTGTCTCACTAACACCCACTGTATGGCCATCAGAAAAATCACACATGTCAAATAGAAATTAAAGACCACTCTCAAGCAAATATTAATGGTGACAGGCTGATGACTTCTAGCTGCAGTAGTATGCTCAGAAGTCTGTAGGATGGACCTTGTATTATAGATTTCTGAAAATATGGTCCAACCCTATTTTGTACTGCAGTCATAGAATGGAAGAATATTATCCATGGTTCAATTGATTTATGGATATTTAAGTATTCCACATACACATTTATAGAGATTAAATGGATATGATTTACTTTGAACATATTAGACAGACCCCAAACTGTAACTATTTATGAAAATACTAAATACACAATGAATACAACTTAAATGATCCAAGTGCCAATGGAAGTTCTGTATCTAAGTTATTCAGAATTCAATCTGTGTTTGCATCAGGATCTTGGTGCCTGGAGGATATTTGGCAGTTACAAATCCAACTGGAAATGACACTTAAAGTAGGTGTGGGTACCAGTCTAAAAGGGTATTGTGCTTGCTAAGTTCATTGCTATGGACTGCTCTTATAAGGATCAAATTCATCTGTGGTGATATATTGTGCATACTCTAATAATGTTTGCCTGAAGATCAGAGGACAGAGGCAGCCACAGTTAGCCATAGAGGTCAGGGAGTGGTGGCACATAACTTCAATGCTAAAATTCCAGAGGCAGGGGAAGAGATTAGTCTGGGTCTCTGTGAGTTCAAGACGAAACTGAGGCAGGTGGTGGGACACACACCTGTAATCCCAGCCCTTGTGATCCCACACTCCTACTCCCAGTACTTGGGAAACACAATGTCTTTAATCCAAGCACTAGGTTGTTTGAACCAGGAAGTGAAATGGCTGGGCAGAGAAAAAGATAAAAGGTGGAAGATACATGATTTCAGCCCTTTACCTTTGGTTGAGGTCTCAGAGACATTCAGTCTGAGGATTCCTGGAGACTGGATCTATCCCTTTTCTGCCTGGAGAATTTGTGAGATGAGAAGTGACTTTGGCTTGTTTCCCTGTGTCTCTAATCTTTCAGTTTTTCCTCAATATTATAAGATCAGTTACGATTCATGCAATATTCATCCATCCTCTTTAATAAGTCAGTTTTACAAGAGCTTTAGGCTCCATTGCTGAGCCATCATCTACAATGTATGGCTCCAGGTACTGAATAAACTGGTGGTACAAGGAAATGAAGCACAGTTAACTGCATGCTATGTTGTTTTAACTGTAGATCCTGGTAGACTGGCATCTTCCTTCAGCTTCTCTGGCTACTCTTCAGAGGCTCTGCCCAGATGTACTTCACCTCTCATTCTTAGTGTGTCAGGACTAGGGCTTTCCCCAAGAAATTCTTTTTAGAGTGGAGAATCTGGTTCCAAGTCACCAATTTTACCCAGCTTGATGAGTATAATTTTAGAAAGTAATGTATAGTCAAAAAATGACAAGGTTATTGTCTTTAGGAATGAAAGAAACTTAAAGTAATCAACTGTAGGCAGAAGTTTCTGTCTTGGCAGCCTCTTCGAAGTACCTAGCAGTTGCTTCCTAAATAACTGACTCAGAAGTTTAAAATTAAGTATTAAGTAATATTAATATTATTAAAATAAGCTGACTCTTACACTTAAATTAACCCATATTTTTATTTATGTTTAGCCTTGTTGCTTGGTACTTTTTCTCTGTACAGCAACTTCTCAGTACTTCTCCTTTTCAGCACTCTCAGTTAGTCTGTCTCATTTCTACTCCGTGCTTGTCTACTGAACAATCAGTGTTTTATTAAACCAATTTCAGTGACAAAATGTTGCTATGTACAAAAGCACCATTTCACAGCATTTCTGCCTTTTGTCTATTTAAGAAGGAAGGTTTTAAATATAACACGTTATGACTATATACTAGAAAACAGTAATCAAGATAGAATTATATAATGACTTATCTCTCCCCTACATCCAGGCCAGCAGGGAAAAAGCCCTGTAGGCTAGAATCCCCCAAAAATCCGGTTTTCTGGACACCCTCAACTAGAAAACTTCCACAAGCCCCAACCCACCCCAGAACCCAGTCACTTTAGCAGGTGCTTGAGACTCACAGATCCTCAGAACCTATTGGACCAAGAGGTAATTGACACCCAGCTCAGACAGAGATCCCAGTCTCCTGGGACAGAACCCTTGGAACCTTACCCCCTCTCATATATTCCCTGCATTCAGGCCAGCAGAAATCCTTCCCTACAGACCAGGACTCCCCAGTGAAGCCTAGTTCACAGAACACTCCTATCTACAAACCCACCCCTTCACCTCATGACAATAGTGATTACTTGAGACCCATAGTCCCCCAGCATCTATTAGATCAAAAGCCCCTATAGGATTAAGAGCACCTTCTAGATCAAGAGCTCATATTGGACCAAGAGTGAATCCCTGAGACAGACATTCTGCCAGCTCTTATTGCACCAAGAACTGGGCACTGTGACACAGAATATGCTACCTCCAAGTGGACTGAGAGCCCAGATTGTACCAAGAAGGCTTCCTGATACACACAGGAATAACAGATTGCAGCAGAGTCACCTCCCTGGGATAGATACAAATCCTGCAATGGGCAGATCCTAGCTCAAGAATACATATAACAACGTAAAGAACAATGTGGCACCACTAGACTCTGGTGGTTCCACAACAAGATCTGATCATAACAACGAAAAAGAAAGAATAATGAAGAAGCAGGAGAAGAAGAAGAGGAGGAGGAGGAAGAAGACCTAGAAGAAAATAACCTTAAAAACAATTTTATGAAGATAATCGAGGCCTCAAAAGAGGAAATAAATATCTCCCTTAGAGAAATACAGGAAAAGACAAGCAAAAAATTGGAAGAGATAAACAAATGCTGGATGAAAATAATGAAAACCAAGAAAAAGCAATCAAATAAGTGAAGGAAACAATTCGAGATGTAAAAATTGAAATAGAAGCAATAAAGAAAACACAAACTGAGGGATGGTGGAAATGGAAAATATGAAGAAATGCACTGGAACTACAGATGAAGAATGACCAAGAGAATGCAAGACTAAGTGGAAGATTTGATAGTGGAAACAGATTTGTCACTCAAAAAAAAACCCCTCAATAAACAACCCCCCCCCACAAAATCATCACATAAGACGTCTAGGAAATCTGGGACACCATGAAAAGACCAAACTTAAGAATAATAGGAATAGAAGAAGATTACCAGCTCAAAGGCACATAAAATATATTCAAGAAAATCAAAGAAATGTCTAAAGATATAAGAAGCTTATGGAACACAAAATAGACTAGATCCCTCCAAATGTTTGCTCACCACATAATAATCAAGCCAGTAAGCTTACAGAATAAATAAAGAATACTAAGAGGTGCAAAGAAAAAAATCATGTAACTTATAAAAGCATACCCATCAGAATATCACCAGACTGTTCAGTGGAATCAATGAAAGCTGGAAGATGTTATGCAGACACTAAGAGACCATAGTTGCCAACACAGACTAAAATACCCAGCAAAAATATAAACCACCATAGGTGGAGGAAACAAGATTTTCCACCACAAAACCAGATTTAAATAATACCTATCCACAAATACAGCCCTAGAAAAAGCACTAAAGGGAAAACCCCAGCCTAAGGAAACCATATATAACAGATAAGCCCCACAGAAGAAAAAGACAAAAAAGGGAAACAACACATATACTATCATCAATGATAACAAAACTAATAATCACTGGACATTAATATCCTCTAATATCCATTGACTCCATTCACCTATAAAAAGACACACCCTAACACCATGGATACAAATGCAGAAGCCATCTTTCTGCAGCAAATAAGAGACACACATTAACTTCAACTACAGACACTGACTCAGAGTAAAGGGTTGGGAAAAGAATTTCTAATCAAATGATCCTAAGAAATAAGGTGCTGTAATCATCCTAATGTCTAAAAAATAGACTTCCAACTAAAGTCAAAAGAGATCACGGTAGACATTACTTATTCATCTCAGGAATAATCCATCCAATTAAAGTCTCAATTCTGAAAATTTATGCCCACAACACAAAGGTACCTTCATATGTAAAAGAAATATTAGTAAAGCTTAAATCTTACATCGAACCTTAGACTTTGATAGTGGGAGACTTCAATACTTCACTCTCATCAATGGATTGGTAGGTCTACCAGACAGAAACTCAACTGACAAATAAGGGTTTTGTAGTGGGATTCAGGTGTTAGCTGACAAGGCTTGTAGGTGTATCTCTGGGGTAATGGGAGCCTGAATGGGGCATGACCAGACTCTCAGACACTGAGGTTTTGTTCCTGTGTTCTCAGAAAATGGATCAGCAGCCCTAGTTCCTATCTCCAAGAACTGTATTAAGGATCAATTTGTACCATCAATGTTCTTATGCCCTTCAATAAATATTAACCCTTTATATGATATATTGCAAGTGAATTTACCACGATCGGATCTAACAGATATTATGATCCAAATGGTCTTAACAGATATATACATAACTTTCCAACCAAAAAATGAATATACCCTTTTCTTAGCATCCCATGAAACTTTCTCTCAAATTGACGACATACTCCGTCATAAAGCAAATATCAATAGATACCAAAAAAATTGGAATAACTCCTTGTATCCTAAAAGACCACCATACACTAAAGTTAGAGTTCAATAACACAAACCACAGAAAGCCTACAAACTCATGGAAACTGAACATCTCTCAATTGAACCACTTTGGCAAAGGAAGAAGTAAAGAAAGAAATCAAAGGCTTCCTAGAATTCAATGAAAACGAATCCAGAACAACACTTACAGGACACAATGAAAGCAGAGTTAAGAGGAAATCTCAAAGAACTAGATGCCAATATGAAAAACCTAGAGCAATCTCACACAAGAGACCTAACCTCCCAGCTGAAAGCTTTCAAACAATTAGAAGCAAACTCACCCAGAAGGAGTAGATGGCAGGAAATAATCAAACTTAGGACTGAAATCAATACATTAGAAACAAAGAGAACAATACAAAGAATCAATAAATCAAAGAGTTGGTACTTCAAGAAAGTCACCAAACTCTTATCAAACTAATCAAAAGGCAGATGGAGAACATCCAAATTAACAAAATCAGAACTGAAAAGGGAGACATAACAACAGACATCCAGGAAATCCAGAGAATCATTAGGTCATACTTCAAAAACCTGTACTCTACGAAATTGGAAAACCTATAGGCAATGGACAACTTTCTGAACAAGTACCATTTACCAGAATTAAATCAAGAACAGATAAATGATCTAAATAGACCTACAGCCCTCATAAAAATTTAAGTGTTGTTAAGTCTCCCAAGCAAAAGAAGCTCAGGGTCAGATGGTCTCAGCACAGAATTCTACCAGAACTTCAAAGATAAATTAATAAATTAATATCAATGCTCCCAGAATTTTTCCACACAATAGAAACTGAAGGAAATTTGCCAAACTTTTTATGAGGCTATATTCACCCAGAAACCCAAGCCACACAAGAATGAAACAAAGACAACAAATTACATACCCTCATGAACATCGATTCAAAAATACTCAATAAAATACTGGCAAACCAAATTCAAAAACAAAATACTGGAAAATGAAATTCAAAAAATACTGGCAAACCAAATTCAAAGAAATCATCCAGCATGGTCAAGTAGGCTTAACTCCAGAAACGTAGGGATGGGTCAACATACAGAAAACCATGAATGTCATCCATCATATAAACAACCTGAAAGATAAAAAGAATCCATGTGATCATTTCATTAGCTGTTGAAAAAGCCTTTGACAATATCCATCTCTGTTTCATGATAAGACTCCTGTAGAGATCAGGAATATAGGAAAACACCTAAACATAATAAAGTTAATCTACAGCAAGCCACCAGCCAACATCAAACTAAATGGAGAGAAACTCAAAGCAAGCCCACTAAAATCAGGAACAGAACAAGGCTATTCTCTCTTCCCATATCTTTTCAATATAGTTCTCAAAGTCTTAGCTAGAGTAATAAGACAACAAGATGAGATTAAGGGGATATAAATTGGAAAGGAAGAAGTCAAACTATCTCTATTTGCAGACAATATGATCGTATACATAACTGATGCCAAAATTCTACCAGGGAACTCCTACAACCGATAAACACCTTCAGCAATTTAGCGGGGTACAAGATTAACTCAAAATATCCACAGCACTCCTATACACTAAGGATAAAAGGGCTGAAAAAGAAATCAGGGAAACATCCCCCCCTTATAATAGCTAACAATAGTATTAAGTATCTTCACGTAACTCTAACCAAATGAGTAGCAGGCCTGTTTGACAAACCTTTAAGTCATTGAAGAAAGAAATGGAAGAAGATATCAGAAAGTGGAAAGATCTCCCATGCTCCTGGATAGGTAGGATTAATATCCTAAAAATGGCAATCTTACCAAAAGCAATCTACAGATTCAAGGAATCTCATTAAAATCCCAACACAATTCGTCATAAACTTTAAAAGAACAATACTCAATTTCATACAGAATAACAAGAAACCTAGGATTGCCAATATAATCCTGTTCAATAACAGAATTTTGTGAGGCATCACAACCCCTGACTTGAAACCCTACTATTGAGCTACAGTAATAAAAACAGCTTGGTACTTGTAGTGGGATTTAGGTGTCAGCTGATAAAGTCCTAAGATGCTTATCCAGGGTCCTGAGCTCCTGGAGGGGGTTTGGCCAACCTGGAGGGGGTGTGGTCAACCCCATTGATAAGGGGCTTCTGGGACATGAAGAGCTCTCTTCCTGGTTCCTGGCTGCTGGAGAGACAGGAGCAGAATCCACTGTAGGTCCATCACTTGTCCATCGCTTATCCATCGCTCGGGTACTCCAGTCCCTGTTCAGGTGCTACTATAAGCTGTTACTAATATCATGAGTGTTGATTTATATTCTAATAAATATTTATCATGGACTGGTGCCTTGTAAGTAATACTCCGCCTACATCTGGCACCCAACGGGGCCTCCAGTGTGTGGGGGTGCGGGTTTTCAGCTCTGTGCACAAACGTGAGTTTTCGGCTCAGTGTGCAAGCGCGAGTTTTCAGCTCAGTGTGGAAATGTGGGTTTTCAGCTCAGTGAGCAGGTGGGGCGCTCAGGAGGAGTGGTCCATCGTCCACTTGGCCTGCCACTGCCTGCTTGTATGGTGGCTCCATCCATCTAGCCCTGGTAGAGGAGTTTAAAGTGCACGCACATCCCTCCCTCCCAGCCAGCCCAGGTGGTCACTGATTGTGACCCAGGCAACTGTAAATTACTCACGCAAGTGAACAAAGGAAACAAAAACCCTTCTATTTTGTGATTAACATCCTGTCTTAATTTGTGAGAATTTGCTTTTTCCAAGGCTTGTATTCTGCCTGCTGGGGCCCTTCAAAACCACATAGGGTCTGTAGGTAGCTTCCTGCTGCTGAGAGCCTCTGAATCTGCCATACAGTGAGCAGGGCATTGAATGCTACTGTGACACCTGTGGACTAAATAAACAGCGTAATTACACCTGAATTGATGCAATGACTGACAATTATTCTTTTGAAGACTTTAGGTCATATTTTGCCATGGTGGTTGACAAATTTTTAAATGAATACCTTTGAAGGATTCAATACCCCAGTCTTACTATTTTTTGACTTGTTTCTCTATTTTATGTTTCAAAATAAGAGGATGATGACAGAGGTGTCAAATGGAAACCAACAATTACTGTCCAGATTATGTATTATGGAACTATCGAATTCTACAGTAGCAGATGAGGTTAAACAGGTACAAAATGTAAATCAACAGTTGCTGTCCTAGGTATATGATGTGGAACTGTCAAACACTAAGATGGCAAAAAGGATGGATACTCTGGAAATTGGTTACAACAAGCTTTCAGATAAGGCTTCCTCTTTAGATATGAATAACACTGTACAAGAAAAGTATAGGCTCTACGTAAATGATGAAAACAAGAAACTTGTTGACTACATTAATGATGAGAACAAGAAAATCATTAATTATGTTAATGATGGGGATCAAAAAATTGCTGGCTTGCTGAGGTCTTTGGAAGGACTTCTTCATCAGGACACTCAAGATCTAGAAAAATCAATAGTATCTAAACTTCAAGAATGGAAACCAGTAGTATCCCAAATCCAGGAATGGGAACTGGTCATATCCAAAATACAAGAATGGGAGGACCGTATTGCAATGCTGGAAAAGGGTATAGATGCATCTTATGCTCAGAACAGTTCAGGTCAACCCCCAATGGGATATTATGGTACTGGAGCTACTCTACCTAAAGTGGTAAACATAACAGGGCTACCCCCTTCCGCACCACTATTATTCCCAGCTACTATTCAGACAAAGATAACACCTGGGGGATCCTCAGAATATGTAGAGTATAGCTATGAGCCAGTACATATGAGAGACATCAAGGATTTTAAAGAGGCAATATCAATGCATGGTATACACTCTACTTATGTAAAGCAGCTTCTAAATTCATGGTCGGCAAAAAACCGGATTAAACCAACTGACTGGATGCAGCTAACAGCAGACATGTGGTCAACTTGTAATAGAATTATCCTTCAAGACTGGATAGATTTGGTTATAGCAATCTTGGAGGCTGGTTCCCAATTACAATGTAAGGAAGATGAGGCTAAGACCATTGAACAACAAAATAGGGCTAGAGGGATTGAAATATTCCAAGACTAGTTACTTAAAATTTGAATATTTTGCTAATGTAGAACATCAGTCTTTATATTATGACTATGCCCTAGATTTATGTCATATGGCAACCTTAAATATTTGGCATAGAATTTTAGAAGTAGGAAGGAAAATTGAGTCACATACAAAAGTTATGCAAGGCATAAGATAAACCTTTAAAGATTTCTTACAAACATTGACTTCAGCAGTAAATAGAATGATACAAAATTCAGAAGCTAGGTAAAGAATACTGGAATCCATGGCTTTTTAAAATGTCAATGCATAATGCAAAAGGGTATAAGGTTGGAAAGTCAAGATCAGCACCCATGAAGGAATGGATCCTAAATACAATCGATATTGAATATCCTAACTCTGATAATGATTGGATAGGAGAGGTGACTTCCTGAGTTTTGAAGCAAAATTGAAATTTAAAATGTTTCAATTGCAGTAAATAAGGTCACTTTTAAAAGGACTGTAGACAGAGTGTTCCTAGAAGCAATGTTTTTGCTAAGAATGACCCCAACAATATGCTCTTCCCTTCTGGATTATGCAGAAGGTGTGGCAAAGGCTGATGTTGGACTAAGGAATATAAATCAACAAGGGACAGACAAGGTAATTCTTTGCCTTTGGCAAATGTCCTGAGGAACCTCTCACAGGAACCCAAGTCACATTCAGTTTGGTCATTTTCTGTCATAGTGGAGACATAGTGGGTTTATGTTACCTCATACAAAATGATACTCTCCAAATCCATCCATTTACCTCCAAATTTAAAGGTGTCATTTTTTTTTTTACTGCTGAGTATTATATTATGTAAATGTACCACATTTTTAAATCCATTCTTCATTTGAGGGGCATCTGGGTTGTTTCTAGGTTCTAGATATTATGAATAATGCTGCTTTGATCATAGTTGAATTAATGCCCTTGGAGTAAGAATGTGCATCCTTTGGGTACATGCCCAATAGTGGTATTGCTGGATCTTTGGGAGACTGATTCCCAGTTTTCTGAGGAAATGCCATACTGAATTCCAGAGTGGCTGTACAAGTGGCCTCCAAAACTAGAGGAGTGTTCCCCTTGCTCTGCATCTTCTCCAGGATAGACTGTAATCTGTGTTTTTAATTCTAGCCATTCCGACAGGTATAAGATTACATTTCTCTGGTGGCCAAGGATGTTGAGCAATTTTTTAAGTGCCTTTCAGAAATTTGAAATTCTTCTGTTAAGAATTCCCTTTTTAGCTCTGAACTTCATTTTTAATTGGATTATTTGTTGGTTTTTTTTTTTTTTGACCTCTGGTTTCTTGAGTTCTCTATATACTTTAGAGATCAGTCTTCTGTCATATGTAGGGTTGGTGAAGATCTTTTCCAATTCTGTAGACTGTCATTTTGTCGTATTGACCATGTCCTTTGCCTTTCAGAAGCTTTCCAGTTTCAAGAGGTCTCATTTATTGATTGTTGTTCTTGGTGTCTGTGCTACTGGTGTTATATTTAGGAAGTGATTGCCCTTAACAATGCATTGGAGGGTATTTCCCACTTTAATTTCTATCAAGTTAAGTGTAATTGGGTTTATGTTGAGGTCTTTGACCCATGTGAACTTGAGTTTTTTGCTCACCTGGATCACCTGGATTTCATAAATGAAAGAAGACATGAATGCATGTCAGTGGTTTGAGCTATGAGCTAAAGAGCCAATACTTTAATTATTAATATATTGTGATTGAAAAAAATGCAGACCTGGTACTGTAAAGCTGACCAAGAATGTATGATTGCATAGGCCCCATGGGTGGAAACTGTTATTATGATTTTATTAAATGAATTTAACACAAACTGGCATCTAAATTTATATCTCTTCGCCTTAGATAGCTCTCAGACATTATTAGAGTAGTTTTGTTTTAAAGTGAGTGATGGCTAATACAGGAGCTCCCAATTGGTTAGAATGTAGAAAATGTGTCTATGCATTTTTCAGCTAAGCATTGAACATATATGTCATGCATCTTGCTTTCAAACTTCAGTACCATTGTTAAAGAGGGGATAGAGAGATTGTAAGAAGCAGAAGACAGGAAGGACCAGAGCAAATACAGTATTTTATGGACATGACAAATTGTTACACTCATAAACTCATAGAGGTTGCCTTTGCCTATATAAGACCTGCTTTGTCAAGCCAGTCAGCATTCTAGCATGGAGTGAGTAGGTACTCATGATCTCCCACTCCTTTAAGAGTATCCTTTTTGAAAATGAATGGCTTTCATGGGAGGGAGAGTCTGTTTTCTTTCAGGGTATGGACTTTATTAATTCAAGCATACTCTAGTGGATGATCTCACATCCCATGTTATATAAAGAGCACAAATTGGCCTTTTTTGGTTATTTTTAAAAAATATAAAAATCAAGACATGAATTTGAGGAGTGTGGGGAAGTGAGAAAAACATCAAAAAATATTTTATGTTAATTAGATGAATGAGTAAGGTATGTGTGAATATGATCAAAATACATACAACCCTCAAAGGATAAAATAAAATACCATATTGTAAAACGATTATGAAATTATGTTAATGAACTACAATTAGATTGCATCCAACCTGGCAAATAGGAAACAGTGGGAACAGGATCATCTCTGGAGTTAACTCTTCCACTTATATTACGATGATCCATTTTCATTGATGTCAGTTATAAAAGAGAATGTGTGTTGGGTGTGTGTCTTGTATTGTTTCTGTGTGACAGTGTCTGCATGTAAGTGTATAGGGTGGATGTGTCTGCCGGTGTTTGAGTTGTGATACAGGACTGATAAAGGACAGGTATGACATATTAGCTGTTTATTTATTACCCAAACTTATGTACATTTTTGACTTTAATATGGCAGGGTCTTTTACACCATCCTCTAAAGAACTCTTTTCCACACAGCCCTAACCTGAAGATGAAGAAAAGATATGCCTGTAACCTTACCAAGTATCTCGACTGAAAAGGTGATTCTTCACAGCCCCTCCCTAACTACTCACCACTGTTAGTGCCATGAACTTCAATACATTCCACTGGAGATTCTTTCGCTTTGTCCTTGCAACGCATAAAAATTGGTTTGTTGACTGTGACCCCTAAAAGGAAACAAAGTTCTTGATCATTAACAGACATCACAAAAATGGAAATGCAGCTAGGATCTGGGATGCAGCACAGGCCTTCAGGCCCACAAGAACAAGAGCCTGCAGGAAAGAAAAGTGCAGACTGCTGCAGGCCTGAGCACTATTGCCTGTGCTCTATGCTCTGAGCCCTAAACACATTGGAGAAGAGCAGCATGCTCAGGCAGCACTTGGACATTTCTCTGTGAAGAAAAGTATTGTGTGACAGAGAGAGGTACATACTATATGTTGAAAAGAAGCTGTGGCATAGAAAATAACTGGGAAACACTCAGGCTTGTCTAAACCTGGAACTTCCTATTACCTAAGGCCATCATTCTTAAGTAGTTTCTTTTCATATAAACGTAGAGACTTTTCTGCCAGTTGGTGATATTTTCCCATTCTTCCTCAGAAAAATATGAAGCAATATCTTGGAAGGCCTAGAAAACAAGAAAACATAAAATCTTAGAAGTACTCTCTGCTGGACATGTGTGTCATTCATACTAGAACACTCTCTTGGTTGGAGGACCTCAGTGGTCAACCTAGAAAATCAAGATAATTGATGCTGGGAAATGTGGGGATCAAGTGAGAGATTTGCATAACAGGCATTTCCCAACTACCTTGGAAATGTTCAATGCTATCAGATCTCCCTTTGGTCCTGCTCCTGATTACAAAGTGGTGATTATTACCAAATGCATTTAGTACTCAATTACCATTCTAAATTCATCAGGGATACTGGAGAAGGACATTTTGAGAATGCCTCTGGTTTCCACCTTCTGAAAATTATTTCTGTCATGGTCCTTGTTTATGCATCTGCTTGTGCCCACACCCTGCTTGGTCAACTCACCTTAGAGATCTTTGCCTCATGAATCATTTTCCCAGAGTTATTTTCACAAGAACTCTCTTTTTTCTTGTCAGAAAGATGAGTGAAATTTTGAGAAGACATCATCTGATTTGGTTCCAGCATAAAATAAACTATCCCGGGAAGGGAGTTTCTTCTAAAATAAAATAAAATGTCCTCTGAGGAAAGGAGGCATGGATGGACAATAACCCTCAGTACATGAAATTTCTTTATGGTCCATTTCATCCTAAGATCACCTACCCCAGATTAGATCTATGAGAGAATTAGGAATAAGTTGGATTCTCTGACTGTGTATAAAGTTAAATTGAGTCTTTAAATGTGAGGTAAGCTTCTGTTCTGATTTGTTGCCCTGGAGTGTTCATTGAAATTAAGAGAAAGAGATTGAATTGAGCAAGGACAGACATGTTCTCTCTCATGTGAAGAACATGGAAACGAATTTCATAGGAGCTAAGAAAACAGATTCACTGAGAGGTAGATTATGGGGAAAAGGAGGTACAACAGGAACAGGTAGTAATTAGTATAGTTGCTGGTATTTTGCAGTACACTTTAATAACCACAGTTTAAAGCTGCATATGGTGAATCTGTGAGGAGGAAAAGAGAAGCCAAAAATGCATTCCTATGCATGTAATGATGTGGGAATGTCTTTCTGTGTGCTGTGAATATCAATCTTTAGATAAAGGAACTGTTTTGGCCGGTGACAGGCACCATAGAAAAAGTAGAAAAGGAAATCACAGCATACATAGGAGAAGCAGGGAAGAGTCAAACAAATCGACCCAGCCACCCAAGAAGAAGCATGCAAGGAACACAAGTGAACCACGGGCCAATGGCAGACAGTTTTATGAGAGTGGGTTGAGTTAGGAGGTAAAAGCTAGCTTTGGATGTGCCTGAGCCATGAACCAAACAGTATGAACTTAATATAGGTGTCTGAATCATTTGGGGGGAACTGATCAACTCGGGAGGCTAAGAGGTCTGGGCCTATAGGTCTGTGGGTCTGAAAACTCAAAGCACTAGATACCGATATGAAAAACCTAGAGGACAAAACTTACTTCCAGAAAAACTTAAAGTACCTTGATTCAGCTGAATTTAGAAGAACAGCTAACTAGAGCAGCCAGTACCTTTGAAGGTCTCAGGAATATGGATTGTCAGGTAAGGTAAGAATGGAATGTAGGATCCCAAGGTTCCAGAAAAGAAGTACATCACAAATGTGGGGATTATGTATACCTACTTGAGGTTTTATTATATTTCTCCATGTCACTGGCTGCTACAGAACCTGTTAACCTGTTGAGATGAACATTTCTATAAACACCTAAGCTTTGCCTATGTCTATACTACAGTTGTACATCTATTGTGAAGTTGTTCATCTAAAAAAAAATCACTTACCATTTCAAAACATTCCCAGTCTTCCTTAACCAGTCTAACCTGGGATCTCTCTATAATAAACTATTAACATTTATCTCATTTATTAAGGATAGTGTTAAAGTTGAAATTTATCCTATGTAAGCTATTTTTCCAATGAACTAAAAACTTGTACATTAATATTCCTATGAATAATAGTGCACAATGTGCACGTGATGCACTCTATTGTGCTCTTTGAGAGTTCCCAAGTGCTTCTGTTAGGAAGGTTTCTCTAATAGTATATGTTTCCACTGGTCCCCTGATGCTCTCTAGACGTTCCATCATGGGTACTGGTCTGTCAATAATGGCCTAATCAGAATGACTGAGACTTCTTCAGGAAATGAAATGGTCTGTGGACCTGGAGATCAGCACTAAAACTTTCATTTCATATTCTCTGTGTGGTTTCTTCTGACTTATTGTTTTCAAATTAATTTTAGGTCATATTACAAAGCAATGGCTTTCCCACAGCCAGCATTGTTCTAAATGGAAAAGATTGTAAGCGATATTCTAAATAGAGAAACAAGTCAGGACTCTACAATAGTCCCATGCTTGGCCCTGGGTTTCATCTGCAGCATGACAAAAAATGCAAAATGATGGAAAGAAAAACCACATAGAGTGTCTTAGAAGAATAATTCAGAAAAACAGAGTGAGAGATTTTTCTCAATACTTGACCAAACTTGTGAGCAAATACTGAAGCTGAATGGTCTATTTATGCCTTCACTAAAAAGAGAGAAATTACCTTATTCAAAGATAACAGCAAAACAGGTTAAATTACCACTCTCAATACAACTAGAGAGACTAAATACAACCTGGAAATCACAGCTTATGTAAAGAAGTAGACCACTTCAGCCATTACTATTTTTCCCTTTAATTTGCTAGTAAATGGTTTCTTGTTTGCAACTGTATTTGCGTTTTTGATTTAAATCTCTAAACGGTTTATGTAATTTTACTTTTGCCATATTATGTTTTCCTCAATGAATGAGTTGACAGGTAATATTTTAGTCTATGATAGTATTTCTAAAGTGAATATGATAGTGGAAAATTTTATTGTCACTTGATTGTCTAACAATGACATATTACCTTTCTGACATTCTGTAACATGTGCATTTTATATGTTGAGTATTAATTATCCTACCATAAAGCATGTAAATTGTTAAAGTATTCATTATTTTAGTACTTTCTAATTTACTGACCTTCTATGCTCTAAACTTTAAGGGTATATATGAACGTGTACATAATATTATAATAACTTGTGCATTTATCAGGAATTACAAATACAAAAATTTTGTTTCAGTTATAAACAAGAAATATAAAAACAATTACATCCATAATACATAACATAAAAGTTAGGGACAATCTATTTTTAAACTGTTTTTTTGGATATTCTGATAATAAGGATGTTTTATATTATTCTATGTCCTGTGTTGCAAGAACCATTATTCATTATTGAATTCTTAGCACATACATTGGTTTAGATAGTGTTTTTTTTATTTATGAATGACGTACAAACAACTTTTAAAATTCATTGCCCACTACAGTTTTATATTTCCAAGTAATAAACAAGTCTGCTATGTTTAAAGAGTTTTAAAAAAAACACTAACCCCAATATGTTTCAATATACTGCATGAAGCACTAACTATAGACAAAGAAAGGAACTTCATTTTAATCAATGTATCCATCAATTAATAAAATATTACAATACTAAAGACATGCATAAAACTCTGGTGCACTCAATTTCATCAAATCGTATTAATAAAATTAAACACCCAGATTAACACAAACCCAATATGGTTCGAAATTTCAGCACTCCAATTTCTTCTGCAGATAAGACATCTGGATGAAAAAAATAAAGAGAAATTTCAGAGTTAAATGACATCTTCTATCAAATGAACCTAATAGATATCTAGAGACTATTCAACCCAAATACCAAGGGTATACACATATACATTCTACTCAGCAACACAGGGAAGCTTCTTCAAATATAACATATGCTCAAATGAAAAAGAAGCATTAATAATACAGAAAAGTGAAATAATTTCATGCATCCCACCCAACCATTATGCAATAAACTTAAAATCAACACCAAACAAAAATATCTACTAAATGTATAAACGTATGAAGATTAAGCACCTCATTATTAAATGATGAATGGGCCAAAAAAATTAAAATATTCCTCTAACTAAATGAAGGAAAACCACCACGATATAAACTTTGTGAAAAAATCAAGGCATTTTTAAGAAGGAAGTTAATAGCCCTAAGTGCTACACTTGCAAAAAATGTACAGATAAATGACTTATTGATACAACACAAGAATTTGGAAAAAGCAAACCAAAATCAAATTTGGTAGATAGCAAGAAATATTTTTTTTAAAAAAAAATCAGGTGATAATGGCTGGTACTAGAAACTTAGTGAACTACTTAGGCCTAGTAACCATGTTTCTGTAGAAGGGACCAGTCAGGCTGAGGACCCTTGAAAAGAGAAACATTTACCCTGTTCATCCTGAGAAGTTGGTTGGGTGAGAATTGACTGTGTTCTGTGTCCTCTTTCTCATATTCTAGCTTTTCATCAATATCTGACTCAGGGATTTCAATACATGCTAACTAGAGTTTGTACATTATTTGGAGCTCAACTTTCAGGGCATGAATTAGGAAAAAAAGACCTTGCCAGCCAGAGCTCTACATGGCCAACTGGCTCAGCTTTCTGTTAGGAGTTAGCCTCCAGCATTAAGCAGAGTCCACAACATGTGTGTCTTCTCCATGTTCATCTTGGCAAGATTTTCAGACAGCAGCCTCCCTCTTTTAGTGGGGGTTGTGTTTTTCCTCTTTTTGGACACTAAGTATCTGCCCCCAACATAGTCATCTGAATCATCATTGACAACCAATTTGATGAGTAAATTGAGATTACTTAAAGTGGAGACTATGCCTAAAGCAAGGAGAGAACTTTTTCACACCTTATAAATGAGAAAGAGTAGCATGATGGAAGGTGGTTAGTCTTTCATCAACATTACCTTAGATGATTTGAAACTAGAACCAGTAAAGGAAACAATAAATAATATCATAATGTTTATTATAAATATTACTTTTTGATTATTTCTGTTCCATCACTTAAAAAGTCAGTTAGTGTAAATGCCAAGAAAAAGCCTTAGAAAAGCCTGTTAAGAGAGAACACAGAAATATTCCTACTGAAACAAGAATTCTAAAAGATAATCTCAACATTGACTTATAAGATTACAGAGAACCAACCTAAGGCTTTCAAACAGCCAAACTCCATATACTCGGTAACATTGAAGGAATCAAAATATGATAAAAATTGTTCAGAAGCTAGTTGGGCTCTAATGTGAATGTTAGATTTAAGGAGATTAAAGAAGTAATCATCACTTATGATATGTACTCACAGTTTGTAAAACAACTGTTAAATTTTTTGCTCAGATATGGTGATTGCTGCATTGAAAGCTAGATCATGTTCACAGTAGAAGACATCAATGGAGGAGGCTAAAACAATAGAACAAATAAGCAAAGCTAGAGGCTGGTTGAAGGCACTCTGATTACGACTGGAACAGTCATTAATTTGTTTACAGGATATGGTCAGTTCAGGATACCTATCCACTATTTCTAGCAGTCTTAGCTGGGGTCTTTCTTAGAGATTTGTGAGAGTTTTCTTTAGGCCAGGTCTCTACCTAACCACAAAATTTCCCCTTATCAACATGTCTCTTTCATTATTCTTCCCTTCCATTCACCACACAACCCAATGTCTCATGTTCCAATGGGTGTCAGAATGGCTGAGTGGATTAAGGTGCCAGAGTCAAGACTCTTCTTTCAAAATCATAATTGAGTTCAAGGTGTACTCACTCATATGATGAACATGGAAACTGATATCATAGAAGCTAACAATGAAACAGGTGCCACTGAGAGATGGGTTATGGAAAGAAGGAGGTATGACAGGAACAGGTAGTAATTAGTATTGCTGCTGGTATTTTGCAGTACAGTTTAGTAACTATGCTTTAGAGATACAAATTGTGAATCTGTGAGGAAGGAAAAGAGAAGCCAAAAATGCATTCCTATGCATGTAATAAAATGCGAATGTCTTTCTGTGTGCTGTGAATACCAAACTTTAAATAAAGGAGCTGTTTCGGGCCTTGATATTCACCATAGAAAAAATAGGAGGGGAAATCACAGCATAGGTAGGAGAATCAGGGCAGAGTCAGACAAATAGATCCAGCAGCCCAAGAAAAAGCATGTAAAGGACACAAGTGAGTCACGGGCCATGTAGCAGAAAGATTAATGAGAATGGGTTGAGTTAAGATGTAAGAGCCAGCTAGGGATGTGCCTGAGCCATAGACCAAACAGCATGAACTTAATATAAGCATCTGAATGATTTGGGGGGGGGGCTGATCAGCCCCGGAGGCTAAGGGGTCTGGGCCCTCAGGTCTATGGGTCTGGACCTCTGACTGCCCAGGACCAAGAAACCTCACTGCTACACATGAAATACAAGTTAGTTGGGAAGGTGAGATAGAAAGGTCCTGTGTTCAATGCCTGTCTAAGCTACAAAGTAAGATCAAGACCAGGCTGATTAGTACATAATTTACTCGATAGGATTCCTTCCTACCATATAACTGGTCCATGCATTAATTTCCCAATATTACCAGAAAATAGTAGGAAAGGTTATAAACTTCATTTACATAAAGACACAGAAATATGAACTGCCTATATTTCATAAGCACACACCTATGTATATCTTGAATCACATCCCAGTATTTTAATTGTGCATTAATTATTGTTGTATATCAATTAAAATAAATTGCTCTATATGGTTCAGAACTAGAACCAGTAAAGGAGACAATAAATAATATCATAATGTTTATTATAAATATTATTTTTTGATTATTTCTGTTCTATCAGTTAAAAAGGCAGTGTGAATGCCAAGAAGAACACCTGAGAAAAGCCTATTAAGAGAGAACACAGAAATATTCATACAGAAACAAAAATTTAACGAGATAATCTCAACATTGACATATAAATTTACAGAGAAGCAACCTAAGGCTTTCAAACAACCAAACTTAGTATACTCAGTAATGCTGAAGGAATCACAAAATGATAACAATTGTTCAGAAGCTAGTTTGGCTCTAGTATAAATGTTTAGATTTAAGGAGATTCAAGAGGCAATCATCACTTAAGGTATGCACTCAAATTTTGTAAGACAAACGTTAAATTTCTTGGTCACCATATAAACAAATTATGGTCAGATATGGTTATTGCTGCATTGAAGGCTAGACCACTCTCACAGTAGAAGATATGATGGGAGGAGTCTAAAACAATAGAACAAGGAAGCAAAGCTAGAGGCTGGTTGAAGGCACTCTAATTACGACTGGAACAGTCACTAATTTGATTACAGGATATGGTCAGTTCAGGATACCTATCCACTATTTCTAGCAGTCTTAACTGGGGTCATTCTTAGAGATTTGTGAGAGTTTTCTTTAGGCCAGGTCTCTACCTAACCACAAAATGTCCCCTTATCAAGATGTCTTTTTCATTATTCTTCCCCTCCATTCACCACCCAATCTCTCATATTCCAGTGGGTGTCAGGATGGCCGAGTGGGTTAAGGTGACAGAGTCAAGACTCTTCTTTAAAAATCAGAATTGAGTTCTAGGTGTTCAAACTCATAAAAGGAACATGGAAACTGATTTCATAGAAACTAAGAATGAAACAGTTGAAACTGAGAGGTGGGTTATGGGGAGAAGTAGGTTCCAAAGGAACAGGAAGTAATTAGTTTAGCTGCTGGTATTTTGCAGTACACATTTGTGACTATGTTTTAAAGCTACATATGTTGAATCAGTGAGGAAAGAAAAGAGAAGCCAAATGTCCATTCCTATGCATGTAATGATGTGGGAATGGCTTTCTGTGCTGTGAATATCAATCTTTAAATAAAGGAGCTGTTTTGGACCATGACAGACACCATAGAAAATTAGGAGGGAAATCAGAGCATAGGTAGGAGAATCAGGGCAGAGGCAGACAAATCAACCCAGTCACCAAAGAATACACATTTAAGGAACACAAGTAAGCAACGGGCCATGTTGCAGAAGGATTAATGAGAATGTGTTGAGATAAGATGTAAGAGCCAGCTGGGGATTTGCCTGAGCCACAGACCAAACAGCACGAACTTAATATAAGTGTCTGAATCATTTTGGGGGACCTGATCAGCCCCGGAGGTTAAGGGTTCTGGGCATGCAGGTCTGTGGGTCTGGACCCCTGGCCACCCAGGGCCAAGAAACCTCACTGTTACACATTAAATACAAGATGTTGGGAAGTTGAGATAGAAAGGTCCTATGTTCAATACCTGTCTGAGCTACAAAGTGACATCAAGACCAGGCTGGGTAATACATAATTTAATCTATAAGATTCCTTCCTAACATAAGTGGTCATTCATTAATTTGCCAATTTTACCAGAAAATAGAAGAAGAGAGAGGCCATAAATTTCCTTTACATGAGGACACAGAAATATGAATTGTCTACATTTGATAAGCACACAAATGTATATCTTGAATGACGACACTGTATTTTACTTGTGCATGAACTATCGTTGTATATAAATTAAAATATATCATATACTCATAAGTGGATAGTATGAAGGCAAAGGATGGCCAGACTACAATCCTTCATCCTAGAGAAACTAGGCAACAAGGAGTACCCTAAATGAAGACTTGGATCACCTTGGGAGGGGGAGACTAAACAATTAGGATGGGGAAGTAGAGGGAAGGGCAGGGGGACATGAGGAATCAAAATAGCAGAGTTGGGAGAGGAACAGAGAAGGAGTGAAATGAAGCAGATATCTTGATAGAGGGGAACATTGTGGGGTTAGAGAGAAACCTGTTGCCAAGGAAAATTTCAGGAATCCACAAAGATGATCCCAGCTAAGATTCCTAATAATAGCAGAGAGGGTGCCTGAACTGACCTTCCCGGGTAACCAAATTGATGACCACCCTAACTGTCATCATAGAACCTTCATCCAGTAACTGATGGAAATAGATCCACAGAAAGAGATCCACAGTAAAGCACTGGGCTGAGTATGAGGGTCAAGATCATGTCAGGGAAAACCACCAAGACAACTGTTCCAAGTTCCTGGGAACTCATGGACTCTATACCAACAGGTAGGGAGCCTGCATGGGACTGACCATGATCCTCCTCATGTATGTGACAGTTATGTAGCTTGGTCTGTTTATGGGGCCTCTAGCAGTGGGACTAGGATCTTTCCTGGCACACTAGCTAGTTTCTTGAAACCTATTCCCTGTGGTGTGAGGCCTTTTTCTGCTTAGTGCAAGGGGTGGGGCCAAACTTAATATGCCATGATTTGTTGACTCCCGTAGGAGGAGTTGACCTTTCTGGGCAGTGGATGTGGGAGTAGAAAAGAGGGTGGGCATCCAACAAAGAAGAGAGGTGGAAGCAAAGATCCATGGCTGACTGAGCACTGGGCTGAGCTCCAGGTCCAGCTGAGAGCAGGGGAGGAGAGGCTGTATGAGCAGGAGGATAGGGATTATGAAGAGGAGTCCCACATAGACGGCTGCCAGTAGCTCTGGGGAGCTCACTGAATCAAGAATAGCCACTGGAGATCCATCAGGAAAAGGAACTAGGCCCTCCAAGGGTAGGCAACTGTAGGTAGATTGGTATGGGCAGTATGTAGAGCCTCAAGGAATGAAATCAGACTGTGTTCCTGTGTGTGGGCTGTTACCTTGGAGCACATTCCCTATACAGGAATACCTAACCCATCCTTGTCTTTGTGATGAGTGAGTAGAACTTGCCTGCAGTAGATGTGCCACACTGAGCTAATCCACCTTCTGATTTCTTGCCCTTATCAGGGAGAGGATTGGTGGATGGGGATGGGAGAGGCTAAAGGCTCACTGGATGGGATGGGGTGAAGGGAAGTCAGGGGGAACGGGGGGATACATACATAAGAATGACAGTTTTATTTTTAAAAAAGTAGAGAGAAATCTGAGGTTGGAATGTAAAATAAAATAAACCATAAGTAATACTTAGAACAAATTATCTTCTGAAGCTAGTGTTGATGGTGAACACCTCTCTACTTCGCACTTAGGAAAATGAGATAGGAAGATGGGGATAGTTCAAAGCCACCCTGTACTATGTAAGACTTGGTCTCAAAAGAGAAGGGCAGTGTGAAAACTAACATGTCTGTGTTAGAGAGGCAACAAAGGGACTTCAAATATGTTGTAATACTTCATTACAGTTTTATTCAATGTGTGTTTGTGTATGTCCCCATGACTCACATGTCATTATATGTTAAAGAATACCTTACATTCTCCCCTAATGCCATGTGGGCCCTAGCTATCAAACTTAGGCTTAGGGGATTTTTATATAAAAGACACATTTCTTGGAACCTCCTTCAATGTAAATCTGTATGTCTCCATCATTACTGACTCTTCATGTATTTCCTTGATTCATCGTATAGATACGATGCTAAGCTGACAGAGAAACTCTGGGCTCAAATAATTCTGTATAATCCTATTACTTTACACAGTTTTATACTAGAGTCAAGCATAATTTCGGGATCTGTGTGGTGTATTCTAAGATTGAGATGGTGAGGGGATTGCCACAGATTTAATGGTCTCTCCAACTGATGGTTTTCAGGGGTGAGGGAAAGAGATATATGGCTTGGGTGTGCTCGGTTGAGGTAAAATGATGGAGCTAGACAGCAATGAGACTAAGCCATAGGTCTAACAGTATAAAGTTAATATAGTCAACTGTGCATTTATTTGGGACTATGGGATTGCAGGTCCAAATAAGCAGCAGCACCTGGTTTGAACAGTGGGGCTAATCTGGGACAAAAACTTCATTGTTTCAGATGGCATCCAAAAATGGAACAAATGTACCCACACAAAGCCTGAGAAAGCTTACAAAGGATTCTAGAGCAGAGAAACTGATGCAAGAGCAGCTTCAAAATTGTGTCTCTGAAGTCAATCATCGTACAGAGATGGTGTGGCATCCAGACCACAGAGAAAATGACAGCGGACTACCTGCAGCCAGAACAAACTGCAACCAGACCAGATCCGGAAGCCTCATAGAAGACTCAGTAGCATGTTATTGATTTAAAGTTTCCATTTATTTTTAAGAAAATTGGACAGAGTCAAAACAGCATTTTGATAGTGGTATTTTCTTGGGTGTGCTCTGTCTGCTGGCAGCAATCAGAGACCTGGCCCTTTTATGAGAACTTCCAGACTCAGCTTCATTGGCAAAACTCTGTGGCTCTTTCAGAGAGTGCTAACATTTAAAAAATATTTTCTGTTTAAAAATGATTAATGATACAAAATAAAACATACTCAGATATAGACAACCTCTCAATGGGTTAAAATGTGTGTGAAAAGGAATATGTAAACTGGGAGAGAACAAAAAGAATCAGAGAAAGTCTTTTAAAAAGAGAAATAGAGAAATAAAAATTAATAAGCCATGTAAAGATGGAAAATATACAGAATCTGGATTGTGCTTATTATTGTGTCTTCTTTTAATTTTCTAACTGGTAGACTTAACTGCAGAAGACAATCAATTTCAAAGAATGCTAAGGTAAACAAAAACATATATTTTAAATGTATCTTGACTTTGAAGTTTGTATCTAAGGATTTATTGCTTTGGAAGAGAGGTTCTGTTGTTGTTTCCACCAAAGATGAGAACCTGTGGATTGCTTCCAGGCAAATAGGGTTTCACCAACCAAGACAACCTGAAAATTCTTTGATAGGAAGATATGTTCACATCAGCTTCAAGACTAAGATGATCCAGTCTCAAGAACCTGTAAGACTGTCAGCACCCCTTAATCAGCAGGCAGTAGTAGTGAAATATTATGCACAAATTCCCAAAACATTGTTTATAAATGTTTGTTTTCACTATGAATGGTTAATGGTCATAGTTAATCTGTTTCTAAGAAGAAAAAGGGCATATGGTATATGAGTGCTTTTTTAAAAATTAGATTTTTGACTTTAGTTCAATATCTTAATCAACTGTTAATCTAAACATACTTTACATTTGTGTGGATTTTGGTTTATTGATACAAATTTAAGATTAGTTTTATTATGCTGTATATATTTTTCTGCTGTTTAATGTATGATGTTCATGTTACTCACTTAAGTTGTAAAATTAAAAAATACAGATTAATAGTCACTTGTGATTACCAAACTTATAGTCATGTCTTCTATACACTGTAAATAACAGACTGTTTTGGCCCATGACCAGACCCTGAAAAAAAGTAGTAGGAAAATTAGAATAGGTAGTAGAAGAAAGGCAGATTCCCAGAGATATAGCCAGCCAACCAAAGAAGCACCATGTACAGAACATAGGTGAGCCACGGGCCCTGTGTCAGGAAAGATTGATGAGAATGGCTTGAGTTAAGGTGGAGGAGTTATCTAGCAATGAGCCTGAGACCTAGGCTAAACAGCATGAAGTTAATATGAGTGTCTGTGTTTCTTGAGAGATTTGGGATAGAGATGGTCCAGATAAGCAGTGGTGGGCAGGTACTAACAGTGTGGCTAAACTTGGCCAGAAATCTCAATATTATAGAAGGCATTCCTCAGACAGACCTTACCACAGACTAAAGAAGACAAAACTTCCTTCTAGAAAGACTTAAAGTACCTTGATTCAGCTGAGTTCAGAGGAACAGCCAAGTAGAGCAGCCAGTACCTTTGAAGGTCTCAGAAAAATGGATTTCCAGGTGAAGTAAGAATGGAATGTAGGATCCCAAGGTTCCAGGAAAGAAGTACATCACAAAGGTGGGGGGAGGGCTATATGCTTACTTGAGGTTTTATCATATTTCTCCATGTCCCTGTGTGCTACATAACCTGTTTATCTGTTGAGATGAACATTTCTATGAATATCAGGGCTTTCCTTATGTCTATACTACAGCTCTACACTCTACTGTGAAGTTGATCCTCAAAAAAAAAAAATCACTTACTATTTCAAATCCTTCCCAGTCTTCCTTAGTCAATCTAACCTGAGATCTCTCTACAATAAACTAATAACATTTAAATCATTTATTAAGGAAAGTATTGAAATTGAAATTATTCCAATGTAAGCTATTTCCCCAAAGACCTAAGTACTTGATGGACATTAATATTCCTATGAATAATCGTTCACAATGTGCATGTAAATATACTTTATTGTGCTCATTGAAGAGTTTCAAGTGCTTCTGTTAGGAAGGTTTCCCTAATAGTATATGCTTCCACTGGGCCCCTGATACTCTCTAGACTTTCCATCATGGGTACTGGTCTGTCAATAATGGCCTACTCAGAATGACAGAGACTTCTTCAGAAAAGGAAACGGTCTGTGGACCTTGAGATCAGCACTAAAACTTTCACTTCATATTCTCAGTGTGTTTTCTTCTGACCTTTTTTTTTTAAGGTTGGAAAGTCAAGATCAGGACCCTTGAAGGAATGGATCCTAAAAACGTTCAATATTGAATGTCCTAACTATGATAATGCTTGGATAGGAGAGGTGATTTCCTGAGGTTTGAAGCAAAATTGGCATTTAATATGTTTCAATTGCAGCAAATAAGGTGATGCTTAAAAGGACTGTAAACAGAGTGTTCCTAGAAACAATGTTTTTTGCTAAGAATGACCACAAAAGAATGCTCCTTTCTTCTGGATTATGCAGAAGGTGTAGCAAAGGCAGATGTTGGACTAAGGAATATAAATCAACAAGGGACAGACAAGGTAATCCTTTGCATTTGGCTAATGTCGTGAGGAATATCTCACAGGAACCCAAGTCAAATTCAATTTTGTAATATTCTGTCATAGTGGAGAAAACTCCTTATAAAAACTATTAAGGATCCTAACGCCTATTGTAGAAAACCATATTGCAGAGGACGATAGAACAGCTATAGAAGAGAGAACAGAAAAAAAAAATCAGGAGAAAACATAAATCAAAGTTGATAAGGATTAGTTTTCAAAACTACCCAGTGTTAGTGTTCTGGAGGGCTTTCATTTTTTCTTTTAAGGAAAATAAAAAAAATCTTGCGAAGTTAAAAGACCCCTGGACAAATAGGCATCCAAAGAAGAAGGGAGTACTAACCAGAAAAAAATAACAAGGATAGGAATAATTTGACCTAATGCTGTCTCTGAACTTGATGATGTAATTCCACAACAACAATCCTTTGAGGAATATTATAACACTATTAAGCTGACAAACACCACTCTAAGATCAGCTTTGGACTACAAACTGCTCAGGACAATTTCAATGGTGGCTAACTAACATGGTCAAGCCTCACAGACAAACCCTGCACTTCCCATTACATAGAGACTGGACAAGAAATGATACAGCTACCTATCTAAAGACTTGACAACTAACCAAATTTTTTTGTTTTCAGGATTCCATAAAGATGTCACTTCCTGCTTACTCAGTTAATATTAATTCCTTCTGGGGTCTCTAAAGAAGGTGAAGACTACATAATTTTCCTAGGTACATATGCAGAAAGGAAACTCACTGAGAGGTGTAAAGTGTTTAAGTTTCAGAGACATCAAAAGATAGATATTGATTGGTAGTACAGGTTGGATAGAAAGTGAATTAGGTAAACTCCTTTGGATTCACCAAGATAGGATAAATAATAGAGTATTTTTTCTGAATTTGTGAGTTGCTAATGGACTGAACATTATTGATGTAATTGTTGTCTGTGTATATAATATATAGATTTCTTATTTCTTGTATATAGTTTTTCTTATATTAGGTATATATAACCCTTTTATATTTTTGACCAGAAAA
This sequence comes from Phyllotis vaccarum, assembly GCA_033318265.1. Taxonomy (NCBI): domain Eukaryota; kingdom Metazoa; phylum Chordata; class Mammalia; order Rodentia; family Cricetidae; genus Phyllotis; species Phyllotis vaccarum. The sequence goes on from JARWLC010000013.1 coordinate 126,649,542, forward strand.
CAGGGAACTGTGGTGATATGTTGTTTGAAATGTAGTAAAGATTGCCTGAAGATCAGAGGAGAGAACCTTTCACAGAGTTATTCATACAGGTCAGTTAGTGGTGACACACACCTTAATCTTAGCACTGGGTAGGTAGAGATCACTCTTGATCTGTGTGAGTTCAAAGCCACCCTGCACTAGACAAGATTAATCCAATCTAAAAGAGAAATAGAGACAGGCAGTGGTGGCACACACCTTTAATATCAGCACTAGGAAGGTAGAGAAAGGAAGTGATATGGCTGGGCAGAGAAAGGAATACAAGGTGGGAGGAGACAGAGGTTGGCCTCTGTGCTTCCCTTCCTCCCTACACCTTCACATTTTTGCCTGAGGACTCAGACACAATCAGTCTGAAAATTCATGGAGACAGGATCTACTCCTTTAGGCTGAGGACTTGGTGAGCTGAGAAATGCTTGTGGCTTGTTCCTCTGTCTTTCTGATTTTTCAACATTTACCTCAATATCTGGCTCCAAGTTTTTATTAAAAGACCAATTAGAATTTGTGCAACATGGTACTACATTTCCTTTTACTTTTTTCCTTTTTTATCTTTATTTTTTTTTTAAAAAAGTGTTTTCCCATGCTCACATCTGGTCCCCCTCCCTTCCTTTTTCCCAGTCCTAGCTCAGCCTCAGCCCTCACATCCATTCCCCAGCCCAGGAAGAGCAAGGAATCCCAAGGTGAGTCAGTTCTGTCTGACATATTTAGTTGAGGTAGGATCAAGTCCTTCCCCTCAGAGTCAAGGCTGAGTAAAGTTTTCCTCTGTAGGGACTGCACTCCAAGTTCATGCACCAGAAATAAAGTCTGGTTCTACTGTAAGAGGGTCCACAAACTGTCCATGCCATTCAACTGTTGTCTACATTAAGAGGATTTAGTTTAATTTCATGTAGGTTCCTCAGCTATCATTTCAGAGTTAGTAAGCCATCTCTATGGGTCTCCTTTTCATGATCCTATCCCTTTGGTCATATAATGTCTTCTCTCTCTCTCTTCAGCTGGACTGGGAGCTCAACCAAGTTCTTAGCTATGGATCTCTGCTTCTGCCTCAATCCGTTGCTGGATGAAGGTTACATAATGATAATTAGTATGGCCATTTGTTTGATTATAGAGGAAGTCCTGTTAGTCACCATCTCCACTATTACTTGGAGTCCAAGCCGGGGACATCTTGTGGGTTATTGGATGTTATTTTAGCACCAGGTTTCTCTCTAACCCCACAATAGATCCCTCTATCAAGATATCTCTTTCATTGTTCTCCCTCTCTGTTGTTCCTTCTGTTCAACTATCTCTTTCTCTCATAATTTCTTCCCACCTCCCCTTGCTTGCTGCTCTGTATAATCCCAATTTACTTAATAGATCCCTACTTCCCCTTCTCCAGGTGATTCATGGAAATCTCTCATAATTTCCTCCTGTTAACTAGCTGCTGAGGAGTTTGTGGATTGTATCTTTTGTTTATGTCTAAATTGCACCTATGAGTGAGAACATACCAAGTCTATCTTTCTGCGTTTATGTTAGCTCACACAAAATGATACTCACTTAATCCATCCATTTACCTCCAAATTTCAAGATGGCATTTTTTTTTTACTGCTGAGTATTACATTATGTAAATGTCCCACAATTTTTAAATCCATTCTTCTGTTGAGGGGTATCTGGGTGGTTTCTAGGTTCTTGCTAGTATGGATAATGCTGCTTTGAACATAGTTGAGTTAATGCCATTGGGGTAAGAATGTGCATCCTTTGGGTACATGCCCAATAGTGGTATTGCTGGATCATTGTGGAGACTGATTCCCAGTTTTTTTTTGAGGAAATGCCATACTGAATTCCAGAGTGGATGTACAAGTGGCCTCCAACAATGGAGGAGTGTTCCCCTTGCTCTGCATCCTATCCAGCATAGGCTGTCATCTGTGTTTTTAATCCTAGCCATTCTGACAGGTGTAAGATTACATTTCTCTGGTGGCCAAGGATGTTGAGCAATATTTTAAGTGCCTTTCAGAAATTTGAAATTTTTCTGTTGAGTATTCTCTTTTTAGCTCTGAAACTCATTTTTAATTGGATTATTTGTTTTTTTTTTTTTTTGACCTCTGGTTTCTTGAGCTCTCTATATATTTTAGAGATCAGTCTTCTGTCATATGTAGGGTTGGTGAAGATCTTTTCCCATTCTGTAGACTGTCATTTTGTCGTATTGACCATGTCCTTTGCCTTTCAGAAGCTTCTCAGTTTCAAGAGGTCTCATTTATTGATTGTTGTTCTTGGTGTCTGTGCTACTGGTGTTATATTTAGGAAATGATTGCCCTTAACAATCATTGGAGAATATTTCCCACTTTCATTTCTATCAAGTGAAGTGTAACTGGGTTTATGTTGAGGTCTTTGACCCATGTGAACTTGAGTTTTCCTGGGTGATAGATATGGATCTATTTGCATTCTTCTACAAACCACTATCCAATTATGCTAGCACCATTTGTTGAAGATACTATCTTTTTTCCATTCTATATTTTTGACCTCTTTGTCAAAAATCAGATGTTCATAGGTGTGTGGATTAATGTCGGGGTCTTTAATTTGATTCCATTGATCCACAAGTCTGTTTTTATGCCAGTACCCAGCTGTTTTATTACTGTAGCTCAATAGTAGAGTTTTAAGTCAGGGACTGTGATGCCTCACAATATTCTGTTATTGAGCAGTATTGTATTGGCAATCCTAGGTTTCTTGTTATTCTGTATGAAATTGAGTATTGCTCTTTCAAGATCTATGAAGAACTGTATTGGGATTTTAATGAGATTGCTTGAATCTGTAGATTGCTTTTGGTAAGATTGCCATTTATACTATATTGATCCTACCTATCCATGAGCATTGGAGATCTTTCCACTTTCTGATATCTTCTTCCATTTCTTTCTCCAATGACTTCAAGTTTTTGTCAAACAGACCTGCTACTTCTTCAGTTAGAATTATGTAAAAATTCTTAATACTATTGTTAGCTATTATAAAGGGGGATGTTTCCCTGATTTCTTTTTCAGCCCTTTTATCCTTAGTGTATAGGAGGGCTATGGATATTTTGAGTTAATCTTGTACCCCGCTAAATTGCTGAAGGTGTTTATCCATTGTAGGAGTTCCCTGGTAGAATTTTGGCATCAGTTATATAAACGATCATATCATTTGCAAATAGAGATAGTTTGACTTCTTCCTTTCCAATTTATATCCCCTTAATCTCATCTTGTTGTCTTATTACTCTAGCTAAGACTTCGAGAACTATATTGAAAAGATATGGGAAGAGAGAATAGCCTTGTTCTGTTCCTGATTTTAGTGTGCTTGCTTTGAGTTTCTCTCCATTTAGTTTGATGCTGGCTGGTGGCTTGCTGTATATTGCCTTTATTATGTTTAGGTATTTTCCCTATATTCCTGATCAATCCAGGACTTTTATCATGAAAGAGAGTTGGATATTGTCAAAGGCTTTTGCATGATCTAATGACATGATCATGTAGTTTCTTTTTTTCTTTCAGGTTGTTTATATGATGGATGACATTCACAGTTTTTTGTATGTAGTACCATCCCTATGTTTCTGGAGTTAAGCCTACTTCATCATGCTAGATGATTTCTTTGATATGTTCTTGAATTTGGTTTGCCAGTATGTTACTTAGTATTTTTACATTGATATTCATGAGGGAGATTGGTATGTAATATGTTGTCTTTGTTGCATTCTTGTGTGCTTTGGGAATCAGGGTGACTATAGCCCCATAAAAAGTTTGGCAAAGTTCCTTCAGTTTCTATTGTGTGGGAAAATTTGGGAAGTATTGATATTAATTTATTAATTTATCTTTGCAGTTCTGGTACAATTCTGTGCTGAGACCAACTGGCCCTGGGCTTCTTGTGCTTGGGAAACTTTTAATAACAGCTTCAATTTTCATGAAAGTTATATGTCTATTTAGGTCATTTATCTGGTCTTGATTTAATTTTGGTAAATGGTACTTGTTCAGAAAGCTGTCCACTTCTTTTAAGTTTTCCAATTTAGTGGGTACAGGTTTTTGAAGTATGACCTAATGATTCTCTGGACATTGGTAAGAACACTTCATGTAGACTTAGATAAGATGATACATGCACCATTTCTGCTGATATCAAGGTCACTAATAATAAGCTACCTTTCAATGAACTTCCTGATTTATGCATGAGGAAATCTATATACAACTGAAAAAACAAAAACTTATTGCCCTTTATTCTTTTATTTATTATTTATGTGAACATGTATATGTCTCTGTGTAGGTTTGACTCATGTGTGAGTGTGTCTTGGGAGGCAGGAGTATTGTGTCAGATCCTCTGGAACTGAATTGACAGATGATAGTGAGCCACTCAATGTTGGTGTTAGGAACTGAGCTCCAGTCCTCTAGAACAAGAGCAGATACCCTAATCACTGAGCAATGTCTCCGTACTCTCCCTTTATTTTATTTGTTCATGTGCTTTTGGCTTTGAGGCAATATCTCTTCATGTGCCCAAGAAAAGACTTGTTTTTAATGACACTCAAAACTTTGCAATTATCACATGCCAAACACACCCAAATGGAAACTCTTTTTAACTGATAGAAAAATAAAACAATGGGAGGAGCCCTGTGATTTCCAACCAGAGAAGTGCATAGCAAATTTACAGAGGCTAGCTGGTGATTCCTGCTTAGAAATAAGTGTCAGTATGAAAGAACAAACAGACTGGGGTCATTCTTAGAGATTTGTGAGAGTTTTCTTTAGGCCAGGTCTCTACCTAACCACAAAATGTCCCCTTATCAAGATGTCTCTTTCATTATTCTTCCCCTCCATTCACCACCCAATCTCTCATGTTCCAATGGGTGTCAGGATGGCCGAATGGTTTAAGGTGTCAGAGTCAAGACTCTTCTTTAAACATCAGAACTGAGATCTAGGTGTTCAAACTCATAAAAGGAACATGGAAACTGATTTCATAGAAACTAAGAATGAAACAGTTGAAACTGAGAGGTGGGTTATGGGAGAAGTAGGTAGTAATTAGTATAGCTGCTGGTATTTTGCAGTACACATTTGTGACTATGTTTTATAGCTACATATGTTGAATCAGTGAGGAAAGAAAAGAGAAGCCAAAAATCCATTCCTATGTATGTAATGATGTGGGAATGTATTTCTGTGTGCTGTGCATATCAATCTTTAAATAAAGCAGCTGTTTTGGCCCATGACAGATGATTTCTTTGATATGTTCTTGAATTTGGTTGGCCAGTATGTTATTGAATATTTTTACATTGATGGATGAGTTTGCTTCTAATTGTTTGAAAGCCTTCAGCTGTGCAGTTAGGTCTCTTGTGTGAGATTGCTCTAGGTTTTACATACTGGCATCTAGTGCTTTGACTTTTCCCCTTTACTCTACTTTCTTTGTGTCCTACATGTTTGGGTATGTTGTGGGTTCATTTTCATTGAATTCTAGGAAGTCTTTGATTTCTTTCTTTACTTTTTCCTTGGCAGATGTGAGTTCAATTGAGAGATGTTCAGTTTCCATGAGTTTGTAGGCTTTCTGTGGTTTGTGTCATTATTGAACTCTAACTTTAGTGTATGTTGGTCTTTTAGAATACAAGGAGTTATTCCCATTTTTGTATCTATTGATATTTGCTTTATGACTGAGTATGTGGTCAATTTGAGAGAACATTTCATGGGATGCTAAGAAAAGGGTATGTTCATATTTTTGGTTGGAAAGTTATGTATATATCTGTTAAGACCATTTGGATCATAATATCTGTTAGATCCTATCATGGTAAATTCACTTGCAATATATCATATGAAGAGTTAATATTTATTGAAGGGCATATGAACACTGACGGTACAAATTGATCCTTAATACAGTTCGTGGAGATAGGAACTAGGGCTGCTGATCCATTTTCTGAGAATGCAGGAACAAAACAGGGGTGACCTCAGTGTCTGAGAGTCTGGTCATGCCCCATTCAGGCTCCCAGTACTCCAGAGATACACCTCCAAGCCTTGTCAACTAACACCTGAATCCCACTAAAAGACCCTTATTTGTCAGTTGAGTTTCTGTCTGGTAGACCTACCAATCCATTGATGAGAGTGAAGTATTGAAGTCTCCCACTATCAAAGTCTAAGGTTCGATGTGAGATTTAAGCTTTAGTAATGTTTCTTTTACATATGTAAGTGCCTTTCTGTTGCGGGCATAAATTTTCAGAATTGAGACTTTATTTGGATGGATTATTCCTGAGATGAATAAGTAATGTCCACGCTGATCTCTTTTGATTTTAGTTGGAAGTCTAATTTTTAGGTATTCAGATGGCTACACCAGCTTGTTTCTTAGGATCATTTAATTGGAAAGTCTTTTCCCAACCCTTTACTCTGAGTCAGTGTCTGTAGTTGAAGTTGACATGTGTCTCTTATATGCAGCAGAAAGATGGCTTCTCCATTTGTATCCATGGTGTTAGGGTGTGTCTTTTTATAGGTGAATGGAGTCAATGGATATTAGAGGATATTAATGTCCAGTGATTATTAGTTTTGTTATTATTGATGATAGTATATGTGTTGTTTCCCTTTTTTGTCTTTTTCTTCTGTGGGGCTTATCTGTTATATATGGTTTCCTTAGGCTGGGGTTTTCCCTTTAGTGCTTTTTCTAGGGCTGTATTTGTGGATAGGTATTATTTAAATCTGGTTTTGTGGTGAAAAATCTTGTTTCCTCGACCTATGGTGGTTTATATTTTTGCTGGGTATTTTAGTCTGTGTTGGCAACTATGGTCTCTTAGTGTCTGCATAACATCTTCCAGCTTTCATTGATTCCACTGAACAGTCTGGTGATATTCTGATGGGTCTGCTTTTATAAGTTACTTGAATTTTTTCTTTGCACCTCTTAGTATTCTTTATTTATTCTGTAAGTTTACTGGCTTGATTATTATGTGGTGAGCAAACATTTGGAGGGATCTAGTCTATTTTGTGTTCGATAAGCTTCTTATATCTTTAGACATTCCTTTGATTTTCTTGAATATATTTTATGTGCCTTTGAGCTGGTATTCTTCTTCTATTCCTATTATTCTTAAGTTTGGTCTTTTCATGAAGTCCCAGATTTCCTGGACATCTTATGTGATGATTTTGTTTGGGGGGGGTTGTTTATTGAGGTTTTTTTTTTTTTGAGTGACAAATCTGTTTCCACTATCAAATCTTCCATTTAGTCTTGCATTCTCTTGGTCATTCTTCATCTGTAGTTCCAGTGCAATTCTTCAGATTTTTATTTCCTTCATCCCTCACTTTGTGTCTTCTTTATTGTTTCTATTTCAATTTTTACATCTCGAATTGTTTCCTTCACTTGTTTGATTGCTTTTTCTTGGTTTTCATTATTTTCATCCAGAATTTGTTTATCTCTTTCAATTTTTTGCTTGTCTTTTCCTGTATTTTTTTAAGGAAGATATTTATTTCCTCTTTTGAGGCCTCGATTACCTTCATAAAATTGTTTTTAAGGTTATTTTCTTCTTATTCTTCTTCTTCCTCCTCCTCTTCTTCTTCTCCTGCTTCTTCATTATTCTTTCTTCTTAGTTGTTATGATCAGATTTTGTTGTAGAACCACCAGAGTCTAGTGGTGCCACATTGTTCTTTACGTTGTTATATGTATTCTTGAGCTAGGATCTGCCCATTGCAGGATTTGTATCTATCCCAGGGAGGTGACTCTGCTGCAATCTGTTATTCCTGTGTGTATCAGGAAGCCTTCTTGGTACAATCTGGGCTCTCAGTCCACTTGGAGGTAGCATATTCTGTGCACAGTGCCCAGTTCTTGGTGCAATAAGAGCTGGCAGAATGTCTGTCTCAGGGATTCACTCTTTGTCCAATATGAGCTCTTGATCTAGAAGGTGCTCTTAATCCTATAGGGGCTTTTGATCTAATAGATGCTGGGGGACTGTGGGTCTCAAGTAATCACTATTGTCATGAGGTGATGGGGTGGGTTTGTAGATAGGAGTTTTCTGTGAACTGGGCTTCACTGGGGAGTCATGGTCTGTAGGGGAGGTTTTCTGCTGGCCTGAATGCAGGGAATATATGAGAGGGGGTAAGGTTCCAAGGGTTCTGTCCCAGGAGACTGGGATCTCTGTCTGAGCTGGGTGTCAATTACCTCTTGGTCCAATAGGTTCTGAGGATCTATGAGTCTCAAGCACCTGCTGAAGTGACTGGGTTCTGTGGTGGGTTAGGGCTTGTGGAAGTTTTCTAGTTGAGGGTGTCCAGAAAACTGGATTTTATTGGGGATTCTAGCCTACAGTGTTTTTCCCTGCTGGCCTTGTTGTAGGGGAGAGATAAGTCATTATATAATTCTATCTTGATTACTGTTTTGTAGTATATAGTCATAACGTGTTATATTTAAGACCTTCCTTCTTAAATAGACAAAAGACAGAAATGCTGTGAAATGGTGCTTTTGTACATAGTAATATTTTGTCTCTCAAATTGGTTTAATAAAACACTGATTGGCCAGTAGAGGAGCAGGAAGTAGAGATTTGACTGACAAACTGAGAGTGCTGAAAAGGAGAAGTACTGAGAAGGTGCTGTACAGAGAAAAAGTACCAAGCAACATGGCTAAACATAAATAAAAATATGGGTTAGTTTAAGTGTAAGAGTCAGCTTATTATTATTAATATTAATATTACTTAAAACTTAATTTTAAACTTCTGAGTCAGTTATTTAGAAAGCAACTGCTAGGTACTTGGGAGAGGCTGCCAAGACAGAAACTTCTGCCTACAGTCGATTACTTTAAGTTTCTCTCATTCCTAAAGACAATAACCTTGTCATTTTTTGACTATACATTACTTTCTAAAATTATACTCATCAAGCTGGGTAAAATTGGTGACTTGGAACCAGATTCTCCACTCTAAAAAGACTTTCTTGGGGGAAAGTCCTAGTACTGACACACTAAAATTTAGACGTGAAGTACATCTGGGCAGAGCCTCTAAAGAGTAGCCAGAGAAGCTGAAGGAAGATGCCAGTCTACCAGGATCTACAGTTAAAACAACATAGCATGCAGTTAACTGTGCTTCATTTCCTTGTACCACCATTTATTCAGTACCTGGAGCCATACATTGTAGATGATGGCTCAGCAATGGAGCCTAAAGCTCTTGTAAAACTGACTTATTAAAGAGGATGGATGAATATTGCATGAATCTTAACTGATCTTATAATATTGAGGAAAAACTGAAAGATTAGAGACACAGGGAAACAAGCCACAGTCACTTCTCATCTCACAAATTCTCCAGGCAGAAAAGGGATAGATCCAGTCTCCAGGAATCCTCAGACTGAATGTCTCTGAGACCTCAACCCAAGGGAAAGGGCTGAAATCATGTATCTTCCACCTTTTATCTTTTTCTCTGCCCAGCCATTTCACTTCCTGGTTCAAACAACCTAGTGCTTGGATTAAAGATGTTGTGTTTCCCAAGTACTGGGAGTAGGAGTGTGGGATCACAAGGGCTGGGATTACAGGTGTGTGCCCCACCACCTGCCTCTGTTTGGTCTTGAACTCACAGAGACCCAGACTAATCTCTTCCCCTGCCTCTGGAATTTTAGCATTGAAGTTATGTGCCACCACTCCCTGACCTCTATGGCTAACTGTGGCTGCCTCTTTCCTCTTATCTTCAGGCAAACTTTATTAGAGTGTGCACAATATATCACCACAGATGAATTTGATCCTTATAAGAGCAGTCCATAGCAACGAACTTAGCAAGCACAATACCCTTTTAGACTGGTACCCACACCTACTTTAAGTGTCATTTCCAGTTGGATTTGTAACTGCCAAATATCCTCCAGGCACCAAGATCCTGATGCAAACACAGATTGAATTCTGAATAACTTAGATACAGAAATTCCATTGGCACTTGGATCATTTAGGTTGTATTCTTTGTGTATTTGGTATTTTCATAAATAGTTACAATTTGGGGGTGTCTAATATGTTCAAAGTAAATCATATCCATTTAATCTCTATAAATGTGTATGTGGAATACTTAAATATCCATAAATCAATTGAACCATGGATATTATTCTTCCATTCTATGACTGCAGTACAAAATAGGGTTGGACCATATTTTCAGAAATCTATAATACAAGGTCCATCCTACAGACTTCTGAGCATATTACTGCAGCTAGAAGTCATCAGCCTGTCACCATTAACATTTGCTTGAGAGTGGTCTTTAATTTCTATTTGACATGTGTGATTTTTCTGATGGCCATACAGTGGGTGTTAGTGAGACAGATGACAGGGTAAGGGAACTTCTAGAGAGTGACAAGAATGGCCAGTTTTCAACTGCCATTTTTATGGATCCCAGCTTTCTCCAAATATAAGATTATTTTCTCCACCTAAAGACCACTAATTGTGACTCAAACATACACTGTTTTCTCTTAGTATTTCGTCCTCAGGACTATATTTACTTCATTTTTTATGGTAGCATAGAAAGTAGTAGGTTTCATAATGACATGTTCTTATGTTCTTGGTTTCTAATCAAAATGGAAATCACCTTGTCCCACCATCTGTCTTCATCTTGCTAGTCCTCTTCTTTATCCCTAATTGTCCCTGTTCCATTCATGCGCAATGTATAGAGTCACTCTTTTTACCTCTTTAAGGACTCAGCCTCCTATATTATGGTACCCTAGTTTTATGTCCAACACACAGAATGACACAAAACACAAATTGAAATGTTGTTACTCATTGCAATTAAGCTTGACTCATCTGTCTTTCTGCACTTGGCTTGTTTTGTTTAACATGATCATTTACCAACACCTATGACTCCTCTCTGCTTCCTCACATAGTACTGAGGCAGAGATCTTCTGCCTCTTACCTTTCCACAAGGCCTGCACTTCAACTCATCAGAGCCATATCTGTAGGAATCCATATTACCTCTATCACCACTAGGAGAGCTACACTGAGCATTATAGATTCTACATAAGAATGGTGTATGAAATGGGTGTATGACACAACTCACCTCAGAGTATCTGCCATGTAATATTAAAAAAGTCTAATCCTGACCACAGCACACACAGATTATATGTCCATTGTCTATATTGTTCCAAAAACCCTGGTCTCATATTTACCTTCTATAATTTTCAATATAAGCCTTAAAACTGTTATTCTCTAAACTCTTCTGGAGGAACAGGTATACAATTCTTTCTTGTCAGGAAGGCAGTCTATACCTGCCAGTATTATATCTGTGGAGGAAAAGGTATCCTAACTTGTCAGGAAGTCAGGGTATACCTTCAGCTGTGGAGGGTATCCTGGATACCTACAGCTGTGAGAAGAAAGATATCCTAAATTTTCAGGAAGTCAGGGTATTCCTGAAGCTGAGATGCAGTGGGGATGTTCATCTCTGAGAGAGAACTGTTACAGCTTAACTTTGTTCGACTCCCTCGAAAGGAGCTTTGCAACAGAGATATCCATGTCTTCTGATGCTCTACTCACCTTCCAAGGGAGCTTCCTAGTGGAGACTCTGCTCCTCACCAGCAAAAGAAGATCTTCACCCAAAACTCTTTTAAGAAAGAGTTTTGTTTGGGAAAGGAATACAGGAGAGTGGCTGCCTCTACCCTGATGGAAAAGGACAGCTGATAGCTAAACCAATAGAGGGGCTTATATAGGGCTTCTTAGAGGTGGAATGTTTCCAGTGAGAAGATGTTCTACTTAGGGATTAGCTGGATTTCCTGCCCAGGGATTGGTTGCTTTAGTTGGTCAGAGGCAGAGTTGGCTCTGGTTTCAGGGACAAAATGTGTTTCTTTGGTTCTGTTTGAGGGCTCACGTGTTTCTTTCCTTGGCTCAGATTTCAGGGTCAATGTGCTGTATTTTATGCTCAGGGACTGATTGTTTTAGTTATTTGGAAGCTGATTCATGTCTGGTTTCAGGCCTAAATTATGTTTCTTTCACTTGTCTTTTTTATCCTTTTGGCTCTAATTTCAGGGTCAAGGTATATTTCGTGCACTGGCTCTGGGTTCAGGGCAGGGAGTGTTTCTTTGGTTCTGGCTTCAGATTTAAAGTGTTTCTTTCACTGGATCAAGTTCCAGGACCAGGGTGGGTTTCTTTGCCTGGTCCTTTTGACCTACATCTCCTGTCTTTGATGCTGAATGGAATATTGACAGATTTCTTTTATTATATTTTCATTTATTTGGAGTGTGTGTGTTCAATTTTGAATGTCAAAAGACATTGTCAGGGAGTCAGTTCTCTCTGTCCATCATGTGGGTCTTTAGGATAGAATTCATGTCATCAGAGTTGGCAGCAGGATCCTCTACCACAAAGCCATCTAGCCTACTTGAAACATTGATATTTTACCAGAGTGGTTTTTACACAGTAAAACTAACACTAACAGAGTGCTTAGCATGTAGAATCCCTAGTGCTGACCAGATACCATACAGCGAGATCTATGCTTAAACACTGCCTGGTAAAGGAAGACCAATACTAATGAGACTTAGTACAGTGGAAAGAATACATAGGGAATACTTGGCACAAGGTCCTAACAGAGTATTGGTTACCTCCTACAAAATTCCTAAGAGAAAACTTGACAAATAATATGGAAATGGATACTTAACTGTTAGAATTATAATAAATTTTAATAAATAATGTATTTATACATATAACTGACATTTAGCCTTCAACATTGTAGCTATGGTCTGGAATTCCCACCGTATTCTTCTTCTCATGGTAGGTTTATTTCAATGCTCTGTGGTTAAGACAAGAAAGAAAAGAAACACTAGCAAATTCACACTACCTACTCACTGGTCTGTTTCCTCCTGTCCTTCACAGCCCACATGCTTCCTTCTCACCCAACCTCAAAGCCTGTGCTACACAGGCAAACCCTTTTCTCAGAGCAAGGTGACTGCCTCACCTTTCTTTTCCTTAAATTTCTAAACCAGAGTAAGATGTGGCCTGTACTTTGAGAGCTGACTTGGGATTTGGGAGCTCATAGCATCCTGGGTAGGGAAGGTCTCCAAATTACCCAGCTTTGCAGTAAAGGAAGCATGATATGATACTTCAGCTTCACTGTTGCACCCCAGAGGATTAGAAGTGGATAAGTGATCTAATATTATATCAAAAAAAGTATGTATTCTGGGGTTTGGGAGATGTGTCAAAGGACCACTTACAGATTTAGTCATCCTCATCATCATCTTCTTCTTCAGGGTCACTGATCTCTTCATATATCACTCGATGTTTTCTTTCCCTCAAACGATGAGCCCATACATTTACATGAATGCCACCTTCTGAAATAGGGAGAGATTAGTGCATGAGAACTAGATAGTTTAGGGCCTTGTTTTGTCAGAATAGAACAGGGCATGTTCTTCCCATGAGCCCATGGGCCTTTCCATTCTGATGTTTATGTTTGCTGGCTTGTAAAGACTGAGATATTAGCCACACAGCAGTACAGACCAAAGACCATTCCAGGTAATCCAGTGTACTGTTGGTCCCTCTCCCCCATCATCTGGTATAGAATTCCTATTTTATCCTTCATTAGAAAGAGGGCCCAATGATCATTTTCTTATATTGTGTGGATTAAAGAAATGAACCACAGAGTATGTAGAAAACCTGTCCATTGTCACATGTCTTTCAGAAGGACAAATCAAATTATGAATATTGAAATCCTTGCTAACATCTGAACTGGTGCTGGGTGATCCTGTCACACAGCAAGGCTGTGGAGTTTTGTGGGCCCATGCCACTCACTCAGAGCATGCCATGGAAGCCAGAGTTTTGTTTCTTCAATGATTCCTTCTCATCCATTGCCACCCAACTGTCTGTCCCCAAAAACGTGCTTTCTCTTGGTGTGCAGATTTCTCTGGGCCCATACTTAGCCTAGTGTACCTGGAACTCATTTGGGTTATTTTCTTCTCATTCCACCTCCTTCAGCATTTTTAAACACTAAAGCACTTGTTCAGGCTCTCTGTAGGATTCCTATACTGTATTAGAGGTTAAGTAATTTCTGAGGTTTTCCAAAGACTATGTTAGCATACATTAATTATATATGCTGTTACCTTTCAATATGACATTTTTATATGCATGTATAATGTGCTGTGATAATTTAGACTCATTAACCTCTTTTGACTCATGTCAATGCCCTTCCTCGCCATTACTAGATTATCTTTCATTTCATATTTTATATTGGTGGGGCTAAATGAGTTTAATTGGGCATATTTACATGTGCCCTGGGCCTCATCTGTCTTTTCCCTGACAACTGTTAACTGCCCTCATATCCTCTGAGAGGGTGGAACCTGGTGAGCCTCTCCTTCCATGACAGAATGATGAAGGGCTCAAGCCTTTGTAGGTGTTTTTATTGATTTTCATAACATGCTAACTGTACCTGGAGAAGTATTTGTCATTATTTGTAGCCAAGTAAGAAAGAGCATGTGTGTTCAAATAAGAAAGTAATGTCCTAAGTACACCATGTTTCTGGGACTAAACATTTGCCTTTATATATTTCATAGACTGCCATTTATACAAGCAGAATAATGTACATTTAATTAGGAATCCACAATAAAGAAGATTTAGGGAAGAAAATCACTTGTGGAGTCCATGGGTTCTATGAAAGGTGGGTAGTCTACAAAATATAAGGCTTCACACATAAGCTTGTGGTTCATCACATTGACAGTTAATAAAAGAGTGAATAGAAGAGAGAAGACAGTACTGTACCAAGATGATTTTTACAAATTAATGCAGGCAATGGGGAAGAAAGAAAAGAGACACACTGATCTAGGTATCAAAGAATATGTTGCCAAGAGTGGCATCACACAGGACATTGGTATGAACACTTCATGTAGAATTTGATAAGATGATACCTACACTATTTCTGCTGATATAAAAGTCATTAATAATAAGCTACCTGTCATTCAACTTCCTGATTTATGCCTGAGAAAAGTCTTGTTTTAATGACCCTACAGAACTTTGCAATTATCACATGCCAAACACACTCAAATGGACATGCTTTTTAAATGACAGAATAATAAAACTGAATACTTGCTCTTACAATCCCTTCTGTTTTATTCAGTCCTTAACTGTGCCCTCACTGGCTACCAACTCTCAGCTCCCTTAACTATATACACTAAAGTGTAAATGGCAACTATTGAAAATTCCATTTCATAAATAGCCAGGTGTCTCTAAGGGTTCCTCTGGGTTGTTTCTGTGGGGCAGACAGTTCCCAAATGTAGATATATCCTGAAGTCTATCACAGTGGGAGGAGCCCTGTGATTTCCAGCCAGAGGAATGCATAGTCAATATACAGAGGCTAGCTGGTGATTCCTGCTTAGAAAGTAAGCTTCAGTATGAAATAACAAACAGACTCTGTCTGTGGGAGAATGCTTGACAGAGGCATCACCGGGATTAAAGAAATGAAAAAAGACATGAATACATGTCAGTGGTTTGAGCTATGTGCTAAAGAGCCAATGCTATAATTCTTAAGATATTGTGACTGAAAAAATGCAGACCTGGTACTGTAAAGCTGACCAAGAACATATGATTGCATAGGCCCCATGGTTGGAAATTGTTACTATGATTTTGCTAAATGAATTTAGTACAAACTGACATATAAATTCATATCTCTTCACGATAGATATCTTTCAGACATTATTGGAGAAGATTTGTTTTAAAGTGAGTGATGGATAATACAGGAGCTCCCAACTGGTTAGAATGTAGAAAATGTGTCTATGCATTGCTCAGCTAAACATTGAACATATATGTCATGCGTCTTCCTCCCTAAATCATGTACCACTGTAAAAGGGGGATAGAGAGAATGTAAGAAGCAGAAGACAGGAAGGACCAGAGCAATATAGTGTTTTAAGGAAATGACAAATTGTTACACTCATAAACTCAGAGAGGTTGCCATTGCCTATATAAGACCTGCATTGTCAAACCAGTCAGCATTCTAGCATGGAGTGAGTAGGTACTCATGAGCTCCCACCCCTTTATGGGTATCCTTTTTGATAATCGATGTCTTTCATGGGAGGGAGAGTCAGTACTTTTAAGGTTGTGGTCATTACTAAGTCAAGTATGTTCTAGTGCATGGTTCCTCATCCCATGTTATATAAAGAGTACAAATTGGGCTTGGTTGGTTATTTCTAAAAAATTTTAAAAAAAGAGGTGAGTTTGAGGAATGTGGGGAAGTGAGAAAAACATAAATTTTTTATGTTAATTAGATGAAAGAATAAGGTATGTCTGAATATGATCAAAATATATAAAATCCTCAGTGAATTAAATAAAATACCATATGGAAAAAGGATTAAGAAATTATGTTAATGAACTACAATTAGATTGCACCCAAGCTGCCAAATTGGAAGCAGTGGGAACAGGATCATCTCCGGAGTTAACTGATCCATTTATATTATGATGATCTATTTTCAGTGATGTCAAGTATAAAAGAGAATCTCTGTGTGTGTGTGTGTGTGTGTGTGTGTGTGTGTGTGGTGTGTGTGCATGTGTGTGTTGAGTTGTATCTCTGTGATAATGTGTCTGCATGTATGTTTATACGGTGTATGTGTCTGCCTGTGTTTAGGATATGATAAGGGACAGGTGCTACATATTAGCCATTTACTTATTATCCAAAATAATGGTTTTAAACATTTATATGACAGGGTCTTTTACACCATCCTCTAAATGAACTCTTTTCCACACAGCCCTAACCTGAAGATGAAGAAAAGACATGCCTGTAACCTTACCAGATATCTTGACTGAAAAGGTGATTCTTCACAGCCCCTCCCTAACTACTCAACACTGTGAAGGCCATGGACTTCAATACATTCCAATGGAGAGTCTTCCGCCTTGTCCTTGCTACGCATGAATATTGGTTTGTTGACTGTGACCCCTAAAAGGAAACAAAGTGTTTGCTCCTTAACAGACAGCACAAAAATGGAAATGCAGCTAGGATTTGGGATGCAGCACAGACCTTAAGGCCCACAAGAACAAGAGAGTGCAGGAAAGAAAAGTGCAGGCTGCTGCAGGCCTGAGCCCTACTGCCTGTGCTCTATACTCTCAGGCCTAAACATGTTGGAGAAGAGCAGCATGCTCAGGAAGCACTTTGACATTTCACTGTGAAGAAAACTACTGTGTGGCAAAGGTACATGCTATAAGTGGAAAGGAAACTGTGGCATAGAAAATAACTAGGAAACATCCAGGCTTGTCTGAACCTGGAACTTCCTATTACCTAAGGCAATCATTCTGAAGTAGGTTCTTTTCATATACAACGTAGACAATTTTTTGCAAGAATGTGAGATTTCCCCATTCTTCCTCAGAGAAATACGAAGTAATATCTTGGAAGGCCTAGAAAACAAGAAAATATAAAATCTTAGAAGTACTCTCTCCTGGACATGTGTGCCATTCATACTAGAAAGGTCTCTATGTTGGAGGATCTCAGTGGTCAACCTAGAAAATCAAGATAATTGATGCTGGGAAATGTGGGGATCAAGTGAGAGATTTGCATAACAGCCATTTCCCAACTACATTGGAAATGCTCGATGCTATCAGGTCTCCCTTTGGTCCTGCTCCTGATTACAAAGTGGTGATTATTACCAACTGCATTTAGTACTCAATTACCATTCTAAATTCTTCAGGGATACTGGAGAAGGACATTTTGAGAATGCCTCTGATTTCCACATTCTGAAAAATCTTTCTGTCATGGTCCTTGGTCATGAATCTGCTTCTGCCAACGCCCTACCTGGTCAACTCACCTTACAGAACTTTGCCTCGGGAATCTTTTCCACAGAGTTATTTTCACAAGACCTCCCTTTTTTCTTGTCAACAAGATGAGTGATATTTTGAGAAGACATCATCTGATTTTGTTCCAGCATAAAATAAACTATCCTGGGAAGGGTGTTTCTTCAATCTTAAAAAAAAAAAGTTGTCCTGTGAGGAAAGGAGGCAGTGATGAACAATAACCCTCAGTACATGAAATTTCTTTATGTTCCATTTCATCCTAAGATCACCTACCCCTGATTCTATGAGAGAATTAGGAATAAGTTGGATTCTCTGACTATGTAGAAAGTTAAAATGAGTCTTTAAATGTGAGGTAAACTTCTGTTCCGATTAGTTGCCCTGGAGTGTTCATTGAAATTAAGAGAAAGAGATTGAATTGAGCAAGGGCAGATGTGTTCTTACTCATGTGAAGAACATGGAAACAGATTTCATAGGAGCTAAGAAAGAAACAGTTTTCACTGAGAGGTAGTTTATGGGGTAAAGGAGGTACGAAAAGAACTGGTAGTAATTAGTATACCCGCTTGTATGCTGCAGTACACTTTAGTAACTACAGTTTAAAGCTACATATGGTGAATCTGTGAGTAAGGTAAAGAGAAGCCATAAATCTATTTCTATGTATGTAATGATGTGGGAATGTCTTTCTGTGTGCTGTGAATATCAATCTTTAGATAAATGAGCTGTTTTTGCCCATGACAGGCACCACAGAAAAAGTAGAAGGGAAACTCACAGCATGCCTAGGAGAAGCAGAACAGAATCAGAAAAATCGACCTAGCCACCCACAAGAAGCATGTAAGGATCACTACTAAGCCACAGCCAATGGCAGACAGATTTATGAGAATGGGTTGAGTTTGGATGTAAGAGCCAGCTGTGGATGTGACTGAGCCATAAACCAAACATCATGAACTTAATATAAGCATCTGAATTATTTGGGGGGGCTGATCAGCTGCAGATGATAAGGGGTCTGAGCCCGAGGTCTGTGGGTCTGGACCTCTGGCAGCCCAGGACCAAGAAACCTCACTGCTACACATGAAATACAAGATAGTTGGGAAGGTGAGATAGAAGAGTCCTATGTTCAATGCCTGTCTGAACTGGAAAGTTTGATCAAGAACAGGCTGGGAAATACATCATTTAATTTACAGGATTCCTTCCTAATATATGAGTGGTCCTTGCATGAATTTCCCAATATACCAGAAAATAGTAGAAGAGAGAAGTTATAAACTTCATTTACATAATGACACAAAAATGTGAATTGCCTATATTTGATAAGCACACACATATGTATGTTTTGAATCATGACACTACATTTTAATAGTGTATACACTATTGTAGTATATCAATTAAAATAAATCATATACTCATAAGTGGATAATATGAAGGCAAAGGATAACCAGGCTACAATCCTGTGTCCTAGAGAAACTAGGAAACAAGGACTACCCTAAGAGGAAGACATGGATCACCCTGGGAGGGGGAGACTAAACAGTTATGATGGGGAGGTACAGGGAAGGTGATAGGGACATGAGGGAAAAAAATGGCTGAGTAGGGAGAAGGACATAGCGAGTGAAATAAAACAGACAACTTGATAGAGGGGGACATTGTAGAGTTAGAAAGAAACCTGGTGCCACGAAAAATTGCAGGAATCCATAAAGATGTTCCGAGATAAGATCCTACTAAAGCAGACAGGGTGCCTGAGTTGGCATTCCCGGGTAATCAAATTGATGACCACCCTAATTGTCATCATAGAACCTTCATCCAGTAACTGATGGAAATAGATGCAGAAATCCACAGTAAAACATTGGGCTGAGCATGGGTGTCAAGATCATGTCAGGGAAAACCACAAAGACAACTAATCTAAACTCATGGGAATTCATGTTCTCTAGACCAAAAGGTAGGGATCCTGCATGGGACTAACCTAGACCCTGCTCATGTAGGTGACAATTATGAAGATTGGTCTGTTAATGGTGTCTCTAGAAGTGGGATTAGGATCTTTCCTGGCACACTACCTAGGTTTTTGAAACCTATTATCTGTGGTGAGAAACCTGGTTCCACCTTGGTGCAAGGCATGGGGCCAAACTTGACATGCCATGCTTTGTTGACTCCCATAGGAGAACTTGACCTTTCTGTACAGTGGATAGGGCAGAAGAAAAGAGGTAGGGGATCCAACAAAGAATAGAGGTGGAGTTAGAGATCCATGGCTGAGCACTGGGCTGAGCTCCTGGTCAGCTGAGAGCAGGGGAGGAGTGTCTGTATGAACAGGGGAATAGGGATTATGAAGAGGAGTCCCACATAGAGGGATGACTAGAGCTCGGAGGATGTCACTGAATCAAGAATAGCCACTGGAGGCCCAGCAGGAAAAGGAGCTAGGCCCTCCAAGTGTAGGCAACTGTAGATTGGCATGGACAATATGTGGAGCCTAAAGGGGTGGAATCAGTCTGTGTTCCTGTGTGTGGGCTGGCACCTTGGAGCACATTCCGTATAGAGGAACACATAACACAGCCTTATTTCTGGGATGAGTGAGTAGAACTTGCCTGGAGTAGATATGCCACACTGAGATGACCCACCTTGGGACTTCTTGACCTTCTGGAAGAGAGAATGGGGAATGGGCATGAGATTCCCTGAAGGTTGACTCAGAGGGATGGGAAAGAGGGAAGGCAGGGGGATGCATACAATCAAAATGACATTTATGTTTTTAAAAATGGTATAGAGAAAACTATGGTTGGAATGTAAAATAAAATAAATCATAAATAAAACTTAGAATAAATTATCTTAGGAAGCTAGTTTTGATGGTGAACACCTCGTTTCTTAGCACTTAGGAAAATGAGATAGGAAGTTGGGGATAGTTCAAAACCACCCTGTACTATATAAGTCTTGGTCTCAAAAAAGAAGGGCAGTGTGAAAACTAACATGTCTGTGTTAGCGAGGCAACAAAAAGACTTCAAATATGTTGTAATACTTCATTACAGTTTTATTCAGTGTGTGTTTGTATATGTGCCCATGACTCACATGTCATTATATGTTAAAGAATACCTTACCTTCTCCCCGAATGCCATGTGGGCCCTAGCTATCAAACTTAGGCTTAGGGGTTTTTATATAAAAGACACATTTTAAGGAACCTCCTCAATGTAAATCTGTATGTTTCCATCATTACTGACTCTTCATCTTTTTCCTTGATTCATGGTATAGATGCGATGCTAAGCTGACAGAGAAACTCTGGGCTCAAATAACTCTGTCTCATCCTATTAATTAATTTTCACAGCAGTTTTATACTAGAGTCCTGCATAATGTAGGTATCTGTGGTGTTTTCTAAGATTGTGATGGTGAGGGGATTTCCACAGATTTAATGGTCTCTCAAACTGATGGCTTTCAGGGGTGAAGGAAAGAGATATATGGCTCAGATATGCTGGGTTGAGGTAAGAATAAGGAGCTAGATAGAAATGTGACTAAGCCATAGGCCTAACAGTATGATGTTAATATAATCATGTCTGCATTTACTTGGGACTTTGGGATTGCAGGTCCACATAAGGAACAGAACCAGGTTCGAACAGTGGGGCTAATCTAAGACAAAAAACTCATTTTTACAGATGGCATCCTAAAATGGAATGAATGTACCCACACAAAGCCTGAGAAAGCTTAGAAAGGATTCTAGAGCAGAGAAACTGATCCAAGGGCAGCTTCAAAATTGTGTCTCTGAAGTCAGTCATGGTACAGAGATGGTGTGGCATCCAGACCACAGAGAAAATGGCAGCTGACTCACTGCAGCAATCATAAACTGAAGCCAGGCTGGATCCCGAAGCCTCATAGAAGATTTAGTAGCATGTGATTGATTTAATGTTTCCATTTATTTTGAACAAAAGGGAACAGAGACAAAGACAGCTTTATGATAGTGGCATTTGCTTGGGTGTGCTCTGTCTGCTGGCAGCAAACAGACATGTGGCCACTTTAAGAGAACTTCCTGACTCAGCTTTACAGGCAAAAACTATATGGCTCTTCCTGGGACTGCTAGCATTTAAAAAATATTTTCTAGTTAAAAATGATTAATGACACACAATTGTTGTAGTGAGGGCTCTCGGGTCCCGGGCTGCCAGAGATCCGGGACCCACAGACCCGCCGCCGGGACTGCTTATCCGTGCACCGCCGCCCAGGCCCCCAGAAATGACTCAGACGCTTCTATTAACTTCATGTTGTTTGGCCTATGGCTCGGGCACATTGTTAGCTAGCTCTTACATCTTAAATCAACCCATTTCTATTAATCCGTGGGCCACGTGGCCCCGGCCCGTGGCTCACCTGTGTTCCTTACATGTTGCTCCTTGGGCGGCTGGCTCGATCTGCCTGACTCCACCCTGCTTCTCCCACCTAAGCTCTGATTTCTCCTCCTACCTATTCTACGGTACCCGCCATGGCCCAAAACAGCTCCTTTATTCAAAGATTGAGATTCACAGCATAAAGAAGGGCATTCCCACATCACTTCCCCCTTTCTCTCTAATTAAAAAGGAAGGTTTCAATTTTAACATAGCAAAATTACATATAACAAACAAAATAGCTATCAAGTAAGAATTACAGTTACAATATCTAGTCTATTTGTATTTAGCAAAATTAAAGAAAATATTCTATCATCTACCTTATCTTTATGAATCTAAAGTTTTATATCTAATATATCTTTCAAATGACTAAGAAAAACTATACCTCTAACTATCTAATCTTCAACTACATCAAAGACCACAGAAGGACATATTTACCCAAGTAAACCAGAAGTGCAAGCGACTTCTAAAAGCTAGAAAGGACAGAGATGACACCTATCTGCCTGGACAGTCACCCAAAGTTCTTTTATAAAGTTGGGGCATCCATCTTCAGCCTACAGGCCCAAAGTCTCTTTTCATTTCAGTGAAGCAGGAAATCTTCTCTTCCCATTCTGACACAGTTCATCCGTTGTTTCTCCTTGAGTCCTGAAGAATGTCTGACAGTTTTCTCTGTAAAGCAGGAAACTGAATGATGATCTTGGCTTGTTCTGCCAAAGTTCAGAGGTCATCTTCTTATGGAACCTGCATGTCCAGTTTAAACAGCATACTGTCAAGCAGTCAATATAAAAACAGGTTCTTCTCTAGTGGCTTACCATTACCACAAATAGAGTAGACTCCATATGGAGTTTCTTCGATGCCCATTTTCCTGTTGAAGTAAATTAGTGCTGCCAGGAGTAGACCTGTCTCACTGTCCAGAAAAGTCTAAGCTCTTAAAACATTTTAAATGCCATATTCTGTAGGTCTTAGAAGTATTTGAAGATTATCTATCTAATTGAAATATATCTTTGTATACCTAAAAATCTTAACTAACCTAACTATAAGTTTGATTATCAAAAGTGACTATTAACCTTCATTTCTTAATTATACACTGCAATTTTAAAACAGTTATATGAACATCATACCTTAAACAAGAATAGAAAAACATATACAGCATAATAAAATTGACTTTAAATTTGTATCAATAAACCAAAATCTATACGAATGTAAAGCAGTTTGAGATTAACAGCTGATTACCTGTAAATTCAATAATCTAATTTTTTAAAAAAGCATTCACATACCATATCCCCCGTTTCTTCTTAGAAAGAGATTGACTATGACCATTAACCATTTATAATGAAAACAAACATTTAGAAACAATATTTGGGGAATTTGGGCGAAGTTATCCATTACTACTTCTTGCTGATTAAGGGGCGTTGAAAATCTCACGGATTGTTGAGACTGGGTCATAATCTGCAGCTGTGAAGCTGATCTGGCCATCTCTTCTCATCAGAGGTTTTTTCAGGGGGTCTTGGTTGATGAAACCATATTTGCCTAGAAGGAATCCACAGGTTCTCATCTTCTGTGGAAACAAAAGAAGAACTCTTCCGAAGCAATAAATACTTAGACAAAAATTTTGAAATCAAAATACCTTTAAAATATACATTTTTGTTTAACTTAGTAGCCTTTGTAATCCATTGTCTTTCTGCAGTTAGCTCATTAACAGTTAAAAAATTAAAAGAAAACACAATAACAACCAAAATCCAGATTTTGTGTCTATTTTCCATCTTTAAGTGGCTTATTATATTTTTATTATTCTATTTTTCGCTTTAAAAACTTTTTCTAACCTCTTTCTTTTCTCTCTGAAGCCTATGTAACTTTTACAAACATTGTAACCCATTTACAGATTTTCTTTTTATTTGAATCTGTTTTATTGTGAATCTTTAATCATCTTCTAACCTTAAGAGCTTTTAAAATACATTCTCCAAAAAGAAGCACAGTTTTTGCAAATTAGGCTGAATCACTAAGTTTTCTTAAACGGACCGTAAACAGAGCACACCCAAGAAAATGCTGCCACGAAGAAAATTTGTTTCTCTTTTGTTCAAAATAAGCAGAAATCTAAAATCAATTACTTGTTACTGAGTCTTTTGTTAGTTTTCAGGAACCCGCCTGATTGCAGCTTACACTGCCTGACGCCAGCCCGCTGCTGGTGCCATTTTGAATGTGACCCGGACCATGCTTTCTTTGTACCCACTTTGTATATACAATTTGGAAGTTGCCTTTGTACAGTTTCTGCGATCTAGAACCCTTTTTAATCTTTCTCAGGCTCTAAGTGGATAATCGCCCCACGTTGGGCGCCATCTGTTGTAGTGGCTTCCGGGTCCCGTGCACCCGAGATCCAGGACCCACAGATCTGTCGCCCAGGATCGCTTATCCGCGAACCGCCGCCCAGGACCCCAGAAACGACTCAGACGCTTTTATTAACTTCATGCTGTTTGGCCTATGGCTCGGGCACATTGTTAGCTAGCTCTTACATCTTAAATCAACCCATTTCTATTAATCTGTGGGCCACGTGGCCCCGGCCCGAGGCTCACCCGTGTTCTTTACATGTTGCTCCTTGGGCGGCTGGCTGGATCTGCCTGACTCCACCCTGCTTCTCCCACCTAAGCTCTGATTTCTCCTCCTACCTATTCTACGGTACCCGCCATGGCCCAAAACAGCTCCTTTATTCAAAGATTGAGATTCACAGCATAAAGAAGGGCATTCACACATCACACAATAAAACAGGTTCAGATATAGAAAACCTCTCATTGGGTTAAAATGTGTGTGAAAAGGAATAAGTAGACTGGGAGAGAAAAGAAAGAACTAGATAAAGTCTTTTAAAGGAGAAATAAAGGAATAAAAATATAGTAACCCACATAAAGATGGAAAACACAGAGTCTAGATTATAGATATTATTGTGTCTTGTTTTAATTTTTTAAGTGTTATTGAGCTAACTCTAGAAAGACATTCAATTCCAAAGGATGGTAAGTTATAAAAAAAAACATATATTTTAAAGGTATCTTGACTTTGAAGTTTATTTCTAAAGATTTATTGCTTTGGAAGAGAGGTCCTGTTGTTGTTTCCACAGAAGATGAGAACCAGTGAACTGCTTTCAGGCAAATAGGGTTTCACCAACCAAGACCACCTGAAAATTCTCTGATAGGAAGATATGTTCACATCAGCTTCAACACTAATATGATCCAGTCTCAAGAACCTGTAAGATTGTCAGCACTGCTCAATCAGCAGGCAGTAGTAATTAAATATGCCCATATTCCCAAAATATTGTTTATAAAAGTTTTTTTTCATTATGAATGGTCAATGGTCATAGTTAATCTCTTTCTAAGAAGAAAAAGTGTATATGGTATACCAGTAATTTTTGTAAAAAATTAGATTATTAAATTTACTTCAATACTTTAATCAACTGTTAACCTCAACATACTTTACATTGGTATGGATTTTGGTTTATTGATAGAAATTTAATTTTAGTTTTGTTATGCTGTATGTATTTTTCTACTGTTGTTTGAAGTGTGATGTTCATGTTACTCACTTAGAATCATAAAATTAAATAATTAAGATTAATAGTCACTTGTGATTAACAAAATTAAAGCCATGACTTTCTATAAGCTGTAAATAAAGGACTGTTTTGGCCCATGACTGGCACCATAAAAAAAGCATGCAGGAAAATTAGAATAGGTAGTAGGAGAAGGGCAGAATCACAGAGATATAGCAAGACACCCAAAGAAGCAACATGTAAGGAACACAGGTAAGCCATGGGACATGTGGCACGAAAAAATTGATGGGAATATGTTGAGGTAAGATGAAGAAGCTATCTAGCAATGAGCCTGACCTCAAGGCTAAACAGCATGAAGGTAATAAAAGTATTTGTACGTTTCTAGGGAGATTTGGGATAGATGGTCCAGATCAGCAGAGGTGGACAAGTCCTAACAGTGGGGCTAATCTGGGCTAGAATTCTCATTATTATAGGGGGCATTACTTAGGAAGAACATACCACAGACTAAAGAGGACAAAACTTCCTTCCAGAAAGACTTAAAGTACCTTAATTCAGCTGAGTTCAGAGGACCAGCCCAGTAGAGCAGCCAGTTCCTTTGAAGGTCTCAGGAAAATGGATTGCCAGGTGAAGTAAGAATGGAATGTAGGATCCCAAGGTTCCAGGAAAGAAGTACATCACAAAGGGGGGTGTGCCTACTTAAGATTATATCATATTTCTCCATGTCACTGGCTGCTTCAGAACCTGCTAACCTGTTGAGATGAACATTTCTATGAATACCTGGGCTTTCCCTGTGTCTAGACTACACTTCCACACTCTACTGTGAAGTTGTTCATCTAAAAAAGTCACTTACCATTTCAAATCCTTCCCAGTCTTCCTTAATCAGTCTAACCTGGGATCTCTCTACAATAAACTAATAACAAGTAAATCATTTATTAAAAACTATTAAGTTGAAATTATTCCTCTCTAAGCTATTCCCCCAAAGACCTAAGAACTTGTTGTGCATTAATATTCCTATGAATAATAGTGCACAACGTGCATGTGATGCACTTTATTGTGCTCTTTGAGGAGTTCCCAAGTGTTTCGCTTAGGAAGATTTCTCTAATAGTATATGCTTCCGCCGGTCCCCTGATGCTCTCTAGACTTTCCATCATGGGTACTGGTCTGTCAATAATGGCCTAATCAGAATGACTGAGACTTCTTGAGGAAAGGAAATGATCTGTGGACCTGGAGATCAGAACTAAAACTTTCACTTCATATTCTCAGTGTGTTTTCTTCTGGCTTATTTTTTTAATTAATTTTAGGTCATAGTACAAAGCAATGGCTTTCCCACAGCCAGCATTGTTCTAAATGGAAAAGATTGTAAGTGATACTCTAAAAATAGAAACAACTCAGGACTGCAGTATTCCCAGTCTTGGCCCTGGGTTTCATCTCCAGCACTACAAAAAGAGCAAAATGATCAAAAGAAAAGCCATATAGATTGTCTTAGAAGGTAAATTCAGGAAAACAGAGTGAGGGATGGTTCTCAATACTTGACCAAACATGTGAGCAAATATTCAATCTGAATGGTCTATGTATGCAGCCACTAAAAATACAGAAATTACCGAATTCAAAGACAAGAAAAGCAGGTTAAATTACCTCTCTCAATACTACTAGAGAGACTAAATACAACCTGGAAATCACAGCTTATGTAAAGAAGTAGACAACTTCAGCCATCATGATTTTTCCCTTTAATTTGCTGGTAAATGGTTTCTGGTTTGCACCTGGATTTGGATTAGTTGATATAAATCTCTAAACTTTATATGTAATTTTACTTTTGCCATATTCTGTTTTACTCACTCAATGGTTTGTCACATAAAATTATAGACAATGATAGTATTTCTAAAATGAATATGAAAGTGGAAAATTTTATTGCCATTTGATTATATGAATTTTCTTTTTCTGAAAGTCTGTAACATGGATTTTTTTTATGTTGAGTATTAATTATCCTACCTTAAAGCATGTGAATTGTGAAAGTATACATTATTTTAGTACTTTCTCATTTATTGACTTTCTATTCCCGAATGTTTACTGGTATATATGAATGTGTATATAAATATTTCTGTTTTGCCACAAAATATACAAATTATATCATAAATTATGTGTTTATCAGACACTACAAATACAAAAAAATTGTTTCAATTATAAACAAAAAATATAAAGACATTTACATTTATAATTCATAATATAAAGGTCAGCGACATTACATTTTTAATGTTTTTTGGGGGATTCTGATAATAAGGATGTTTTGTATTTTTCTGTGTTCTGAGTTGCAAGAACAATTTTTCATTACTGACTTTAAGTGCAGTCATTTGTTTAGATAGTGTTATTTCTATTTATGAATGATAATACAAGTTTGAAACTTCATTGCCCACTACAGTCTTATTTTTCCAAGGAATAAACAAGTCTGATATGTTTAAAGAGTTTAAAAAGAACACTATCCCCAATCTTTTTAAATATTGTGCTGAAGCACTAACTATAGACAAAGAAATGAATTTCATTTAAATCAAGGTATCAATTAATTAATAAAATATTACAATACTAAAGACATGCATAAAACTCTGGTGCGCTCAATTTCATCAAATCATATTAATAAAATTAAAGACCCAGATTAACATAAACCCAAACATAGTGGGAAATTTCAGCACTCCAATTTCTTGTATAGATAAGATGTCTGGACCAAAAAAGTAGAGAAACTTCAGAGTTAAATGACATCTTCTATCAAATGAACCTAACAGATATCTAGAGACTATTCAACCCAAATACCAAGGTTATACACATATACATTCTACTCAGCAGCACAGGGAAGCGTCTTCAAAATATATCATGAGCTATAATAAAAAAACAAGCGTTAATAAATACAGAAAAGTTGAAAAAATTTCATATATCCTACCAAACCATTATGCAATAAAATTAAACTGAACATCAAACAAAAATATCTACTAAATGTATAAACATATGGAAATTGAGCAACTCATTATTAAATGATGAATGGGCCAAAAAATTAAAATATTCCTGGAAGTAAATGAAGCAAAACCACCACAACATAACCATTGAGACACAGTCAAGGCATTTTTAAGAAGGAAGTTAATAGCCCTAAGTGCTACACTTGCAAAAACCTACAGATAAATGACTTATTGATACAACACAAGAAATTGGAAAAAGGAAAACAAAATCAAATTTGGTAGATAGCAAGAAATATTTTTTTAAAAATCAGGTGATAATGGCTGGTACTAGAAACTTAGTGAACTACTTAGGCCTAGTAACCATGTTTCTGTAGAAGTGACCAGTCAGGCTGAGGAACCTTGAAAAGAGAAACATTTACCATGTTCATCCTGAGAAGTTGGTTGGGTGAGAATTGACTGTGTTCTGTGTCCTCTTTCTCATATTCTAGCTTTTCATCAATATCTGACTCAGGGATTTCAATACATGCTCACTAGAGTTTGTACAATATTTGGAGCTCAACTTTCAGGGCATGAATTAGGAAAAAAAAAAGACCTTGCCAGCCAAAGCTCTACATGGCCAACTGGCTCGGCTTTCTGTTAGGAGTTAGCCTCCAGCATTAGACAGAGTCCCACAATATGTGTGTCTTCTCCATGTTCATCTGGGCAAGTTTTTCAGACAGCAGCCTCCCTCTCTTAGTGGGGGTTGTGTTTTCCCTCTTTTTGGACACTAAGTAGCTGCCCCCAACATAGTCATCTGAATCATCATTGACAACCAGTTTGATGAGTAAATTGGGATTACTTAAAATGGGGACTATGCCTAAAGCAGAGAGAGAACTTTTTCACACCTTAAAATGAGAAAGTGTAGCATGATGGAAGGTCGTTGGTCTTTCATTAACATTGCTCTAGATGGTTTCAAACTAGAACCAGTAAAAGAGAAGATAAATAATGTCATAATGTTTATTATAAATATTACTTTTTGATTATTCCTATTTTATCAGTTAAAAAGTCAGTTAGTGTGAATGCCAAGAAGAACACCTTAGAAAAGCCTATTAAGAGAGAACACAGAAATATTCATAGCTTAAAAGAATATAAAGAGTTAATCTCAACATTGGCTTATAAGATTTCAGAGAAGCAATCTAAAGCTTTCAAACAGCCAAACTTAGTACACTAGGTAACCTTGAAGGAATCACAAAATGATAAAAATTGTTCAAAAACTAGGTGAGCTCTAGTTAGATTTAAGGAGATTCAAGAAGCAATCATCACTTAAGGTATGCACTCACAGTTTGTAAAACAAATGTTAAATTTTTTGGTCAACATGTAAATAAATTATCCCTAAAGACTGATCAGATATGGTTATGGCTTCATTGAAGGCTAGACAACTCTCACAGTAGTAAGACATGATGGGAAGGGGCTAAAACAATGGAACAAAGAAGCAAAGCTAGAGGCTGGTTGAATGCACTCTGATTACTATTGAAGTAGTCACCAATTTGATTAGAGGATATGGTGAGTTCAGGATACCTATCCACTATTTCTGACCATCTTAGTTGCGGTCATTCTTATAGATTTGTGAGAGTTTTCTTTAGGCCAGGTCTCTACCTAGCCCCAAAAGTCCCCTTATCAAGATGTCACTTTCATTATTCTTCCCCTCCATTCACCACCCAACCCAATCTCTCAGGTCCCCATGGGTGTCAGGATGGCCAAGTGGTTTAAGGTACCAGAGTCAAAACTCTTCTTTAAACATCAGAACTGAGATCTAGGTGTTCTCACTCATATGAGGAACATGCAAACTGATTTCATAGAAGCTAAGATTGAAACAGTTGTCACTGAAAGGTGCGTTATGGAAAGAAGGAGGTATGAAAGGAACGGGTAGTAATTAGTATAGCTGCTGGTATTTTCAGTACACATTAGTAACTATGTTTTATAGCTACATAGGGTGAATCTTTGTGGAAGGAAAAGAGAAGCCAAAAGTCCATTCCTATGCATGTAATGAAATGCGAATGTCTTTCTGTGTGCTGTGAATATCAATCTTTACATAAAGGAGCTTTTTTGGCCCATGGCAGGCACCATAAAAAAAGTAGGAGGGGAATCACAACATAGGTATGAGAAGAAGGGCAGAGTCAGGCAAATCGACCCAGCAGCCCAAGAAAAGACAGGAAAGGAACACAAGGGAACCATGGGTGACATGGCAGAAAGATTAATGAGAATGGGTTGAGTTAAGATGTAAGAGCCAGCTGGTGATGTGCCTGAGCCATAGACCAAACAGCATGAACTTATATAAGCATCTGAATCATTTTAGGTGACCTGATAAGCTGAAAAGGCTAAGGGGTCTGGGCCCACGGATCAGTCCATCGGTCAAGACCTCTGGCCACCCAGGACCAAGAAATTCACTGATGCACATGAAATACAAGATAGTTGGGAAGGTGAAATAGAAATATCTTATGTTCAATGCCTGTCTAAGCTTCAAAGTAAGATCAAGACCAGGCTGATTAAGACATGATTTAATCTATAGGATTCCTTGATATCAAATAAGTGGTGCTTGCATTAATTTCCGAACTTTACCAGAAAATAGTGGAAGAGAGAGGATATAAACTTCATTTACATAAGTACACAGAAATATGAATTGCCTATATTTGATAAGAACACACCTATGTATATCTTGAATCACAACACTGTATTTTAATTGTACATGAACTACTATTGTATATCAATTAAAATAAATCATATACTCCAAAGTGGATAATATGAAGGCAAAGGATAACGAGGCTACAATCAATCATGCTAGAGAAACTAGGAAACAAGGACTACCCTTAGAGGAAGACATGGATCACCCTGGGAGGGAATGACTAAACAATTAGAATGGGGAGGTAGAGGGAAGGGGAAAGAAACATGAGGGATCAAAATGGCTGAGTTGGGAGAAGGACAGAGAAGGAGTGAAATGAAGCAGATATCTGCATAGAGGGGGACATTGTGGACCTAGAGAGAAACCTGGTGCCAAGAAAAATTGAAGGATTCCATAAAGATGATCCCAGCTAAGATTCCTAATAATAGCAGAGAGGGTGCCTGAACTGGCCTTACCAGGTAATCAAATTGATGACCACCCTAACTGTCATCATAGAACCTTCATCCAGTAACTGATGGAAATAGATGCAGACATCAACAGTAAAGCACTGGGCCTAGAATGAGGGTCAACTTCAGGTCAGGGAAAACCAGAAAGACAACTGATCCAAGGTCATGGGAAAACATGGAGTCTAGACAAACAGGTAGGGAGCTTTCATGGGACTGACCTAGACACTCCTCATGTAGGTGACAGTTATGTAGCATGGTCTGTTTGTGGGGCCTCTAGCCATGGGACTAGGATCTTTCCTGGCACACTACCTAGTTTCTTTAATAATATTCCCTGTGGTGTGAGGCCTTGTTCAGCCTTGGTGCAAGGGTGGGGCCAAACTTGATATGCCATGCTTTGTTGACTCCCATAGGAGGACTTGACTTTTCTAGGCAGTGGATGGGGGAGTAGAAAAGAGGTAGGGCATGAACAAAGAATAAAGGTGGAGGCAGAGATGCATGGCTGAGCACTGGGTTGAGCTCCTGGTCAGCTGAGAGCAGGGGAGGAGAGTCTGTATGAGCAGAGGGGAAGGGATTATGAAGAGGAGTCATACAGAGAGGGCAGATTGGAGCTCTGAGGAGGTCACTGAATCAAGAATAGCCACTGGAGACTCAGCAGGAAAAGGAGGTAGGCCCTTCAAGGGTAGGCAACAGTACATTTGCATGGCCAGTACGTGGAGTCTCAAGGAGTGGAATTAGACTGTGTTCCTATGTTTGGGCTGGCACCTTGGCCCACATTTCCTAGAGAAGAAAACATAACCCACCCTTGTCTTTGGGATGAGTGAATACAACTTGCATGGAGTGGATATGGCACACTGAGCTGACCCACCTTGGGACTACTTGCCTTTCTGGGGGAGAAGATTGGGGGATGGGTATGGAATTTGCTGAAGTCTGACTGGGAGGGATTGAGGGGAGTGAAGGCAAGGGGATGCACACACGAAAAGGACATTTATGTTTTTAAAAAAAGGTAGAGAGAAAAGTGGTTGGAATGTAAATTAAAATAAATCAAAAATAAAACTTAGAACAAAATATCTTAGGAAGCTAGTTTGATAGTGAACACCTCTCTTCTTAGCACTTAGGAAAATGAGATACGAAGATGGGGATAGTTCAAAGCCACCCTGTAGTATATAAGACTTGGTCTAAAAAGAGAAGGGTAGTGTGAAAACTAAAATGTCTGTGTTAGAGAGGCAACAAAGGGGCTTCAAATATGTTGTAATACTTCATTACATTTTTATTCAGTGTGTGTTTGTATATGTGCCTATCACTCACATGTCATTATACGTCAAAGAATACCTTATATTCTCCCCGAATGCCAAGTGGGCCCTAGCTATCAAACTTAGGCTTAGGGGAGTTTTATATAAAAGACACATTTCTGGGAACCTCTAACCAAGACCACCTGAAAATTCTCTGATAGGAAGATATGTTCACATCAGCTTCAAGACTAAGATGATCCAGTCTCAAGAACCTTTAAGATTGTCAGAGCTGCTTAATCAGCAGGCAGTAGTAATGAAATATTATGCAAATTCCCAAAACATTGTTTATAAATGTTTGTTTTTATTATGAATGGTTAATGGTCAGAGTTAATCTCTTCCTAAGAAGAAAAAGGCATATGGTATATCAGTGACTTTTTTAAAATTTAGATTTTTGAATTTACTTTATTACCAAAATCAATGGTTAATCTCAACATATTTTTCATTGGTATGGATTTTGGTTTATTGGTACAAATTTAAGATTAGATTTTTTTATGCTCTGTAAAATTTCTACTGTTTTTTAAGGTATGGTTTTCATGTTACTAACTTAGAAGTTCTAAAATTAAGAAATGCAGATTAGTAGTTACTTGTGATAACTAAACATATAGTCATATCTTTCTATATGCTGTAAATAAGGGACTGTTTTGGCCCATGACAGACACCATAAAAAAACGTAGGCTGGGAAATCAAAATAGGTACTAGGAGAAGGGCAGAGTTACAGAGATATAGCAAGACACACAAAGAAGAAACATGTAAGGAACACAGGTGAGCCACAGGCCATGGGGCAGGACAGATAGATGGGAATGCCTTGAGTTAAGATGAGGGAACTATCTAGCAATGAGCCTGAGACCTAGGCTAAACAGCATGAAGTTAATGTGAGTGTTTGTGTTTCTTGAGAGATCTGGGATAGATGGTCCAGATAAGCACTGGTGGGAATGTCCTAACTGTGGAGCTAATCTGGGCCAGAAATCTCATTATCATAGGGGGCATTCCTCAGGAAGAACTTACCACAGACGAAAGAGGACAAAACTTCCTTCCAGAAAGACTTAAAGTACCTTGATGCAGCTGAGTTCAGAGGACCAGCCAACTAGAGCAGCCAGTTCCTTTGAAGGTCTCAGGAAAATGGATTGCCAGGTGAGGTAAGAATGGAATGTAGGATCCCAAGGTTCCATGAAAAAGTACATCACAAAGGGGGGGAGTGTATGCCTACTTAAGGTTTTATAATATTTCTCCATGTCACTGGCTGCTACAGAACCTGCTAACCTGTTGAAATGAACATTTCTATGAATACCTGGGCTTTCCCTATGTCTAGACTACACTTCCACACTCTACTGTGAAGTTGTTCATCTAAAAAAATCACTTAGATTTCAAATCCTTCCCAGTCTTGCTTAATCAGTCTAACCTGGGATCTCTCTACAATAAACTAATAACATTTAAATCATTTATTAATGAAAGTATTAAGTTGAAATTATTCCTATGTAAGCTATTTGCCCAAAGACCTAAGAACTTGTTGTACATTAGTATTCCTATGAATAATAGTGCACAATGTTCATGTGATTACACTTTATTGTGTTCTTTGAGGAGTTTTCAAGTACTTCTGTTAGACAGGTTTCCCTAATAGTATATGCTTCCACTGGTCCCCTGATGCTCTCTAGACTTTCCATCATGGGTACTAGTTTGTCAATAATGGCCTCCTGAGAATGACTGAGACGTCTTCAGGAAAGGAAATAGTCTATGGACCTTGGGATCAGCACTAAAACTTTCACATCATATTTTCAGTGTATTTTCTTCTGAATTATTTTTTTCAAATTCATTTTAGGTCACATTACAAAGCAATGGCTTTCCCACAGCCAGCATTGTTCTAAATGGAAAAGATTGTAAGCGATACTCTAAAAATAGAAACAGCTCAGGTCTCTACAGTATTCCCAGTCTTGGTCCACGGTTTCATCTTCAGCACTACAAAAAGAGCAAAATGATCAAAAGAAATACCACATAGATTGTGTTAGAAGGTAAAGTCGGGAAAACAGAGTGAGAGATGGTTCTCAATACTTGACCAAACATGTGAGAAAATACTGATGCTTCATGGTCTATGAATGCAGTCACTAAAAACAGAGAAATTACATTATTCAAAGATAAGAGCAAAGCAGGTTAAATTACCTCTCTCAATACTACTAGAGAGACTAAATACAACCTGGGAATCACAGCTTGTGTAAAGAAGTAGACAACTTCAGCCATCATTATTTTACCCTTTAATTTCCATTAAATGGTTTCTTGTTTGCACCTGTATTTGGGGTATTTGATTTAAATCTCTAAACTGTATGTGTAATTTTGCTTTCTTTATGATCTTTCAAAATTTACCCAAATATCTGGCTGTGCCTTCTTATTATAAGACCAATCAGGATTTGTGCAACATCTGACATCCAACTTTTGAGGTACAAATTTATGAAAAAGCCACTTGACTGTGGCTTTGCAAACACTAGCACAAGCCAGAGCTATACATAGCTGGAATAAATTCCCCACCAGCTAGAATTTCCTTTTGGAGTTAGCATATCATTACTAACCAGCTCTACCTTTTAGGCTATTCCCACCACACATGTTTCTTCCCCACAATCCCCTGGGTACATTTTTCAGAAAGTAGTTTTCATCTCCCAGTGGGTTGTGGGCTTTTTCTGGACCACTTCTTCAAGCTGCTACCACACAAGATATCTGCCTCAGTTCATCCTCATGTGACTTGTCATGGTCAGTAGATTTTGCAAAACAATTGGAATGTCTTAAGTGGAAGGAATTAATTTTAAAAAGATGTTTTCCCACATTCAAAAATGGGAAACGCTATTCAGGTGAAAGGAGTTTAGTTTGGTCTCTGTTTGATAATATGATAGATGGAATAAAATGGAAGTATTAAATGGGGATAATTAATGTGTATGGGATTAATGTAATGTCTTTATATGTATATTATTTGTTTGATTATTCCTGTTTTAGCCTTAAAAATGTTGGTTTATATGAGTGTCAATTTGGTTGATATGGTGCCAAGATACAAGTCTTAGAAAAACTTGTTAAAACAGATCATAGAAATATTCAGACCCAGATAGAAATTTAAAAGAGAACCAATCTCAACACTGCATTACAGGGTTACAGAGAAACAGCCTAAGGCTTTCAATCATCCAACTGAAATTTATCAGTAACCTTACAGGAATTTCCTGACAAACGATAGATATCCATCCCCATGTGAGAGCTGAGTGGACACCTCTGAAAATGACAGATTTTTGGAGATTCAAGGAAACAATATTCTCATATGATAAGCACTCTACCTTTTGAAAGCAGACATGTGGTCAACTTGTAATAGAATTATCCTTCAAGACTGGATAGATTTGATTATAACAATCTTGGAGCCTGGTTCCCCATTACAATATATGTCCTGGTAGGAAGATGAGGCTAAGACCATTGAACAACATAATAGGGCTAGAGGGATTGAAATCTTCCAAGACTAGTTATTTAAAATTTGAATATTATGATAATAGAGAAAGTCAGTTTTTATACTATGACCATAGCCTAGATTTATGTCCTATGGCAACCTTAAATACTTGGGATACAATTGTAGAAGTAGGAAGGAAAATTGAGTCACATACAAAAGTTATGCAGGGCACAAGATAAACCTTTAAAGATTTCTTACAAAATTTGACTTCAGCAGTAAGTAGAATGATACAAAAATTCAGAAGTTGGACGAATAATAATGGAATCTATGGCTTTTTAAAATGCTAATGCATGATGCAAAACTGCAATAAGGTTGGAAAGTCAAGATCAGCACCCTTGAAGGAATGGATCCTAAATACAATCGATGTTGAATGTCCTAACTATGATAATGCTTAGATAGGAGAGTTGATTCCCTGAGATTTGAAGCAAAATTGAAAATTAAAATGTTTCAATTGTAGCAAATAAGGCCATGTTTAAAAGGACTGTAAACAGAGTGTTCCTAGAAGCAATGTTTTTTGCTAAGAATGACCCCAAAAGAATGTTCCTCCCTTCTGGATTATGTAGAAGGTATGGCAAAGGCAGATGTTGGACTAAGGAATATAAATCAACAAGGGACAGACAAGGTAATCCTTTGCCCTTGCCTTTGGCAAATGTCCTGAGGAACCTCTCACAGGAACACAAGTCAAATTCAATTTGGTCATTTTCTGTCATAGTGGAGAAAACTCCTTACCAAAGCAATTATAGAACCTAATGCCTATTGTAAAAAACCATACTGCACAAGACTATAGAACAGCTATAGAAGAGAGAAAAGAAAAAAATCAGGAGAAACCATGAATTAAAATTGATAAGGATTAGTTTTCAAAACTCCCCAATGTTAGTGTTGGGAAGGGCTTTCATTTTGTCTTTTCAGGAAAATAAAAACAACAGTCTTGAGAATTTAAAAGACCTCTGGACAAATAGGCATCCAAAGAAGGGAGTACTACCCAGAAAAAATTACCAAGGACAGGAATAATCTGACCTAATGCTGTCTCTGAACTTGATGATGGAACCCCACAACAACAATTCTTTGAAGAATATAATAACACCATTAAACTGACAAACACCACCTTAAGATCAGCTTTGGACTACAGACTGCTCAGGAAAATTTCAATGGTGGCTAGTTAAGATGGTCCAGCCTCACAGAAAAACCCTGCACTTTCCCATTACATAGAGACTGAACAACAAATGATACAGCTACCTATCCCAAGACTTGACAACTACCCCATTTTTTTTTTTGTTTTCAGGATCCCCTATAGATATTGTAACTTCCTGCTTAGTCAGTTAATATTATTTCCTTTTTGGGTCTCTAAAGAAGTTGAAGACTACATAATTTTCCTAGGTACATATGCAGAAAGGAAACTCACTAAGAGGTGTAAAGTGTATAAGTTTGATACACTTCAAAAGATAGTTTTTGATTGGTAATACAGGTTATATAGAAAGTGAATTAGATACATTTCTTTGGATTCACCAAGAAAGGATAAATAATAGAGTATCTTTTTGAATATGTCAGTTGCTAATGGACTGAACATTATAGATGTAATTGTTGCCAGTATATATAATATAGTTTTGTTATTTCTTGTATATAGTTTTTCTTATATTAGGTATATATAATCTTTTTACATTTTTGACCAGAAAACAGGGAACTGTTGTGATATGTTATTTGAAATGTAGTAAAGATTGCCTGAAGATCAGAGGAGAGAACCATTCACAGAGTTATTCATACAGGTCAATAAATGGTGGCACATGCCTTAGTCTTAGCACTTGGTAGGTAGAGATCCCATTTGATCTATGTGAGTTCAAAGTCAGCCACCTGCACTACACAAGATTAATCCAATCTAAAAGAGAAATAGAGAGAGGCAGTGGTGGCACACACCTTTAATATCAACACTAAAAAGGTGGAGACAGGAAGTGATATGGCTGGGCATAGAAAGGCATATAAGGTGGGAGGAGACAGAGGTTGGCCTCTTTGCTTCCCTTCTTCCCTACACCTTCCCTTTTCTTTGCCTGAGGACTCAGACACAATCGGTCTAAAAATTCATGGAGACAGGATCTACTCCTTTAGGCTGAGAAGTTGGTGAGCTGAGAAATGACTGTGGCTTGTTCCACTTTCTTTCTGTTTTTTCAACATTTACCTCAATATCTGGCTCCAAGCTTTATTAAAAGACCAATTAGAATTTGTGCAACATGTTACTGTAATTCTTTTTACGTTTTTCCTTTTTTATCTTTATTTTTTTAAAAAAAGTTTTTTCCCATACTCACAACTGGTCCCCCTCCCTGCCCTTCTCCCAGTCATAGCTCAGCTTCCACCCCCTACATCCATTCCCCAGGAACACCAAGGAATCCCAAGATGTGTCAGTTCTGTCTGGCATATTTAGTTGAGATAGGACCAAGTCCCTCCCCTCAGTGTCAAGGCTGGGTAAGTGTTCCTCTGTCGGGACTGCTCTCCAAGTTCATGCACCAGAAATAAACTCTGCTTCTATTGCAAGAGGGTCCACAAACTGTCCATGGCATTCATCTGTTGTCTACATTCAGAGGGTTTAGTTCAATTTCATGTAGGTTCCTTGGATGTCATTTCAGAGTTAGTAAGCCATCTCTATGGGTCTCCTTTTCATGATCCCAATCCCTTTGCTCATATAATCTCTTCTCTTTCTCTTACTTCAGCTGGACTGGGAGCTCAACCAAGTGCTTAGCTATGGATCTCTGCTTCTGCCTCAATCCATTGCTGAATGAAGGTTCCATAATGACAGTTAGTGTGGTCATTTATTTGATTATAGAGGAAGTCCTGTTAGTCACCCTCTCCACTATTGCTTGGAGTCCTAGCCGGGGACATCTTGTGGGTTATTGGATGTTTCTTTAGCACCAGGTTTCTCTCTAACCCCACAATAGCTCCTTCTATCAAGATATCTCTTCCATTGTTCTCCCTCTCTGTTGCTCCTTCTGATCAACTATCTCTTTCTCTCATAATTTCCTCCCACCTCCCCTTGCTTGCTGCTCTGTATAATCACAATTTACTTAAAAGATCCCTAATTCCCCTTCTCCAGGGGATTCATGGATATCTCTCATAATTTCCTCCTGTTAACTAGCTGCTGAGGAGTTTGTGGATTGTATCTTTCGTTTATGTCTAAAATGCACCTATGAGTGAGAATATACCAAGTCTATCTTTCTGAGATTACCTCACACAAAATGATACTCTCCAAATCCATCCATTTCAAGATGTCATTTTTTTTACTACTTAGTATTGCATTATGTAAATGTCCCACAATGTTTAATCCCATTCTTATTTTGAGAGGCATCAGGGTTGTTTCTAAGTTCTGGCTATTATGAATAATACTACTTTGAACATAGTTGAGTTAATGCCCATGGGTAAGAATGTGCATCATTTGAGTACATGCCCAATAGTGGTATTGCTGGATCATTGGGGAGACTGATTCCCAGTTTTCTGAGGAATTACCATACTGAATTCCAGAGTGGCTATACAAGAGGCCTCCAAAAGTGGAGGAATGTTCCCTTTGCTCTGCATCCTTTCCAGCATAGGCTGTCATCTGTGTTTTTAATCCTAGCCATTCTGACAGGTATAAGATTGTATTTCTCTGGTGGCCAAGGATGTTGAGTAATTTTTTATGTGCCTTTCAGAAATTTGAAATTTTTCTGTTGAGAATTCCCTTTTTAGCCCTGAACTTCATTTTTAATTGGATTATTTGTTTTTCTGACCTCTGGTTTCTTGAGTTTTCTATATATTTTAGAGATCAGTCTTCTGTCACATGTAGGGTTGGTGAAGATATTTTCCCATTCTGTAGACTGTCATTTTGTCGTATTGATCATGTCCTTTGCCTTTCAGAAGCTTCTCAGTTTCAAGAGGTCTCATTTATTGATTGTTGTTCTTGGTGACTGTGCTACTGGTGTTATATTTAGGAAGTGATTGCCCGTGCCAATGCATTGGACAATATTTCCCACTTTCTTTTCTATCAAGTTAAGTGTAACTGGGTTTATGTTGAGGTCTTTGACCCATGTGAACTTGACTTTTTTGCTGGGTGATAGATATGAATCTATCTGCATTCTTCTACAAATCACTATCCAACTATGCCACCTCCATTTGTTGAAGATACTATCTTTTTTCCATTCTATATTGTTGGCCTCTTTGTCAAAAATCAGGTGTTCATAGGTGTGTGGATTAATTTTGGGGACTCTAACTTGATTCCATTGATCCACAAGTCTTTTTTTATGCCAGTACCAAGCTGATTTTATTATTGTAGCTCAATAGTAGGGTTTCAAGTCAGGGGTGGTGATGCCTCACAAAATTCTGTTGTTGGACAGGATTATATTGGCAATCCTAGTTTTCTTGTTATTCTGTTTGAAATTGAGTATTGTTATTTCAAGGTCTATGAAGAACTGTGTTGGGATTTTAATGAGATTTCTTGAAACTGTAGATTGCTTTTGGTAAGATTGCCATTTTTAGGATATTGATCCTACATATCCAGGAGCATGGGAGATCTTTCCACTTATATCTTCTTCCATTTCTTTCTTCAATGACATAAAGGTTTGTCAAACAGGCCTGCTACTTCTTTGGTTAGAGTTACGTGAAGATCCTTAATACTATTGTTAGTTATTATAAAGGGGTATGTTTCCCTGATTTCTTTTTCAGCCCTTTTATCCTTAGTGTATAGGAGTGCTGTGGATGTTTTGAGTTAATCTTGTACCCTGCTAAATTGCTGAAGGTGTTTATCAGTTGTAGGAGTTCCCTGGTAGAATTTTGGCATCAGTTATGTAAACGATCATATCATCTACAAATAGAGATAGTTTGACTTCTTCCTTTTCAATTTATATCCCCTTAATCTCATCTTGTTGTCTTATTAATCTAGCTAAATCTTTGAGAACTATATTGAAAAGATATGGGAAGAGAGAATAGACTTGTTCTGTTCCTGATTTTAGTGGGTTTGCTTTGAGTTTCTCTCCATTTAGTTTGATATTGGCTGTTAGCTTGCTGTATATTACCTTTATTATGTTTAGGTATTTTCCCTATATTCCTGATCTCTACAGGACTCTTATCATGAAAGAGAGTTGGATATTTTCAAAGGCTTTTTTAATCATCTATTGGGATGATCATGTGGTGTCTTTTTATCTTTCAGGTTGTTTATATGATGGATGACATTCACAGTGTTTTGTATGTTAACCCATCCCTACGTTTCTGGAGTTAAGCCTACTAACCATGCTGGATGATTTCTTTGGATTTGGTTTGCCAGTATTTTTGTGTTTGGTTTGTCAGTATTTTATTTTTGAATTTGGTTTGCCAGTATTTTATTGAGTATTTTTGAATGGTTGTTCATGATTGTTTGTAATTTGTTTCCTTTTGTTGCATTCTTGTTTGGCTTGTGTTTCAGGGTGACTATAGCCTCATAAAAAGTTTGGTAAAGTTCCTTCAGTTTCTATTGTGTGGAAAAATTTGGGTAGTATTGATATTAATTTATTAATTTATCTTTGAAGTTCTGGTAGAATTCTGTGGTGAGACCGTCTGACCCTGGGCTTCTTTTGCTTGGGAGAATTTTAACAACAGGTTCAATTTTTATGAGTGCTATAGGTCTATTTAGATCATTTATCTGGTCTTCATTTAATTATGGTAAGTGGTACTTGTTCAGAAAGCTGTCCATTGCTTTCAGGTTTTCCAATTTAGTAGAGTATAGGTTTTTGAAGTGCGACCTAATGTTTCTGTGGATTTCCTTGGTGTCTGTTAATTTGGATGTTCTCCATCTGCCTTTTGATTAGTTTGATAAGAGTTAGTTGACTCTCTTGAAGTACCAACTCTTTGATTTAATGATTCTTTGTATTGTTCTCTTTGTTTCTATTATATTGATTTCAACCCTAAGTTTGATTATTTCCTGCCATGTACTCCTTCTGGGTAAGTTTTCTTCTAATTGTTGGAAACCTTCACCTGTGCAGTTAGTTCTCTTGTGTGAGATTGCTCTAGGTTTTTCATATTGGCATCTAGTACTTTGATTTTTCCTCTTAACTCTGCTTTCGTTGTGTGCTATATGTTTGGGTATTTTGTGCATTCATTTTCATTGAATTCTGGGAAGCCATTGATTTCTTTCTTTACTTTTTCTTTGGCAGACCTGAGTTCAGTTGAGAGATGTTCAGTTTCCAAAAGTTTGTAGGCTTTCTGTGGTTTGTGTCATTATTGAACTCTAACTTTAGTGTATGGTGGTCTTTTAGGATACAAGGAGTAATCCCCATTTTTTGTGTCTATTGATATTTGCTTTAAGACTGAGTATGTGGCCAATTTGAGAGAAAGTTCCATGGGTGCTAAGAAAAGGGTATATTCCCTTTTTTGGGTGGAAAGTTCTGTATGTATCTATTAAGACCATTTGGATCATAATATCTGTTAGATACTATCGTGGTAAATTCACTAGCAAAATATCATATGAAGAGTTAATATTTATTGAAGGGCATATGAATACTGACCGTACAAATTGAACCTTAATACAGTTCTTGGAGATAGGAACTAGGGCTGCTTATCCATTTTCTGAGAACACAGGAACAAAACAAGGGCAAGTTCAGTGTCTGAGAATATGATCATGCCCCATTCAGGCTCCCAGTACTCCAGAGATACACCTCCAAGCCTTGTCAGCCAACACCTGAATCCCACTTCAAGACCCTTATTTGTCCATTGAGTTTCTGTCTGGTAGACCTACAGCTGGTTCTTACATCCTAACTCAACCCATTCTCATAATTTGTCTGCCATTGGCCTGTGGCTCAGTAGTGTTCCTTACATGCTTCTTGTGGGTGGCTAGATAGATTTTTTTGACTCTGCTCTGCTTCTCCTATGCATGCTGTGAGTTTTCCTTCTACTTTTTCTATGGTGCCTATCATGTGCCAAAACAGCTCCTTTATCTAAATATTGATATTAACAGCACACAGAAAGACATTCCCACATCATTAGATGCATAGAAATGGATTTATGGCTTCTCTTTGCCTTACTCACAGATTTATCATATGTAGCTTTAAACCATAGTTACTAAAGTGTACTGCAAAATACCAGCGGGTATACTAATTACTGCTTGTTTGTGTCATACATCCTTTACCCCATAAACTACCTCTCAGTGAAAACTGTTTCATTCTTAGCTCCTATGAAATCTGTTTCTATGTTCTTCACGTGAGTGAAAACATGTCTGCCCTTGCTCAATTCAATCTCTTTCTTTTAATTTCAATGAACACTCCAGGGCAACAAATCAGAACAAAAGTTTACCTCACATTTGAAGACTCAATTTAACTTCATACATAGTCAGAGAATCCA
This sequence comes from Phyllotis vaccarum, assembly GCA_033318265.1. NCBI lineage: Eukaryota > Metazoa > Chordata > Mammalia > Rodentia > Cricetidae > Phyllotis > Phyllotis vaccarum. The sequence continues at coordinate 126,693,191 of JARWLC010000013.1, forward strand.
ACTGATTCCTAATTTGCTCATAGATCTAATCAGGGGTAGGTGATCTCAGGATGAAACGATGAAAGGGACCACAAAGAAAGTTCATGTACTGAGGGTTATTGTCCATCCCTGCCTCCTTTACTCACAGGACAATTTTTTTTTTAAGTTGGAAGAAACTCCCTTCCCGGGATAGTTTATTTTATGCTGGAACAAAATCAGATGATGTATTCTCAAAATTTCACTCATCTTGCTGACAAGAAAAAATAGAGCTCTTTTGAAAATAACTCTGTAAAAAAGATTCCCGAGGCAAAGTTCTGTAAGGTGAGTTGACCAGGTAGGGCGTTGGCATAAGCAGATTCATGACCAAGGACCATGACAGAAAGATTTTTCAGAAGGTGGAAACCAGAGGCATCCTCAAAATGTCCTTCTCCAGTATCCCTGAAGAATTTAGAATGGTAATTGAGTGCTAAATGCATTTGGTAATAATCAGCACTTTGAAATCAGGAGCAGGACCAAAGGGAGACCTGATAGCATCGAGCATTTCCAATGTAGTTGGGAAATGGCTGTTATGCAAATCTCTCACTTGATCCCCACATTTCCCAGCATCAATTATCTTGATTTTCTTGGTTGACCACTGAGGTCCTCCAACATAGAGACCTTTCTAGTATGAATGGCACACATGTCCAGCAGAGAGTACTTCTAAGATTTTATATTTTCTTGTTTTCTCGGCCTTCCAAGATATTGCTTCATATTTCTCTGAGGAAGAATGGGAAAATATCACCTTCTTGCAGAAAATTGTCTACGTGTATATGAAAAGAACCTACTTCAGAATGATGGCCTTAGATAATAGGAAGTTCCAGGTTCAGACAAGCCTGGGTGTTTCCCAGTTATTTTCTATGCCACAGCTTCTTTTCAACATATAGTATGTACCTCTCTCTGTCACACAATACTTTTCTTCACAGTGAAATGTCCAAGTGCTGGCTGAGCATGCTGCTTTCTCCAACGTGTTCGGGGCTGAGAGCATAGAGCACAGGCAATACGGCTCAGGCCTGCAGCAACCTGCACTTTTCTTTCCTGCAGGCTCTTGTTCTTGTGGGCCTTAAGGTCTGTGCTGCATCCCAGATCCTAGCCGCATTTCCATTTTTGTGATGTCTGTTAAAGAGCAAGCACTTTGTTTCCTTTTAGGGGTCACAGTCAACAAACCAATTTTCATGCATTGCAAGGACAAAGCGAAAGAATCTCCACTGGAATGTATTGAAGTTCATGGCCCTAACAGTGGTGAGTAGTTAGAGAGGGGCTGTGAAGAATCACCTTTTCAGTCAAGATACCTGGTAAGGTTGCAGGCATGTCTTTTCTTCATCTTCAGGTTAGAGCTGTGTGGAAAACAGTTCATTTAGAGGATGGTGTAAAAGACCCTGTCATATAATATTCCAAAACACATTATTTGGATAATAAGTAAATGGTTAATATGTAGCACCTGTCCCTTATCACATCCTAAACACAGGCAGACACATACACCCTATACACATACATGCAGACACTGTCACAGAGATACAGCTCAACACACATGCGCGCGCGCGCACGCACACACACACACACACACACACACACACACACACACACACACATTCTCTTTTATACTTGACTTCACTGCAAATAGATCATCATATTATAAATGGATCTGTTAACTCCAGAGATGATCCTGTTCCCACTGCTTCCAATTTGGCAGGCTGGATGCAGTCTAATTGTAGTTCATTAACCTAATTTCTTAATCCTTTTTCAATATGGTATTTTATTTAATTCATTGAGAATTTTATATATTTTGATCATTTTCACTTATACCTTATTCTTTCATCTAATTAACATAAAAATTTTTATGTTTTTCTCACTTCCCCACATTCCTCAAACTCAACGTCTTGCTTTTTAATTTTTTAGAAATAACCAACCAAGCCCAATTTGTGCTCTTTATATAACATGGGATGAGAAACCATCCACTAGAACATACTTGACTTACTAACGACCACAACCTTAAAAATACTGACTCTCCCTCCCATGAAAGCCATTTATTATCAAAAAGGATACCCACAAAGGGGTGGAAGCTCATGAGTACCTACTCACTCCATGCTAGAATGCTGACTGGTTTGACAATGCAGGTCTTATATAGGCAAAGGCAACCTCTCTGAGTTTATGAGTGTAACAATTTGTCATTACCTTAAAACACTATATTGCTCTGGTCCTTCCTGTCTTCTGCTTCCTACAGTCTCTATATCCCCCTTTTACAGTGGTACCTGAGTTTGGGAGGAAGATGCATGACATATATGTTCAATGTTTAGCTGAGCAATGGATAGACACATTTTCTACATTCTAACCAGTTGGGGGTTCCTGTATTATCCATCACTCACTTTAAAACAAAACTTCTCTAATAATGCCTGAGAGCTATCTAAAGTGAAGAGATATGAATTTAGATGTCACTCTGTACTAAACTCAATTAGCAAAATCATAGTAACAGTTTCCACCCATGGGGCCTATGGAATCATACATTCTTGGTCAGCTTTACACTATCAGGTCTGCATTTTTTCAATCACAATAGTTTAATAATTAATGTATTGGCTCTTTAGCTCATAGCTCAAACCACTGACATGCATTCATGTCTTTCATTTCTGAAATCCAGGTGATGCCTCTGTCGGGCATTCTCCCACAGAGTCTGTTTGTTCTTTCATACTGAAGCTTACTTTCTAAGCAGGAATCACCAGCTAGCCTCTGTAAATTGACTATGCATTCCCCTGGCTGGAAATCACAGGGCTCCTCCCACTGTGATAGACTTCAGGATATATCCACATTTGGGAACTGTTTGCTCCACAGACACAACAAGAGGAACCCTTAGAAACACCTGGCTATTTATGAAATGGAATTTTCTATAATTGTAGTTTATTGTTTAGTGTATAGAGCTAAGGGAGCTGAGAGTTGGTGGCCAGTGAGGGTACAGTTAAGAACTGAATAAAACAGAAGGGATTATAAGAGCAAGTGTTCAGTTCTATTATTCTAGCATTTAAAATGCTTTTCCACTTGGGTGTGTTTTGCATGTGATAATTGGAAAGTTCTGTAGAGTCATTAAAGCAAGACTTTTCTCAGGAACATGAAGAGATATTGCTTCAAAGCCAAAAGCACATGAAAAAATAAAATAAAGAGGGTGTATGGAGAGACTGCTCAGTGGGTAGGGTATCTGCTCTTGTTCCAGAGGACTGGAGTTCAGTTCCTAGCACCAACACTGAGTGGCTCACTACTATCTGTCACTTAAGTTCAAGAGGATCTGACACAGTAGTCTTGCCTCCCCAGACACACCCACCCATGGGTCAAACATACACAGAGACATATACATGTACACATAAATAATAAATATAAGAATAAAATAAAGGGCAATAAGTTACTGTTTTTTCAGTTGTATATAGATTTCCTCATTCAACAATCAGGAAGTTGAATGACAGGTAGCTTATTATTAGTGACATTTATATCAATAGAAATGGTGTAGTTATCATCTTATCAAATTCTACACAAAGTGTTCTTACAAATGTCCTGTGTGATGCCACTATTGACAACATATTCATTGATACCTAGATCAGTGTGTCTCTTTTCTTTCTTCCCCATTGCCTGCATTAATTTGTACAAATCATTTTGGTACAGTTCTTTCTTCCCTCTTCTATTCACTCTTTTATTTACTGTCCATGTGATGAACCACAAGTTTATGTGTGAAGCCTTATATTTTATAGACTACCAACCTTTCATAGAACCCATGGACTCCACAAGTGATTTTCTTCCCGAAATCTTCTTTATTATGGATTCCTAATTAAATGTACATTATTCTGCTTGTATAAATGGCAGTCTATGAAAAATATAAAGGCAAACATTTAGTCCCAGGAACATGCTGTACTTAGGACATCCCTTTCTTAATTGAACACCCATGCTCTTTCTTATTTGGCTACAAATAATGACAAATACTTCTCCAGGTACAGTTAGCATGTTATGAAAATCAATAAAAACACCTACAAAGGCTTGAGCCCTTCATCATTCTGTCATGGAAGGAGAGGCTCACCAGGTTCCACCCTCTCAGAGGATATGAGGGCAGTTAACAGTTGTCAGGGAAAAGACAGATGAGGCCCAGGGCACATGTAAATATGCCCAATTAAACTCATTTAGCCCCACCAATATAAAATATGAAATGAAAGATAATCTAGTAATGGCGAGGAAGGGCATTGACATGAGTCAAAAGAGGTTAATGAGTCTAAATTATCACAGCACATTATACATGCATATAAAAATGTCATATCGAAAGGTAACAGCATATATAATTAATGTATGCTAACATAGTCTTTGGAAAACCTCAGAAATTACTTAACCTCTAATACAGTATAGGAATCCTACAGAGAGCCTGAACAAGTGCTTTAGTGTTTAAAAATGCTGAAGGAGGTGGAATGAGAAGAAAATAACCCAAATGAGTTCCAGGTACACTAGGCTAAGGATGGGCCCAGAGAAATCTGCACACCCAAGAGAAAGCACGTTTTGGGGACAGACAGTTGGGTGGCAATGGATGAGAAGGAATCATTGAAGATTCAAAACTCTGGCTTCCATGGCATGTTCTGAGTGAGTGGCATGGGCCCACAATACTCCACAGCCTTGCTGTGTGACAAGATCACCCAGCACCAGTTCAGAGGTTAGCAAGGGTCTCCATATTCATAATTTGATTTGTCCTTCTGAAAGACATGTGACAATGGACAGGTTTTCTACATACTCTGTGGTTCATTTCTTTAATCCACACAATATAAGAAAATGATCATTGGGCCCTCTTTCTAATGAAGGATAAAATAGGAATTCTATACCAGATGATGGGGGAGAGGGACCAAACAGTACACTGGATTACCTGGAATGGTCTTTGGTCTGTACTGCTGTGTGGCTAATATCTCAGTCTTTACAAGCCAGCAAACATAAACATCAGAATGGAAAGGCCCATGGGCTCATGGGAGGAAAATGCCCTGTTCTATTCTGACAAAACAAGACCCTAAACTATCTAGTTCTCATGCACTAATATCTCCCTATTTCAGAAGGTGGCATTCATGTAAATGTATGGGCTCATCGTTTGAGGGAAAGAAAACATCGAGTGATATATGAAGAGATCAGTGACCCTGAAGAAGAAGATGATGATGAGGATGACTAAATCTGTAAGTGGTCCTTTGACACATCTCCCAAACCCCAGAACACATACTTTTTTTGATATAATATTAGATCACTTATCCACTTCTAGTCCTCTGGGGTGCAACAGTGAAGCTGAAGTATCATATCATGCTTCCTTTACTGCAAAGCTGGGTAATTTGGAGACCTTCCCTACCCAGGATGCTATGAGCTCCCAAATCCCAAGTCAGCTCTCAAAGTACAGGCCACATCTTACTCTGGTTTAGAAATTTAAGGAAAAGAAAGGTGAGGCAGTCACCTTGCTCTGAGAAAAGGGTTTGCCTGTGTAGCACAGGCTGTGAGGTTGGGTGAGAAGGAAGCATGTGGGCTGTGAAGGACAGGAGGAAACAGACCAGTGAGTAGGTAGTGTGAATTTGCTAGTGTTTCTTTTCTTTCTTGTCTTAACCACAGAGCTTTGAAATAAACCCACCATGAGAAGAAGAATGCGGTGGGAATTCCAGACCATAGCTACAATGTTGAAAGACTAAATGTCAGTTATATGTATAAATACATTATTTATTAAAATTTATTATAATTCTAACAGTTAAGTATCCATTTCCATATTATTTGTCAAGTTTTCTCTTAGTAATTTTGTAGGAGGTAACCAATACTCTGTTAGGACCTTGTGCCAAGTATTCCCTATGTATTCTTTCCACTGTACTAAGTCTCATTAGTATTGGTCTTCCTTTGCCGGGCAGTGTTTAAGCATAGATCTCTCTGTATGGTATCTGGTCAGCACTAGGGATACTACATGCTAAGCACTCTGTTAGTGTTAGTTTTACTGTGTAAAAACCACTCTGGTAAAATATCAATGTTTCAAGTAGGCTAGATGGCTTTGTGGTAGAGGATCCTGCTGCCAACTCTGACGACATGATTTCTATCCTAAAGACCCACATGATGGACAGAGAGAACTGACTCCCTGACAATGTCTTTTGACATTCAAAATTGAACACACACACTCCAAATAAATGAAAATATAATAAAAGAAATCTGTCAATATTCCATTCAGCATCAAAGACAGGAGATGTAGGTCAAAAGGACCAGGAAAAGAAACCCACCCTGGTCCTGGATCTTGAGCCAGTGAAAGAAACACTTTAAATCTGAAGCCAGAACCAAAGAAACACTCCCTGACCTTGAACCCAGAGCCAGTGCACGAAATATACCTTGACCCTGAAATTAGAGCCAAAAGGATAAAAAAGACAAGTGAAAGAAACATAATTTAGGCCTGAAACCAGACACGAATCAGCTTCCGAATAACTAAAACAATCAGTCCCTGAGCATAAAATTCAGCACCCTGACCCTGAAATTTGAGCCAAGGAAAGAAACACATGAGCCCTCAAACAGAATCAAAGAAACACATATTGTCCCTGAAACCAGAGCCAACTCTGCCTCTGACCAACTAAACCAACCAATCCCTGAGCAGGAAATCCAGCTAATCCCTAAGTAGAACATCTTCTCACTGGAAACATTCCACCCCTCAGAAGCCCTATATAAGCCCCTCTATTGGTTTAGCTATCAGCTGTCCTTTTCCATCAGGGTAGAGGCAGCCACTCTCCTGTATTCCTTTCCCAAACGAATCTCTTTCTTAAAAGAGTTTTGGGTGAAGATCTTCTTTTGCTGGTGAGGAGCAGAGTCTCCACTAGGAAGCTCCCTTGGAAGATGAGTAGAGCATCAGAAGACATGGATATCTCTGTTGCAAAGCTCCTTTCGAGGGAGTTGAACAAAGTTAAGCTGTAACAGTTCTCTCTCAGAGATGAACATCCCCACTGCATCTCAGCTTCAGGTATACCCTGACTTCCTGACAAGTCAGGATATCTTTCTTCTCACAGCTGTAGGTATCCAGGATACCCTCCACAGCTGAAGGTATACCCTGACTTCCTAACAAGTTAGGATACCTTTTCCTCCACAGCTATAATACTGGCAGGTATAGACTGCCATCCTGACAAGAAAGAATTGTATACCTGTTCCTCCAGAAGAGTTTAGAGAATAACAGTTTTAAGGCTTATATTGAAAATTATAGAAGGTAAATATGAGACCAGGGGTTTTGGAACAATATAGACAATGGACATATAATCTGTGTGTGCTGTGGTCAGGATTAGACTTTATTAATATTACATGGCAGATACTCTGAGGTTAGTTGTGTCATACACCCATTTCATCCACCATTCTTATGTAGAAACTATAATGCTCAATGTAGCTCTCCTAGTGGTGATAGAGGTAATATGGATTCCTACAGATATGGCTCTGATGAGTTGAAGTGTAGGCCTTGTGGAAAGCTAAGAGCCTGAAGATCTCTGCCTCAGTACTATGTGAGGAAGCAGAGAGGAGTCATAGGTGTTGGTAAATGATCATGTTAAACAAAACAAGCCAAGTGCAGAAAGACAGATGAGTCAAGCTTAATTTCAATGAGTAACAACATTTCAATTTGTGTTTTGTGTCATTCTGTGTGTTGGACATAAAACTAGGGTACCATAAGATAGGAGGCTGAGTCCTTAAAGAGGTAAAAAGAGTGACTCTATACATTGGGCATGAAGGTAACAGGGACAATTAGGGATAAAGAAGAGGACTAGCAAGATGAAGACAGATGGTGGGACAAGGTGATTTCCATTTTGATTAGAAACCAAGAACATAAGAACATGTCATTATGAAACCTACTACTTTCTATGCTACCATAAAAAATGAAGTAAATATAGTCCTGAGGACGAAATACTAAGAGAAAACAGTGTATGTTTGAGTCACAATTAGTGGTCTTTAGGTGGAGAAAATAATCTTATATTTGGAGAAAGCTGGGATCCATGAAAATGGAAGTTGAAAACTGGCCATTCTTGTCACTCTCTAGAAGTTCCCTTACCCTGTCATCTGTCTCACTAACACCCACTGTATGGCCATCAGAAAAATCACACATGTCAAATAGAAATTAAAGACCACTCTCAAGCAAATGTTAATGGTGACAGGCTGATGACTTCTAGCTGCAGTAGTATGCTCAGAAGTCTGTAGGATGGACCTTGTATTATAGATTTCTGAAAATATGGTCCAACCCTATTTTGTACTGCAGTCATAGAATGGAAGAATAATATCCATGGTTCAATTGATTTATGGATATTTAAGTATTCCACATACACATTTATAGAGATTAAATGGATATGATTTACTTTGAACATATTAGACAGCCCCAAACTGTAACTATTTATGAAAATACTAAATACACAATGAATACAACTTAAATGATCCAAGTGCCAATGGAAGTTCTGTATCTAAGTTATTCAGAATTCAATCTGTGTTTGCATCAGGATCTTGCTGCCTGGAGGATATTCGGCAGTTACAAATCCAACTGGAAATGACACTTAAAGTAGGTGTGGGTACCAGTCTAAAAGGGTATTGTGCTTGCTAAGTTCGTTGCTATGGACTGCTCTTATAAGGATCAAATTCATCTGTGGTGATATATTGTGCACACTCTAATAAAGTTTGCCTGAAGATCAGAGGACAGAGGCAGCCACAGTTAGCCATAGAGGTCAGGGAGTGGTGGCACATAACTTCAATGCTAAAGTTCCAGAGGCAGGGGAAGAGATTGTTCTGGGTCTCTGTGAGTTCAAGACCAAACAGAGGCAGGTGGTGGTAAACACACCTGCAATCTCAGCCCTTGTGATCCCACACTCCTGCTCCCAGTACTTGGGAAACACAATGTCTTTAATTCAAGCACTAGGATGTTTGAACCAGGAAGTGAAATGGCTGGGCAGAGAAAAAGATATAAGGTGGAAGAGATATGATTTCAGCCCTTTCCCTTTGGTTGAGGACTCAGAGACATTCAGTCTGAGGACTGAATCTATCCCTGGCTACTGGATCTATCCCCTTTCAGCCTGAGAAATTTGTGAGGTGAGTAGTGACTGTGGCTTGTTTCTCTCTGTCTCTAATCTTTCAGCTTTTCCCCAATATTGTAAGATCAATTACCATTCATGCAATATTCATCCAGCCTCTTTATTAAAGTAAGTTTGACAAGAGCTTTATGCTCCATTGCTGAGCCATCATCTAAAATATATGGCTCCAGGTACTGAATAAATTGGTGGTGCAAGGAAATGAAAAGCACAGTTAACTGCATGCTATGTTGTTTTAACTGTAGATCCTGCTAGAATGGGATCTTCCTTCAGCTCCTCTGGCTACTCTTCAGAGGCTCTGCCCAGATACATTTTACCTCTCCTTCTAAGTGTGTTGGGATTAGGGTTTTCCCCACAACCTCTCTTTAGAGTGGAGAATCTAGTTCCAAGTCACCAATTTTACCCAGCTTGATGAATATAATTTTAGAAAGAAACCAATAGTCAAAAAATGACAAGGTTATTGTCTTTAGGAATGAGAGAAACTTAAAATAGTCGATTGTAGGCAGAAGTTTCTATCTTGGCAGCCTCTCCCTAGCAGTTGCTTCCTAAATAACTGACTCAGAAGTTTAAAATTAAGTATTAAGTAATACTAATAGTAATAGTAATAAGCTGACTCTTACACTTAAACTAACCCATATTTCTATTTATATTTAGCCATGTTGCTTGGTAACTTTTCTCAGTACAGCACCTTCTCCGTACTTCTCTTTTTCAGAACTCTCAGTTTGTCTTTCTCATCTCTACTTCCTGCTCCTCTACTGGCCAATCAGTGTTTTATTAAACCAATTTGAGAGACAAAATATTACTATGTACAAAAGCACCATTTCACAGCATTTCTGCCTTTTGTCTATTTAAGAAGGAAGGTTTTAAATATAACATGTTATGACTATATACTACAAAACAGTATCAAGATAGAATTATATAATGACTTATCTCTCCCCTTCATCCAGGCCAGTAGAGAAAAAGCCCTGTAGGCTAGAATCCCCAATAAAATCCAGTTTTCTGGACACCCTCAACTTGAAAATTTCTGCAAGGCCCAACCCACCCCAGAACCCAGTAACTTCAGCGGGTACTCAATACCCACAGATCCTCAGCACCTATTGGACCAAGAGGTGAGTGGCACCCAGCTCAGGAAGAGATCCCAGTCTCCTGGGACACAACCCTTGGAACCTAACCCACACTCATATCTTCCCTACATCCAGGCCACAGGAAAACCCCCTGCAGACCAGGAATCCCCAGTGAAGCCTAGTTCCCAGAACACTCCTATGTACAAATCCCACCCCATCACCTCATGACCATAGTGATTACTTGAGACCCACAGTCCCCCAGTATCTATTAGATCAAAAGCCCCTATAGGATTAAGAGCACCTTCTAGATCAAGAGCTCATATTGGACCAAGAGTGAATCCCTGAGACAGACATTCTGCCAGCTCTTATTGCACCAAGAACTGGGCACTGTGACACAGAATATGCTACCTCCAAGTGGACATAGAGCCCAGTTTGTACTAAGAAGTGTTCCTGATACACACAGGAATAACAGATTGCAGCAGAGTCACCTCCCTGGGATAGATACAAATCCTGAAATGGGCAGATCCTAGCTCAAGAATACATATAACAACATAAAGAACAATGTGGCACCACTAGACTCTGGTGGTTCTACAACAAGATCTGATCATAACAACAAAGAAGAAAGAATAATGAAGAAGCAGGAGGAGAAGAAGAGTAGGAGGAGGAAGAGAAGATTAAGAAGAAAATAACCTTAAAAACACTTTTATGAAGATAATCGAGGCCTCAAAAGAGGAAATAAATATCCCCCTTAAATAAATACAGGAAAAGACAAGCAAAAAATTGGAAGAGATAAACAAATTCTGGATGAAAATAAAGAAAACCGAGAAAAAGTAATCAAACAAGTGAAGGAAACAATTCGAGATGTAAACATTGAGATGGAAGCAATAAAGAATACACAAACTGAGGGATGGTGGAAATGGAAAATCTGAAGAAATGCAATGGAACTACAGATGCAGAATAACCAACAGAATGCAAGACTAAATGGAAGATTTGATAGTGGAAGCAGATTTGTCACTCAAAAAAAAAAAAAAAAAAAAAACCTCAATAAACACCCCCCCACACAAAATAATAACATAAGACGTCCAGGAAATCTGGGACACCATGAAAAGACCAAACTTAAGAATAATAGGAATAGAAGAAGAATACCAGCTCAAAGGCACATAAAATATATTCAAGAAAATCAGAGAAATGTCTAAAGATATAAGACGCTTATGGAACACAAAATAGACTAGATCCCTCCAAATGTTTGCTCACCACATAATAATCAAGCCAGTAAACCTACAGAATAAATAAAGAATACTAAGAGGTGCAAAGAAAAAATTCAAGTAACTTATAAAAGCAGACCCATCAGAATATCACCAGACTGTTCAGTGGAAACAATGGAAGCCGGAAGATCCTGGTCAGATGTTATGCAGTCACTAAGAGACCATAGTTGCCCACACAGACTAAAATACCCAGCAAAAATATAAACCACCATAGATGGAGGAAACAAGATTTTTCACCACAAAACAAGATTTAAATAATACCTATCCACAAATACAGCCCTAGAAAATGCACTAAAGGGAAAACCCCAGCCTAAGGAAACCATAAGTAATAGATAACCCTCACAGAAGAAAAACCCTAAAAAGGGAAACAACACACATAATATCATCAATAATAATAAAACAAATAATCACTGGACATTAATATCCTCTAATATCCATTGACTCCATTCACCTATAAAAAGACACACCCTAACACAACGGATACAAATGGAGAAGCCATCTTTCTGCTGCATATAAGAGACACATGTCAACTTCAACTACTGACTACTGACTCAGAGTAAAGGGTTGGGAAAAGACTTTCCAATCAAATGATCCTAAGAAACAAGCTGGTGTAGCCATCTGAATACCTAAAAATTAGACTTCCAACTAAAATCAAAAGAGATCAGCGTGGACATTACTTATTCATCTCAGGAATAATCCATCCAAATAAAGTCTCAATTCTGAAAATTTATGCCCGCAATAGAAAGGCACTTACATATGTAAAAGAAACATTACTAAAGCTTAAATCTCACATCGAACCTTAGACTTTGATAGTGGGAGACTTCAATACTTCACTCTCATCAATGGATTGGTAGGTCTACCAGACAGAAACTCAACTGACAAATAAGGGTCTTTTAGTGGGATTCAGGTGTTAGTTGACAAGGCTTGGAGGTGTATCTCTGGAGTACTGGGAGCCTGAATGGGGCATGACCAGACTCTCAGACACTGAGGTCACCCCTGTTTTGTTCCTGTATTCTCAGAAAATGGATCAGCAGCCCTAGTTCCTATCTCCACGAACTGTATTAATGATCAATATGTACCGTCAGTGTTCATATGCCCTTCAATAAATATTAACTCTTCATATGATATATTGCTAGTGAATTTACCACGATAGGATCTAACAGATATTATGATCCAAATGGTCTTAACAGATATATACATAACTTTCCAACCAAAAAATGAATATACCCTTTTCTTAGCATCCCATGAAATGTTCTCTCAAATTGACCACATACTCAGTCATAAAGCAAATATCAATAGATACAAAAAAATTGGAATAACTCCTTGTATCCTAAAAGACCACCATACACTGAAGTTAGTGTTCAATAACAACACAAACCACAGAAAGCCTACAAACTCATGGAAACTGAACATCTCTCAATTGAACTCATGTCTGCCAAGGAAAAAGTAAAGAAAGAAATCAAAGACTTCCTAGAAATCAATGAAAATGAACCCACAACACACCCAAACATGTAGGACACAAAGAAAGTAGAGTAAAGGGGAAAAGTCAAAGCACTAGGTGCCAGTATGAAAAACCTAGAGCAATCTCACACAAGAGACCTAACTGCACAACTGAAGGCTATCAAACAATTAGAAGCAAACTCATCCATCAATGTAAAAATACTCAATAACATACTGGCCAAACAAATTCAAGAACATATCAAAGAAATCATCTGTCATGGGCGAAAACACCTCTTTTATTTAAAGATTGATATGCACAGCACACAGAAAGACATTCCCACATCATTACATGCATAGGAATGGGTTTTTGGCGTCTCTTCCTTCCTCACAGATTCATCATATGTTGCTATAAAGCATAGTTACTAAACTGTACTACAAAATACCAGCAGCTATACAAATTACTACCTGTTCCTGCTGTACTTCCTTCTCCCCATAACCCACCTCTCAGTGATGACTGTTTCATTCTTAGCTTCTATGAAATCAGTTTGCATGTTCCTCATATGAGTGAGAACACCTAGATCTCAGTTCCGATGTTTAAAGAAGAGTCTTGTATCTGGTACCTTAAACCACTTGGCCATCCTGACACCCATGGGAACCTGAGAGATTGGGTCGGGTGGTGAATAGAGGGGAAGAATAATGAAAAATACATCTTGATAAGGGGAAATTTTGTGGTTAGGTAGAGAAATGGCCTAAGTAAACTCTCACAAATCTCTAAGAATGACCCCAGCTAAGACTGCTAGAAATAGTGAATAGGTATCCTTAACTGACCATATCCTGTAATCAAATTGGTGACTATTCTAATAGTAATCAGAATACCTTTACACAGCCTCCAGCTTTTCTTCTTTGTTCTATTGTTGTAGACTCCTCCCATAAAGTCTTCTACTGTGAGAGTGGTCTAGACTTCAATGCAGCAATAACCATATCTGACCAGTCTTTTGGGATAATTTATTTACATGTTGACCAAAAAATTTAACATTTGTTTTACAAACTGTGAGTGCATACCTTAAGTGATGATTGCTTCTTGAATCTCCTTAAATCTAACATTCATAGGAAAGTCCAACTAGATTCAGAACAATTGTTATCATTTTTTGATTCCTTCAACGTTACCGAGTGTACTAAGTTTGGCTGTTTGAAAGCCTTAGGTATATTCTTATAATCTTACAAGTCAATGTTGAGATTAACTCCTTATATTCTTGTTTTGTTATGAATATTTCTGTGTTCTCTCTTAACAGGCTTTTCTAAGGTGTTCTTCTTGGCATTCACAGTAACTGACTTTTTAAGTGATAGAACAGAAATAATCAAAAAGTAATATTTATAATAAACATGACATTATTTTTCTTCTCCTTTACTGGTTCTAGTTTCAAATCATCTAGAGTAATGTTGGTGAAAGACCAACCACCGTCCATCATGCTACTCTTTCTCATTTTTAAGGTGTGAAAAAGTTCTCTCTCTGCTTTAGGCATAGTCCCCATTTTAAGTAATCCCAATTTACTCATCAAACCTGTTATCAATGATGATTAAGATGACTATGTTGGGGGCAGATACTTAGTGTCCAAAAAGAGGGAAAATACAACCCCCACGTAAAGAGGGAGGCTGCTGTCTGAAAAACTTGCCCAGATGAACATGGAGAAGACACACATATTGTGGACTCTGTCTAATGCTGGAGGCTAACTCCTAACAGAAAGCTGAGCCAGTTGGCCATGTAGACCTTTGGCTGGCAAGGTCCTTTTTTCCTAATTCAAGCCCTGAATGTTGAGCTCCAAATAATGTACAAGCTCTAGTTAGCATGTATTGAAATCCCTGAGTCAGATATTGATGAAAAGATAGAATATGAGAAAGAGGACACAGAACACAGTCAATTCTCACCCAACCAACTTCTCAGGATGAACAGGGTAAATGTTTCTCTTTTCAAGGGTCCTCAGCCTGACTGGTCACTTCTACAGAAACATGGTTACTAGGCCTAAGTAGTTCACTAAGTTTCTAGTACCAGCCAACATCACCTGATTTTTAAAAATTATTTCTTTCTGTCTACTGTTTTTGAATTTGGTTTGTTATATCAATAAGTCATTTATCTGTACATATTTTGTAAGTGTAGCACTTAGGGCTATTAACTTCCTTCTTAAAAATGCCTTGACTGTTTCCCAAAGGTTATATCATGGTGGTTTTGCTTCATTTAGTTCAAGGAATATTTTAATTTTTTGGCCCATTCATCATTTAATAATGAGTTGCTTAATCTCCATATGTTTATACATTTAGTCGACTTTTTTTGTTTGGTGTTCATTTTAATTTTATTGCATAAGGGTTGGGTATGATACATGAAATTATTTCAACTTCTCTGTATTTATTAATGCTTGTTCTGTATTTCTTAATGCTTGTTTTTTATTTGAGAAAATGTTATATTTTGAAGAAGCTTCCCTGTGCTGCTGAGTAGAATGTATATGTGTATACCCTTGGTATTTGGGTTGAATAGTCTCTAGATATCTATTAGGTTCATTTGATAGAAGATGTCAGTTAACTCTGAAGTTTCTCTTTTTTGTGTTCAGATGTCTTATCTATAGAAGAAATTGGAGTGTTGAAATTTCCCACTATTATTGGGTTTGTGTTAATCTGGGTATTTAATTTTATTAATGTGATTTGAGGAAATTGAGTGCACCACAGTTTTATGCATGTCTTTAATAATGTAATATTTTAATAATTAATTGATACCTTGATTAAAATTAAGTTCCTTTCTTTGCCTATAGTTTTTGCTTCAAACACTATATTGAAAAATATTGGGGATAGTGGTTTATTTTCAACTCTTTAAACGTATCAGACATGTTTATTCCTTGGAAAAATAAGACTATAGTCGGCAATGAAGTTTCAAAGTTTTATTATGTCATTCATAAATAAAAATAACACTATCTAAACCAATGTCTATGTTTAGAAGTCAGTAACGAAAAATTGTTCTTTCAACTCAGTACATAGAAAAATACAAAACATCCTTATTGTCAGAATGCCCCCCAAATTTAAAATAAAATGTCCCTAACTTTTATATCATGTATTATGGATGTAATTGTCTTTATGTTTCTTGTTTATAACTGAAACAATTTTTTTGTATTTGTAGTTTCTGATAAATGCATAATTTATGATAATATTTGTGTATTTTGTGGCAAAACTAACCTATTTATATACACATTCATATACACCCTTAAAGTTTAGGGCATAGAAGGACAATAAATTAGAAAGTACTAAAATAATGAATACTTGAACAACTCACATGCTTTATGGTAGGATAATTAATACTCAAAATATGAAATGTTCATGTTACAGATTTTCAGAAAGAGAAAATATCATTGTCACATAATCAAGTGGCAATAAAATTTTCCACATTCTTATTAATTTTAGAAATACTATCATTGTCTAAAATTTTACCTGACAACTCATTGATTGAGGAAAACAGAGTATGGCAAAAGTAAAATTACATATACAGTTTAGACATTTATATCAACTAATCCAAATCCCAGTGCAAACCTGCAACCATTTACTGGGAAATTAAAGGGAAAAATCATGATGGCCAAAGTTGTCTACTTCTTTACATAAGCTGTGATTTCCAGGTTGTATTTAGTCTCTCTAGTAGTATTGAGAGAGGTAATTTAACCTATTTTGCTCTTGTCTTTGAATAAGGCAGTTTCTGTCTTTCTAGTGACTGCATAAATAAACCATTGAGCTTCAATATTTGCTCACAAGTTTGGTGAATTATTGAGAAACATCTCTCCCTCTGTTTTTCTGAATTTACCCTCAAAGACACTGTATGTGTTTTTTATTTTTATCATTTTGCATTTTTTTGTAGTGCTGGAGATGAATCTCAGGGCCAAGACAGGGAATACTGTAGAGTCCAGACTTGTTTCTCTATTTAGAGTATTGCTTACAATCCTTTCCATTTAGAACAATGCTGGCTGTGGGAAAGCCATTGCTTTGTAATATGACCTAAAATTAATTTTAAAAAAAAGTCATAAGAAAACACTGAGAATATGAAGAGAAAGTTTTATTGCTGATCTCCAGGTCCACAGATCATTTCCTTTCCTGAAGAAGTCTGTCATTCTGAGTAGGCCATTATTGACAGACCAGTACCCATGATGGAAAGTCTAGGGAGCATCAGGGGACTGGCAGAAGCATATACTATTAGAGAAACCTTCCTAACAGAAAAACTTGGGGGAACTCCTGAGAGAGTACAATAAAGTTTAGACACATGCACATTGTGCACTATTATTTATAGGAATATTAATCTCCATTACATTCTTAGGTCTTTGGGGAAATAGCTTACATAGGAATAATTTCAACTTTAATACTTTCTTAAAAATGATTTAAATTTTATTAGTTTATTGTAGAGAAATCCCAGGTTAGACTGATTAAGGACTACGGGGAAGGAATTGAAATGGTAAGTGATCTTTTTAGATGAACAACTTCACAGTAGAGTGTAGAACTGGAGTCTAGACATAGGAAAAGCCCAGGTATTCATAGAAATGTTCATCTCAACAGGTTACCAGGTTCCGTAGCAGCCAATGATATGGAGAAGTATGATAAAGCCTCAAGTAGGCATATAGCCCCACTCACACACACCTTTGTGATGTACTTCTTTCCTGGAACCTTGATCTTATATTCCATTCTTACTTCACCTGGCAATCCATTTTCCTGAGACCTTCAAAGGAACTGGCCGCTCTAGTTGGCTGGTCCACTAAACTCAGTTGAATCAAGGTACTTTAAGTCTTTCTGGAAGGAAGTTTTGTCCTCTTTAACTGGTTTTAAGTTCTTTCTGAGGAATGCCCCTAATAATAATGATTTTTTTGGGCACAGATTAGCCCCACTGTTAGTACCCAACCACCATGGCTTATCTGTACCATCTATCCCAAATCTCTCAAGAAACGCACAGACACTCGTATTAAGTTCGTGCTGTTTAGCCTAGGTCTCAGGCTCATTGCTAGATAGCTCCTTCATCTTAACTCAAGCCATTATCATCAATCTTTCCTGCCACATGGCCCGTGGCTCACCTGTGTACCTTACATGTTGCTTTTTTGGGTGTCTAGCTCAATCTCTGAGACTCTGCCCTTCTACTACTACCTAACCTATTCTGATTTCCCTGCCTACTATTTTTTATGGTGTCTGTCATGGCCCAAAAAAATCTTTATTTACAGCATATAGAAAGACATGACTATAAGTTTGGTTATCACAAGTGACTATTAATCTGCATTTCTTAATTTTACAAATTTTAAGAGAGTAACATGATCATCATACCTTAAACAACAGTAGAAAAATATATACAGCATGAAAAAAACTGATCTTAAAGTTGTATCAGTAAACCAACCTCCATAGCACTGCAATGTCTGTTGAGATTAACAGTTGATTTTGGTATTAAAGTAAATTCAATAATCTAATTTTTAAAAAATCACTCATATACCATATGCCTTTTTTTCTTAGAAAGAGATTAACTATGACCATTAACCATTCATAATGAAAACAACATTTATAATCAATATTTTGGGAATTTGGGCATAATATTTCATTACTCCTGCCTGCTGATTAAGTGGCGCTGACAATCTTACAGGTTCTTGAGACTGGATCATCTTAGTCTTGAAGCTGATGTGACCATATCTTCTTATCACATAATTTTCAGGCAGTCTTGGTTAGTGAAATCCCATTTGCCTGGAAGAAATCTGCAGGTTTTCATCTTCTGTGGAAACAACAACAGAACCTCACTTCCAAAGCAACAAATCCTTAGAAACAAACTTCAAAGTCAAGATACTTAAAAAATATATGTTTTTGTTTTATTTAGCATCCTTTGGAATTGATTGTCTTCTGCAGTTAGCTCATTAACAGTTAAAAAATTAAAAGAAGACACAGTAATAACCATAATCCAGACTCTGTGTATTTTCCATCTTTATGTGGCTTATTATATTTTTATTCCTCTATTTCTCTTTTTGAAAGACTTTCTCTACCTTCTTTCTTTTCTCTCCCAATCTACATATTCCTTTTGACACATAGTTTAACCCATTGAGAGGTTGACTCTATCTGAATCTGTTTTATTGTGTATCATTAACTATTTTTAATCAGAAAATATTTTTAAAATGCTAGCACTCTCTGAAAGAGCCACATAGTTTTTGCCAATAAAGCTGTGTTAGGAAGTTCTCTTAAATGGTCCATGTCTCTAATCTCTGCAGGCAGACAGAGCACACCCAAGACAATGCCAATATCCAAAAAGCTGTCATTGACTCTGCTCCATTTTCTTCAAAATAAACAGAAGCCTTAAGTCATTCACATGCTATTGAAATTCCTGTGAGACTTCGGGATCTGGGTGCTTGCAGTTTATGCTCACTGCAATGATTCTGCTGCCATTTAGCCTGTGGTCTGGATGCCACACTAACTATGTACCATGACTGACTTCAGAGACACAATTTTGAACCTGCTCTTGGATCAGTTTCTCTGCTCTAGATCCCTTGGTAAGATTTCTCAGGCTTTGGGTGGGTATATTTGGTCCATTTTTGAATGCCTTCTGTAACAATGAGGATTTTGGCCCAGATTAGCCCCACTGTTCAGACCTGCCTAATGCTGCTTATTTGGACCAGCCATGTCAAAGTCCCCCCAAAAAACACACTGACTCTTATAGTAACTTCATACTGTTAGGCCTATGGCTTAGCCACATTTCTATCTAGCTCCTTGTTCTTACCTCAACCCAGCATATCCGAGCCATATATCTCTTTCATTCACCCCTGAAAGCCATGAGTTTGAGAGACCATTAAATCTGTGGAAATCCCCTCACCATCTCAATCTTAGAAAACACCACAGATACCTACATGATGCAGGACTCTAGTATAAAACTGCTGTGTAAATTAATTAATAGGATGACACAGAGTTATTTGAGCCCAGAGTTTCTCTGTCAGCTTAGCATCATATCTATACCATGTATCAAGGAAAAACATGAAGAGTCAGTAACGATGTAGACATACAGATTTACATTGAAGGAGGTTCCCAAAAATGTGTCTTTCATATAAAAATCCCCTAAGCCCACATTTGATAGCTAGGGCACACATGGCATTCTGGAAGAATGGAAGGTATTCTTTAACATATAATGACATGTGAGTCATGGGCACATATACAAACACACACAGAATAAAACTGTAATGAAGTATTATAACATATTTGAAGTCCCTTTGTTGCCTCTTTAACACAGACATGTTAGTTTTCTCACTACCCTTCTGTTTTGAGACCAAGACTTATATAGTACAGGGTGGTTTTGAACTATACCCATCTTCATATCTCATTTTCCTAAGTGTTAAGAACAGAGGTGTTCACAATCAACACTAGCTTCCGAAGATAATTTGTTCTAAGTATTACTTATGGTTTATTTTATTTTACATTCCAACCTCAGATTTCTCTCTACTTTTTTAAAAATAAAACTGTCATTCTTATTTATGTATCCCCCCATTCCCCCAGACTTCCCTTCGCCCAATCCCATCCAGTGAGCCTTTAGCCTCTCCCACCAATCCTCTCCCTGATAAGGGCAAGAAATCAGAAGGTGGATTAGCTCAGTGTGGCACATCCACTGCAGGCAAGTTCTACTCACTCATCCCAAAGACAAGGATGGGTTAGGATTTCCTGTATAGGTAATGTGCTCCAAGGTGACAGCCCACCCACAGGAACACAGTCTGATTTCATTCCTTGAGGCTCTACATACTGCCCATACCAATCTACCTACAGTTGCCTACCCTTGGAGGGCCTAGTTCCTTTTCCTGATGGATCTCCAGTGGCTATTCTTGATTCAGTGAGCTCCCCAGAGCTACTGGCAGCCATCTATGTGGGACTCCTCTTCATAATCCCTATCCTCCTGCTCATACAGCCTCTCCTCCCTTGCTCTCAGCTGGACCTGGAGCTCAGCCCAGTGCTCAGTCAGCCATGGATCTTTGCTTCCACCTCTCTTCTTTGTTGGATGCCCACCCTCTTTTCTACTCCCACATCCACTGCCCAGAAAGGTCAACTCCTCCTACGGGAGTCAACAAATCATGGCATATTAAGTTTGGCCCCACCCCTTGCACTAAGCAGAAAAAGGCCTCACACCACAGGGAATAGGTTTCAAGAAACTAGCTAGTGTGCCAGGAAAGATCCTAGTCCCACTGCTAGAGGCCCCATAAACAGACCAAGCTACATAACTGTCACATACATGAGGAGGATCATGGTCAGTCCCATGCAGGCTCCCTACCTGTTGGTATAGAGTCCATGAGTTCCCAGGAACTTGGAACAGTTGTCTTGGTGGTTTTCCCTGACATGATCTTGACCCTCATACTCAGCCCAGTGCTTTACTGTGGATCTCTTTCTGTGGCTCTATTTCCATCAGTTACTGGATGAAGGTTCTATGATGACAGTTAGGGTGGTCATCAATTTGGTTACCCGGGAAGGTCAGTTCAGGCACCCTCTCTGCTATTATTAGGAATCTTAGCTGGGATCATCTTTGTGGATTCCTGAAATTTTCCTTGGCAACAGGTTTCTCTCTAACCCCACAATGTTCCCCTCTATCAAGATATCTGCTTCATTTCACTCCTTCTCTGTTCCTCTCCCAACTCTGCTATTTTGATTCCTCATGTCCCCCTGCCCTTCCCTCTACTTCCCCATCCTAATTGTTTAGTCTCCCCCTCCCAAGGTGATCCAAGTCTTCATTTAGGGTACTCCTTGTTGCCTAGTTTCTCTAGGATGAAGGATTGTAGTCTGGCCATCCTTTGCCTTCATACTATCCACTTATGAGTATATGATATATTTTAATTTATATACAACGATAGTTCATGCACAAGTAAAATACAGTGTCGTGATTCAAGATATACATTTGTGTGCTTATCAAATGTAGACAATTCATATTTCTGTGTCCTCATGTAAAGGAAGTTGATGACCTCTCTCTTCTTCTATTTTCTGGTAAAATTGGGAAATTAATGAATGACCACTTATGTTAGGAAGGAATCTTATAGATTAAATTATGTATTACCCAGCCTGGTCTTGATGTCACTTTGTAGCTCAGACAGGCATTGAACATAGGACCTTTCTATCTCAACTTCCCAACATCTTGTATTTAATGTGTAACAGTGAGGTTTCTTGGCCCTGGGTGGCCAGGGGTCCAGACCCACAGACCTGCGTGCCCAGAACCCTTAACCTTCGGGGCTGATCAGGTCCCCCAAAATGATTCAGACACTTATATTAAGTTCGTGCTGTTTGGTCTGTGGCTCAGGCACATCCCCAGCTGGCTCTTACATCTTATCTCAACACATTCTCATTAATCCTTCTGCAACATGGCCCGTTGCTTACTTGTGTTCCTTAAATGTGTATTCTTTGGTGACTGGTTGATTTGTCTGCCTCTGCCCTGATTCTCCTACCTATGCTCTGATTTCCCTCCTAATTTTCTATGGTGTCTGTCATGGGCCAAAACAGCTCCTTTATTTAAAGATTGATATTCACAGCACAGAAAGCCATTCCCACATCATTACATGCATAGGAATGGACATTTGGCTTCTCTTTTCTTTCCTCACTGATTCAACATATGTAGCTTTAAAACATAGTCACAAATGTGTACTGCAAAATACCAGCAGGTAAACTAATTACTTCCTGTTCCTTTGGAACCTACTTCTCCCCATAACCCACCTCTCAGTTTCAACTGTTTCATTCTTAGTTTCTATGAAATCAGTTTCCATGTTCCTTTTATGAGTTTGAACACCTAGAACTCAATTCTGATTTTTAAAGAAGAGTCTTGACTCTGTCACCTTAAACCACTCGGCCATCCTGACACCCACTGGAACATGAGAGATTGGGTGGTGAATGGAGGGGAAGAATAATGAAAAAGACATCTTGATAAGGGGACATTTTGTGGTTAGGTAGAGACCTGGCCTAAAGAAAACTCTCACAAATCTCTAAGAATGACCCCAATTAAGACTGCTAGAAATAGTGGATAGGTATCCTGAACTGACCATATCCTGTAATCAAATTAGTGACTGCTCCAGTCTTAATCAGAGTGCCTTCAACCAGCCTCTAGCTTTGCTTCCTTGTTCTATTGTTTAGACTCCTCCCATCATATCTTCTACTGTGAGAGTGGTCTAGCCTTCAATGCAGCAATAACCATATCTGACCATAATTTGTTTATATGGTGACCAAGAAATTTAACGTTTGTCTTACAAATTGTCAGTGCATACCTTAAGTGATGATTGCCTCTTGAATCTCCTTAAATCTAAACATTTATACTAGAGCCAAACTAGCTTCTGAACAATTGTTATCATTTTGTGATTCCTTCAGCGTTACTGAGTATACTAAGTTTGGTTGTTTGAAAGCCTTAGGTTGCTTCTCTGTAAATTTATATGTCAATGTTGAGATTATCTCGTTAAATTCTTGTTTCTGTATGAATATTTCTGTGTTCTCTCTTAATAGGCTTTTCTCAGGTGTTCTTCTTGGCATTCACACTAACTGTCTTTTTAACTGATAGAACAGAAATAATCAAAAAATAATATTTATAATAAACATTATGATATTATTTATTGTCTCCTTTACTGGTTCTAGTTTTGAACCATATAGAGCAATTTATTTTAATTGATATACAACAATAATTAATGTACAATTAAAATACTGGGATGTGATTCAAGATATACATAGGTGTGTGCTTATGAAATATAGGAAGTTCATATTTCTGTGTCTTTATGTAAATGAAGTTTATAAACTTTCCTACTATTTTCTGGTAATATTGGGAAATTAATGCATGGACCAGTTATATGGTAGGAAGGAATCCTATCGAGTAAATTATGTACTAATCAGCCTGGTCTTGATCTTACTTTGTAGCTTAGACAGGCATTGAACACAGGACCTTTCTATCTCACCTTCCCAACTAACTTGTATTTCATGTGTAGCAGTGAGGTTTCTTGGTCCTGGGCAGTCAGAGGTCCAGACCCATAGACCTGAGGGCCCAGACCCCTTAGCCTCCGGGGCTGATCAGCCCCCCCACCCCCACCCCAAGTCATTCAGATGCTTATATTAAGTTCATGCTGTTTGGTCTATGGCTCAGGCACATCCCTAGCTGGCTCTTACATCTTAACTCAACCCATTCTCATTAATCTTTCTGCTACATGGCCCGTGACTCACTTGTGTTCTTACATGCTTTTTCTTGGGCTGCTGGATCTATTTGTCTGACTCTGCCCTGATTCTCCTACCTATGCTGTGATTTCCCCTCCTATTTTTTCTATGGTGAATATCAAGGCCCGAAACAGCTCCTTTATTTAAAGTTTGGTATTCACAGCACACAGAAAGACATTCGCATTTTATTACATGCATAGGAATGCATTTTGGCTTCTCTTTTCCTTCCTCACAGATTCACCATTTGTATCTATAAAGCATAGTTACTAAACTGTACTGCAAAATACCAGCAGCAATACTAATTACTACCTGTTCCTGTCATACCTCCTTCTTTCCATAACCCATCTCTCAGTGGCACCTGTTTCATTGTTAGCTTCTATGATATCAGTTTCCATGTTCATCATATGAGTGAGTACACCTTGAACTCAATTATGATTTTGAAAGAAGAGTCTTGACTCTGGCACCTTAATCCACTCGGCCATTCTGACACCCATTGGAACATGAGACATTGGGTTGTGTGGTGAATGGAAGGGAAGAATAATGAAAGAGACATGTTGATAAGGGGAAATTTTGTGGTTAGGTAGAGACCTGGCCTAAAGAAAACTCTCACAAATCTCTAAGAAAGACCCCAGCTAAGACTGCTAGAAATAGTGGATAGGTATCCTGAACTGACCATATCCTGTAATCAAATTAGTGACTGTTCCAGTCGTAATCAGAGTGCCTTCAACCAGCCTCTAGCTTTGCTTATTTGTTCTATTGTTTTAGCCTCCTCCATTGATGTCTTCTACTGTGAACATGATCTAGCTTTCAATGCAGCAATCACCATATCTGAGCAAAAAATTTAACAGTTGTTTTACAAACTGTGAGTACATATCATAAGTGATGATTACTTCTTTAATCTCCTTAAATCTACCATTCACATTAGAGCCCAACTAGCTTCTGAACAATTTTTATCATATTTTGATTCCTTCAATGTTACCGAGTATATGGAGTTTGGCTGTTTGAAAGCCTTAGGTTGGTTCTCTGTAATCTTATAAGTCAATGTTGAGATTATCTTTTGAATTCTTGTTTCAGTAGGAATATTTCTGTGTTCTCTATTAATAGGCTTTTCTAAGGCTTTCTTCTTGGCATTTACACTAACTGACTTTTTAAGTGATGGAACAGAAATAATCAAAAAGTAATATTTATAATAAACATTATGATATTTATTGTTTCCTTTACTGGTTCTAGTTTCAAATCATCTAAGGTAATGTTGATGAAAGACTAACCACCTTCCATCATGCTACTCTTTCTCATTTTTAAGGTGTGAAAAAGTTCTCTCCTTGCTTTAGGCATAGTCCCCATTTTAAGTAATCTCAATTTACTCATCAAACTGGTTGTCAATGATGATTCAGATGACTATGTTGGGGGCAGATATTTAGTGTCCAAAAAGAGGAAAAACACAACCCCCACTAAAAGAGGGAGGCTGCTGTCTGAAAAACTTGCCAAGATGAACATGGAGAAGACACACATGTTGTGGACTCTGCTTAACGCTGGAGGCTAACCCCTAACAGAAAACTGAGCCAGCTTGCCATGAAGAGCTCTGGCTGGCAAGGTCTTTTTTTTTCTAATTTATGCCTCGAAAGTTGAGAGTCAAATAATGTAGAAACTCTAGTTAGCATGTATTGAAATCCCTGAGTCAGATATTGATGAAAAGCTAGAATATGAGAAAGAAGACACAGAACACAGTCAATTCTCACCCAACCAACTTCTCAGGATGAACAGGGTAAATGTTTCTCTTTTCAAGGGTCCTCAGCCTGACTGGTCCCTTCTACAGAAACATGGTTACAAGGCCTAAGTAGTTCACTAAGTTTCTAGTACCAGCCATTATCACCTGATTTTTTTTAAAAAAAATATTTCTTGCTATCTACCAAATTTGATTTTGGTTTGCTTTTTCCAAATTCTTGTGTTGTATCAATAAGTCATTTATCTGTACATTTTTTGCAAGTGTAGCACTTAGGGCTATTAACTTCCTTCTTAAAAATGCCTTGATTTTTTCACAAAGTTTATATCGTGGTGGTTTTCCTTCATTTAGTTAGAGGAATATTTTAATTTTTTGGCCCATTCATCATTTAATAATGAGGTGCTTAATCTTCATATGTTTATACATTTAGTAGATATTTTTGTTTGGTGTTGATTTTAAGTTTATTGCATAATGGTTGGGTGGGATGCATGAAATTATTTCACTTTTCTGTATTATTAATGCTTCTTTTTCATTTGAGCATATGTTATATTTGAAGAAGCTTCCTGTGTTGCTGAGTAGAATGTATATGTGTATACCCTTGGTATTTGGGTTGAATAGTCTCTAGATATCTATTAGGTTCATTTGATAGAAGATGTCATTTAACTCTGAAATTTCTCTTTATTTTTTTCATCCAGATGTCTTATCTGTAGAAGAAATTGGAGTGCTGAAATTTCCCACCATATTGGGTTTGTGTTAATCTGGGTGTTTAATTTTATTAATACGATTTGATGAAATTGAGTGCACCAGAGTTTTATGCATGTCTTTAGTGTTGTAATATTTTATTAATTGATGGATACATTGATTAAAATGAAGTTCCTTTCTTTGTCTATAGTTAGTGCTTCATGCAGTATATTGAAACATATTGGGGTTAGTGTTTTTTTTAAAACTCTTTAAACATAGCAGACTTGTTTATTACTTGGAAATATAAAACTGTAGTGGGCAATGAATTTTAAAAGTTGTTTGTACGTCATTCATAAATTAAAAAAAACACTATCTAAACCAATGTATGTGCTAAGAATTCAGTAATGAATAATGGTTCTTGCAACACAGGACATAGAATAATATAAAACATCCTTATTATCAGAATATCCAAAAAAACAGTTTAAAAATAGATTGTCCCTAACTTTTATGTTATGTATTATGGATGTAATTGTTTATATATTTCTTGTTTATAACTGAAACAAAATTTTTGTATTTGTAATTCCTGATAAATGCACAAGTTATGATAATATTATATAAACGTTCATATATACCCTTAAAGTTTAGAGCATAGAAGGTCAGTAAATTAGAAAGTACTAAAATAATGAATACTTTAACAATTTACATGCTTTATGGTAGGATAATTAATACTCAACATATAAAATGTACATGTTACAGAATGTCAGAAAGGTAATATGTCATTGTTAGATAATCAAGTGACAATAAAATTTTCCACTATCATATTCACTTTAGAAATACTATCATAGACTAAAATATTACCTGTCAACTCATTGATTGAGGAAAACATAATATGGCAAAAGTAAAATTACATAAACCGTTTAGAGATTTAAATCAAAAACGCAAATACAGTTGCAAACAAGAAACCATTTACTAGCAAATTAAAGGGATTTTTTTTTTAGATGAACAACTTCACAATAGGATGTAGAACTGTAGTATAGACATAGGCAAAGCTTAGGTGTTTATAGAAATGTTCATCTCAACAGGTTAACAGGTTCTGTAGCAGCCAGTGCCATGGAGAAATATAATAAAACCTCAAGTAGGTATACATAATCCCCACATTTGTGATGTACTTCTTTTCTGGAACCTTGGGATCCTACATTCCATTCTTACCTTACCTGACAATCCATATTCCTGAGACCTTCAAAGGTACTGGCTGCTCTAGTTAGCTGTTCTTCTAAATTCAGCTGAATCAAGGTACTTTAAGTTTTTCTGGAAGTAAGTTTTGTCCTCTAGGTTTTTCATATCGGTATCTAGTGCTTTGAGTTTTCAGACCCACAGACCTATAGGCCCAGACCTCTTAGCCTCCCGAGTTGATCAGTTCCCCCCAAATGATTCAGACACCTATATTAAGTTCATGCTGCTTGGTTCATGGCTCAGGCACATCCAAAGCTAGCTTTTACCTCCTAACTCAACCCACTCTCATAAAACTGTCTGCCATTGGCCCGTGGTTCACTTGTGTTCCTTACATGCTTCTTGGGTGGCTGGGTTGATTTGTTTGACTCTTCCCTGCTTCTCCTATGTATGCTGTGATTTCCTTTTCTACTTTTTCTATGGTGCCTGTCACCGGCCAAAACAGTTCCTTTATCTAAAGATTGATATTCACAGCACACAGAAAGACATTCCCACATCATTACATGCATAGGAATGCATTTTTGGCTTCTCTTTTTCTCCTCACAGATTCACCATATGCAGCTTTAAACTGTGGTTATTAAAGTGTACTGCAAAATACCAGCAACTATACTAATTACTACCTGTTCCTGTTGTACCTCCTTTTCCCCATAATCTACCTCTCAGTGAATCTGTTTTCTTAGCTCCTATGAAATTCGTTTCCATGTTCTTCACATGAGAGAGAACATGTCTGCCCTTGCTCAATTCAATCTCTTTCTCTTAATTTCAATGAACACTCCAGGGCAACAAATCAGAACAGAAGCTTACCTCACATTTAAAGACTCAATTTAACTTTATACACAGTCAGAGAATCCAACTTATTCCTAATTCTCTCATAGATCTAATCTGGGGTAGGTGATCTTAGGATGAAATAGACCATAAAGAAATTTCATGTACTGAGGGTTATTGTCCATCCATGGCTCCTTTCCTCACAGTACATTTTATTTTATTTTAGAAGAAACTCCCTTCCCGGGATAGTTTATTTTATGCTGGAACCAAATCAGATGATGTCTTCTCAAAATTTCACTCATCTTTCTGACAAGAAAAAAGAGAGTTCTTGTGAAAATAACTCTGGGAAAATGATTCATGAGGCAAAGATCTCTAAGGTGAGTTGACCAAGCAGGGTGTGGGCACAAGCAGATGCATAACAAGGACCATGACGGAAATAATTTTCAGAAGGTAGAAACCAGAGGCATTCTCAAAATGTCCTTCTCCAGTATCCCTGATGAATTTAGAATGGTAATTGAGTACTAAATGCATTTGGTAATAATCACCACTTTGTAATCAGGAGCAGGACCAAAGGGAGACCTGATAGCATTGAACATTTCCAAGGTAGTTGGGAAATGGCTGTTATGCAAATCTCTCACTTGATCCCCACATTTCCCGGCATCAATTATCTTGATTTTCTAGGTTGACCACTGAGGTCCTCCAACAAAGAGAGTGTTCTAGTATGAATGGCACACATGTCCAGCAGAGAGTACTTCTAAGATTTTATGTTTTCTTGTTTTCTAGGCCTTCCAAGATATTGCTTCATATTTTTCTGAGGAAGAATGGGAAAATATCACCAACTGGCAGAAAAGTCTCTACGTTTATATGAAAAGAAACTACTTAAGAATGATGGCCTTAGGTAATAGGAAGTTCCAGGTTTAGACAAGCCTGAGTGTTTCCCAGTTATTTTCTATGCCACAGCTTCTTTTCAACATATAGTATGTACCTCTCTCTGTCACACAATACTTTTCTTCACAGTGAAATGTCCAAGTGCTGGCTGAGCATGCTGCTTTCTCCAACGTGTTCAGGGCTGAGAGCATAGAGCACAGGCAATACGGCCCAGGCCTGCAGCAGTCTGCACTTTTCTTTCCTGCAGGCTCTTGTTCTTGTGGGCCTGAAGGCCTGTGCTACATCCCAGATCCTAGCTGCATTTCCATTTTTGTGATGTCTGTTAAAGAGCAAGAACTTTGTTTCCTTTTAGGGGTCACAGTCAACAAACCAATTTTTATGCGTTGCAAGGACAAAGCGAAAGAATCTCCAGTGGAATGTATTGAAGTTCATGGCACTAACAGTGGTGAGTAGTTAGGGAGGGGCTGTGAAGAATCACCTTTTCAGTCGAGATACTTGGTAAGGTTACAGGCATATCTTTTCTTCATCTTCAGGTTAGGGCTGTGTGGAAAAGAGTTCTTTAGAGGATGGTGTAAAAGACCCTGCCATATTAAAGTCAAAAATGTACATAAGTTTGGGTAATAAATAAACAGCTAATATGTCATACCTGTCCTTTATCAGTCCTGTATCACAACTCAAACACCGGCAGACACATCCACCCTATACACATACATGCAGACACTGTCACACAGAAACAATACAAGACACACACCCAACACACATTCTCTTTTATAACTGACATCAATGAAAATGGATCATCGTAATATAAGTGGAAGAGTTAACTCCAGAGATGATCCTGTTCCCACTGTTTCCTATTTGCCAGGTTGGATGCAATCTAATTGTAGTTCATTAACATAATTTCGTAATCGTTTTACAATATGGTATTTTATTTTATCCTTTGAGGGTTGTATGTATTTTGATCATATTCACACATACCTTACTCATTCATCTAATTAACATAAAATATTTTTTGATGTTTTTCTCACTTCCCCACACTCCTCAAATTCATGTCTTGATTTTTATATTTTTTAAAAATAACCAAAAAAGGCCAATTTGTGCTCTTTATATAACATGGGATGTGAGATCATCCACTAGAGTATGCTTGAATTAATAAAGTCCATACCCTGAAAGAAAACAGACTCTCCCTCCCATGAAAGCCATTCATTTTCAAAAAGGATACTCTTAAAGGAGTGGGAGATCATGAGTACCTACTCACTCCATGCTAGAATGCTGACTGGCTTGACAAAGCAGGTCTTATATAGGCAAAGGCAACCTCTATGAGTTTATGAGTGTAACAATTTGTCATGTCCATAAAATACTGTATTTGCTCTGGTCCTTCCTGTCTTCTGCTTCTTACAATCTCTCTATCCCCTCTTTAACAATGGTACTGAAGTTTGAAAGCAAGATGCATGACATATATGTTCAATGCTTAGCTGAAAAATGCATAGACACATTTTCTACATTCTAACCAATTGGGAGCTCCTGTATTAGCCATCACTCACTTTAAAACAAAACTACTCTAATAATGTCTGAGAGCTATCTAAGGCGAAGAGATATAAATTTAGATGCCAGTTTGTGTTAAATTCATTTAATAAAATCATAATAACAGTTTCCACCCATGGGGCCTATGCAATCATACATTCTTGGTCAGCTTTACAGTACCAGGTCTGCATTTTTTTCAATCACAATATATTAATAATTAAAGTATTGGCTCTTTAGCTCATAGCTCAAACCACTGACATGCATTCATGTCTTCTTTCATTTATGAAATCCAGGTGATCCAGGTGAGCAAAAAACTCAAGTTCACATGGGTCAAAGACCTCAACATAAACCCAATTACACTTAACTTGATAGAAATTAAAGTGGGAAATACCCTCCAATGCATTGTTAAGGGCAATCACTTCCTAAATATAACACCAGTAGCACAGACACCAAGAACAACAATCAATAAATGAGACCTCTTGAAACTGGAAAGCTTCTGAAAGGCAAAGGACATGGTCAATACGACAAAATGACAGTCTACAGAATTGGAAAAGATCTTCACCAACCCTACATATGACAGAAGACTGATCTCTAAAGTATATAGAGAACTCAAGAAACCAGAGGTCAAAAAAAAAAAAACCAACAAATAATCCAATTAAAAATGAAGTTCAGAGCTAAAAAGGGAATTCTTAACAGAAGAATTTCAAATTTCTGAAAGGCACTTAAAAAATTGCTCAACATCCTTGGCCACCAGAGAAATGTAATCTTACACCTGTCGGAATGGCTAGAATTAAAAACACAGATTACAGTCTATCCTGGAGAAGATGCAGAGCAAGGGGAACACTCCTCTAGTTTTGGAGGCCACTTGTACAGCCACTCTGGAATTCAGTATGGCATTTCCTCAGAAAACTGGGAATCAGTCTCCCAAAGATCCAGTAATACCACTATTGGGCATGTACCCAAAGGATGCACATTCTTACTCCAAGGGCATTAATTCAACTATGATCAAAGCAGCATTATTCATAATATCTAGAACCTAGAAACAACCCAGATGCCCCTCAAATGAAGAATGGATTTAAAAAATGTGGTACATTTACATAATATAATACTCAGCAGTAAAAAAAAATGACACCTTTAAATTTGGAGGTAAATGGATGGATTTGGAGAGTATCACTTTGTATGAGGTAACATAAACCCACTATGTCTCCACTATGACAGAAAATGACCAAACTGAATGTGACTTGGGTTCCTGTGAGAGGTTCCTCAGGACATTTGCCAAAGGCAAAGAATTACCTTGTCTGTCCCTTGTTGATTTATATTCCTTAGTCCAACATCAGCCTTTGCCACACCTTCTGCATAATCCAGAAGGGAAGAGCATATTGTTGGGGTCATTCTTAGCAAAAACATTGCTTCTAGGAACACTCTGTCTACAGTCCTTTTAAAAGTGACCTTATTTACTGCAATTGAAACATTTTAAATTTCAATTTTGCTTCAAACCTCAGGAAGTCACCTCTCCTATCCAATCATTATCAGAGTTAGGATATTCAATATCGATTGTATTTAGGATCCATTCCTTCATGGGTGCTGATCTTGACTTTCCAACCTTATACCCTTTTGCATTATGCATTGGCATTTTAAAAAGCAATGGATTCCAGTATTCTTTACCTAGCTTCTGAATTTTGTATCATTCTATTTACTGCTGAAGTCAATGTTTGTAAGAAATCTTTAAAGGTTTATCTTATGCCTTGCATAACTTTTGTATGTGACTCAACTTTCCTTCCTACTTCTAAAATTCTATTCCAAATATTTAAGGTTGCCATATGACATAAATCTAGGGCATAGTCATAATATAAAGACTGATGTTCTACATTAGCAAAATATTCAAATTTTAAGTAACTAGTCTTGGAATATTTCAATCCCTCTAGCCCTATTTTGTTGTTCAATGGTCTTAGCCTCATCTTCCTTACATTGTAATTGGGAACCAGCCTCCAAGATTGCTATAACCAAATCTATCCAGTCTTGAAGGATAATTCTATTACAAGTTGACCACATGTCTGCTGTTAGCTGCATCCAGTCAGTTGGTTTAATCCGGTTTTTTGCCGACCATGAATTTAGAAGCTGCTTTACATAAGTAGAGTGTATACCATGCATTGATATTGCCTCTTTAAAATCCTTGATGTCTCTCATATGTACTGGCTCATAGCTATACTCTACATATTCTGAGGATCCCCCAGGTGTTATCTTTGTCTGAATAGTAGCTGGGAATAATAGTGGTGCGGAAGGGGGTAGCCCTGTTATGTTTACCACTTTAGGTAGAGTAGCTCCAGTACCATAATATCCCATTGGGGGTTGACCTGAACTGTTCTGAGCATAAGATGCATCAATACCCTTTTCCAGCATTGCAATATGGTCCTCCCATTCTTGTATTTTGGATATGACCAGTTCCCATTCCTGGATTTGGGATACTACTGGTTTCCATTCTTGAAGTTTAGATACTATTGATTTTTCTAGATCTTGAGTGTCCTGATGAAGAAGTCCTTTCAAAGACCTCAGCAAGCCAGCAATTTTTTGATCCCCATCATTAACATAATTAATGATTTTCTTGTTCTCACCATTAATGTAGTCAACAAGTTTCTTGTTTTCATCATTTACGTAGAGCCTATACTTTTCTTGTACAGTGTTATTCATATCTAAAGAGGAAGCCTTATCTGAAAGCTTGTTGTAACCAATTTCCAGAGTATCCATCCTTTTTGCCATCTTAGTGTTTGACAGTTCCACATCATATACCTTGGACAGCAACTGTTGATTTACATTTTGTACCTGTTTAACCTCATCTGCTACTGTAGAATTCGATAGTTCCATATTACATAATCTGGACAGTAATTGTTGGTTTCCATTTGACACCTCTGTCATCATCCTCTTATTTTGAAACATAAAATAGAGAAACAAGCCAAAAAATAGTAAGACTGGGGTATTGAATCCTTCAAAGGTATTCATTTAAAAATTTGTCAACCACCATGGCAAAATATGACCTAAAGTCTTCAAAAGAATAATTGTCAGTCATTGCATCAATTCAGGTGTAATTACACTGTTTAGTCCACAGGTGTCACAGTAGCATTGAATGCCCTGCTCACTGTATGGCAGATTCAGAGGCTCTCAGCAGCAGGAAGCTACCTACAGACCCTACGTGGTTTTGAAGGGCCCCAGCAGGCAGAATACAAGCCTTGGAAAAAGCAAATTCTCACAAATTAAGACAGGATGTTAATCACAAAATAGAAGGGTTTTTGTTTCCTTTGTTCACTTGCGTGAGTAATTTACAGTTGCCTGGGTCACAATCAGTGACCACGTGGGCTGGCTGGGAGGGAGGGATGTGCGTGCACTTTAAACTCCTCTACCAGGGCTAGATGGATGGAGCCACCATACAAGCAGGCAGTGGCAGGCCAAGTGGACGATGGACCACTCCTCCTGAGTGCCCCACCTGCTCACTGAGCTGAAAACCCACATTTCCACACTGAGCTGAAAACTCGCGCTTGCACACTGAGCCGAAAACTCACGTTTGTGCACAGAGCTGAAAACCCGCACCCCCACACACTGGAGGCCCCGTTGGGTGCCAGATGTAGGCGGAGTATTACTTACAAGGCACCAGTCCATGATAAATATTTATTAGAATATAAATCAACACTCATGATATTAGTAACAGCTTATAGTAGCACCTGAACAGGGACTGGAGTACCCGAGCGATGGATAAGCGATGGACAAGTGATGGACCTACAGTGGATTCTGCTCCTGTCTCTCCAGCAGCCAGGAACCAGGAAGAGAGCTCTTCATGTCCCAGAAGCCCCTTATCAATGGGGTTGACCACACCCCCTCCAGGTTGGCCAAACCCCCTCCAGGAGCTCAGGACCCTGGATAAGCATCTTAGGACTTTATCAGCTGACACCTAAATCCCACTACAAGTACCAAGCTGTTTTTATTACTGTAGCTCAATAGTAGGGTTTCAAGTCAGGGGTTGTGATGCCTCACAAAATTCTGTTATTGAACAGGATTATATTGGCAATCCTAGGTTTCTTGTTATTCTGTATGAAATTGAGTATTGTTCTTTTAAAGTTTATGACGAATTGTGTTGGGATTTTAATGAGATTCCTTGAATCTGTAGATTGCTTTTGGTAAGATTGCCATTTTTAGGATATTAATCCTACCTATCCAGGAGCATGGGAGATCTTTCCACTTTCTGATATCTTCTTCCATTTCTTTCTTCAATGACTTAAAGGTTTGTCAAACAGGCCTGCTACTCATTTGGTTAGAGTTACGTGAAGATACTTAATACTATTGTTAGCTATTATAAGGGGGGGATGTTTCCCTGATTTCTTTTTCATCCCTTTTATCCTTAGTGTATAGGAGTGCTGTGGATATTTTGAGTTAATCTTGTACCCCGCTAAATTGCTGAAGGTGTTTATCGGTTGTAGGAGTTCCCTGGTAGAATTTTGGCATCAGTTATGTATATGATCATATTGTCTGCAAATAGAGATAGTTTGACTTCTTCCTTTCCAATTTATATCCCCTTAATCTCATCTTGTTGTCTTATTACTCTAGCTAAGACTTTGAGAACTATATTGAAAAGATATGGGAAGAGAGAATAGCCTTGTTCTGTTCCTGATTTTAGTGGGCTTGCTTTGAGTTTCTCTCCATTTAGTTTGATGTTGGCTGGTGGCTTGCTGTAGATTAACTTTATTATGTTTAGGTGTTTTCCTATATTCCTGATCTCTACAGGAGTCTTATCATGAAACAGAGATGGATATTGTCAAAGGCTTTTTCAACAGCTAATGAAATGATCACATGGATTCTTTTTATCTTTCAGGTTGTTTATATGATGGATGACATTCATGGTTTTCTGTATGTTGACCCATCCCTACGTTTCTGGAGTTAAGCCTACTTGACCATGCTGGATGATTTCTTTGAATTTGGTTTGCCAGTATTTTTTGAATTTCATTTTCCAGTATTTTGTTTTTGAATTTGGTTTGCCAGTATTTTATTGAGTATTTTTGAATCGATGTTCATGAGGGTATGTAATTTGTTGTCTTTGTTGCATTCTTGTGTGGCTTGGGTTTCTGGGTGAATATAGCCTCATAAAAAGTTTGGCAAATTTCCTTCAGTTTCTATTGTGTGGAAAAATTCTGGGAGCATTGATATTAATTTATTAATTTATCTTTGAAGTTCTGGTAGAATTCCTTGCTGAGACCATCTGACCCTGGGCTTCTTTTGCTTGGGAGACTTAACAACACTTAAATTTTTATGAGGGCTGTAGGTCTATTTAGATCATTTATCTGTTCTTGATTTAATTCTGGTAAATGGTACTTGTTCAGAAAGTTGTCCATTGCCTATAGGTTTTCCAATTTCGTAGAGTACAGGTTTTTGAAGTATGACCTAATGATTCTCTGGATTTCCTGGATGTCTGTTTTTATGTCTCCCTTTTCAGTTCTGATTTTGTTAATTTGGATGTTCTCCATCTGCCTTTTGATTAGTTTGATAAGAGTTTGGTGACTTTCTTGAAGTACCAACTCTTTGATTTATTGATTCTTTGTATTGTTCTCTTTGTTTCTAATGTATTGATTTCAGTCCTAAGTTTGATTATTTCCTGCCATCTACTCCTTCTGGGTGAGTTTGCTTCTAATTGTTTGAAAGCTTTCAGATGGGAGGTTAGGTCTCTTGTGTGAGATTGCTCTAGGTTTTTCATATTGGCATCTAGTTCTTTGAGATTTCCTCTTAACTCATCTTTCATTGTGTCCTGTAAGTGTTGTTCTGGATTCATTTTCATTGAATTCTAGGAAGTCTTTGATTTCTTTCTTTACTTTTTCCTTGGCAGATGTGAGTTCAATTGAGAGATGTTCAGTTTCCATGAGTTTGTAGGCTTTCTGTGGTTTGTGTCATTATTGAACTCTAACTTTAGTGTATGGTGGTCTTTTAGGATACAAGGAGTAATCCCCATTTTTTGTGTCTATTGATATTTGCTTTAAGACTGAGTATGTGGCCAATTTGAGAGAAAGTTCCATGGGTGCTAAGAAAAGGGTATATTCCTTTTGTTTGGGTGGAAAGTTCTGTATGTATCTATTAAGACCATTTGGATCATAATATCTGTTAGATCCTATCGTGGTAAATTCACTAGCAAAATATCATATGAAGAGTTAATATTTATTGAAGGGCATATGAACACTGACAGTACAAATTGAACCTTAATACAGTTCTTGAAGATAGGAACTAGGGCTGCTTATCCATTTTCTGAGAACACGGGAACAAAACAGGGGAGACCTCAGTGTCTGAGAGTCTGGTCATGCCCCATTCAGGCTCCCATTACTCCAGAGGTACACCTACAAGCCTTGTCAGCTAACACTTGAATCCCACTACAAAACCCTTATTTGTCAGTTGAGTTTCTGTCTGTTAGACCTACCAATCCATTGATGAGAGTGAAGTATTGAAGTCTCCCACTATCAAAGTCTAAGGTTCGATGTAAGATTTAAGCTTTACTAATATTTCTTTTACATATAAAGGTACCTTTGTGTTGTGGGCATAAATTTTCAGAATTGAGACTTTAATTGGATGGATTATTCCTGAGATGAATAAGTAATGTCTACCGTGATCTCTTTTGACTTTAGTTGGAAGTCTATTTTTTACATATTAGGATGGGTACAGCACCTTATTTCTTAGGATCATTTGATTGGAAAGTCTTTTCCCAACCCTTTACTCTGAGTCAGTGTCTGTAGTTGAAGTTAATGTGTGTCTCTTATTTGCTGCAGAAAGATGGCTTCTGCATTTGTATCCATGGTGTTAGGGTGTGTCTTTTTATAGGTGAATGGAGTCAATGGATATTAGAGGATATTAATGTCCAGTGATTATTAGTTTTGTTATTATTGATGATAGTATATGTGTTTTTTTCCCTTTTTTGTCTTTTTCTTCTGTGGGGCTTATCTGTTATATATGGTTTCCTTAGGCTGGGGTTTTCCCTTTAGTGCTTTTTCTAGGGCTGTATTTGTGGATAGGTATTATTTAAATCTGGTTTTGTGGTGAAAAATCTTGTTTCCTCCACCTATGGTGGTTTATTTTTTTGCTGGATATTTTAGTCTGTGTTGGCAACTATGGTCTCTTAGTTTCTGCATAACATCTTCCGGCTTTCATTGATTCCACTGAACAGTCTGGTGATATTCTGATGGGTCTGCTTTTATAAGTCACTTGATTTTTTTCTTTGCACCTCTTAGTATTCTTTATTTATTCTGTAAGCTTACTGGCTTGATTATTATGTGGTGAGCAAACATTTGGAGGGATCTAGTCTATTTTGTGTTCCTTAAGCGTCTTATATCTTTAGACATTTCTTTGATTTTCTTGAATATATTTTATGTGCCTTTGAGCTGGTATTCTTCTATTCCTATTATTCTTAAGTTTGGTCTTTTCATGGTGTCCCAGATTTCCTAGACGTCTTATGTGATGATTTTGTGTGTGGGGGGGGTTGTTTATTGAGGGTTTTTTTTTTTTGAGTGACAAATCTGTTTCCACTATCAAATCTTCCATTTAGTCTTGCATTCTGTTGGTCATTCTTCATCTGTAGTTCCAGTGCATTTTTTCAGATTTTCCATTTCCACCATCCCTCAGTTTGTCTTTTCTTTATTGCTTCTATTTCAATTTTTACATCTCGAATTGTTTCCTTCACTTATTTGATTGCTTTTTCTTGGTTTTCATTATTTTCATCCAGCATTTGTTTATCTCTTCCACTTTTTTGCTTGTCTTTTCCTGTATTTCTTTAAGGGAGATATTTATTTCCTCTTTTGAGGCCTCGATTATCTTCATAAAAGTGTTTGTAAGGTTGTTTTCTTCTTCGTCTTCTTCTTCCTCCTCCTCTTCTTCTTCTTCTACTGCTTCTTCATTATTCTTTCTTCTTCGTTGTTATGATCAGATCTTGTTGTAGACCCACCAGAGTCTAGTGGTGCCACATTGTTCTTTACGTTGTTATATGTATTCTTGAGCTAGGATCTGCCCATTGCAGGATTTGTTTCTATCCCAGGGAGGTGACTCTGCTGCAATCTGTTATTCCTGTGTGTATCAGGAAGCCTTCTTGGTACAATCTGGGCTCTCAGTCCACTTGGAGGTAGCATATTCTGTGTCACAGTGCCCAGTTCTTGGTGCAATAAGAGCTGGCAGAATGTCTGTCTCAGGGATTCACTCTTGGTCCAATATGAGCTCTTGATCTAGAAGGTGCTCTTAATCCTATAGGGGCTTTTGATCTAATAGATGCTGGGGGACAGTGGGTCTCAAGTAATCACTATGGTCATGAGGTGATTGGGTGGGTTTGTAGATAGGAGTTTTCTGTGAATTAAGCTTCACTGGGGAGTCCTGGTCTGTAGGGGAGGTTTTCTGCTGGCCTGAATTCAGGGAATATATGAGAGGGGGTAAGGTTCCAAGGATTCTGTCCCAGGAGACTGAGATCTCTGTCTGAGCTGGGTGTCAATTACCTCTTGGTCCAATAGGTACTGAGGATCTGTGAGTCTCAAGCACCTGCTGAAGTGACTGGGTTCTGGGGTGGGTTGGGGCTTGTGGAAGTTTTCTAGTTGACGGTGTCCAGAAAACTGGATTTTATTGGGGATTCTAGCCTACAGGGCTTTTCTCCTGCTGGCCTGAATGTAGGGGAGAGATAAGTCATTATATAATTCTATCTTGATTACTGTTTTGTAGTATATAGCCATAACGTGTTATATTTAAAACCTTCCTTCTTAAATAGACAAAAGGCAGAAATGTTTTCTCTTTGTATTTCATCCTCAGGACTATATTTACTTCATTTTTTATGGTAGCATAGAAAGTAGTGGGTTTCATAATGACATATTCTTATGTTCTTGGTTTCTAATCAAAATTGAAATCACCTTGTCCCACCATCTGTCTTCATCTTGCTAGTCCTCTTCTTTATTCCTAATTGTCCCTGTTACCTTCATGCCCAATGTATAGAGTCATTCTTTTTACCTCTTTAAGGACTCAGCCTCCTATCTTATGGTTTTATGTCCAACACACAGAATGACACAAAACACAAATTTAAATGTTGTTACTCATTGAAATTAAGCTTGACTCATCTGTCTTTCTGCACTTGGCTTGTTTTGTTTAACATGATCATTTACCAACACCTATGACTCCTCTCTGCATCCTGACATAGTGCTGAGGCAGAGATCTTCAGTCTCTTAGCTTTCCACTAGGCCTGCACTTCAACTCATCAGAGCCATATCTGTAGGAATCCATATTACCTCTATCACCACTAGGAGAGCTACACTGAGCATTATAGTTTCTACATAAGAATAGTGTATGAAATGGGTGTATGACACAACTCACTTCAGAGTATCTGCCATGCAATATTAATAAAGTCTAATCCTGACCACAGCACACACAGATTATATGTCCATTGTCTATATTGTTCCAAAACCCCTGGTCTCATATTTACCTTCTATAATTTTCAATATAAGCCTTAAAACTGTTATTCTCTAAAATCTTCTGGAGGAACAGGTATACAATTCTTTCTTGTCAGGAAGGCAGTCTATACCTGCCAGTATTATAGCTGTGGAGGAAAAGGTATCCTAACTTGTCAGGAAGTCAGGGTATATCTTCAGCTGTGGAGGGTATCCTCGATACCTACAGCTGTGAGAAGAAAGATATCTTGACTTGTCAGGAAGTCAGGGTATACCTGAAGCTGAGATGCAGTGGGGATGTTCATCTCTGAGAGAGAACTGTTACAGCTTAACTTTGTTCGACTCCCTCGAAAGGAGCTTTGCAACAGAGATATCCATGTCTTCTGATGCTCTACTCACCTTCCAAGGGAGCTTCCTAGTGGAGACTCTGCTCCTCACCAGCAAAAGAAGATCTTCACCCAAAACTCTTTTAAGAAAGAGTTTTGTTTGGGAAAGGAATACAGGAGAGTGGCTGCCTCTACCCTGATGGAAAAGGACAGCTGATAGCTAAACCAATAGAGGGGCTTATATAGGGCTTCTTAGAGGTGGAATGTTTCCAGTGAGAAGATGTTCTACTTAGGGATTAGCTGGATTTCCTGCTCAGGGATTGGTTGATTTAGTTGGTCAGTGGCAGAGTTGGCTCTGGTTTCAGGGACAATATGTGTTTCTTTGGTTCTGTTTGAGGGCTCACGTGTTTCTTTCCTTGGCTCAGATTTCAGGGTCAGGGTGCTGAATTTTATGCTCAGGGACTGATTGTTTTAGTTATTCGGAAGCTGATTCGTGTCTAGTTTCAGGCCTAAATTATGTTTCTTTCACTTGTCTATTTTATCCTTTTGGCTCTAATTTCAGGGTCAAGGTATATTTCGTGCACTGGCTCTGGGTTCAGGGTCAGGGAGTGTTTCTTTGGTTCTGGCTTCAGATTTAAAGTGTTTCTTTCACTGGCTCAAGATCCAGGACCAGGGTGGGTTTCTTTGCCTGGTCTTTTTGACCTACATCTCCTGTCTTTGATGCTGAATGGAATATTGACAGATTTATTTTATTATATTTTCCTTTATTTGGAGTGTGTGTGTTCAATTTTGAATGTCAAAAGACATTGTCAGGGAGTCAGTTCTCTCTGTCCATCATGTGGGTCTTTAGGATAGAAATCATGTCATAAGAGTTGGCAGCAGGATCCTCTACCACAAAGCCATCTAGCCTACTTGAAACACTGATATTTTACTAGAGTGGTTTTTACACAGTAAAACTAACACTAACAGAGTGCTTAGCATGTAGGATCCCTAGTGTTGACCAGATACCATACAGCGAGATCTATGCTTAAACACTGCCCGGCAAAGGAAGACCAATACTAATGAGACTTAGTACAGTGGAAAGAATACATAGGGAATACTTGGCACAAGGTTCTAACAGAGTAGTGGTTACCTCCTACAAAATTACTAAGAGAAAACTTGACAAATAATATGGAAATGGATACTTAACTGTTAGAATTATAATAAATTTAAATAAATAATGTATTTATACATATAACTGCCATTTAGTCTTTCAACATTGTAGCTATGGTCTGGAATTCCCACCGCATTCTTCTTCTCATGGTAGGTTTATTTCAATGCTCTGTGGTTAAGACAAGAAAGAAAAGAAACACTAGCAAATTCACACTACCTACTCCCTGGTCTGTTTCCTCCTGTCCTTCACAGCCTAAGTGCTTTCCTCTCACCTAACCTCCCAGCCTCCTCTTCTCAGTGCACTGTGACTGCCTCAGCTTGTCCTTGAATTTCTAAACCAGAGTAAGATGTGGCCTGTACTTTGAGAACTGACCTGGGATTTGGGAGCTCATAGCATCCTGGGTAGGGAAGGTCTCCAAATTACACAGCTTTGCAGTAAAGGAAGCATGATATGATACTTTAGCTTCAGTGTTGCACCCCAGAGGACTAGAAGTGGATAAGTGATCTAATATTATATAAGAAAAGTATGTATTCTGGGGTTTGGGAGATGTGTCAAAGGACCACTTACAGATTTAGTCATCCTCATCATCTTCTTCTTCTTCAGGGTCACTGATCTCTTCATATATCACTCGATGTTTTCTTTCCCTCAAACGATGAGCCCATACATTTACATGAATGCCACCTTCTGAAATAGGGAGAGATTAGTACATGAGAACTAGATAGTTAAGGCCTTGTTTTGTCAGAATAGAACAGGGCATGTTCCTCCCATGAGCCCATGGGCCTTTCCATTCTGATGTTTATGTTTGCTGGCTTGTAAAGACTGAGATATTAGCCACACAGCAGTACAGACCAAAGACCATTCCAGGTAATCCAGTGTACTGTTTGGTCCCTCTCCCCCATCATCTGGTATAGAATTCCTATTTTATCCTTCATTAGAAAGAGGGCCCAATGATCATTTTCTTATATTGTGTGGATTAAAGAAATGAACCACAGAGTATGTAGAAAACCTGTCCATTGTCTCATGTCTTTCAGAAGGACAAATCAAATTATGAATATGGAAATCCTTGCTAACATCTGAACTGGTACTGGGTGATCTTGTCACGCAGCAAGTCTGTGGAGTTTTGTGGGCCCATGCCACTCACTCAGAACATGCCATGGAAGCCAGAGTTTTGTTTCTTCAATGATTCCTTCTCATCCATTGCCACCCAACTGTCTGTCCCCAAAACGTGCTTTCTCTTGGGTGTGCAGATTTCTCTGGGCCCATCCTTAGCCTAGTGTACCTGGAACTCATTTGGGTTATTTTCTTCTCATTCCACCTCCTTCAGCATTTTTAAACACTAAAGCACTTGTTCAGGCTCTCTGTAGGATTCCTATACTGTATTAGAGGTTAAGTAATTTCTGAGGTTTTCCAAAGACTATGTTAGCATACATTAATTATATATGCTGTTACCTTTCGATATGACATTTTTATATGCATGTATAATGTGCTGTGATAATTTACACTCATTAACCTCTTTTGACTCATGTCAATGCCCTTCCTCGCCATTACTAGATTATCTTTCATTTCATATTTTATATTGGTGGGGCTAAATGAGTTTAATTGGGCATATTTACATGTGCCCTGGGCCTCATCTGTCTTTTCCCTGACAACTGTTAACTGCCCTCATATCCTCTGAGAGGGTGGAACCTGGTGAGCCTCTCCTTCCATGACAGAATGATGAAGGGCTCAAGCCTTTGTAGGTGTTTTTATTGATTTTCATAACATGCTAACTGTACCTGGAGAAGTATTTGTCATTATTTGTAGCCAAGTAAGAAAGTGCATGGGTGTTCAAATAAGAAAGTAATGTCCTAAGTACACCATGTTTCTGGGACTAAATGTTTGCCTTTATATATTTCATAGACTGCCATTTATACAAGCAGAGTAATGTAAATTTAATTAGGAATCCACAATAAAGAAGATTTAGGGAAGAAAATCACTTGTGGAGTCCATGGGTTCTATGAAAGGTGGGTAGTCTACAAAATATAAGGCTTCACACATAAGCTTGT
The DNA here is from genome assembly GCA_033318265.1 of Phyllotis vaccarum. NCBI lineage: Eukaryota > Metazoa > Chordata > Mammalia > Rodentia > Cricetidae > Phyllotis > Phyllotis vaccarum. Next base: position 126,736,987 of record JARWLC010000013.1, read on the forward strand.
GGTTGAACATATATGTCATGCATCTTCCTCCCAAACTCAGGTACCACTGTAAAAGAGGGATATAGAGACTGTAGGAAGCAGAAGACAGGAAGGACCAGAGCAATATAGTGTTTTAAGGTAATGATAAATTGTTACACTCATAAACTCAGAGAGGTTGCCATTGCCTATATAAGACCTGCATTGTCAAATTAGTCAGCATTCTAGCATGGAGTGAGTAGGTACTCATGAGCTCTCACCCCTTTGTGGGTATCCTTTTTGATAATCGATGGCTTTCATGGGAGGGAGAGTCAGTATTTTTAAGGTTGTGGTCATTACTAAGTCAAGTATGTTCTAGTGGATGGTTCCTCATCCCATGTTATATAAAGAGCACAAATTGGGCTTGGTTGGTTATTTCTAAAAAAATTAAAAAAAAGAGGTGAGTTCGAGGAATGTGGGGAAGTGAGAAAAACATAATATTTTTTTATGTTAATTAGATGAAAGAATAAGGTATGTGTGAATATGATCAAAATATATAAAATCCTCAATGAATTAAATAAAAAACCATATTGAAAAAGGATTAAGAAATTATGTTAATGAACTACAATTAGATTGCACCCAAGCTACCTAATTGGAAGCAGTGGGAACAGGATCATCTCTGGAGTTAACTGATCCATTTATATTATGATGATCTATTTTCAGTGATGTCAAATATAAAAGAGAATGTGTGTGTGTGTGTGTGTGTGTGTGTGTGTGTGTGTGTGTGTGTGTGTGGTGTGTGTGCATGTGTGTGTTGAGTTGTATCTCTGTTACAATGTGTCTGCATGTATGTTTATAGGGTGTATGTGTCTGCCTGTGTTTAGGATATGATAAGGGACAGGTGCTACATATTAGCCATTTACTTATTATCCAAAATAATGATTTTAGACATTTATATGACAGGGTTTTTTACACCATCCTCTAAATGAACTCTTTTCCACACAGTCCTAACCTGAAGATGAAGAAAAGACATGCCTGTAACCTTACCAGATATCTTGACTGAAAAGGTGATTCTTCACAGCCCCTCCCTACCTACTCACCAGTGTGAGTGCCATGGACTTCAATACATTCCAATGGAGATTCTTCCGCCTTGTCCTTGTGAGGCATGAATATTGGTTTGTTGACTGTGACCCCTAAAAAGAAACAAAGTGTTTGCTCTTTAACAGACAGCACAAAAATGGAAATGCAGCTAGGATCTAGGATGCAGCACAGACCTTAAGGCCCACAAGAACAAGAGCCTGCAGGAAAGAAAAGTGCAGGCTGCTGCAGGCCTGAGCCCTATTGCCTGTGCTCTATGCTCTCAGCCCTAAACACATTGGAGAAGAGCAGAATGCTCAGGCAGCACTTTGACATTTCACTGTGAAGAAAAGTACTGTGTGGCAAAGGTACATGCTATAAGTCGAAAGGAAGCTGTGGCATAGAATATAACTAGGAAACACCCAGGCTTGTCTGAACCTGGAACTTCCTATTACCTAAGGAAATCATTCTGAAGTAGGTTCTTTTCATATACACGTAGACAATTTTTTGCAAGAATGTAGGATTTCCCCATTCTTCCTCAGAGAAATACGAAGTAATATCTTGGAAGGCCTAGAAAACAAGAAAATATAACATCTTAGAAGTACTCTCTCCTGGACATGTGTGCCATTCATACTAGAAAGGTCTCTATGCTGGAGGACCTCAGTGGTCAACCTAGAAAATCAAGATAATTGATTCTGGAAAGTGTGGGGATCAATTGAGCAATTTGCCTAACAGCCATTTCCCAAATACATTGGAAATGCTCAATGCTATCAGGTCTCCCTTTGGTCCTGCTCCTGATTTCAAAGTGCTGATTATTACCAACTGCATTTAGTACTCAATTACCATTCTAAATTCTTCAGGGATACTGGAGAAGGACATTTTGAGAATGCCTCTGGTTTTCCCATTCTGAAAAATCTTTCTGTCATGGTCCTTGGTCATGAATCTGCTTCTGCCAATGCCCTACCTGGTCAACTCACCTTACAGAACTTTGCCTCGGGAATCTTTTCCAGAGAGTTATTTTCACAAGAACTCTCTTTTTTCTTGTCAACAAGATGAGTGAAATTTTGAGAATACATCATCTGATTTTGTTCCAGCATAAAATAAACTATCCCGGGAAGGGTGTTTCTTCAAACTTAAAAAAAAAGAAAAAAATTGTCCTGTGAGTAAAGGAGGCAGGGATCGACAACAACCCTCAGTAGATGAAATTTCTTTATGTTCCATTTCATCCTAAGATCACCTACCCCTGATTAGATCTATGAGAGAATTAGGAATAAGTTCGATTCTCTGACTATGTATAAAGTTAAATTGAGTCTTTAAATGTGAGGTAAACTTCTTTTCTGATTAGTTGCCCTGGAGTGTTCATTGAAATTAAGAGAAAGAGATTGAATTTAGCAAGGGCAGATGTGTTCTTACTCATGTGAAGAATATGGAAACAGATTTCATAGGAGCTAAGAAAGAAACAGTTTTCACTGAGAGGTAGTTTATGGGGTAAAGGAGGTAGGAAAAGAACTTGTAGTAATTAGTATACCCGCTTGTATGCTGCAGTACACTTTAGTAACTACAGTTTAAAGCTACATATGGTGAATCTGTGAGTAAGGAAAAGAGAAGCCACAAATCCATTTCTATGCATGTAATGATGTGGGAATGTCTTTCTGTGTGCTGTGAATATCAATCTTTAGATAAAGGAGCTGTTTTCACCCATGACAGGCAACACAGAAAAAGTAGAAGGGAAACTCACAGCATGCCTAGGAGAAGCAGAACAGAATCAGAAAAAATCGACCTAGCCACCCACAAGAAGCATGTAAGGAACACTACTGAGCCACAGCCAATGGTAGACAGATTTATGAGTATGGGTTGAGTTAGGATGTAAGAGCCAGCTGTGGATGTGACTGACCCATAAATCAAACAGCATGAACTTAATATAAACATCTGAATTATTTGGGGGGGGCTGATCAGCTGAAAATGATAAGGGGTCTGGGCCAGGGGTCTGTGGGCCTGGACGTCTGGCAGCCCAGGACCAAGAAACCTCACTGCTACACATGAAATACAAGATAGTTGGGAAGGTGAGATAGAAGAGTCCTATGTTCAATGCCTGTCTGAACTGGAAAGTGTGATCAAGAACAGGCTGGGAAATACATCATTTAATTTACAGGATTCCTTCCTAATATATGAGTGGTCCTTGCATGAATTTCCCAATAGTAGAAATATTATAAATAGTAGAAGTAGTAGAAATAGTAGAAAATAGTAGAAGAGAGGTTATAAACTTCATTTACTTAAAGACACAAATGTGAATTCTCTACATTTGATTAACACACACCTATGTTTGTTTTGATTCATGATACTACATTTTAATAGTGTTTACACTATTGTAGTATATCAATAAAAATAAATCATATACTCATAAGTGGATAATATGAAGACAAAGGATAACCAGGCTACAATCCTGTGTCCTAGAGAAACTAGGAAACAAAAACTACCCTAAGAGGAAAACATGGATCACCCTGGGAGAGGGGAGACTAAACAGTTAGGATGGGGACGTACAGGGAAGGTGATAGGGACATGAGGGAACAAAATGGCTCAGTAGGGAGAACGACATAGAGAGTGAAATAAAACAGACAACTTGATAGAGAGGGACAATGTGGAGTTAGAAAGAAACCTGGTGCCAAGAAAAATTGCAGGAATCCATAAAGATGGTCCGAGATAAGATCCTACTAATAGTAGACATGGTGCCTGAACTGGCATTCCTGAGTAATCAAATTAATGACCACCCTAATTGTCATCATAGAACCTTCATCCAGTAACTGATGGAAATAGATGCAGAAATCCACAGTAAAACATTGGGCTGAGCATGGGGGTCAAGATCATGTCAGGGAAAACCACAAAGACAACTGATCCAAGCTCATGGGAAAACATGTTCTCTAGACCAACAGGTAGGGAGCCTGCATGGGACTAACCTAGACCCTCCTCATGTAGGTGACAATTATGAAGATTTGTCTGTCAATGGTGTCTCTAGAAGTGGGATTAGGATCTTTCCGGGCACTGTACCTAGGTTTTTGAAACCTATTTTCTGTGGTGAGAAGCCTGGTTCCACCTTGGTGCAAGGCCTGGGGCCTAACTCGACATGCCACGCTTTGTTGACTCCCATAGGAGGACTTGACATTTCTGGACAGTGGATAGGGGAATAGAAAAGAGGTAGGGGATCCAACAAAGAATAGAGGTGGAGGTAGAGATCCAGGGCTGAGCACTGGGCTGAGCTCCTGGTCAGCTGAGAGCAGGGGACAAGAGTCTGTATGAGCAGGGGGATAGGGATTATGAAAAGGAATCCCACATAGAGGGTTGACTAGAGCTCTCAGGAGGTCACTAAATCAATAATAGCCACTGAAGGCCCAGCAGGAAAAGGAGCTAGGCCCTCCAAGTGTAGGCAACTGTAGATTGGCATGGACAGTATGTGGTGCCTAAAGGAGTGGAATCAGTCTGTGTTCCTGTGTGTGGGCTGGCACCTTGGAGCACATTCCGTATAGAGGAACACATAACACAGCCTTATTTCTGGGATGAGTGAGTAGAACTTGCCTGGAGTAAATGTTCCAAACTGAGATGATCAACCTTGGGACTTCTTGCCCTCCTGGAAGAGAGGATGGAGAATGGGCATGGGGTTTGCTGAAGGCTGACTCAGAGGGACAGGGAGGAGGGAAGGCAGGGGATGCATACATGAAAATGACATTTATGTTTTTAAAAATGGTATGGAGAAAACTATGGTTGGAATGTAAAATAAAATAAATCATAAATAAAACTTAGAACAAATTATCATAGGATGCTAGTGTTGGTGGTGAGCACCTCTGTTCTTCACACTTAGGAAAATGAGATAGGAAGATGGGAATAGTTCAAAATCACCCTGTACTATATAAGACTTGGTCTCAAAAGAGAAGGGCAGTGTGAAAACTAACATGTCTGTGTTAGAGAGGCAACAAAGGGACTTCAAATATGTTGTAATACTTCATTACAGTTCTATTTAGTGTGTGTTCGTATATGTGCCCATGACTCACATCTCATTCTATGTTAAAGAATACCTTACATTCTCCCCGAATGCCATGTGGGCCCTAGCTATCAAACTTAGGCTTAGGGGATTTTTATATGAAAGACATTTCTGGGAACGTCCTTCAATGTAAATCTGTATGTCTACATCGTTAGTGACTCTTCATGTTTATCCTTGATACATGGAATTGATATGATGCTAAGCTGACAGAGAAACTCTGGGCTCAATAAATTCTGTACCATCCTATTAATTAATTTACACAGCAGTTTTATACTAGAGTCCTGCATCATGTAGGTATCTGTGGTATATTCTAAGATTGAGATGGTGAGGGGATTCCCACAGATTTAATGGTCTCTCCAACTGATGGCTTTCAGGGGTGAAGGAAAGAGATACATGCCTTGGCTGTGCTTGGTTGAGTTAAGATGAAGAAGCTAGCTAGCAATGTGACTAAGCCATAGGCCTAACAGTATGAAGTTAATATTATCGTCTCTGTGTTTACTTGGGACTTTGGGATTGCAGGTCCACATAAGGAGCAGCACCAGATTTGAACAGTGGGGCTAATCTGAAACAAAAAACTCATTGTTATAGATGGCATCCTAAAGTGGAACGAATGTACCCACACAAAGCCTGAGAAAGCTTAGAAAGGATTCTAGAGCAGAAAAACTGATCCAAGGGCAGCTTCTTCAAAATTGTGTCTCTGAAGTCAGTCATGGTACAGAGAAGGTGTGGCATCCAGACCACAGACAAAATGGCAGCAGACTCACTGCAGGGAGCATAAACTCCAACCAGGCTGGATCCCGAAGCCTCATAGAAGATTCAGTAGCATGCGATTGATTTAAGGTTTCCATTTATTTTGTAGAAAGGGAACAGAGTCAAAGACAGCTTTATGATAGTGGCATTTTCTTGGGTGTGCTCTTTCTGCTGGCAGCAAACAGAGATGTGGCCCCTTTAAGAGTCCTTCCTGACTCAGCTTTATTGGCAAAACCTATGTTGCTCTTCCTGGGACTGCTAGCATTTTAAAAATATTTTCCAGTTAAAAATGATTAATGAAACACAATAAAACAGGTTCAGTTATAGAAAACCTCTCATTGGGTTAAAATGTGTGTGAAAAGGAATACGTAGACTGGGAGAGAAAAGAAAGAACTAGAGAAAGTCTTTTAAAAGGAGAAAGAGAGGAATAAAAATATAGTAAGCCACATAAAGATGGAAAATACACAGAGTCTGGATTATGGTTCATATTGTGTCTTCTTTTAATTTTCTAAGTGTTAATGAGCTAACTACAGAAAGACAATCAATTCCAAAAGATGGTAAGTTATACAAAAAAAAATATTTTAAAGTTATCCTGATTTTGAAGTTTGTTTCTAAGGATTTATTGCTTTGGAAGAGAGTTTCTGTTGTTGTTTCCACAGAAAATGAGAACCTGTGGACTGCTTCCAGGAAAGTAGGGTTTCACCAACCAAGACCACCTGAAAATTCTCTGGTAGGAAGTTATGTACACATCAGCTTCAACACTAATATGATCCAGTCTCAAGAACCTGTAAGATTGTCAGCACCACTTAATCAGCAGGCAGTAGTAGTGAAATTATTATGCACAAATTCCCAAAACATTGTTTATAAAGGTTTGTTTTCATTATGAATGGTCAATGGTCATTGTTAATCTCTTTCTAAGAAGAAAAAGGGTATATGGTAAATGAGTGATTTTTTTTAAAAAAATTAGATTATTAAATTTACTTCAATACCTTAATCAACTGTTAACCTCAACATACTTTACATTGGTATGGAATTTGGTTTATTGATACAAATTTAAGATTAGGTTTGTTATGCTGTATGTATTTTTCTACTGTGGTTTGAAGTGTGATGTTCATGTTACTTAGAATCGTAAAATTAAGAAATTCAGATTAATAGTCACTTGTGATTAACAAAATTAGAGCCATGACTTTCTATAAGCTATAAATAAAGGACTGTTTTGGCCCATGGCCGGCACTATAAAAAAAAGTAGGCAGGAAAATTAGAATAGGTAGTAGGAGAAGGGCAGAGTCACAGAGATACAGCAAGACACCCAAAAAAGCAACACGTAAGGAAGACAGGTAAGCCATGGGAAATGTGGCACGAAAAATTGATGGGAATATGTTGAGGTAAGATGAAGGAGCTATCTAGCAATGAGCCTGACCTCTAGGCTAAACAGCATGAAGGTAATAAAAGTATTTGTACGTTTATAGGGAGATTTGGGATAGAGATGGTCCAGATAAGCAGTGGTGAGCAGATCCATACTATGGGGCTAATCTGTGCTAGAATTCTCATTATTATAGGGGGCATTCCTCAGAAAGAACTTACCACAGACCAAAGAGGACAAAACTTCCTTCCAGAAAGACTTTAAGTGCCTTGATTCAGCTGAGTTCCGAGGACCAGCCAACTACAGCAGCCAGTACCTTTGAAGGTCTCAGGAAAATGGATTTCTAGGTGAGGTTAGAATGGAATGGAGGATCCCAAGGTTCCAGCAAAGAGGTACATCACAAAGGTGGGGGGGTGTATGCCTACTTGAGGGTTTATAATTTTTCTCCATGTCACTGGCTGCTACAGAACCTGCTAACCTGTTGAAATGAACATTTCAATGAATACCTGTGCTTTCCCTATGTCTAGACTACAGCTGTACACTCTACTGTGAAGTTGTTCATCTAAAACTCACGTACGAATTCAAATCCATTCCAGTATTCCTTAATCAGTCTAACCTGGGATCTCTGTACAATAAACTAATAACATTTAAATCATTTATTTAAAAAAGTATTAAAGTTGAAATTATTCCTATGTAAGCTATTTCTCCAATGAACTAAAAACTTGTTGTACATTAATATTCCTATGAATAATAGTGCACAATGTGCATGTGATTACACTTTATTGTGCTCTTTCAGGAGTTCTCAAGTGCTTCTGTTACGAAGGTTTCTCTAATAGTATATGCTTCCTCTGGTCTCCTGATGCTCTCTAGACTTTCCATCATGGGTACTGGTCTGTCAGTAATGGCCTACTCCGAATGACTGAGACGTCTTCAGGAAAGGAAATGGTCCGTGGACCTGGAGATCAGAACTAAAACTTTCACATCATATTTTCAGTGTGTTTTCTTCTGACATATATTTTCAAATTAATTTTAGGTCATATTACAAAGCAATGGCTTTCCCACAGCCAGCGTTGTTCTAAGTGGAAAAGATGTAAGTGATACTCTAAAAATAGAAACAACTCAGGACTCTGCAGTATTGCCAGTGTTGGCCCTGGGTTTCATCTCCAGCACTACAAAAACACCAAAATGATCAAAAGAAAAACCACATAGATTGTCTTAGAAGGTAAATTCAGGAAAACAGAGTGAGGGATGGTTTCAATACTTGACCAAACGTGTGAGCAAATATTCAATCTGAATGGTCTATGTATGCAGCCACTAAAAATACAGAAATTACCTAATTCAAAGACAAGAAAAGCAGGTTAAATTACCTCTCTCAATACTACTAGAGACACTAAATACAACGTGGAAATCACAGCTTATGTAAAGAAGTAGACAACTTCAGCCATCATGATTTTTCCCTTTAATTTGCTGGTAAATGGTTTCTGGTTTGCACCTGAATTTGGATTAGTTGATATAAATCTCTAAACTTTATATGTAATTTTACTTTTGCCATATTATTTTTTCCTCACTCAATGGTTTGTCACATAAAATTATAGACAATGATAGTATTTCTAAAATGAATATGAAAGTTTAAAATTTTATTGCCATTTGATTATATAAAAATGAATTTTCTCTTTCTGAAAGTCTAACATGGACATTTTTTATGTTGAGTATTAATTATCCTACCTTAAAGCATGTGAATTGTGAAAGTATACATTATTTTAGTACTTTCTCATTGATTGACTTTCTATTCCTGAAAGTTTACTGGTATATATGAATGTGTATATAAATATTTCTGTTTTGCCACAAAATATACAAATTATATCATAAATTATGCATTTATCAGACACTACAAATACAAAAAATTGTTTCAGTTATAAACAAAAAATACATTTACATTTATAATTCATAATATAAAAGTCAGCGACATTACATTTTTAATGTTTTTTGGGGGATTCTGATAATAAGGATGTTTTGTATTTTTCTGTGTCATGAGTTGCAAGAACAATTTTTCATTACTGACTTTAAGCGCAGTCATTTGTTTAGATAGTGTTATTTTTATTTATGAATGATAATACAAGTTTTAAACTTCATTTCCCACTACAGTCTTATTTTTCCAAGGAATAAACAATTCTGCTATGTTTAAAGAGTTTAAAAAAAAAACACTAACCATAATATGTTTCAATATACTGCATGAAGCACTAACTATAGACAAAGAAAGGAATTTCATTTAAATCAAGGTATCAATTAATTAATAAAATATTACAATACTAAAGAAATGCATAAAACTCTGGTGCACTCAATTTCATCAAATCATATTAATAAAATTAAAGACCCAGATTAACATAAACCCAAACATAGTGGGAAATTTCAGCACTCCAATTTCTTGTACAGATAAGATGTCTGGACCAAAAAAGTAGAGAAACTTCAGAGTTAAATGACACCTTCTTTATAATGAACCTAACAGATATCTAGAGACTATTCAACCCAAATACCAAGGGTAAACACATATACATTCTACTCAGCAGCACAGGGAAGCGTCTTCAAAATATAACATAAGCTGTAATAAAAAACAAGCATTAATAAATACAGAACAAGCAATAATAAATACAGAAAAGTTGAAATAATTTCATATATCCTACCCAACCATTATGCAATAAACTTAAAATCAACATAAAACAAAAAATATCTACTAAATGTATAAACGCATGGAAATTGAGCAACTCATTATTAAATGATGAATGGGCCAAAAAATTAAAATATTCATGGAACTAAATGAGGCAAAACCACCACAACATAACCTTTGAGACACAGTCAAGGCATTTTTAAGAGGAAGTTAATAGCCCTAAGTGCTACACTTGCAAAAAATATACAGATAAATGACTTATTTATACAACACAAGAAATTGGAAAAAGCAAAACAAAATCAAATTTGGTAGATAGCAAGAAATATTTTTTTAAAAAATCAGGTGATAATGGCTGGTACTAGTAACTTAGTGAACTACTTAGGCCTAGTAACCATGTTTCTGTAGAAGTGACCAGTCAGGTTGAGGACCCTTGAAAAGAGAAACATTTACCCTGTTCATACTGAGAAGTTGGTTGGGTGAGAATTGACTGTATTCTGTTTCCTGTTTCTCATATTCTAGCTTTTCCTCAATATCTGGCTCAGGGAATTCAATACATGCTAACTAGAGTTTGTACATTATTTGACTCTCAAATTTCAGGGCATGAATTAGGAAAAAAAAGACCTTGCCAGCCAAAGCTCTACATGGCCAACTGGCTCGGCTTTCTGTTAGGAGTTAGCCTCCAGCGTTAAGCAGAGTCCACAACATGTGTGTCTTCTCCATGTTCATCTGGGCAAGTTTTTCAGACAGCAGCCTCCCTCTCTTAGTGGGGGTTGTGTTTTCCCTCTTTTTGGACACTAAGTAGCTGCCCCAACATAGTCATCTGAATCATAATTGACAACCAGTTCGATGAGTAAATTGAGATTACTTAAAATGGGGACTATGCCTAAAGCGGAGAGAGAACTTTTTCACACCTTAAAAATGAGAAAGAGTAGCATGATGGAAGGTGGTTGTTCTTTCACCAACATTACTCTAGATGCTTTGAAACTAGAACCAGTAAAGGAGAAGATAAATAATGTCATAATGTTTATTAGAAATATTATTTTTTGATTATTTCTATTCTATCAGTTAAAAAGTCAGTTAGTGTGAATTCCAAGAAGAACACCTTAGAAAAGCCTGTTAAGAGAGAACACAGAAATATTCATAGCTTACAAGAATATAAAGAGTTAATCTCAACATTGGCTTATAAGATTTCAGAGAAGCAATCTAAAGCTTTCAAACAGCCAAACTTAGTACACTAGGTAACCTTGAAGGAATCACAAAATGATAAAAATTGTTCAAAAACTAGTTGAGCTCTAGTTAGATTTAAGGACATTCAAGAAGCAATCATCACTTAAGGTATGCACTCCCAGTTTGTAAAATAAATGTTAAATTTTTTGGTCAACATATAAATAAATTATCCCTAAAGACTGAGCAGATATGGTTATGGCTTCATTGAAGGCTAGACAACTCTCACAGTAGTAAGGCATGATGAGAAGTGGCTAAAACAACGGAACAAAGAAGCAAAGCAAGAGGCTGGTTGAATGCACTCTGATTACTATTGAAGTAGTCACCAATTTGATTAGAGGATATGGTGAGTTCAGGATACCTATCCACTATTTCTGACCATCTTAGCTGGGGTCATTCTTATAGATTTGTGAGAGTTTTCTTTAGGCCAGGTCTCTACCTAACCACAAAAAGTCCCCTTATCAAGATGTCTCTTTCATTATTCTTCCCCTCCATTCACCACCCAACTCAATCTCTCAGGTCCCCATGGGTGTCAGGATGGCCAAGTGGTTTAAGGTACCAGAGTCAAGACACTTCTTTAAACATCAGAACTGAGATCTAGGTGTTCTCACTCATATGAGGAACATGCAAACTGATTTCATAGAAGCTAAGATTGAAACAGTTGTCACTGAAAGGTGGGTTATGGAAAGAAGGAGGTATGAAAGGAACGGGCAGCAATTAGTATAGCTGCTGGTATTTTCAGGACACATTAGTAACTATGTTTTATAGCTACATAGGGTGAATCTTTGAGGAAGGAAAAGAGAAGCCAAAAGTCCATTCCTATGCATGTAATGAAATGCGATTGTCTTTCTGTGTTCTGTGAATATCAATCTTTAAATAAAGGAGCTGTTTTGGCCCATGGCAGGCACCATAGAAAAAGTAGGAGGGGAATCACAGCATAGGTATGAGAAGGGCAGAGTCAGGCAAATCGACCCAGCAGCCCAAGAAAAGGCAGGAAAGGAACACAAGGGAACCATGGGTGACATGGCACAAAGATTAATGAGAATGGGTTGAGTTAAGATGTAAGAGCCAGCTGGTTATGTGCCTGAGCCATAGACCAAACAGCATGAACTTATATAAGCATCTGAATCATTTTAGGGGGCCTGATAAGCTGAAAAGGCTAAGGGGTCTGGGCCCACGGGTCAGTCCATCGGTCAAGACCTCTGGCCACCCTGGACCAAGAAACTTCACTGATGCACATGAAATACAAGATAGTTGGGAAGGTGAAATAGAAATATCCTATGTTCAATGCCTGTCTAAGCTACAAAGTAAGATCAAGACCAGGCTGATTAATACATGATTTAATCTATAGGATTCCTTGATATCAAATAAGTGGTGCTTTCATTAATTTCCGAACTTTACCAGAAAATAGTAGAAGAGAGAGGATATAAACTTCATTTACATAAGGACACAGAAATATGAATTGCCTATATTTGATAAGAACACACCTATGTATATCTTGAATCACGACACTGTATTTCAATTGTACATGAACTACTATTGTATATCAATTAAAATAAATCATATCCTCCAAAGTGGATAATATGAAGTCAAAGGATAACCAGGCTACAATCAAACATGCTAGAGAAACTAGGAAACAAGGACTACCCTTAGAGGAAGACATGGATCACCCAGGGAGGGAAAGACTAAACAATTAGGATGGGGAGGTAGAGGGAAGGGGATAGAAACATGAGGGATCAAAATGGCTGAGTTGGGAGAGGGACAGAGAGGGAGTGAAATGAAGCAGATATCTTCATAGAGGCAGACATTGTGGATCTAGAGAGAAACCTGGTGCCAAGAAATATTTCAGGAATCCATAAAGATGATCCCAGCTAAGATTCCTAATAATAGCAGAGAGGGTGCCTGAATTGGCCTTACCAGGTAATCAAATTGATGACCACCCTAATAGAACCTTCATGCAGTAACTGATGAAAATAGATGCAGACATCAACAGTAAAGGACTGGGCCTAGCATAAGGGTGAACATCAGGTCAGGGAAAACCACAAAGACAACTGATCCAAGGTCATGGGAAAACATGGAGTCTAGACAAACAGGTAGGGAGCCTGCATGGGACTGCCCTAGACCCTGCTCATGTAGGTGACAGTTATGTAGCATGGTCTGTTTATGGGGCCTCTAGCTGTAGGACTAGGATCTTTCCTGGCACACTACCTAGTTTCTTTAAAAATATCCCCTGTGGTGTGAGGCCTTGTTCAGCCTTGGTGCAAGGGTGGGGCCAAACTTGATATGCCATGCTTTGTTGACTCCCATAGGAGGACTTGACTTTTCTAGGAAGTGGATGGGGGAGTAGAAAATAGGTAGGGCATGAACAAAGAATAAAGGTGGAGGCAGAGATGCATGGCTGAGCACTGGGTTGAGCTCCTGGTCAGCTGAGAGCAGGGGAGGAGAGTCTGTATGAGCAGGGGGGAAGGGATTATGAAGAGGAGTCATACAGAGAGGGCAGACTGGAGCTCTGAGGAGGTCACTGAATCAAGAATAGCCACTGGAGACCCAGCAGGAAAAGGAGGTAGGCCCTTCAAGTGTAGGCAACTGTACATTTGCATGGGCAGTACGTGGAGCCTCAAGGGGTGGAATCAGACTGTGTTCCTATGTTTGGGCTGGCACCTTGGCCCACATTTCCTAGAGAAGAAAACATAACCCACCCTTGTCTTTGGGATGAGTGAGTACAACTTGCTTGGAGTGGATATGGCACACTGAGCTGACCTACCTTGGGACTACTTGCCTTTCTGGGGGAGAAGGTTGGGGGATGGGTATGGGATTTGCTGAAGTCTGACTGGGAGGGATTGAGGGGAGCGAAGGCAAGGGGATGCACACATGAAAAGGACATTTATGTTTTTAAAAAAAGGTAGAGAGAAAAGTGGTTGGAATGTAAATTAAAATAAATCATAAATAAAACTTAGAACAAAATATCTTAGGAAGCTAGTTTGATGGTGAACACCTCTCTTCTTAGCACTTAGGAAAATGAGATAGGAAGATGGGGATAGTTCAAAGCCACCCTGTAGTATATAAGACTTGGTCTAAAAAGAGAAGGGTAGTGTGAAAACTAACATGTCTGTGTTAGAGAGGCAACAAAGGAACTTCAAATATGTTGTAATACTTCATTACAGTTCTATTCAGTGTGTGTTCGTATATGTGCCTATCACTCACATGTCATTATACGTCAAAGAATACCTTATATTCTCTTCGAATGCCAAGTGGGCCCTAGCTATCAAACTTAGGCTTAGGGGAGTTTTATATGAAAGACACATTTCTGGGAACCCACTTCAATGTAAATCTGTATGTCTCCATCATTACTGACTCTTCATGTATTTCCTTGATTCATGTAATTGATATCATGCTAAGTGGACAGAGAAACTCTGGGCTCATATAATTCTGTATAATCCTATTAATTAATTTACACAGCAGTTTTATACTAGAGTCAAGCATCATGTAGGTATCTGTGGTATATTCTAAGATTGAGATGGTGAGGGGATTGCCACAGATTTAATGGTCTCAAAGTGATGATGTTCAGGGGTGAAGGATAGGGACATATGGCTCGGATGTGCTGGTTGAGGTAAGATGAAGGAGCTAGATAGCAAGTGACTAAGTCATAGGTCTAACAGTATGAAGTTAATATAACCGTCTGTGTGTTTACTTGGGACTTTGGGATAGCTGGTCCACATAAGCAGCAGCACCAGGTTTGAACATTGGGGCTAATCTGGGACAAAAACCTCAATTTTACGGATGGTGTCCAAAAATGGACTGAATATATCCACACAGAGCCTGAGAAAGCTTACAAAGAATCCTAGAGCACAGAAACTGATCCAAGGGGAGCTTCAAAATTGTGTCTCTGAAGTCAGTCATGGTACAGAGATGGTGTGGCATCCAGACCACAGAAAAAATGGCAGTGGACTCATTACAGTGACCAGGATGGATCCCGAAGCCTCATAGGAGACTCAGTAGCATGTGATTGATTTAAGGTTTCCATTTACTTTGAAGAAAAGGGAACAGAGTCAAAGACAGCTTTATGATCTTGGTATTTTCTTGGGTGTGCTCTGTCTGCTGGCAGCAATCAGGGACCTGGCCCCTTTAAGAGAACTTCCTGGCTCAGCTTTATTGGCAAAAACTATGTGGCTCTTCAGAGGCTGCTAGCATTTTACAAATATTTTCTGGTAAAAATGATTAATGATACACAATAAAACAGGTTCAGATAAAGAAAACTTCTCATTGGGTTAAAATGTGTGTGTAAAGGAATACGTAGACTGGGAGAGAAAAGAAAGAACTAGAGAAAGTCTTTTAAAAAGAGAAATAGAGGAATAAAAATATAAAAAGCCATGTAGAGATGGAAAATACACAGAGTGCATTATGGTTACTATTGTATCTTCTTTTAATTTTTTAACTGTTAATGAGCTAACTGTAGAAAGACAATCAATTCCAAAGGATAGTAAGTTAAACAAAAACATATATTTTAAGGTATATTGACTTTAAAGTTTGTTTCTAAGGATTTAGCTTTGGAAAAGAGGCTCTGTTGCTGTTTCCACAGAAGATAAGAACCTGTGGATTGCTTCCAGGCAAATAGGGTTTCACCAACCAAGACCACCTGAAAATTCTCTGATAAGAAGATATGTTCACATCAGCTTCAAGACTAAGATGATCCAGTCTCAAGAACCTTTAAGATTTTCAGAGCTGCTTAATCAGCAGGCAGTAGTAATGAAATATTATGCAAATTCCCAAAACATTGTTTATAAATGTTTGTTTTAATTATGAATGGTTAATGGTCAGAGTTAATCTCTTCCTAAGAAGAAAAAGGCATATGGTATATCAGTGACTTTTTTAAAATTTAGATTTTTGAATTTACTTTATTACCAAAATCAATGGTTAATCTCAACATACTTTTCATTGGTATGGATTTTGGTTTATTGATACAAATTAAGATTAGATTTGTTATGCTCTATAAAATTTCTACTGTTTTTTAAGGTATGGTGTTCATGTTACTAACTTAGAAGTTGTAAAATTAAGAAATGCAGATTAATAGTTACTTGTGATAACCAAACATAATCATTTGTTTCTATATGCTGTAAATAAGGGACTGTTTTGGCCCATGACAGACACCATAAAAAATCGTAGGGAGGGAAATCAAAATAGGTAGTAGGAGAAGGGCAGAGTCACAGAGATATAGTGAGACACACAAAGAAGCAACATGTAAGGAACACAGGTGAGCCACAGGCCATGGGGCAGGACAGATAGATGGGAATGCCTTGAGTTAAGATGAGGGAACTATCTAGCAATGAGCCTGAGACCTAGGCTAAACAGCATGAAGTTAATGTGAGTGTTTGTGTGTTTCTTGAGAGATATGGGATAGATGGTCCAGATCAACAATGGTGGGAATGTCCTAACTGTGGAGCTAATCTGGGCCAGAAATCTCATTATCATAGGGGGCATTCCTCAGGAAGAACTTACCACAGACGAAAGAGGACAAAACTTCCTTCCAGAAAGACTTAAAGTACCTTGATTCAGCTGAGTTCAGAGGACCAGCCAACTAGAGCAGCCAGTTCCTTTGAAGGTCTCAGGAAAATGGATTGCCAGGTGAGGTAAGAATGGAATGTAGGATCCCAAGGTTCCAGGAAAAAGTACATCACAAAGGGGGGGAGTGTATGCCTACTTAAGGTTTTATAATATTTCTCCATGTCACTGGCTGCTACAGAACCTGCTAACCTGTTGAAATGAACATTTCTATGAATACCTGGGCTTTCCCTATGTCTAGACTACACTTCCACACTCTACTGTGAAGTTGTTCATCTAAAAAAATCACTTAGATTTCAAATCCTTCCCAGTCTTGCTTAATCAGTCTAACCTGGGATCTCTCTACAATAAACTAATAACATTTAAATCATTTATTAATGAAAGTATTAAGTTGAAATTATTCCTATGTAAGCTATTTGCCCAAAGACCTAAGAACTTGTTGTACATTAGTATTCCTATGAATAATAGTGCACAATGTTCATGTGATTACACTTTATTGTGTTCTTTGAGGAGTTTTTAAGTACTTCTGTTAGAAAGGTTTCCCTAATAGTATATGCTTCCACTGGTCCCCTGATGCTCTCTAGACTTTCCATCATGGGTACTAGTTTGTCAATAATGGCCTACTCAGAATGACTGAGACTTCTTCAGGAAAGGAAATGATCTGTGGACCTTGGGATCAGCACTAAAACTTTCACATCATATTTTCAGTGTATTTTCTTCTGAATTATTTTTTTCAAATTCATTTTATGTCGTATTACAAAGCAATGGCTTTCCCACAGCCAGCATTGTTCTAAATGGAAAAGATTGTAAGTGATACTCTAAAAATAGAAACAGCTCAGGTCTCTACAGTATTCCCAGTCTTGGTCCACGGTTTCATCTTCAGCACTACGAAAAGAGCAAAATGATCCAAAGAAAAACCATATAGATTGTGTTAAAAGGCAAATTCGGGAAAACAGAGTGAGATATGGTTCTCAATACTTGACCAAACATGTGAGAAAATATTGATGCTTCATGGTCTATGTATGCAGTCACTAAAAACACAGAAATTACCTTATTCAAAGATAAGAGCAAAGCAGGTTAAATTACCTCTCTCAATACTACTAGAGAGACTAAATACAACCTGGGAATCACAGCTTGTGTAAAGAAGTAGACAACTTCAGCCATCATTATTTTACCCTTTAATTTCCATTAAATGGTTTCTTGTTTGCACCTGTATTTGGGTTATTTGATTTAAATCTCTAAACTGTATGTGTAATTTTGCTTTCTTTATGATCTTTCAAAATTTACCCAAATATCTGGCTGTGCCTTCTTATTATAAGACCAATCAGGATTTGTGCAACATCTGACATCCAACTTTTGACGTACAAATTTATTAAAAGCCACTTGACTGTGGCTTTGCAAACACTAGCACAAGCCAGAGCTATACATAGCTGGAATAAATTACCCACCAGCTAGAATTTCCTTTTGGAGTTAGCCTATCATTACTAACCATCTCTACCTTTTAGGTTATTCCCACCACACATGTTTCTTCCACACAATCCCCTGGGTACATTTTTCAGAAAGTAGTTTTCATCTCCCAGTGGGTTGTGGGCTTTTTCTGGACCACTTCTTCAAGCTGCTACCACACAAGATAGCTGCCTCAGTTCATCCTCATGTGACTTGTCATGGTCAGTAGATTTTGCAAAACAATTGGGATGTCTTAAGTGGAAGGAATTAATTTTAAAAAGATGTTGTTTTCCCACATTCAAAAATGGGAAACACTATTCAGGTGAAAGGAGTTTAGTTTGGTCTCTGTTTGATAATATGATAGATGGAATAAAATGGAAGTATTAAATGGGGATAATTAATGTGTATGGGATTAATGTAATGTCTTTATATATATATATATATTATTTGTTTGATTATTCCTGTTTTAGCCTTAAAAATGTTGGTTTATATGAGT
This sequence comes from Phyllotis vaccarum, assembly GCA_033318265.1. NCBI lineage: Eukaryota > Metazoa > Chordata > Mammalia > Rodentia > Cricetidae > Phyllotis > Phyllotis vaccarum. Next base: position 126,755,555 of record JARWLC010000013.1, read on the forward strand.
GTCAATTTGGTTGATATGGTGCCAAGATACAAGTCTTAGAAAAACTTGTTAAAACAGATCATAGAAATATTCAGACCCAGATAGAAATTTAAAAGAGAACCAATCTCAACACTGCATTACAGGGTTACAGAGAAACAGCCTAAGGCTTTCAATCATCCAACTGAAATTTATCAGTAACCTTACAGGAATTTCCTGACAAACGATAGATATCCATTCCCATGTGAGAGCTGAGTGGACTCCTCTGAAAAGGATAGATTTTTCGAGATTCAAGGAAGCAATATTCTCTTATGATAAGCACTCTAACTTTTGAAAGCAGACATGTGGTCAACTTGTAATAGAATTATCCTTCAAGACTGGATAGATTTGATTATAACAATCTTGGAGCCTGGTTCCTCATTACAATATATGTCCTGGTAGGAAGATGAGGCTAAGACCATTGAACAACATAATAGGGCTAGAGGGATTGAAATCTTCCAAGACTAGTTATTTAAAATTTGAATATTATGATAATAGAGAAAGTCAGTTTTTATATTATGACCATAGCCTAGATTTATGTCCTATGGCAACCTTAAATATTTGGGATACAATTGTAGAAGTAGGAAGGAAAATTGAGTCACATACAAAAGTTATGCAGGGCACAAGATAAACCTTTAAAAATTTCTTACAAAATTTGACCTCAGCAGTAAGTAGAATGATACAAAAATTCAGAAGTTAGACAAATAATAATGGAATCTATGGCTTTTTAAAATGCTAATGCATGATGCAAAACTGCAATAAGTTTGGAAATTCAAGATCAGCACCCTTGACGGAATGGATCCTAAATACAATCGATATTGAATGTCCTAACTATGATAATGCTTAGATAGGAGAGTTGATTTCCTGAGATTTGAAGCAAAATTGAAAATTAAAATGTTTCAATTGCAGTAAATAAGGTCATGTTTAAAAGGACTGTAAACAGAGTGTTCCTAGAAGCAATGTTTTTTGCTAAGAATGACCCCAACAGAATGCTCCTCCCTTCTGGATTATGCAGAAGGTATGGCAAAGGCAGATGCTGGACTAAGGAAGATAAATCAACAAGGGACAGACAAGGTAATCCTTTGCCCTTGCCTTTGGCAAATGTCCCGAGGAACCTCTCACAGGAACACAAGTCAAATTCAATTTGGTCATTTTCTGTCATAGTGGAGAAAACTCCTTATCAAAGCAATTACAAAACCTAATGCCTATTGTAAAAAACCATACTGCACAGGACTATAGAACGGCTATAGAAGAGAGAACAGAAAAAAATCAGGAGAAACCATGAATCAAAATTTATAAGGATTAGTTTTCAAAACTCCCCAATGTTAGTGTTGGGAAGGGCTTTCGTTTTGTCTTTTCAGGAAAATAAAAACAACAGTCTTGAGAATTTAAAAGACCTCTGGACAAATAGGCATCCAAAGAAGGGAGTACTACCCAGAAAAAATTACCAAGGACAGGAATAATCTGACCTAATGCTGTCTCTGAACTTGATGATGGAACCCCACAACAACAATTCTTTGAAGAATATAATAACACCATTAAACTGACAAACACCACCTTAAGATCAGCTTTGGACTACAGACTGCTCAGGACAATTTCAATGGTGGCTAGCTAACATGGTCCAGCCTCACAGAAAAAACCTGCACTTTCCCATTACATAGAGACTGAACATCAAATGATACAGCTACCTATCCCAAGACTTGACAACTACCCCATTTTTTTTGTTTTCAGGATCCCCTATAGATATTGTAACTTCCTGCTTAGTCAGTTAATACTATTTCCTTTTTGGGTCTCTAAAGATGTTGAATTTTCCTAGGTACATATGCAGAAAGGAAACTCACTGAGAGGTGTAAAGTGTATAAGTTTGATACACATCAAAAGATAGTTTTTTATTGGTAATACAGGTTATATAGAAAGTGAATTAGATACATTTCTTTGGATTCACCAAGAAAGGATAAATAATAGAGTATCTTTTTTGAATTTGTCAGTTGCTAATGGACTGAACATTATAGATGTGATTGTTGCCTGTATATATAATATAGTTTTGTTATTTCTTGTATATAGTTTTTCTTATATTAGGTATATATGATCTTTTTACATTTTTGAACAGAAAACAGGGAACTGTTGTGATATGTTGTTTAAAATGTAGTAAAGATTGCCTGAAGATCAGAGGAGAGAACCATTCACAGAGTTATTCCTACAGGTCAATAAGTGGTGGCACATGCCTTAGTCTTAGCACTTGGTAGGTAGAGATCCCATTTGATCTGTGTGAGTTCAAAGCCAGCCACCTGCACTACACAAGATTAATCCAATCTAAAAGAGAAATAGAGAGAGGCAGTGGTGGCACACACCTTTAATATCAACACTAAAAAGGTGGAGACAGGAAGTGATATGGCTGGGCATAGAAAGGCATATAAGGTGGGAGGAGACAGAGGTTGGCCTCTTTGCTTCCCTTCTTCCCTACACCTTCCCTTTTCTTTGCCTGAGGACTCAGACACAATCAGTCTAAAAATTCATGGAGACAGGATCTACTCCTTTAGGCTGAGAAGTTGGTGAGCTAAGAAATGACTGTGGCTTGTTCCACTTTCTTTCTGTTTTTTCAACATTTACCTCAATATCTGGCTCCAAGTTTTTATTAAAAGACCAATTAGAATTTGTGCAACATGTTACTGTAATTCTTTTTAAGTTTTTCCTTTTTTATCTTTATTTTTTTTAAAAAAAGTTTTTTCCCATACTCACAACTGGTCCCCCTCCCTGCCATTCTCCCAGTCATAGCTCAGCTTCCACCCCCTACATCCATTCCCCAGGAACACCAAGGAATCCCAAGATGTGTCAGTTCTGTCTGGCATATTTAGTTGAGATAGGACCAAGTCCCTCCCCTCAGTGTCAAGGCTGGGTAAGTGTTCCTCTGTCAGGACTGCTCTCCAAGTTCATGCACCAGAAATAAACTCTGCTTCTATTGCAAGAGGGTCCACAAACTGTCCATGGCATTCATCTGTTGTCTACGTTCAGAGGGTTTAGTTCAATTTCATGTAGGTTCCTTGGATGTCATTTCAGAGTTAGTAAGCCATCTCTATGGGTCTCCTTTTCATGATCCCAATCCCTTTGCTCATATAATCTCTTCTCTTTCTCTTACTTCAGCTGGACTGGGAGCTCAACCAAGTGCTGAGCTATGGATCTCTGCTTCTGCCTCAATCCATTGCTGAATGAAGGTTCCATAATGACAGTTAGTGTGGTCATTTATTTGATTATAGAGGAAGTCCTGTTAGTCACCCTCTCCACTATTGCTTGGAGTCCTAGCCGGGGACATCTTGTGGGTTATTGGATGTTTCTTTAGCACCAGGTTTCTCTCTAACCCCACAATAGCTCCCTCTATCAAGATATCTCTTCCATTGTTCTCCCTCTCTGTTGCTCCTTCTGTTCAACTATCTCTTTCTCTCATAATTTCTTCCCGCCTCCCCTTGCTTGCTGCTCTGTATAATCACAATTTACTTAAGAGATCCCTAATTCCCCTTCTCCAGGGGATTCATGGATATCTCTCATAATTTCCTCCTGTTAACTAGCTGCTGAGGAGTTTGTGGATTGTATCTTTTGTTTATGTCTAAAATGCACCTATGAGTGAGAATATACCAAGTCTATCTTTCTGAGATTACCTCACACAAAATGATACTCTCCAAATCCATCCATTTCAAGATGTCATTTTTTTTACTACTTAGTATTACATTATATAAATGTCCCACAATGTTTAATCCCATTCTTATTTTGAGAGGCATCAGGGTTGTTTCTAGGTTCTGGCTATTATGAATAATACTGCTTTGAACTAGTTGAGTTAATGCCCATGGGTAAGAATGTGCATCATTTGAGTACATGCCCAATAGTGGTATTGCTGGATCATTGGGGAGACTGATTCCCAGTTTTCTGAGGAATTAACATACTGAATTCCAGAGTGGCTATACAAGAGGCCTCCAAAAGTGGAGGAATGTTCCCTTTGCTCTGCATCCTCTCCAGCATTGGTTTTCATCTGTGTTTTTAATCCTAGCCATTCTGACAGGTATAAGATTGTATTTCTCTGGTGGCCAAGGATGTTGAGTAATTTTTTATGTGCCTTTCAGAAATTTGAAATTTTTCTGTTGAGAATTCCCTTTTTAGCCCTGAACTTCATTTTTAATTGGATTATTTGTTTTTCTGACCTCTGGTTTCTTGAGTTTTCTATATATTTTAGAGATCAGTCTTCTGTCACATGTAGGGTTGGTGAAGATCTTTTCCCATTCTGTAGACTGTCATTTTGTCGTATTGATCATGTCCTTCGCCTTTCAGAAGCTTCTCAGTTTCAAGAGGTCTCATTTATTGATTGTTGTTCTTGGTGACTGGGCTACTGGTGTTATATTTAGGAAGTGATTAGCCGTGCCAATGCATTGGGCAATATTTCCCACTTTCTTTTCTATCAAGTTAAGTGTAACTGGGTTTATGTTGAGGTCTTTGACCCATGTGAACTTGAGTTTTTTTGCTTGGTGATAGATATGGATCTATCTGCATTCTTCTACAAATCACTATCAAACTATACCACCTCCATTTGTTGAAGATACTATCTTTTTTCCGTTCTATATTGTTGGCCTCTTTGTCAAAAATCAGATGTTCATAGGTGTGTGGATTAATTTTGGGGACTTTAATTTGATTCCATTGATTCACAAGTCTGTTTTTATGCCAGTACCAAGCTGCTTTTATTACTGTAGCTCAATAGTAGAGTTTCAAGCCAGGGGTGGTGATGCCTCACAAAATTCTGTTGTTGGACAGGATTATATTGGCAATCCTAGTTTTCTTGTTATTCTGTATGAAATTGAGTATTGTTCTTTCAAGGTCTATGTAGAACTGTGTTGGGATTTTAATGAGATTTCTTGAAACTGTAGATTGCTTTTGGTAAGATTGCCATTTTTAGGATATTGATCCTACATATCCAGGAGCATGGGAGATCTTTCCACTTTCTTATATCTTCTTCCATTTCTTTCTTCAATGACTTAAAGGTTTGTCAAAAAGGCCTGCTACTTCTTTGGTTAGAGTTACGTGAAGATTATAAAGGGGTATGTTTCCCTGATTTCTTTTTCAGCCCTTTTATCCTTAGTGTATAGGAGTGCTGTGGATGTTTTGAGTTAATCTTGTACCCTGCTAAATTGCTGAAGGTGTTTATCAGTTGTAGGAGTTCCCTGGTAGAATTTTGGCATCAGTTATGTAAAGGATCATATCATCTGCAAATAGAGATAGTTTGACTTCTTCCTTTCCAATTTATATCCCCTTAATCTCATCTTGTTGTCTTATTACTCTAGATAAGACTTCGAGAACTATATTGAAAAGATATGGGAAGAGAGAATAGACTTGTTCTGTTCCTGATTTTAGTGGGTTTGCTTTGAGTTTCTCTCCATTTAGTTTGATGTTGGCTGTTAGCTTGCTGTATATTACCTTTATTATGTTTAGGTATTTTCCTTATATTCCTGATCAATCCAGGACTCTTATCATGAAAGAGAGTTGGATATTTTCAAAGGCTTTTTTATCATCTATTGGGATGATCATGTGGTGTCTTTTTATCTTTCAGGTTGTTTATATGATGGATGACATTCACAGTGTTTTGTATGTTAACCCATCCCTACATTTCTGGAGTTAAGCCTACTAGACCATGCTGGATGAATTCTTTGGATTTGGTTTGCCAGTATTTTTGTGTTTGGTTTGTCAGTATTTTATTTTTGAATTTGGTTTGCCAGTATTTTATTGAGTATTTTTGAATGGTTGTTCATGATTGTTTGTAATTTGTTTCCTTTTTTTGCATTCTTGTGTGGCTTCTGTTTCAGGGTGACTATAGCCTCATAAAAAGTTTGGTGAAGTTCCCTCAGTTTCTATTGTGTGGAAAAATTTGGGTAGTATTGATATTAATTTATTAATTTATCTTTGAAGTTCTGGTAGAATTCTGTGGTGAGACCATCTGACCCTGGGCTTCATTTGCTTGGGAGAATTTTAACAACAGGTTCAATTTTTATGAGGGCTATAGGTCTATTTAGATCATTTATCTGGTCTTGATTTAATTATGGTAAGTGGTACTTGTTCAGAAAGCTGTCCATTGCTTTCAGGTTTTCCAATTTAGTAGAGTATAGGTTTTTGAAGTACGACCTAATGCTTCTGTGGATTTCCTTGGTGTCTGTTAATTTGGATGCTCTCCATCTGCCTTTTGATTAGTTTGATAAGAGTTAGTTGACTCTCTTGAAGTACCAACTCTTTGATTTAATGATTCTTTGTATTGTTCTCTTTGTTTCTATTATATTGATTTCAGCCCTAAGTTTGATTATTTCCTGCCATGTACTCCTTCTGGGTAAGTTTTCTTCTAATTGTTCGAAACCTTCACCTGTGCAGTTAGTTCTCTTGTGTGAGATTGCTCTAGGTTTTTCATATTGGCATCTAATACTTTGATTTTTCCTTTTAACTCTGCTTTCGTTGTGTTCTATATGTTTGGGTATTTTGTGGATTCATTTTCATTGAATTCTGGGAAGCCATTGATTTCTTTCTTTACTTTTTCCTTGGCAGATGTGAGTTCAATTGAGAGATGTTCAGTTTCCATGAGTTTGTAGGCTTTCTGTGGTTTGTGTCATTATTGAACTCTAACTTTAGTGTATGGTGGTCTTTTAGGATACAAGGAGTAATCCCCATTTTTTGTGTCTATTGATATTTGCTTTAAGACTGAGTATGTGGCCAATTTGAGAGAAAGTTCCATGGGTGCTAAGAAAAGGGTATATTCCTTTTGTTTGGGTGGAAAGTTCTGTATGTATCTATTAAGACCATTTGGATCATAATATCTGTTAGATCCTATCGTGGTAAATTCACTAGCAAAATATCATATGAAGAGTTAATATTTATTGAAGGGCATATGAACACTGCCAGTACAAATTGAACCTTAATACAGTTCTTGGAGATAGGAACTAGGGCTGCTTATCCATTTTCTGAGAACACAGGAACAAAACAAGGGCAAGTTCAGTGTCTGAGAATCTGATCATGCCCCATTCAGGCTCCCAGTACTCCAGAGATACACCTCCAAGCCTTGTCAGCCAACACCTGAATCCCACTACAAGACCCTTATTTGTCCATTGAGTTTCTGTCTGGTAGACCTACAGCTGGCTCTTACATCCTAACTCAACCCATTCTCATAATCTGTCTGCCATTGGCCTGTGGCTCAGTAGTGTTCCTTACATGCTTCTTGTGGGTGGCTAGATAGATTATTTGGACTCTGCTCTGCTTCTCCTATGCATGCTGTGAGTTTTCCTTCTACTTTTTCTATGGTGCCTGTCATGTGCCAAAACAGCTCCTTTATCTAAAGATTGATATTCACAGCACACAGAAAGACATTCCCACATCATTACATGCACAGAAATGGATTTATGGCTTCTCTTTTCCTTACTCACTGATTTACCATATGTAGCTTTAAACCATAGTTACTAAAGTGTACTGCAAAATACCAGCGGGTATACTAATTACTGCTTCTTTGTGTCATACCTCCTTTACCCCATAAACTACCTCTAAGTGAAAACTGTTTCATTCTTAGCTCCTATGAAATCTGTTTCCATGTTCTTCACGTGAGTGAAAACATGTCTGCCCTTGCTCAATTCAGTCTCTTTCTTTTAATTTCAATGAACACTCCAGGGCAAAATCAGAACAGAAGTTTACCTCACATTTGAAGCCTCAATTTAACTTCATACATAATCAGAGAATCCAACTGATTCCTAATTTGCTCATAGATCTAATCAGGGGTAGGGGATCTTAGGATGAAACGATGGAAGGGACAACAAAGAAAGTTCATGTACTGAGGGTTATTGTCCATCCCTGCCTCCTTTACTCACAGGACAATTTTTTTTTTTAAGTTTGAAGAAACTCCCTTCCCAGGATAGTTTATTTTATGCTGGAACCAAATCAGATGATGTCTTCTCAAAATTTCACTCATCTTGTTGACAAGAAAAAATAGAGTTCTTTTGAAAATAACTCTGTAAAAAAGATTTGCGAGGCAAAGTTCTGTAAGGTGAGTTGACCAGGTAGGGCGTTGGGAGAAGCAGATTCATGACCAAGGACCATTATGACAGAAAGATTTTTCAGAAGGTGGAAACCAGAGGCACCCTCAAAATGTCCTTCTCCAGTATCCCTGAAGAATTTAGAATGGTAATTGAGTGCTAAATCCATTTGGTAATAATCAGCACTTTGAAATCAGGAGCAGGACCAAAGGGAGACCTGATAGCATCGAGCATTTCAATGTAGTTGGGAAATGGCTGTTTGGCAAATTTCTCACTTGATCTCCACATTTCCCAGCATCAATTATCTTGATTTTCTAGGTTGACCATTGAGGTCCTCCAACATAGAGACCTTTCTAGTATGAATGGCACACATGTCCAGGAGAGAGTACTTCTAAGATTTTATATTTTCTTGTTTTCTAGGCCTTCCAAGATATTGCTTCATATTTCTCTGGGGAAGAATGGGAAAATATCACCTTCTTGCAGAAAATTGTCTACGTGTATATGAAAAGAAACTACTTCAGAATGATGGCCTTAGGTAATAGGAAGTTCCAGGTTCAGACAAGCCTGTGTGTTTCCCAGTTATTTTCTATGCCACAGCTTCTTTTCAGCATATAGTATGCACCTTTGCCACACAATACTTTTCTTCACACAGAAATGTCCAAGTGGGGGCTGAGCATGCTGCTCTTCTCCAATGTGTTTCGGGCTGAGAGCATAGAGCACAGGCAATAGGGTTCAGGCCTGCAGCAGCCTGCACTTTTCTTTCCTGCAAGCTCTTGTTCTTGTGGGCCTTAAGGTCTGTGCTGCATCCCAAATCCTAGCTGCATTTCCATTTTTGTGCTGTCTGTTAAAGAGCAAGAACTTTGTTTCCTTTTAGGGGTCACAGTCAACAAACCAATTTTCATGCATTGCAAGGACAAAGCGAAAGAATCTCCACTGGAATGTATTGAAGTTCATGGCCCTAACAGTGGTGAGTAGTTAGAGAGGGGCTGTGAAGAATCACCTTTTAAGTCAAGATACCTGGTAAGGTTGCATGCATGTCTTTTCTTCATCTTCAGGCTAGAGCTGTGTGGAAAACAGTTCATTTAGAGGATGGTACAAAAGACCCTGTCATAATATTCTAAAACACATTATTTTGGATAATAAGTAAATGGTTAGTATGAAGCACCTGTCCCTTATCACACCCTAAACACAGGCAGACACATACACCCTATACACATACATGCAGACACTGTCACAGAGATACAGCTCAACACACATGCGTGCAAACACACACACACACACACACACACACACACACACACACACACACATATTCTCTTTTATACTTGACATCACTGAAAATAGATCATCATAATATAAATGGATCCGTTAACTCCAGAGATGATCCTGTTCCCACTGCTTCCAATTTGGCAGGCTGGATGCAATCTAATTGTAGTTCATTAACATAATTTCTTAATCCTTTTTCAATATGGTATTTTATTTAATTCATTGAGAATTTTATATATTTTGATCATTTTCACTTATACCTTATTCTTTCATCTAATTAACATAAATTTTTTTATGTTTTTCTCACTTCCCCACATTCCTCAAACACAACGTCTTGTTTTTTAATTTTTTAGAAATAACCAACCAAGCCCAATTTGTGCTCTTTATATAACATGGGATGAGAAACCATCCACTAGAACATACTTGACTTACTACGACCACAACCTTAAAAATACTGACTCTCCCTCCCATGAAAGCCATTTATTATCAGAAAGGATACTCACAAAGGGGTGGAAGCTCATGAATACCTACTCACTCCATGCTAGAATGCTGACTGGTTTGACAATGCAGGTCTTATATAGGCAAAGGCAACCTCTCTGAGTTTATGAGTGTAACAATTTGTCATTACCTTAAAACACTATATTGCTCTGGTCCTTCCTGTCTTCTGCTTCCTACAGTCTCTATATCCCTCTTTTACAGTGGTACCTGAGTTTGGGAGGAAGATGCATGACATATATGTTCAATGTTTAGCTGAGCAATAAATAGACACATTTTCTACATTCTAACCAGTTGGGGGTTCCTGTATTATCCATCACTCACTTTAAAACAAAACTTCTCTAATAATGCCTGAGAGCTATCTAAAGTGAAGAGATATGAATTTAGATGTCACTCTGTACTAAACTCATTTAGCAAAATCATAGTAACAGTTTCCACCCATGGGGCCTATGGAATCATACATTCTTGGTCAGCTTTACAGTACCAGGTCTGCATTTTTTCAATCACAATAGTTTAATAATTAAAGTATTGGCTCTTTAGCTCATAGCTCAAACCACTGACATGCATTCATGTCTTTCATTTCTGAAATCCAGGTGATGCCTCTGTCAGGCATTCTCCCACAGAGTCTGTTTGTTCTTTCATACTGAAGCTTACTTTCTAAGCAGGAATCACCAGCTAGCCTCTGTAAATTGACTATGCATTCCTCTGGCTGGAAATCACAGGGCTCCTCCCACTATGGTAGACTTCAGGATATATCCACATTTGGGAACTGTTTGCTCCACAGACACAACGAGAGGAACCCTTAGAAACACCTCGCTATTTATGAAATGGAATTTTCTATAGTTGTAGTTTATAGTTTAGTGTATAGAGCTAAGGGAGCTGAGAGTTGGTGGCCAGTGAGGGTACAGTTAAGGACTGAATAAAACAGAAAGGATTATAAGAGCAAGTATTCAGTTTTATTATTCTAGCATTTAAAATGCTTTTCCACTTGGGTGTGTTTTGCATGTAATAATTGGAAAGTTCTGTAGGGTCATTAAAGCAAGATTTTTCTCAGGAACATGAAGACATATTGCTTCAAAGCCAAAAGCACATGAAAAAATAAAATAAAGAGGGAGTATGGAGAGACTGCTCAGTTGGTAGGGTATCTGCTCTTGTTCCAGAGGACTGGAGTTCAGTTCCTAGCACCAACACTGAGTGGATCACTGCTATCTGTCACTTAAGTTCCAGAGGATCTGACACAGTAGTCTTACCTCCCCAAACACACCCACCCATGGGTCAAACATACACAGAGACATATACATGTACACATAAATAATAAATATAAGAATAAAATAAAGGGCAATAAGTTATTGGTTTTTCAGTTGTACATAGATTTCCTTATTAAACAATCAGGAAGTTGAATGACAGGTAGCTTATTATTAGTGACTTTTATATGAACAGAAATGGTGTAGTTATCATCTTATCAAATTCTACACGAAGTGTTCTTACAAATGTCCTGTGTGATGCCACTATTGACAACATATTCATTGATACCTAGATCAGTGTGTCTCTTTTCTTTCTTCCCCATTACCTGCATTAATTTGTACAAATCATCTTGGTACAGTACTTTCTTCCCTATTCTATTAACTCTTTTATTTACTGTCCATATGATGAACCACAAGTTTATGTGTGAAGCCTTATATTTTATAGACTACCAACCTTTCATAGAACCCATGGACTCCACAAGTGATTTTCTTCTCTAAATATCCTTTATTATGGATTCCTAATTTAATGTACATTATTCTGCTTGTATAAATGGCAGTCTATGAAATATATAAAGGCAAACATTTAGTCCCAGGAACATGCTGTACTTAGGACATTCCTTTCTTAATTGAACACCCATGCTCTTTCTTATTTGGCTACAAATAATGACAAATACTTTGCCAGGTACAGTTAGCATGTTATGAAAATCAATAAAAACACCTACAAAGGCTTGAGGCCTTCAACATTCTGTCATGGAAGGAGAGGCTCACCAGGTTCCACCCTCTCAGAGGATATGAGGGCAGTTAACGGTTGTCAGGGAAAAGACAGATGAGGCCCAGTGCACATGTAAATATGCCTAATTAAACTCATTTAGCCCCACCAATATAAATATGAAATGAAAGATAATCTAGTAATGGCGAGGAAGGGCACTGACATGAGTCAAAAGAGGTTAATGAGTCTAAATTATCACAGCACATTATACATGCATATAAAAATGTCATATCGAAAGGTAACAGCATATATAATTAATGTATGCTAACATAGTCTTTGGAAAACCTCAGAAATTACTTAACCTCTAATACAGTATAGGAATCCTACAGAGAGCCTGAACAAGTGCTTTAGTGTTTAAAAATTCTGAAGGAGGTGGAATGAGAAGAAAATAACCCAAATGAGTTCCAGGTACACTAGGCTAAGGATGGGCCCAGAGAAATCTGCACACCTAATAGAAAGCAGGTTTTTGGGGACAGAGAGTTGGGTGGCAATGGATGAGAAGGAATCATTGAAGATTCAAAACTCTGGCTTCCATGGCATGTTCTGAGTGAGTGGCATGGGCCCACAATACTCCACAGCCTTGCTGTGTGACAAGATCACCCAGCACCAGTTCAGAGGTTAGCAAGGGTCTCCATATTCATAATTTGATTTGTCCTTCTGAAAGACATGTGACAATGGACAGGTTTTCTACATACTCTGTGGTTCATTTCTTTAATCCACACAATATAAGAAAATGATCATTGGGCCCTCTTTCTAATGAAGGATAAAATAGGAATTCTATACCAGATGATGGGGGAGAGGGACCAAACAGTACACTGGATTACCTGGAATGGTCTTTGGTCTGTACTGCTGTGTGGCTAATATCTCAGTCTTTACAAGCCAGCAAACATAAACATCAGAATGGAAAGGCCAATGGGCTCATGGGAGGAACATGCCCTGTTCTATTCTGACAAAACAAGGCCCTAAACTATCTATTTCTCATGCACTAATCTCTCCCTATTTCAGAAGGTGGCATTCATGTAAATGTATGGGTGTGGCGGGATTAATGTGTCAGCTGATAAGGTCAGAAGACACTTCCAGGACCCTGGAGGGGGTGTGGCCAAGCCCATTGATAAGTGGCTGCTGGGACATGAGGAGCGCTCTTCCTGGTTCCTGGCTGCTGGCTGCTGGACAGACAGAATCGGAATTCATCATGCTTCCATCGCGCTTTCATCGCTCGTCCATCGCTTGGATCCACCAGTCCTTGTTCAGGTGCCACCATAAGCTGTTACTAATATTGTGAGTGTTAATTTATATTCTAATAAATATTAATTTTGGACTGGCGCCTTGAAAGTAAAACTCCGTCTACATTTTGATTAGAGAGAAAGGGGAAGTGATGTGGGAATGCATTTATGTATGCTGTGAATCTCAATCTTTAAATAAAGGAGCTGTTTTGAGCCATGGCAGGCACCATAGAAAAATTAGGAGGGGAAATCAGAGCTTAGGTAGGAGAAGCAGGGAGGAGTAAGACAGATCGAGCCAGCTGCCCAAGGAGCAACATGTAAGGAGGCACGGGTGAGCCACGGGCCATGTGGCCAACAGATTAATAGAAATGGGTTGATTTAAGATATAAGAGCTAGCTGGCAATGTGCCTGAGCCATAGGCCAAACAACATGAAGTTAATAGAAGCGTCTGAGTCGTTTCTGGGGGTCTGAGCGGAGGTGGGTTCCTAAGCAGTCTCAGGCGGGCAGGTCTGTGGGTCTCTGGATCTCTGGCTGCCCGGGACCTGAGAACACACTACTACATATGGGCTCATCGTTTGAGGGAAAGAAAACAACGAGTGATATATGAAGAGATCAGTGACCCTGAAGAAGAAGATGATGAGGAGGATGACTAAATCTGTAAGTGGTCCTTTGACACATCTCCCAAACCCCAGAATACATACTTTTCTTATATAATATTAGATCACTTATCCACTTCTAGTCCTCTGGGGTGCAACAGTGAAGCTAAAGTATCATATCATGCTTCCTTTACTGCAAAGCTGTGTAATTTGGAGACCTTCCCTACCCAGGATGCTATGAGCTCCCAAATCCCAGGTCAGTTCTCAAAGTACAGGCCACATCTTACTCTGGTTTAGAAATTCAAGGACAAGCTGAGGCAGTCACAGTGCGCTGAGAAGAGGAGGCTGGGAGGTTAGGTGAGAGGAAGGCATGTAGGCTGTGAAGGACAGGAGAAAACAGACCAGTGAGTAGGTAGTGTGAATTTGCTAGTGTTTCTTTTCTTTCTTGTCTTAACCACAGAGCTTTGAAATAAACCTACCATGAGAAGAAGAATGCGGTGGGAATTCCAGACCATAGCTACAATGTTGAAAGACTAAATGTCAGTCAGATGTATAAATACATTATTTATTAAATTTTATTATAATAACTTAATTCTTAGAGTTAAGTATCCACTTCTATATTATTTTTCAAGTGTTCTGAATCTTAGCATTTTTGTAGGAGGCAACCAATACTCTTTTAGGACCTTGTGCCAAGCATTCCCTATGTATACTTGCCAATGTACTAAATCCTGTTAGTATTGTTCTTCCTTTGCTGGGCAGTCTTTAAGCATAGATCTCGTTGTGTGATTTCTGGTCAGCCCTGGGGATACCTCTGTTAGTATTAGTTTTACTGTGTAAAAACCACTCTCACAGAATATCAATGTTTCAATCAGACTAGATAGGTCTGTTGTAGAGGATCCTGCTGCCAACTCAGATGACATGATTTGTATCCTAAAGACCCACATGACATACAGAGAGAACTGACTCCCTTACAATGTCTTTTGACATTCAAAATTCAACACATGTACTCTAAATAAATAAAAATATAATAAAAGAAATCTGTCAATATTCCCTTCAGTGAGGCCTATTCCCAATGCAAATTAATGTTTGTCTACTCTGTACCTGTCTTTGGAATCATATGCTATCAGACACCCTTTTTAATAAAGCACACTGGTCTTCCCTTGCCCAGGACTATCAAGGAGAGTTATATTTGTTTATTTTTAACACATTTCTCTGTACTTTTACACATATACACACATCATCACTATAGTCATTGTCACATGCCATGCTCTACTCAGAAATATGACTAGTCACAACCATCTTATTTAATTTTTTGGTCAGCACATACTTACTCCACTGTCTGCACACAGGCGACAAATCCAAATTTCATGATCTGGATTTTCTTGATAACACATGGGACCGTGATTTACCTAAGAGTTGGAAGTTCAGTGTATATCAATGCTCTAATCCTACCAGTTACACGTGAATTATTATATCCGATTCTAAGGATTGAACCCAGGTCTTCCTGCATACAAGACAAGTGCTCTACCACTGAGATATATTGAACTAGTAGTTGCTGCTTTATTGCTAACAAAATGCCTGGTAAAAATAAAGGATGAAAGGCTACTTTGGGCTTATAGTTTCAGTGAGTTCAGTTGATAGATGCATTTTCTATGTGCAGCATGTGTTCCTCCCTTCTGATTGACTGGCATACCAAACAGAACCAGGGAAAAGGTATCACTCTAGAAAAAAATTAGACATACTGCCAGGGATTTAGGACTTTATATGAACGTGATTCGATGATGAAATAGTTATTTAGCAGAAATCTTAGGAAGGTGGTCTAAGAAATGTAGGACTAGAGGCTGAAGCATTAACAGATTCCTAGTAAAAGGTCAGACTTGAATTGCATCAAAGACAGAAGATGTAGGGCTAAAGGACCAGGCAAAGAAACCCACCCTGGTCCTGGAAGTAGAGCCAGTGAACAAAACACTGTAACTCTGAAGCCAGAACCAAAGAAACACTCCCTGACCCTGAAACGAGAGCCAGTGAAAGAAATATGCCGTGACCCTGACATTAGAGCCAAATGTATAAAAAAGACAAGTGAAAGAAACATAATTTAGGCCTGAAACCAGACCCAAACCTGCTTATGACTAACTAAACCAACCAATCCCTCAGCAAGAAAAGCAACCATTCCCTGAGCATAAAATCCAGCACCCTGACCCTGAAATCTGAGCCAAGGAAAGAAACACTTGAGCCCTGAAGCAGAACCAAAGAAACACATTTTGTCCCTGAAACCATAGCCAACTCTGCCTCTGATCAAATAAATCATCCCATCCCTGAGCAGGAAAATCAGCTAACCCCTAAGTAGAACATCTTCTCCCTTGAAACACTCTACCCCTAAGAAGCCCTATATCAGTCCCTCAACCTGTTTAGTTAACAGTAGTCCTTTTCCATCCTGGCAGAGGCAAGCACTCTCCTGGATTCCTTTTCCAAAGAAATCTCTTCCTTCAAAGAGTTTTGGGTGAATATCTTCTTTTGCTGGTGAGGCGCAGAGTCTCCACTAGAAAGCTCCCTTGGAAGGTGAGTAGAGCAGCAGAAGACATGGATATCTCTGTTGCAAAGCTCCAATTGAAGGGGTGAAACAAAGTTAAGGTGTAACATTAAGGTGTAACAGTTCTCTCTCAGAGATGAACATTCCCACTGCATCCCAGCTTTAGGTATACCTTGACTTCCTGACAAGTCAGGATATCTTTCTTCTCACAGCTGTAGGTATCCAGGATACCCTTCACAGATGAAGGTATACCCTGACTTCCTGACAAGTTAGGATACCTTTTCCTCCACAGCTATAATACTGGCAGGTATAGACTGCCTTCCTGACATGTCTGGATTGTATACCTGTTCCTCCAGAAGAGTTTAAAGAATAACAGTTTTAAGGCTTATATTGAAAATTATAGAAGGTAAATATGAGACCAGGGGTTTTGGAGCAATATAGACAATGGACATATAATCTGTGTGTGCTGTGGTGAGGACTAGAATTCATTAATATTACATGGCAGATACTCTGAGGTGAATTGTGTCATATAGCCATTGCATAAACCATTCTTATGTAGAAACTATAATGTTCAATGTAGCTCTCCTAGTGGTGATAGTGGTAATATGTGTTCCTACAGATATGGCTCTGATTAAGTGAACTGGAGGCCTTGTGGAAAGGTAAAAGACAGAAGATCTCTGCCTCAGTACTATGTGAGGATGCAGAGAGGAGGCATAGGTGTTTATAAATGATCATGTTAAACAAAACAATCCAGGTGCTGATAGGCAGGTGATTCAAGCTTAATTTCAGCGAGTCACAACATTTAAATTTCTGTTTTGTGTAATTCTGTATGTTGGACATGAAAGTAGGGTACCATATGATAGGAGGCTGAGTCCTTAAAGAGGTAAAAAGAATGACTCTATACATTGGGCATGAAGGTAACAGGGACAATTAGGAATAAAGAAGAGGACTAGCAAGATGAAGACAGATGGTGGGACAAAGTGATTTCCATTTTGATTAGAAACCAAGAACATATGGATATGTCATTATGAAACCCTCTACTTTCTATGCTACCATAAAAAAATGAAGTAAATATAGTCCTGAGGATGAAATACAAAGAGAAAACAGTGTATGTTTGAGTCACAATTAGTGGTGTTCTGGTGGAGAAAATAATCTTATATTTAGAGAAAACTGGAATCCATGAAAGTGGAAGTTGAAAACTGGCCATTCTTGTCAGTCTCAAGAAGTTCCCTTACCCTGTCATCTGTCTCACTAACACCCACTGTATGGTCATCAGAAAAATCACACATGTCAAATAGAAATTAAAGATTGCTCTTAAGCACATGTTAATGTTGACAGACTGATGACTTCTAGCTGCAGTAATATGCTCAGAAGTCTGTAGTATGGACCTTGTATTATAGATTTCTGAAAATATGGCCTAACCCATTTTGTACTGAAGTTATAGGATGGAAGAATAATAGCCATGACTCAATTCATTTATGGATATGTAAGTATTCCATATACACATTTATAGAGATTAAATGGATATGATTTACTTTGAACATATTAGACACCCCCAAACTGTAACTATTTATGAAAATACCAAATACACAATGAATACAACTTAAATGATCCAAGTGCCAATGGAAGTTCTGTATCTAAGTTATTCAGCATTCAATCTGTGTGTGCATCAGGATCTTGCTGCCTGGAGGATACTCTGCAGTTACAAATCCACCTGGAAATGACAGTGGATCTATGTGTGGGTACCAGTCTTAAAGGGTATTGTGCTTGCTAGGTTTGTTGGTATGGGTTGCTCTTATAAGGATCAAATTCATCTGTGGTGATGTATATTGCACACTCTAATAAAGTTTGCCTAAAGATCAGAGGACAGAGGCAGCCACAGTTAGCCATAGAGGTCAGGGAGTGGTGGCATGTAACTTCAATGCTAATGTTCCAGAGGCAGGGGAAGAGATTGGTCTGGGTCTCTGTGAGTTCAAGACCAAACAGAGGCAGGTGGTGGTAAACACACCTGCAATCCCAGCCCTTGTGATCCCACACTCCTGCTCCCAGTACTTGGGAAACACAATGTCTTTAATCCAAACACTAGGTTGTTTGAACCAGGAAGTGATGTGGCTGGGCAGAGAAAAAGATATAAGGTGGAAGAGATATGATTTCAGCCCTTTCCCTTTGGTTGAGGACTCAGAGACATTCAGTCTGAGGACTGAATCTATCCCTGGCGACTGGATCTATCCCTTTTCAGCCTGAGAAATTTGTGAGGTGAGAAGTGACTGTGGCTTGTTTCTCTCTGTCTCTAATCTTTCAGCTTTTCCCCAATATTATAAGATCAATTACCATTCATGCAATATTCATCCAGCCTCTTTATTAAAGTAAGTTTGACAAGAGCTTTATGCTCCATTGCTGAGCAATCATCTAAAATGTATGGCTCCAGGTACTGAATAAACTGGTGGTACAAGGAAATGAAAAGCACAGTTAACTGCATGCTATGTTGTTTTAACTGTAGATCCTGTTAGACTGGGATCTTCCCTCAGCTTCTCTGGCTACTCTTCAGAGGCTCGGCCCAGATGCATTTTACCTCTCTTTCTAAGTGTGTTGGTAGTAGGGTTTTCCCCAGAACCTCTCTTTAGAGTGGAGAATCTGGTTCCAAGTCACCAATTTTACCCAGCTTGATGAATATAATTTTAGGAAGAAACCTATAGTCAAAAAATGACAAGGTTATTGTCTTTAGGAATGAGAGAAACATAAATAATCGATTGGAGGCAGAAGTTTCTGTCTTGGCAGCCTCTCCCAAGTACTTAGCAGTTGCTTCCTAAATAACTGACTCAGAAGTTTAAAATTAAGTATTAAGTAATATTAATAGTAATAAGCTAACTCTTACACTTAAACTAACCCATATTTCTATTTATATTTAGCCATGTTGCTTGGTAACTTTTCTCAGTACAGCACCATCTCTGTACTTCTCTTTTTCAGCACTCTCAGTTTGTCTTTCTCATCTCTACTTCCTGCTTCTCTACTGGCCAATCAGTGTTTTATTAAACCAGTTTGAGTGACAAAATATTACTATGTACAAAAGCACCATTTCACAGCATTTCTGCCTTTTATCTATTTAAGAAGGAAGGTTTTAAATATAACAAGTTATGACTATATACTACAAAACAGTAATCAAGATAGAATTATATAATGACTTATCTCTCCCCTACATCCAGGCCAGCAGGGAAAAAGCCCTGTAGGCTAGAATCCCCAATAGAATCCAGTTTTCTGGACGCCCTCAACTAGAAAACTTCCACAAGCCCCAACCCACCCCAGAACCCAGTCACTTCAGCAGGTGCTTGAGACTCACAGATCCTCAGTACCTATTGGACCAAGAGGAAATTGACACCCAGCTCAGACAGAGATCCCAGTCTCCTGGGACAGAACCCTTGGAACCTTACCCCCTCTCATATATTCCCTGCATTCAGGCCAGCAGAAATCCTTCCCTGCAGACCAGGAATCCCCAGTGAAACCTAGTTCCCAGAACACTCCTATCTACAAACGCACCCAATCACCTCATGACAATAGTGATTACTTGAGACCCACAGTCCCCCAGTATCTATTAGATCAAAAGCCCCTATAGGATTAAGAACACCTTCTAGACCAAGAGCTCATATTGGACCAAGAGTGAATCCCTGAGACAGACATTCTGCAAGCTCTTATTGCACCAAGAACTGGGCACTGTGACACAGAATATGCTACCTCCAAGTGGACTGAGAGCCCAGATTGTACCAAGAAGGCTTCCTGATACACACAGGAATAACAGATTGCAGCAGAGTCACCTCCCTGGGATAGATACAAATCCTGCAATGGGCAGATCCTAGCTCAAGAATACATATAACAACATAAAGAACAATGTGGCACCACTAGACTCTGGTGGTTCTACAACAAGATCTGATCATAACAACGAAGAAGAAAGAATAATGAAGAAGCAGTAGAAGAAGAGGAGGAGGAGGAAGAAGAAGACTAAGAAGAAAATAACCTTAAAAAAACTTTTATGAAGATAATCGAGGCCTCTAAAGAGGAAATAAATATCTCCCTTAGAGAAATACAGGAAAAGACAAGCAAAAAATTGGAAGAGATCAACAAATTCTGGATGAAAATAATGCAAACCAAGAAAAAGCAATCAAACAAGTGAAGGAAACAATTCGAGATGTAAAAATTGAAATAGAAGCAATAAAGAAGACACAAACTGAGGGATGGTGGAAATGGAAAATCTGAAGAAATGCACTGGAACTACAGATGAAGAATGACCAACAGAATGCAAGACTAAATGGAAGATTTGATAGTGGAAATAGATTTGTCACTCAAAAAAAAAACCCTCAATAAACAACCCCCCCACACAAAATCATCACATAAGACGTCTAGGAAATCTGGGACACCATGAAAAGACCAAACTTAAGAATAATAAGAATAGAAGAAGAATACCAGCTCAAAGGCACATAAAATATATTCAAGAAAATCAAAGAAATGTCTAAAGATATAAAAAGCTTATGGAACACAAAATAGACTAGATCCCTCCAAATGATTGCTCACGACGTAATAATCAGGCCAGTAAGCTTACAGAATAAATAAAGAATACTAAGAGGTGCAAAGAAAAAAAATGTAACTTATAAAAGCAGACCCATCAGAATATCACCAGACTGTTCAGTGGAATCAATGAAAGCCGGAAGATGTTATGCAGACACTAAGAGACCATAGTTGCCAACACCGACTAAAATACCCAGCAAAAATATAAACCACCATAGGTGGAGGAAACAAGATTTTTCACCACAAAACCAGATTTAAATAATACTTATCCACAAATACAACCCTGGAAAAAGCACTAAAGGGAAAACCCCAGCCTAAGGAAACCATAAGTAATAGATAACCTCCACAGAAGAAAAACTCTAAAAAGGGAAACAACACACATAATATCGTCAATAATAACAAAACTAATAATCACTGGACATTAATATCCTCTAATATCCATTGACTCCATTCACCTATAAAAAGACACACCCTAACACCATGGATACAAATGCAGAAGCCATCTTTCTGCAGCAAATAAGAGACACACATTAACTTCAACTACAGACACTGACTCAGAGTAAAGGGTTGGGAAAAGACTTTCCAATCAAATGATCCTAAGAAATAAGGTGCTGTACCCATCCTAATATGTAAAAAATAGACTTCCAACTAAAGTCAAAAGAGATCACGGTAGACATTACTTATTCATCTCAGGAATAATCCATCCAATTAAAGTCTCAATTCTGAAAATTTATGCCCGCAACAGAAAGGTACCTTCATATGTAAAAGAAATATTAGTAAAGCTTAAATCTTACATCGAACCTTAGACTTTGATAGTGGGAGACTTCAATACTTCACTCTCATCAATGGATTGGTAGGTCTACCAGACAGAAACTCAACTGACAAATAAGGGTTTTGTAGTGGGATTCTGGTGTTAGCTGACAAGGCTTGGAGGTGTATCTCTGGGGTAATGGGAGTCTGAATGGGGCATGACCAGACTCTCAGACACTGAGGTCATCCCTGTTTTGTTCCTGTATTCTCAGAAAATGGATCAGCAGCCCTAGTTCCTATCTCCAAGAACTGTATTAAGGATCAATTTGTACCGTCAGTGTTCATATGCCCTTCAATAAATATTAACCCTTCATATGATATTTTGCTAGTGAATTTATCATGATAGGATCTAACAGATATTATGATCCAAATGGTCTTAATAGATATATACAGAACTTTCCATCCAAAAAAATGAATATACCCTTTTTTTAGCATCCCATGAAACTTTCTCTCAAATTGACCACATACTCAGTCATAAAGCAAATATCAATAGATACAAAAATGGGAATAACTCCTTGTATCCTAAAAGATCACCATACACTAAAGTTAGAGTTCAATAACAACACAAACCACAGAAAGCCTACAAACTCATGGAAACTAAACATCTCTCAATTGAACGCACGTCTGCCAAGGAAAAAGTAAAGAAAGAAATCAACGACTTCCTAGAATTCAATGAAAATGAACCCACAACATACCCAAACATATAGGACACAAAGAAAGCAGAGTAAAGAGGAAAAGTCAAAGCCTTGGTGCCAATATGAAAAACCTAGAGCAATCTCACACATGAGACCTAACCTCCCAGCTGAAGGCTTTCAAACAATTAGAAGCAAACTCATCCATCAATGTAATAATATTCAATAACATATTGGTCAACCAAATTCAAGAACATATCAAAGAAATAATCTGTCATGGGCCAAAACAGCTCCTTTATTTAAAGATTGATATTCACAGCACACAGAAAGACATTCGCATTTTATTCCCTGCATAGGAATGGACTTTTGGCTTCTCTTTTCCTTCCTCAAAGATTTACCCTATGTAGCTATAAAACATAGTTACTAAGGTGTCCTGAAAATACCAGCAGCTATACTAATTACTACCCGTTCCTTTCATACCTCCTTCTTTCCATAACCCACCTTTCAGTGACAACTGTTTCAATCTTAGCTTCTATGAAATCAGCTTGCATGTTCCTCATATGAGTGAGAACACCTAGATCTCAGTTCTGATGTTTAAAGAAGTGTCTTGACTCTGGTACCTTAAACCACTTGGCCATCCTGACACCCATGGGAACCTGAGAGATTGGGTTGGGTGGTGAATGGAGGGGGAGAATAATGAAAGAGACATCTTGGTAAGGGGATATTTTGTGGTTAGGTAGAGACCTGGCCTAAAGAAAACTCTCACAAATCTATAAGAATGACCCCAGCTAAGATGGTCAGACATAGTGGATAGGTATCCTGAACTCACCACATCCTCTAATCAAATTGGTGACTACTTAAATAGTAATCAGAGTGCCTTTACCCAGCCTCTAGCTTTGCTTCCTTGTTCTATTGTTTTAGCCTCCTCCCATAAAGTCTTCTACTGTGAAGGTGGTCTAGCCTTCAATGCAGCAATAACCATATTTGCCCAGTCTTTAGGGATAATTTATTTAACATTTGCTTTACAAACTGTGAGTGCATCCCTTAAGTGATGATTGCTTCTTGAATCTCCTCAAATCTAACTAAAGCCCAACTAGTTTCTGAAAAAAATTTTATCATTTTGTAATTCCTTCAACGTTACCGACTATACTAAGTTTGACTTTTTGTAAGCCTTAGGTTTTTTCTCTGAAACCTTATAAGTCAATGTTGAGATTGGGTCTTTAAATTCCTGTTTGGGTATTAATATTTCTGTGTTCTCTCTTAACAGGCTTTTCTAAGGTGTTCTTCTTGGCATTCACACTAACTGCCTTTTTAAGTGATAGAATAGAAATAATCAAAAAATAATATTTCTAATAAACATTATGCCATTATTTATCTCCTCCTTTACTGGTTCTAGTTTCAAATCATCTAGAGTAATGTTGGTGAAAGACCAACCACCTTCCATCATGCTACTCTTTCTCATTTTTAAGGTGTGAAAAAGTTCTCTCTCTGCTTTAGGCATAGTCCCCATTTTAAGTAATCCCAATGTACTCATCAAACCTGTTATCAATGATGATTCAGATGGCGATGTTGGGGGCAGCTACTTAGTGTCCAAAAAGAGGGAAAACACAACCCCCACTAAAAGAGGGAGGCTGCTGTCTGAAAAAGTTGCCCAGATGAACATGGAGAAGACACACATATTGTGGACTCTGTCTAATGCTGGAGGCTAACTCCTAACAGAAAGCCGAGTAAGTTGGCCATGTAGAGCTTTGGCTGGCAAGGCCTTTTTTCCTAATTCATGCCCTGAAAGTTGAGCTCCAAATAATGTACAAACTCTAGTTAGCATGTATTGAAATCCCTGAGTCAGATATTGATGAAAAGCTAGAATATGAGAAAGAGGACACAGAACACAGTCAATTCTCACCGAACCAACTTCTCAGGGTGAACAGGGTAAATGTTTCTCTTTTCAAGGATCCTCAGCCTGACTGGTCACTTCTACAGAAACATGGTTACTAGGCCTAAGTAGTTCACTAAGTTTCTAGTACCGGCCAACATCACCTGATTTTTAAAAATTATTTCTTTCTGTCTACTGTTTTTGAATTTGGTTTGTTATATCAATAAGTCATTTATCTGTACATATTTTGGAAGTGTAGCACTTAGGGCTATTAACTTCCTTCTTAAAAATGCCTTGACTGTTTCTCAAAGGTTATATTTGGTGGAGTTGCTTCATTTAGTTCCAGGAATACTTTAACTTTTTGGCCCATTCAACATTTAATAATGAGTTGCTTAATCTCCATACGTTTATACATTTAGTCGACTATTTTTGTTTGGTGTTCATTTTAATTTTATTGCATAAGGGTTGGGTATGATACATGAAATTATTTCAACTTCTCTGTATTTATTAATGCTTGTTCTGTATTTATTAATGCTTGTTTTTTATTTGAGCATATGTTATATTTTGAAGAAGCTTCCCTGTGCTGCTGAGTAGAATGTATATGTGTATACCCTTGGTATTTGGGTTGAATAGTCTCTAGATATCTATTAGGTTCATTTGATAGAAGATGTCATTTAACTCTGAAGTTTCTCTTTCTTTGTGTTCAGATGTCTTATCTATAGAAGAAATTGGAGTGCGGAAATTTACCACTATTATTGGGTTTGTGTTAATCTGGGTCTTTAATTTTATTAATATGACTTGATGAAATTGAGTGCACCAGAGTTTTATGCATGTCTTTAATAATGTAATATTTTAATAATTAATTGATACCTTAATTAAAATTAAGTTCCTTTCTTTGCCTATAGTTTTTGCATCAAACACTATATTGAAAAATATTGGGGATAGTGGTTTATTTTCAACTCTTTAAATGTATCAGACATGTTTATTCCTTGGAAAAATAAGACTATAGTCGGCAATGAAGTTTCAAAGTTGTATTATGTCATTCATAAATAAAAATAACACTATCTAAACCAATGTCTATGTTTAGAAGTCAGTAACGAAAAATTGTTCTTTCAACTCAGTACATAGAAAAATACAAAACATCCTTATTGTCAGAATACCCCCCAAATTTAAAATAAAATGTCCCTAACTTTTATATCATGTATTATGGATGTAATTGCCTTTATGTTGCTTGTTTATAACTGAAACAATTTTTTTGTATTTGTAGTTTCTGATAAATGCATAATTTATGATAATATTTGTCTATTTTGTGGCAAAACTAACCTATTTATATACACATTCATATATACCCTTAAAGTTTAGGGCATAGAAGATCAACAAGTTAGAAAGTACAAAAATAATGAATACGTGAACAATTCACATGCTTTATGGTAGGATAATTAATACTCAACATATTAAATGTTCATGTTACAGACTTTCAGAAAGAGAAAACATTATTGTTAGATAATCAAGTGGAAATAAAGTTTTCCACTTTCTTATTAATTTTAGAAATACTATCATTGTCTAAAATTTTACCTGACGACTCATTGATTGAAGAAAACAGAGTATGGCAAAAGTAAAATTAAATATATAGTTTAGAGATTTATATCAACTAATCCAAATCCCGGTGCAAACCTGAAACCATTTACCGGGAAATTAAAGGGAAAAATCATGATGGCCAAAGTTGTGTACTTCTTTACATAACCTGTGATTTCCAGGTTGTATTTAGTCTCTCTAGTAGTATTGAGAGAGGTAATTTAACCTGTTTTGCTCTTGTCTTTGAAAAAGGCCGTTTCTGTCTTTTTAGTAACTGCATAAATAAAACATTGACCTTCAATATTTGCTCACAAGTTTGGTGAATTATTGAGAAACATCTCTCCCTCTGTTTTTCTGAATTTACCTTTAAAGACACTGTATGTGATTTTTATTTTTATCATTTTGCATTTTTGTAGTGCTGGAGATGAAACTCAGGACCAAGACAGGGAATACTATAGAGTCCAGACTTGTTTCTCTATTTAGAGTATTGCTTACACTCCTTTCCATTTAGAACAATGCTGGCTGTGGGAAAGTCATTGCTTTGTAATATGAACTAAAATTAATTAAAAAAAGTCATAAGAAAACAAACTGAGAATATGAAGTGAAAGTTTTAGTTCTGATCTCCAGGTCCACAGATCATTTCCTTTCCTGAAGAAGTCTCAGTCATTCTGAGTAGGCCATTATTGACAGACCAGTACCCATGACGGAAAGTCTAGGGAGCATCAGGGGACTGGCGGAAGCATATACTATTAGAGAAACCTTCCTAACAGAAACACTTGGGGGAACTCCTGAGAGAGTACAATAAAGTTTAGACACATGCACATTGTGCACTATTATTTATAGGAATATTAATTTCCATTACGTTCTTAGGTCTGGGGAAATAGCTCACATAGGAATAATTTCAACTTTAATACTTTCTTAAAAAATGATTTAAATTGTATTAGTTTATTGTAGAGAAATCCCAGGTTAGACTGATGAAGGACTACGGGGAAGGAATTGAAATGGTAAGTGATCTTTTTAGATGAACAACTCCACAGTAGAGTGTAGAACTGGAGTCTAGACATAGGAAAAGCCCAGGTATTCATAGAAATGTTCATCTCAGCAGGTTAGTAGATTCCCTGGCAGCCAATGACATGGAGAAAAATGATAAAGCCTCAAGTAGGCATATTGCCCCCCCACACACACACCTTTGTGATGTACTTCTTTCCTGGAACCTTGGGATCCTACATTCCATTCTTACCTCACATTGCAATCCATTTTCCTGAGACCTTCAAAGGAACTGGCTGCTCTAGTTGGCTGGTCCTCTAAACTCAGGTGAATCAAGGTACTTTAAGTCTTTCTAGAAGGAAGTTTTGTCCTCTTTAACTGGTTGTAAGTTCTTTCTGAGGAATGTCCCTAATAACAATGAGTTTTTTGGCACAGATTAGCCCCACTGTTAGGACCCGACAACCATGGCTTATCTGTACCATCTATCCCAAATCTCTCAAGAAACGCACAGACACTCATATTAAGTTCATGTTTTTTAGCCTAGATCTCAGGCTAATTGCTAGATAGCTCCTTCATCTTAACTCAAGCCATTATCATCAATCTTTCCTGCCACATGGCCCATGGCTCACCTGTGTACCTTACATGTTGCTTTTTTGGGTGTCTAGCTCAATCTCTGAGACTCTGCCCATCTCCTCCTACCTAACCTATTCTGATTTCCCTGCCTACTATTTTTTGTGGTGTCTGTCATGGCCCAAAACAATGTTTATTTACAGCATATAGGAAGACATGACTATAAGTTTGGTTATCACAAGTGACTATTAATCTGCATTTCTTAATTTTACAAATTTTAAGTGAGTAACATGATCATCATACCTTAAACAACAGTAGAAAAATATATACAGCATAAAAAAAAAAACTGATCTTAAATTTGTATCAGTAAACCAACCTCCATAGCACTGCAATGTCTGTTGAGATTAACAGTTGATTTTGGTATTAAAGTAAACTCAATAATCTAATTTTTAAAAAATCACTCATATACCATATGCCTTTTTTTCTTAGAAAGAGATTAACTATGACCATTAACCATTCATAATGAAAACATCATTTATAATCAATATTTTGGGAATTTGGGCATAATATTTCATTACTATTGCCTGCTGATTAAGGGGCGCTGACAATCTTACAAGTTCTTGAGACTGGATCATCTTAGTCTTGAAGCTGATGTGACCATATCTTCTTATCAAAGAATTTTCAGGCAGTCTTGGTTATGAAATCCCATTTGCCTGGAAGAAATCTGCAGGTTCTCATCTTCTGTGGAAACAACAACAGAACCTCACTACCAAAGCAACAAATCCTTAGAAACAAACTTCAAAGTCAAGATACTTAAAAAAATATATGTTTTTGTTTTATCTAGCATCCTTTTGAATTGATTGTCTTCTGCAGTTAGCTCATTAACAGTTAAAAAATTAAAAGAAGACACAGTAATACCCATAATCCAGACTCTGTGTATTTTCCATCTTTATGTGGCTTATTATATTTTTATTTCTCTATTTCTCTTTTTGAAAAACTTTCTCTACCTTCTTTCTTTTCTCTCCCAATCTACATATTCCTTTTGACACATAGTTTAACCCATTGAGAGGTTGACTCTATCTGAATCTGTTTTATTTTGTATCATTAATCATTTTTAACCAGAAAATATTTTTAAAATGCTAGCACTCTCTGAAAGAGCCACATAGTTTTTGCCAATAAAGCTGAGTTAGGAAGTTCTCTTAAATGGTCCATGTCTCTAAGCTCTGCAGGCAGACAGAGCACACCCAAGACAATGCCAATATCCAAAAACCTGTCATTGACTCTGCTCCATTTTCTTCAAAATAAACAGAAGCCTTAAGTCATTCACATGCTATTGAAATTCCTGTGAGAATTCGGGATCTGGGTGCTTGCAGTTTATGCTCACTGCAGTGATTCCGCTGCCATTTAGCCTGTGGTCTGGATGCCACACTAACTATGTACCATGACTGACTTCAGAGACACAATTTTGAACCTGCTCTTGGATCAGTTTCTCTGCTCTAGATCCCTTGGTAAGATTTCTCAGGCTTTGGGTGGGTATATTTGGTCCATTTTTGGATGCCTTCTATAACAATGAGGCTTTTGGCCCACATAGGCCTCACTGTTCAGACCTGCCTAATGCTGCTTATTTGGACCAGCCATCCCAAAGTCCCCCCCAAAAACACACTGACTCTTATAGTAACTTCATGCTGTTTGGCCTACGGCTTAGGCACATTGCTAGCGAGCTCCTTCATCTTACCTCATCCCAGCACATCTGAGCCATATATCTCTTTCCTTCACCCCTGAAAGCCATCAGTTTGAGAGACCATTAAATCTGTGGCAATCCCCTCACCATCTCAATCTGAGAATACACCACAGATACCTACATGATGCAGGACTCTAGCATAAAACTGCTGTTTAAATTAATTAATAGGATGAGACAGAGTTATTTGAGCCCAGACTTTCTCTGTCAGCTTAGCATCATATCTATACCATGTATCAAGGAAAAACATGAAGAGTCAGTAACGATGTAGACATACAGATTTACATTGAAGGAGGTTCCCAGAAATGTGTCTTTCATATAAAAATCCCCTAAGCCTACATTTGATAGCTAGGGCCCACATGGCATTCCGGGAGAATGTAAGGTATTCTTTAACATATAATGACATGTGAGTCATGGGCACATATACAAACACACACTGAATAAAACTCTAATGAAGTATTACAACATATTTGAAGTCCCTTTGTTGCCTCTTTAACACAGACATGTTAGTTTTCTCACTACCCTTCTGTTTTGAGACCAAGACTTATATAGTACAGGGTGGTTTTGAACTATCCCCATCTTCATATCTCATTTTCCTAAGTGTTAAGAACAGAGGTATTCACCATCAACACTAGCTTCCGAAGATAATTTGTTCTAAGTATTACTTATGGTTTATTTTATTTTACATTCCAACCTCAGATTTCTCTCTACTTTTTTAAAAATAAAACTGTCATTCTTATGTATGTATCCCCCCGCCCCCCGTTCGCCCTGACTTCCCTTCACCCAATCCCATCCAGTGAGCCTTTAGCCTCTCCCACCAATCCTCTCCCTGATAAGGGCAAGAAATCAGAAGGTGGATTAGCTCAGTGTGGCACATCCACTGCAGGCAAGTTCTACTCACTCATCCCAAAGACAAGGACGGGTTAGGTTTTCCTGTATAGGGAATGTGCTCCAAGGTGACAGCCCACACAGGGACACAGTCTGATTTCATTCCTTGCGGATCTACATATGGCCCATACCAATCTACGTACAGTTGCCTATCCTTGGAGGGCCTAGTTCCTTTTCCTGATGGATCTCCAGTGGCTAATCTTGATTCAGTGAGCTCCCGAGAGCTACTGACAGCCGTCTATGTCGGACTCCTCTTCATAATCCCTATCCTCCTGCTCATACAGCCTCTCCTCCCCTGCTCTCAGCTGGACCTGGAGCTCAGCCCAGTGCTCAGTCAGCCATGGATCTATGCTTCCACCTCTCCTCTTTCTTGGATGCCCACCCTCTTTTCTACTCCCACATCCACTGCCCAGAAAGGTCAACTCCTCCTACGGGAGTCAACAAATCATGGCATATTAAGTTTGGCCCCACCCCTTGCACTAAGCAGAAAAAGGCCTCACACCACAGGGAATAGGTTTCAAGAAACTAGCTAGTGTGCCAGGAAAGATCCTAGTCCCACTGCTAGAGGCCCCATAAACAGACCAAGCTACATAACTGTCACATACATGAGGAGGATCATGGTCAGTCCCATGCAGGCTCCCTACCTGTTGGTATAGAGTCCATGAGTTCCCAGGAACTTGGAACAGTTGTCTTGGTGGTTTTCCCTGACATGATCTTGACCCTCATACTCAGCCCAGTGCTTTACTGTGGATCTCTTTCTGTGGATCTATTTCCATCAGTTACTGGATGAAGGTTCTATGATGACAGTTAGGGTGGTTCTCAATTTGGTTACCCGGGAAGGTCAGTCCAGGCACCCTCTCTGCTATTATTAGGAATCTTAGCTGGGATCATCTTTGTGGATTTCTGAAATTTTCCTTGGCAACAGGTTTCTCTCTAACCCCACAATGTCCCCCTCTATCAAGATATCTGCTTCATTTCACTCCTTCTCTGTTCCTCTCCCAACTCTGCTATTTTGATTCCTCATGTCCCCCTGCCCTTCCCTCTACTTCCCCATCCTAATTGTTTAGTCTCCCCCTCCCAAGGTGATCCAAGTCTTCATCTTAGGGTACTCCTTGTTGCCTAGTTTCTCTAGGACGAAGGATTGTAGTCTGGCCATCCTTTGCCTTCATACTATCCACTTATGAGTATATGATATATTTCAATTTATAAACAACGATAGTTCATGCACAACTCAAATACAGTGCTGTGATTCAAGATATACATTTGTGTGCTTATCAAATGTAGACAATTCATATTTCTATGTCCTCATGTAAAGGAAGTTTATGACCTCTCCTTCTATTTTCTGGTAAAATTGGGAAATTAATGCATGGACCACTTATATTAGGAAGGAAACGTATAGATTAAATTATGTATTACCCAGCCTGGTCTTGATGTCACTTTGTAGCTCAGACAGGCATTGAACATAGGACCTTTCTATCTCAACTTCAGAACATCTTGTATTTAATGTGTAACAGTGAGGTTTCTTGGCCCTGGGTGGCCAGGGGTCCAGACCCACAGACCTGCGTGCCCAGAATCCTTAACCTCCGGGGCTGATCAGGTCCCCCAAAATGATTCAGACACTTATATTAAGTTCGTGCTGTTTGGTCTGTGGCTCAGGCACATCCCCAGCTGGCTCTTACATCTTAACTCAACCCATTCTAATTAATCCTTCTGCCACGTGGCCCGTTGCTTACTTGTGTTCCTTAAATGTGTATTCTTTGGTGCCTGGGTCGATTTGTCTGCCTCTGCCCTGATTCTCCTACCTATGCTCTGATTTCCCTCCTAATTTTCTATGGTGTCTGTCATGGGCCAAAACAGCTCCTTTATTGAAAGATTGATATTCACAACACAGAAAGCCATTCCCACATCATTACATGCATAGGAATGGATTTTTGGCTTCTCTTTTCTTCCCTCACTGATTCAACATATGTAGCTTAAAAACATAGTTACAAATGTGTACTGCAAAATACCAGCAGGTAAACTAATTACTTCCTGTTCCTTTCGAACCTACTTCTCCCCATAACCCACCTCTCATTTTCAACTGTTTCATTCTTAGTTTCTATGAAATCAGTTTCCATGTTCCTTTTATGAGTTTGAACACCTAGAACTCAATTCTGATTTTTAAAGAAGAGTCTTGACTCTGACACCTTAAACCACTCGGCCATCCTGACACCCATTGGAACATGAGAGATTGGGTGGTGAATGGAGGGGAAGAATAATGAAAGAGACATCTTGATAAGGGGGCATTTTGTGGTTAGCTAGAGACCTGGCCTAAAGAAAACTCTCACAAATCTCTAAGAATGACCCCAGTTAAGACTGCTAGAAATAGTGGATAGGTATCCTGAACTGACCATATCCTGTAATCAAATTAGTGACTGCTCCAGTAGTAATCAGAGTGCCTTCACCCAGCCTCTAGCTTTGCTTCCTTGTTCTATTGTTTTAGACTCCTCAGATCATATCTTCTACTGTGAGAGTGGTCTAGCCTTCAATGCAGCAATAACCATATCTGACCATAATTTGTTTATATGGTGACCTAGAAATTTAACGTTTGTCTTACAAATTGTCAGTGCATACCTTAAGTGATGATTGCCTCTTGAATCTCCTTAAATCTAAAGATTTATACAAGAGCCAAACTAGCTTCTGAACAACTGTTATCATTTTGTGATTCCTTCAGCGTTACTGAGTATACTAAGTTTGGTTGTTTGAAAGCCTTAGGTTGCTTCTCTGTAAATTTATATGTCAATGTTGAGATTATCTCGTTAAATTCTTGTTTCTGTATGAATATTTCTGTGTTCTCTCTTAATAGGCTTTTCTCAGGTGTTCTTCTTGGCATTCACACTAACTGACTTTATAACTGATAGAACAGAAATAATCAAAAAATAGTATTTATAATAAACATTATGATATTATTTATTGTCTCCTTTACTGGTTCTAGTTTTGAACCATATAGAGGAATTTATTTTAATTGATATACAACAATAATTAATGCACAATTAAAATACTGTGTTGTGATTCAAGATATACATAGGTGTGTGCTTATGAAATATAGGCAGTTCATATTTCTGGGTCTTTATGTAAATGAAGTTTATAACCTTTCCTACTATTTTCTGGTAAAATTGGGAAATTAATGCATGGACCAGTTATATGGTAGGAAGGAATCCGATCGAGTTAAATTATGTACTAATCAGCCTGGTCTTGAGTTTACTTTGTAGCTTAGACAGGCATTGAACACAGGACCTTTCTATCTCACCTTCCCAACTAACTTGTATTTCATGTGTAGCAGTGAGGTTTCTTGGTCCTGGGCAGTCAGAGGTCCAGACCCATAGACCTGAGGGCCCAGACCCCTTAGCCTCCGGGGCTGATCAGCCCCCCACCCCCCCCCAAATCATTCAGATGCTTATATTAAGTTCATGCTGTTTAGTCTATGGCTCAGGCACATCCCTAGCTGGCTCTTACATCTTAACTCAATGCATTCTCATTAATCTTTCTGCTACGTGGCCCGTGGCTCTCTTGTGTTCCTTCCATGCTTTTTCTTGGGTATCTGGGTCGATTTCCTGACTCTGCCCTTCTTCTCCTACCTATGCTGTGATTTCCCCTCCTTTTTTTTATAGTGCCTGTCATGGGCCAAAACAGCTCCTTTATTTAAAGATTGATATTCACAGCACACAGAAAGATATTTGCATTTTATTCCCTGCATAGGAATGGACTTTTGGCTTCTCTTTTCCTTCCTCAAAGATTCACCCTATGTAGCTATGAAACATAGTTACTAATATGTACTGAAAATACCAGAAGCTATACTAATTACTACCCGATCCTTTCATACCTCCTTCTTTCCATAACCCACCTTTCAGTGACACTCTTTCAATCTTAGCTTCTATGGAATCAGTTTGCATGTTCCTCATATGAGTGAGAACACCTAGATCTCAGTTCTGATGTTTAAAGAAGTGTCTTGACTCTGGTACCTTAAACCACTTAGCCATCCTGACACCCATGGGAACCTGAGAGATTGGGTTGGGTGGTGAATGGAGGGGAAGAATAATGAAAGAGACATCTTGCTAAGGGGACATTTTGTGGTTAGGTAGAGGCCTGGCCTAAAGAAAACTCTCAAAAATCTCTAAGAATGACCCCAGCTAAGATGGTCAGACATAGTGGATAGGTATCCTGAACTCACCACATCCTCTAATCAAATTGGTGACTACTTCAATAGTAATCAGAGTGCCTTTACCCAGCCTCTAGCTTTGCTTCCTTGTTCTATTGTTTTAGCCTCCTCCCATAAAGTCTTCTACTGTGAAGGTGGTCTAGCCTTCAATGCAGCAATAACCATATTTGCCCAGTCTTTAGGGATAATTTATTTAACATTTGCTTTACAAACTGTGAGTGCATCCCTTAAGTGATGATTGCTTCTTGAATCTCCTCAAATCTAACTAGAGCCCAACTAGTTTCTGAAAAAAAAAATGTCATTTTGTAATTCCTTCAACGTTACCGAGTATACTAAGTTTGTTTGTAAGCCTTAGGTTGTTTCTCTGAAAACTTATAAGTCAATGTTGAGATTGGGTCTTTAAATTCCTGTTTCTGTATTAATATATTTGTGTTCTCTCTTAACAAGCTTTTCTAAGGTGTTCTTCTTGGCATTCACACTAACTGCCTTTTTAAGTGATAGAATAGAAATAATCAAAAAATAATATTTCTAATAAACATTATGCCATTATTTATCTTCTCCTTTACTGGTTCTAGTTTCAAATCATCTAGAGTAATGTTGGTGAAAGACCAACCACCTTCCATCATGCTACTCTTTCTCATTTTTAAGGTGTGAAAAAGTTCTCTCTCGGCTTTGGGCATAGTCCCCATTTTAAGTAATCCCAATTTACTCATCAAACCTGTTATCAATGATGATTCAGATGACTATGTTGGGGACAGCTACTTAGTGTCCAAAAAGAGGGAAAACACAACCCCCACTAAAAGAGGGAGGCTGCTGTCTGAAAAACTTGCCCAGATGAACATGGAGAAGACACACATATTGTGGACTCTGTCTAATTCTGGAGGCTAACTCCTAACAGAAAGCCGAGCCAGTTGGCCATGTAGAGCTTTGGCTGGCAAGGTCTTTTTTTCCTAATTCATGCCCTGAAAGTTGAGCTCCAAATAATGTACAAACTCTAGTTAGCATGTATTGAAATCCCTGAGTCAGATATTGATGAAAAGATAGAATATGAGAAAGAGGACACAGAACACAGTCAATTCTCACCCAACCAAATTCTCTGGATGAACAGGCTAAATGTTTCTCTTTTCAACTGTCCTCAGCCTGACTGGTCACTTCTACAGAAACATGGTTACTAGGCCTAAGAAGTTCACTAAGTTTCTAGTACCAGCCAACATCACCTGATTTTTAAAAATTATTTCTTTCTGTCTACTGTTTTTGAATTTGGTTTGTTATATCAATAAGTCATTTATCTGTACATATTTTGTAAGTGTAGCATTTAGGTCTATTAACTTCCTTCTTAAAAATGCCTTGACTGTTTCTCAAAGGTTGTATTGTGGTGGAGTTGCTTCATTTAGTTCCAGGAATTTTTTAATTTTTTGGCCCATTCATCATTTAATAATGAGTTGCTTAATCTCCATACGTTTATACATTTAGTCGACTTTTTCTGTTTGGTGTTCATTTTAATTTTATTGCATAAGGGTTGGGTATGATACATGAAATTATGTCAACTTCTCTGTATTTATTAATGCTTGTTCTATATTTATTAATTCTTATTTTTTATTTGAGCATATGTTATATTTTGAAGAAGCTTCCCTGTGCTGCTGAGTAGAATGTATATGTGTATACCCTTGGTATTTGGGTTGAATAGTCTCTAGATATCTATTAGGTTCATTTGATAGAAGATGTCATTTAACTCTGAAATTTCTCTTTTTTGTGTTCAGATGTCTTATCTATAGAAGAAATTGGAGTGCTGAAATTTCCCACTATTATTGGGTTTTTATTAATCTTGGTCTTTAATTTTATTAATATGATTTAATGAAATTGAGTGCACCAGAGTTTTATGCATGTCTTTATTAATGTATTATTTTAATAATTAATTGATACCTTAATTAAAATTAAGTTCCTTCCTTTGCCTAAATTTTTTGCTTCAAACACTATATTGAAAAATATTGGGGATAGTGGTTTATTTTCAACTCTTTAAATGTATCAGACATGTTTATTCCTTGGAAAAATAAGACTATAGTCGGCAATGAAGTTTCAAAGTTGTATTATGTCATTCATAAATAAAAATAACACTATCTAAACCAATGTCTATGTTTAGAAGTCAGTAACGAAAAATTGTTCTTTCAACTCAGTACATAGAAAAATACAAAACATCCTTATTGTCAGAATACCCCCCAAATTTAAAATAAAATGTCCCTAACTTTTATATCATGTATTATGGATGTAATTGTCTTTATGTTGCTTGTTTATAACTGAAACAATTTTTTTGTATTTGTAGTTTCTGATAAATGCATAATTTATGATAATATTTGTCTATTTTGTGGCAAAACTAACCTATTTATATACACATTCATATATACCCTTAAAGTTTAGGGCATAGAAGGTCAATAAATTAGAAAGTACAAATATAATGAATACGTGAACAATTCACATGCTTTATGGTAGGATAATTAATACTCAACATATGAAATGTTCATGTTACAGACTTTCAGAAAGAGAAAATATCATTGTTAGATTATCAAGTGGCAATAAAATTTTCCACTTTATTATTAATTTTAGAAATACTATCATTGTCTAAAATTTTACCTGACAACTCATTGATCGAAGAAAACAGACTATGGCAAAAGTCAAAATTACATATACAGTTTAGAGATTTATATCAACTAATCCAAATCCCGGTGCAAACCTGAAACCATTTACCGGGAAATTAAAGGGAAAAATCATGATGGCCAAAGTTGTCTACTTCTTTACATAAGCTGTGATTTCCAGGTTGTATTTAGTCTCTCTAGTAGTATTGAGAGAGGTAATTTAACCTGTTTTGCTCTTGTCTTTGAATAAGGCAGTTTCTGTCTTTTTAGTGACTGCATAAATAAACCATTGAGCTTCAATATTTGCTCACAAGTTTGGTGAATTATTGAGAACCATCTCTCCCTTTGTTTTTCTGAATTTACCCTCAAAGACACTGTATGTGTTTTTATTTTTATCATTTTGCATTTTTTGTAGTGCTGGAGATGAATATCAGGGCCAAAACAGGGAATACTGTAGAGTCCAGACTTGTTTCTCTATTTAGAGTATTGCTTACAATCCTTTCCATTTAGAACAATGCTGGCTGTGGGAAAGCCATTGCTTTGTAATATGACCTAAAATTAATTTTAAAAAAAAGTCATAAGAAAACACACTGAAAATATGAAGTGAAAGTTTTAGTGCTGATCTCCAGGTACACAGATCATTTCCTTTCTTGAAGAAGTCTCAGTCATTCTGAGTAGGCCATTATTGACAGACCAGTACCCATGATGGAAAGTCTAGGGAGCATCAGGCGACCTGCGGAAGCATATACTATTAGAGAAACCTGTCTCACAGAAACACTTGAAAACTCCTCAATGAGCACAAGAAAGTGTAATCACATGCACATTGTGCACTATTATTCATAGGAATATTAATGCACAACAAGTTCTTAGGTCTTTGGGGGAATAGCTTACATAGGAATAATTTCAACTTAATACTTTTTAATAAATGATTTACATGTTATTAGTTTATTGTAGAGAGATCCCAGGTTAGACTGATTAAGGAAGACTGGGAAGGATTTGAAATGATAAGTGACTTTTTTAGATGAACAACTTCACAGTAGAGTGTGGAAGTGTAGTCTAGACATAGGGAAAGCCCAGGTATTCATAGAAATGTTCATCTCAATAGGTTAGCAGGTTCTGAAGCAGCCAGTGACATGGAGAAATATGATATAACCTTAAGTAGGCACACCCCCCCCCCCCGCCTTTGTGATGTACTTCTTTCCTGGAACCTTGGGATCCTACATTCCATTCTTACTTCACCTGGCAATCCATTTTCCTGAGACCTTCAAAGGAACTGGCTGCTCTACTGGGCTGGTCCTCTGAACTCAGCTGAATTAAGGTACTTTAAGTCTTTCTGGAAGGAAGTTTTGTCCTCTTTAGTCTGTGGTATGTTCTTCCTGAGGAATGCCCCCTATGATAATGAGATTTCTGGCCCAGATTAGCCCCACTGTTAGGACTTGCCCACCTCTGCTGATCTGGACCATCTATCCCAAATCTCCCTAGAAACGTACAAATACTTTTATTACCTTCATGCTGTTTAGCCTAGAGGTCAGGCTCATTGCTAGATAGCTCCTTCATCTTACCTCAACATATTCCCATCAATTTTTGTGCCACATGTCCCATGGCTTACCTGTGTTCCTTACATGTTGCTTCTTTGGGTGTCTTGCTATATCTCTGTGATTCTGCCCTTCTCCTACTACCTATTCTAATTTTCCTGCATGCTTTTTTTTATGGTGCCAGTCATGGGCCAAAACAGTCCTTTATTTACAGCTTATAGAAAGTCATGGCTTTAATTTTGTTAATCACAAGTGACTATTAATCTTAATTATTTAATTTTATGATTCTAAGTGAGTAACATGAACATCACACTTCAAACAACAGTAGAAAAATACATACAGCATAACAAAACTAAAATTAAATTTCTATCAATAAACCAAAATCCATACCAATGTAAAGTATGTTGAGGTTAACAGTTGATTAAAGTATTGAAGTAAATTTAATAATCTAATTTTTTACAAAAATTACTGGTATACCATATACACTTTTTCTTCTTAGAAAGAGATTAACTATGACCATTGACCATTCATAATGAAAAAAAAAACTTTTATAAACAATATTTTGGGAATATGGGCATATTTAATTACTACTGCCTGCTGATTGAGCAGTGCTGACAATCTTACAGGTTCTTGAGACTGGATCATATTAGTGTTGAAGCTGATGTGAACATATCTTCCTATCAGAGAATTTTCAGGTGGTCTTGGTTGGTGAAACCCTATTTGCCTGAAAGCAGTTCACTGGTTCTCATCTTCTGTGGAAACAACAACAGGACCTCTCTTCCAAAGCAATAAATTTTTAGAAATAAACTTCAAAGTCAAGATACCTTTAAAATATATGTTTTTTTGTATAACTTACCATCCTTTGGAATTGAATGTCTTTCTGCAGTTAGCTCAATAACACTTAAAAAATTAAAACAAGACACAATAATATCTATAATCTAGACTCTGTGTTTTCCATCTTTATGTGGCTTACTATATTTTTATTCCTTTATTTCTCCTTTAAAAGACTTTCTCTAGTTCTTTCTTTTCTCTCCCAGTCTACTTATTCCTTTTCACACACATTTTAACCCAATGAGAGGTTTTCTATATCTGAACCTGTTTTATTGTGTGTCATTAATCATTTTTAACTAGAAAATATTTTTTAAATGCTAGCAGTCCCAGGAAGAGCCACATAGTTTTTGCCTGTAAAGCTGAGTCAGGAAGTTCTCTTAAAGTGGCCACGTGTCTGTTTGCTGCCAGCAGAAAGAGCACACCCAAGTAAATGCCACTATCATAAAGCTGTCTTTGTCTCTGTTCCCTTTTGTTCAAAATAAATGGAAACCTTAATTCAATCACATGCTACTAAATCTTCTATGAGGCTTCGGGATCCAGCCTGGCTTCAGTTTATGATTGCTGCAGTGAGTCAGCTGCCATTTTCTCTGTGGTCTGGATGCCACACCATCTCTGTACCATGACTGACTTCAGAGACACAATTTTGAAGCTGCCCTTGGATCAGTTTCTCTGCTCTAGAATCCTTTCTAAGCTTTCTCAGGCTTTGTGTGGGTACATTCATTCCATTTTAGGACGCTATCTGTAACAATGAGTTTTTTGTCTTAGATTAGCCCCACTGTTCGAACCTGGTGCTGCTCCTTATGTGGACCTGCAATCCCAAAGTCCCAAGTAAATGCAGACATGATTATATTAACTTCATACTGTTAGGCCTACGGCTTAGTCACATTTCTATCTAGCTCCTTATTCTTACCTCTACTCAGCATATCCGAGCCATATATCTCTTACCTTCACCCCTGAAAGCCATGAGTTTGAGAGACCATTAAATCTGTGGAAATCCCCTCACCATCTCAATCTTAGAAAACACCACAGATACCTACATTATGCAGGACTCTAGTATAAAACTGATGTGTAAATTAATTAATAGGATGAGACAGAGTTATTTGAGCCCAGAGTTTCTCTGTCAGCTTAGCATCGCATCTATACCATGAATCAAGGAAAAACATGAAGAGTCAGTAATGATGGAGACATACAGATTTACAATGAAGGAGGTTCCCAGAAATGTGTCTTTTATATAAAAACCCCCTAAGCCTACATTTGATAGCTAGAGCCCACATGGCATTCGGGGAGAATGAAAGGTATTCTTTAACATATAATGACATGTGAGTCTTGGGCACATATACAAACACACACTGAATAAAACTGTAATGAAGTATTACAACATATTTGAAGTCTTTTTGTTGCCTCTCTAACACAGACATGTTAGTTTTCACACTGCCCTTCTCTTTTGAGACCAAGTCTTATATAGTACAGGGTGGTTTTGAACTATCCCCAACTTCCTATCTCATTTTCCTAAGTGCTAAGAAACGAGGTGTTCACCATCAAAACTAGCTTCCTAAGATAATTTATTCTAAGTTTTATTTATGATTTATTTTATTTTACATCCCAACCATAGTTTTCTCCATACCATTTTTAAAAACATAAATGTCATTTTGATTGTATGCATCCCCCTGCCTTCCCTCCTCCCCATCCCTCTGAGTCAGCCTTCAGCGAACCTCATGCCCATTCCCCATTCTGTCTTCCAGAAGGGCAAGAAGTCCCAAGGTGGATCATCTCAGTGTGGCACATCTACTCCAGGCAAGTTCTACTCACTCATCCCAGAAAGAAGGCTGGGTTATGTGTTCCTCTATATGGAATGTGCTCCAAGGTGCCAGCCCACACACAGGAACACAGACTGATTCCACCCCTTTAGGCTCCACATATTGTCCATGCCAATCTACATTTGCCTACACTTGGAGGGCCTAGCTCCTTTTCCTGATGGATCTCCAGTGGCTATTCTTGATTCAGTGACATCCTCCGAGCTCTAGTCATCCCTCTATGTGGGACTCCTCTTCATAATCCCTATCCCCCTGTTCATACAGACACTCCTCCCCTGCTCTCAGCTGACCAGGAGCTCAGCCCAGTGCTCAGCCATGGATCTCTAACTCCACCTCTATTCTTTGTTGGATCCCCTACCTCTTTTCTATTCCCCTATCCACTGTACAGAAAGGTCAAGTCCTCCTATGGGAGTCAACAAAGCATGGCATGCCAAGTTTGGCCCCATGCCTTGCACCAAGGTGGAACCAGGTTTCTCACCACAGATAATAGGTTTCAAAAACCTAGGTAGTGTGCCAGGAAAGATCCTAATCCCACTTCTAGAGACACCATTGACAGACAAATCTTCATAATTGTCACCTATATGAGGAGGGTCTAGGTTAGTCCCATGCAGGCTCCCTTCCTGTTGGTCTAGAGAACATGTTTTCCCATGAGCTTGGATCAGTTGTCTTTGTGGTTTTCCCTGACATGATCTTGACCCCCATGCTCAGCCCAATGTTTTACTGTGGATTTCTGCATCTATTTCCATCAGTTACTGGATGAAGGTTCTATGATGACAATTAGGGTGGTCATCAATTTGATTACCCGGGAATGCCAGTTCAGGCACCCTGTCTGCTATTAGTAGGATCGTATCTCGGACCATCTTTATGGATTCCTGCAATTTTTCCTTGGCACCAGGTTTCTTTCTAACTCTACAATGTCCCCCTCTATCAAGTTAACTGTTTTATTTCACTCTCTATGTCCTTCTCCCTGCTGAGCCATTTTGTTCCCTCATGTCCCTATCACCTTCCCTGTACCTCCCCATCCTAACTGTTTGGTCTCCCCCTCCCAGGGTGATCCATGTCTTCCTCTTAGGGTAGTTTTTGTTACCTAGTTTCTCTAGGACACAGGATTGTAGCCTGGTTATCCTTTGCCTTCATATTATCCACTTATGAGTATATGATTTATTTTAATTGATATACTACAATAGTGTATACACTATTAAAATGTAGTGTCATGATTCAAAACAAACATACGTGTGTGCTTATCAAATGCAGAAAATTCACATTTTTGTGTCTTTAAGTAAATGAAGTTTATAACCTCTCTCTTCTACTATTTTCTGGTATATTGGGAAATTCATGCAAGTACCACTCATATATTAGGAAGAATCCTGTTAATTAAATGATGTATTTCCCAGCCTGTTCTTGATCACACTTTCCAGTTCAGACAGGCATTGAACACAGGACTCTTCTATCTCACCTACCCAACTCTCTTGTATTTCATGTGTAGTAGTGAGGTTTCTTGGTCCTGGGCTGCCAGACGTCCAGACCCACAGACCTCGGGCCCAGACCCCTTATCATCTGCAGCTGATCAGCCCCCCCCCCAAATAATTCAGATGCTTATATTAAGTTCATGATGTTTGGTTTATGGCTCAGTCACATCCACAGCTGGCTCTTACATCCTAACTCAACCCATTCTCATAAATCTGTCTGCCATTGGCTGTGGCTCAGTAGTGTTCCTTACATGCTTCTTGTGGGTGGCTAGGTCGATTTTTCTGATTCTGTTCTGCTTCTCCTAGGCATGCTGTGAGTTTCCCTTCTACTTTTTCTATGGTGCCTGTCATGGGTGAAAACAGCTCCTTTATCTAAAGATTGATATTCACAGCACACAGAAAGACATTCTCACATCATTATATGCATAGAAATGGATTTATGGCTTCTCTTTTCCTTACTCACAGATTCACCATATGTAGCTTTAAACTGTAGTTACGAAAGTGTACTGCAGCATACAAGCGGGTATACTAATTACTACCAGTTCTTTTCGTACCTCCTTTACCCCATAAACTACCTCTCAGTGAAAACTGTTTCTTTCTTAGCTCCTATGAAATCTGTTTCCATGTTCTTCACATGAGTAAGAACACATCTGCCCTTGCTAAATTCAATCTCTTTCTCTTAATTTCAATGAACACTCTAGGGCAACAAATCAGAACAGAAGTTTACCTCACATTTAAAGACTCAATTTAACTTTATACATAGTCAGAGAATCCAACTTATTCCTAATACTCTCATAGATCTAATCAGGGGTAGGTGATCTTAGAATGAAATGGAACATAAAGAAAGTTCATGTACTGAGGGTTATTGTCCATCCCTGCCTCCTTTACTCACAGGACAACTTTTTTTTTTAAGTTTGAAGAACCTCCCTTCCTGGGATAGTTTATTTTATGCTGGAACCAAATCAGATGATGTCTTCTCAAAATTTCACTCATCTTGTTGACAAGAAAAAAGAGAGTTCTTGTGAAAATAACTCTGTGAAAATGATTCGCGAGGCAAAGTTCTGTAAGGTGAGTTGACCAGGTAGGGTGTTGGGAGAAGCAGATTCATGACCAAGGACCATGACAGAAAGATTTTTCAGAAGGTGGAAATCAGAGGCATCCTCAAAATGTCCTTCTCCAGTGTCCCTGAAGAATTTAGAATGGTAATTGAGTACTAAATGCAGTTGGTAATAATCAGCACTTTGTAATCAGGAGCAGGACCAAAGGGAGACCTGATAGCATCGAGCATTTCCAATGCAGTTGGGAAATGGCTGTTATGCAAATATCACACTTGATCCCCACATTTCCCAGCATCAATTATCTTGATTTTCTAGGTTGACCACTGAGATCCTCCAACATAGAGACCTTTCTAGTATGAATGGCACACATGTCCAGGAGAGAGTACTTCTAAGATTTTATATTTTCTTGTTTTCTAGGCCTTCCAAGATATTACTTCGTATTTCTCTGAGGAAGAATGGGGAAATCTCACATTCTTGCAAAAAATTGTCTACGTGTATATGAAAAGAACCTACTTCAGAATGATGGCCTTAGGTAATAGGAACTTCCAGGTTCAGACAAGCCTGGATGTTTCCTAGTTATTTTCTATGCCACAGCTTCTTTTCAACATATAGTATGTACCTTTGCCACACAGTAATTTTCTTCACAGTGAAATGTCAAAGTGCTGCCTGAGCATGCTGCTCTTCTCCAATGTGTTTAGGGCTGAGAGCATACAGCAAAGGCAATAGGGCTCAGGCCTGCAGCAGCCTGCACTTTTCTTTCCTGCAGGCTCTTGTTCTTGTGGGCCTTAAGGTCTGTGCTGCATCCCAGATCTTAGCTGCATTTCCATTTTTGTGCTGTCTGTTAAAGAGCAAGAACTTTGTTTCCTTTTAGGGGTCACAGTCAACAAACCAATATTCATGCGTCGCAAGGACAAGGCGGAAGAATCTCCATTGGAATGTATTGAAGTCCATGGCCCTCACACTGGTGAGTAGTTAGGGAGGGGCTGTGAAGAATCACCTTTTCAGTCAAGATATCTGGTAAGGTTACAGGCATGTCTTTTCTTCATCTTCAGGTTAGGCCTTGTGGAAAAGAGTTCATTT
The DNA here is from genome assembly GCA_033318265.1 of Phyllotis vaccarum. Lineage (NCBI taxonomy): Eukaryota > Metazoa > Chordata > Mammalia > Rodentia > Cricetidae > Phyllotis > Phyllotis vaccarum. Next base: position 126,799,977 of record JARWLC010000013.1, read on the forward strand.
AGAGGATGGTGTAAAAGACCCTGTCAGATAAATGTCTAAAATCATTATTTTGGATAATAAGTAAATGGCTAATATGTAGCACCTGTCCCTTATCATATCCTAAACACAGGCAGACACATACACCCTATAAACATACATGCAGACACATTATCAAAGAGATACAACTCAACACACACATGCAACCACACACACACCACACACACACACACACACACACACACACACACACACACACACACACACATTCTCTTTTATACTTGACATCACTGAAAATAGATCATCATAATATAAATGGATCAGTTAACTCCAGAGATGATCCTGTTCCCACTGCTTCCAATTTGGCAGCTTGGGTGCAATCTAATTGTAGTTCATTAACATAATTTCTTAATCCTTTTTCAATATGGTATTTTATTTAATTCATTGAGGATTTTATATATTTTGATCATATTCACACATACCTTATTCTTTCATCTAATTAACATAAAAAATTTTATGTTTTTCTCACTTCCCTACATTCCTCAAACTCACCTCTTTTTTTTAAATTTTTAGAAATAACCAACCAAGCCCAATTTGTGCTCTTTATATAACATGGGATGAGGAACCATCCACTAGAACATACTTGACTTAGTAATGACCACAACCTTAAAAATACTGACTCTCCCTCCCATGAAAGACATCGATTATCAAAAAGGATACCCACAAAGGGGTGGGAGCTCATGAGTACCTACTCACTCCATGCTAGAATGCTGACTGGTTTGACAATGCAGGTCTTATATAGGCAATGGCACCCTCTCTGAGTTTATGAGTGTAACAATTTATCATTTCCTTAAAACACTATATTGCTCTGGTCCTTCCTGTCTTCTGCTTCTTACATTCTCTCTATCCCCCTTTTACAGTGGTACCTGAGTTTGGGAGGAAGACGCATGAAATATATGTTCAATGTTTAGCTGAGCAATGCATAGACACATTTTCTACATTCTGACCAGTTGGGAGCTACTGTATTAGCCATCACTCACTTTAAAACAAAACTTCTCTAATAATGTCTGAAAGATATCTATCGTGAAGAGATATGAATTTATATGTCAGTTTGTACTAAATTCATTTAGCAAAATCATAGTAATAGTTTCCAACCATGGGGCCTATGCAATCATATGTTCTTGGTCAGCTTTACAGTACCAGGTCTGCATTTTTTCAATCACAATATCTTAAGAATTATAGCATTGGCTCTTTAGCACATAGCTCAAACCACTGACATGTATTCATGTCTTTTTTCATTTCTTTAATCCCGGTGATGCCTCTGTCAGGCATTCTCCCACAGACAGAGTCTGTTTGTTCTTTCATACTGAAGCTTACTTTCTAAGCAGGAATCACCAGCTAGCCTCTGTAAATTGACTATGCATTCCTCTGGCTGGAAATCACAGGGCTCCTCCCACTGTGATAGACTTCAGGATATATCTACATTTGGGAACTGTCTGCCCCACAGACACAACCCAGAGGAACCCTTAGAGACACCTGGCTATTTATGAAATGGAATTTTCTATAGTTGCCGTTTACACTTTAGTGTATACGGTTAAAGGAGCTGAGAGTTGGTGGCCAGTGAAGGCACAGTTAAGGACTGAATAAAACAGAAGGGATCGTAAGAGGAAGTATTCAGTTTTATTATTCTGTCATTTAAAAAGCGTGTCCATTTGGGTGTGTTTGGCATGTGATAATTGCAAAGTTTTGTAGGGTCATTAAAACAAGACTTTTCTCGGGCATAAATTAGGAAGCTGAATAACAGGTAGCTTATTATTAATGACTTTTATATCAGCAGATATAGTGTAGGTATCATCTTATCAAATTCTACATGAAGTGTTCTTACCAATGTCCTGTGTGATGCCACTCTTGGCAACATACTCTTTGACACCTAGATAAGTGTTTCTCTTTTCTTTCTTCCCCATTGCCTGCATTAATTTGTACAAATCAGCTTGGTACAGTACTGTCTTCTCTCTTCTATTCACTCTTTTATTAACTGTCAATGTGATGAACCACAAGCTTATGTGAGAAGCCTTATATTTTGTAGACTACCCACATTTCATAGAACCAATGGACTCCACAAGTGATTTTCTTCCGTAAATCTTCTTTATTATGGATTCCTAATTAAATGTACATTACTCTGCTTGTATAAATGGCAGTCTATGAAATATATAAAGGCAAACATTTAGTCCCAGAAACATGGTGTACTTAGGACATTACTTTCTTATTTGAACACCCATGCTCTTTCTTAATTGGCTACAAATAATGACAAATACTTCTCCAGGTACAGTTAGCATGTTATGAAAATCAATAAAAACACCACAAAGGCTTGAGCCCTTCATCATTCTGTCATGGAAGGAGAGGCTCTCCAGGTTCCACCATCTCAGAGGATATGAGGGCAGTTAACGGTTGTCAGGGAAAAGACAGATGAGGCCCAGTGCACATGTAAATATGCCCAATTAAACTCATTTAGCCCCACCAATATAAAATATGAAATGAAAGATAATCTAGTAATGGTGAGGAAGGGCATTGACATGAGTCAAAAGAGGTTAATGAGTCTAAATTATCACAGCACATAATACATGCATATAAAAATGTCATATTGTAAGGTAACAGCATATATAATTAATGTATGCTAACATAGTCTTTGGAAAACCTCAGAAATTACTTAACCTCTAATACAGTATAGGAATCCTACAGAGAGCCTGAACAAGTGCTTTAGTGTTTAAAAATTCTGAAGGAGGTGGAATGAGAAGAAAATAACCCAAATGAGTTCCAGGTACACTAGGCTAAGGATGGGCCCAGAGAAATCTGCACACCTAATAGAAAGCAGGTTTTTGGGGACAGAGAGTTGGGTGTCAATGGATGAGAAGGAATCATTGAAGAAACAAAACTCTGGCTTCCATGGCATGTTCTGAGTGAGTGGCATGGGCCCACAATACTCCACAGCCTTGCTGTGTGACAAGATCACCCAACACCAGTTCAGATGTTAGCAAGGGTCTCCATATTCATAATTTGATTTTTCCTTCTGGAGGACATGTGACAATGGACAGGTTTTCTACATAATCTGTGGTTCATTTCTTTAATCCACACAATATAAGAAAATGATCATTGGGCCCTCTTTCTAATGAAGGATAAAATAGGAATTCTATACCAGATGATGGGGGAGAGGGACCAAACAGTACACTGGATTACCTGGAATGGTCTTTGGTCTGTACTGCTGTGTGGCTAATATCTCAGTCTTTACAAGCCAGCAAACATAAACATCAGAATGGAAAGGCCCATGGGCTCATGGGAGGAACATGCCCTGTTCTATTCTGACAAAACAAGGCCCTAAACTATCTAGTTCTCATGCACTAATCTCTCCCTATTTCAGATGGTGGCATTCATGTAAATGTATGGGCTCATCGTTTGAGGGAAAGAAAACATCGAGTGATATATGAAGAGATCAGTGACCCTGAAGAAGAAGATGATGATGAGGATGACTAAATCTGTAAGTGGTCCTTTGACACATCTCCCAAACCCCAGAATACATACTTTTTTATATAATATTAGATCACTTATCCACTTCTAGTCCTCTGGGGTGCAACAGTGAAGCTGAAGTATCATATCATGCTTCCTTTACTGCAAAGCTGGGTAATTTGGAGACCTTCCCTACCCAGGATGCTATGAGCTCCTAAATCCCAAGTCAGCTCTCAAAGTACAGGCCACATCTTACTCTGGTTTAGAAATTTAAGGAAAAGAAAGGTGAGGCAGTCACCTTGCTCTGAGAAAAGGGTTTGCCTGTGTAGCACAGGCTTTGAGGTTGGGTGAGAAGGAAGCATGTGGGCTGTGAAGGACAGGAGGAAACAGACCAGTGAGTAGGTAGTATGAATTTGCTAGTGTTTCTTTTCTTTCTTGTCTTAACCACAGAGCTTTGAAATAAACCTACCATGATAAGAAGAATGCGGTGGGAATTCCAGACCATAGCTACAATGCTGAAAGACTAAATGTCAGTTATATGTATAAATACATTATTTATTAAAATTCATTATAATTCTAACAGTTAAGTATCCATTTGCATATTATTTGTCAAGTTTTCTCTTAGCAATTTTGTAGGAGGTAACCAATACTCTGTTAGGACCTTGTGCCAAGTATTCCCTATGTATTCTTTCCACTGTACTAAGTCTCATTAGTATTGGTTTTCCTTTGCCGGGCAGTGTTTAAGCATAGATCTCTCTGTATGGTATCTGGTCAGCACTAGGAATACTACATGCTAAGCACTCTGTTAGTGTTAGTTTTACTGTGTAAAAACCACTCTGGTAAAATATCAGTGTTTCAAGTAGGCTAGATGGCTTTGTGGTAGAGGATCCTGCTGCCAACTCTGATGACATGATTTCTATCCTAAAGACCCACATGATGGACAGAGAGAACTGACTCCCTGACAATGTCTTTTGACATTCAAAACTGAACACACACACTCCAAATAAAGGAAAATATAATAAAAGAAATCTGTCAATATTCCATTCAGCATCAAAGACAGGAGATGTAGGTCAAAAAGACCAGGCAAAGAAACCCACCCTGGTCCTGGATCTTGAGCCAGTGAAAGAAACACTTTAAATCTGAAGCCAGAACCAAAGAAACACTCCCTGACCTTGAACCCAGAGCCAGTACACGAAATATACCTTGACCCTGAAATTAGAGCCAAAAGGATAAAAAAGACAAGTGAAAGAAACATAATTTAGGCCTGAAACCAGACACGAATCAGCTTCCGAATAACTAAAACAATCAGTCCCTGAGCATAAAATTAGCACCCTGACCCGGAAATCTGAGCCAAGGAAAGAAACACGTGAGCCCTCAAACAGAACCAAAGAAACACATATTGTCCCTGAAACCAGAGCCAACTCTGCCTCTGACCAACTAAACCAACCAATCCCTGAGCAGGAAATCCAGCTAATCCCTAAGTAGAACATCTTCTCACTGGAAACATTCCACCCCTCAGAAGCCCTATATAAGCCCCTCTATTGGTTTAGCTAACAGCTGTCCTTTTCCATCAGGGTAGAGGCAGCCACTCTCCTGTATTCCTTTCCCAAACGAATCTCTTTCTTAAAAGAGTTTTGGGTGAAGATCTTCTTTTGCTGGTGAGGAGCAGAGTCTCCACTAGGAAGCTCCCTTGGAAGGTGAGTAGAGCATCAGAAGACATGGATATCTCTGTTGCAAAGCTCCTTTCGAGGGAGTCGAACAAAGTTAAGCTGTAACAGTTCTCTCTCAGAGATGAACATCCCCACTGCATCTCAGCTTCAGGTATACCCTGACTTCCTGACAAGTCAGGATATCTTTCTTCTCACAGCTGTAGGTATCCAGGATACCCTCCACAGCTGAAGGTATACCCTGACTTCCTAACAAGTTAAGATACCTTTTCCTCCACAGCTATAATACTGGCAGGTATAGACTGCCTTCCTGACAAGAAAGAATTGTATACCTGTTCCTCCAGAAGAGTTTAGAGAATAACAATTTTAAGGCTTATATTGAAAATTATAGAAGGTAAATATGAGACCAGGGGTTTTGGAACAATATAGACAATGGACATATAATCTGTGTGTGCTGTGGTCAGGATTAGACTTTATTAATATTACATGGCAGATACTCTGAGGTTAGTTGTGTCATACACCCATTTCATACACCATTCTTATGTAGAAACTATAATGCTCAATGTAGCTCTCCTAGTGGTGATAGAGGTAATATGGATTCCTACAGATATGGCTCTGATGAGTTGAAGTGTAGGCCTTGTGGAAAGCTAAGAGACTGAAGATCTCTGCCTCAGTACTATGTGAGGACGCAGAGAGGAGTCATAGGTGTTGGTAAATGATCATGTTAAACAAAACAAGCCAAGTGCAGAAAGACAGATGAGTCAAGCTTAATTTCAATGAGTAACAACATTTCAATTTGTGTTTTGTGTCATTCTGTGTGTTGGACATAAAACTAGGGTACCATAAGATAGGAGGCTGAGTCCTTAAAGAGGTAAAAAGAATGACTCTATACATTGGGCATGAAGGTAACAGGGACAATTAGGAATAAAAAAGAGGACTAGCAAGATGAAGACAGATGGTGGGACAAGGTGATTTCCATTTTGATTAGAAACCAAGAACATAAGAACATGTCATTATGAAACCTACTACTTTCTATGCTACCATAAAAAATGAAGTAAATATAGTCCTGAGGACGAAATAATAAGAGAAAACAGTGTATGTTTGAGTCACAATTAGTGGTCTTTAGGTGGAGAAAATAATCTTATATTTGGAGAAAGCTGGGATCCATGAAAATGGAAGTTGAAAACTGGCCATTCTTGTCACTCTCTAGAAGTTCCCTTACCCTGTCATCTGTCTCACTAACACCCACTGTATGGCCATCAGAAAAATCACACATGTCAAATAGAAATTAAAGACCACTCTCAAGCAAATGTTAATGGTGACAGGCTGATGACTTCTAGCTGCAGTAGTATGCTCAGAAGTCTGTAGGATGGACCTTGTATTATAGATTTCTGAAAATATGGCCCAACCCTATTTTGTACTGCAGTCATAGAATGGAAGAATAATATCCATGGTTCAATTGATTTATGGATATTTAAGTATTCCACATACACATTTATAGAGATTAAATGGATATGATTTACTTTGAACATATTAGACATCCCCAAACTGTAGCTATTTATGAAAATACTAAATACACAATGAATACAACTTAAATGATCCAAGTGCCAATGGAAGTTCTGTATCTAAGTTATTCAGAATTCAATCTGTGTTTGCATCAGGATCTTGCTGCCTGGAGGATATTTGGCAGTTACAAATCCAACTGGAAATGACACTTTAAGTAGGTGTGGGTACCAGTCTAAAAGGGTATTGTGCTTGCTAAGTTCGTTGCTATGGACTGCTCTTATAAGGATCAAATTCATCTGTGGTGATATATTGTGCACACTCTAATAAAGTTTGCCTGAAGATCAGAGGACAGAGGCAGCCACAGTTAGCCATAGAGGTCAGGGAGTGGTGGCACATAACTTCAATGCTAAAATTCCAGAGGCAGGGGAAGAGATTGGTCTGGGTATCTGTGAGTTCAAGACGAAACAGAGGCAGGTGGTGGGGCACACACCTGTAATCCCAGCCCTTGTGATCCCACACTCCTACTCCCAGTACTTGGGAAACACAACATCTTTAATCCAAGCACTAGGTTGTTTGAACCAGGAAGTGAAATGGCTGGGCAGAGAAAAAGATAAAAGGTGGAAGATACATGATTTCAGCCCTTTCCCTTGGGTTGAGGTCTCAGAGACATTCAGTCTGAGGATTCCTGGAGACTGGATCTATCCCTTTTCTGCCTGGAGAATTTGTGAGATGAGAAGTGACTGTGGCTTGTTTCCCTGTGTCTCTAATCTTTCAGTTTTTCCTCAATATTATAAGATCAGTTACGATTCATGCAATATTCATCCATCCTCTTTAATAAGTCAGTTTTACAAGAGCTTTAGGCTCCATTGCTGAGCCATCATCTACAATGTATGGCTCCAGGTACTGAATAAACTGGTGGTACAAGGAAATGAAGCACAGTTAACTGCATGCTATGTTGTTTTAACTGTAGATCCTGGTAGACTGGCATCTTCCTTCAGCTTCTCTGGCTACTCTTTAGAGGCTCTGCCCAGATGTACTTCACCTCTCATTCTTAGTGTGTCAGGACTAGGGCTTTCCCCAAGAAATTCTTTTTAGAGTGGAGAATCTGGTTCCAAGTCACCAATTTTACCCAGCTTGATGAGTATAATTTTAGAAAGTAATGTATAGTCAAAAAATGACAAGGTTATTGTCTTTAGGAATGAAAGAAACTTAAAGTAATCAACTGTAGGCAGAAGTTTCTGTCTTGGCAGCCTCTTCGAAGTACCTAGCAGTTGCTTCCTAAATAACTGACTCAGAAGTTTAAAATTAAGTATTAAGTAATATTAATATTATTAAAATAAGCTGACTCTTACACTTAAATTAACCCATATTTTTATTTATGTTTAGCGATGTTGCTTGGTACTTTTTCTCTGTACAGCAACTTCTCAGTACTTCTCCTTTTCAGCACTCTCAGTTTGTCTGTCTCATTTCTACTCCGTGCTTGTCTACTGACCAATCAGTGTTTTATTAAACCAATTTCAGTGACAAAATGTTACTATGTACAAAAGCACCATTTCACAGCATTTCTGCCTTTTGTCTATTTAAGAAGGAAGGTTTTAAATATAACACGTTATGACTATATACTAGAAAACAGTAATCAAGATAGAATTATATAATGACTTATCTCTCCCCTACATCCAGGCCAGCAGGGAAAAAGCCCTGTAGGCTAGAATCCCCAATAAAATCCGGTTTTCTGGACACCCTCAACTAGAAAACTTCCACAAGCCCCAACCCACCCCAGAACCCAGTCACTTCAGCAGGTGCTTGAGACTCACAGATCCTCAGTACCTATTGGACCAAGAGGTAATTGACACCCAGCTCAGACAGAGATCCCAGTCTCCTGGGACAGAACCCTTGGAACCTTACCCCCTCTCATATATTCCCTGCATTCAGGCCAGCAGAAAACCTCCCCTACAGACCAGGACTCCCTAGTGAAGCCCAGTTCACAGAACACTCCTATCTACAAACTCACCCAATCACCTCATGACAATAGTGATTACTTGAGACCCACAGTCCCCCAGTATCTATTAGATCAAAAGCCCCTATAGGATTAAGAACACCTTCTAGATCAAGAGCTAATATTGGACCAAGAGTGAATCCCTGAGACAGACATTCTTCCAGCTCTTATTGCACCAAGAACTGGGCACTGTGACACAGAATATGCTACTTCCAAGTGGACTGAGAGCCCAGATTGTACCAAGAAGGCTTCCTGATACACACAGGAATAACAGATTGCAGCAGAGTCACCTCCCTGGGATAGATACAAATCCTGCAATGGGCAGATCCTAGCTCAAGAATACATATAACAACGTAAAGAACAATGTGGCACCACTAGACTCTGGTGGTTCTACAACAAGATCTGATCATAACAACGAAGAAGAAAGAATAATGAAGAAGCAGGAGAAGAAGAAGAGGAGGAGGAAGAAGACTAAGTAGAAAATAACCTTAAAAACAATTTTATGAAGATAATCGAGGCCTCAAAAGAGGAAACAAATATCTCCCTTAAAGAAATACAGGAAAAGACAAGCAAAAAATTGGAAGAGATAAACAAATGCTGGATGAAAATAATGAAAACCAAGAAAAAGCAATCAAATAAGTGAAGGAAACAATTCGAGATGTAAAAATTGAAATAGAAGCAATAAAGAAAACAGAAACTGAGGGATGGTGGAAATGGAAAATCTGAAGAAATGCACTGGAACTACAGATGAAGAATGACCAAGAGAATGCAAGACTAAATGGAAGATTTGATAGTGGAAACAGATTTGTCACTCAAAAAAAAACCCTCAATAAACACCCCCCCCCACAAAATCATCACATAAGACGTCTAGGAAATCTGGGACACCATGAAAAGACCAAACTTAAGAATAATAGGAATAGAAGAAGAATACCAGCTCAAAGGCACATAAAATATATTGAAGAAAATCAAAGAAATGTCTAAAGATATAAGAAGCTTATGGAACACAAAATAGACTAGATCCCTCCAAATGTTTGCTCACCACATAATAATCAAGCCAGTAAGCTTACAGAATAAATAAAGAATACTAAGAGGTGCAAAGAAAAAAATCATGTAACTTATAAAAGCAGACCCATCACAATATCACCAGACTGTTCAGTGGAATCAATGAAAGCCGGAAGATGTTATGCAGACACTAAGAGACCATAGTTGCCAACACAGACTAAAATATCCAGCAAAAATATAAACCACCATAGGTGGAGGAAACAAGATTTTTCACCACAAAACCAGATTTAAATAATACCTATCCACAAATACAGCCCTAGAAAAAGCACTAAAGGGAAAAACCCAGCCTAAGGAAACCATATATAACAGATAAGCCCCACAGAAGAAAAAGACAAAAAAGGGAAACAACACATATACTATCATCAATAATAACAAAACTAATAGTCACTGGACATTAATATCCTCTAATATCCATTGACTCCATTCACCTATAAAAAGACACACCCTAACACCATGGATACAAATGCAGAAGCCATCTTTCTGCAGCAAATAAGAGACACACATTAACTTCAACTACAGACACTGACTCAGAGTAAAGGGTTGGGAAAAGAATTTCTAATCAAATGATCCTAAGAAATAAGGTGCTGTAATCATCCTAATATCTAAAAAATAGACTTCCAACTAAAGTCAAAAGAGATCACGGTAGACATTACTTATTCATCTCAGGAATAATCCATCCAATTAAAGTCTCAATTCTGAAAATTTATGCCCACAACACAAAGGTTCCTTCATATGTAAAAGAAATATTAGTAAAGCTTAAATCTTACATCGAACCTTAGACTTTGATAGTGGGAGACTTCAATACTTCACTCTCATCAATGGATTGGTAGGTCTACCAGACAGAAACTCAACTGACAAATAAGGGTTTTGTAGTGGGATTCAGGTGTTAGCTGACAAGGCTTGTAGTTGTATCTCTGGGGTAATGGGAGCCTGAATGGGGCATGACCAGACTCTCAGACACTGAGGTTTTGTTCCTGTGTTCTCAGAAAATGGATCAGCAGCCCTAGTTCCTATCTCCAAGAACTGTATTAAGGATCAATTTGTACCATCAGTGTTCTTATGCCCTTCAATAAATATTAACCCTTTATATGATATATTGCAAGTGAATTTACCACGATAAGATCTAACAGATATTATGATCCAAATGGTCTTAATAGATATATACATAACTTTCCAACCAAAAAATGAATATACCCTTTTCTTAGCATCCCATGAAACTTTTTCTCAAATTGACGACATACTCAGTCATAAAGCAAATATCAATAGATACCAAAAAATTGGAATAACTCCTTGTATCCTAAAAGACCACCATACACTAAAGTTAGAGTTCAATAACACAAACCACAGAAAGCCTACAAACTCATGGAAACTGAACATCTCTCAATTGAACCACTTTGGCAAAGGAAGAAGTAAAGAAAGAAATCAAAGGCTTCCTAGAATTCAATGAAAACGAATCCAGAACAAAACTTACAGGACACAATGAAAGCAGAGTTAAGAGGAAATCTCAAAGAACTAGATGCCAATATGAAAAACCTAGAGCAATCTCACACAAGAGACCTAACCTCCCATCTGAAAGCTTTCAAACAATTAGAAGCAAACTCACCCAGAAGGAGTAGATGGCAGGAAATAATCAAACTTAGGACTGAAATCAATACATTAGAAACAAAGAGAACAATACAAAGAATCAATAAATCAAAGAGTTGGCACTTCAAGAAAGTCACCAAACTCTTATCAAACTAATCAAAAGGCAGATGGAGAACATCCAAATTAACAAAATCAGAACTGAAAAGGGAGACATAACAACAGACATCCAGGAAATCCAGAGAATCATTAGGTCATACTTCAAAAACCTGTACTCTACGAAATTGGAAAACCTATAGGCAATGGACAACTTTCTGAACAAGTACCATTTACCAGAATTAAATCAAGAACAGATAAATGATCTAAATAGACCTACAGCCCTCATAAAAATTTAAGTGTTGTTAAGTCTCCCAAGCAAAAGAAGCCCAGGGTCAGATGGTCTCAGCACAGAATTCGACCAGAACTTCAAAGATAAATTAATAAATTAATATCAATGCTCCCAGAATTTTTCCACACAATAGAAACTGAAGGAAATTTGCCAAACTTTTTATGAGGCTATATTCACCCAGAAACCCAAGCCACACAAGAATGCAACAAAGACAACAAATTACATACCCTCATGAACATCGATTCAAAAATACTCAATAAAATACTGGCAAACCAAATTCAAAAACAAAATACTGGAAAATGAAATTCAAAAAATACTGGCAAACCAAATTCAAAGAAATCATCCAGCATGGTCAAGTAGGCTTAACTCCAGAAACGTAGGGATGGGTCAACATACAGAAAACCATGAATGTCATCCATCATATAAACAACCTGAAAGATAAAAAGAATCCATGTGATCATTTCATTAGCTGTTGAAAAAGCCTTTGACAATATCCATCTCTGTTTCATGATAAGACTCTTGTAGAGATCAGGAATATAGGGAAACACCTAAACATAATAAAGTTAATCTACAGCAAGCCACCAGCCAGCATCAAACTAAATGAAGAGAAACTCAAAGCAAGCCCACTAAAATCAGGAACAGAACAAGGCTATTCTCTCTTCCCATATCTTTTCAATATAGTTCTCAAAGTCTTAGCTAGAGTAATAAGACAAGATGAGATTAAGGGGATATAAATTGGAAAGGAAGAAGTCAAACTATCTCTATTTGCAGACAATATGATCATATACATAACTGATGCCAAAATTCTACCAGGGAACTCCTACAACTGATAAACACCTTCAGCAATTTAGCGGGGTACAAGATTAACTCAAAATATCCACAGCACTCCTATACACTAAGGATAAAAGGGCTGAAAAAGAAATCAGGGAAACATCCCCCCCTTATAATAGCTAACAATAGTATTAAGTATCTTCACGTAACTCTAACCAAAGGAGTAGCAGGCCTGTTTGACAAACCTTTAAGTCATTGAAGAAAGAAATGGAAGAAGATATCAGAAAGTGGAAAGATCTCCCATGCTCCTGGATAGGTAGGATTAATATTTTAAAAATGGCAATCTTACCAAAAGCAATCTACAGATTCAAGGAATCTCATTAAAATCCCAACATAGTTCTTCATAGACCTTGAAAGAACAATACTCAATTTCATACAGAATAACAAGAAACCTAGGATTGCCAATATAATCCTGTTCAATAACAGAATTTTGTGAGGCATCACCACCCCTGACTTGAAACCCTACTACTGACCTACAGTAATAAAAACAGCTTGGTACTTGTAGTGGGATTTAGGTGTCAGCTGATAAAGTCCTGAGATGCTTATCCAGAGTCCTGAGCTCCTGGAGGGGGTTTGGCCAACCTGGAGGGGGTATGGTCAACCCCATTGATAAGGGGCTTCTGGGACATGAAGAGCTCTCTTCCTGGTTCCTGGCTGCTGGAGAGACAGGAGCAGAATCCACTGTAGGTCCATCACTCGCCCACCGCTCATCCATCGCTCGGGTACTCCAGTCCCTGTTCAGGTGCTACTATAAGCTGTTACTAATATCATGAGTGTTGATTTATATTCTAATAAATATTTATCATGGACTGGTGCCTTGTAAGTAATACTCCGCCTACATCTGGCACCCAACGGGGCCTCCAGTGTGTGGGGGTGCGGGTTTTCAGCTCTGTGCACAAACATGAGTTTTCGGCTCAGTGTGCAAGCGCCAGTTTTCGGCTCAGTGTGGAAACATGGGTTTTCAGCTCAGTGAGCAGGTGGGGCACTCAGGAGGAGTGGTCCATTGTCCACTTGGCCTGCCACTGCCTGCTTGTATGGTGGCTCCATCCATCTAGCCCTGGTAGAGGAGTTTAAAGTGCACGCACATCCCTCCCTCCCAGCCAGCCCACATGGTCACTGATTGTGACCCAGGCAACTGTAAATTACTCATGCAAGTGAACAAAGGAAACAAAAACCCTTCTATTTTGTGATTAACATCCTGTCTTAATTTGTGAGAATTTGCTTTTTCCAAGGCTTGTATTCTGCCTGCTGGGGCCCTTCAAAACCACATAGGGTCTGTAGGTAGCTTCCTGCTGCTGAGAGCCTCTGAATCTGCCATACAGTGAGCAGGGCATTGAATGCTACTGTGACACCTGTGGACTAAACAGCGTAATTACACCTGAATTGATCCAATGACTGACAATTATTCTTTTGAAGACTTTAGGTCATATTTTGCCATGGTGGTTGACAAATTTTTAAATGAATACCTTTGAAGGATTCAATACCCCAGTCTTACTATTTTTTGGCTTGTTTCTCTATTTTATGTTTCAAAATAAGAGGATGATGACAGAGGTGTCAAATGGAAACCAACAATTACTGTCCAGATTATGTATTATGGAACTATCGAATTCTACAGTAGCAGATGAGGTTAAACAGGTACAAAATGTAAATCAACAGTTGCTGTCCAAGGTATATGATGTGGAACTGTCAAACACTAAGATGGCAAAAAGGATGGATACTCTGGAAATTGGTTACAACAAGCTTTCAGATAAGGCTTCCTCTTTAGATATGAATAACACTGTACAAGAAAAGTATAGGCTCTACGTAAATGATGAAAACAAGAAACTTGTTGACTACATTAATGATGAGAACAAGAAAATCATTAATTATGTTAATGATGGGGATCAAAAAATTGCTGGCTTGCTGAGGTCTTTGGAAGGACTTCTTCATCAGGACACTCAAGATCTAGAAAAATCAATAGTATCTAAACTTCAAGAATGGAAACCAGTAGTATCCCAAATCCAGGAATGGGAACTGGTCATATCCAAAATACAAGAATGGGAGGACCATATTGCAATGCTGGAAAAGGGTATTGATGCATCTTATGCTCAGAACAGTTCAGGTCAACCCCCAATGGGATATTATGGTACTGGAGCTACTCTACCTAAAGTGGTAAACATAACAGGGCTACCCCCTTCCGCACCACTATTATTCCCAGCTACTATTCAGACAAAGATAACACCTGGGGGAACCTCAGAATATGTAGAGTATAGCTATGAGCCAGTACATATGAGAGACATCAAGGATTTTAAAGAGGCAATATCAATGCACAGTATACACTCTACTTATGTAAAGCAGCTTCTAAATTCATGGTCAGCAAAAAACCGGATTAAACCAACTGACTGGATGCAGCTAACAGCAGACATGTGGTCAACTTGTAATAGAATTATCCTTCAAGACTGGATAGATTTGGTTATAGCAATCTTGGAGGCTGGTTCCCAATTACAATGTAAGGAAGATGAGGCTAAGACCATTGAACAACAAAATAGGGCTAGAGGGATTGAAATATTCCAAGACTAGTTACTTAAAATTTGAATATTTTGCTAATGTAGAACATCAGTCTTTATATTATGACTATGCCCTAGATTTATGTCATATGGCAACCTTAAATATTTGGCATAGAATTTTAGAAGTAGGAAGGAAAATTGAGTCACATACAAAAGTTATGCAAGGCATAAGATAAACCTTTAAAGATTTCTTACAAACATTGACTTCAGTAGTAAATAGAATGATACAAAATTCAGAAGCTAGGCAAAGAATACTGGAATCCATGGCTTTTTAAAATGCCAAAGTATAATGCAAAAGGGTATAAGGTTGAAAAGTAAAGATCAGCACCCATGAAGGAATGGATGCTAAATACAATCGATATTGAATATCCTAACTCTGATAATGATTGGATAGGAGAGGTGATTTCCTGAGGTTTGAAGCAAAATTGAAATTTAAAATGTTTCAATTGCAGTTAATAAGGTTCTTTTAAAAGGACTGTAGACAGAGTGTTCCTAGAAGCAATGTTTTTGCTAACAATGACCCCAACAATATGCTCTTCCCTTCTGGATTATGCAGAAGGTGTGGCAAAGGCTGATGTTGGACTAAGGAATATAAATCAACAAGGTACAGACAAGGTAATCCTTTGCCTTTGGTAAATGTCCTGAGGAACCTCTCACAGGAACCCAAGTCACATTCAGTTTGGTCATTTTCTATCATAGTGGAGACATAGTGGGTTTATGTTACCTCATACAAAATGATACTCTCCAAATCCATCCATTTACCTCCAAATTTAAAGGTGTCATTTTTTTTACTGCTGAGTATTATATTATGTAAATGTACCACATTTTTAAATCCATTCTTCATTTGAGGGGCATCTGGGTTGTTTCTAGGTTCTAGATATTATGAATAATGCTGCTTTGATCATAGTTGAATTAATGCCCTTGGAGTAAGAATGTGCATCCTTTGAGTACATGCCTAATAGTGGTATTGCTCGATCATTGGGAGACTGATTCCCAGTTTTCTGAGGAAATGCCATACTGAATTCCAGAGTGGCTGTACAAGTGGCCTCCAAAACTAGAGGAGTGTTCCCCTTGCTCTGCATCTTCTCCAGGATAGACTGTAGTCTGTGTTTTTAATTCTAGCCATTCTGACAGGTGTAAGATTACATTTCTCTGGTGTCCAAGGATGCTGAGCATTTTTTTAAGTGCCTTTCAGAAATTTGAAATTCTTATGTTAAGAATTCCCTTTTTAGCTCTGAACCTCATTTTTAATTGGATTATTTGGGTTTTTTTGACCTCTGGTTTCTTGAGTTCTCTATATACTTTAGAGATCAGTCTTCTGTCATATGTAGGGTTGGTGAAGATCTTTTCCCATTCTGTAGACTGTCATTTTGTTGTATTGACCATGTCCTTTGCCTTTCAGAAGCTTTCCAGTTTCAAGAGGTCTCATTTATTGATTGTTATTCTTGGTGTCTGTGCTACTGGTGTTATATTTAGGAAGTGATTGCCCTTAACAATGCATTGGAGGGTATTTCCCACTTTAATTTCTATCAAGGTGAGTGTATTTGGGTTTATGTTGAAGTCTTTGACCCATGTGAACTTGAGTTTTTTGCTCACCTGGATCACCTGGATTTCATAAATGAAAGAAGACATGAATGCATGTCAGTGGTTTGAGGTATGAGCTAAAGAGCCAATACTTTAATTATTAATATATTGTGATTGAAAAAATGCAGACCTGGTACTGTAAAGCTGACCAAGAATGTATGATTGCATAGGCCCCATGGGTGGAAACTGTTATTATGATTTTACTAAATGAATTTAACACAAACTGGCATCTAAATTTATATTTCTTCACCTTAGATAGCTCTCAGACATTATTAGAGTAGTTTTGTTTTAAAGTGAGTGATGGCTAATACAGGAGCTCCCAACTGGTTAGAATGTAGAAAATGTGTCTATGCATTTTTCAGCTAAGCATTGAACGTATATGTCATGCATCTTGCTTTCAAACTTCAGTACCATTGTTAAAGAGGGGATAGAGAGATTGTAAGAAGCAGAAGACAGGAAGGACCAGAGCAAATACAGTATTTTATGGACATGACAAATTGTTACACTCATAAACTCATAGAGGTTGCCTTTGCCTATATAAGACCTGCTTTGTCAAGCCAGTCAGCATTCTAGCATGGAGTGAGTAGGTACTCATGAGCTCCCACTCCTTTAAAAGTATCCTTTTTGAAAATGAATGGCTTTCATGGGAAGGAGAGTCTGTTTTCTTTAAGGGTATGGACTTTATTAATTCAAGCATACTCTAGTGGATGATCTCTCATCCCATGTTATATAAAGAGCACAAATTGGGCTTTTTGGTTATTTTTTTAAAAAAAATCAAGACATGAATTTGAGGAGTGTGGGGAAGTGAGAAAAACATCAAAAAATATTTTATGTTAATTAGATGAATGAGTAAGGTATGTGTGAATATGATCAAAATACATAAAACCCTCAAAGGATAAAATTAAATACCATATTGTAATACAATTAAGAAATTATGTTAATGAACTACAATTAGATTGCATCCAACCTGGCAAATTGGAAACTGTGGGAACAGGATCATCTCTGGAGTTAACTCTTCCACTTATATTACGATGATCCATTTTCATTGATGTCAGTTATAAAAGAGAATGTGTGTTGGGTGTGTGTGTGTGTGTGTGTGTCTTGTATTGTTTCTGTGTGACAGTGTCTGCATGTATGTGTATAGGGTGGATGTGTCTGCCGGTGTTTAAGTTGTGATACAGGACTGATAAAGGACAGGTATGACATATTAGCTGTTTATTTATTACCCAAACTTATGTAGATTTTTGACGTTAATATGGCAGGGTCTTTTACACCATCCTCTAAAGAACTCTTTTCCACACAGCCCTAACCTGAAGATGAAGAAAAGACATGCCTGTAACCTTACCAAGTTTCTCAACTGAAAAGGTGATTCTTCACAGCCCCTCCCTAACTACTCACCAGTGTGAGTGCCATGGACTTCAATACATTCCAATGGAGATTCTTCCTCCTTGTCCTTGCAACGCATAAAAATTGGTTTGTTGACTGTGACCCCTAAAAGGAAACAAAGTTCTTGCTCTTTAACAGACAGCACAAAAATGGAAATGAAGCTAGGATCTGGGATGCAGCACAGGCCTTCAGGCCCACAAGAACAAGAGCCTGCAGGAAAGAAAAGTGCACACTGCTGCAGGCCTGAGTCCTATTGCCTGTGCTCTATGCTCTCAGCCCTGAACACATTGGAGAAAGCAGCATGCTCAGCCAGCACTTGGACATTTCTCTGTGAAGAAAAGTATTGTGTGACAGAGAGAGGTACATACTATATGTTGAAAAGAAGCTGTGGCATAGAAAATAACTGGGAAACACTCAGGCTTGTCTAAACCTGGAACTTCCTATTACCTAAGGCCATCATTCTTAAGTAGTTTCTTTTCATATAAACGTAGAGACTTTTCTGACAGTTGGTGATATTTTCCCATTCTTCCTCAGAGAAATATGAAGCAATATCTTGGAAGGCCTAGAAAACAAGAAAATATAAAATCTTAGAAGTACTCTCTGCTTGACATGTGCGCCATTCATACTAGAACACTCTCTTTGTTGGAGGACCTCAGTGGTCAACCTAGAAAATCAAGATAATTGATGCTGTGAAATGTGGGGATCAAGTGAGAGATTTGCATAACAGCCATTTCCCAACTACATTGGAAATACTTGATGCTATCAGGTCTCCCTTTGGTCCTGCTCCTGATTACAAAGTGGTGATTATTACCAAATGCATTTAGTACTCAATTACCATTCTAAATTCATCAGGGATACTGGAGAAGGAAATTTTGAGAATGCCTCTGGTTTCCACCTTCTGAAAATTATTTCTGTCATGGTCCTTGTTTATGCATCTGCTTGTGCCCACACCCTGCTTGGTCAACTCACCTTAGAGATCTTTCCCTCATGAATCATTTTCCCAGAGTTATTTTCACAAGAACTCTCTTTTTTCTTGTCAGAAAGATGAGTGAAATTTTGAGAAGACATCATCTGATTTGGTTCCAGCATAAAATAAACTATCCCGGGAAGGGAGTTTCTTCTAAAATAAAATAAAATGTCCTGTGAGGAAAGGAGCTATGAATGGACAATAACCCTCAGTACATGAAATTTCTTTATGGTCCATTTCATCCTAAGATCACCTACCCCAGATTAGATCTATGAGAGAATTAGGAATAAGTTGGATTCTCTGACTATGTATAAAGTTAAATTGAGTCTTTAAATGTGAGGTAAGCTTCTGTTCTGATTTGTTGCCCTGGAGTGTTCATTGAAATTAAGAGAAAGAGATTGAATTGAGCAAGGACAGACATGTTCTCTCTCATGTGAAGAACATGGAAACGAATTTCATAGGAGATAAGAAAACAGATTCACTGAGAGGTAGATTATGGGGAAAAGGAGGTACAACAGGAACAGGTAGTAATTAGTATAGTTGCTGGTATTTTGCAGTACACTTTAATAACCACAGTTTAAAGCTGCATATGGTGAATCTGTGAGGAGGAAAAGAGAAGCCAAAAATGCATTCCTATGCATGTAATGATGTGGGAATGTCTTTCTGTGTGCTGTGAATATCAATCTTTAGATAAAGGAACTGTTTTGGCTGGTGACAAGCACCATAGAAAAAGTAGAAAAGGAAATCACAGCATACATAGGAGAAGCAGGGCAGAGTCAAACAAATCAACCCAGCCACCCAAGAAGAAGCATGTAAGGAACACAAGTGAACCACGGGCCAATGGCAGACAGTTTTATGAGAATGGGTTGAGTTAGGAGGTAAAAGCAAGCTTTGGATGTGCCTGAGCCATGAACCAAGTAGCATGAATTTAAAATAGGTGTCTGAACCATTTTGGGGGAACTGATCAGCTCGGGAGGCTAAGAGGTCTGGGACTATAGGTCTGTGGGTCTGAAAACTCAAAGCACTAGATACCGATATGAAAAACCTAGAGGACAAAACTTACTTCCAGAAAAACTTAAAGTACCTTGATTCAGCTGAATTTAGAAGAACAGCTAACTAGAGCAGCCAGTACCTTTGAAGGTCTCAGGAATATGGATTGCCAGGTAAGGTAAGAATGGAATGTAGGATCCCAAGGTTCCAGAAAAGAAGTACATCACAAATGTGGGGATTATGTATACCTACTTGAGGTTTTATTATATTTCTCCATGTCACTGGCTGCTACAGAACCTGTTAACCTGTTGAGATGAACATTTCTATAAACACCTAAGCTTTGCCTATGTCTATACTACAGTTCTACACCCTATTGTGAAGTTGTTCATCTAAAAAAAATCACTTACCATTTCAAAACATTCCCAGTATTCCTTAATCAGTCTAACCTGGGATCTCTCTATAATAAACTATTAACATTTAGCTCATTTATTAAGGATAGTGTTAAAGTTGAAATTTATCCTATGTAAGCTATTTCTCCAATGAACTAAAAACTTGTTGTACATTAATATTCCTATGAATAATAGTGCACAATGTACATGTGATGCACTTTATTGTGCTCTTTCAGAGTTCCCAAGTGCTTCTGTTAGGAAGGTTTCTCTAATAGTATATGTTTCCACTGGTCCCCTGATGCTCTCTAGACTTTCCATCATGGGTACTGGTCTGTCAATAATGGCCTAATCAGAATGACTGAGACTTCTTCAGGAAATGAAATGATCTGTGGACCTGGAGATCAGCACTAAAACTTTCATTTCATATTCTCTGTGTGGTTTCTTCTGACTTATTGTTTTCAAATTAATTTTAGGTCATATTACAAAGCAATGGCTTTCCCGCAGCCAGCATTGTTCTAAATGGAAAAGATTGTAAGCGATACTCTAAATAGAGAAACAAGTCAGGACTCTACAATAGTCCCATGCTTGGCCCTGGGTTTCATCTGCAGCATGACAAAAAATGCAAAATGATGGAAAGAAAAACCACGTAGAGTGTCTTAGAAGAATAATTCAGAAAAACAGAGTGAGAGATTTTTCTCAATACTTGACCAAACTTGTGAGCAAATACTCAAGCTGAATGGTCTATTTATGCCGTCACTAAAAAGAGAGAAATTACCTTATTCAAAGATAACAGCAAAACAGGTTAAATTACCTCTCTCAATACAACTAGAGAGACTAAATACAAACTGGAAATCACAGCTTATGTAAAGAAGTAGACCACTTCAGCCATCACTATTTTTCCCTTTAATTTGGTAGTAAATGGTTTCTTGTTTGCAACTGTGCAACATGTTTTCGATTTAAATCTCTAAACTGTTTATGTAATTTTACTTTTGCCATATTATGTTTTCCTCAATGAATGAGTTGACAGGTAATATTTTAGTCTATGATAGTATTTCTAAAGTGAATATGAAAGTGGAAAATTTTATTGCCACTTGATTATCTAACAATGACATATTACCTTTCTGACATTGTGTAACATGTAAATTTTATATGTTGAGTATTAATTATCCTACCATAAAGCATGTAAATTGTTAAAGTATTCATTATTTTAGTACTTTCTAATTTACTGACCTTCTATACTCTAAACTTTAAGGGTATATATGAATGTGTATATAATATTATCATAACTTGTGCATTTATCAGGAATTACAAATACATAA
The DNA here is from genome assembly GCA_033318265.1 of Phyllotis vaccarum. Classification (NCBI taxonomy): domain Eukaryota; kingdom Metazoa; phylum Chordata; class Mammalia; order Rodentia; family Cricetidae; genus Phyllotis; species Phyllotis vaccarum. The sequence continues at coordinate 126,821,666 of JARWLC010000013.1, forward strand.
ATTTTGTTTCAGTTATAAACAAGAAATATAAAAACAATTACATCCATAATACATAACATAAAAGTTAGGGACAATCTATTTTTAAACTGTTTTTTGGATATTCTGATAATAAGGATGTTTTATATTATTCTATGTCCTGTGTTGCAAGAACCATTATTCATTACTGACTTCTAAGCACATACATTGGTTTAGATAGTGTTTTTTTTATTTATGAATGACGTACAAACAACTTTTAAACTTCATTGCCCACTTCAGTTTTATATTTCCAAGTAATAAACAAGTCTGCTATGTTTAAAGAGTTTAAAAAAAACACTAACCCAAATATATTTCAATATACTGCATGAAGAACTAACTATAGACAAAGAAAGGAACTTCATTTTAATCAATGTATTCATCAATTAATAAAATATTACAATACTAAAGACATGCATAAAACTCTGGTGTACTCAATTTCATCAAATCGTATTAATAAAATTAAACACCCAGATTGACACAAACCTAATATGGTGGGAAATTTCAGCACTCCAATTTCTTCTACAGATAAGACATCTGGATGAAAAAAATAAAGAGAAATTTCAGAGTTAAATGACATCTTCTATCAAATGAACCTAATAGATATCTAGAGACTATTAAACCCAAATACCAAGGGTATACACATATACATTCTACTCAGCAACACAGGGAAGCTTCTTCAAATATAACATATGCTCAAATGAAAAAGAAGCATTAATAATACAGAAAAGTGAAATAATTTCATGTATCCCACCCAACCATTATGCAATAAACTTAAAATCAACACCAAACAAAAATATCTACTAAATGTATAAACGTATGGAGATTAAGTACCTCATTATTAAATGATGAATGGGCCAAAAAATTAAAATATTCCTCTAACTAAATGCAAGAAAACCACCACGATATAAACTTTGTGAAAAAATCAAGGCATTTTTAAGAAGGAAGTTAATAGCCCTAAGTGCTACACTTGCAAAAAATGTACAGATAAATGACTTATTGATACAACACAAGAATTTGGAAAAAGCAAACCAAAATCAAATTTGGTAGATAGCAAGAAATACTTTTTTTAAAAAAAAAATCAGGTGATAATGGCTAGGCCTAGTAACCATGTTTCTGTAGAAGTGACCAGTCAGGCTGAGGACCCTTGAAAAGAGAAATATTTACACTGGTCATCCTGAGAAGTTGGTGGGGTGAGAATTGACTGTGTTCTGTTTCCTCTTTCTCATATTCTACCTTTTCCTCAATATCTGACTCAGGGATTTCAATACATGCTAACTAGAGTTTGTACATTATTTGGAGCTCAACTTTCAGGGCATGAATTAGGAAAAAAAAGACCTTGCCAGCCAAAGCTCTACATGGCCAACTGGCTCAGCTTTCTGTTAGGAGTTAGCCTCCAGCATTAGACAGAGTCCACAATATGTGTGTCTTCTCCATGTTCATCTGGGCAAGTTTTTCAGACAGCAGCCTCCCTCTTTTAGTGGGGGTTGTGTTTTCCCTCTTTTTGGACACTAAGTAGCTGCCCCCAACATAGTCATCTGAATCATCATTGACAACAAGTTTGATGAGTAAATTGGGATTACTTAAAATGGGGACTATGCCTAGAGCAGAGAGAGAACTTTTTCACACCTCAAAAATGAGAAAGAGTAGCATGATGGAAGGTGGTTGGTCTTTCACCAACATTACTCTAGATGATTTGAAACTAGAACCAGTGAAGGAGACAATAAATAATATCATAATGTTTATTATAAATATTACTTTTTGATTATTTTTGTTCTATCAGTTAAAAAGACAGTTAGTGTGAATGCCAAGAAGAACACCTGAGAAAAGCTTATTAAGAGAGAACACAGAAATATTCATACAGAAACAAGAATTTAACGAGATAATCTCAACATCGACATATAAATATACAGAGAAGCAAACTAAGGCTTTCAAACAACCAAACTTAGTATACTCAGTAACGCTGAAGGAATCACAAAATGATAACAATTGTCCAGAAGCTAGTTTGGCTCTAGTATAAATGTTTAGATTTAAGGAGATTCAAGAGGCAATCATCACTTAAGGTATGCACTGACAATTTGTAAGACAAACGTTAAATTTCTTGGTCACCATATAAACAAATTATGGTCAGATATTGTTATTGCTGCATTGAAGGCTAGACCACCCTCACAGTAGAAGATATGATGGGAGGAGTCCAAAACAATAGAACAAGGAAGCAAAGCTAGAGGCTGGGTGAAGGCACTCTGATTACTACTGGAGCAGTCACTAATTTGATTACAGGATATGGTCAGTTCAGGATACCTATCCACTATTTCTAGCAGTCTTAACTGGGGTCATTCTTAGAGATTTGTGAGAGTTTTCTTTAGGCCAGGTCTCTAGCTAACCACAAAATGTCCCCTTATCAAGATGTCTCTTTCATTATTCTTCCCCTCCATTCACCACCCAATCTCTCATGTTCCAATGGGTGTCAGGATGGCTGAGTGGTTTAAGGTGTCAGAGTCAAGACTCTTCTTTAAAAATCAGAATTGAGTTCTAGGTATTCAAATTCATAAAAGGAACATGGAAACTGATTTCATAGAAACTAAGAATGAAACAGTTCTCTCTGAGAGGTGGGGGGAGAAGAAGGTTCGAAAGGAACAGGAAGTTATTAGTTTAGCTGCTGGTATTTTGCAGTACACATTTGTGACTATGTTTTAAAGCTACATATGTTGAATCAGTGAGGAAAGAAAAGAGAAGCCAAAAATCCATTCCTATGCATGTAATGATGTGGGAATGGCTTTCTGTGTTGTGAATATCAATCTTTAAATAAAGGAGCTGTTTTGGCCCATGACAGACACCATAGAAAATTAGGAGGGAAATCAGAGCATAGGTAGGAAAATAAGGGCAGAGGCAGATAAATCGACTCAGTCACCAAAGAATACACATTTAAGGAACACAAGTAAGCAACGGGCCACTTGGCAGAAGGATTAATGAGAATGGGATGAGTTAAGATGTAAGAGCCAGCTGGGGATGTGCCTGAGCCACAGACCAAACAGCACTAACTTAATATAAGTGTCTGAATCATTTTGGGGGAACTGATCAGCCCCGGAGGTTAAGGGTGCTGGGCACGCAGGTCTGTGGGTCTGGACCCCTGGCCACCCAGGGCCAAGAAACCTCACTGTTACACATTAAATACAAGATGTTGGAAAGTTGAGATAGAAAGGTCCTATGTTCAATGCCTGTCTGAGCTACAAAGTGACATCAAGACCAGGCTGGTTAATACATAATTTAATCTATAAGATTCCTTCCTAACATAAGTGGTCATTCATTAATTTCCCAATTTTAACAGAAAATAGAAGAAGAGAGAGGTCATAAACTTCCTTTACATGAGGACACAGAAATATGAATTGTCTACATTTGATAAGCACACAAATGTATATCTTGAATCACGACACTGTATTTTACTTGTGCATGAACTATCGTTGTATATAAATTAAAATATGTCATATACTCATAAGTGGATAGTATGAAGGCAAAGGATGGCCAGACTACAATCCTTCGTCCTAGAGAAACTAGGCAACAAGGAGTACCCTAAGATGAAGACTTGGATCACCTTGGGAGGGGGAGACTAAACAATTAGGATGGGGAAGTAGAGGGAAGGGCAGGGGGACATGAGGAATCAAAATAGCAGAGTTGGGAGAGGAACAGAGAAGGAGTGAAATGAAGCAGATATCTTGATAGAGGGGAACATTGTGGGGTTAGAGAGAAACCTGTTGCCAAGGAAAATTTCAGGAATCCACAAAGATGATCCCAGCTAAGATTCCTAATAATAGCAGAGAGGGTGCCTGAACTGACCTTCCCGGGTAACCAAATTGATGACCACCCTAACTGTCATCATAGAACCTTCATCCAGTAACTGATGGAAATAGAGCCACAGAAAGAGATCCACAGAAAGACACTGGGCTGAGTATGAGGGTCAAGATCATGTCAGGGAAAACCACCAAGACAACTGTTCCAAGTTCCTGGGAACTCATGGACTCTATACCAACAGGTAGGGAGCCTGCATGGGACTGACCATGATCCTCCTCATGTATGTGACAGTTATGTAGCTTGGTCTGTTTATGGGGCCTCTAGCAGTGGGACTAGGATCTTTCCTGGCACACTAGCTAGTTTCTTGAAACCTATTCCCTGTGGTGTGAGGCCTTTTTCTGCTTAGTGCAAGGGGTGGGGCCAAACTTAATATGCCATGATTTGTTGACTCCCGTAGGAGGAGTTGACCTTTCTGGGCAGTGGATGTGGGAGTAGAAAAGAGGGTGGGCATCCAACAAAGAAGAGAGGTGGAAGCAAAGATCCATGGCTGACTGAGCACTGGGCTGAGCTCCAGGTCCAGCTGAGAGCAGGGGAGGAGAGGCTGTATGAGCAGGAGGATAGGGATTATGAAGAGGAGTCCCACATAGACGGCTGCCAGTAGCTCTGGGGAGCTCACTGAATCAAGAATAGCCACTGGAGATCCATCAGGAAAAGGAAGTAGGCCCTCCAAGGGTAGGCAACTGTAGGTAGATTGGTATGGGCAGTATGTAGAGCCTCAAGGAATGAAATCAGACTGTGTTCCTGTGTGTGGGCTGTCACCTTGGAGCACATTCCCTATACAGGAATACCTAACCCATCCTTGTCTTTGTGATGAGTGTGTAGAACTTGCCTGCAGTGGATGTGCCACACTGAGCTAATCCACCTTCTGATTTCTTGCCCTTATCAGGGAGAGGATTGGTGGATGGGGATGGGAGAGGCTAAAGGCTCACTGGATGGGATGGGGTGAAGGGAAGTCAGGGGGAACGGGGGGATACATACATAAGAATGACAGTTTTATTTTTAAAAAAGTAGAGAGAAATCTGAGGTTGGAATGTAAAATAAAATAAACCATAAGTAATACTTAGAACAAATTATCTTCGGAAGCTAGTGTTGATGGTGAATACCTCTGTTTTTAACACTTAGGAAAATGAGATATGAAGATAGGGATAGTTCAAAACCACCCTGTACTATATAAGTCTTGGTCTCAAAATAGAAGGGTAGTGAGAAAACTAACATGTCTGTGTTAAAGAGGCAACAAAGGGACTTCAAATATGTTGTAATACTTCATTACAGTTTTATTCTGTGTGTGTTTGTATATGTGCCGATGACTCACATGTCATTATATGTTAAAGAATATCTTATATTCTCCCTGAATGCCATATGGACCCTAGCCATCAAACTTAGGCTTAGGGGATTTTTATATAAAAGACACATTTCTGGGAACCTCCTTCAATGTAAATCTGTATGTCTACATCGTTACTGACTCTTCATGTTTTTCCTTGATACATGGTATAGATATGATGCTAAGCTGACAGAGAAAGTCTGGGCTCAAATAACTCTGTCTCATCCTATTAATTAATTTAAACAGCAGTTTTATGCTAGAGTCCTGCATCATGTAGGTATCTGTGGTGTATTCTAAGATTGAGATGGTGAGGGGATTGCCACAGATTTAATGGTCTCTCAAACTGATGGCTTTCAGGGGTGAAGGAGAGAGATATATGGCTCGGATGTGCTGGAATGAGGTAAGATGAAGGAGCTAGCTAGCAATGTGCCTAAGCCGTAGGCCAAACAACATGAAGTTAATATAAGAGTCAGTGTGTTTTTGGGGGGGACTTTGACATGGCTGGTGCAAATAAGCAGCATTAGGCAGTTCTGAACAGTGGGGCTAATCTGGGCCAAAATCCTCATTGTTATAGAAGGCATCCAAAAATGGACCGAATATACCCACCCAAAGCCTGAGAAATCTTACCAAGGGATCTAGAGCAGAGAAACTGATCCAAGAGCAGGTTCAAAATTGTGTCTCTGAAGTCAGTCATGGTACATAGCTAGTGTGGCATCCAGACCACAGGCTAAATGGCAGCGGAATCACTGCAGTGAGCATAAACTGCAAGCACCCAGATCCCGAAGTCTCACAGGAATTTCAATAGCATGTGAATGACTTAAGGCTTCTGTTTATTTTGAAGAAAATGGAGCAGAGTCAATGACAGCTTTTTGGATATTGGCATTGTCTTGGGTGTGCTCTGTCTGCCTGCAGAGCTTAGAGACATGGACCATTTAAGAGAACTTCCTAACTCAGCTTTATTGGCAAAAACTATGTGGCTCTTTCAGAGAGTGCTAGCATTTTAAAAATATTTTCTGGTTAAAAATGATTAATGATACAAAATAAAACAGATTCAGATAGAGTCAACCTCTCAATGGGTTAAACTATGTGTCAAAAGGAATATTTAGATTGGGAGAGAAAAGAAAGAAGGTAGAGAAAGTCTTTCAAAAAGAGAAATAGAGGAATAAAAATATAATAAGCCAAATAAAGATGGAAAATACACAGAGTCTGGATCATGGTTATTACTGTGTCTTCTTTTAATTTTTTAACTGTTAATGAGCTAACTGCAGAAGACAATCAATTCCAAAGGATGCTAAATAAAACAAAAACATATATTTTTTTAAGTATCTTGACTTTGAAGTTTGTTTCTAAGGATTTGTTGCTTTGGAAGTGAGGTTCTATTGTTGTTTCCACAGAAGATGAGAACCTGCAGATTTCTTCCAGGCAAATAGGATTTCACTAACCAAGACTGCCTGAAAATTCTGTGATAGGAAGATATGGTCACATCAGCTTCAAGACTAAGATGATCCAGTCTCAATAACCTGTAAGATTGTCAGCGCCCCTTAATCAGAAGGCAGTAGTAATGAAATATTATGCCCAAATTCCCAAAATATTGATTATAAATGTTGTTTTCATTATGAATGGTTAATGGTCATAGTTAATCTCTCTCTAAGAAAAAAAGGCATATGGTATATGAGTGATTTTTTAAAAATTAGATAATTGAGGTTACTTTAATACCAAAATCAACTGTTAATCTCAACAGACATTGCAGTGCTATGGAGGTTGGTTTACTGATACAACTTTAAGATCAGTTTTTTTTTATGCTGTATATATTTTTCTACTGTTGTTTAAGGTATTATGATCATGTTACTCTCTTAAAATTTGTAAAATTAAGAAATGCAGATTAATAGTCACTTGTGATAACCAAACTTATAGTCATGTCTTTCTATATGCTGTAAATAAAGATTGTTTTGGGCCATGACAGACACCATAAAAAATAGTAGGCAGGGAAATCAGAATAGGTTAGGTAGTAGTAGAAGGGCAGAGTCTCAGAGATTGAGCTAGACACCCAAAAAAGCAACATGTAAGGTACACAGGTGAGGCACGGGCCATGTGGCAGGAAAGATTGATGAAAATGGCTTGAGTTAAGATGAAGGAGCTATCTAGCAATGAGCCTGAGACCTAGGCTAAACAGCATAAACTTAATACGAGTGTCTGTGCGTTTCTTGAGAGATTTGTGATAGATGGTACAGATAAGCCATGGTGGTCGGGTCCTAACAGTGGGGCTAATCTCTGCCAAAAAACTCATCATTATTAGGGGCATTCCTCAGAAAGAACTTACAACCGATTAAAGAGGACAAAACTTCCTTCCAGAAAGACTTAAATACCTTGATTCACCTGAGTTTAGAGGACCAGCCAACTAGATCAGCCAGTTCCTTTGAAGGTCTCAGGAAAATGCATTGCCAGGTGAAGTAAGAATGGAATATAAGATCAAGGTTCCAGGAAAGAAGTACATCACAAAGGTGTGTGTGTGGGGGGCTATATGCCTACTTGAGGCTTTATCATATTTCTCCATGTCATTGGCTGCTACGGAACCTGCTAACCTGTTGAGATGAACATTTCTATGAATACCTGGGCTTTTCCTATGTCTAGACTCCAGTTCTACACTCTACTGTGAAGTTGTTCATCTAAAAAGATCACTTACCATTTCACTTCCTTCCCCGAGTCCTTAATCAGTCTAACCTGGGATTTCTCTACAATAAACAAATAAAATTTAAATCATTTTTTAAGAAAGTATTGAAGTTGAAATTATCCCTATTTAAGATATTTCCCCAAAGACCTAAGAACGTAATGGATATTAATATTCCTATAAATAATAGTGCACAATGTGCATGTGTCTAAACTTTATTGTACTCTCTCAGGAGTTCCCCCAAGTTTTTCTGTTAGGAAGGTTTCTCTAATAGTATATGCTTCCTCCGGTCCCCTGATGCTCCCTAGACTTTTCATCATGGGTACTGGTCTGCCAATAATGGCCTACTCAGAATGACTGAGACTTCTTCAGGAAAGGAAATGATCTGTGGACCTGGAGATCAGCACTAAAACTTTCTCTTCATATTCTCAGTGTGTTTTATTCTGACTTTTTTTTAAAATTAATTTTAGGTCATATTACAAAGCAATGGCTTTCCCACAGCCAGCATTGTTCTAAATGGAAAAGATTGTAAGCAATACTCTAAATAGAGAAACAAGTCTGGACTCTACAGTATTCCCTGTCTTGGCCCTGAGTTTCATCTCCAGCACTACAAAAAATGCAAAATGATAAAAATAAAAACCACATACAGTGTCTTTGAAGGTAAATTCAGAAAAACAGAGGGAGAGATGTTTCTCAATAATTCACCAAACTTGTGAGCAAATATTGAAGCTCAATGGTTTATTTATGCAGTCACTAAAAAGACAGAAACTGCCTTATTCAAAGACAAGAGCAAAACAGGTTAAATTACCTCTCTCAATACTACTAGAGAGACTAAATACAACCTGGAAATCACAGCTTATGTAAAGAAGTAGACAACTTTGGCCATCATGATTTTTCCCTTTAATTTCCCGGTAAATGGTTGCAGGTTTGCACCGGGATTTGGATTAGTTGATATAAATCTCTAAACTGTATATGTAATTTTACTTTTGCCATACTCTGTTTTCCTCAATCAATGAGTTGTCAGGTAAAATTTTAGACAATGATAGTATTTCTAAAATTAATAAGAAAGTGGAAAATTTTATTGCCACTTGATTATCTAACAATGATGTTTTCTCTTTCTGAAAGTCTATAACATGAACATTTCATATGTTGAGTATTAATTATCCTACCATAAAGCATGTGAATTGTTCATGTATTCATTATTTTAGTACTTTCTAATTTATTGACCTTCTATGCCCTAAACTTTAAGGGTGTATATGAATGTGTATATAAATAGGTTAGTTTTGCCACAAAATAGACAAATATTATCATAAATTATGATAATTTATGATAACTACAAATACAAAAAAATTGTTTCAGATATAAACAAGCAATATGAAGACAATTACATCCATAATACATGATATAAAAGTTAAGGATATTTTAATTTAAATTTGGGGGGTATTCTGACAATAAGGATGTTTTGTATTTTTCTATGTACTGAGTTGAAAGAACAACTTTTCGTTACTGACTTCTAAACATAGACATTGGTTTAGATGGTGTTATTTTTATTTATGAATGACATAATACAACTTTGAAACTTCATTGCCGACTATAGTCTTATTTTTCCAAGGAATAAACATGTCTGATATGTTTAAAGAGTTGAAAATAAACCACTATCCCGAATATTTTTCAATATAGTGTTTGAAGCAAAAACTATAGGCAAAGAAAGGAACTTAATTTTAATCAAGGTATCAATTAATTATTAAAATATTACATTATTAAAGACATGCATAAAACTCTGGTACACTCAATTTCATCAAATCATATTAATAAAATAAAAGACCCAGATTAACACAAACCCAATAATAGTGGTAAATTTCAGCACTCCAATTTCTTCTATACATAAGACATCTGAACACAAAAAAAGAGAAACTTCAGAGTTAAATGACATCTGCCATCAAATGAACCTAATAGATATCTAGAGACTATTCAACCCAAATACCAAGGGTATACACATATACATTCTACTCAGCAGCACAGGGAAGCTTCTTCAAAATATAACATATGCCCAAATAAAAAACAAGCATTAATAAATACAGAACAAGCATTAATAAATACAGAGAAGTTGAAATAATTTCATGTATCATACCCAACACTTATGCAATAAAATTAAAATGAACACCAAACAGAAAAAGTTGACTAAATGTATAAACGTATGGAGATTAAGCAACTCATTATTAAATGATGAATGGGCCAAAAATTAAAATATTCTTGGAACTAAATGAAGCAAAACCACCAAGATATAACCTTATGGAAACAGTCAAGGCATTTTTAAGAAGGAAGATAATAGCCCTAAGTGCTACACTTACAAAATATGTACAGATAAATGACTTATTGATATAACAAACCAAATTCAAAAACAGTAAACAGAAAGAAATAATTTTTAAAAATCAGGTGATGATGGCTGGCACTAGAAACTTAGTGAACTACTTAGGCCTAGTAACCATGTTTCTGTAGAAGTGACCAGTCAGGCTGAGGACCCTTCTCATCCTGAAAAGTTGTTGGGTGAGAATTGACTGTGTTCTGTGTCCTCTTTCTCATATTCTATCTTTTCATCAATATCTGACTCAGGGATTTCAATACATGCTAACTAGAGTTTGTACATTATTTGGAGCTCAACTTTCAGGGCATGAATTAGGAAAAAAAGACCTTGCCAGCCAAAGCTCTACATGGCCAACTGGCTCAGCTTTCTGTTAGGAGTTAGCCTCCAGCATTAGACAGAGTCCACAATATGTGTGTCTTCTCCATGTTCATCTGGGCAAGTTTTTCAGACAGCAGCCTCCCTCTTTTAGTGGGGGTTGTGTTTTCCCTCTTTTTGGACACTAAGTAGCTGCCCCCAACATAGTCATCTGAATCATCATTGACAACAAGTTTGATGAGTAAATTGGGATTACTTAAAATGGGGACTATGCCTAGAGCAGAGAGAGAACTTTTTCACACCTCAAAAATGAGAAAGAGTAGCATGATGGAAGGTGGTTGGTCTTTCACCAACATTACTCTAGATGATTTGAAACTAGAACCAGTAAAGGAGAAGATAAATAATGTCATAATATTTATTAGAAATATTATTTTTTGATTATTTCTATTCTATCACTTAAAAAGGCAGTTAGTGTGAATGCCAAGAAGAACACCTTAGAAAATCCTGTTAAGAGAGAACACAAAAATATTAATACACAAACAGGAATTTATAGACCCAATCTCAACATTGACTTATAAGTTTTCAGAGAAACAACCTGAGGCTTACAAACAGTCAAACTTAGTATACTCGGTAACATTGAAGGAATTACAAAATGATAATTTTTTTTTCAGAAACTAGTTGGGCTCTAGTTAGATTTAAAGAGATTCAAGAAACAATCATCACTTAAGGGATGCACTCACAGTTTGTAAAGGAAATGTTAAATAAATTATCCCTAAAGACTGGGCAAATATGGTTATTGCTGCATTGAAGGCTAGACCACCTTCACAGTAGAAGACTTTATGGGAGGAGGCTAAAACAATAGAACCAGGAAGCAAAGCTAGAGGCTGGGTAAAGGCAATCTGATTACTATTGAAGTAGTCACCAATTTGATTAGAGGATATGGTGAGTTCAGGATACCTATCCACTACTTCTGACCATCTTAGCTGGGGTCATTCTTATAGATTTGTGAGAGTTTTTTTTAGGCCAGGTCTCTACCTAACCACAAAATGTCCCCTTATCAAGATGTCTCTTTCATTATTCTTCCCCTCCATTCACCACCCAATCTCTCATGTTCCAATGGGTGTCAGGATGGCCGAGTGGTTTAAGGTGTCAGAGTCAAGACTCTTCTTTAAAAATCAGAATTGAGTTCTAGGTATTCAAATTCATAAAAGGAACATGGAAACTGATTTCATAGAAACTAAGAATGAAACAGTTGTCACTGAGAGGTGGGTTATGGGGAGAAGTAGGTTCCAAAGGAACAGGAAGTAATTAGTTTACCTGCTGGTATTTTGCAGTACACATTTGTGACTATGTTTTATAGCTACATATGTTGAGTCAGAGAGGAAAGAAAAGAGAAGCCAAAAATCCATTCCTATGCATGTAATGATGTGGGAATGGCTTTCTGTGCTGTGAATATCAATCTTTAAATAAAGGAGCTGTTTTGGCCCATGACAGACACCATAGAAAATTAGGAGGGAAATCAGAGCATAGGTAGGAGAATCAGGGCAGAGGCAGACAAATCGACTCAGTCACCAAAGAATACACATTTAAGGAACACAAGTAAGCAACGGGCCACCTGGCAGAAGGATTAATGAGAATGGGTTGAGTTAAGATGTAAGAGCCAGCTGGGGATGTGCCTGAGCCACAGACCAAACAGCACGAACTTAATATAAGTGTCTGAATCATTTTGGGGGACCTGATCAGCCCCGGAGGTTAAGGATTCTGGGCACGCAGGTCTGTGGGTCTGGACCCCTGGCCACCCAGGGCCAAGAAACCTCACTGTTACACATGAAATACAATATGTTGGGAAGTTGAGATAGAAAGGTCCTATGTTCAATGCCTGTCTGAGCTACAAAGTGACATCAAGACCAGGCTGGTTAATACATAATTTAATCCTTCCTAACATAAGTGGTCCATGCATTAATTTCCCAATTTTACAAGAAAATAGAAGAAGAGAGAGGTCATAAACTTACTTTACATGAGGACACAGAAATATGAATTGTCTACATTTGATAAGCACACAAATGTATATCTTGAATCACGACACTGTATTTTACTTGTGCATGAACTATCGTTGTATATAAATTAAAATATGTCATATACTCATAAGTGGATAGTATGAAGGCAAAGGATGGCCAGACTACAATCCTTCGTCCTAGAGAAACTAGGCAACAAGGAGTACCCTAAGATGAAGACTTGGATCACCTTGGGAGGGGGAGACTAAACAATTAGGATGGGGAAGTAGAGGGAAGGGCAGGGGGACATGAGGAATCAAAATAGCAGAGTTGGGAGAGGAACAGAGAAGGAGTGAAATGAAGCAGATATCTTGATAGAGGGGAACATTGTGGGGTTAGAGAGAAACCTGTTGCCAAGGAAAATTTCAGGAATCCACAAAGATGATCCCAGCTAAGATTCCTAATAATAGCAGAGAGGGTGCCTGAACTGACCTTCCCGGGTAACCAAATTGATGACCACCCTAACTGTCATCATAGAACCTTCATCCAGTAACTGATGGAAATAGAGCCACAGAAAGAGATCCACAGAAAGACACTGGGCTGAGTATGAGGGTCAAGATCATGTCAGGGAATACCACCAAGACAACTGTTCCAAGTTCCTGGGAACTCATGGACTCTATACCAACAGGTAGGGAGCCTGCATGGGACTGACCATGATCCTCCTCATGTATGTGACAGTTATGTAGCTTGATCTGTTTATGGGGCCTCTAGCAGTGGGACTAGGATCTTTCCTGGCACACTAGCTAGTTTCTTGAAACCTATTCCCTGTGATGTGAGGCCTTTTTCTGCTTAGTGCAAGGGGTGGGGCCAAACTTAATATGCCATGATTTATTGCCTCCCGTAGGAGGAGTTGACCTTTCTGGGCAGTGGATGTGGGAGTAGAAAAGAGGGTGGGCATCCAACAAAGAAGAGAGGTGGAAGCAAAGATCCATGGCTGACTGAGCACTGGGCTGAGCTCCAGGTCCAGCTGAGAGCAGGGGAGGAGAGGCTGTATGAGCAGGAGGATAGGGATTATGAAGAGGAGTCCCACATAGACGGCTGCCAGTAGCTCTGGGGAGCTCACTGAATCAAGAATAGCCACTGGAGATCCATCAGGAAAAGGAAGTAGGCCCTCCAAGGGTAGGCAACTGTAGGTAGATTGGTATGGGCAGTATGTAGAGCCTCAAGGAATGAAATCAGACTGTGTTCCTGTGTGTGGGCTGTCACCTTGGAGCACATTCCCTATACAGGAATACCTAACCCATCCTTGTCTTTGTGATGAGTGAGTAGAACTTGCCTGCACTGGATGTGCCACACTGAGCTAATCCACCTTCTGATTTCTTGCCCTTATCAGCGAGAGGATTGGTGGATGGGGATGGGAGAGGCTAAAGGCTCACTGGATGGGATGGGGTGAAGGGAAGTCAGGGGGAACGGGGGGATACATACATAAGAATGACAGTTTTATTTTTAAAAAAGTAGAGAGAAATCTGAGGTTGGAATGTAAAATAAAATAAACCATAAGTAATACTTAGAACAAATTATCTTCGGAAGCTAGTGTTGATGGTGAATACCTCTGTTCTTAACACTTAGGAAAATGAGATATGAAGATGGGGATAGTTCAAAACCACCCTGTACTATATAAGTCTTGGTCTCAAAACAGAAGGGTAGTGAGAAAACTAACATGTCTGTGTTAAAGAGGCAACAAAGGGACTTCAAATATGTTGTAATACTTCATTACAGTTTTATTCTGTGTGTGTTTGTATATGTGCCGATGACTCACATGTCATTATATGTTAAAGAATATCTTATATTCTCCCTTAATGCCATATGGACCCTAGCCATCAAACTTAGGCTTAGGGGATTTTTATATAAAAGACACATTTCTGGGAACCTCCTTCAATGTAAATCTGTATGTCTACATCGTTACTGACTCTTCATGTTTTTCCTTGATACATGGTATAGATATGATGCTAAGCTGACAGAGAAAGTCTGGGCTCAAATAACTCTGTCTCATCCTATTAATTAATTTAAACAGCAGTTTTATGCTAGAGTCCTGCATCATGTAGGTATCTGTGGTGTATTCTAAGATTGAGATGGTGAGGGGATTGCCACAGATTTAATGGTCTCTCAAACTGATGGCTTTCAGGGGTGAAGGAGAGAGATATATGGCTCGGATGTGCTGGAATGAGGTAAGATGAAGGAGCTAGCTAGCAATGTGCCTAAGCCGTAGGCCAAACAACATGAAATTAATATAAGAGTCAGTGTGTTTTGGGGGGGACTTTGACATGGCTGGTGCAAATAAGCAGCATTAGGCAGGTCTGAACAGTGGGGCTAATCTGGGCCAAAATCCTCATTGTTATAGAAGGCATCCAAAAATGGACCTAATATACCCACCCAAAGCCTGAGAAATCTTACCAAGGGATCTAGAGCAGAGAAACTGATCCAAGAGCAGGTTCAAAATTGTGTCTCTGAAGTCAGTCATGGTACATAGCTAGTGTGGCATCCAGACCACAGGCTAAATGGCAGCGGAATCACTGCAGTGAGCATAAACTGCAAGCACCCAGATCCCGAAGTCTCACAGGAATTTCAATAGCATGTGAATGACTTAAGGCTTCTGTTTATTTTGAAGAAAATGGAGCAGAGTCAATGACAGCTTTTTGGATATTGGCATTGTCTTGGGTGTGCTCTGTCTGCCTGCAGAGCTTAGAGACATGGACCATTTAAGAGAACTTCCTAACTCAGATTTATTGGCAAAAACTATGTGGCTCTTTCAGAGAGTGCTAGCATTTTAAAAATATTTTCTGGTTAAAAATGATTAATGATACAAAATAAAACAGATTCAGATAGAGTCAACCTCTCAATGGGTTAAACTATGTGTCAAAAGGAATATGTAGATTGGGAGAGAAAAGAAAGAAGGTAGAGAAAGTCTTTCAAAAAGAGAAATAGAGGAATAAAAATATAATAAGCCAAATAAAGATGGAAAATACACAGAGTCTGGATCATGGTTATTACTGTGTCTTCTTTTAATTTTTTAACTGTTAATGAGCTAACTGCAGAAGACAATCAATTCCAAAGGATGCTAAATAAAACAAAAACATATATTTTTTTAAGTATCTTGACTTTGAAGTTTGTTTCTAAGGATTTGTTGCTTTGGAAGTGAGGTTCTATTGTTGTTTCCACAGAAGATGAGAACCTGCAGATTTCTTCCAGGCAAATAGGATTTCACTAACCAAGACTGCCTGAAAATTCTGTGATAGGAAGATATGGTCACATCAGCTTCAAGACTAAGATGATCCAGTCTCAATAACCTGTAAGATTGTCAGCGCCCCTTAATCAGAAGGCAGTAGTAATGAAATATTATGCCCAAATTCCCAAAATATTGATTATAAATGTTGTTTTCATTATGAATGGTTAATGGTCATAGTTAATCTCTCTCTAAGAAAAAAAGGCATATGGTATATGAGTGATTTTTTAAAAATTAGATAATTGAGGTTACTTTAATACCAAAATCAACTGTTAATCTCAACAGACATTGCAGTGCTATGGAGGTTGGTTTACTGATACAACTTTAAGATCAGTTTTTTTTATGCTGTATATATTTTTCTACTGTTGTTTAAGGTATTATGATCATGTTACTCTCTTAAAATTTGTAAAATTAAGAAATGCAGATTAATAGTCACTTGTGATAACCAAACTTATAGTCATGTCTTTCTATATGCTGTAAATAAAGATTGTTTTGGGCCATGACAGACACCATAAAAAATAGTAGGCAGGGAAATCAGAATAGGTTAGGTAGTAGTAGAAGGGCAGAGTCTCAGAGATTGAGCTAGACACCCAAAAAAGCAACATGTAAGGTACACAGGTGAGGCACGGGCCATGTGGCAGGAAAGATTGATGATAATGGCTTGAGTTAAGATGAAGGAGCTATCTAGCAATGAGCCTGAGACCTAGGCTAAACAGCATAAACTTAATACGAGTGTCTGTGCGTTTCTTGAGAGATTTGTGATAGATGGTACAGATAAGCCATGGTGGTCGGGTCCTAACAGTGGGGCTAATCTCTGCCAAAAAACTCATCATTATTAGGGGCATTCCTCAGAAAGAACTTACAACCGATTAAAGAGGACAAAACTTCCTTCCAGAAAGACTTAAATACCTTGATTCACCTGAGTTTAGAGGACCAGCCAACTAGATCAGCCAGTTCCTTTGAAGGTCTCAGGAAAATGCATTGCCAGGTGAAGTAAGAATGGAATATAAGATCAAGGTTCCAGGAAAGAAGTACATCACAAAGGTGTGTGTGTGGGGGGCTATATGCCTACTTGAGGCTTTATCATATTTCTCCATGTCATTGGCTGCTACGGAACCTGCTAACCTGTTGAGATGAACATTTCTATGAATACCTGGGCTTTTCCTATGTCTAGACTCCAGTTCTACACTCTACTGTGAAGTTGTTCATCTAAAAAGATCACTTACCATTTCACTTCCTTCCCCGAGTCCTTAATCAGTCTAACCTGGGATTTCTCTACAATAAACAAATAAAATTTAAATCATTTTTTAAGAAAGTATTGAAGTTGAAATTATCCCTATTTAAGATATTTCCCCAAAGACCTAAGAACGTAATGGATATTAATATTCCTATAAATAATAGTGCACAATGTGCATGTGTCTAAACTTTATTGTACTCTCTCAGGAGTTCCCCCAAGTTTTTCTGTTAGGAAGGTTTCTCTAATAGTATATGCTTCCTCCGGTCCCCTGATGCTCCCTAGACTTTTCATCATGGGTACTGGTCTGCCAATAATGGCCTACTCAGAATGACTGAGACTTCTTTAGGAAAGGAAATGATCTGTGGACCTGGAGATCAGCACTAAAACTTTCTCTTCATATTCTCAGTGTGTTTTATTCTGACTTTTTTTTAAAATTAATTTTAGGTCATATTACAAAGCAATGGCTTTCCCACAGCCAGCATTGTTCTAAATGGAAAAGATTGTAAGCAATACTCTAAATAGAGAAACAAGTCTGGACTCTACAGTATTCCCTGTCTTGGCCCTGAGTTTCATCTCCAGCACTACAAAAAATGCAAAATGATAAAAATAAAAACCACATACAGTGTCTTTGAAGGTAAATTCAGAAAAACAGAGGGAGAGATGTTTCTCAATAATTCACCAAACTTGTGAGCAAATATTGAAGCTCAATGGTTTATTTATGCAGTCACTAAAAAGACAGAAACTGCCTTATTCAAAGACAAGAGCAAAACAGGTTAAATTACCTCTCTCAATACTACTAGAGAGACTAAATACAACCTGGAAATCACAGCTTATGTAAAGAAGTAGACAACTTTGGCCATCATGATTTTTCCCTTTAATTTCCCGGTAAATGGTTTCAGGTTTGCACCGGGATTTGGATTAGTTGATATAAATCTCTAAACTGTATATGTAATTTTACTTTTGCCATACTCTGTTTTCCTCAATCAATGAGTTGTCAGGTAAAATTTTAGACAATGATAGTATTTCTAAAATTAATAAGAAAGTGGAAAATTTTATTGCCACTTGATTATCTAACAATGATGTTTTCTCTTTCTGAAAGTCTATAACATGAACATTTCATATGTTGAGTATTAATTATCCTACCATAAAGCATGTGAATTGTTCATGTATTCATTATTTTAGTACTTTCTAATTTATTGACCTTCTATGCCCTAAACTTTAAGGGTGTATATGAATGTGTATATAAATAGGTTAGTTTTGCCACAAAATAGACAAATATTATCATAAATTATGATAATTTATGATAACTACAAATACAAAAAAATTGTTTCAGATATAAACAAGCAATATGAAGACAATTACATCCATAATACATGATATAAAAGTTAAGGATATTTTAATTTAAATTTGGGGGGTATTCTGACAATAAGGATGTTTTGTATTTTTCTATGTACTGAGTTGAAAGAACAACTTCTCGTTACTGACTTCTAAACATAGACATTGGTTTAGATGGTGTTATTTTTATTTATGAATGACATAATACAACTTTGAAACTTCATTGCCGACTATAGTCTTATTTTTCCAAGGAATAAACATGTCTGATATGTTTAAAGAGTTGAAAATAAACCACTATCCCCAATATTTTTCAATATAGTGTTTGAAGCAAAAACTATAGGCAAAGAAAGGAACTTAATTTTAATCAAGGTATCAATTAATTATTAAAATATTACATTATTAAAGACATGCATAAAACTCTGGTACACTCAATTTCATCAAATCATATTAATAAAATAAAAGACCCAGATTAACACAAACCCAATAATAGTGGTAAATTTCAGCACTCCAATTTCTTCTATACATAAGACATCTGAACACAAAAAAAGAGAAACTTCAGAGTTAAATGACATCTGCCATCAAATGAACCTAATAGATATCTAGAGACTATTCAACCCAAATACCAAGGGTATACACATATACATTCTACTCAGCAGCACAGGGAAGCTTCTTCAAAATATAACATATGCCCAAATAAAAAACAAACATTAATAAATACCGAACAAGCATTAATAAATACAGAGAAGTTGAAATAATTTCATGTATCATACCCAACCCTTATGCAATAAAATTAAAATGAACACCAAACAGAAAAAGTCGACTAAATGTATAAACGTATGGAGATTAAGCAACTCATTATTAAATGATGAATGGGCCAAAAAATTAAAATATTCTTGGAACTAAATGAAGCAAATCCACCAAGATATAACCTTTGGAAAACAGTCAAGGCATTTTTAAGAAGGAAGTTAATAGCCCTAAGTGCTATACTTACAAAATATGTACAGATAAATGACTTATTGATATAACAAACCAAATTCAAAAACAGTAGACAGAAAGAAATAATTTTTAAAAATCAGGTGATGTTGGCTGGTACTAGAAACTTAGTGAACTACTTAGGCCTAGTAACCATGTTTCTGTAGAAGTGACCAGTCAGGCTGAGGAACCTTGATAAGAGAAACATTTACCCTGTTCACCCTGAGAAGTTGGTTTGGTGAGAATTGACTGTGTTCTGTGTCCTCTTTCTCATATTCTATCTTTTCATCAATATCTGACTCAGGGATTTCAATACATGCTAACTAGAGTTTGTACACTATTTGGAGCTCAACTTTCAGGGCATGAATTTGGAAAAAATGACCTTGCCAGCCAAAGCTCTACATGGCCAACTGGCTCGGCTTTCTGTTAGGAGTTAGCCTCCAGCATTAGACAGAGTCCACAATATGTGTGTCTTCTCCATGTTCATCTGGGCAACTTTTTCAGACAGCAGCCTCCCTCTTTTAGTGGGGGTTGTGTGTTCCCTCTTTTTGGACACTAAGTAGCTGCCCCCAACATAGTCATCTGAATCATCATTGACAACAAGTTTGATGAGTAAATTGGGATTACTTAAAATGGGGACTATGCCTATAGCAGAGAGAGAACTTTTTCACACCTCAAAAATGAGAAAGAGTAGCATGATAGAAGGTGTTGGTCTTTCACCAACATTACTCTAGATGATTTGAAACTAGAACCAGTAAAGGAGAAGATAAATAATGTCATAATGTTTATTAGAAATATTATTTTTTGATTATTTCTATTCTATCAGTTAAAAAGTCAGTTAGTGTGAATGCCAAGAAGAACACCTTAGAAAAGCCTGTTAAGAGAGAACACAAAAATATTAATACACAAATAGGAATTTAAAGACCCAATTTCAACATTGACTTATAAGTTTTTAGAGAAACAACCTAAAGCTTACAAACAGTCAAACTTAGTATACTTGGTAACCTTGAAGGAATGTAAAATAAATTATCCCTAAAGACTGGACAAATATGGTTATTGCTGCTTTGAAGGCTAGACCACGTTCACAGTAGAAGACTTTATGGGAGGAGGCTAAAACAATAGAACAAGGAAGCAAAGCTAGAGGCTGGGTAAAGGCACTCTGATTACTATTGAAGTAGTCACCAATTTGATTAGAGGATATGGTGAGTTCAGGATACCTATCCACTATTTCTGACCATCTTATCTGGGGTCATTCTTATAGATTTGTGAGAGTTTTTTTTTAGACCAGGTCTCTACCTAACCACAAATGTCCCCTTATCAAGATGTCTCTTTCATTATTCAAGACTCTTCTTTAAACATCAGAACTGAGATCTAGGTGTTCTCACTCAATGGGTTGTCACGTAAAATTATAGACAATGATAGTATTTCTAAAGTGAATATGAAAGTGGAAAATTTTATTGGCATTTTATTATATAAAAATGATATTTTCTCTTTCTGAAAGTCTGTAACATGGACATTTTTTATGTTGAGTATTAATTATCCTACCTTAAAGCATGTAAATTGTGAAAGTATACATTATTTTAGGACTTTCTCATTGATTGACTTTCTATTCCCAAAAGTTTTCTGGTATATATGAATGTGTATATAAATATTTCTGTTTTGCCACAAAATATACAAATTATATCATAAATTATGCATTTATCAGACAGTATAAGTACAAAAAAATTCTTTCAGCTATAAACAGAAACTATAAAGACATTTACATTTATAATTCATAATATAAAAGTCTCCGACATTCTATTTTTAATTTGTTTTTTTTTTGGGTATTCTGATAATAAGGATGTTTTGTATTTTTCTGTGTCCTCAGTTGCAGGAAAAATTTTTCATTACTGACTTGTTATCACAGACATTTGTATAGATAGTGTTATTTTTATTTATTAATGATAATACAAGATTGAAACTTCATTGCCCACTACAGTCTTATTTACCCAAGGAATAAACAAGTATGATATGTTCAAAGAGTTTTAAAAAAACACTATCCCCAATCTTTTTAAATATGGTGCTGAAGCACTAACTATAGACAAAGAAAGGAATTTCATTTAAATCAAGGTATCAATTAATTTATAAAATATTGCAATACTAAAGACATGCATAAAATTCTGGTGCATTCAATTTCACCAAATCATATTAATAAAATTAAAGAACCAGATTAACATAAACCCAAACATAGTGGGAAATTTCAGCACTCTAATTTCTTCTATAGATAAGACTTCTGGACCAAAAAAGTAGAGAAACTTCAGAGTTAAATGACATCTTCCATCAAATGAACCTAATAGATATCTAGAGACTATTCAACCCAAATACCAAGGGTAAACACATATACATTCTACTCAGCAGCACAGGGAAGCTTCTTCAAAATATAACATATGCTCAAATAAAAAACAAAGATTAATAAATACAGAACAAGCATTAATAAGTACAGAAAAGTTGTAATAATTTCATGTATCCTACCCAACCATTATGCAATAAAATTAAAATCAACATAAAACAAAAAATATCTACTAAATGTATAAACATATGGAAACTGAGCAACTCATTATTAAATGATGAATGGGCCAAAAAATTAAAATATTCCTGGAACTAAATGAAGCAAAACCACCACAACATAACCTTTGAGACACAGTCAAGGCATTTTTAAGAAGGAAGTTAATAGCCCTAAGTACTATCCTTACAAAATATGTACTGATAAATGACTTATTGATATAACAAACCAAATTCAAAAACAGTAGACAGAAAGAAATAATTTTTAAAAATCAGGTGATGTTGGCTGGTACTAGAAACTTAGTGAACTACTTAGGCCTAGTAACCATGTTTCTGTAGAAGTGACCAGTCAGGCTGAGGACCCTTGAAAAGAGAAACATTTACCCTGTTCATCCTGAGAAGTTGGTTGGGTGAAAATTGACTGTGTTCTGTGTCCTCTTTCTCATATTCTAGCTTTTCATCAATATCTGACTCAGGGATTTCAATACATGCTAACTAGAGTTTGTACATTATTTGGAGCTCAACTTTCAGGGCATGAATTAGGGAAAAAAAGACCTTGCCAGCCAGAGCGATTCATGGCAACCTGGCTCGGTTTTCTGTTAGGAGTTAGCCTCCAGCATTAAGCAGAGTCGACAACATGTGTGTCTTCTCCATGTTCATCTGGGCAAGTTTTTCAGACAGCAGCCTCCCTCTTTTAGTGGGGCTTGTGTTTTTCCTCTTTTTGGACACTAAGTAACTGCCCCAATTCATAATCATCTGAATCATTATTGACAACAGGTTTGATGAGTAAATTGGGATTGCTTAAAATGGGGACTATGCCTAAAGCAGAGAGAGAACTTTTTCACACCTTAAAAATGAAAAGAGTAGCATGATGGAAGGTGGTTGGTCTTTCATTAACATTGCTCTAGATGGTTTGAAACTAGAACCAGTAAAAGAGAAGATAAATAATGTCATAATGTTTATTAGAACTATTACTTTTTGATTATTTCTGTTCTATTAGTTAAAAAGTCAGTTAGTGTGAATGCCAAGAACACCTTAGAAAAGCCTGTTAGGTGAGAACACAGAAAGATTCACAGCAAAACAAGAATATAAAGAGTTAATCTCAACATTGGTTTATAAGATTACAGAGAAGCAATCTGAAGCTTGCAAACAGCCAAAATTAGTATACTCAGTAACCTTGAAGGAATCACAAAATGATAAAAATTATTCAGAAGCTAGTTGAGCTCTAGTTAGATTTAAGGAGATTCAAGAAGCAATCATCACTTAAGGTATGTACTCACAGTTTCTAAAGCAAATGTTAAATACTTTGGTCAACATGTACATAAATTATCCCTAAAGACGGATCAGTTAAGGTTATTGCTGCATTGAAGGCTAGACCAGGTTCACAGTAGAAGACTTTATGGGAGGAGGCTAAAACAATAGAACAAGGAAGCAAAGCTAGAGGCTGCTTGAATGCACTTTTATTACTATTGAAGTAGTCACCAATTTGATTACATGATATGGTCAGTTCAGGATACCTATCCACTATTTCTAACCAGCTTAGCTGGGGTCATTCTTAGAGATTTGTGAGAGTTTTCTTTAGGCCAGGTCTCTACCTAACCACAAAATGTCCCCTTATCAAGATGTCTCTTTCATTATTCTTCCCCTCCATTCACCACACAACACAATCTCTCAGGTTCCCATGGGTGTCAGGATGGCCAAGTGGTTTAAGGTACCAGAGTCAAGACTCTTCTTTAAACATCAGAACTGAGATCTAGGTGTTCTCACTCATATGAGGAACATGCAAACTGATTTCATAGTAGCTAAGATTGAAACAGTTGTCACTGAAAGGTGGGTTATGGAAAGAAGGAGGTATGAAAGGAACAGGTAGTAATTAGTATAGCTTCTGGTATTACATTTACACATTTACATTTACACTGGTTACACATTAGTAACTATGCTTTATAGCTATATAGGGTGAATCTTTGAGGAAGGAAAAGAGAAGCCAAAAGAAAACTCCTATGCATGTAATGAAATGCGAATGTCTTTCTGTGTGCTGTGAATATCAATATTTAAATAAAGGAGCTGTTTTGGCCCATGGCAGGCACCATAGGAAAAGTAGGAGGGGAATCACAACATAGGTATGAGAAGAATGGCAGAGTCAGGCAAATTGATACAGCAGCCCAAGAAAAAGCAGGAAAGGAACACAAGAGAACCATGGGACACATGGCAGAAAGATTAATGAGAATGGGTTGAGTTAAGATGTAAGAGCCAGCTTGGGATGTGCCTGAGCCATAGATGAAACAGCATGAACTTATATAAGCATCTTAATCATTTTGGGGGGGCCTGATGAGCTGCAAAGGCTAAGGGGTCTGAGCCCACAGGTCTGTGGGTCTAGACCTCTGGCCACCTAGGACCAAGAAACTTCACTGATGCACATGAAATACAAGATAGTTGGGAAGGTGAAACAGAAATATCATATGTTCAATGCCTGTCTAAGCTACAAAGTAAGATTGAGACCAGGCTGATTAATACATGATTTAATCTATAGGATTCCTTGATATCAAATAAGTGGTGCTTGCATTAATTTCCCAATTTTACCAGAAAATAGTAGAAGAGAGAGGATATAAACGACATTTATATAAAGACACAGAAATATGAATTGCCTATATTTGATAAAAACACACCTATGTATATCTTGAATCATGACACTGTATTTTAATTGTACATGAACTACTATTGTATATCAATTAAAATAAATCATATACTCCAAAGTGGATAATATGAAGGCAAAGGATAACCAGGCTACACTCCATCGTGCTAGAGAAACTAGGAAACAAGGACTACCCTAAGAGGAAGACATGGATCACCCTGGGAGGGAAAGACTAAACAATTAGGATGGAGAGGTAGAGGGAAGGGGATAGAAACATGAGGGATCAAAATGGCTGAGTTGGGTGAGGGACAGAGAGGGAGTGAAATGGAGCAGATATCTTCATAGAGGGGGACATTGTGGACCTAGAGAGAAACCTGGTGCCAAGAAATATTTCAGGAATCCATAAAGATGATCCCAGCTAGGATTCCTAATAATAGCAGAGAGGGTGCCTGAACTGGCCTTACCGGGTAATCAAATTGATGACCACCCTAATAGAACCTTCATCCAGTAACTGATGAAAATAGATGCAGACATCAACAGTAAAGCACTGGGCCTAGCATGAGGGTCAATATCATGTCAGGGAAAACCACAGACAACTGATCCAAGCTCATGGGGAAACATGGAGTCTAGACAAACAAGTAGGGAGCCTGCATGGGACTGATCTAGACCCTGCTCATGTAGGTGACCGTTATGTAGCATGGTCTGTTTATGGGGCCTCTAGCCCTGGGACTAGGATCTTTCCTGGTACAATAGCTAGTATTTTGAAAACTATTCCCTGTGGTGTGAGGCCTTGTTTAGCCTTGGTGCAAGGGTGGGGTCAAACTTGATATGTCATGCTTTGTTGACTCCAATAGGAGGACTTGACCTTTATGGGCAGTGGATGGGGGAGTAGAAAAGAGGTAGGGGATCCAATAAAGAACAGAGGTGGAGGTAGAGATGAATGGCCGAGCACTAGGCTGAGAGCAGGGGAGGAATGTCTGTATGAGCAGGGGGATAGGGATTATGAAGAGGAGTCATACAGAGAGGGCTGAATGGAGCTGTGAAGAGGTCACTGAATCAAGAATAGCCATTGGAGACCCAGCAGGAAAAGGAGCTAGGCCCTCTAAGAGTAGGCAACTGTAGAATGGCGTGGACAGTATGTGGAGCCTCAAGGGGTGGGATCAGACTGTGTCCCTGTGGTGGGCTGGCACCTTGGAGCACATTCACTACATAAGAAAACATAACCCACTCTTGTCTTTGGGATGAGTGAGTACAACTTGCCTGGAGTGGATATGCCAAACTGAGCTGACCCACCATGGGACTTCTTGCCCTTCTGGGGGAGAAGATAGGGGGATGGGGATGGGATTTGCTGAAGGCTGACTGGGAGGGATTGAGTTGAGGGAAGGCAGGGAGGTGCATACATCAAAATGGAATTTATGTTTTTAAAAAAGGTAGGAAGAAAACTGTGGTTGGAATGTAAAATAAAATAAACTATAAGTAATACTTAGAACAAATTATTTTAGGAAGCTAGTTTGATGGTGAACATCTCTCTTCTTAGCACTTAGGAAAATGAGATAGAAAGATGGGTATACTTCAAAGCCTCCCTGTATTATGTAAGACTTGGTCTCAAAAGAGAAGGGCAGTGTGTAAACATGTCTGTGTTAGAGAGGCAACAATGGGACTTCAAATATGTTGTAATACTTCATTACAGTTTTATTCTGTGTGTGTTTGTATATGTACCCATGACTCACATGTCATTATATGTTAAAGAATATCTTATATTCTCCCCGAATGCCATATGGACCCTAGCCATCAAACTTAGGCTTAGGGGTTTTTATATAAAAGACACATTTCTGGGAACCTCCTCAATGTAAATCTGTATTTCTCCATCATTACTGACTCTTTATGTTTTTCCTTGATTCATGGTATAGATATGATGCTAAGATGACAGAGAAAGTCTGGGCTCAAATAAATCTGTATAATCCTATTAATTAATTTACACAGCAGTTTTATACTAGAGTCCTGCATCATGTAGGTATCTGTGGTGTATTCTAAGATTGAGATGATGAGGGATTGCCACAGATTTAATGGTCTCTCCAACTGATGGTTTTCAGGGGTGAAGGAAAGGGATATATGGCTCGGATGTGCTGGGTTGAGGTAAGATGAAGGAGCTAGATAGCAAGTGACTAAGTCATAGGCCTAACAGTATGAAGTTAATATAATCATGTCTGCGTTTACTTGGGACTTTGGGATTGCAGGTCCACATAAGGAGCAGCACCAGGTTTGAACAGTGGGACTAATCTGGGACAAAAACTTCATTGTTACAGATGGTGTCCAAAAATGATACAAATGTACCCACACAAAGCCTGAGAAAGCTTACAAAGGATTCTAGATCAGAGAAACTGATTC
Organism: Phyllotis vaccarum; assembly: GCA_033318265.1. Lineage (NCBI taxonomy): Eukaryota > Metazoa > Chordata > Mammalia > Rodentia > Cricetidae > Phyllotis > Phyllotis vaccarum. The sequence goes on from JARWLC010000013.1 coordinate 126,848,578, forward strand.
AAGGGCAGCTCCAAAATTGTGTCTCTGAAGTCAATCATGGTACAGAGATTGTGTGGCATCCAGACCACAGAGAAAATGGCAGTGGAGTCCCTGCAGCAAGAACAAACTGCAACCAGACCAGATCTGGAAGCCTCATAAAAGACTCAGTATCATGTGATTGATTTAAGGTTTCCATTTATTTTGAAGACAATGGGACAGAGTTAAAGACAGCTTTTTTGATAGTGGTATTTTCTTGGGTGTACTCTGTCTGCTGGCAGCAATCAGAGACTTGGCCCTTTTAAGAGAACTTCCTGACTCAGCTTCATTGGCAAAACTCTGTGGCTCCTTCAGAGACTGCTAACATTTAAAAAATATTTTCTGGTTAAAAATAATTAATGATACGAAATAAAGCAGACTCAGATATAGACAACCTCTCCATGGGTTAAAATGTGTGTGAAAAGGAATATGTAAACTGGGAGAGAACAAAAAGAATCAGAGAAAGTCTTTTAAAAAGAGAAATAGAAAAATAAAAGTATAATAAGCCATGTAAAGATGGAAAATACACAGAATCTGGATTGTGCTTATTATTGTGTCTTCTTTTATTTTTTTAACTGGTAGACTTACCTCCATAAGACAATCAATTCCAAAGGATGCTAAGTTAAACAAAAACATATATTTTAAAAGTGTCTTGACTTTGTAGTTTTTATCTAAGGATTTATTGGTTTGGAAGAGAGGTTCTGTTGTTGTTTCCACCAAAGATGAGAACTTGTGGATTGCTTCCAGGCAAATAGGGTTTCACCAACCAAGACAACCTGAAAATTCTTTGATAGGAAGATATGTTTACATCAGCTTCAAGACTAAGATGATCCAGTCTCAAGAACCTGTAAGATTATCAGCGCCCCTTAATCAGCAGGCAGTAGCAATGAAATGTTATGCACAAATTCCCAAAACATTGTTTATAAATGTTTGTTTTCAATATGAATGGTTAATGGTCATAGTTAATCTGTTTCTAAGAAGAAAAAAGGCATATGGTATATGAGTGCTTTTTTAAAAATTAGATTTTTGACTTTAGTTCAATACCTTAATCAACTGTTAATCTAAACATACTTTACATTTGTGTGGATTTTGGTTTATTGATACAAATTCAAGATTAGTTTTGTTATGCTGTATATACTTTTCTGCTGTTTAATGTATGATGTTCATGTTACTCACTTAAAAGTTGTAAAATTAAAAAATGCATATTAATAGTCACTTGTGATTACCAAACTTATAGTCATGTCTTCTATAGACTGTAAATAACAGACTGTTTTGGCCCATGACCAGACCCTGAAAAAAAGTAGGCAGGAAAATTAGAATAGGTAGTAGAAGAAGGGGAGATTCCCAGAGATATAGCCAGACACCCAAAGAAGCACCATGTACAGAACACAGGTGAGCCACGGGCCATGTGTCAGGAATGATTGATGAGAATGGCTTGAGTTAAGGTAGAGGAGCTATCTAGCAATGAGCCTCAGACCTAGGCTAAACAGCATGAAGTTAATATGAGTGTCTGTGTTTCTTGAGAGATTTGGGATAGAGATGGTCCAGATAAGCAGTGTTGGGCGGGTACTAACAGTGTGGCTAATCTTGGCCAGAAATCTCAACATTATAGAAGGCATTCCTCAGACAGAACTTACCACAGACTAAATTAGACAAAACTTCCTTCCAGAAAGACTTAAAGTACCTTGATTCAGCTGAGTTCAGAGGATCAGCCAAATAGAGCAGCCAGTACCTTTGAAGGTCTCAGAAAAATGGATTTCCAGGTGAAGTAAGAATGGAATGTAGGATCCCAAGGTTCCATGAAAGAAGTACATCACAAAGGTGGGGGGGTATATGCTTACTTTAGGTTTTATCATATTTCTCCATGTCACTGTCTGCTACATAACCTGTTTATCTGTTGAGATGAACATTTCTATGAATATCAGGGCTTTCCCTATGTCTAGACTACAGCTCTACACTCTACTGTAAAGTTGATCCTCAAAAAAAAATCACTTACCATTACAAATCCTTCCCAGTCTTCCTTAGTCAATCTAACCTGGGATCTCTCTACAATAACCTAATAACATTTAAATCATTTATTAAGGAAAGTATTGAAATTGAAAATGTTCCAATGTAAGCTATTTCCCCAAAGACCTAAGTACTTGATGGACATTAATATTCCTATGAATAATGGTTCACAATGTGCATGTAATTATACTTTATTGTGCTCATTGAAGAGTTTCCAAGTGCTTCTGTTAGGAAAGTTTCCCTAATAGTATATGCTTCCACTGGGCCCCTGATACTCTCTAGTCTTTCCATCATGGGTACTGGTCTGTCAACAATGGCCTACTCAGAATGACAGAGACTTCTTCAGGAAAGAAAATGGTCTGTGGACCTGGAGATCAGCACTAAAACTTTCACTTCATATTCTCAGTTTGTTTTCTTCTGACTTATTTTTTTTAAGGTTTGAAAGTCAAAACCAGGACCCTTGCAGGAATGGATCCTAAAAACATTCAATATTGAGTGTCCTAACTATGATAATGCTTGGATAGGAGAGGTGATTTCCTGAGGTTTGAAGCAAAATTGACATTAAAAATGTTTCAATTGCAGCAAATAAGGTGACGCTTAAAAGTACTGTAAACAGAGTGTTCCTAGAAACAATGTTTTTTGCTAAGAATGACCACAAAAGAATGCTCCTTTCTTCTGGATTATGCAGAAGGTGTGGCAAAGACAGCTGTTGGACTAAGGAATATAAATCAACAAGGGACAGACAAGGTAATCCTTTGCCTTTGGCAAATGTCCTGAGGAATATCTCACAGGAACCCAAGTCAAATTCAATTTGGTAATTTTATGTCATAGTGGAAAAAACTCCTTATAAAAGCTATTAAGGAACCTACTGCTTATTGTAGAAAACCATACTGCAGAGAACGATAGAACAGCTATAGAAGAGAGAACAGAAAAAAAAAATCAGGAGAAAACATAAATCAAAGTTGATAAGGATTAGTTTTCAAAACTCCTCAATGTTAGTGTTGGGAAGGGCTTTCATTTTTTCTTTTAAGGAAAATAAAAAAAAAACCATCTTGAGAAGTTAAAAGACCTCTGGACAGATAGGCATCCAAAGAAGAAGGGAGTAGTACTACCCAGAAAAAATTACCAAGAACAGGAATAATCTGACCTAATGCTGTCTCTGAACATGATGATGGAACCCCACATCATCAGTTATATGAGGAATATTATAACACCATTAAGCTGACAAACACCACCCTAAGATCAACTTTGGACTACAAACTGCTCAGGACAATTTCAATGGTGGCTAGCTAACATGGTCAAGCCTCACAGACAAACCCTGCATTTTTGCATTATATAGAGACTGGACAACAAATGATACAGCTACTTATCTAAAGACTTGACAACTAACCCATTTTTTTTTGTCTTCAGGATCCCCTAAAGATGTCTCTTCCTGCTTACTCAGTTAATATTATTTCCTTCTGAGGTCTCTAAAGATGTTGAAGACTACATAATTTTCCTAGGTACATATGCAGAAAGGAAACTCACTGAGAGGAGTAAAGTGTTTAAGTTTCAGAGACATCAAAAGATAGATATTGATTGGTAATACAGGTTGGGTAGAAAGTGAATTTGGATTCACCAAGAAAGGATAAATAATAGAGTATTTTTTTCTGAATTTGTCAGTTGCTAATGATGTTATTGATGTAATTGTTGTCTGTGTATATAATATATAGATTTCTTATTTCTTGTATATAGTTTTCTTATATTAGGTATATATAACCCTTTTATATTTTTGACCAGAAAACAGGGAACTGTGGTGATATGTTGTTTGAAATGTAGTAAAGATTGCCTGAAGATCAGAGGAGAGAACCTTTCACAGAGTTATTCATACAGGTCAGTTAGTGGTGGCACACACCTTAAAATTAGCACTTGGCAGGTAGAGATCACTCTTGATCTGTGTGAGTTCAAAGCCAGCCACCTGCACTACACAAGATTAATCCAATCTAAAAGAGAAATAGAGAGAGGCAGTGGTGGCACACACCTTTAATATCAACACTAAAAAGGTGGAGACAGGAAGTGGTATGGCTGGGCATAGAAAAGCATATAAGGTGGGAGGAGACAGAGGTTGGCCTCTGGGCTTCCCTTCCTCCCTACACCTTCCCTTTTTTGCCTGAGGACTCAGACACAATCAGTCTGAAAATTCATGGACACAGGATCTACTCCTTTAGGCTGAGGACTTGGTGAGCTGAGAAATGACTGTGGCTTGTTCCCCTTTCTTTCTGAATTTTCAACATTTACTTCAATATCTGGCTCCAAGTTTTTATTAAAAGACCAATTAGAATTTGTGCAACTGTTTTTTCCCATGCTCACATCTGGTCCCCCTCCCTTCCTTTTTCCCAGTCCTAGCTCAGTGTCAGCCCTCACATCCATTCCCCAGCCCAGGAGGAGCAAGGAATCCCAAGGTGAGTCAGTTCTGTCTGACATATTTAGTTGAGGTAGGATCAAGTCCCTCCCCTCAGTGTCAAGGCTGAGTAAAGTGTTCCTCTGTAGGGACTGTCCTCCAAGTTCATGCACCAGAAATAAAGTCTGGTTCTACTGCAAGAGGGTCCACAAACTGTCCATGCCATACAACTTTTGTCTACATTCAGAGGGTTTAGTTTAATTCCATGTAGGTTCCTCAGCTATCATTTCAGAGTTAGTAAGCCATCTCTATGGGTCTCCTTTTCATGATCCAGATCCCTTTGGTCATATAATGTCTTCTCTCTCTCTCTTCAGATGGACTGGGAGCTCAACCAAGTTCTTAGCTATGGATCTCTGCTTCTGCCTCAATCCATTGCTGGATGAAGGTTCCATAATGACAGTTAGTGTGGTCATTTGTTTGATTATAGAGGAAGTCCTGTTAGTTACCATCTCCACTATTACTTGGAGTCCCAGCGGGGGACATGTTGTGGGTTATTGGATGTTTCCTTAGCACCAGGTTTCTCTCTAACCCCACAATAGTTCCTTCTATCAAGATATCTCTTTCATTGTTCTCCCTCTCTGTTGCTCCTTCTGTTCAACTATCTCTTTCTCTCATTATTTCTTCCCACCTCCCCTTGCTTGCTGCTCTGTATAATCACAATTTACTTAAGAGATCCCTAATTCCCCTTCTCCAGGGGATTCATGGATATCTCTCATAATTTCCTCCTGTTAACCAGCTGCTCAGGAGTTTGTGGATTGTATCTTTTGTTTATGTCTAAAATGCACCTATGAGTGAGAATATACCAAGTCTATCTTTCTGGGTTTAAGTTAGCTCACACAAAATGATACTCACTTAATCCATTCATTTATCTCCAAATTTCAAGATGTCTTTTTTTTTTTAACTGCTGAGTGTTACCTTATGTAAAGGTCCCACAATTTTTAAATCCATTCTTCTGTTGAGGGGTATCTGGGTGGTTTCTAGGTTCTTGAAACATACATAGAGACATACAGATGCCTTCATTAGTTTTTGGCTGATCAGCCTCAGGCCCAGGCATATCACTTGCTAGCTCTGTACCCTTCACCTAACCCATGTCTCTTGTTCTGTTCAGCCATGCGGCTCGGTACCTTTTCTTAGAGCAGCATAGTTGTCCTCTGCTTCTTCCGGGTCTCTCTCTGGAATTCTGTCTGGTGGTCTGTTCTCAGAGTTTTTAGTCTGGTAGCCCCGCCTACACTTCCTGCCTGCCTGCCTTTGGCCAATCAGCTCTTTCTATTAAACCAATGGGTGGGACATTTATTTACCATGAGACAACACAATGCCGCTACATATCCCCTTTTCTCTTTAAAACAAAAAGAACTCCAATTCTAAAATTCTTTTCCCCCCCTTATCTATAACAGCTTATAAGCAACACTGTAAATAAACACAAACATCCATAATCCACGTTTTGGGAATGTGGGCTTTGTTCTCTAGGCTACTTCCTGCTGAATGGGGATGCTGACAATGTCATGGGAATCCAAAGAAAAATGTAGGCTTATGGACAAGTCTTTAGTGGAGTAGTCTCTAAGGCTGGGTCATCTCAGCCAGTGTCCTTGAAATTGTTTTGGATTCAGAGCTCTGGAACTTCAACAGAGGTGCTCTGAAATGCTGAATCATCTGGTCCATGCATTTCCATTGGAGATTTTTCAGGGGGTCTTCCTCTATCAAACTTTATGTTCTTTATCCAGGAAGAAATCCACAGTCTTTCATTTTCTGTGAAAATAAAAGGAAAACCTCTTCTCCAAAGTAGTGTATCTTTGCATTTCAGTTTTAAAGTAAACTCATTTACAAAATATATAGGTTGAATTATTCTAACAGCATTTATAACCAACTGTCTTTTAGCAGCTTTTACTAAGTCATTTTCAGTCAAGAAGCTTAAAGATAAGACAGTAATATACAGTATCAAGACATTCTTTGTATTTTCCATCTTTACGTGGCTTATTTATTATTTATTTATTTTACTTTATTTCTTTTTTAAAGGATTTCTCTAACCTTTCTTTTCTTTCTCTAAGCCTATGTATATATATTTTCAACACACTCTAAACCACTTAGACATTTTACAAAAAACTGTCTTTACCATATATTTATTTCTTAATTTTTTCTGTCTCTGACCACACCTTTGCTTGGCTAGGATAATTGACTACCCAGATCCTTCTATTTCTTCTGTTTCTGAACACACCTTTAATCTGCCAGGATTAAAGGCTGATATGATGGGTGGATGGCTCTACCCAGCTCCTAGTTTAATTTTATAGAATTTATCTTTTTAACCCAGGTAGTCTGGGAATTTTAGGGTCCATATAATTATCAAGTAAAGCTTTGCCATCTGCTACTCATTAACTCCATTTAAGTGTTAGGTAGCAGGGCCTCTTTAAAAACTCACAAGTGTTTTGCTTCTAATGCTGAATCAGGAAGCTTCTCTTAAAACCAAGCCACAGTTTGCTTCCGGCAAACAGAGCTGATCCAAGAAAACACTGCCACAAGAAAGCCATCTTTGATTCTGTTCCCTTTTTGTCCTTATGAACAGAAACCTTAAATAAATCATTTACAACCTTTTGCTTACAGCTAGGCTCCCATGAGACTTCAGGAATGAGCCATTTTACACCTTAAGCTGCACTCCAAAAGCCCGCCATTATAGCTCAAGCCGACAGGCCTCACCAGGGTGTCTCTGTACCATGGCCATGTGGGAGACACAATTCAGAGGCTGCTTTTGGCTCTAGACCATTTTTAAGCTTTCTATGACTTTATGTGGGCATATTTGCCACACGTTGGGCTGCCATTTGTAGTACGAGGTTTCTGGCCTTGACTTTCGGGCCTAACCTCAAGGTCTAGGCCCGCAGACCCACAGACCTGCAGACCCGCAGTCCCACAGTCCCACAGTCCTACAGAGACACACAGGCGCTTTCATTAATTTTAGGCTGATCAGCCTCAGGCCCAGGCATATCATTTGCTAGCTCTCTACCCTTCACCTAACCCATGTCTCTTGTTCTGTTCAGCCATGCGGTTCGGTACCTTTTCTTAGGGCAGCATAGTTGTCCTCTGCTTCTTCTGGGCCTCTCTCTGGAATTCTGTCTGGTGGTCTGTTCTCAGAGTTTTTAGTCTGGTAGCCCCGCCTACACTTCCTGCCTGCCTGCCTTTGGCCAATCAGCTCTTTTTATTAAACCAGTGGGTGGGGCATTTATTTAACATGAGACAACACAATGCCCCTACACTTGCTAGTATGGATAATGCTGCTTTGAACATAGTTGAGTTAATGCCGTTTGGGTAAGAATGTGCATCCTTTGGGTACATGCCCAGTAGTGGTATTGCTGGATCGTTGTGGACACTGATTCCCAGTTTTTTTGAGGATATGCCATAGTGAATTCCAGAGTGGCTGAACAAGTGACCTCTAACAATGGAGGAGTGTTCCCCTTGCTCTGCATCCTTTCCAGCATAGGCTGTCATCTGTGTTTTTAATCCTAGCCATTCTGACAGGAGTAAGATTACATTTCTCTGGTGGCCAAGGATGTTGAGAAATTTTTTAAGTGCCTTTCAGAAATTTGAAATTCTTCTGTTGAGCATTCTCTTTTTAGCTCTGAACCTCAATTTTAATTCGATTATTTGTTTTTTGACCTCTGGTTTCTTGAGTTCTCTATATATTTTAGAGATCAGTCTTCTGTCATATGTAGGGTTGGTGAAGATCTTTTCCAATTCTGTAGACTGTCATTTTGTCGTATTGACCATGTCCTTTGCCTTTCAGAAGCTTCTCAGTTTCAAGAGGTCTCATTTATTGATTGTTGTTCTTGGTGTCTGTGCTGCTGGTATTATATTTAGGAAGTGATTGCCCTTAACAATGCATTGTAGGATATTTCCCACTTTCATTTCTATCAAGTGAAGTGTAACTGGGTTTATGTTGAGGTCTTTGACCCATGTGAACTTGAGTTTTCCTGGGTGATAGATATGGATCTATTTGCATTCTTCTACAAACCACTATCCAATTATGCTAGCACCATTTGTTGAAGATACTATCTTTTTTCCATTCTATATTTTTGACCTCTTTGTCAAAAATCAGATGTTCATAGGTGTGTGGATTAATGTCGGGGTCTTTAATTTGATTCCATTGATCCACAAGTCTGTTTTTATGCCAGTACCCAGCTGTTTTATTACTGTAGCTCAATAGTAGAGTTTTAAGTCAGGGACTGTGATGCCTCACAATATTCTGTTATTGAGCAGTATTGTATTGGCAATCCTAGGTTTCTTGTTATTCTGTATGAAATTGAGTATTGCTCTTTCAAGATCTATGAAGAACTGTATTGGGATTTTAATGATATTCCTTGAATCTGTAGATTGCTTTTGGTAAGACTGCCATTTTTACTATATTGATCCTACCTATCCATGAGCATGGGAGATCTTTCCACTTTCTGATATCTTCTTATATTTCTTTCTCCAATGACTTCAAGTTTTTGTCAAACAGGCCTGCTACTTCTTAAGTTAGAGTTACATAAAAATACTTAATACTATTGTTAGCTATTATAAGGGGGGATGTTTCCCTGATTTCTTTTTCAGCCCTTTTACCCTTAGTGTATAGGAGTGCTGTGGATATTTTGAGTTAATCTTGTACCCCACTAAGTTGCTGAAGGTGTTTATCAGTTGGAGGAGTTCCCTGGTAGAATTTTGGCATCACTTATGTATACGATCATATCTTCTGCAAATAGAGATAGTTTGACTTCGTCCTTTCCAATTTATATCCATTTAATATCATCTTGTTGTCTTATTACTCTAGCTAAGACTTCAAGAACTATATTGAAAAGATATGGGAAGAGAGAATAGCCTTGTTCTGTTTCTGATTTTAGTGGGCTTGCTTTGAGTTTTTCTCCATTTAGTTTGATGTTGGCTGGTGGCTTGCTGTATATTACCTTTATTGTGTTTAGGTATTTTCCCTATATTCCTGATCAATCCAGGACTTTTATCATGAAAGAGAGTTGGATATTGTCAAAGGCTTTTCCATGATCTAATGAGATGATCATGTGGTTTCTTTTTTTCTTTCAGGTTGTTTATATGATGGATGACATTCACAGTTTTTTGTATGTACTACCATCCCTATGTTTCTGGAGTTAAGCCCACTTCATCATGCTAGATGATTTCTTTGATATGTTCATAATTTGGTTTGCCAGTATGTTACTTAGTATTTTTACATTGATATTCATGAGGGAGATTGGTATGTAATATGTCGTTTCTGTTGCATTCTTGTGTGCTTTGGGAATCAGGGTGAGTATAGCCCCATAAAAAGTTTGGCAAATTTCCTTCAGTTTTCATTGTGTGGAAAATTTGGGGAGTATTGATATTAATTTATTAATTTATCTTTGCAGTTCTGATACAATTCTGTGCTGAGACCAACTGGCCCTGGGCTTCTTGTGCTTGGGAAACTTTTAATAACAGCTTCAATTTTCATGAGAGTTATAGGTCTATTTAGGTCATTTTTCTTGTCTTGATTTAATTTTGGTAAATGGTATTTGTTCAGAGAGCTGTCCATTTCTTTTAAGTTTTCCAATTTAGTGGAGTACAGGTTTTTGACGTATGACTTAATGATTCTCTGGACATTTGTAAGAACACTTCATGTAGACTTAGATAAGATGATACTGGCACCATTTCTGCTGATATCAAGGTCACTAATAATAAGCTACCTTTCCATGAACTTCCTGATTTATGCATGAGGAAATCTGTATACTACTGAAAAAACAAAAACTTAGTGCCCTTTATTCTTTTATTTATTATTTATGTGTACATATATATGCCTCTGTGTATGTTTGACCTATGTGTGAGTGTGTCTGGGGAGGCAAGAGTATTGTGTCAGATCCTCTGGAACTGAATTGACAGATGATAGTGAGCCACTCAATGTTGGTGTTAGGAACTGAGCTCCAGTCCTCTAGAACAAGAGCAGATACCCTAATCACTGAGCAATGTCTCCGTACTCTCCCTTTATTTTATTTGTTCATGTGCTTTTGGCTTTGAGGCAATATCTCTTCATGTGCCCGAGAAAAGACTTGTTTTTAATGACACTCAAAACTTTGCAATTATCACATGCCAAACACACCCAAAAGGAAACTCTTTTTAACTGATAGAATAATAAAACAATGGGAGGAGCCCTGTGATTTCCAACCAGAGAAGTGCATAGCAAATTTACAGAGGCTAGCTGGTGATTCCTGCTTAGAAATAAGTGTCAGTATGAAAGAACAAACAGACTCTGTGGCAGAATGCGTGACAGAGGCATCACCTGGATTTCATAAATGAAAGAAGACATGAATGCATGTCAGTGGTTTGAGCTATGCACTAAAGAGCCAATACTTTAATTATTAAAATATTGTGACTGAAAAAAATGCAGAACTGGTACTGTAAAGCTGACCAAAAACGTATGATTGCATAGGCCCCATGGGTGGAAACTGTTACAATGATTTTGCTAAATGAATTTAGTACAAAGTGACATCTAAATTCATATCTCTTCACCATAGATAGCTCTCAGACATTATTAGAGAAGTTTTGTTTTAAAGTGAGTGATGGCTAATACAGGAGATCCCAACTGGTTAGACTACAGAAAATGTGTCTATGCATTTTTTAGCTAAACACTGAACAAAAATGTCATGCATCTTCCTCCCAAACTCCAGTACCATTGTTAAATAGGGGATAGAGAGATTGTAAGAAGCAGACTATATTTACTTCATTTTTTTATGGTAGCATAGAAAGTAATGGGTTTCATATTTTTTAAATGTTAGCACTCTCTGAAAGAGCCACATATTTTTTGTCAATAAAGCTGAATCAGAAAGTTTTCTTAAAGGGGCCACATCTCTGTTTGCTGCCAGCTGACAGAGCACACCGAAAAAAGGCACTATCAAAAACCTGTCTTTGACTCTGTTCCATGTTCTTCAAAATAAATGGAAACCTTACATCAAGCACATGCTACTGAATCTCCTATGACACTTCAGGATCCTGCCTGGTTGCAGTTTATGCTCACTGCAGGGATTCCACTGCCATTTTGTCTGTGGTCTGGATGCCACACCATCTCTGTACCATGACTGACTTCAGAGACACAATTTTGAAGCTGCCCTTGGATCAGTTTCTGTGGTCTAGAATCCTTGGAATGCTTTTTCAGGCTTTGTGTAGGTATATTCGGTCAATGTTACTCTGCCGTTTGTAACAATGAGGTTTCTATCCCATATTAGCCCCACTGTTCAGAACTGCATGCTGCTGTTTATTAGAACCAGCAATCCCAAAGTCCCAAAGCACAGATGCTTATATTAACTTCATGCTGTTAGGCCTATGGCTTAGACACATTGCTATCTAGCTCCTTCATCTTACCTCAACCTAGCACATCCGAGCCATATATCACTTTCCCTCACCCCTGAAAACCATCAGTTTTAGAGACCATTCAATCTGTGGCAATCCCCTCACCATCTCAATCTTAGAATACACCACAGATACCTACATGATGCAGGACTCTAGTATAAAACTGCTGTGTAAATTAGTTAATAGGATGAGATAGAATTATTTGAGCCCAGAGTTTCTCTGTCAGCTTAGCATCATATCAATTCCATGAATCATGGAAATACATGAAGAGTCAGTAACAATGGAGACATACAGAGTTACACTGAAGGAGGTTCCCAGAAATGTGTGTTTTATATAAAAATCCCCTAAGCCTAAGTTTGATAGCTAGAGCCCACATAGTAGATGGGGAGAATGTAAGGCATTCTTTGACATATAATAACATGTGATTCATGGGCACATATACAAATACACTGAATAAAACTGTAATGAAGTATTACAAAATATTTGAAGTCCCTTTGTTGCCTCTCTAACACAGACATGTTAGTTTACATACTGCCCTTCTCTTTTGAGACCAAGTATTATATAGTACAGGGTGACTTTGAACTATCCCCATCTTCCTATCTCATTTTCCAAAGTGCTAAGAAGAGAGGTGTTCTCCATCAAACTAGCTTCCTAAGATAATTTGGCCTAAGTTTTATTTATGATGTATTTTATTTTACATTCCAACCACAGTTTTCTCTCTACCTTTTTTAAAAACATAAATGTCATTTTGTTGTATGCATCCTCCTGCCTTCCCTCCACCAGATCCCTCCGAGTCAGCCTTTAGACTACCCCATTTACATCCACCCACCTTCTCACCCAGAAGAGCAAGAAGTCCCAAAGGTAGTTCAGTTTAGTGTGGCACATCCACTCCAGGCAAATTCTACTCACTCAACCCAAAGACAAGGCTGGGTTGGGTGTTCCTCTATAGGGAATGTGCTCCAAGGTGCCAGCCGACACACAGGAACACAGTCTGGTACCACTCCTCCAGGCTCCACATACTCCCTATGCCAATCTACAATTGCCTATCCTTGTAGGGTTTAGCTCCTTTTCCTGATGGATATCTAGTTGCCATTCTTAATTCAGTGAGTTCCACAGAGCTACTGCCAGCCATCTATTTGGGACTCCCTTCATAATCCCTACCCTCCTTCTCATACAGCCTATCCTCCCCTGCTCTCAGCTGGACCAGGAGCTCAGCCCAGTGCTCAGTCAGCCATGGATCTTTGCTTCCACCTCTCTTCTTTCTTGGATGCCCACCTTCTTTTCTACTCCCACATCCATGCCCAGAAAGGTCAACTCCTCCTACGGGAGTCAACAAATCATTACATATTAAGTTTGGCCCCACCCCTTGCACTAAGCAGAAAAAGGCCTCATACCACAGGGAATAGGTTTCAAGAAACTAGCTAGTGTGCCAGGAAAGATCCTAGTCCCACTGCTAGAGGCCCCATAAACAGACCAAGCTACATAACTGTCACATACATGAGGAGGATCATGGTCAGTCCCATGCAGGCTCCCTACCTGTTGGTATAGAGTCCATGAGTTCCCAGGAACTTGGAACAGTTGTCTTGGTGGTTTTCCCTGACATGATCTTGACCCTCATACTCAGCCCAGTGCTTTACTGTGGATCTCTTTCTGTGGCTCTATTTCCATCAGTTACTGGATGAAGGTTCTATGATGACAGTTAGGGTGGTCATCAATTTGGTTACCCGGGAAGGTCAGTTCAGGCACCCTCTCTGCTATTATTAGGAATCTTAGCTGGGATCATCTTTGTGGATTCCTGAAATTTTCCTTGGCAACAGGTTTCTCTCTAACCCCACAATGTTCCCCTCTATCAAGATATCTGCTTCATTTCACTCCTTCTCTGTTCCTCTCCCAACTCTGCTATTTTGATTCCTCATGTCCCCTGCCCTTCCCTCTACTTCCCCATCCTAACTGTTTAGTCTCCCCCTCCCAAGGTGATCCAAGTCTTCATCTTAGGGTACTCCTTGTTGCCTAGTTTCTCTAGGACGAAGGATTGTAGTCTGGCCATCCTTTCCCTTCATACTATCCACTTATGAGTATATGATATATTTTAATTTATATACAACGATAGTTCATGCACAAGTAAAATACAGTGTCGTGATTCAAGATATACATTTGTGTGCTTATCAAATGTAGACAATTCATATTTCTGTGTCCTCATGTAAAGGAAGTTTATGACCTCTCTCTTCTTCTATTTTCTGGTAAAATTGGGAAATTAATGAATGACCACTTATGTTAGGAAGGAATCTTATAGATTAAATTATGTATTACCCAGCCTGGTCTTGATGTCACTTTGTAGCTCAGACAGGCATTGAACATAGGACCTTTCTATCTCAACTTCCCAACATCTTGTATTTCATGTGTAACAGTGAGGTTTCTTGGCCCTGGGTGGCCAGGGGTCCAGACCCATAGACCTGCGTGCCCAGACCCCTTAACCTCCGGAGCTGATCAGGTCCCCCAAAATGATTCAGACACTTATATTAAGTTCGTGCTGTTTGGTCTGTGGCTCAGGCACATCCCCAGCTGGCTCTTACATCTTAACTCAACCCATTCTCATTAATCCTTCTGCCACGTGGCCTGTTGCTTACTTGTGTTCCTTAAATGTGTATTCTTTGGTGACTGAGTAGATTTGTCTGCCTCTGCCCTGATTCTCCTACCTATGCTCTGATTTCCCTCCTAATTTTCTATGGTGTCTGTCATGGGCCAAAACAGCTCCTTTATTTAAAGATTGATATTCACAACACAGAAAGCCATTCCCACATCATTGCATGCATAGGAATGGATTTTTGGCTTCTCTTTTCTTTCCTCACTGATTCAACATATGTAGCTTTAAAACATAGTCATAAATGTGTACTGCAAAATACCAGCAGCTATACTAATTACTACCTAATTCTCCAATAACCCACCTCTCAGTGACAACTGTTTCATTCTTAGTTTCTATGAAATCAGTTTCCATGTTCCTTATATGAGTTTGAACACCTAGAACTCAATTCTAATTTTTAAAGAAGAGTCTTGACTCTGACACCTTTGGAACAATATAGACAATGGACATATAATCTGTGTGTGCTGTGGTGAGGACTAGACTTCATGAATATTACATGGCAGATACTCTGAGGTGAGTTTTGTCATACACCCATTTCATACACCATTCTTATGTAGAAACTATAATGCTCAGTGTAGCTCTCCTAGTGGTGATAGAGGTAATATGAATTCTACAGATATGGCTCTGATGAGTTGAAGTGCAGGCCTTGTGGAAAGCTAAGAGACTGAAGATCTCTGCCTCAGTACTATGTGGGGATGCAGAGAGGAGTCATAGGTGTTGGTAAATGATCATGCTAAACAAAATAAGCCAAGTGCACAAAGACAGATGAGTCAAGCTTAATTGCAATGAGTAACATTATTTAAATTTGTGTTTTGTGTCATTCTGTGTGTTGGACATAAAACTAGGGTACCATAAGATAGGAGGCTGAGTCCTTAAAGAGGTAAAAAGAGTGACTCTATACATTGGACATGAAGGTAACAGGGACAATTAGGAATAAAGGAAGGGACTAGCAAGATGAAGACAGATGGTGGGACAAGGTGATTTCCATTTTGATTAGAAACCAAGAACATAAGGATATGTCATTATGAAACCCATTACTATCTATGCTACCATAAAAAAATGAAGTAAATATAGTCTGCTTCTTACAATCTCTCTATCCCCTCTTTAACAATGGTACTGGAGTTTGGGAGGAAGACGCATGACATATATGTTCAGTGTTTTGCTGAAAAATGCATAGACACATTTTCTGTAGTCTAACCAGTTGAGATCTCCTGTATTATCCATCACTCACTTTAAAACAAAACTTCTCTAATAATGTCTGAGAGCTATCTATGGTGAAGAGATATGAATTTAGATGTCACTTTGTACTAAATTCATTTAGCAAAATCATTGTAACAGTTTCCACCCATGGGGCCTATGCAATCATATGTTTTTGGTCAGCTTTACAGTACCAGTTCTGCATTTTTTTTCAGTCACAATATTTTAATAATTAAAGTATTGGCTCTTTAGCACATAGCTCAAACCACTGACATGCATTCATGTTTTCTTTCATTTATGAAATCCAGGTGATGCCTCTGTCACGCATTCTCCCACAGAGTCTGTTTGTTCTTTCATACTGACACTTATTTCTAAGCAGGAATCACCAGCTAGCCTCTGTAAATTTGCTATGCATTTCTCTGGTTGGAAATCACAGGGCATAGAAAGCTAGTTTTGATGGTGAACACCTCTCTTCTTAGCACTTAGGAAAATGAGATAGGGAGATGGGGATAGTTCAAAGCCACCCTGTAATATATAAGACTTGGACTCAAAAGATAAGGGCAATGTGAAAACTAACATGTCTGTGTTAGAGAGGCAACAACGGGACTTCAAATATAGTGTAATACTTCATTAGAGTTTTATTCAGTGTGTGTTTGTATATGTGCCCATGACTCACATGTCATTATATGTTAAAGAATGCCTTACATTCGGGGAGAATGTAAGGCATTAGAAACAGATTAACTATGACCATTAATGGTTTCTAAGAAGAAAAGGGGCATATGATATATATAAGTGCTTTTTTAAAAATTAGGTTTTTTTACTTTAGTTCAATACCTTAATCAACTGATAATCTAAACATACTTTACATTTGTGTGGATTTTGGTTTATTGATACAAATTTAAGATTAGTTTTGTTATGCTGTATTTATTTTTCTACTGTTGATTAAGGCATGATGTTCTTGTTACTCCCTTAAAAGTTGTAAAATTTAAAAATGCAGATTAATAGTAACTTCTGATAACCAAACTTATAGTCATGTCTTTCTATACACTTTAAATAAATGACTGTTTTGGCCCATGACCTGACCATGAAAAAAAGTACGCAGGAAAATTAGAACAGGTAGTAGGAGAAGGGCAGAGTCACAGAGATTGAGTCAGACACCCAAAGAAGCAACACGTAAGGAACACAGGTGAGCCACGGACCATGTGACAGGAAAGATTGATGAGAATGGCTTGAGTTAAGATGAAGGAGCTATCTAGCAATGAGCCTGAGACCTAGGCTAAACAACATGAACATAGTATGAGTGTCTGTGTGTTTCTTGAGATATTTGGGTTAGAGATGGTCCAGATAAGCACTGGTGGGCAGGTACTAACAGAGTGTACACAATATATCACCACAGATGAATTTGATCCTTATAAGAGAAATCCATACCAAAAAAACCTAGCAAGCACAATACCCTTTAAGACTGGTACCCACACCTAGATTCAGTGTCCTTTCCAGGTAGATTTGTAACTGTCGGCAATCCTTCAGCCAGCAAGATCCTGATGCAAACACAGACTGAATTCTGAATAACTTAGATACAGAACTTCCATTGGCACTTGGATCATTTAGGTTGTATTCATTGTGTATTTGGTATTTTCATAAAAGTTACAGTTTGGGGGTGTCTAATATGTTCAAGGTAAATCATATCCATTTAATCTCTATAAAAGTGCATGTGGAATACTTAAATATCCATAAATCAATTGAGCCATGGATAATATTTTCCATTCTATGACTTCAGTACAGAATGGGTTAGGCCATATTTTCAGTAATCTAGAATACAAAGCCCATCCTACAGACTTCTGAGCATACTACTGCAGCTAGAAGTCATCAGCCTGTCACCATTAACATTTGCTTGAGAGTGGTCTTTAATTTCTATTTGACATGTGTGATTATTCTGATGGTCATACAGTGAGTGTTAGTGAGACAGATGACAGGGTAAAGGTACTTCTAGAGAATGACAAGAATGGCCAGTTTTCAACTTCCATTTTCATGTATCCCAGTTTCTCTAAATATATGATTATTTTCTCCACCAGAAGACCATGAATTGTGACTCAAACATACACTGTTTTCTCTTTGTATTTCATCCTCAGGACTATATTTACTTCATTTTTATGGTAGCATAGAAAGTAGTGGGTTTCATAATGACATATCCTTATGTTCTTGGTTTCTAATCAAAATGGAAATCACCTTGTCCCACCATCTGTCTTCATCTTGCTAGTCCTCTTCTTTATTCCTAATTGTCACTGTTACCTTCATGCCCAATATATAGAGTCACTCTTTTTACCTCTTTAAGGACTCAGCCTCCTATCTTATGGTACCCTAGTTTCATGTCCAACACACAGAATGACACAAAACACAAATTTAAATGTTGTTACTCATTGCAATTAAGCTTGACTCATCTGTCTTTCTGCACTTGGCTTGTTTTGTTTAACATGATCATTTATAAACACCTATGCCTCCTCTCTGCATCCTCACATAGTACTGAGGCAGAGATCTTCTGTCTTTTACCTTTCCACAAGGCCTGCACTTCAACTCATCAGAGCCATATCTGTAGGAACACATATTACCTCTATCACCACTAGGAGAGATACATTGAGCATTATAGATTCTACATAGGAATGGTGTATGAAATGGGTGTATGACACAACTCACCTCAGAGTATCTGCCATGTAATATTAATGAAGTCTAGTCCTCACCACAGCACACACACATTATATGTCCATTGTCTATATTGGTCCAAAGCAACTGATCTCGTATTTACCATCTATGATTTTCAATATAAGCCTTAAATTGTTATTCTCTAAACTATTCTGGAGCAACAGGTATGGAATCCAGACATGTCAGGAAGGCAGTCTATACCTGCCAGTATTATAGCTGTGGAGGAAAAGGTATCCTAACTTGTCAGGAAGTCAGGGTATACCTTCAGCTGTGGAGGGTATCCTGGATACCTACAGCTGTGAGAAGAAAGATATCTTGACTTTTCAGGAAGTCAGGATACACCTGAAGCTCAGATGCAGTGGGGATGTTCATGTCTGCAAGAGAACTGTTACACCTTAACTTTGTTTCACCCCCTCGAAAGGAGCTTTGCAACAGAGATATCCATTTCTTCTGCTGCTCTACTCACCTTCCAAGGGCACTTCCTAGTAGAGACTCCTCCCCTCACCAGCAAAAGAAGATTTCCACCCAAAAATCTTTTAAGAAAGAGATTTGTGTGGGAAAGGAATCCAGGAGAGTGCCTGCCTCTGCCAGGATGGAAAAGGATAGCTGTTAACTAAACAGGTTGAGGGGCTTACATGGGGCTTCTTAGGGTTGTAGTGTTTCCAGGGAGAAGATGTTCTACTTAGGGGTTATCTGATTTTCCTGCTCAGGGATGGTATGGTTTAGTTGGTCAGAGGCAGAGTTGGCTCTGATTTCAGGGATAAAGTGTTTTTCTTTGGTTCTGTTTCAGGGCTTGTGTTTCTTTCCTTGGCTCAGATTTCAGGGTCAGCGTGCTAGGTTTTATGCTCAGGGATTGGTTGGTTTTCCTGCTCAGGGATTGGTTGGTTTACTTAGTCAAAAGCAGATATGGGTCTGGTTTCAGGCCTAAATTATGTTTCTTTCACTTGACTATTGTATCCTTTTGGCTCTTATTTCAGGGTCAAGGTATATTTCTTCCACTGGCTCTGGGTTCAGGGTCAGGCAGTGTTTCTTTGGTTCTGGATTCATATTTAAAGTGTTTCTTTCACTGGCTCAAGTTCCAGGACCAGGGTGGGTTTCTTTTCCAGGTCCTTTTGATCTACATCTTCTGTCATTGATGCACTTCATGTCTGACCTTGTACTAGGCATCTGTTAATGCTTCAGCCTCTAGTCCCACATTTGTTAAACTACCTTCTAAAGATTTCTGCTAAATAACTATTTCATCATTGATTCACGTTCATATAAATCCTAAATTTCTGTAAGTGTGTCTAATTTTTTTCTAGAGTGATACCTTTTCCCTGGTTCTGTTTGGTATGCCAGTCAATCAGAAGGGAGGAACACATGCTACACGTATGGGAAATGCATCTATCAACTGAACTCACTGAAACTATAAGCCCAAAGTAGGCTTTCATCCTTTATTTTTACCAGGTATTTTGTTAGCAATAAAGCAGCGACTACTAGTTCAATATATCTCAGTGGTAGAGCATTTGTCTTGTATGCAGGAAGACCTGGGTTCAATCCTTAGAATCAGATATTATACTTTACTTTTAACTGTTAGGGTTAGAGCATTGATCTACACTGAACTTCCAACTCTTAGGTAAATGATGGTCACATGTGTTATCAAGAAAATCCAGATCATGAAATTTGGATTTGTCACCTGTGTGCAGGCAGGGGAATATGTGCTGACGAAAAAATTAAATAAGATGGTTGGGACTAGACATATTTCTGGTAGAGCATGGCAAGTGATAATGATTATAGTGATGATGTGTATATATGTGTACAAGTACAGATAAATGTGTTAAAATAAACATATATAACTCTGCTTTAATAGTCCTGGGCAAGGTAAGACCAATGTGCTTCACTACAAAAGGTATGATAGCATATGATTCCTAAGACAGGTACAGAGTAGACAAACATTAATTTGCATTGGGAATAGGCCTCTTTGAATGGAATATTGACAGATTTCATGTCTTATATTTTCGTTTATTTGAAGTGAATGTGTTGAATTTTGAATGTCAAAAGACACTGTAAGGGAGTCAGTTCTCTCTGTCTATCATGTGGGTATTTAGGATAGAAAACATGTAATTAGAGTTGGCAGCAGGATCCTCACCACAGACCCATGTAGCCTGCTTGAAACATTGATATTCTACCAGAGTGGTTTTCACACAGTAAAATTAATGCTAACAGAGTGCTTAGCATGAGGTATCCCCAGTGCTGACCAGATACCACACAGCGAGATCTATGCTTAAAAACTGCCCAGCCGGGGAAGAAAAATGTTAATGGGATTTAGTACAGTGGCAAGGATATATAGGGAATGCTTGGCACAAAGCCCTAACAGAGTATTGGATGCCTCTGACAAAATTGCTAAGAGAACACTTGACAAATAATATGGAAATGGATTCTTAACTCTTAGAATTATAATAAATTTTAATAAATAATGTATTTATACTTATAACTGATATTTAGTCTTTCAACATTGTAGCTATGGTCTGGAATTCCCACCGCATTCTTCTTCTCATTGTAGGTTTCTTTCAACTCTCTGTGGTTAAGACAAGAAAGAAAAGAAACACTAGCAAATTCACACTACCTACTCATTGGTCTGTTTCTTCCTGTCCTTCACAGCCTACATGCTTTCCTCCCACCTAACCTCACAGCCTGTGCTACACAGGCAAACCCTGTTCTCAGAGCACGGTGACTGCCTCAGCTTGTCCTTGAATTTCTAAACCAGAGAAAGATGTGGCCTGTACTTCGAGAGCTGACTTGGGATTTGGGAGCTCATAGCATCCTGGGTAGGGAAGGTCACCAAATTACCCAGCTTTGCAGTAAAGGAAGCATGATATGATACTTCAGCTTCAGTGTTGCACCCCAAAGGACTAGAAGTGGATAAGTGATCTAACATTATATAAGAAAAGTATGTATTCTGGGGTTTGGGAGATGTGTCAAAGGACCACATACAGATTTAGTCATCCTCATCATCATCTTCTTCTTCAGGGTCACTGATCTCTTCATATATCACTCGATGTTTTCTTTCCCTCAGATGATGAGCCCATACATTTACATGAATGCCACCTTCTGAAATAGGGAGAGATTAGTGCATGAGAACTAGATAGTTTAGGGCCTTGTTTTGTCAGAATAGAACAGGGCATGTTCCTCCCAGGAGCCCATGGGCCCTTCCATTCTGATGTTTATGTTTGCTGGCTTGTAAAGACTGAGATATTAGCCACACAGCAGTACAGACCAAAGACCATTCCAGGTAATCCAGTGTACTGTTTGGTCCCTCTCCCCCATCATCTGGTATAGAATTCCTATTTTATCCTTCATTAGAAAGACGGCCCAATGATCATTTTCTTATAGTGTGTGGATTAAAGAAATGAACCACAGATTATGTAGAAAACCTGTCCATTGTCACATGTCTTTCAGAAGGACATATCAAATTATGAATATGGAGACTCTTACTAACATCTGAACTGGTGCTGAGTGATCTGGGGACAGACAATTGGGTGAAGCCACCCAATTGTCTGTCCCCCAAAACGTGCTTTCTCTTGGGTGTGCAGATTTCTCTGGGACCATCCTTACCCTTATGTACGGGGAACTCATTTGGGGTTATTTTCTTCTAATTCCACCTCCTTCAGCATTTTTAAACACTAAAGCACTTGTGCAGGCTCTCTGTAGAATTTCTGTATTGTATTAGATATTAAGTAGTTTCTCAGGTGTTTCCAAAGACTATGTTAGCATACATTAATTATGTATGCTGTTACCTTTCGATTTGACATTTTTATATGCATGTATAATGTGTTTTGATCATGTAGACTCATTAACCTCTTTTGACTCATGCCAATGCCCTTCCTTGCCATTACTAGATTCTCTTTCATTTCACATTTTATATTGGTGGGGCTAAATGAGTTTAATTAGGCTTACATACATGTGCCCTGGGCCTCATCTGTCTTTTTCCTGACAACAGTTAACTGCCTTCATATCCTCTGAGAGGGTGGAACCTGGTGAGCCTCTCCTTCCATGACAGAATGTTGAAAAGCTCAAGCCTTTATAGGTGTTTTTATTGATTTTCATAACATTCTAACTGTACGTGGCAAAGTATTTGTCATTATTTGTAGCTCAATAAAAAAGAGCATGGGTGTTTAAATGGGAAAGAAATGTCTTAAGTACACCATGTTTCTGAGACTAAATATTTGCCTTTATATATTTTTATAGACTGACATTGATACAAGCAGAATAATGTACATTAGTAATCTGTAATAAAGAATATTTAGGGAAGAATATTACGTATGGAGTCCATGGGTTCTATGAAATCTGAGTAGTCTACAAAATATAAGGCTTCATACATAATCTTGTGGTTCATCAAATGGACAGTAAATAAAAGAGTGAATAGAAGAGAGAAGACATTACTGTACCAAGATGATTTGTACAAATTAATGCAGGCAATGGTGAAGAAAGGAAATAGAAACAATGATCTAGATATCAACGAATATGTTGCCAAGAGTGGCATCACACAGGACATTTTTAAGAACACTTCATGTAGAATTTGATAAGATGATACCTACACTATTTCTGCTGATTAAAATTCACTAATAATAAACTACCTGTCAATTACTTCCTGGTCGATTGATGAGGAAATCTATATACAACTGAAAAAACAATAACTTATTGCCCTTTATTTTATTCTTATATTTATTATTTATGTGTACATGTATATGTCTCTGTGTATGTTTGACCCATGGGTGGGTCTGTCTGGGGAGGCAAGACTACTGTGTCAGATCCTCTGGAACTTAAGTGACAGATAGTAGTGAGCCACTCAGTGTTGGTGCTAGGAACTGAACTCCAGTCCTCTGGAACAAGAGCAGATACCCTACCCACTGAGCAGTCTCTCCATACTCCCTCTTTATTTTATTTTTTCATGTGCTTTTGGCTTTGAAGCAATATCTCTTCATGCGCCTGAGAAAAGTTTGTTTTAATGACCCTACAGAACTTTGCAATTATCACATGCCAAACACATCTAAATGGAAATGCTTTTTAAATGATAGAATAATAAAACTGAATACTTGCTCTTATGATCTCTTCTGTTTTATTCAGTCATTAACTGTGCCCTCACTGGCCACCAAATCTCAGCTCCCTTAACTGTATACACTAAACTAAAAACTACAACTATAGAAAATTCCATTTCATAAATAGCCAGTGTTTCTAAGGGTTCCTCTCATTGTGTCTGTGGAGCAAACAGTTCCCAAATGTGGATATATCCTGAAGTCTATCACAGTGGGAGGAGCCCTGTGATTTCCAGCCAGGGGAATGCATAGTCAATTTACAGAGGCTAGCTGGTGATTCCTGCTTAGAAAGTAAGCTTCAGTATGAAAGAACAAACAGACTCTGTGGGAGAATGCCTGACAGAGGCATCACCTGGATTTCAGAAATGGAAGAAGACATGAATGCATGTCAGTGGTTTGAGCTATGAGCTAAGGAGCCAATGCTATAATTATTAACATATTGCAATTGAAAAAAATGCAGACCTGGTACTGTAAAACTGACCAAAAACATATGATTCCATAGGCCCCATGGGGGGAAATTGTTACTATGATTTTGCTAAATGAATTTAGTACAAACTGACATATAAATTCATATCTTTTCACCACAGAGAGCTCTCAGGCATTATTACAAAATTTTTGTTTTAAAGTGAGTGATGGCTGATACAGGAGCTCCCAACTGGTTAGAGAGTAGAAAATGTGTCTATGCATTGCTCAGCTAAACAATGAACATATATGTCATGCGTCTTCCTCCCTAACTCTTGTACCACTGTACAAGGGGGATAGAGAGACTGTAAGAAGCAGAAGACAAGAAGGACCAGAGCAATAGTGTTTTAAGGAAATGACAAATTGTTACACTCATAAACTCATAGAGGAAGCCTTTGCCTATATAAGACCTGCATATCAAATCAGTCAGCATTCTAGCATGGAGTGAGTAGGTACCCATGAGCTTCCACCCCTTTATGGATATTTTTTTTGATAATCGATGGCTTTCATGGGAGGGAGAGTCAGTATTTTTAAGGTTTTGGTCATTACTAAGTCAAGCATGTTCTAGTGGATGGTTCCTCATCCCATGTTATATAAAGAGCACAAATTGGGCTTGGTTGATTATTTCTAAAAAATTAAAAAACAAGACGTGAGTTTGAGGAATGTGTGGAAGTGAGAAAAACATAAGCATTTTTATGTTAATTAGATGAAAGAATGAGGTATGTGTGAATATGATCAAAATATATAAAATCCTCAATGAATTAAATAAAATACCATATTGAAAAAAGATTAAGAAATTATGTTAATGAACTACAATTAGATTGCATCCAACCTGGCAAATTGTAAGCAGTGGGAACAGGATCATCTCTGGAGTTAACTCTTCCATTTATATTATGATGATCTATTTTCAGTGAAGTCAAGTATAAAAGAAAATGTGTCTGTGTGTGTGTTGTGTGTGTGTGTGTGTGCATGTGTGTGTTGAGTTGTATCTCTGTGATAGTGTCTGCATGTATGTTTATAGGGTGTATGTGTATGCCTGTGTTTAGGATGTGATAAGGGACAGTTGCTACGTAATAGCCATTTAGTTATTATCCAAAATAATGATTTTAGACATTTATATGACAGCGTCTTTTACACCATCCTCTAAATGAACTCTTTTTCACACAGCCCTAACCTGAAGATGATGAAAAGACATGCCTGCAACCTTACCAGGTATCTTGATTGAAAAGGTTATTCTTCACAGCCCCTCCCTAACTACTCACCACTGTGACTGTCATGAACTTCAATACATTCCACTGGAGATTCTTGTGCCTTGTCCTTGCGACGCATGAAAATTGGTTTGTTGACTGTGACCCCTAAAAGGAAACAAAGTTCTTGCTCTTTAACAGATAGCACAAGAATGGAAATGCAGCTAGGATCTGGGATGCAGCACAGATGTTAAGGCCCACAAGAACAAGAGCCTGCAGGAAAGAAAAGTGCAGGCTGCTGCAGGCCTGAGCCGTATTGCCTGTGCTCTATACTCTCAGCCCTAAACATGTTGGAGAAGAGCAGCATGCTCAGGCAGCACTTTGACATTTCGCTGTGAAGAAAAGTTTGTGTTGCATAGGTAAATGCTATATGTTGAAAGGAAGCTGTGCCATAGAAAATAACTGGGAAACACCCAGGCTTGTCTGAACCTGGAACTTCGTATTACCTAAGGCCATCATTCTGAAGTAGGTTCCTTTCATATACACATAGACAATTTTTTGCAAGAATGTGAGATTTTCCCATTCTTCCTCAGAGAAATACGAAGCAATATCTTGGAAGGCCTAGAAAACAAGAAAATATAAAATCGTAGAAGTACTCTCTCCTGGTCATGTGTGCCATTCATACTAGAACGCTCTCTGTGTTGGAGGACCTCAGTGATCCACCCAGAAAATCAAGATAATTGATGATGGGAAATGTGGTGATCAAGTGAGAGATTTGCATAACAGCCATTTCCCAACTACATTGGAAATGCTCAATGCTCTCAGGTCTCCCTTTGGTCCTGCTCCTGATTACAAAGTGCTGATTATTACCAACTGCATTTAGTACTCAATTACCATTCTAAATTCTTCAGGGATACTGGAGAAGGACATTTTGAGAATGCCTCTGATTTCCACATTCTGAAAAATCTTTCTGTCATGGTCCTTGGTCATGAATCTGCTTCTGCCAATGCCCTACCTGGTCAACTCACCTTACAGAACTTTGCCTCGCGAATCTTTTCCACAGAGTTATTTTCACAAGAACTCTTTTTTTTCTTGTAAGAAAGATGAGTGAAATTTTGAGAATACATCATCTGATTTGTTCCAGCATAAAATAAACTATCCCGGGAAGGGAGTTTCTTCAAACTTTAAAAAAAAAATTGTCCTGTGAGTAAAGGAGGCAGGGATGGACAATAACCCTCAGTACATGAAATTTCTTTATGTTCCATTTCATCCTAAGATCACCTACCCCTGATTAGATGTATGAGAGAATTAGGAATAAATTGGATTCTCTGAATATGTATGAAGTTATATTGAGTCTTCAAATGTGAGGTAAATTTCTGATCCGATTAGTTGCCCTGGGGTGTCCATTGAAATTAAGAGAAAGAGATTGAATTGAGCAGGTGCAGACATATTCTTACTCATGTGAAGAACATGGAAACAGATTTGTTGGGAGCTAAGAAAGAAACAGTTTTCCCTGAGAGGTAGTTTATGGGGTAAAGAAAGTATGACAAGAACTGGTAGTAATTAGTACACCCGCTGGTATGTTGCAGTACACTTTAGTAACTACAGTTTAAAGCTACATATGGTGAATCTGTGAGTAAGGAAAAGAGAAGCCATAAATCCATTTCTATGCATGTAATGATGTGGGAATGTCTTTCTGTGTGCTGTGAATATCAATCTTTACATAAAGGAGCTGTTTTCGCCCATGACAGGCACCATAGAAAAAGTAGAAGGGAAACTCACAGCATGCATAGGAGAAGCAGAACAGAATCAGAAAAATCGACCTAGCCACCCACAAGAAGCATGTAAGGATCATTACGGAGCCACGTGCCAATGGCAGACAGGTTTATGAAAATGGGTTGAGTTAGGATGTAAGAGACAGCTGTGAATGTGACTGAGCCATAAACCAAACAGCATGAACTTAATATAAGCATCTGAATTATTTGGGGGGGGGGCTGATCAGCTGCAGATGATAAGGGGTCTGGTCCCGAGGTCTGTGGGTCTGCACCTCTGATGGCCCAGGACCAAGAAACCTCACTGCTACACATGCAATACAAGAGAGTTGGGAAGGTGAGATAGAAGGGTCCTGTGTTCAATGCCTGTCTGAGCTGGAAAGTGTGATTCAAGAACAGGCTGGGAAATACATCATTTAATTTACAGGATTCCTTCCTAATATATGAGTGGCCCTTGCATGAATTTCCCAATATACCAGAAAATAGTAGAAGAGAGAGGTTATAAACTTCATTTACATAAAGACACACAAATGTGAATTGCCTATATTTGATTAGCACACACCTATGTATGTTTTGAATCATGATACTACATTTTAATAGTGTATACACTATTGTAGTATATCAATTAAAATAAATCATATACTCATAAGTGAATAATATGAAGGCAAAGTATAACCAGGCTACAATCCTATCTCCTAGAGAAACTAGGTAACAAAAACTACCCTAAGAGGAAGACATGGATCACCCTGGGAGGAGGAGACTAAACAGTTAGGATGGGGAGGTACAGGGAAGGTGACAGGGACATGAGGGATCAAAATGGCTCAGTAGGGAGAAGGACATAGAGAGTGAAATAAAACAGGTAACTTGACAGAGGGGGACATTGTGGAGTTAGAAAGAAACGTGATGCCTAGGAAAATTGCAGGAATCCATAAAGATGGTCCGAGATATGATCCAACGAATAGCAGGCAGGGTGCCTGAACTGGCATTCCCAGGTAATCAAATTGATGACCACCCTAATTGTCATCATAAAACCTTCATCCAGTAACTGATGGAAATAGATGCAGAAATCCACAGTAAAGCATTGGGCTGAGCATGGGGGGGGTCAAGATCATGTCAGGGAAAACCACAAGGACAACTGATCCAAGCTCATGGGTAATCATGTTCTCTAGACCAACAGGTAGGTAGCCTGCATGGGAATAACCTAGACCCTCCTCATGTAGGTGACAATTATGAAGATTAGTCTGTTAATGTTGTCTGTTGCAGTGGGACTAAGACCTTTCCTGGCACACTACCTGGGTTTTTGAAAACTAATATCTGTGGTGAGTAGCCTGGTTCCAACTTGGTGCAAGGCCCGGGGCCAAACTTGGCATGCCATGCTTTGTTGACTCCCATAGGAGGACTAGACCTTTCTGGACAATGGATAGGGGAGTAGAAAAGAGGTAGGGGATCCAACAAAGAATAGAGGTGGAGGTAGATATCCATGGCTGAGCACTGGGCTGAGCTCCTGGTCAGCTGAGAGCAGGGGAGGAGAGTCTGTATGAGCAGGGGGATAGGGATTATGAAGAGGAGTCCCACATAGAGGGCTGACTGGAGCTCTGGGGAGCTCACTGAATCAAGAATAGCCACTGGAGACCCAGCAGGAAAATGAGATAGGCCCTCCAAGTGTAGGCAACTGTAGATTGGCATTGACAGTATGTGGAGCCTCCAGGGGTAGAATCAGTCTGTGTTTCTGTGTGTTGGCTGGAACCTTGGAGTTCATTCCCTATAGAAGAACATATAACCCACCCTTCTTTCTGGTATGAGTGAGTAGAACTTGCCTGGAGTGGATGTGCCACACTGAGATGACTCACCTTGGTTATTTTTGCCCTTCTGGAAGAGAGGATAGAGAATGGGTATGGGGTTTGCTCAAAACTGACTCAGAGGGATAGGGAGGAGGCAAAGCAGGGGGATGCATACATCAAAATGACATTTATATTTTAAAAATGGTATGGAGAAAACTATGGTTGGAATGTAAAATAAAATAAATCATAAATAAAACTTAGAACAAATTATCTTAGGAAGCTAGTTTTGACGGTGAACACCTCTGTTCTTAGCACTTAGGAAAATGAGATAGGAAGTTGGGGATAGTTCAAAGCCACCCTGTAATATATAAGACTTGGTCTCAAAAGAGAAGGGTAGTGTGAAAACTAACATGTCTGTGTTAGAGAGGAAACAAAGGGACTTCAAATATGTTGTAATACTTCATTACAGTTTTATTTAGTGTGTGTTTTTATATGTGCCCATGACTCACATTTCATTATATGTTAAAGAATGCCTTACATTCTCCCCCAATACCATGTGGCCCTAGCTATCAAACTTAGGCTTAGGGGATTTTTATATGAAAGACACATTTCTGGGAAACTCCTTCAATGTAAATCTGTATGTCTCCATCATTACTGACTCTTCATGTATTTCCTTGATTCATGGAATTGATATGATGCTAAGCTGACAGAGAAACTCTGGGCTCAAATAATTCTGTATCATCCTATTAATTAATTTACACAGAAGTTTGATACTAGAGTCAAGCATCATGTAGGTATCTGTGGTGTATTCTAAGATTGAGATGGTGAGGTGATTGTCACAAATTTAATGTTCTCTCCCACTAATGGTTTTCAGAAGTGAAGGAAAGGTATATATGGCTGGGATGTGCTGGGTTGAGGTAAGATGGAGGAGCTAGATAGCAATGTGACTAAGGTCTAACAGCATGAAATTAATATAATCATCTCTGTGTTTACTTGGGACTTTGGGATTGCAGGTCCACATAAACAGCAGCATCAGGTTTGTACAGTGGGGCTAATCTGGGACAAAAACCTCATTGTTACAGTTGGTGTCCAAAAATGGACCAAATATATCCACACAGAGCCTGAGAAAGCTTAAAAAGGATTCTAGGGCATAGAAAATGATCCAAGGGCATTTCAAAATTGTGTCTCTGAAGTCAGTGATGGTACAGAGATGGTGTGGCATCCAGACCACAGACAAAATGGCAGCGGACTAACTGAAGCAAGCATAAACTGCAACCAGGCAGGATTCCAAAGCCTCATAGGAGACTCAGTAGCATGTGATTGATTTAAGGTTTCCATTTAATTTGAAGAAAAGTGAACAGATTCAAACATTGCTTTATGATTGTGCAATTTCTTGGGTGTGCTCTGTCTGCTGGCAGCAAACAGAGATGTGGCCCCTTTAAGAGACCTTCCTGACACAGCTTTATTGGCAAAAACTTGTGGCTCTTCCAGAGACTGCTACCATTTTAAACATATTTTCTGTTAAAAATGATTTATGATATACAATAAAAGAGATTCAGACAGAGAAAACTTCTCAATGTGTTAAAATGTGTGAGAAAAGGAATACATAGCCTGGGAGAGAAAAGAAAGAACTAGAGAGAGTCTTTTGAAAAGTGAAATAGAGGAATAAAAATATAGTAAGCCACATAAAGATGGAAAATACACAGAGTCTGGATTATAGTTATTATTGTGTCTTTTAATTTTTTAACTGTTAATGAGCTAACTGCAGAAGACAATCAATTCAAAAGGATGATAAGTTAAACAAAGACATATATTTTAAAGGTATCTTGATTTTGAAGTTTGTTTCTAAGGATTTACTGCTTTGGAAGAGAGGCTCTGTTGCTCTTTCCACAGAAGATGGGAACCTGTGGACTGCTTCCATGCAAATAGGGTTTCACCAACCAAGACCGCCTGAAAATTCTCTGATAGGAAAATATGTTCACATCAGATTCAAGACTAATATGATCCAGTCTCATGAACCTGTAATATTGTCAGAGCCGCTTAATCAGCATGCAGTAGTAATGAAATATTATGCCCAAATTCTCAAATATTGTTTATAAGTGTTTGTTTTCATTATGAATGGTTAATGGCCATAGTTAATCTCATCCTAAGAAGAAAAAGGGCATATCGTATATTAATGATTTTTTAAAAAATTAGATATTTGAATTTACTTTACTACCAAAATCAATGGTTAATCTCAACATAGTTTACATTGGTAGAGATTTTGGTTTATTGATACAAATTTAAGATCAGTTTTGTTATGCACTATAAAATTTTCTTCTGTTGTGTAAGGTATGGTATTCATGTTACTCACTTAGAAGTTGTAAAATTAAGAAATGCAGATTAATAGTCACTTCTGACAACCAAACTTATAATCATGTCTTTCTATACGCAGTAAATAAGGGACTGTTTTGGCCCATGACAGGCATCACACAAAAAAAGGTAGGCAGGGAAATCAAAGTAGGTAGTAGGAGAAGAACAGAGTCACAGAGATATAGCCAGACACCCAAAGAAGCAACATGTAAGGAACAAAGGTGAGCCACAGACCATGGGACAGGATAGACTGATGGGAATGCCTTGAGTTAAGATGAAGGAGCTATCTAGCAATGAGCCTGAGACCTAGGCTAAACAGCATGAACATATTATGAGTGTCTATGTTTTTCATGAGTGATTTTGGATATATGGTCCAGATCAGCAGTGGTGGGCAGGTCCTAACAGTGGGTCTAATCTCAGCCAGAATTCTCATTATTATAGGGGGCATTCCTCAGAAAGAACTTACCACAGACCAAAGAGGACAAAACTAATTTCCAGAAAGACTTTAAGTACTTTGATTCGGCTGAGTTCCGAGGACCAGCCTAACAGAGCAACCAGTACCTCTGAAGGTCTCAGGAAAATGGATTGCCAGGTGAGGTTAGAATGGAATGTAGGATCCCAAGGTTCCAGGAAAGAAGTACATCACAAAGGTAGGCAGATGTATGCCTACTTGAGGTTTTATCATATTTCTCCATGTCTCTGGCTGCTACAGAACCTGCTAACCTGTTGAGATGAACATTTCTATGAATATCTGGGTTTTCCCTACGTCTAGACTACAGTTGTACACTCTACTGTGAAGTTGTTCATCTAAAACTCACTTATGATTTCAAATCCTTCCCAGACTTGCTTAATCAGTATAACCTGGGTCTCTCTACAATAAACTAACATTTAAATCATTTATTAAGGAAAGTATTAAGTTGAAATTATTCCTATGTAAGCTGTTTCCCCAAAGACCTAAGAACCTCTTGTACATTAATAGTCCTATGAATAATAGTGCACAATGTGCATGTGATTAAACTTTATTGTGCTCTTTGAGAATTCCCAAATGCTTCTGTTGGAAAGGTTTCTCTAATAGTATATGCTTCTGCCGGTCCCCTGATGCTCTCTAGACTTTCCATCATGGGTACTGGTCTGTCAATAATGGCCTACTCAGAATGACTGAGACTTCTTCAGGAAAGTAAATGGTCTGTGGACCTAGAGATCAGCACTAAAACTTTCACATCATATTTTCAGTGTCTTTTCTTCTGACATATATTTTCAAATTCATTTTAGGTCATATTACAAAGCAATGGCTTTCCCACAGCCAGAATTGTTCTAAATGGAAAAGATTGTAAGTGATACTTTAAAAATAGAAACAAGTCAGTACTCTGAAGTATTCCCAGTCTTGGCCCTGGGTTTCATCTCCAGCACTACAAGAAGAGCAAAATGATCAAAAGAAAAACCACATAGATTGTGTTAGAATGTAATTCCGGAAAACAGAGTGAGGGATGATTCTCAGTACTTGACCAAAATTGTGAGCAAATATTCAAGCTGAATGGTCTATTTATGCAGTCACTAAAAATACAGAAATTACATTATTCAAAGTCAAGAGAAAAGCAGGTTAAATTACCTCTCTCAATACTACTAGAGAGACTAAATACAACCTGGAAATCACAGCTTATGTAAAGAAGTAGACAACTTCGGCCGTCATGATTTTTCCCTTGAATTTGCTGGTAAATGTTTTCTTGTTTGCACCTGGATTTGGATTAGTTGATATAAATCTCTAAATTTTATATGTAATTTTACTTTTGCCATATTCTTTTTTCCTCACTCAATGGGTTGTCACGTAAAATTATAGACAATGATAGTATTTCTAAAGTGAATATGAAAGTGAAAAATTTTATTGCCATTTGATTATATAACAATGTTGTTTTCTTCTTCTGAAAGTCTGTAACATGGACATTTTTTATGTTGAGTAGTAATTATCCTACCTTAAAGCATGTGAATTGGTAAAGTATACATTATTTTAGTACTTTTTAATTTATTAACTTTCTATTCCTGAAAGTTAACTGGTGTATATGAATGTGTATATAAATATTTCTGTTTTGCCACAAGATATAAAAATTATACCATAATTTACACATTTATCAGTCACTAGAAATACAAAAAATTGTTTCAGTTATAAACAAAAACTATAAAGACAATTACCTTTATAATTCATAATATAAACGTTAGCGACATTCTATTTTTAATTTGTTTTTATGGGTATTCTGATAATAAGGATGTTTTGTATTTGTCTATGTCCTGAGTGGCAAGAACAATTTTTCATTAATGACTTCTAAGCACAGACATTTGTTTATATATTGTTATTTTTATTTATGTATGACATACATAGAACTTTGAAACTGCATTACCCACTACAGTGTTATTTTTCCAAGGAATAAACAAGTCCAGTATTTTTAAAGAGTTTTAAAAAAACCCACTATCCCCAATATTTTTCAGTATATTGCTCGAAGTACTAACTATAGACAAAGAAAGGAACTTCTTTTTAATCAATGTATCAATTAATAAAATATTACAATACTAAAGACAGGCATAACAGTCTGATGTACTCAATTTCATCAAATCATATAAACAAAATTAAAGACCAAGATTAACACAAACCCAATAATAGTGGGAAATTTCAGCACTCCAATTTCTTCTATAGATAAGACATCTGGACAGAAAAATAAAGAGAAACTTCAGAGTTAAATGACATCTTCTATATAATGAATGTAATAGATATCTAGAGACTATTCAACCAAAATACCAAGGGTATGCACATATACGTTCTACTCAGCAGCACAGGGAAGCTTCTTCAAAATATAACAGATGCTGAAATAAAAAACAAGGATTAATAAACACAGAAAAGTTTAAATAATTTCATGTATCATACCCACCCATTATGCAATAAAATTAAAATCAACATCAAACAAAAAAATCTACTAAATGTATAAACATATGGAGATTAAGCACCTCATTATTAAATGAGGAATGGGCCAAAAAAGTAAAATATTCCTGAAATAAATGAAGCAAAACCACCATGATATAAACTTTGAGAAACAGTCAAGGAATTTTTAAGAAGGAAGTTAATAGCCCTAAGTGCTACACTTACAAAAAATGTACAGATAAATAACTTATTGATCCAACACAAGAATTTAGAAAAAACAAACCAAACTCAAACTCGGTAGATAGCAAGAAATATTTTTTTAAAAAATCAGGGGATAATGGCTGGTACTAGAAATTTAGTGAACTACGTAGGCCTAGTAACGATGTTTCTGTAGAAGTGACCATTAAGGCTGAGGACCCTTGAAAAGAGAAACATTTACCCTGTTCATCCTGAGAAGTTGTTTGGGTGAGAATTGACTGTGTTATGTTTCCTCTTTCTCATATTCTAGCTTTTCCTCAATATCTGACTCAGGGAATACAATACATGCTAACTAGAGTTTGTACAATATTTGACTCTCAACTTTTGGGGCATGAATTAGGAAAAATAAGACCTTGCCAGCCAGAACTATACATGGCCAGCTGGCTCAGTTTTCTGTTAGGAGTTAGCCTTCAGCGTTAAGCAGAGTCCACAACATGTGTGTCTTCTCCATGTTCATCTGGGCAAGTTTTTCAGACAGCAGCCTCCCTCTTTTACTGGGGGTTGTGTTTTTCCTTTTTTTGGACACTAAGTAACTGCCCCCATTCATAGTCATCTGAATCATCATTGACAACAAGTTTGATGAGTAAATTGGGATTACTTAAAATGAGGACCAAGCCTAACGCAGAGAGAGAACTTTTTCACACCTTAAAAATGAAAAAGAGTAGCATGATGGAAGGTGGTTGGTCTTTCATTAACATTGCTATAGATGATTTGAAATTAGAATCAGTAAATGAGACAATAAATAATATCATCATGTATATTATAAATATTATTTTTTTGATTATTTCTTTTCTATCAGTTAAAAAGGCAGTTAGTGGCAATGCCAAAAAGAACACCTTAGAAAAACCTGCTAAGAGAGAACACAGAAATATTCATACAGAAACAAGAATTTAACGAGATAATCTCAACATTGACTTATAAGGTTAAAGAGAAGCAACCTAAGGCTATCAAACAACCAAAATTAGTATACTCAGTACAGTTGAAGGAATAACAAAAATTGTTCAGAAGCTAGTTGGGCTCTAGTATAAATGTTTAGATTTAAGGAGATTCAAGAAGCAATCATCACTTAAGGTACATAATCACAATTTTTAAGACAAATGTTAAATTTCTTGGTCACCACATAAACAAATTATCCCTAAAGACTGGTCAGATATGGTTATTGCTGCATTGAAGGCTAGACCACTCTCACAGTAGAAGATATGATGGGAGGAGTCTAAAACAATAGAACAAGGAAGCAAACCTAGAGGATGGGTAAAGGCACTCTGATTACTATTGGAGTAGTTACAAATTTGATTACAGGATATAGTCAGTTCAGGATACTTATCCACTATTTCTAACAGTCTTAGCTGGGGTCATTCTTATAGCTTTGTGAGAGTTTTCTTTAGGCCAGGTCTCTACCTAACCACAAAATGTCCCCTTATCAAGATGTCTCTTTCATTATTCTTCCCCTCCATTCACTACCCAATCTGTCATGTTCCAATTAGTGTCAGGATGGCCAAGTTGTTTAAGGTGTCAGAGTCAAGACTCTTCTTTAAGAATCAGAATTGAGTTCTCGGTGTTCTCACTTATATGAGGAACATGGACACTGATTTCATAGAAGCTAAGATTGAAACAGTTGTCACTGAGAGGTGGGTTATGGGGAAAAGTAAGTTTGAAAGGAACAGGTAGTAATTAGTATAATTGCTGGTATTTTGCAGTACACATTAGTAACTATGTTTTATAGCTACATATGTTGAATTAGTGAGGAAAGAAAAGAGAAGCCAAAAATCCATTCCTATGCATGTAATGATGTGGGAATGGCTTTCTGTGTTGTGAATATCAATCTTTAAATAAAGGAGCAGTTTTGGCCCATGACAGACACCATAGAAAATTAGGAGGGAAATCAAAGCATAGGTAGGAGAAGCAGGGCAGAGCCAGACATATCGACCCAGTCACCAAAGAATAAGCATTTAAGGAACACAAGTAAGCAATGGGTCACATGGCAGAGGATTAATGAGAATGGGTTGAGTTAAGATGTAAGAGCCAGCTGGGGATGTGACTGAGCCACAGACCAAACAGCACGAACTTAATATAAGTGTCTGAATCATTTTGGGGGACCTGATCAGCCCCAGAGGTTAAGGGGTCTGGGCACACAGGTCTGTGGGTCTGGACCTCTGGCCACCCAGGACCTGAAACCTCACAGTTATACATGAAATAGAAGATAGTTGGGAAGGTGATATAGAAAGGTCCTATGTTCAATGCCTGTCTGAGCTACAAAGTGACATCAAGACCAGGCTGGGTAATACATAATTTAATCTATAAGATTCCTTCCTAACATAAGTGTTCATTCATTATTTTCCCAATTTTACCAGAAAATAGAAGAAGAGAGAGGTCATAAACTTCCTTTACATGAGGACACAGAAATATGAATTGTCTACATTTGATAAGCACACACTTGACATGTGTATATCTTGAATCACGACACTGTATTTTAATTGTGCATGAACTATCATTGTATATAAATTAAAATATATCATATACTCATAAATGGATAGTATGAAGGCAAAGGATGGCCAGGCTACAATCCTTCATCCTAGAAATATTAGGTAAGAAGGAGTAACCTTAGATGAAGACTTGGATCACCTTGGGAGAGGGAGGCTAAACAATTACGATGGGGAGGTAGAGGGAAGGGCAGGGGGACATGAGGGATCAAAACAGCAGAGTTGGGAGAGGAACAGAGAAGAAGTTAAATGAAGCAGATATCTTTATAGAGGGAGACATTGTGGGGTTAGAGAGAAACCTGTTTCCAACAAAAATTGCAGGAGTCCACAAAGATGATCCCAGGTAAGATTCCTAATAATAGCAGAGAGGGTGCCTGAACTGTCCTTTCCGGGTAACCAAATTGATGACCACCCTAACTGTCATCATAGAACCTTCATGCAATAACTGATGGAAATAGATCCACAGAAAGAGATCCACAGTAAAGCACTGGGCTGAGTATGAGGGTCAAGATCATGTCAGGGAAAACCACCAAGACAACTGTTCCAAGTTCCTGGGAACTCATGGTCTCTATACCAACAGGTAGGGAGCCTTCATGGGACTGACCATGATCCTCCTCATGTATGTGACAGTTATGTAGATTGGTCTGTTTATGGGGCCTCTAGCAGTGGGACTAGGATCTTTCCTGGCACACTAGCTAGTTTCATGAAACCTATTCCCTGTGGTGTGAGGCCTTTTTCTGCTTAGTGCAAGGGGTGGAGCCAAACTTAATATGCCATGATTTGTTGACTCCCATAGGAGGAGTTGACCTTTCTGGGCAGTGGATGTGGGAGTAGAAAAGAGGGTGGTCATCCAAGAAAAAAGAGAGGTGGAAGCAAAGATCCATGGCTGAGCACTGGGCTGAGCTCCAAGTCCAACTGAGAGCAGGGGAGGAGAGGCTGTATGAGCAGGAGGATAGGGATTATGAAGAGAAGGCCCACATAGACGGCTGCCAGTTGCTCTGGGGAGATCACTGAATCAAGAATAGCCACTGGAGATCCATCAGGAAAAGGAACTAGGCCGTCCAAGTGTAGGCAACTGTAGGTAGATTGGTATGGGCAGTATGTGGAGCCTCTAGGAATGAAATCAGACTGTGTTCCTGTGTGTGGGCTGTCACCTTGGAGCACATTCTCTATACTGGAATACATAACCCATCCTTGTCTTTGGGATGAGTGAGTAGAACTTGCCTGGAGTGGGTGTGCCACACTGAGCTAATCCACCTTCGAATTTCTTGCCCGTATCAGGGAGAGGATTGGTGGATGGGGATAGGAGAGGCTAAAGGCTCACTGGATGGGATTGGGTGAAGGGAAGTCAGGGGGAATAGGGGGATACATACATAAGAATGACAGTTTTATTTTTTAAAAAGTAGTGAGAAATCTGAGGTTGGAATATAAAATAAAATAAATCATAAATAAAACTTAGAACAAAATATCTTTGGAAGCTAATTTTGATGGTGAACACCTCTCTTCTTAGCACTTAGGAAAATGAGATAGGGAGATGGGGATAGTTCAAAGCCACCCTGTACTATATAAGACTTGGTCTCAAAAGAGAAGGGCAGTGTAAAAAATAAAATTTCTGTGTTAGAGAGGCAACAAAAGGACTTCAAATATGTTGTAATACTTCATTACAGTTTTATTTAGTGTGTGTTTGTATATGTGCCCATGACTCACATGTCATTATATGTCAAAGAATGCCTTACATTCTCCCCATCCACTATGTGGGCCCTAGCTATCAAACTTAAGCTTAGGGGATTTTTATATAAAACACACATTTCTGGGAACCTTCTTCAGTGTAAATCTGTATGTCTCCATCATTACTGACTCTTCATGTATTTCCTTGATTCATGGAATTGATATGATGCTAAGCTGACAGAGAAACTCTGGGCAAAATAATTCTGTCTCATCCTATTAATTAATTTACACAGCAGTTTTATACTAGAGTCCTGCATCATGTAGGTATCTGTGGTGTATTCTAAGATTGAGATGGTGAGGGGATTGCCACAAATTTAATGGTCCCTCCAACTGATGGTTTTCAGAGGTGAAGGAAATGGACATATGGCTCACTGTGTTCAGTTGAGGTAAGATGAAGGAGCTAGATAGCAATGTGACTAAGCCATAGGTCTAACAGTATGAAGTTAATATAATCATCTCTGTGTTTACTTGGGACTTTGGGATTGCAGGTCCACATAAAACGTAGGACCAGGTTTGTACAGTGGGGCTAATCTGGGACAAAAACCTCATTGTTACAGATGGCATCTAACAATGGAACGAATATACCCACACAAAGCCTGAAAAAGCTTACAAAGGATTCTAGAGCACCGAAACTGATCCAAGGGAAATTTCAAAATTGTGTCTCTGAAGTTAGTCATGATACAGAGATGGTGTGGGACCCAGACCACAGAGAAAATGGCAGCGGACTCCCTGCAGCAAGAATAAATTGCAACCAGGCCAGATCCCGAAGCCTCACATGAGACTCAGTAGCATGTTATTGATTTGAGGTTTCTATTTATTTTGAAGAAAAGGAAACAGATTCAAAGACAGCTTTATGATAGTGGCATTTTCTTGGTGGGGGGGTCTGTCTGCTGGCAGCAAACAGACACATGGCCCCTTTAAGAGAACTTCCTGACTCAGCTTTACAGGCAAAAACTATGTGGCTCTTTCAAGGAGTGCTAGCATTTAAAAAATATTTTCTGGTAAAAATGATTAATGATACACAATAAAACAGATTCAGATATAGACAACCTCTCCATGGGTTAAAATGTGTGTGAAAAGGAATATGTAAACTGGGAGAGAAAAGAAAGTACTAGAGAGAGTCTTTTGAAAAGAGAAATAGAGGAATACAAATATAGAAGCCACATAAAGATGGAAAATCCACAGAGTCTGGATTATAGATATTATTGTGTCTTCTTTTAATTTTCTAACTGTTAAAGTTAAGTGCACAAGACAATCAATTCCAAGTGATGCTGTTAAACAAAAACATATATTTTAAAGGTATCTTGACTTTGAAGTTTGTTTCTAAGGATTTATTACTTTGGAAGAGAGGTTCTGCTGTTGTTTCCACAGAAGATTAGAACCTGTGTATTGCTTCTAGGCAAGTAGGGTTTCACTAACCAAGACCACCTGAAAATTCTCTGATAGGAAGATATGGTCACATCAGCTTCAAGACCAATGTGATCCAGTCTCAAGAACCTGTAAGATTGTCAGCACCCCTTAATCAGCAGGCGGTAGTAATCAAATATTATACACAAATTCCCAAAACATTTTTATAAATGTTTGTTTTCAATATGAATGGTTAATGGTCATAGTTAATGTGTTTCTAAGAAGAAAAAGGGCATATGGTATATGAGTGCTTTTTAAAAATTAGATTTTTGAGTTTAGTTCAATACCTTAATCAACTGATAATCTAAACATACTTTACATTTGTGTGGATTTTGGTTTATTGATACAAATTTAAGACTAGTTTTGTTATGCTGTATATATTTTTCAACTGTTTATTAAGGTATGATGTTCATGTTACTCACTTAAAAGTTGGAAAATTAAAATTGCAGATTAATAGTAACTTCTGATAAACAAACCTATAGTCATGTCTTTCTATATACTGTAGATAATTACTGTTTTGGCCCATGACCAGACCATGAAAAAAAGTAGGCAGGAAAATTAGAATAGGTAGTAGGAGAAGGGCAGAGTCACAGAGATTGAGCCAGACACCCAAAGAAGCAACATGTAAGGAACATAGGTGAGCCACAGACCATGTGACAGGAAAGATTCATAAGAATGGCATGAGTTAAGGTGAAGGAGCTATCTAGCAATGAACCTGAGACCTAGGCTAAACAGCATGAACGTAGTATGAGTGTCTGTGTGCTTCTTGAGATATTTGGGATAGAGATGGTCCAGATAAACACTGGTGGGCAGGTACTAACAGTGTGGCTAACCTTGGCCAGAAATCTCAATATTATAGGGGGCATTCCTCAAAGAGACCTAACCACAGACTAAAGAGGACAAAACTTACTTGCAGAAAGACTTAAAGTACCTTAATTCAGCTGAGTTCAGAGGACTAACCAACTAGAGCAAACAGTACCTTTGAAGGTCTCAGGAAAATGGATTGCCAGGTGAAGTAAGAATGGAATGTAGGATCCCAAGGTTCCAGGAAAGAAGTACATCACAAAGGTGGGGGTTATGTATGCCTACTTAAGATTTTATCATATTTCTCCATGTCACTGTCTGCTACAGAACCTGCTAACCTGTTGAGATGAACATTT
Source organism: Phyllotis vaccarum (assembly GCA_033318265.1). NCBI lineage: Eukaryota > Metazoa > Chordata > Mammalia > Rodentia > Cricetidae > Phyllotis > Phyllotis vaccarum. The sequence goes on from JARWLC010000013.1 coordinate 126,889,495, forward strand.
CTATGAATACCTGGGCTTTCCCTATGTCTAGACTATAGTTCTACACTCTACTGTGAAGTTGATCCTCAAAAACAAAATCACTTACCATTTCAAATCCTTCCTAGTCTTCCTTAGTCAATCTAACCTGGGATCTCTCTACAATAAAATAATAACATTTAAATAATTTATTATGGAAAGTATTAAAGTTGAAAGTATTACAATGTAAGCTATTTCCCCAAAGACCTAAGAACGTGCTGTACGTTAATATTCCTATGAATAATAGTGCACAATGGGAATGTGATTACACTTTATTGTGCTCATTGAGGAGTTTCCAAGTGCTTCTGTTATTAAGGTTTCTCTAATAGTATATGCTTCCACTGGTCCCCTGATGCTCTCTAGACTTTCCACCATGGGTACTTGTCTGCCAATAATGGTCTACACAGAATGACTGAGACTTCAGGAAAGGAAATTGTCTGTGGATCTGAAGATCAGCAATAAAACTTTCACTTCATATTCTCAGTGTGTTTTCTTCTGACTTATTTTTTTAAGTTTGGAAAGTCAAGATCACGACCCTTGAAGGAATGGATCTTAAATACCATCAATATTGAATGTCCTAACTATGATAATGCCTGGATAGGAGAGGTGATTTCCTGAGGTTTGAAGCAAAATTGAAATTTAATATGTACAACTGAAGTAATTAAGGTCATGTTTAAAAGTTCTGTAAACAGAGTGATCCTAGAAGCAATGTTTTTGCTAAGAATGACCCCAACATAATGCTCCTCCCTTCTGGATTATGCAGAAGGTATGGCAAAGGCACATGTTGATCTAAGGAATATAAATAAACAAGGGACAGACAAGGTAATCCTTTGCCTTTGGCAAATGTCCTGAGGAATATCTCACAGGAACACAAGTCAAATTCAATTTGGTCATTTTCTGTCATAGTGGAGAAAACTCCTTACAAAAGCAATTAAGGAACCTAATGCCAATTGTAGAAAACCATACTGCACAGGACAATAAAACAGCTATAGAAGAGAGAACAGAGAAAATAATCAGGAGAAAACATAAATCAAGGTTGATAAGGATTAGTTTTCAAAACTCCCCAATGGTAGTGTTGGGAAGGGCTTTCATTTTTTTCTTTTCAGGAAAATAAAAACAACTGTCTTGAGAAGTTGAAAGACCTCTGGACAAATAGGCATCCAAAGAAGAAGGGAGTACTACCCAGAAAAAATTACCAAGGACAGGAATAATCTGACCTAATGCTGTCTCTGAACTTGATGATGGAACCCCACAACAACAATTCTATGAGGAATATAATAACAACATTAAGCTGACAACCACCACCCTAAGATCAGCTTTGGACTACAAACTGCTCAGGAAAATTCCAATGGTGGCTAGCTAACATGGTCCAGCCTCACAGACAAACCCTGCACTTTCCCATTACATAGAGACTGGACAAGAAATGATACAGCTACCTATCCCAAGACTTGTCAACTAACCCATTTTTTTTGTTTCAGGATCCCCTAAAGATGTTGTCACTTCCTGCTTAGTCAGTATTTCCTTCTTGTGTCTCTAAAGAAGTTGAAGACTACATAATTTTCCTAGGTACATATGCATAAAGGAAACTCACTAAAGATGTGTAAATTGTTTAAGTTTGAGAGACATCAAAAGATAGTTATTGACTGTAATACAGGTTGGATAGAAAGTGAATTAGGTAAACTCCTTTGGATTTGCCAAGAAAGGGAAAATAATAGAGTATTTTTTTCTGAATTTTCCAGTTGCTAATGGACTGAACATTATTGATGTAATTGTTGTCTGTGTATATAATATAGTTTTCTTATTTCTTGTATATAGTTTTTCTTATATTAGATACATATAACCCATTTATATTTTTGATCAGAAAACAGGGAACTGTTTGATATGTTGTTTGAAATATAATAGTTTGTCTGAAGATCAGAGGACAGAAGCATTCACAGAGTTATTCATACAGGTCAGTTAGTGGTGGCACACACCTTAATCTTAGGACTTGGTAGGTAGAGATCCATCTTGATCTGTGTGAGTTCAAAGCCACCCTGCACTACCCAAGATTAATCCAATCTAAAACAGAAATAGAGACAGGCAATGGTGGCACACACCTTTAATATCAGCAGTAGGAAGGTAGAGAAAGGAAGTGATATGGCTGGGAAGAGAAAGGAATATAAGGTTGGAGGAGACAGAGGTTGGCCTGTGTGCTTCCCTTCCTCCCTACACCTTCCCTTTTCTTTGCCTGAGGACTCAGACACAATCAGTCTGAAAATTCATGGAGACAGGATCTACTCCTTTAGGCTGAGAAGTTGGTGAGCTGAGAAATGACTGTGGCTTTCCCCCTTTCTTTCTGATTTTTTAACATTTACCTCAATATCTGGCTCCAAGTTTTTATTAAAAGACCAATTAGAATTTGTGCAACTGTTTTTTCCCATGCTCACATCTGGTCCCCCTCCCTTCCTTTTTCCCAGTCCTAGCTCAGTGTCAGCCCTCACATCCATTCCCCAACCCAGGAAGAGCAAGGAATCCCAAGGTGAGTCAGTTCTGTCTGACATATTTAGTTGAGGTAGGATCAAGTCCCTCCCCTCAGTGTCAAGGCTGAGTAAAGTGTTCCTCAGTAGGGACTGCACTCCACATTCATGCACCAGAAATAAAGTCTGGTTCTACTGCAAGAGGGTCCACAAACTGTCCATGCAATTCAACTGTTGTCTACATTCAGAGGGTTTAGTTTAATTTCATGTAGGTTCCTCAGCTATCATTTCAGAGTTAATAAGCCATCTCTCTGAATCTCCTTTTCATGATCCCGATCCCTTTGGTCATATAATATCTTCTCTCTCTCTCTCTCTCTCTCTCTCTCTCTCTCTCTCTCTCTCTCTCTCTCTCTCTCTCTCTCTCTCTCTCTCTCTCTCTCTCTCTCTTCAGCTGGACTGGGAGCTCAACCGAGTTCTTAGCTATGGATCACTGCTTCTGCCTCAATCCATTGCTGGATGAAGGTTCCATAATGACAATTAGTGTGGTCATTTGTTTGATGATAGAGGAAGTCCTGTTAGTCACCATCTCCACTATTACTTGGAGTCCCAGCGGGGGACATGTTGTGGGTTATTGGATGTTTCTTTAGCACCAGGTTTCTCTCTAACCCCACAATAGCTCCTTCTATCAAGATATCTCTTTCATTGTTCTCCCTCTCTGTTGCTCCTTCTGTTCAACTATCTCTTTCTCTCATAATTTCTTCCCACCTCCCCTTGCTTGCTGCTCTGTATAATCACAATTTACTTAAGAGATCCCTACTTCCCCTTCTCCAGGGGATTCATGGAAATCCCTCATAATTTCCTCCTGTTAACTAGCTGCTGAGGAGTTTGTGGACTATATCTTTTGTTTATGTCTAAAATGCACCTATGAGTGAAAATATACCAAGTCTATCTTTCTGGGTTTATGTTAGCTCACACAAAATGATACTCACTTAATCCATCCATTTACCTCCACATTTCAAGATGTCTTTTTTTTACTGCTGAGTATTACATTATGTAAATGTCCCACAATTTTTAAATCCATTCTTCTGTTGAGGGGTATCTGGGTGGTTTTTAGGTTCTTGCTAGTATGGATAATGCTGCTTTGAACATAGCTGAGTTAATGCCATTGGGGTAAGAATGTGCATCCTTTGGGTACATGCCCAATAGAGGTATTGCTGGATCATTGTGGAGACTGATTCCCAGTTTTTTGAGGAAATGCCATACTGAATTCCAGAGTGGATGTACAAGTGGCCTCCAACAATGGAGGAGTGTTCCCCTTGCTCTGCATCCTCTCCAGCATAGGCTGTCATCTGTGTTTTTAATCCTAGCCATTCTGACAGGTCTAAGATTACATTTCTCTGGTGGCCAAGGATGTTGAGAAATTTTTTAAGTGCCTTTCAGAAATTTGAAATTCTTCTGTTGAGTATTCTCTTTTTAGCTCTGAACCTCATTTTTAATTGGATTATTTGTTTTTTGACCTCTGGTTTCTTGAGTTCTCTATATATTTTAGAGATCAGTCTTCTGTCATATGTAGGGTTGGTGAAGATCTTTTCCCATTCTGTAGAGTGTCATTTTGTCGTATTGACCATGTCCTTTGCCTTTCAGAAGCTTCTCAGTTTCAAGAGGTCTCATTTATTGAATATTGTCCTTGGTGTCTGTGCTACTGGTGTTATATTTAGGAAGTGATTGCCCTTAACAATCATTGGAGAATATTTCCCACTTTCATTTCTATCAAGTTACATGTAACTGGGTTTATGTTGAGGTCTTTGACCCATGTGAACTTGAGTTTTCCTGGTTGGTAGATATGGATCTATTTGTATTCTTCTACCAACCACTATCCAATTATGCTATCACTATTTGTTGAAGATACTATCTTTTTTCCATTCTATATTTTTGACCTATTTGTCAAAAATTAGATGTTCATAGGTGTGTGGATTAATGTCGGGGTCTTTCATTTGATTCCATTGATCCACAAGTCTGTTTTTATGCCAGTACCCAGCTGATTTTATTACTGTAGCTCAATAGTAGAGTTTTAAGTCAGGGGTTGTGGTGCCTTATAAAATTCTGTTATTGAACAGTATTGTATTGGCAATCATAGGTTTCTTGTTATTCTGTATGAAATTGAGTATTGTTCTTTCAAGATCAATGAGAACTGTATTGGGATTTTAATGAGATTTCTTGAATCTGTAGTTTGCTTTTGGTTAGATTGCCATTTTTACTATATTGATCCTACCTATCCATGAGAATGGGAGATATTTCTACTTTCTGATATCTTCTTCCATCTCTTTCTCCAATGACTTCAAGTTTTTGTCAAACAGGCCTGCTACTTCTTCAGTTAGATTTACGTAAAAATACTTAATACTATTGTTAGCTATTATAAGGTGGGATGTTTCCCTGATTTCTTTTTCAGCCCTTTTATACTTTGTGTATAGGAGTGCTGTAGATATTTGAGTTAATCTTGTACCCTGCTAAGTTGCTGAAGGTGTTTATCAGTTGTAGGAGTTCCCTGGTAGAATTTTGCACAAGTTATGTAAATGATCATATCATTTGCAAATAGAGATAGTTTGACTTCTTCCTTTCCAATTTATATCCCCTTAATCTCATCTTGTTGTCTTATTACTCTAGCTAAGACTTCAAGAACTATATTGAAAAGGTATGTGAAGAGAGAATAGCCTTGTTCTGTTCCTGATTTTAGTGGGCTTGCTTTGAGTTTTTCTCCATTTAGTTTGATGCTGGCTGGTGGCTTGCTGTATATTACCTTTATTGTGTTTAGGTATTTTCCCTATATTCCTGATGAATCCCGGACTTTTATCATGAAAGAGAGTTGGATATTGTCAAAGGCTTTTCCATGATCTAATGACATGATCATGTGGTTTCTTTTTTTCTTTCAGGTTGTTTATATGATGGATGACATTCACAGTTTTTTGTATGTAGTACCATCCCTATGTTTCTGGAGTTAAGCCTACTTCATCATGCTAGATGATGTCTTTGATATGTTCTTGAATTTGGTTTGCCAGTATGTTACTTAGTATTTTTACATTGATGTTCATGAGGGAGATTGGTATGTAATATGTTGTCTTTGTTGCATTCTTGTGTGCTTTGGGAATCAGGATGACTGTAGCCCCATAAGAAGTTTGGCAAAGCTCCTTCAGTTTCTATTGTGTGGGAAAATTTGGGGAGTATTGATATTAATTTATTAATTTATCTTTGCAGTTCTGGCACAATTCTGTACTGAGACCAACTGACTCTGGGCTTCTTGTGCTTGGGAAACTTTTAATAACAGCTTCAATTTTCATGAGAGTTGTAGGTCTTTTTAGGTCATTTATCTGGTCTTGATTTAATTTTGGTAAATGGTACTTGTTCAGAAAGCTGTCCATTTCTTTTAAGTTTTCCAATTTAGTGGAGTACAGGTTTTTGAAGTATGACCTAATGATTCTCTGGACATTGGTAAGAACACTTCATGTAGACTTAGATAAGATGATACCTGCACCATTTCTGCTGATATCAAGGTCACTAATAATAAGCTACCTTTCAATGAACTTCCTGATTTATGCATGAGGAAATCTATATACAACTGAAAAAACAAAAACTTATTGCCCTTTATTCTTTTATTTATTATTTATATGTACATGTATATGTCTCTGTGTATGTTTGACCTATGTGTGAGTGTGTCTGGGGAGGCAAGAGTATTGTGTCAGATCCTCTGGAACTGAATTGACAGATGATAGTGAGCCACTCAATGTTGGTGTTAGGAACTGAACTCCAGTCCTCTAGAACAAGAGCAGATACCCTAATCACTGAGCAATTTCTCCATACTCCCTCTTTATTTTATTTTTTCATGTGCTTTTGACTTTGAGGCAATACCTCTTCATGTGCCCGAGAAAAGACTTGTTTTAATGACCCTCAAAACTTTGCAGTTATCACATGCCAAACACACCCAAATGGAAACTCTCTTTAAATGATAGAATAATAAAACAATGGGAGGAGCCCTGTGATTTCCAACCAGAGAAATGCATAGCAAATTTACAGAGGCTAGCTGGTGATTCCTGCTTAGAAATAAGTGTCAGTATGAAAGAACAAACAGACTCTGTGGGAGAATGTGTGACAGAGGCATCACCTGGATTTCAGAAGTGAAAGAAGACATGAATGCATTTCAGTGGTTTGAGCTATGCGCTAAAGAGCCAATACTTTAATTATTAAAATATTGTGATTGAAAAAAAATGCAGAACAGGTACTGTGAAGCTGACCAAAAACGTATGACTGCATAGGCCCCATAGGTGGAAAATGTTACTATTATTTTGCTAAATGAATTTAGTACAAAGTGACATCTAAATTCATTTCTCTTCACCACAGAGAGCTCTCAGGCATTATTAGAGAAGTTTTGTTTTAAAGTGAGTGATGGCTAATACAGGAGATCCCAACTGGTTAGACTACAGAAAATGTGTCTATGCATTTTTCAGCTAAACACTGAACATATATGTCATGCGTCTTCTTCCCAAACTCCAGTACCACTGTTAAAGAGGGGATAGAGAGATTGTAAGAAGCAGACTATATTTACTTCATTTTTTATGGTAGCATAGAAAGTAATGGGTTTCATAATGACATATCCTTATGTTCTTCGTTTCTAATCAAAATGGAAATCACCTTGTCCCACTCCCACCATCTGTCTTCATCTTGCTAGTCCTCTTCTTTATTCCTAATTGTCACTGTTACCTTCATGCCCAATGTATAGAGTCACTCTTTTTACCTCTTTAAGGACTCAGCCTTCTATCTTATGGTACCCTAGTTTTATGTCCAACACACAGAATGACACAAAACACAAGTTTAAATGTTGTTACTCATTGCAATTAAGCTTCACTCATCTGTCTTCCTGCACTTGGCTTGTTTTATTTAACATGATCATTTGCCAACACCTATGACTCCTCTCTGCATCCTCACATAGTACTGAGGCAGAGATCTTCTGTCTCTTACCTTTCCACAAGGCCTGCACTTCAACTCATAGGAGCCATATCTGTAGGAATCCATATTACCACTATCACCACTAGGAAAGCTACACTGAGCATTATAGTTTCTACATAAGAATGGTGTATGAAATGGGTATAAGACACAATTCACCTCACAGTATCTGCCATGTAATATTAATGAAGTCTAGTCCTGACCACAGCACACACAGATTATGTGTCCATTGTCTATATTTGTCCACAACCCCAGGTCTCATTTTTACCTTCGATGTTCTTCAACTATGAGCCTTAAATCTGTTTTTCTCTGAACTCTTCTGGAGGAAAAGTTATACAATCCAGACTTGTCAGGAAAGCAGGCTATACCTGATATATCTATATCTTGATAGAGGGGGACATTGTGGGGTTATAGAGAAACCTGGTGCCAAGAAAAATTGCAGGAATCCACAAAGATGATCCCAGCTTAGATTCCTAATAATAGCAGAGAGGGTGCCTGAAGTGGCCTTCCCGGGTAACCAAATTGATGACCACCCTAACTGTCATCATAGAATCTTCATGCAGTAACTGATGGAAATAGATCCACAGAAAGAGATCCACAGTAAAGCACTGGGCTGAGTATGAGGGTCAAGATCATGTCAGGGAAAACCACAAGGACAACTGATCCAAGTTCCTGGGAACTCATGGACTCTATACCAACAGGTAGGGAGCCTGCATGGGACTGACCATGATCCTCCTCATGTATGTGACAGTTATGTTGCTTTGTCTGTTTATGGGGTCTCTAGTAGTGGAACTAGGATCTTTCCTGGCACACTAGCTAGGTTTTTGAAACCTATTACCTGTGGTGAGATGCCTTGCTCAGCCTTGGTGCAAAGGATTTTGCCAAACTGGATATGCCATGCTTTGTTGACTCCCATAGGAGGACTTGACCTTTCTGGGCAGTGGATGGGGGAATAGAAAAGAGGTAGGGCATCCAACAAATAATAAAGGTGGAGGCAGAGATCCATGGCTGAGCACTGGGCTGAGCTCCTGGTCCAGCTAAGAGCAGGGCAGGCACATCTGTATGAGCAGGGGGGTAGGGATTATGAAGGAAGTCCCATATAGACGGCTGACAGTAGCTCTGTTGAGCTCACTGAATTAAGAATAGCAACTAGATATCCATCAGGAAAAGGAGCTAAAACCTACAAGGATAGGCAACTGTAGATTGGCATAGGGAGTATGTGGAGCTTGGAGGAGTGGTACCAGACTGTGTTCCTGTGTGTGGGCTGGCACCTTGGATCACATTTCCTTTAGAGGAACACCTAACCCAGCCTTGGCTTTGGGTTGAGTGAGTAGAACTTGCCTAGAGTAGATGTGACACACTGAGATGACCCACCTTGGGACTTCTTGCCCTTCTGGAAGAGAGGATGGGGAATGGGCATGGGGTTTGCTGAAGGCTGACTCAGAGGGATAGGGAGGAGGGAAGGCAGGGGATGCATACATCAAAATGACATTTATGTTTTTAAAAATGAAATGGAGAAAACTATGGTTGGAATGTAAAATAAAATAAATCGTAAATAAAACTTAGAACAAATTATCTTAGGAAGCCAGTGTTGATGGTGTACACCTCTGTTCTTACCACTTAGGAAAATGAGATAGGAACATGGAGATAGTTCAAAGCCACCCTGTACTATATAAGACTTGGTCTCAAAAGAGAAGGGCAGTGTGAAAACTAACATGTCTGTGTTAGAGAGTCCACAAAGGGACTTCAAATATGTTGTAATACTTCATTACAGTTTTATTTAGTGTGTGTTTGTATATGTGCCCATGACTCACATGTCATTATATGTCAAAGAATGCCTTACATTCTCCCCATCCACTATGTAGGCCCTAGCTATCAAACTTAGGCTTAGGGGATTTTTATATAAAAGACACATTTCTGGGAACCTCCTTCAATGTAACTCTGTATGTCTCCATCATTACTGACTCTTCATGTATTTCCTTGATTCATGGAATTGATATGATGCTAAGCTGACAGAGAAACTCTGGGCTCAAATAATTCTGTATCATCCTATTAATTAATTTACACATCAGTTTTATGCTAGAGTCCTGCATCATGTAGGTATCTGTGGTGTATTCTAAGATTGAGATGGTGAGGGGATTGCCACAGATTTAATGGTCTCTCCAACTGATGGTTTTCAGGGGTGAGGGAAAATGATATATGGCTCAGATGTGCTGGGTTGAGGTAAGATGAAGGAGCTAGATATCAATGTGTCTAAGTCATAGACCTAACAGCATGAAGTTAATATAAGCATCTGTGTAGTTCTTTGGGACTTTGGGGTTGCTGGTCCTAATATACAGCAGCATGCAGTTCTGAACAATGGGGCTAATATGGGCCAGAAACCTCATTGTTACAAATGGCAGAGTAACATTGACCGAATATACCTACACAAAGCCTGAAAAAGCATTCCAAGGATTCTAGACCACAGAAACTGATCCAAGGGCAGCTTCAAAATTGTGTCTCTGAAGTCAGTCATGGTACAGACATGGTGTGGCATCCAGACCACAGACAAAATGGTAGCGGACTCACTGCAGCAAGCATAAACTGCAACCAGGCCAGATCCCGAAGTCTCATAGGAGACTCAGTAGCATGTGATTGATGTAAGGTTTCCATTAATTTTGAAGAACATGGAACAGAGTCAAAGATAGGTTTTTGATAGTGCCTTTTTTGGGTGTGCTCTGTCTGCTGGCAGCAAACAGAGATGTGGCCCCTTTAAGAAAACTTCCTGATTCAGCTTTATTGACAAAAAATATGTGGCTCTTTCTGAGAGTGCTAACATTTAAAAAATATTTTCTGGGTAAAAATGATTCATGATACACAATAAAACAGATTCACATTAGACAACCTCTCAGTGGGTTAAAATGTGTGTGAAAAGGCATATAAAGACTTTTTCACTTTCTATTCCCTGAACTTTTCTGGTATATAGGAATGTTTATATAAATATTTCAGTTTTGCCACAAAATATACAAATATTATCATAAATTATTCATTTATCAAGAATTAAAAATACAAAATTTTGTTTTAGTTATAAACAAGAAATATAAAGACAATTGCATCCATAATACATAATATAAAAGTTAGAGACATTCTATTTTTAAATATTTTTTGGGTATTCTAATAATAAGGATGTTTTGTATTTTTCTATGTCATGAGATGCAAGAACAATTTTTCATTACTGACTTCTAAGCACAGACATTTGTTTAGATAGTGTTATTTTTAATTGTGAATGACATACAGACAACTTTGAAATTTCATTGCCCACTACAGTCTTATTTTTCCAAGGAATAAACGATTCTGATATTTTTAAAGAGTTTTAAAAAAACCACTATCCCCAATATTTTTCAATATAGTGCTTGAAGTACTAACTATAGACAAAGAAAGGAACTTCTTTTTAATCAAGGTATCAATTAATTAATAAAATATTACAATACTAAAGACATGGATAAAAGTCTGATGCACTCAATTTCATGAAATCATACTAATAAAATTAAAGACTCAGATAAACACAAACCCAATAATAGTGGGAAATTTCAGCACTCCAATTTCTTCTATATATAAGACATCTGAACATAAAAAAAGAAACTTCACAGCTAAATGACATCTTCTATCAAATGAACCTAATAGATATCTACAGACTATTCAACCAAAATACCAAGGGTATATACATATACATTCTACTCAGCAACACAGGGAAGCCTCTTCAAAATATAACATATGCTCCAATAAAAAACAAGCATTAATATATACAGAAAAGTTGAAATAATTTCAAGTATCCTAACCAACATTATGCAATAAACTTATAATCAACACTCAAAAAAATCTACTAAATGTATAAACATATGGAGATTAAACAACTCATTATTAAACGATGAATGGCCAAAAAATTGAACTACTTATGGAACTAAATGAAGGAAAACCACCACGATATAACCTTTCAAAAACAGTCAAGGCATTTTTAAGAAGGAAGTTAATAGCCCTAAGTGCTACACTTACACAAAATGTACTGATAAATGACTTATTGATACAACACAAAAAGTTGGAAATAACAAACCAAACTCAAATTCAATAGATAGCAAGAAATTTTTTTTAAAAAAAAAAAATCAGGTGATAATGGCTGGTACTAGAAACTCAGAGAACTACTTGGACCTAGCAACCATGCATTCTGTAAAGGTGACCAGTCAGGCTGAGGACCCTTGAAAAAAGACACACTTACCCTGTTCACCCTGAGAAGTTAGTTGGGTGGGATGATGGTGTTCTGTTTCCTCTTTCTCATATTCTAACATTTCCTCAATATCTGGCTCGAGGATTTAAATACATGCTAACTAGAATTTGTACAATGTTTGCTGCTCAACATTCAGGCAGAGCTATACATGGCCAGCTGGCTCAGTTTTCTGTTAGGAGTTAGCTTCCAACGTTGAGCAGAGTCCACTACATGTGTGTCTTCTCCATGTTCATCTGGGCAAGTTTTTCAGACAGCAGCCTCCCTCTTTTAGTGGGGGTTGTGTTTTTCCTCTTTTTGGACACTAAGTATCTGCCCCCATTCATAGTCATCTGAATCATCATTGACAACAAGTTTGATGAGTAAATTGGGATTACTTAAAATGGGGACTATGCCTAAAGCAGAGAGAGAACTTTTTCACACCTTAAAAATGAGAAAGAGTAGCATGATGGAAGGTGGTTGGTCTTTCACCAACATTACTCTAGATGATTTGAAACTAGAACCAGTAAAGGAGAAGATAAATAATGTCATAATGTTTATTAAAAATATTACTTTTTGATTATTTCTGTTCTATCACTTTAAAAGTCAGTTAGTCTGAATGCCGAAAAGAACACCTTAGAAAAGCCTGGTAAGAGAGAACACAGAAATATTCATAACAAAACAAGAATATAAAGAGTTAATTTCAACATTGGCTTGTAAGATTACAAAGAAGCAACCTAAGGCTTTCAAACAGGCAAGTTTAGTATACTCGGTAACATTGAAGGAATCACAAAATGATAACAATTGTTCAGAAGATAGTTGGACTCTCCTATGAATGTTAGATTTAAGGAGATTCAAGAAGCAATCATCACTTAAGGTATGCACTCACAGTTTGAAAAACAAATGTTAAATGTTTTGGTCAACACGTTAATAAATTATCCCAAAAGACTGGTCAGATATGCTTATTGCTGCATTGAAGGCTAGACCACTCTCACAGTAGAAGACTTTATGAGAGGAGTTTTGTGAGAGTTTTCTTGAGGGCAAGTCTCTACCTAACCACAAAATTTCCCCTTATCAAGATGCCTTTTTTGTTATTCTTTCCCTCCATTCATCAGCCAACTCAATCTCTCGTGTTCCATGGGTGTCTATTAATACCATTTGTATTATAATACCTGTTAGATCCTATCGTGGTAAATTCACTAGCAAAATATCATATGAAGGGCTAATATTTATTGAAGGGCATATGAACACTGACGGTACAAATTGATCCTTAATACAGTTCTTGGACATAGGAACTAGGGCTGCTGATCCATTTTCTGAGAATACAGGAACAAAACAGGGGTGACCTCAGTGTCTGAGAGTCTGGTCATGCCCATTCAGGCTCCCAGTACTCCAGAGATACACCTCCAAGCCTTGTCAGCTAACACCTGAATCCCACTACAAACCTTTATTTGTCAGTTGAGTTTCTGTCTGGTAGACCTACCAATCCATTGATTAGAGTGAAGTATTGAAGTCTCCCACTATCAAAGTCTAAGGTTCGATGTGAGATTTAAGCTTTAGTAATGTTTCTTTTACATATGTAAATGCCTTTGTGTTGCATGCATAAATTTTCAGAATTGAGACTTTATTTGGATGGATTATTCCTGAGATGAATAAGTAATGTCCATGCTGATCTCCTTTGATTTTAGTTGGAAGTCTAATTTTTAGGTATTCAGATGGCTACACCAGCTTGTTTCTTAGGATCATTTGATTGGAAAGTCTTTTCCCAACCCTTTACTCTGAGTCAGTGTCTGTAGTTGAAGTTAATGTGTGTCTCTTATTTGCTGCAGAAAGATGGCTTCTGCATTTGTATCCATGGTGTTAGGGTGTGTCTTTGTATAGGTGAATGGAGTCAATGGATATTAGAGGATATTAATGTCAGGTGATTATTAGTTTTGTTATTATTGATGATATTATGTGTGTTGTTTCCATTTTTAGGGTTTTTCTTCTGTGGGGGTTATCTATTACTTATGGTTTCCTTAGGCTGGGGTTTTCCCTTTAGTGCTTTGTCTAGGGCTGTATTTGTGGATAGGTATTATTTAAATCTGGTTTTGTGGTGAAAAATCTTGTTTCCTCCACCTATGGTGGTTTATATTTTTGCTGGGTATTTTAGTCTGTGTTGCCAACTATGGTCTCTTAGTGTCTGCATAACGTCTGACCAGGATCTTCTGGCTTTCATTGTTTCCACTGAACAGTCTGGTGATATTCTGATGGGTCTGCTTTTTTAAGTTACTTGATTTTTTTCTTTGCACCTCTTAGTATTCTTTATTTATTCTGTAAATTTACTGGCTTGATTATTATGTGGTGAGCAAACATTTGGAGGAATCTAGTCTATTTTGTGTTCCATAAGTGTCTTATATCTTTAGACATTTCTTTGATTTTCTTGAATATATTTTATGTGCCTTTGAGCTGGTAGTCTTCTTCTATTCCTATTATTCTTAAGTTTGGTCTTTTCATGGTGTCCCAGATTTCCTGGACGTCTTATGTTATGATTTTGTGAGGGGCGTTGTTTATTGAGGTTTATTTTTTTGAGTGACAAATCTGTTTCCACTATCAAATCTTCCATTTAGTCTTGCATTCTGTTGGTCATTCTTCATCTGTAGTTCCAGTGCATTTCTTCAGATTTTCCATTTCCACCATCCCTCAGTTTCTGTTTTCTTTATTGCTTCTATTTAAATTTTTACATCTCGAATTGTTTCCTTCACTTGTTTGATTGCTTTTTCTTGGTTTTCATTATTTTCATCCAGAATTTGTTGATCTCTTCCAATTTTTTGCTTGTCTTTTCCTGTATTTCTTTAAGGGAGATATTTATTTCCTCTTTTGAGGCCTCGATTATCTTCATAAAATTGTTTTTAAGGTTATTTTCTTCTTAGTCTTCTTCTTCCTCCTCCTCTTCTTCTTCTCCTGCTTCTTCATTATTCTTTCTTCTTCGTTGTTATGATCAGATCTTGTTGTAGAACCACCAGAGTCTAGTGGTGCCACATTGTTCTTTATGTTGTTATATGTATTCTTGAGCTAGGATCTGCCCATTGCAGGATTTGTATCTATCCCAGGGAGGTTACTCTGCTGCAATCTGTTATTCCTGTGTGTATCAGGAAGACTTCTTGGTACAATCTGGGCTCTCAGTCCACTTGGAGGTAGCATATTCTGTGTCACAGTGCCCAGTTCTTGGTGCAATAAGAGCTGGCAGAATGTCTGTCTCAGGGATTCACTCTTGGTCCAATATGAGCTCTTGATCTAGAAGGTGTTCTTAATCCTATAGGGGCTTTTGATCTAATAGATACTGGGGTACAGTGGGTCTCAAGTAATCACTATTGTCATAAGGTGATGGGGTGAGTTTGTAGATAGGAGTGTTCTGGGAACTAGGTTTCACTGGGGATTCCTGGTCTGCAGGGTGTTTTCCTGTAGCCTGGATATAGGGAAGATATGAGTGGGGGTTAGGTTCCAAGGGTTCTGTCCCAGGAGACTGGGATCTCTGTCTGAGCTGGGTGTCAATTACCTCTTGGTCCAATAGGTACTGAGGATCTGTGAGTCTCAAGCACCTGCTGAAGTGACTGGGTTCTGGGGTGGGTTGGGGCTTGTGGAAGTTTTCTAGTTGAGGGTGTCCAGAAAACTTGATTTTATTGGGGATTCTGGCCTGCAGGCGATTTTCCCTGCTGGCCTGGATGTAGGGGAGGGATAAGTCATTATATAATTCTATCTTGATTACTGTTTTGTAGTATACAGTCATAACATGTTATATTTAAAACCTTACTTCTTAAATAGACAAAAAGGCAGAAATGCTGTGAAATGGTGCTTTTGTACATAGTAATATTTTGTCTCTCAAATTGGTTTATTAAAACACTGATTGGCTAGTAGACAAGCAGGAAGTAGAGATGAGAAAGACAAACTGAGAGTGCTGAAAAGGAGAAGTACTGAGAAGGTCCTGTACTGAAAAAAGTTACCATGCAACATGGCTAAATATAAATAGAAATATGGGTTAGTTTAAGTGTAAGAGTCAGCTTATTACTATTAATATTAATATTACTTAATACTTAATTTTAAACTTCTGAGTCAGTTATTGAGGAAGCAACTGCTAAGTACTTGGGAGAGGCTGCAAAGACAGAAACTTCTGCCAACAATCAATTATTTTAAGTTTCTCTCATTCCTAAAGACAATAACCTTGTCATTTTTTGACTATAGGTTTCTTCCTAAAATTATATTCATCAAGCTGGGTAAAATTGGTGACTTGGAACCAGAATATCCACTCTAAAGAGAGTTTCTGGGGAAAACCCTACTCCCAACACACTTAGAAAGAGAGGTAAAATGCATCTGGGCAGAGCCTCTGAAGAGTAGCCAGAGGAGCTGAAGGAAGATCCCAGTCTACCAGGATCTACAGTTAAAACAACATAGCATTCAGTTAACTGTGCTTTTCATTTCCTTGTACCACCAGTTTATTCAGTACCTGGAGCCATACATTTTAGATGATAGCTCAGCAATGGAGCATAAAGCTCTTGTCAAACTTACTTTAATAAAGAGGCTGGATGAATATTGCATGAATGGTAATTGATCTTATAATATTGGGGAAAAGCTGAAAGATTAGAGACAGAGAGAAACAAGCCACAGTCACTTCTCACCTCACAAATTTCTCAGGCTGAAAAGGGATAGATCCAGTCGCCAGGGATAGATTCAGTCCTCAGACTGAATGTCTCTGAGTCCTCAACCAAAGGGAAAGGGCTGAAATCATATCTCTTCCACCTTATATCTTCTTCTCTGCCCAGCCATTTCACTTCCTGGTTCAAACATCCTAGTGCTTAGATTAAAGACATTGTGTTTCCCAAGTACTGGGAGCAGGAGTGTGGGATCACAAGGGCTGGGATTGCAGGTGTGTTTAACACCACCTGCCTCTGTTTGGTCTTGAACTCACAGAGACCCAGACCAATCTCTTCCCCTGCCTCTGGAACGTTAGCATTGAAGTTAAATGCCACTACTCCCTGACCTCTATGGCTAACTGTGGCTGCCTCTGTCCTCTGATCTTCAGGTAAACTTTATTAGAGTGTGCACTATACATCACCACAGATGAATTTGATCCTTATAAGAGCAAACCATACCAACAAACCTAGCAAGCACAATACCCTTTAAGAATGGTACCCACACATAGATCCATTGTCATTTCCAGGTGGATTTGTAACTGCAGAGTATCCTCCAGGCAGCAAGATCCTGATGCACACACAGATTGAATGCTGAATAACTTAGATACAGAACTTCCATTGGCACTTGGATCATTTAAGTTGTATTCATTGTGTATTTGGTATTTTCATAAATAGTTACAGTTTGGGGATGTCTAATATGTTCAAAGTAAATCATATCCATTTAATCTCTATAAATGTGTATATGGAATACTTAAATATCCATAAATGAATTGAGTTATGGCTATTATTCTTCCATCCTATGACTTCATTACAAAATGGGTTAGGCCATATTTGCAGAAATCTATAATACAAGGTCCATCCTACAGACTTCTGAGCATATTACTGCAGCTAGAAGTCATCAGTCTGTCAACATTAACATGTGCTTAAGAGCAGTCTTTAATTTCTATTTGACATGTGTGATTTTTCTGATGGCCATACAGTGGGTATTAGTGAGACAGATGACAGGGTAAGAGAACTTCTTGATACTGACAAGAATGGCCAGTTTTAAACTTCCACTTTCATGGATCCCAGTTTTCTCTAAATATAAGATTATTTTCTCCACCAGAACACCACTAATTGTGACTCAAACATACACTGTTTTCTCTTAGTATTTCATCCTCAGGACTATATTTACTTCATTTTTTATGGTAGCATAGAAAGTAATGGGTTTCATAATGACATATCCTTATGTTCTTTGTTTCTAATCAAAATGGAAATCACCTTGTCCCACCATCTGTCTTCATCTTGCTAGTCCTCTTCTTTATCCCTAATTGTCCCTGTTACCTTCATGCCCAATGTATAGAGTAACTCTTTTTACCTCTTTAAGGACTCAGCCTCCTATCATATGGTACCCTACTTTCATGTCCAACACACAGAATTACACAGAACAGAAATTTAAATGTTGTTACTCGTTGAAATTAAGCTTGAATCACCTGTCTATCAGCACCTGGATTGTTTTGTTTAACATGATCATTTATCAACACCTATGACTCCTCTCTGCATCCTCACATAGTACTGAGGCAGAGATCTTCTGTCTTTTACCTTTCCACAAGGCCACCAGTTCAGTTAATCAGAGCCATAGCTGTAGGAACACATATTACCACTATCACAACTAGGAGAGCTACATTGAACATTATAGTTTCTACATAAGAATGGTTTATGCAATGCCTATATGACACAACTCACCTCAGAGTATCTGCCATGTAATATTAATGAAGTCTAGTCCTCACCACAGCACACACACAGATTATATGTCCATTGTCTATATTGGTCCAAAATAATTGGTCTCTCGTATTTACCATCTTTGATTTTCAATATAAGCCTTAACTTGTTATTCTCTAAACGATTGTGGAGCAACAGGTATACAATCCAGACATGTCAAGAAGGCAGTCTATACCTGCCAGTATTATAGCTGTGGAGGAAAAGGTATCCTAACTTGTCAGGAAGTCAGGGTATACCTTCAGCTGTGAAGGGTATCCTGGATACCTATAGCTGTGAGAAGAAAGATATCCTGACTTGTCAGGAAGTCAAGGTAAACCTAAAGCTGGGATGCAGTGGGGATGTTCATCTCTGAGAGAGAACTGTTACACCTTAATGTTACACCTTAACTTTGTTTCACCCCTTCAAATGGAGCTTTGCAACAGAGATATCCATTTCTTCTGCTGCTCTACTCACCTTCCAAGGGAGCTTTCTAGTGGAGACTCTGCTCCTCACCAGCAAAAGAAGATATTCACCCAAAACTCTTTTAAGGAGGAGATTTCTTTAGGAAAGGAATCCAGGAGAGTGCTTGCCTCTGCCAGAATGGAAAAGGACAGCTGTTAACTAAACAGGTTGAGGGGCTGATATAGGGCTTCTTAGGGGTAGAGTGTTTCCAGGGAGAAGATGTTCTACTTAGGGGTTAGCTGATTTTCCTGTTCAGGGATGGGATGATTTAGTTGATCAGAGGCAGAGTTGGCTATGGTTTCAGGGACAAAGTGTGTTTTTTTGGTTCTGCTTCAGGGCTCAAGTGTTTCTTTCCTTGGCTCAGATTTCAGGGTCAGGGTGCTGGATTTTATGCTCAGGGAATGGTTGCTTTTCTTGCTGAGGGATTGGTTGGTTTAGTTAGTCATAAGCAGGTTTGGGTCTGGTTTCAGGCCTAAATTATGTTTCTTTCACTTGCCTTTTTTATACATTTGGCTCTAATGTCAGGGTCATGGCATATTTCTTTCACTGGCTCTCATTTCAGGGTCAGGTAGTGTTTCTTTGGTTCTGGCTTCAGAGTTACAGTGTTTCTTTCACTGGCTCTAGTTCTGGGACCAGGGTGGGTTTCTTTGCCTGGTCCTTTTGCCCTACATCTTCTGTCTTTGATGCAATTCAAGTCTGACCTTTTACTAGGAATCTGTTAATGCTTCAGCCTCTGGTCCCACATTTCTTAGACCACCTTCCTAAGATTTCTGCTAAATAACTATTTCATCATCAATTCACGTTCATATAAAGTCCTAAATCTCTGACAGTATGTCTAATTTTTTTCTAGAGTGATACCTTTTCCCTGGTTCTGTTTGGTATGCCAGTCAGTCAGAAGGGAGGAACACATGCTGCACGTATGGGAAATGCATCTATCAACTGAACTCACTGAAACTATAAGCCCAAAGTAGCCTTTAATCCTTTTTTTTACCAGGCATTTTGTTAGCAATAAAGCAGCAACTACTAGTTCAATATATCTCAGTGGTAGATTACTTGTCTTGTATGCAGGAAGACCTGGGTTCATTCCTTAGAATCAGATATTATAATTCACTTGTACCTGGTAGGATTAGTGCATTGATATACACTGAACTTCCAACTCTTAGGTAAATTATGGTCACATGTGTTATCAAGAAAATCCAGATCATGAAATTTGGATTTGTCACCTGTGTGCAGACAGTGGAATAAGTATGTGCTGACCAAAAAATTAATTAAGATGGTTGTGACTAGTCATATTTCTGAGTAGAGCATGGCATGTGACAATGACTATAGTGATGATGTGTGTATATGTGTAAAAGTACAGAAAAATGTGTTAAAATAAACAAATATAACTCTTCTTGATAGTCCTGGGCAAGGGAAGACCAGTGTGCTTCATTAAAAAGGGTGTCTGATAGCATATGATTCCAAAGACAGGTACAGAGTAGACAAACATTAATTTGCATTGGGAATAGTCCTCACTGAAGGGAATGTTGACAGATTTCTTTTATTATATTTTCATTTATTTGGAGTGCATGTGTTGAATTTTGAATGTCAAAAGACATTGTAAGGGAGTCAGTTCTCTCTGTCATGTTGGTCTTTAGGATACAAATCATGTATTCTGAGTTGGCAGCAGAATCCTCTACCACAGACCTATCTAGCCTGCTTGAAACATTGATATTCTGTGAGAGTGGTTTTTTCCCAGTAAAACTAATACTAACAGAGGTATCCCCAGTGCTGACCAGAAACCACACAGCGAGATCTATGCTTAAAGACTGCCCAGCAAAGGAAGAACAATACTAACAGTATTTAGTACAGTGGCAAGGATACATAGGGAATGCTTGGCACAATGTCCTAACAGAGTATATGTTGCCTCCTACAAAGTTGCTAAGATCAGAACACTTGAAAAATAATATAGAAGTGGATACTTATCTCTAAGAATGATAATAAACTTTAATAAATACTGTATTTATACATCTGACTGACATTTAGTCTTTCAAAATTGTAGCTATGGTCTGGAATTCCCAGCGCATTTTTCTTCTCATGGTAGGTTTATTTCAAAGCTCTGTGGTTAAGACAAGAAAGAAAAGAAACACTAGCAAATTCACACTACCTACTCACTGGTCTGTTTCCTCCTGTCCTTCACAGCCTACATGCTTTCCTCTCACCTAACCTCACAGCCTCTTCTTCTCAGCACACTGTGACTGTCTCAGCTTGTCCTTGAATTTCTAAACCAGAGTAAGATGTGGCCTGTACTTTGAAAACATGACCTGGGTAGGGAAGGTCTCCAAATTACCCAGCTTTGCAGTAAAGGAAGCATGGTATGATACTTCAGCTTCAGTGTTGCACCCCAGAGGACTAGAAGTGGATAAGTGATATAATATTATATAAGAAAAGTATGTATTCTGGGGTTTGGGAGATGTGTCAAAGGACCACATACAGATTTAGTCATCCTCATCATCATCTTCTTCTTCAGGCTCACTGATCTCTTCATATATCACTCGATGTTTTCTTTCCCTCAAACGATGAGCCCATACATTTACATGAATGCTACCTTCTGAAATAGGGAGATATTAGTGCATGAGAACTAGATAGTTTAGGGCCTTGTTTTGTCAGAATAGAACAGGGCATGTTCCTCCCATGAGCCCATGGGCCTTTTCATTCTGATGTTTATATTTGCTGGCTTGTAAAGACTGAGATATTAGCCACACAGCAGTACAGACCAAAGACCATTCCAGGTAATCCAGTGTACTGTTTGGTCCCTCTCCCCCATCATCTGGTATAGAATTCCTATTTTATCCTTCATTAGAAAGACGGCCCAATGATCATTTTCTTATATTGTGTGGATTAAAGAAATGAACCACAGATTATGTAGAAAACCTGTCCATTGTCACATGTCTTTCAGAAGGACAAATCAAATTATGAATATGGAAATCCTTGCTAACATCTGAACTGGTGCTGGGTGATCCTGTCACACAGCAAGGCTGTGGAGTTTTGTGGGCCCATGCCACTCACTCAGAACATGCCATGGAAGCCAGAGTTTTGTTTCTTCAATGATTCCTTCTCATCCATTGACACCCAACTATCTGTCCCCAAAAACGTGCTTTCTCTTGGGTGTGCAGATTTCTCTGGGCCCATCCTTAGCCTAGTGTACCTGGAACTCATTTGGGTTATTTTCTTCTCATTCCACCTCCTTCAGCATTTTTAAACACTAAAGCACTTGTTCAGGCTCTCTGTAGGATTCCTATACTGTATTAGAGGTTAAGTAATTTCTGAGGTTTTCCAAAGACTATGTTAGCATACATTAATTATATATGCTGTTACCTTACGATATGACATTTTTATATGCATGTATAATGTGCTGTGATAAGTTAGACTCATTAACCTCTTTTGACTCATGTCAATGCCCTTCTTCTCCATTACTAGATTATCTTTCATTTCATACTTTATATTGGTGGGGCTAAATGAGTTTAATTGGGCATATTTACATGTGCCCTGGGCCTCATCTGTCTTTTCCCTGACAACTGTTAACTGCCCTCATATCCTCTGAGAAGGTGGAGCCTGGTGAGCCTCTCCTTCCATGACAGAATGTTAAAGGGCTCAAGCCTTTGTAGGTGTTTTTATTGATTTTCATAACATGTTAACTGTACCTGGCAAAGTATTTGTCATTATTTGTATCCAAATAAGAAAGAGCATGGGTGTTCAATTAAGAAAGGAATGTCCTAAGTACAGCATGTTCCTGGGACTAAATGTTTGCCTTTATATTTTTCATAGACTGCCATTTATACAAGCAGAATAATGTACATTTAATTAGGAATCCATAATAAAGAAGATTTAGGGAAGAAAATCACTTGTGGAGTCCATGGGTTCTATGAAAGGTTGGTAGTCTATAAAATATAAGGCTTCCCACATAAACTTGTGGTTCATCACATGGACAGTAAATAAAAGAATGAATAGAAGAGGGAGGAAAGTACTGAACCAAGATGATATATACAAATTAATGCAGGCAATGGGGAAGAAAGAAAAGAGACACACTGATCTAGGTATCAATGAATATGTTGTCAACAGTGGCATCACACAGGACATTTGTAAGAACACTTCATGTAGAATTTGATAAGATGATAACTACACCATTTCTGTTGATATAAATGTCACTAATAATAAGCTACCTGTCATTCAACTTCCTGATTGTTGAATGAGGAAATCTATATACAACTGAAAAAACAGTAACATATTGCCCTTTATTTTATTCTTATATTTATTATTTATGTGTACATGTATATGTCTCTGTGTATGTTTGAACCATGGGTGGGTGTGTCTGGGGAGGCAAGACTACTGTGTCAGATCCTCTGGAACTTAAGTGACAGATAGTAGTGAGCCACTCAGTGTTGGTGCTAGGAACTGAACTCCAGTCCTCTGGAACAAGAGCAGATACCCTACCCACTGAGCAGTCTCTCCATACTCCCTCTTTATTTTATTTTTTCATGTGCTTTTGGCTTTGAAGCAATATGTCTTCATGTTCCTGAGAAAAGTCTTGCTTTAATGACCCTACAGAACTTTCCAATTATCACATGCCAAACCCACCCAAGTGGAAAAGCATTTTAAATGCTAGAATAATAGAACTGAATACTTGCTCTTATAATCCCTTCTGTTTTATTCAGTCCTTAACTGTACCCTCACTGGCCACCAACTCTCAGCTCCCTTAGCTCTATACACTAAACTATAAACTACAACTATAGAAAATTCCATTTCATAAATAGCCAGGTGTTTCTAAGGGTTCCTATCGTTGTGTCTGTGGAGCAAACAGTTCCCAAATGTGGATATATCCTGAAGTCTATCACAGTGGGAGGAGCCCTGTGATTTCCAGCCAGAGGAATGCATAGTCAATTTACAGAGGCTAGCTGGTGATTCCTGCTTAGAAAGTAAGCTTCAGTATGAAAGAACAAACAGACTCTGTGGGAGAATGCCTGACAGAGGCATCACCTGGATTTCAGAAATGAAAGACATGAATGCATGTCAGTGGTTTGAGCTATGAGCTAAAGAGCCAATACATTAATTATTAAACTATTGTGATTGAAAAAATGCAGACCTGATACTGTAAAGCTGACCAAGAATGTATGATTCCATAGGCCCCATGGGTGGAAACTGTTACTATGATTTTGCTAATTGAGTTTAGTACAGAGTGACATCTAAATTCATATCTCTTCACTTTAGATAGCTCTCAGGCATTATTAGAGAAGTTTTGTTTTAAAGTGAGTGATGGATAGTACAGGAACCCCCAACTGGTTAGAATGTAGAAAATGTGTCTATTCATTGCTCAGCTAAACATTGAACATATATGTCATGCATCTTCCTCCCAAACTCAGGTACCACTGTAAAAGGGGGATAGAGAGACTGTAGGAAGCAGAAGACAGGAAGGACCAGAGCAATATAGTGTTTTAAGGTAATGACAAATTGTTACACTCATAAACTCAGAGAGATTGCCTTTGTCTATATAAGACCTGTATTGTCAAACCAGTCAGCATTCTAGCATGGAGTGAGTAGGTACTCATGAGCTTCCTCCCCTTTGTGGGTATCCTTTTTGATAATAAATGGCTTTCATGGGAGGGAGAGTCAGTATTTTTAAGGTTGTGGTTATTAGTAAGTCAAGTATGTTCTAGTGGATGGTTTCTCATCCCATGTTACATAAAGAGCACAAATTGGGCTTGGTTGGTTATTTCTAAAAAATTAAAAAACAAGACGTTGAGTTTGAGGAATGTGGGGAAGTGAGGAAAACATAAAAAAAATTTTATGTTAATTAGATGAAAGAATAAGGTATAAGTGAAAATGATCAAAATATATAAAATTCTCAATGAATTAAATAAAATACCATACTGAAAAAGGTTTAAGAAATTATGTTAATGAACTACAATTAGATTGCATCCAGCCTGCCAAATTGGAAGCAGTGGGAACATGATCATCTCTGGAGTTAACGGATCCATTTATATTATGATGATCTATTTTCAGTGAAGTCAAGTATGAAAGAGAATGTGTGTCTGTGTGTGTGTGTGTGTGTGTGTGTGTGTGTGTGTTCACAAGTGTGTTGAGCTGTATCTCTGTGACAGTGTCTGCATGTGTGTGTATAGGGTGTATGTGTCTGCCTGTGTTTAGGATGTGATAAGAGACAGGTGCTACATATTAACCATTTACTTATTATCCAAAATAATGTGTTTTAGAATATTATATGACAGGGTCTTTTGTACCATCCTCTAAATGAACTGTTTTCCACACAGCTCTAATCTGAAGATGAAGAAAAGACATGCCTGCAACCTTACCAGGTATCTTGACTGAAAAGGTGATTCTTCACAGTCCCTCTCTAACTACTCACCACTGTTAGGGCCATGAACTTCAATACATTCCAGTGGAGATTCTTTCACTTTGTCCTTGCAATGCATGAAAATTGGTTTGTTGACTGTGACCCCTAAAAGGAAACAAAGTGCTTGCTCTTTAACAGACAGCACAAAAATGGAAATGCAGCTAGATTCTGGGATGCAGCACAGACCTTAAGGCCCACAAGAACAAGAGCCTGCAGGAAAGAAAAGTGCAGGCTGCTGCAGGCCTGAGCCCTATTGCCTGTGCTCTATGCTCTCAGCCCTGAACACGTTGGAGAAGAGCAGCATGCTCAGCCCCTACTTGGACATTTCTGTGTGAAGAAAAGTATTGTGTGGCAAAGGTACATACTATATGTTGAAACGAAGCTGTGGCATAGAAAATAACTGGGAAACACCCAGGCTTGTCTGAACCTGTAACTTCCTATTATCTAAGGCCATCATTCTGAAGTAGGTTCTTTTCATATACACTTAGACAATTTTCTGCAAGAAGGTGATATTTTCCCATTCTTCCTCAGAGAAATATGAAGCAATATCTTGGAAGGCCTAGAAAACAAGAAAATATAAAATCTTAGAAGTACTCTCTCCTGGACATGTGTGCCGTTCATACTAGAAAGGTCTCTATGTTGGAGGACCTCAGTGGTCAACCTAGAAAATCAAGATAATTGATGCTGGGAAATGTGGGGATCAAGTGAGAAATTTGCCAAACAGCCATTTCCCAACTACATTGGAAATGCTCGATGCTATCAGGACTCCCTTTGGTCCTGCAACTGATTTCAAAGTGCTGATTATTACCAAATGCATTTAGCACTCAATTACCATTCTAAATTCTTCAGGGATACTGGAGAAGGACATTTTGAGGATGCCTCTGGTTTCCACCTTCTGAAAAATCTTTCTGTCATAATGGTCCTTGGTCATGAATCTGCTTATGCCAACGCCCTACCTGGTCAACTCACCTTACAGAACTTTGCCTCGGGAATCTTTTTTACAGAGTTATTTTCAAAAAGAACTCTATTTTTTCTTGTCAGCAAGATGAGTGAAATTTTGAGAATACATCATCTGATTTGTTCCAGCATAAAATAAACTATCCCGGGAAGGGCGTTTCTTCAAACTTAAAAAAAAAAAATTGTCCTGTGAGTAAAGGAGGCAGGGATGGACAATAACCCTCAGTACATGAACTTTCTTTGTGGTCCATTTCATCGTTTCATCCTAAGATCCCCTACTCCTGATTATATCTATGAGAGAATTAGGAATCAGTTGGATTCTCTGACTATGTATGAAGTTATATTGAGTCTTCAAATGTGAGGTAAACTTCTGTTCTGATTTGTTGCCCTGGAGTGTTCATTGAAATTAAAAGAAAGAAATTGAATTGAGCAAGGGCAGACATGTTTTCACTCATGTGAAGAACATGGAAACAGATTTCATAGGAGCTAAGAAAGAAACAGTTTTCACTGAGAGGTAGTTTATGGGGTAAAGGAGGTACGAAAATAACTGGTAGTAATTAGTATACCTGCTGGTATGCTGCAGTACACTTTAGTAACTACAGTTTAAAGCTACACATGGTGAATCTGTGAGTAAGGAAAAGAGAAGCCATAAATCCATTTCTATGCATGTAATGATGTGGGAATGTCTTTCTGTGTGCTGTTAATATCAATCTTTAGATAAAGGAGCTGTTTTGGCACATGACAGGCACCATAGAAAAAGTAGAAAGAAAACTCACAGCATGCATAGGAGAAGCAGAGTAGAGTCCAAAAAATCTATCTAGCCACCCACAAGAAGCATGTAAGGAACACTACTGAGCCACAGGCCAATGGCAGACAGATTATGAGAATGGGTTGAGTTAGGATGTAAGAGCCAGCTGTAGGTCTACCAGACAGAAACTCAATGGACAAATAAGGGTCTTGTAGTGGGATTCAGGTGTTGGCTGACAAGGCTTGGAGGTGTATCTCTGGAGTACTGGGAGCCTGAATGGGGCATGATCAGATTCTCAGACACTGAACTTGCCCTTGTTTTGTTACTGTGTCCTCAGAAAATGGATAAGCAGCCCTAGTTCCTATCTCCAAGAACTGTATTAAGGTTCAATTTGTACTGTCAGTGTTCATATGCCCTTCAATAAATATTAACTCTTCATATAATATTTTGCTAGTGAATTTACCACGATAGGATCTAACAGATATTATGATCCAAATGGTCTTAATAGATACATACAGAAATTTCCACCCAAACAAAAGGAATATACCCTTTTCTTAGCACCCATGGAACTTTCTCTCAAATTGGCCACATACTCAGTCTTAAAGCAAATATCAATAGACACAAAAAATGGGGATTACTCCTTGTATCCTAAAAGACCACCATACAATAAAGTTAGAGTTCAATAATGACACAAACCACAGAAAGCCTACAAACTCATGGAAACTGAACATCTCTCAATTGAACTCACATCTGCCAAGGAAAAAGTAAAAAAAGAAATCAATGGCTTCCCAGAATTCAATGAAAATGAATCCACAAAATACCCAAACATACAGGACACAACGAAAGCAGAGTTAAGAGGAAAAATCAAAGTACTGGATGCCAATATGAAAAACCTAGAGCAATCTCACACAAGAGAACTAACTGCACAGGTGAAGGTTTCGAACAATTAGAAGAAAACTTACCCAGAAGGAGTACATGGCAGGAAATAATCAAACTTAGGGTTGAAATCAATATAATAAAAACAAAGAGAACAATACAAAGAATCATTAAATCAAAGAGTTGGTACTTCAAGAGAGTCAACTAACTCTTATCAAACTAATCAAAAGGCAGATGGAGAACATCCAAATTAACAGACACCAAGGAAATCCACAGAAACATTAGGTCGTAATTCAAAAAGCTATACTCTACTAAATTGGAAAACCTGAAAGCAATGGACAGCTTTCTGAACAAGTACCACTTACCATAATTAAATCAAGACCAGATAAATGATCTAAATAGACCTAAAGCCCTCATAAAAACTGAACCTGTTGTTAAAATTCTCCCAAGCAAAAGAAGCCCAGGGTCAGATGGTCTCACCACAGAATTCTACCAGAACTTCAAAGATAAATTAATAAATTAATATCAATACTACCCAAATTTTTCCACACAATAGAAACTGAAGAAACTTTACCAAACTTTTTATGAGGCTATAGTCACCCTGAAACACAAGCCACACAAGAATGCAACAAAAGGAAACAAATTACAAACAATCATGAACAACCATTAAAAAATACTCAATAAAATACAGGCAAACCAAATTCAAAAATAAAATACTGACAAACCAAACACAAAAATACTGGCAAACCAAATCCAAAGAAATCATCCAGCATGGTCTAGTAGGCTTAACTCCAGAAACGTAGGGATGGGTTAACATACAAAACACTGTGAATGTCATCCATCATATAAACAACCTGAAAGATAAAAAGACACCACATGATCATCCCAATAGATGATAAAAAAGCCTTTGAAAATATCCAACTCTCTTTCATGATAAGAGTCCTGGATTGATCAGGAATATAGGGAAAATACCTAAACATAATAAAGGTAATATACAGCAAGCTAACAGCCAACATCAAACTAAATGGAGAGAAACTCAAAGCAAACCCACTAAAATCAGGAACAGAACAAGTCTATTCTCTCTTCCCATAACTTTTCAATATAGTTCTCGAAGTCTTATCTAGAGTAATAAGACAACAAGATGAGATTAAGGGGATATAAATTGGAAAGGAAGAAGTCAAACTATCTCTATTTGCAGATGATATGATCATTTACATAACTGATGCCAAAATTCTACCAGGGAACTCCTACAACTGATAAACTCCTTCAGCAATTTAGCGGGGTACAAGATTAACTCAAAATATCCACAGCACTCCTATACACTAAGGATAAAAGGGCTGAAAAATAAATCAGGGAAACATACCCCTTTATAATAACTAACAATAGTATTAAGGATCTTCACGTAACTCTAACCAAAGAAGTAGCAGGCCTGTTTGACAAACCTTTATGTCATTGAAGAAAGAAATGGAAGAAG
Source organism: Phyllotis vaccarum (assembly GCA_033318265.1). Lineage (NCBI taxonomy): Eukaryota > Metazoa > Chordata > Mammalia > Rodentia > Cricetidae > Phyllotis > Phyllotis vaccarum. Next base: position 126,918,513 of record JARWLC010000013.1, read on the forward strand.
ATATAAGAAAGTGGAAAGATCTCCCATGCTCCTGGATATGTAGGATCAATATCCTAAAAATGGCAATCTTTCCAAAAGCAATCTACAGTTTCAAGAAATCTCATTAAAATCCCAACACAGTTCTTCATAGACCTTGAAATAACAATACTCAATTTCAAACAGAATAACAAGAAAACTAGGATTGCCAATATAATCCTGTCCAACAACAGAATTTTGTGAGGCATCACCACCCCTGACTTGAAACCCTACTATTGAGCTACAATAATAAAAACAGCTTGGTACTGGCATAAAAAAAGACTTGTGGATCAATGGAATCAAGTTAGAGTCCCCAAAATTAATCCACACACCTATGAACATCTGATTTTTGACAAAGAGGCCAACAATATAGAATGGAAAAAAGATAGTATCTTCAACAAATGGAGGTGGCATAGTTGGATATTGATTTGTAGAAGAATGCAAATAGATCCATATCTATCACCCAGCAAAAAACTCAAGTTCACATGGGTCAAAGACCTCAACATAAACCCAGTTACACTTAACTTGATAGAAAAGAAAGTGGGAAATATTGTCCAATGCATTGGCACGGGCAGTCACTTCCTAAATATAACACCAGTAGCACAGTCACCAAGAACAACAATCAATAAATGAGACCTCTTGAAACTGAGATGCTTCTGAAAGGCAAAGGACATGATCAATATGACAAAATGACAGTCTACAGAATGGGAAAAGATCTTCACCAACCCTACATGTGACAGAAGACTGATCTCTAAAATATATAGAAAACTCAAGAAACCAGAGGTCAGAAAAACAAATAATCCAATTAAAAATGAAGTTCAGGGCTAAAAAGGGAATTCTCAACAGAAAAATTTCAAATTTCTGAAAGGCACATAAAAAATTACTCAACATCCTTGGCCACCAGAGAAATACAATCTTATACCTGTCAGAATGCCTAGGATTAAAAACACAGATGAAAACCAATGCTGGAGAGGATGCGGAGCAAAGGGAACATTCCTCCACTTTTGGAGGCCTCTTGTATAGCCACTCTGGAATTCAGTATGGTAATTCTTCAGAAAACTGGGAATCAGTCTCCCCAATGATCCAGCAATACCACTATTGGGCATGTACTCAAATGATGCACATTCTTACCCATGGGCATTAACTCAACTATGTTCAAAGTAGTATTATTCATAATAGCCAGAACCTAGAAACAACCCTGATGCCTCTCAACAAAAGAATGGGATTAAACATTGTGGGACATTTACATAATGTAATACTAAGTAGTAAAAAAAAATGACATCTTGAAATGGATGGATTTGGAGAGTATCATTTTGTGTGAGGTAATCTCAGAAAGATAGACTTGGCATATTCTCACTCACAGGTGCATTTTAGACATAAACAAAAGATACAATCCACAAACTCCTCAGCAGCTAGTTAACAGGAGGAAATTATGAAAGATATCCATGAATCCCCTGGAGAAGGGGAATTAGGGATCTTTTAAGTAAATTGTGATTATACAGAGCAGCAAGCAAGGGGAGGTGGGCAGAAATTATGAGAGAAAGAGATAGTTGAACAGAAGGAACAACAGAGAGGGAGAACAATGAAAGAGATATCTTGATAGAGGGAGCTATTGTGGGGTTAGAGAGAAACCTGGTGCTAAAGAAACATCCAATAACCCACAAGATGTCCCCGGCTAGGACTCCAAGCAATAGTGGAGAGGGTGACTAACAGGACTTCCTCTATAATCAAATAAATGACCACACTAACTGTCATTATGGAACCTTCATTCAGCAATGGATTGAGGCAGAAGCAGAGATCCATAGCTAAGCACTTGGTTGAGCTCCCAGTCCAGCTGAAGTAAGAGAAAGAGAAGAGATTATATGAGCAAAGGGATTGGGATCATGAAAAGGAGACCCATAGAGATGGCTTACTAACTCTGAAATGACATCCAAGGAACCTACATGAAATTGAACTAAACCCTCTGAACGTAGACAACAGATGAATGCCATGGACAGTTTGTGGACCCTCTTGCAATAGAAGCAGAGTTTATTTCTGGTGCATGAACTTGGAGAGCAGTCCCGACAAAGGAACACTTACCCAGCCTTGACACTGAGGGGAGGGACTTGGTCCTATCTCAACTAAATATGCCAGACAGAACTGACACATCTTGGGATTCCTTGGTGTTCCTGGGGAATGGATGTAGGGGGTGGAAGCTGAGCTATGACTGGGAGAAGGGCAGGGAGGGGGACCAGTTGTGAGTATGGGAAAAAACTTTTTTTAAAAAAATAAAGATAAAAAAGGAAAAACGTAAAAAGAATTATAGTAACATGTTGCACAAATTCTAATTGGTCTTTTAATAAAAACTTGGAGCCAGATATTGAGGTAAATGTTGAAAAAACAGAAAGAAAGGGGAAAAGCCACAGTCATTTCTCAGCTCACCAACTTCTCAGCCTAAAGGAGTAGATCCTGTCTCCATGAATTTTTAGACCGATTGTGTCTGAGTCCTCAGGCAAAGAAAAGGGAAGGTGTAGGGAAGAAGGGAAGCAAAGAGGCCAACCTCTGTCTCCTCCCACCTTATATGCCTTTCTATGCCCAGCCATATCACTTCCTGTCTCCACCTTTTTAGTGTTGATATTAAAGGTGTGTGCCACCACTGCCTGTCTCTATTTCTCTTTTAGATTGGATTAATCTTGTGTAGTGCAGGTGGCTGGCTTTGAACTCACACAGATCAAATGGGATCTCTACCTACCAAGTGCTAAGACTAAGGCATGTGCCACCACTTATTGACCTGTATGAATAACTCTGTGAATGGTTCTCTCCTCTGATCTTCAGGCAATCTTTACTACGTTTCAAATAACATATCACAACAGTTCCCTGTTTTCTGGTCAAAAATGTAAAAAGATTATATATACCTAATATAAGAAAAACTATATACAAGAAATAACAAAACTATATTATATATACAGGCAACAATTACATCTATAATGTTCAGTCCATTAGCAACTGACATATTCAAAAAAGATAATCTATTATTTATCTTTTCTTGGTGAATCCAAAGAAATGTATCTAATTCACTTTCTATATAACCTGTATTACCAATCAAAAACTATCTTTTGATGTGTATCAAACTTATACACTTTACACCTCTCAGTGAGTTTCCTTTCTGCATATGTACCTAGGAAAATTATGTAGTCTTCAACTTCTTTAGAGACCCAAAAAGGAAATAATATTAACTGACTAAGCAGGAAGTTACAATATCTATAGGGGATCCTGAAAACAAAAAAAAAAAAATGGGGTAGTTGTCAAGTCTTGGGATAGGTAGCTGTATCATTTGTTGTCCAGTCTCTAAGTAATGGGAAAGTGCAGGGTTTTTCTGTGAGGCTGGACCATCTTAACTAGCCACCATTGAAATTTTCCTGAGCAGTCTGTAGTCCAAAGCTGATCTTAAGGTGGTGTTTGTCAGTTTAATGGTGTTATTATATTCTTCAAGGAATTGTTGTTGTGGGGTTCCATCATCAAGTTCAGAGACAGCATTAGGTCAGATTATTCCTGTCCTTGGTAATTTTTTTCTGGGTAGTACTCCCTTCTTCTTTGGATGCCTATTTGTCCAGAGGTCTTTTAAATTCTCAAGATTGTTGTTTTTATTTTCCTGAAAAGACAAAACAAAAGCCCTTCCCAACACTAACATTGGGGAGTTTTGAAAACTAATCCTTATCAATTTTAATTCATGGTTTCTCCTGATTTTTTTCTGTTCTCTCTTCTATAGCTGTTCTATAGTCCTGTGCAGTATGGTTTTTTCCAATAGGCATTAGGTTCTGTAATTGCTTTGGTAAGGAGTTTTCTCCACTATGACAGAAAATGACCAAATTGAATTTGACTTGTGTTCCTGTGAGAGGTTCCTCAGGACATTTGCCAAAGGCAAGGGCAAAGGATTACCTTGTCTGTCCCTTGTTGATTTATATTCCTTAGTCCAACATCTGCCTTTGCCATACCTTCTGCATAATCCAGAAGGGAGGAACATTCTTTTGGGGTCATTCTTAGCAAAAAACATTGCTTCTAGGAACACTCTGTTTACAGTCCTTTTAAACATGACCTTATTTGCTGCAATTGAAACATTTTAATTTTCAATTTTGCTTCAAATCTCAGGAAATCAACTCTCCTATCTAAGCATTATCATAGTTAGGACATTCAACATCTATTGTATTTAGGATCCATTCCTTCAAGGGTGCTGATCTTGACTTTCCAACCTTATTGCAGTTTTGCATCATGCATTAGCATTTTAAAAAGTCATAGATTCCATTATTATTTGTCCAACTTCTGAATTTTTGTTTCATTCTACTTACTGCTGAAGTCAAATTTTGTAAGAAATCTTTAAAGGTTTATCTTGTGCCCTGCATACCTTTTGTATGTGACTCAATTTTCCTTCCTACTTCTACAATTGTATCCCAAATATTTAGGGTTGCCATAGGACATAAATCTAGGCTATGGTCAGAATATAAAAACTGACTTTCTCTATTATCATAATATTCAAATTTTGAATAACTAGTCTTGGAAGATTTCAATCCCTCTAGCCCTATTATGTTGTTCAATGGTCTTAGCCTCATCTTCCTACCAGGACATATATTGTAATGGGGAACCAGGCTCCAAGATTGTTATAATCAAATCTATCCAGACTTGAAGGATAATTCTATTACAAGTTGACCACATGTCTGCTTTCAAAAGGTAGAGTGCTTATCATATGAGAATATTGTTTTCTTGAATCTCCAAAAATCTGTCATTTTCAGAGGAGTCCACTCAGCTCTCACATGGGGATGGATATCTATCATTTGTCAGGAAATTCCTGTAAGGTTACTGATAAATTTCAGTTGGATGATTGAAAGCCTTAGGCTGTTTCTCCGTAACCCTGTAATGCAGTGTTGAGATTGGTTCTCTTTTAAATTTCTATCTGGGTCTGAATATTTCTATGATCTGTTTTAACAAGTTTTTCTAAGACTTGTATCTTGGCACCATATGAACCAAATTGACACTCATATAAACCAACATTTTTAAGGCTAAAACAGGAATAATCAAACAAATAATATATATATAATAGACATTACATTAATCCCATCCACATTAATTATCCCCATTTAATACTTCCATTTTATTCCATCTATCATATTATCAAACAGAGACCAAACTAAACTCCTTTCACCTGAATAGTGTTTCCCATTTTTGAATGTGGGAAAACAACATCCTTTTAAAATTAATTCCTTCCACTTAAGACATCCCAATTGTTTTGCAAAATCTACTGACCATGACAAGTCACATGAGGATGAACTGAGGCAGCTATCTTGTGTGGTAGCAGCTTGAAAAGTGGTCCAGAAAATGCCTACAACCCACTGAGAGATGAAAACTACTTTCTGAAAAATGTACCCAGGGGATTGTGGGGAAGAAACATGAGTGGTGGGAATAGCCTAAAAGGTAGATCTGGTTAGTAATGATAGGCTAACTCCAAAAGGAAATTCTAGCTGGTGGGGAATTTATTCCAGCTATGTATAGCTCTGGCTTGTGCTAGTGTTTGCAAAGCCACAGTCAAGTGGCTTTTTCATAAATTTGTACCTCAAAAGTTGGATGTCAGATGTTGCACAAATCCTGATTGGTCTTATAATAAGAAGGCAGAGCCAGATATTTGGGTAAATTTTGAAAGATCATAAAGAAAGCAAAATTACACATACAGTTTAGAGATTTAAATCAAATAACCCAAATACAGGTGCAAACAAGAAACCATTTAACGGCAAATTAAAGGGTAAAATAATGATGGCTGAAGTTGTCTACTTCTTTACACAAGCTGTGATTCCCAGATTGTATTTAGTCTCTCTAGTAGTATTGAGAGAGGTAATTTAACCTGCTTTGCTCTTATCTTTGAATAAGGTAATTTCTGTGTTTTTAGTGACTGCATACATAGACCATGAAGCATCAATATTTTCTCACATGTTTGGTCAAGTATTGAGAACCATCTCTCACTCTGTTTTCCCGAATTTACCTTCTAACACAATCTATGTGGTTTTTCTTTTGATCATTTTGCTCTTTTTGTAGTGCTGAAGATGAAACCATGGACCAAGACTGGGAATACTGTAGAGTCCTGACTTGTTTCTATTTTTAGAGTATCGCTTACAATCGGTTCCATTTAGGACAATGCTGGCTGTGGGAAAGCCATTGCTTTGTAACATGACCTAAAATTCACTAAAAAAATAGGTCAGAAGAAAACACACTGAGAATATGAAGTGATAGTTTTAGTGCTGATCTCCAGGTCCACAGACCATTTCCTTTCCTGAAGAAATCTCAGGCATTCTGGGTAGGCCATTATTGACAGACCAGTACCCATGATGGAAAGTCTAGAGAGCATCAGGGGACCAGTGGAAGCATATACTATTGAAAGACCCCCGGGGGTGCAGGACCCCCAGAACGGATCTTCCCTCAGGAAGAGACCCCAGGACCCAAAGACCGAGCCGAGTCCACAGTTCAGATGCAATCAGCACAAGGTTTATTGAGGAAGCACAGGATCCTGTGGGCCCAGTCACTCGAGAGAATCTGAGCACCCAGGCCTTTGTTTAGGGCCTTTTTATAGTGTTTAGGAAGCAGAAGCACGTGTACAAAAGCAGATGCATGGTTACAGGGTTCTGATTGGTTAGTTCAATGGGACCACCTCTGAGGGACAGTCAGAGTCCAGGTGGCTGTTGTTGTTCTTGGCCCAGGGCCGGGGCCAAACCACGAGCCAAGACCACCGGTTATTTTTCTCAAAATATTTTGTCTTGCAAGTTGTTTTCCTGGATTTGCTGGCCTCGGTCGAGGTCACCCTGTATGTTGGTTATCTCAAGGCCTTAGCTTGTTTTTCTTGGTCATGGGCTGGGGCCCACCCAAAACTATTTTTGCTGCCATCCTGCATTTTTATTCTATCACTTAAGTCTTGCAAAATGGCGTTACTGCTGTTTTAGCATTAAGGCTTTTATTAGCTTGAACCGGCCATATACTGTCAGTGTGCCCTTGTGTGAGGAATTTTTGCCATCCAGCCCCAGACCATAAGTGAATTTGGTGCTATTCTTAACTCCAGCCTGACTTAGCATGCCTTGCTAGTATTGATTATTCATGAGGAGGGGAGGGAAAAGACAGAGGGTCTTACCAGAGGGCCCAACACTATTAGAGAAACCTTCCTAACAGAAGCACTTGGGAACTCTCAAAGAGCACAATAAAGAATAATCACATGCACATTGTGGACTATTATTCATAGGAATATTAATGTACAACAAGTTCTTAGGTCTTTGCGGAAATAGCTTATATAGGAATAATTTCAACTTTAATACTTTCCTTAATGATTTAAATGTTATTAATTTGTTGTAGAGGGATCCCAGATTAGAGTGACTAAGGAAGACTGGGAAGGATTTGAAATGGTGATTTTGTTTTTTAGATGACGACTTCACAGTAGAGTGTAGAACTGTAGTCTAGACATAGGGTAAGCACAGGTATTCATAGAAATGTTCATTTCAACAGATGAGCAGGTTCTGTAGCAGCCAGTGACATGGAGAAATATGATAAAACCTCAAGGAGTCATACACCCCCCCACTTTTGTGATGTACTTCTTTTCTGGAACCTTGGGATCCTACATTCCATTCTTACCTCACCTGGCAATCCATTTTCCTGAGACCTTCAAAGGTACTGGCTGCTCTAGTTGTCTGGTCCTCTAAACTCAGGTGAATCAAGGTATTTAAGTCTTTCTGGAAGGAAGTTTTGTCCTCTTTAACTGGTTGTAAGTTCTTTCTGGGGAATGCCCCTAATGATAATGAGTTTTTTGGCACAGATTAGCCCCACTGTTAGGACCCGACCACCATGGCTTATCTGTACCATCTATCTTAAATCTCTCAAGAAACGCACAGACACTCATATTAAGTTCATGCTGTTTAGCCTATTCTCAGGCTCATTGCTAGATAGCTCCTTCATCTTAAATCAAGCCATTCCCATCAATCTTCTGCCACACGGCATGTGGCTCACCTGTGTTTCTTACATGTTGCTTCTTTGGGTGTCTGGCTCAATCTCTGTGACTCTGCCCTTCTACTACCTATTCTGGTTTCACTGCCTGCTACTTTTTTTTTATGGTGCCAGTCATCGGCCAAAAAGTCTTTTATGTACAGCGTATAGAAAGACATGACTATAAATTTGGTTATCACAAATGACTATTTATCTGCATTTGTATATTTTACAACTTTTAAGTGAATAACATGAACACCATACCTTAAACAACAGTAGAAAAATATATACCGCATAACAAAATTAATCTTAAATTTGTATCAATAAACCAAAATCCATACCAATGTAATGTCTGTTCAGATTAACAGTTGATTATGGTATTAAAGTAAATTCAATAATCTAATTTTTAAAAAATCACTCATATACAATATGCCCTTTTTGTTAGATAGAAATTAACAATGACAATTAACCATTCCTAATGAAAACAAACATTTATAAACTATATTTTGGGAATTTGGACATAACATTCATTACTACTTCGTGCTGATTATGGGGCTCTGACAATCTTACAGGCTCTTGAGACTGGTTCATCTTAGTCTTGAAGCTGACCTGACCATATCTTCCTATCAGAGAATTTACAGGAGGTCTTGGTTGGTGAAATCCTATTTGCCTGGAAGCAATCCACAGGTTCTCATCTTCTGTGGAATCAAAAACAGAACCTCTATGTGTGTTAAAAGAATATGTAGACTGGAAGATAAAAGAAAGAAGGTAGAGAAAGTCTTTCAAAAAGAGAAATAGAGGAATAAAAATATAATAAGCCACATAGAGATGGAAAATACACATTTTAACCCATTGAGAGGTTGTCTCTATCTGAATCTGTTTTACTGAGTATCATTAATCATTTTTTACCAGAAAATATTTTTAAAATGCTAGTAGTCTCTCAAAGAGCCACATAGATATTGCCAACAAAGCTGAGTCAGGAAGTTCTCTTAAATGGGCAGGTCTCTGTTTGCTGCCAGCAGACAGAACAAACCCAAGAAAAGGCCAATATCAAACAGCTGTCTTTGACTCTGTTCCCTTTTGTTCAAAATAAATGGAAACCTTACATCAAACACATGCTACTGAGTCTCCTATGAGACTTTGACATCTGGCCTGCTTGCAGTTTATTCTTGCTGCAGCTAGTCCGCTGACATTTTGTCTGTGGTCTGGATGTGACACCATCCCTGTATCATGACTGACTTCAGAGACACAATTTTAAAGCTGCCCTTAGATCAGTTTCTGTGTTCTAGAATTCTTTGTAAGCTTTCTCAGGCTTTGGGTGGGTATATTTGGTCCATGTTAGGATGCCTTCTGTAACAATGAGGATTCTGGCACAGATTAGCCCCACCGTTTTGACCTGCACGCTGCTGCTTATTTGGACCAGCTATCCCAAGTCCCAAAGAAATGCACAGACACTTTTATTAACTTCATGCTGTTTGGCCTATGACTTAGGCACATTGCTAGCTAGCTCCTTCATCTTACCTCAACCCAGCACATCTGAGCCATATATCCCTTTCTTTCACCACTGAAAACCATCAGTTACAGAGACCATTAAATCTGTGGCAATCCCCTCACCATCTTAATCTTAGAATATACCACAGATGCCTACATAATGCAGGACTCTTTAGCATAAAACTGCTGTGTAAACTAATTAATAGGATGATACAGAATTATTTGAGCCTAGAGTTTCTCTGTCAGCTTAGCATCATACTTATACCATGTATCAAGGAAATACATGAAGAGTCAGTAATGATGTTACATACAGATTTACATTGCAGGAGGTTCCAAGAAATATGTCTTTTATATAAAAATCCCAAGGCTGAAGTTTGATGGCCAGGAATCACATGATATATGGGGAGAACATATGGTATTCTTTGACATATAATGACATGTGAGTCATGGGCACATATACAAACACACACTGAATAAAACTGTAATGAAGTATTACAACATATTTGAAGTCCCTTTGTTACCTCTCTAACACAGACATGTTAGTTTTTACACTGCCCTTCTCTTTTGAGACCAAGTCTTATATAGTACAGAGTGACTTTGAACTATTCCCATCTTCATATCTCATTTTCCTAAGTGTTAAGAACAGAGGTGTTCACCATCAACACTAGCTGCCAAAGATAATTTGTTCTAAGTTTTATTTATGATTTATTTTATTTTACATTCCAACCACAGTTTTCTCCCTACCTTTTTTAAAAACATAAATGTCATTTTGATGTATGCATCCCCCTGCCTTCCCTCCCCCCAATCCCTCCCAGTCAGACTTCAGCAATTCCCATACCCATCCCCCATCTTCTCCCACAGAAGGGCAAGAAGTCCCAAGGTAGGTCAGCTCAGTGTGGCACATCCACTCCAGGCAAGTTCTGTTCACTCATCCCAAAGAAAAGGCTGGGTTAGGTGTTCCTCTATAGGGAATGTGCTCCAAGGTGCCAGCCCACACAGGAACACAGTCTGATTCCACCCCTTGAGGCTCCACATACTGCCCATACCAATCTACCTACAGATGCCTACCCTTGGAGGGCCTAGTTCCTTTTCCTGATGGATCTCCAGTGGGTATTCTTGATTCATTGAGCTCCCTAGAGATCCAGAAAGCCATCTATGTGGGACTCTTCTTCATAAACCCTATCCCCCTGCTCATATAGCCTCTCCCCCCTGCTCTCAGCATGACCAGGAGCTCAGCTGAGTGCTCAGCCATGGATCTCTGCCTTCACTTCTATTCTTTGTTGAATGCCCTATCTCTTTTCTATTCCCCCATCCACTTCCCAGAAAGGTCATCTTCTCCTATGGGAGTTAACAAAGCATGGCATATCAAGGTTGGACGCACCCTTGCACCAAGGCTCAACAAGGCCTCACACCACAGGGAATAGGTTTCAAAAAACTACCTAGTGTGCCAGGAAAGATACTAGTCCCACTGCTAGAGGGCCCATAAACAGACCAAGCTACATAACTGTCACATACATGAGGAGGGTCCAGGCCAGTCCCATGCAGGCTCCCTATCTGTTGGTCTAGAGTCCATGAGTTCCCATGAGCTTGGAGCAGTTGTCTTTGTGGTTTTCCATGACATGATCTTGACCCCTGTGCTCAGCCATTGCTTTACTGTGGATCTTTGCATCTATTTCAACTTTACTGGATGAAGTTTCAATGATTGTAATGAGGGTGCTCATCAATTTGATTACCCAGGAAGGCCAGTTCAGGCACCCTTTTTGCTATTATTAGGAATCTTAGCTGGCATCATCTTTGTGGATTCCTGCAATTTTTGTTGGCACCAGGTTTCTCTCTACAACCACAATGTACCCCTCTATGAAGATATCTGCTTCATTTCACTCCCTCTCTGTACCTCTCCCAACTCAGCCTTTTTGATCCCTTGTCTGTATATCCTACACTCTACCTCCCAATCCTAATTGTTTAGTTTCCCCCTTTCAGGGTGATCCATGTCTTCCTCTTAGGGTACTCCTTGTTGCCTAGTTTCTCTAGGAAGATGGGTTTTAGCCTCCTTATATTTTGACTTCATACTATCCACATATGAGTATATGATTTATTTTAATTGATATACAACAATAGTTAAATACTGTGTTGTGATTCAAGATATACATAGGTGTGTTCTTGTAAAATATAGGCAATTAATATTTACAAGTCCTTATGTAAATGAAGTTTATAACCTCTCTCTTCTACTATTTTCTGGTAAAATTGGGAAATGAATGCAGGGACCACTTATGTTAGGAAGGAATCCTATAGATTAAATCATGTAATAATCAGCCTGGTCTTGATCTTACTTTGTAGCTTAGACAGGCATTGAACATAGAACATTTCTATCTCACCTTCCCAACTAACTTGTACTTCATGTGTAGCCGTGAGGTTTCTTGGTCCTGGGTGGCCAGAGTTCTAGACCCACAGACCTGCGTGCCCAGACCCCTTAACCTCCGGGGCTGATCAGCTCCCCCCCCAAATCATTCAGATGCTTATATTAAGTTCATGCTGTTCAGTCTATGGCTCAGACACATCCCCAGATGGCTCTTACATCTTAACTCAACCCATTCTCATTAATCTTTCTGCCACATGGCCCATGGTTCTCTTGTGTTCCTTTCCTGCTTTTTCTTGGGCTGTTGGGTCGATTTGTCTGACTCTGCCCTTCTTCTCATACCTATGTTGTGATTTCTCCTCCTACTTTTTCTATGGTGCCTGTCATGGGCCAAAACAGCTCCTTTATTTAAAGATTGATATTCACAGCACACAGAAAGACATTCGCATTTCAATACATGCGTACGAATGGACTTTTGGCTTCTCTTTTCCTTCCTCAAAGATTCACCCTATGTAGCTATAAACCATAGTTACTAAAGTGTAGTGAAAAATACCAGCAGCTATACTAATTACTACCTGTTCCTGTCATACCTCCTTCTTTCCATACCCCACCTCTCAGTGGCAACTGTTTCATTCTTAGCTTCTATGAAATAAGTTTCCATGTTTCTCATATGAATGAGAACACCTATAAATCAATTCTGATTTTTAAAGAAGAGTCTTGACTCTGGTACCTTAAACCACTTGGATACGCTGAAATTCATGGGAACCTGAAAGATATGGTTGGGTCTTGAATGGAGGGAAAGAATAATGAAAGAGACATCTTGATAAGGAGACATTTTGTGGTTAGGTCAAGACCTGTCCTAAAGAAAATTCTCACAAATCTCTAAGAATGACCCCAGCTAAGACTGCTAGAAATAGTGGATAGGTATCTTGATTTGACCATATCCTGTAATCAAATTGATGACTACTTCAATAGGAATCAGAGTGCCTTTACCCAGCCTCTAGTTTTGCTTCTTTGTTCTATTGTTTTAGCCTCCTCCCATCATGTCTTCTACTGTGAGAGTGGTCTACCTTTCAATGCAGCAATAACCATATCTGACCAGTCTTTAGGGATCATTTATTTACATGTTGACCAAAAACTTTAACATTTGTTTTACAAACTGTAATTACATACCTTAAGTGATGATTGCTTCTTGAATATCCTTAAATCTAATGCTCATACAAGAGCCCAAGTAGCTTCTGAACAATTTTTAACATATTTTGATTCCTTCAACATTACTGAGTATACTGTTTGGCTCTTTGGAAGCCTTATGTTGCTTCTCTCTAATCTTGTAAGTCAATGTTGAGATTATGTCTTAAATTCTTGTTTCAATATGAATATTTCTGTTTTCTCGCTTAACAGGCTTTTCTAAGGCTTTCTTCTTGGCATTCACACTAACTGACTTTTTAAGTGATAGAACAGAAATAATCAAAAAATAGTATTTATAATAAACATTATGACATTATTTATATTCTCCTTTACTGGTTCTAGTTTCAATTCATCTAGAGTAATATTAACGAAAGACCAACCATGCTATTCCATCATGCTACTCTTTATCATTTTTGAAGTGTGAATAAGCTCTCTCTCTGCTTTAGGTATAGTTCCCATTTTAAGAAATCCCAATTTACTCATCAAACTTGTTGTCAATGATGATTCAGATGACTATGAATGGGGGCAGCTACTTAGAGTCCAAAAAGAGGAAAAACACAACCCCCACTAAAAGAGGGAGGCTGCTGTCTGAAAAACTTGCCCAGATGAACATGGAGAAGACACACATGTTGTGGACTATGCTTAACGCTGGAGGCTAACTCCTAACAGAAAACTGAGACAGCTGGCCATGTATAGCTCTGGCTGGCAAGGTCTTTTTTTTCCTAATTCATGCCCCGAAAGTTGAGAGTCAAATAATGTACAAACTCTAGTTATCATGTATTGAAATCCCTGAGTCAGATATTGATGAAAAGCTAGAATATGAGAAAGAGGACACAGAACACAGTCAATTCTCACCCAACCAACTTCTCAGGATGAACAGGGTAAATGTTTCTCTTTTCAAGGGTCCTCAGCCTGACTGGTCACTTCTACATAAACATGGTTACTAGGCCTAAGTAGTTCACTAAGTTTCTAGTACCAGCCAACATCACCTGATTTTTAAAAATTATTTCCTTCTGTCTACTGTTTTTGAATTTGGTTTGTTTTTATCAAATTCTTGTGTTATATCAATAAGTCATTTATCTGTACATTTTTTGTAAGTGTAGCACTTAGGGCTAATAACTTCCTCCTTAAAAATGCCTTGACTGTTTCTTGAAGGTTATATCATGGTGGTTTTTCTTCATTTAGTTCGAGGAATATTTTAATTTTTTGGCCCATTCATCATTTAATAATGAGGTGCTTAATCTCCATATGTTTATACATTTAGTAGATTTTTTTGTTTGGTGTTGATTTTAAGTTTATTGCATAATGGTTGGGTAGGATACGTCAAATTATTTCAACTTTTCTGTATGTAGTAATGCTTTTTTTTTTAATTTGAGCATATGTTATATTTTGAAGAAGCTTCCCTGTGCTGCTGAGTAGAATGTATATGTGTAAACTCTTGGTATTTGTGTTGAATCATCTGTAGGTATCTATTAGATTCTTTTGATAGAAGATGTCATTTAACTCTGAAGTTTCTCTAGTTTTTTGGTCCAGACATCTTATCTATAGAAGAAATTGGAGTGCTGAAATTTCCCACTATGTATGGGTTTATGTTAGTCTAGGTCTTTAATTTTATTAATATGATTTGATGAAATTGAGTGCACCATAGTTTTATGCATGTCTTTAGTATTGTAATATTTTATTAATTGATTGATACCTTGATTAAAATTAAGTTCCTTCCTTTGCCTATAGTTTTTGCTTCAAACACTATATTGAAAATTATTGGGCATAGTGGTTTTTTTCAACTCTTTAAACATATCAGACTTGTTTATTCCTTAGAAAAATAAGACTGTAGTGGGCAATGAAGTTTCAAAGTTGTGTGTATGTCATTTATAAATAAAAAACACTATCTAAACAAATGTCTGTGTTTAGAAGTCAGTAAAGAAAAAATGTTCTTGCAACTCAGCACATAGAATAATATAAAACATCCTTATTATCAGAATATCCAAAAAAAAACAATTTAAAAATAGATTGTCCCTAACTTTTATATTATGTATTATGGATATAATTGTTTTTATATTTCTTGTTTATAACTGAAAAAAATTGTATTTGTAATTCCTGATAAATGCATAATTTATGATAATATTTGTATATTTTGTGGCAAACATAATATATTTGTATACACATTCATATATACCAGTAAAGGTTAGGGCATATAAGGTCAATAAATTAGAAAGTACTAAAATAATGAATACTTTAACAATTTACATGCTTTATGGTAGGATAATTAATACTCAACATATAAAATGTCCATGTTACAGACTTTCAGAAAGGTAATATGTCATTGTTAGATAATCAACTGGCAATAAAATTTTCCACTTTCTTATTAATTTTAGAAATACTATCATTGTCTAAAATTTTACCTGTCATCTCATTGATTGAGGAAAACAGAATATGGCAAAAGTAAAATTACATGTACAGTTTAGAGATTTAAATCAAAAACCCAAATACATGTGCAAATAAGAAACCATTTACTGCCAAATTAAAAGGAAAATAAGCTGTGATTTCCAAGTTTATTTAGTCTCTCTAGTAGTATTGAGAGAGGTAATTTAACCTGTTTTTCTCTTGTCTTTGAATAAGGTAATTTCTGTCTTTTAGTGGATGCATAAATAGACCATTCACCTTCAGTATTTGCTAACAACTTGGTCAAGTATTGAGACACATCTCTCCCTCTGTTTTTCTGAATTTACCTTCTAAGGCACTCTACGTGGTTTTTCTTTTTATCATTTTGCATTTTTGTAGTGCTGGACATGAAACCCAGGGCCAAGACTAGGAATACTCTAGAGTCCTGACTTGTTTGTATTTTTAGAGTATCGCTTACAATCTTTTCCATTTAGAACAATGCTGGCTGTGGGAATGCCGTTTTTTTGTACTGTGACCTAAAATTAATTTGAAAAAAATAAGTCAGAAGAAAACACACTGAGAATATGAAGTGAAAGTTTTAGTGCTGTTCTCCAGGTCCACAGACCATTTCCTTTCCTGACGAAGTCTCAGTCATTCGGAGTAGGCCATTATTGACAGACCAGTACCCATGATGGAAAGTCTAGAGAGCATCAGGGGACCAGTGTAAGCATATACTATTAGAGAAACCTTCCTAACAGAAGCACTTGGGAACTCTCAAAGAGCACAATAAAGTGTAATCACATGCACATTGTGCACTATTATTCATAGGAATATTAATGTACAGCAAGTTCTTAGGTCTTTGGGGAAATAGCTTACATATGAATGATTTCAACTTTAATACTTTCCTTAATAAATGATTTAAATGTTAATAGTTTATTATATAGAGATCCCAAGTTAGACTGATTAAGGATGCCTGGGAAGGATTTGAAAAGGTAAGTGATTTTTTTACATGAACAACTTCACAGTAGAGTGTACAACTATAGTCTAGACATACGGAAAGCACAGGTATTCATATGTTCATCTCAACAGGATAGCAGGTTCAGTAGCAGCCAGTGACATGGAGAAATATGATAAAACCTCAAGTAGGCATACACCCCCACACACCTTTGTGATGTACTTCTTTCCTGGAATCTTGGGATCTTATATTCCATTCTTACTTCACCTGGCAATCCATTTTCCTGAGACCTTCAAAGGTACTGGCTGCTCTAGTTAGCTGGTCCTCTAAACTCATCTGAATCAAGGTACTTTAAGGCTTTCTGGAAGTAAGTTTTGTCCTCTAGGTTTTTCATATTGGCATCTAGTGCATTGAGTTTTCAGACCCACAGACCTACAGGCCCAGACCACGTAGCATCCGCAGTTGTTCAGGCCCCCAAAAATGAGTCAGACACTTACATTAAGTTCCTGTTGCTTGGTTTTTGGCTCAGGCACATCGAAAGCTGGCTTTTACCTCTTAACTCAACCCATTCTCATAAAACTGTCGGCCATTGGCCTGTGGCTCACTTGTGTTCCTTATATGCTTTTTCTTGGATGGCTGGTTTGATTTGTTTGACTCTGTCCTGCTTCTCCTATGTATGTTGTGATTTCCTTTTCTATTTTTTCTATGGTGACTGTCACCAGCCAAAACAGCTCCTTTACCTAAAGATTGATATTCACAGCACACAGAAAGACATTCTCACATCATTACATGCATAGAAATGGATTTTTGGCTTCTCTTTTCCTTTCTCACAGATTCACCACATGTAGCTTTAAACCGTAGTTACTAAAGTGTACTGCAAAATACCAGCGGGTATACTAATTACTACCTGTTCCTGCTGTACCTCCTTCTCCCCATAACCCACCTCTCAGTGACAACTGTTTCATTCTTAGCTCCTATGAAATCTGTTTCCATGTTCTTCACATGAGAGAGAACATGTCTACCTGTTGTAGTAGGTTCTCGGGTCCTGGGCAGCCAGAGATCCGAGACCCACAGACCTGCCACCCAAGACTGCTTAGCTGGCCACCGCTGCTCAGATCCCCAAAAACAACTCAGATGCTTATATTAACTTCATGCTGTTTGCCTACAGCTCAGGCACATTGCTAGCTAGCTCTTACATCTTAAATCAACCCATTTCTATTAATCTGTCTGCCACATGACCCATGGCTCACCTGAGAGTCTACATGTTGCTCCTTGGGCGGCTTCAGCTCCATCTGACTGACTCCACCCTGCTTCTCCTACCTAAGCTCTGATTTCTCCTCCTACTTCTTCTATGGTGCCTGCCATGACCCAAAACAACTCCTTTATTTAAAGATTGAGATTCACAGCATACACAAACGCATTCCCACATCACTTCCCCCTTTCTGTCTAATCAAAAAGGAAGGTTTCAATTTTAACATAGCAAAATTACATATAACAAAATAGCTATCAAGCAAGAATTACAGTTACAATATTTAGTCTATTTGTATTTAGCAAAATTAAAGAAAATACTCTATCATCTATCTTATCTTTATGAGTCTAAAGTTTTATATCTAATATACCTTTTAAATGACTAAGAAAAACTGTACCTGTAACTATATAATCTTCAACTACATCAAAGACCACAGAAGGATATATTTACCCAAGTAAACCAGAAGTGCAAGCGACTTCTAAAATCTAGAAAGGACAGAGATGACACCTATCTGCCTGGACAGTCACCCAAAGTTCTTTTATAAAGTTGGGGCATCCATCTTCAGCCTACAGGCCCAGAGTCTCTTTTCATTTCAGTGAAGCAGGAAATCTGCTCTGCCCATTCTGGCACAGTTCATCAGTTGCTTCTACTCGAGTCCTGAAGAATATCTGACAGTTTTCCCTGCAAAGCAGGAACCTGAATGACCATCTAGGCTTGTTCTGCCAAAGTTCAGAGGTTATCTTCTTATGGAACATGCATGTCCAGTTTAAACAGCATACTGTCAAGCAGTCAATATAAGAACAGGTCCTTATCCAGTGGCTAACCATTGCCACAAAGAGAGTAGACTCCATATGGAGTTTCTTCGATGCCCATTTTCCTGTTGAAGTAAATTAGTGCTGCCAGGAGCAGACCTGTCTCACTGTCCAGAAAAGTCTAAGCTCTTAAAACATTTTAAATGCCATATTCTGTAGGTCTTAGAAGTATTTGAAGATTACCTACCTAATTGAAATATATCTTTGTATACCTAAAAATCTTAACTAACCTAACTATAAGTTTGATTATCAAAAGTGACTATTAACCTTCATTTCTTAATTATACACTACAATTTTAAAACAGTTACATGAACATCATACCTTAAACAAGAATAGAAAAACACATACAGCATAACAAAATTGACCTTAAATTTGTATCAATAAACCAAAATCTATACCAATGTAAAGCATTTTGAGATTAACAGCTGATTTCCTGATCTAAGTAAATTCAATAATCTAATTTTTTAAAAATCATTTATATACCATATCTTCTTTTTCTTCTTAGAAAGAGATTAACTATGACATTAACCATTTATAATGAAAACAAACATCTAGAAACAATATTTGGGGAATTTGGGCGTAGTTTTCCATTACTACTTCCTGCTGATTAAGGGGCGTTGAAAGTCTCACGGTTGTTGAGGCTGAATCAGTCTGCAGCTCTGAAGCTGATATGGCCATCTCTTCCGTCAGAGATTTTTTCAGGGGGTCTTGGTTGATGAAACCATATTTGCCTGGAAGCAATCCACAGGTTCTCATCTTCTGTGGAAACAAAAGCAGAACTCTTCCAAAGCAATAAATCCTTAGACACAAATTTCAAAATCAAAATACCTTTAATATATATATTCTTGTTTAACTTAGTAGCCTTTGTGTTTGCAATTCGTTGTCTTTTTGCAGTTAGCTCATTAACAGTTAAAAAATTAAAAGAAAACACAATAACAACCAAAATCCAGATTTTGTGTCTATTTTCCATCTTTAAGTGGCTTATTATATTTTTATTATTCTATTTTTCGCTTTAAAAACTTTTTCTAACCTCTTTCTTTTCTCTCTGAAGCCTTTGTACCTTTTACAAACATTGTAACCCGTTTGCAGGTTTTTCTTTATATCTGAATTTGTTTTATTGTGAATCCTTAACCCACTACTGCAGATGGCGCATCCAACGTGGGTCGATTATCCACTTAGAGCCTGAAAAAGATTAGAAAGGGTTCTAGATCACAGAAACTGAGCCAAAGAAGCTTCCCAATTGTGTATACGAAGCGGGCCATTGTACAAAGAAAGCATGGTCCGGGTCACATTCAAAATGGCGCTGGCAGACTGGAGGCAGGCAGTATAAGCTGCAATCAGGCGGGTTCCTGAAATCTCACAGAAGACTCAGTAGCATGTGATTGATTTTAGATCTCTGTTTACTTTGAACAAAAAGGAAACAAATTTTCTTAGTAGCAGCATTTTCTCAGGTGTGCTCTGTTCACTGGCCACAAACAGAGACGTGGTCCCTTTAGGAGAACTAATGCCTAATTTGCAAAAACTATGCTTTTTTTTAGAGAGTGTATTTTGAAAACTCTTAAGGTTAGAAGATGATTAAGGATTCACAATAAAACAAAACAAGGCCCTAAACTATCTAGTTCTCATGCACTAATATCTCCCTATTTCAGAAGGTAGCATTCATGTAAATGTATGGGCTCATCGTTTGAGGGAAAGAAAACATCGAGTGATATATGAAGAGATCAGTGAGCCTGAAGAAGAAGATGATGATGAGGATGACTAAATCTGTATGTGGTCCTTTGACACATCTCCCAAACCCCAGAATACATACTTTTCTTATATAATATTAGATCACTTATCCACTTCTAGTCCTCTGGGGTGCAACACTGAAGCTGAAGTATCATATCATGCTTCCTTTACTGCAAAGCTGGGTAATTTGGAGACCTTCCCTACCCAGGATGCTATGAGCTCCCAAATCCCAAGTCAGCTCTCAAAGTACAGGCTACATCTTACTCTGGTTTAGAAATTTAAGGAAAAGAAAAGTGAGGCAGTCACCTTGCTCTGAGAAAAGGGTTTGCCTGTGTAGCACAGGCTTTGAGGTTGGGTGAGAAGAAAGCATGTAGGCTGTGAAGGACAGGAGGAAACAGACCGTTGAGTAGGTAGTGTGAATTTGCTAGTGTTTCTTTTCTTTCTTGTCTTAACCACAGAGCATTGAAATAAGCAGCACATACTTACTCCCCTGTCTGCACACAGGCGACAAATCCAAATTTCATTATCTGGATTTTCTTGATAACACACATGACCATCATTTACCTAAGAGTTGGAAGTTCAGTGTAGATCAATGCTCTAATCCTACCAGTTACAAGTGAATTATAATATCTGATTCTACCGATTGAACCTCGGTCTTCCTGCATATAAGACAAGTGCTCTACCACTGAGATATATTGAACTAGTAGTTGATGTTTTATTGCTAACAAAATGCCTGGTAAAAATAAAGGATGAAAGGCTACTTTGGGCTTATAGTTTCAGTGAGTTCAGTTGATAGATGCATTTCCCATACGTGCAGCATGTGTTCCTCCCTTCTGATTGACTGGCATACCAAACAGAACCAGGGAAAAGGTATCACTCTAGAAAAATATTAGACATACTGCCAGAGATTTAGGACTTTATATGAACTTGTATCAATGATGAAATATTTATTTAGCAGAAATCTTAGGAAGGTGGTCTAACAAATGTGGGACTAGAGGCTGAAGCACTAACAGATGCCTAGTACAAGGTCAGACATAAATTGCATTAAAGACAGAAGATGTAGGGCTAAAGGACCAGGCAAAGAAACCCACCCTGGTCCTGGAACTTGAGCCAGTGAAAGAAACACTGTAACTCTGAAGCCAGAACCAAAAAAAAAAAAACCACTCCCTGACCCTGAAACCAGAGCCAGTGAACGAAATATGCGCTGACCCTGAAATTAAAGCCAAAAGGATAAAAAGGACAAGTGAAAGAAACATAATTTAGGCCTGAAACCAGACACAAATCTGCTTCTGACAAACTAAACCAGCCAATCCCTGAACAGGAAAAGCAACCAATCCATGAGCATAAAATCTAGCACCCTGACCCTGAAATCTGAGCCAAGGAAAGAAACACTTGAGCTTTGAAACAGAAACAAAGAAACACACTTTGTCTCTGAAACCAGAGCCAACTCTTCCTCTGACCAGTTAAACCAACCAATCCCTGAGCAGGAAAATCAGCTAATCTCTAAGTAGAACATTTTCTCCCCAGAAACACTCCACCCCTAAGAAGCCCTATATAAGCCCCTCTACCTGTTTAGCTATCAGCTGTCCTTTTCCATCTGGGCAGAGGCAGCCACTCTCCTGGATTCCTTTCCCAAACAAATCTCTTTCATAAAAGAGTTTTTGGTGAATATCTTCTTTTGCTGGTGAGGAGCAGATTTTCCACTAGGAAGCTCCCTTAGAAGCTAAGTAGAGCAGCAGAAGAAGTGGATATCTCTGTTGCAAAGTTCCTTTTGAAGGGGTGAAACAAAGTTCAGGTTTAACAGTTCGTTCTCAGAGATGAACATCCCCACTGCATCCCAGCTTCAGGTATACCCTGACTTCCTGACAAGTCAAGATATCTTTCTCCTCACAGCTGTAGATATCCAGGATACCCTCCACAGCTGAAGGTATACCCTGATTTCCTGACAAGTTAGGATACCTTTTCCTCCACAGCTATAATACTTGCAGGTAAAGCCTGCTTTCCTGAGAAGACTGGATTGTATACCTTTTCCTACAGAAGATTTTAGAGAATAAAAGTTTTAAGGCTTATAGTTGAAGAACATAGAAGGTAAAAATGAGACCTGGGGCTTTGGACTTATGTAGACAACGGACATATAATCTGTGTGTGCTGTGGTCAGGACTAGACTTCATTAATATTACATGGCAGATACTCTGCGGTGAGTTGTTTCACACACCCATTTCATACACCATTCTTATGTAAAAACTATAATGCTCAAAGTAGCTCTCCTAGTGGTGATAGAGGTAATATGGATTCCTACAAATATGGCTCTGATGAACTAAACTCCAAGTCTTGTGGAAAGGTAAGAGACAGATGATCTCTGCCCCAGTACTATGTGAGGATGGAGAGAGGAGTCATAGGTGTTGATAAATGATCAATCATGTTAAACAAAACAAGCCTAGTGCAGAAAGACATATGAGTCAGGCTTAATTGCAATGAGTAACAACATTTAAATTTGTGTTTTGTGTAATTCTGTGTGTTGGAAATGAAACTAGGGTACCATAATATAGGAAGCTGAGTCCTTAAAGAGGTAAAAAGAGTGACTCTATACATTGGGCATGAAGGTAACAGGGACAATTAGGAATAAAGAAGAGGACTAACAAGATGAAGACAGATGGTGGGACAAGGTGATTTCAATTTTGATGAGAAACCAAGAACATAAGGATATGTCATTATGAAACCTACTACTTTCTATGCTACCATAAAAAATGAAGTAAATATAGTCCTGAGGATGAAATACTAAGAGAAAACAGTGTATGTTTGAGTCACAATTAGTGGATTCTAGTGGAGAAAATAATCTTATATTTAGAGAAAACTGGGATCCATGAAAGTGGAAGTTGAAAACTGGCCATTCTTGTCACTCTCTAGAAGTTCCCTTACCCTATCATCTGTCTCACTAACACCCACTATATGGCCATCAGAATAATCACACATGTCAAATAGAAATTAAAGACCACTCTCAAGCACATGTTAATGGTGACAGACTGATGACTTCTAGCTGCAGTAGTATGCTCAGAAGTCTGTAGGATGGACCTTGTATTATAGATTTCTGAAAATATGGCCCAAACTATTTTGTACTGAAGTCATAGGATGGAAGAATAATAGCCATGGCTCAATTCATTTATGGATATTTAAGTATTCCACATACACATTTATAGAGATTAAATGGATATGATTTACTTTGAACATATTAGACACCCCCAAATTGTAACTATTTATGAAAATACCAAATACACAATGAATACAACTTAAATGATCCAAGTGCCAATGGAAGTTCTGTATCTAAGTTATTCAGAATTCAATCTGTGTGTGCATCAGGATCTTGCTCCCTGGAGGATACTCAGCAGTTACAAATACAACTGGAAATGACACTGAATCTAGGTGTGGTACCAGTCTAAAAGGGTATTTTGCTTTCTAGGTTTGTTGCTATGGACTGCTCTTTTAAGGATCAGATTCATCTGTGGTGATATATTGTGCACACTCTAATAAAGTTTGCCTGAGGATCAGAGAACAGAGGCAGCCACAATTAGCCATAGAGGTCAGGGAGTGGTGACACATAACTTCAATGCTAAAATTCCAGAGGCAGGGGAAGAGATTGGTCTGGGTCTCTGTGAGTTCCAGACCAAACAGAGGCAGGTGGTGGTACACACACCTGTAATCCAAGCATATGTGATCCCACACTACTGCTTCCAGTTCTTGGGAAACACAATGTCTTTAATCAAAGCACTAGGAAGTTTGAACCAGGAAGTGAAATGGCTGGGCAGAGAAAAAGATATAAGGTGGAGGAGATATGATTTCAGCCCTTTCCCTTGGGTTGAGGACTCAGAGACATTCAGTCTGAGGATTCCTGGAGACTGGATCTATCCATTTTTTCCCTTTGGGGAATTTGTGAGGTGAGAAGTGACTGTGGCTTGTTTCCCTGTGTCTTATCTTTCAGCTTTTCCCCAATATTATAAGATCAACTACAATTAATGCAATATTCCTCCAGCCTCTTTAATAAGTCAGTTTTACAAGAGATTTAGGCTCCATTGCTGAGCCATCATCTACAATGTATGGCTCCAGGTACTGAATAAACTGGTGGTACAAGGAAATGAAAAGCACAGTTAACTGCATGTTTTGTTGTTTTAACTGTAGATCCTGGTAAACTGGGATCTTCCTTCAGCTCCTCTGGCTACTCTTCAGAGGTTCTGCCCAGATGCACTTCACCTCTCATTCTTCGTGTGTCCGGATTAGGGCTTTCCCCCAGAAATTCTTGAGAGTGGAAAATCTGGTTCCAAGTCACCAATCTTACCCAGCTAGATGAGTATAATTTTAGGAAGAAATCTATAGTCAAAAATTGAAAAGGGTATTGTCTTTAGGAATGAGATATCCTTAAAATAATCAATTGTAGGTAGAAATTTCTGTCTTGACAACATTTCCCAAATACCTAGCTGTTGCTTCCTAACTAATTGACTCAGAGGCTTAATATTACTTATAAATGCTCAGCGAGTAGCTTAGGCTTTTTAATAGCTGACTCTTACACTTAAACTAACCCATATTTCTAATTATGTTTAGTCATGTTGCTTGGTACCTTTTCTCAGTACAGCACCCTCATCGTGATTCCTCTATGTAACTAGGAGCTCCTGATTCAGCCCTTCTCCTTCTCAGCATTCTCAGTTTGGCTGCCTCATCTCTACTTCCTTCTTGTCTACTGGTCAATCAGTGTTTTCTTAAACCAATTTGAGTAACAAAATTTTACTATGTACAACAGGACTATTTCACAGTATTTCCCCCTTTGTCTACTTAAAAAGGAAGGTTTAAACTATAACATGTTAGAACTATATACAACATAACAGTTATCAAGAGAGAATTATATGATGACTTATCTCTCCCATACATCCAGGCCAGCAGGGAAAACCCCTGTAGGCTAGAATCCCCAATAAAATCCAGTTCACTGGATACCCTCAACTACAAGACTTGCCAAAGCCCGAACCCACCACAGAACTGGATGACTTCAGCAGCTACTTGAAACCCACAGATCCTCAGCACCTATTGGACCACGAGGTTAGTGATACCCAACTCAGAAAGAGATCCCAGTCTCCTGCAGACCAGGACTCCCCAGTGAAGCCTAGTTTGCAGAACACTCTTATATACAAATCCTACCCCATCACCTCATGTCCATAGTGATTACTTGATACTCACAGTCCCCCAGCATCTATTAGATCAAGAACCACTATAGGATTAAAAGCACCTTCTAGATCAAGAGCTCATATTGGACCAAGACTGAAACCCTGAGACAGATAATCTTTCAGCACTTATTACACCAAGAACAGTGCAATGTGACACAGAATATCCTATCTCCAACTGGACAGAGAGCCCAGACTGGACCAAGAAGGCTTCCTGATACACACAGCAAGAACAGATTGCACCAACATTAGCTCTCAGGGATAGTGACAAATCCTGCAACGGGCAGACTCTAGTTCAAGAATACATATAACAACATAAAGAACAATGTGGCATCACCAGACTCTGGCGATTCTACAACAAAATCTTATCATGACAATGAAAAAGAAAGAAGAAAGAAGAAGAAACAGAAGGAGGAAACACACAAAGTAAGAAATAGAGTCTGTGTTTTCTTTTCTTTTTAAAATGGTTGCCTTGTTCTAAAAGGATTTACACAAGAGTAAGTAGATGACATACTAAGGTGCTAGGTGGATATATGTGTACATGGTGTGATATTCTTTTTTCTTTAGGCCCGGGTCTCTCTACATAACCCGGGCTGTCCGGGAACTCACTGTGTAGACCAGGCTAGCTTCAACAACAGAGATCAGCTGGCCTCTGTCTCCCAATTTCTGGGATTAAAGTCACGCGGCCCTAGTCTTGGGCCTTCTGGTAAACTAAATAACAATGGTATATAAATGCTATTACCTGACAGTCATGAAATTCAAGCAGAACATCAATGAACTTATAAACACCTTCAGTTGTGCACATGTCCTTCTCAGAAAGAGGCTCTGAATTGTCAGTGATGGTGTATGTTATAGACCAATGCAGCAGAATCAGGGGCTAAGCCTAAGCCTGTGTTTGAAGAGTTTTTTTTGTATTGACTGTAAGTTATGTCCCCGATGTTCACACAAGGGCATGGGATCATTCCTATGAACACTTTCAAATGTGGCTTTCACATAACACTGGGACCCAAATCAAGTGTGCTAACAATCTGTGTCCATGCCTGTGAATGTCCACATTGGATGTTTTCACTGTTCATGAGTGCCTGGTAGCCCCTCCCCGCTGTACTGCTGCTGCTGGCCTTTTAGAGCTAACTTCTCAGAGACTGAGTCAGCTTTCACAACAGAACCAGAAGGCTTCACTTATAGGTCCCACTACACCACTGTCTTTCCATGTTTTTTTGGACATTCCCTGTTTTCTCTGGACAGTGAATTATGTATAGCTCGGAAGACAAGAATCCCTTCTCTTAATCTCCAATGAATAGCTACATCTGTGTCCTTTCCAGTCCCACAAACTCAGGCTACTTTCCCAAAGAATAGCTATCTTTGCCAAGTGCTCAGCTGTCTGTTGGTGTTGGGGCTACTAGCTATGACTACCAAACGCCAATATTTTAGCACTTGCCGAGGACAGATGCAGATGGAGATGGATTGATTGACAGGCTCTTGTTTCTTCTTTGATCCTCCTTTCTGGTGGCTCCCTTTGTCTGGCTTTAACCAGGTTACAATCCACAGCCCCAGAGATTTTATGTAATAAGGGGAGCTGTGAGAGATATCCATGGATCGTGTGGGAAGGAGCAATAAATAAGATATCTTGAGTTTATTAGGCACATGAGGAAGAGGTACAGGGAGGTAGGAATAGGACAGGAGGAAAAAGCATGGTTGATTTGCAGAAGGGTCAGTTTGGGAGAGCCAAGAGAGAGATGTCTTCATAAAGGGAGCCATTTGGGGAATACATAGAAACCTGGTGCTGGGGAAACATCCAAGAACCCACAAAGATGACTTGATCTAAGGCTCCAAGCAACAGTGGAGCAGCTGTCTAAACTGGTTTTCTCCTGTAATCATATTCATGACAACCCTCACTGTCATCATAGAACCTTCATCCAGCAACTAATGGAAGCAGATGCAGAGATCCACAGCTAAACACTGGGTCAAGAGCCCAGTGCAGTCTAAGTGAGGGAGGAGGGATTATAGGAGCAAAGGGGTCAAGACTATTATGAGGAAACCCACAGAGACAGCTGACTTTAGCTACTGGGAACTGTGGCAGGATTAAGGTGTGGCCAACCTGGAGCGGGTGTGGCCAATGCCATTGATAAGTGGCTGCTGGGACAGGAGGACTCTTTCTTCCTGGTTCCTGGCTGCTGGCTGTTGGAGAGACAGGATCAGAATCCTTCGTCTGTACATCGCTTGTCCATCACTCGGATACTCCAGTCCCTGTTCAGGTGCTACTATAAGCTGTTACTAATATCGTAAGTGTTGATTTATATTCTAATGAATGTTTATCTTGGACTAATGCCTTGTAAGTAAAACTCTGTCTACATCTGGTGCCCAACGTGGGGCTGGAACCCACGCCCCTGAGATTAAGAGTCTCATACTCTACCGACTGAGCTAGCCGGGCAATGGACGAGTGATGGACGGACAATGGATTCCGATCCTGTCTCTTCAGCAGCAGTAGCCAGGAACCAAGACATTAGAAACATTGTTTGAAGAACTAAAGAAAACATTGCCTGATTGGGGACTACAAATTGCTCTAGAAAAAGTACAGAGGGGAGATTCTATCAATTATTTAGGATATAAAATAGGTTTACAAAAAAATTAGGCCACAAAAGGTAAAATTAAATAGAGATAAATTGAAGACTCAACGATTTTCAAAAGTTACTAGGAGATATTGCTCATATATGGCCCATGATTAGTATAAAAAACTGTGGTGGGATTCAGGTGTCAGCTGATAAGGTCAAAAGACACTCATCCAGGGTCCTGGGCCCCTGAAGGGGGCGTGGAAACCCCATTGATAAGGGGCGTCTGGAACATGGGACTCTCTCTTTTTGGTTCCTGGTTTTTGGAGAGACAGGATCGGAATCCATCATCAGTCCATCACTCGTCCACCTTTCCAGACTCCAGTCCCTGTTCAGGTGCTACTATAAACTGTTACCTGTACTGTGAATGTTGGTTTATATTTTAATAAATATCTATCCTGTATTGGTGTCTTCTAAGTACACTCCACCTACATCTGTTGCCCAACGTCTCTGCCCACCCACCCAGTAGGTTGGGGATGGCACCTCATTTAGATGGCACTTCCACCTAGCCTGCCAATGCAGAGCTCAGGCGGATCCACCACTGTCTGCCAGTATGGCGCTACTCCTATAGAGTGCGGGTTGAGTAGACTGAGCAGGGCTTTGGTGCAGTGGTGACCCTGCCCAGCCTGCAGCTTCAGAGAATCACTGCTCAGTACAGGACCACCTAGCAATTCCTGTGGTTGCTTGGAAAGGCTGCGCGCAGTGTTTTGCTGTTCAGGCTGGGTGGTCCCCCACAGTTACTTGAAACAGCCCTGCAGTGTTCCGCCCAGCAGTTCCCTGAGCCTGCAGGGCTGTGTTTGTAGCTACTGGACCACCCAGCAATTCCTGTGGTTGCTTGAAAGGGTCTGTGTGCAGAGTTAAGCTGTTCAGACCCCGCCCAGCGGTTCCCTGTGGCTACCTGGGCTCTACCCTAGCTAGCTCATTTTGACCTGGAACTGCAAATTCAAGAGGCAGCTCAGACCCTAGCCCTGGTAACTAAGGGCAACCTTCTTCTCCCACTAGTTGCTGATTGAGACCCGGGGCAATTGTAAATTACTCCTGCAGGCAAAGGAAGGAAACAAAAACCCTTCTATCTTGTGATTAACATCTTGTTTTAACTTGTGAGAATTTGCTTTCTCCAAGGATTGTATTCTGCCTGCTGGGACCCTTTAACTCCACATAGGGTCCGTAGGTAGCTTCCTGTTGCTGAGAGTCTCTGCATCTACCATTCAGTTACTGTGACACCTGTAGACTATGCAGCATCATCACACCTGAATTGAGGTAATGGCTGACAATAATACTTTTGAGGAATTCAGGATATATTTTGCCACGATGGTTGACAAGTTTTTAAATGAATATCTTGAAGTATTCAATACCCTAGTCCTACTATTTTTTGGCTTGTTTCTCTATTTTGTGTTCCAAAATAAGAGGATGATGATGGAGGTCGCGAATGTGAACCAGCAATTACTGTCCAGATTCAGTGTTATGGAATTATCAAACGCTACGGTAGCAGATGAGGTAAAGCATATACAGAACTTAAATCAGCAGTTGTTGTCCAAGGTATATGACATGGAACTGTCAAACATTAAGATGGCACAAAAGATGGGTACTCTGGAAACTGGTTACAACAAGCTTTCAGATAAGGTTTCCTTTTTAGATATGGATACCACTGTACAAGAGAAATATAAGCTCTACATAAATGATGAAAACAAGAAACTTGTTGACTACAATAATAATGAGAACAAGAAAATCATTAATTATGTTAATGATGTAGATCTAAAAATTGCTAGCTCGGTGAGGTCTTTGGAAGGACTACTTCATCAGGAAAATCAAGCTCTGAGACTGGTAGTATCCAAAGTCCAGGAATGGGAACCTGTATTATCCAAAATCCAGGAATGGAAACCTGTAGTATCCAAAATCCAGGAATGGGGACCCATAATATCCAAAATACAAATTGGTTAGTTTTATTAATTTACACAAGTGGACAATGATGTGTGAGTACATAATAAATAGAATTCAACCGGACATAATAGTAATAGAAAAAGTGATATGTACAATAGAAATATAAAACTATTATTAAAGGATTATTTCAGCTAAAAATTTTTAACTGTAATGGCTAAGCAAATTTTCAGTAACACATATGCTAATTTTTAGGACTGTATGATTTTAATAAAGCTTCATAAAAAACTGTGTGTGAATAGTCATTCAAATATTACAGAAAAATTGACAATTAACCTAACAAAAATTTAGAAATCAAGATTCAAAGATTTATTTTTCAATTTATTGAAATATAAGCTGAAATGCTATAATATTATTGCCTAATACCATTTGGTAAATTTCCATCTGGCCCATGATGATTAGAGTGGAGTTCCAGAAATTTCCCATATACCCTTGAACTTCAATACTTCTGCCATCCAGTATCTTATATTGTTTCTTGGATGACCGTGGAAAGTATGAACATATGGTTCAATTTCAAGCTCATTACATATACTGGTGTTATATTTACTTATCATATACATATATACTTTTATATTTTATCTCATTTATTTTATTATAACAAGAAGTTGCTATATTGCCTAGTCTGGTCTCATATTTGTGAGCGCCAGTGATCTTCCTGTCTCAGCTTCCTTAGTATACGTGACTATTACAAGTATACACTTCCACACTTAGATGTTGCCTATAATTTATGTCAGCAGTAGGTCATTTGATAAAATACATATAAATTATTCTTATTCTAGATTATTTAGGGAAGGATGACAAAGAATTATACTTCTTCACTTCAGACACATTTTTTTTCTTTTCACATGGTTGAATTATAAATGGAGAATCTGTACATAAAGAGTCCTAATTATACTTTACATTAACATTTTTCAATGTAGAATGGACAACACCTCTTTTGCTTTGACATTTCTGCCTGTGACTCCCATACTCTGACATAGCAAATAAGGCTAAGTTTTTCTAAAATCACTCTGATGAGTTGAAAGAACAAATCTTTCGTTTCAAACATTTTTTGGCAAGCTAAAAGGATTGTAGAATATTTTATAAATATAAGCTTTGTGATGTGGGAATGTCCTTCTTTATGCTGTGAATAAATGACTGTTGGGGTCATTGCAGGCACTGTAGAAGTAGGTAGGGAAATCAGAGCATAGGTAGAAGAAGGTGGTTGAAGATAGAAGACACATGATCCAGCTTCCCAAAGAAGCAACATGTAAAGTAACACAGATGGGCCGCAGGCCACCCAACAGGACAGATCAATGGAAATGGGTTGAATTAAAATCGAGCAGAAACCTGTTGTAACATATGGTGCCCAACGTGGGCAGAACATCCAGGTAAAGCTGAGAAAAGCTTGAAAAGGATTCTAGAGCACAGAAAGGGAGCCAAAAGTGTCACTGAAGTTGGTCATGGTACAGAGATACTGTGGTGTTTGTTCTTGAATTTCAAAATGGTGCAGCTTAAATCAAGGCCAGATCTTGAAGTCTCACAGAAGACTTGTATAAGCTTCAAGCTACATTTGATTGATTTAAGGTTCCTGTTCACAATGAACAAAAATGAAGAAGAGTCAAAGACAGCTTCTTAGTAGCAGCATTTTCTTGGGTCCACTGTGTTTGTTGGCAATGAACAGAGACATGGTCATCTTAAGAGATGCTTCTTGACTGAGCCTTATTGGGAAAAACTCTGTGGCCTTTTAGGATGCCCTGCTGACAAATACTTGAGTGGAGTGAGCACCTAAGCATCCCCAGAGTTAGGTTGGTAACAGGTTTCATGATATTTCATATTGCTTCTTAGAATTGGAAAGATAAGCATGGCCCCAGTACCTCCACCATGTTGAAAAGTGGCCAAGTCAGTAGTCAGGGACCTAAGCTGTGGTGGAAAGATGGGAGCTCTGGACCGTAGGTCTATGGGTCTGAACCTCTGGATGGATGGGGCCAGAAACCTCTTGGGATCAGATATTCAATCTTTGCTGTTCGGCCAAAACTACACAGGAAATACAATAGACTGGATAATATCTCCTCCAAGGATATTCAGTTTCTGATCTCTGGAATTTGTGAATGCCACGTTATGTGGCAAAAGAGAATTTATGGATAATGAGACTACCCGGGATTTTATGAGACCCAGGTATGACATTAAGTTATGAAGAAAGAATACAGTGTGTGAACTGAAGAGGGAAAGTGTAACACGGCTGCCTTGATGATGAAGGAAAGGGGCAGAAGTCAAGGAATGTAGCTATAGCTAAGCTCTCTCTAGTAGGTGGGATTGGTAAATAACTTTTTTTCAAACTTTGGGTTGCTATTTTGTTTAATTGACCAGTCCTTTGTCTTGTAGAAGCTTCTAACTTTCAAGTGGTCCTATTTACTTATTGTTATTCTCAGTGTCTGTACCACTGGTGTTATATTTAGGAAGTGGAGATGTCCTTGCATTCAAAGCTATTTCCCAATTTCTCTTCTATAAAGTTCGGTGGAACTGAGTTTATGTTGAGGTGTTTGATCCATTAGGGCTTGAGTTTTGTGCAGAGAGATGCAAATAGATCTGTTTGAATTCCTATATGGGCCACCATCCAGTTGGGCCAGTACCATTTGTTGAAGATGCCATCATTTTTCCATTGTATATATTTGTCTCTTAGTCAAAAATCAGGTATTTCAAGTATGTGGATTAATGCCATGGTTGTCAGTTCAACATACCCGTTTTTCTATCAATAGCTCTATAATAGAGCATGAGGTTGGGTATTTATACATTATTACTGTGGCATTTACTATGTTGATCCTACCATTCCAACTCATGGGAAATCTTTCATTTTTTGATATTTCTTCAGTTTCTTTCTCCAAAACTTAAAGGTGTTATCATACCAGTCTCTCATTGGTTTGGTTAGAGTTACCCCAAGATACTTTATATTGTTTGTGCCTATTGTGAAGGGTGATGTTTCCCTGATTTCTTCCTCAGCTCCTTTGTCATTTGTATATAGGAGGGCTACTGACTTTTTTTTTTTTTGAGTTACAGTTGTATACTGCTTCGTTACTGAAGGTGTTTATCGGATGTAGGAGTCCCTCGTAAAATTTTGGGGATCACTTATGTATACTATAATATCACATGCATATATGGATAGTTTGACTCCTTCCTTTCCAATTTATAACCTCTTGATGTCTATATTAAATAATTGTGGAGGAGGGGATAGCCTCTTATTGTTCCTGATTTTATTGGAATCACTTTGAGTTTCTCTGCATTTAGTTTGCTGTTGGCTCTCAGCTTGCTTTATATAGCCTGTATTAAGTTTAGATATTTTCCTTGTATCCAAGATGTCTCCCAGACCTTTGTCATTAAGGGGTGCTGAATTTGTCAAAGGCTGACATGATCATGTGGGTTTTTTCTTTCAGTTTGTTTATGTGGTGGATGACATTAATAGATTTGTGTATGTTGAACCATCCCTGCATCTCTGGGATGAAGCCTGTTTGATCATGTTGAATAATTAATTTAGGTGTTCTTGAATTCACTTTGCCAGTACTTTATTGTATATTTTTGCTTCAATGTTCATGAGGGATATTGATCTGTAATTCTCTTTCTTTGTCATACTGTTGTGTGGTTGGGTATCAGTGTGCCTGGAGCCTGGTAAAAAAGAGTTTGTCAATGTTCTCTCTGTTTCTGTTTTCTTGAAAACTTTGAGGAGTGGTACTACCTCTTCATTGAAATTCTGGTGGAATTCTGTCCTGAAACAATATGTTAGTGGGATGTTTTTAGTTGGAAAATATTTGATGACTGCTTCAATTTCATTGGGATTCATGGGTTAATTTAAATTGATTATCTGATCTTGATTTCAGTTTGATAGGTGGAGCCTATCCAGAAAATTGTTCATTTGCTTTAGATTTTCCAATTTTGTGGAGTAGAAATTTTTCTAAGTATGACCTAGTGATTTTCTGGAGGTCTCAGTGTCTCTTGTTATATCTCCCTTTTCATTTCTAATTTTGTTCATTTGGATGTCACCTCTCTGCCTCTAAGTTCGTTTGGATAAGAGTTGGTCTGTCTTGTTGATTTTCTCCATGAATCAACTCTTTATTTCATTGATTCTTTTTATTGTTCTCTTTGTTTCTATTTTATTGATTTCAGCTCTCAATGTAATCCTGGTAGCTAGTCCTACTGGGTGAGTTTGCTTCTTTTTATTCTAGAGCTTTCTGGTGTGCTATTAAGGTGCTAGTGTGAGATTTCTCTCTACTTTCTTTATATTGGTATTTAGTGCTATGAACTTTCCTCTTAGCACTGTTTTCATTGTGTCCCACAATTTTGGGCATGCTGTGGATTCATGTTTACTTAATTCTATGAAGTCTTTAATTTTTTTCTTTATTTTTGACCCAGTGATGAATCAAATGAGCATTGTTCAATTTTTATGAGTTGGTAGGCTTTCCCCAGATCCAAGATTTCAATATTGTCAGCATATCTCTCTTGACATATTTTTATCCACCTCTTCTTACTAATTCAGGCTGGCTTAATTTCAGGTTTTTACTCTCGTTGCTTTATAATTATAAATTATAAATTATTTTGAAAATTCCATGTGAGTGCTATATTTACTTCATTTTCACCTCATTCCAACTCCTCACAACCAATTCCCTCTCAAATACATGACTTCTCATGCTATAATTGCTTTTGTCACATATATACTTAAATATCATAAACCTACTGAGTCCATGTACTGTTGCTACCCTGTATGTATTTAAAGTTGGCATTTGGGGATTGGACATGATTTTCTCTCGCTCTGAAGCCACTGGTTGCTTATAGCTCTTTATCTAGGGGTGGGGACTTATGAGATTTCCCCCATTAGCAATGGTACACTGACTGGTATTATCCTTCTGCAAGTCCATATGTCAGCCTTTCTGTTGAGATTTTAAGAGTACAGCATCCTTCTCAGGGCTAGAAGAAACTATCTAGCAGAGGACATCTCAGTCCTGTTTCCTACAATCTTGTGACTCTTCTTTCTCTATATTCCCTGAGCTTTAAGTGCAGGAGTTTCATGGTAGTTATATATGATCCTTGGAACTGGTCAATTTTCTTGGGAAGGTGTCATGAACTCAATACAAATTAGAATATTCTGAGAAGAAGCAATCTCCGCTGAAGAACGACCTCTATCAGAATTTCCTGTGGCATGTCTGTGAGAAATTTGCTTTATTAAAAATACTGTTTAGAAACATTGAGATGAATATAATCAAAGTTGTCTTATATTCCTGCAGGCCACTTAGTTCCAAATAATCACACAACGGCTTATATCAATTATAAGCTGTTTGTCCTATTGCTCAAGCTTATTACTTGCTTGTTAACTTTTACTCTTAAACTTGTCCATCTTTCTTATCTATATTTAGTTGTGTGGCTTGGGACCTTTGCTCAGCTAAGCATTATCACCTTTCTTTTACTGAAAGAAACTAGTGGAGCAGCAGTTACTGTAATATTAAGGCTCCAAGTCAATTATTTGAGTATGAGCTACAGGGTATTTGGTATTTTAGAGTTTCTGGCGGGATAGAAAATACACAGTACAGGCGACTCAGTAAATTAAGGGAAAAGTAGAGTGTGATGCATGAACTGAATTTGCGTCCCATGGGCAGAATTTTTCCACTGACACATAGATCTTGTCAGAATATAAATATCAAGTAGATGAGTTCTGATAAAAAGAGGATATATCCAGGTGGGTTTGGTGGCTTGCATATAATTCCAAACATGAAATGCTAAGGCAGGATCACTCCGGCAAGGAGGATAGTTACACTATCTGTATTGGTGAGCTCTGGTTTGGAGTGAGAGGTCTTGTCTCAGTAAATAAGATAGAAACATGATTATGGATGGTTCCAGATATCAGCTTCAGGACACACACACAAACACAAACACAACAGGGGCACATGTATATACACCACACATGAAAAACTGAGCACTTTCCTAATGTGCAGCAAACATCCTAATAAGGACATTTCTGCACTGAACATGAGGGCTCAGTAATAGAGACATCATAATGTCTATGTTGTAACAAAGACCTCTCCTAGGAGCAGAGATAAATACAGGGTCAGCTAAGTGGTTTGGTTATTTTGAGAGAGCCTGCCCAGAAGAAAGGTGGAGCGCAGCCAAACTCATCAAGTGAGCATGGCTGGGAACAGGGAAAGAAGACGAAAGGGATCCCGCTCCCCAAGAACCGAGCTTCAACATCCTGTCAACCAAAGACGACAACGTGCATCCCACTCCACAAGAGCCGAGCCTCAACGTCCTGTCAACCAAAGAAGAGGACATGTATCCTGCTCCCCAGGAGCCGAACTTCAATATGCTGTCAACCAAAGAACAGGACAACATGTATCCTGCTCCCCCAGAGCCGAGCTACAATATCCTGTCAAGGAAAGAACAGGACAACAGGTATCCCGCTCCCCAAGAGCCGAGCTTGACTATCCTGTCAACCAAAGAAGAAGACATGTATCCCGCTCCACAAGAGCCGAGCTTCAATTTCCTGTGAGCCGCATAGACCGCTTCCTGCGACAGGGGAACTATTCCCAGCGCCTGAGCTCCACTTCACCCGTCTTTCTAGCCGGTGTCCTCCAGCATGTGACCTCCAACATCCTGGAGTTGGCTGGCGAGGTGGCCCACAGCAGTGGCAAGAAGCGCATCGCCCCAGAACACCTGTATCGAGTGCTCCAGGACAACGTGCAGCTCAAACAGCTCTTAAAAGAGGACACCAAGTCCGTGGGTGACCAGATAGGAGACCACGAAGACAACTGAAGATGCTGGGTCTCAGAGGCTGGAGGGTCCACCACCCTTCAGCCTCAACCACGCAGTGTCCTACTAACTAGAGGGCTAATCACACAAATAAACATCAAAACAGAAGCCAATCACTGTGTCGCCTTTTCATTTGTCATTTTGAGCTAGAAAAACACCTGGGAGGGTGGTGGTGGGGTTGGAGCTGTGGTCAGTGTGGGGATTTGAATTCCAGGGGAAGTCGTTTCTAGCATGGACTATGTGGCCAGGGGTCTTGGTGGGAGGAGGAGGTGGTCAAGGGAGAAGAAGAAGGGCCTGGTGAGAGGAAGGGGGCCTGGTTTGTCAACACAGGTGGCCGTGGGGAGGACTGGGCTGTGGCACAGGGCAGAGAAGCTGTCTCTGCAGGTTGTGAGCACAGATAATCTTGGGAGCCCAGGAACCTGGCTTCACAATCCCAGTGCAGTGCTAACTGGAGGAGGGTAGATGAAGACAGGGACTGGGGTAGGAAAGGCTTCTTTGGAGATAAGATCTCAGGTCAGAAGGTAATGATAGGCCATGGGAAGTGGCACACTTTGGGAGTAAGCTTCAAGGGTCAGGAGCTTCAAAGGGAGCACTGAAAAATGAAGAAGAAGAAGACGGAGGAGGAGGTGGAGCAGGAGGAAGAGGAGGAGGAAACACACAAAATAGGAAATAGAGTGTGGGGGTTTAATACAGTTTCAGAAGCTTTGGAGATATCAGAGGGAATCTACCCACAGTCTAAGTAGGGGGTTAGTAAAAGCTCCAGAAGTCCCAGAGCTCTAACCACAGTCAGTCTAGGAAAATCAGAGTGGTGATTCAAACCTTTAATCCCAGCACAGGGAGTATCCTGGGAGTGGTGACCTACACCCTTATTCCCAACTGAGTCAAGGTCACTTCAAATTAGAAGGAAGTCTAGGCTCCCAAGCAGGTGTGTTGGGGCCATGCCTTAATTACTGAAAGAATACTTAAGACAGGATTCAAACACAGAGAGAGCCATTCCAAGGTAATTGAGGCCGAGGAAGCTATAAGACAGATGGGTAAGATCTTACTGTGGTGTTTATTCCCTCTAGTATCTCCAACTTCTTCAGAGATCTATCCCTGAGTCTCATTCATTCGCGTGACAATTGGCGTCCAACTTTGGGGCACAAATTTCTCTCCTCCCTACCCAAAAAACTGCACTTGCAGGCCAGAACAACACGTGGCCGGGGGAGTAGTTACTAGTGGCTAGGCTTTCCATTCTAGGTTAGCCTCCATCCTTAGGCATACTGGCCACACGTGTTTCTGTTTCACCTTCATCTAGGGTAAATCTTTCAGACAGTGGCCTCTTTAACCTGGTGGGTTGTTTCTTTTTCCTTTTTGGACCTCTCCTTGGGTTGCTATCACACTAGGTAGCTGCCCCACTTCACAATCATCAACGAACAATAACAGTAAGTAACTCATTTTTTTAAAAAAAAAAAAAAAAAGAGGGAATTTGTTTAAAGCAATGGAGGATAATTGGTCATACTGTAACCTCTTGTTAGATGATTTGCTATTAAAACCAGTAAAGGAAAATATAAATAAGATAGATGGAAATATCATGTTTATCATACTATTTACTATGAATATTTATTGTTTGATATCACAGAAAAAGTTGACTAATGTAAATCCAAAGAAAAAGGTCTTTAAAAAGCCTGTTAAAAGAGAACACAAAGATGCTCAAATTCAGAGGAATATGAAGAACCAAATTCAGTAAGGTCATCTAAAATTAGACAAAAACAGGCAACATTACTATACCCAATAACCTTCAAAAAAATGAAGGATGAAAGAGAAGCTAGCTGGGCTCCAGTAAAAATATTAGAACTACAGAGAGTAAAGGAAGGAATTGTATCATATGGAATGCATTCACCATTTGTTAAGCAAATGCTGAACTCCTGGTCATGCTGTAACTGGGTCACCCCTAAAGATTGGTTGGATATGGTTACAGCCATACTTGAGGCAGGGACGCTCATGCAATTCAAGTCATGGTGGAGGGAGGAGGCTAAAACAGAACAAAGAAACAGGGCCAGAGGCATAGAAGTCTCTCAAGACCAACTCCTTGGGGAAGGAGATTATGGCAATATTGAAAGGCAGTCATTATACAGTGACCATCTTCTGGATTTATGTCGCATGGTAGCTTTAAATGCTCGGGACCGTATTGAAGAAATAGGGGAAAAAAGTGAAACATTTACAAAACTAATGCAAAGTTTCAAAGAAACTTTTACAGATTTTTTGCACAGATTAACCACAGCAGTAAACAGAATGGTGCCAGACTCAGAAGCCAGGCAAATAATCATTGAATCACTGGTTTTTGAGAATGCCAATGCACAATGTAAAAAAAAAATACTTAGACCTTTAAAAGCAAGGTCAGCACCTTTGGAGGATTGGATTCGTGAGACAATTAATATGGAGTCTTATGAGAGTGATGATAACTGGGTAGGAGAGCTTATTTCAAGAGGTATGAGAAAAAATCAAAATGTCAAATGTTATAATTGTGGAAGGGAAGGTCACATTAAAAGAGATTGTAAACAAGGGGTTCCCAGAAACAATAATCCCAAGAGAACACCCCTCCCTTCTGGAATATGCAGAAGGTGTGGAAAAGGAAGACATTGAACTAATGAATGCAGGTCAACAAGAGACAGACAAGGGAACTTTCTGCCCTTGAGAAATGCTCCTAGGGGGTTTCAAAAACCCCTAGGTCAGGTAACTTTCTGCCCTAGGGAAACGCCCCAAGGGGGCTTTCAAAAGCCCCCATATCAAGTCCAATCTAGTCTTACCCTGCCATTGTGGAGGAAACACCTTCCCAGAACAATTAAAAAGGTTAAAACCTATTTTAAAAAGACACACTAACTGGAAAAATAGAAAATTTACAGAAAAAGAAAAAAACTCAGGAAAAAATATAAAGCAAATATTTTGGCAAAATTCTATCAATGAGCAAAGGCCAAAATTAAAAGTACAGATAAATGATGTTATTATTGAAGGCTTATTAGACATGGGCACGGATGTATCCATAAATTCACCTGAGTCATGGCATCCAAGTTGGCCCCTACAGGAGGTAAATTTTCAGTTTTGGGGTATTGTACCAATATCCCAGGTAAAACAGAGTGCAAGATGGCTTGAATGTAGAGGACCAGAAGGACAGAGAGGAATATTAAAGCCATATGTGGCTGATATAGCTATAAATTTAAGGGGAAGAGATTTACTGCAACAGTGAAACATAAAGATTAATATTCCTCCAAATAAAGAAATAAGCCATGATCTAGCACATGGTTCCAGAAGAAATATCAGAAGATATTATGAAAAACAGTCACAGACCATTCAGGTTATGAACAAGGCAAAACAGCTGCTGATCTTTCAAAAACACCCACAGCACTACCTCTAAAATGGCTAACAGAGAAGCCTATATGGGTTCATCAATGGCCTCTAACAAAAGAGAAATTGCAGGGCTTAGAACAGCTGTTACAGGAACAGTTAGATGCTCAGCATATAGAAGAATCAACCAGCCCTTGGAATTGTCCTGTATTTGTTATTAAGAAGAAATCTGGAAAGTGAAGAATGGTAACAGACCTAAGGGCAATAAACAAGGTGATCCAGCCAATGAGCTCTCTACAATCTGGGATTCCTTTGCATTCTCTATTACCTAAAGAATGGCCTACTATAGTTATTGGTTTAAAAGACTGGTTTTTTTACAATACCTTTACAAGAACAAGACAAAGAAAAATTCGCCTTTACAGTGCCCACTTATAATAATTCTCAGCCTGTAAAGAGATTTCAGTGGAGGGTCCTCCCTCAAGGAATGCTGAATAGTCCTACTCTGTGCCAGTATTTTGTTTAAAAGCCAATAAAACAAATACACAAGAAATTCCCACAATCTATAATTTATCATTATATGGATGACATCTTGTTGGCCGATTCAAATATTGATACGTTGGAAAAACTTTTTGTAGAAGTGAAAAGAATATTTTCTGCTTGGGGATTACAGATTGCCCCAGAAAAAATACAAAGATTGGGATTCCATTAATTATTTAGGATATAAAATAGGCCAAGAGAAAATTAGACCCCAAAAGGTACAGATCAGGAGAGATAGATTAAAGACACTTAATGATTTCCAAAGACTACTAGAAGACATTGACAACTTACGACCGACTATTGGACTTAAAAATGATGAACTAGATAATCTGTTCAAAACGTTAAATGGGGACAAGGACTTAAATAGTACAAGAGAGTTGTCACCTGAAGCTGAGAAAGAACTCACTTTGGTGGAAAAAAAATTACAAGAGGCACACGTGGATCGTGTGGATCCAGACCTCAATTGCATTCTAGTTATCTTGCCCTCTAAGCATTCTCCTACAGGAATTTTAATGCAAAGGGGAAATGTTATATTGGAATGGATATTTCTTCCACATAAACCAAGAAAAAAGTTAAAGACATACGTGGAAAAGATATCTTAACTTATTTTTAAAGGAAAATTAAGACTTCGTCAACTGACAGGAATGGACCCAGCAGAAATTATTGTACCTTTAACTAATGAAGAAATTGACCAATTATGGGTAGAAAGTGAGCCTTGGCAAAGAGCCTGCAGTAATTTTTTGGGA
Source organism: Phyllotis vaccarum (assembly GCA_033318265.1). Taxonomy (NCBI): domain Eukaryota; kingdom Metazoa; phylum Chordata; class Mammalia; order Rodentia; family Cricetidae; genus Phyllotis; species Phyllotis vaccarum. Next base: position 126,959,801 of record JARWLC010000013.1, read on the forward strand.
GATATTATCAACAAATATCCTAAAAGCAAAAGAATTGAGTTTATAAAGAAAACTGATTGGATTCTCCCTCGTATTGTACGAGATAAACCAATTTCCGGAGCTCCTACATTTTGTACCGTTGCAAACAAATCAGGAAATCCTGGTTACAAATCAGAACATCTAAGTAAAGTGATTCAAAGCCCTTATAATTCTGTTCAAAAGTCAGAATTATATGCCATCGTGATGGTGTTAATGGATTTTACAGAACCACTTAATATAGTCACTGACTCTCAGTATGCCAAAAGAGTTGTTCTACACACTGAAACAGCTGATTTTTATTAATGATGAATCAGAATTAACTTTATGATTTATTCAGTTACAAGGAATAATCAGGACTAAAAATCATCCCTTCCATATAACAAATATTCGATCCCATACAGGTCTGCCAGGTCCTTTAGCACAAGGTAATGATGAAATTGATAAATTATTAATAGGAAATGTACTAGAGGCCTCAGAATTTCATAAAAAGCATCATGTTAATTGTAAAGGATTAAAAAAAGATTTCTCTATCACTTGGGAACAAGCCAAAGAAATTGTAAAAAGTGTCCCACCGGTTCTTTCTATAACCAAATTCCATTGCCAGCAGGAACTAATCCTAAAGGTATACATAGAAATGAAATCTGGCAGATGGATATATTTCATTTTACAGAATTTTGGAAATTAAGATATGTCCATCATACAATAGATACATTCTCAGGATTTCAATGGGCAACTGCTTTGAGTTCAGAAAAGGCTGATTCTGTAATCACATATTTGCTAGAAGCTATGTCCATCATGGGAATGCCTGCACAAATAAAGTCTGACAATGCTCCAGCATATGTCTGTACTAAAATTAAACAATTTTTTGCTTATTATAATATAAAGCATATTACAGGAATACCACACAATCCTACAGAGCAAGAAGTCATAGAGAGATCAAATTGAACTTTAAAGTATGTGTTAAATAAACAGAAAGGAATAACAAAGACCCCCAGAGATAGAGTACATAGTGCTTTATTAACTTTGAATTTTCTCAATGCTAATGACAAAGGAATAACAGCTGCTGAAAGGCATTGGACCATAGGAAAAAAACAGCTGAACTAAATCAGCCTATTTACTTCAAAGATGTACTAACCTCTGAATGGAAGCCAGGGTATGTGCTCTGTTGGGGAAAGGGTTTTGCATTTATTTCCACAGGTGAGGAAAAGATATGGATACCATCAAAATTAATAAAGTCTCAAACCGAACCAGAGACACTTCATCAAACTAAGAGTTGATAGCTCATCTACCCATATTACAATTCTTTCAGTTGTAAATAAAAACAAAGGGTTGGGGAAGGTTTCTGTTCTTGTATTCACAGGAAACTAGAAATACCCATCTTCAAGAAGTTAAAAGGCCTTGGACATCCAGACATCTAAAGCAAAAAAGAGGCTATACAGGAAAATTTGCAAACAAAAGAATATGGTAACTATTGGTGCTAGTATACGTGATAGGGTAAAATCTCATTACTTAACCTTTACAAAATCTTTTTTATTAGTTAAAGTCCCAGTTTAATTATAATTTAAAGCTGGCTTTAGAGTTGGATTGTGGCTCTCTCCTTCTCTAAACTCAAGCATACTTGTTAAAGGAAAATAAAAAAAAATCTCTGTATCATATCAGAAGAGCCACCTGATATGGGACAGAAGAATAACAAAAAATAAGGGACTATTCTATTGTTACTAATCCTATGCTCAATAAATTGTTATATGTTTAGTTTCCTGTACATTGTGTTGGTTTTTAGTCTCTTATCAGTTTTCTGCAGTGTTCCAGGACAAGGCCTATTTGCAAACTTGAAATATCCAAAAAGATGGGGCCCCACAATGATGGTATCACATGAACTCTGACAAAGCCACTAGGCTGACAAATATCAATCAAAGATCAATCAGATTTGGACTACAAATTGCTCACGACAATTTTGTAGCAGCTCCATGAGATGAATCAGCTTCACAGACTACTATGACCAGGACTTGAGACAAACTGTGTGCTTTCCTGTTATGCAAGACTGGACAACAAATGACAGAGCTACTTAGTTCAGGACTTGACATCTAACAAAACTTTTCTTTCAGGATCTCCAAAAGATGCCATCGTCCCCAGTCAGCAGGAAGTAAACTTAAGAACACAATGCCCACACTCCCAAGTGGTGGGGTGGGTTAGTTTTGGTTTTGAAGTGGTGGGGTGGTTTGGTGTTGGTTGTTCAATCGGTTATGGATGATTGTCATTGTTTAGGTTAATTGATTAAAAATTGTTCATGGTTATGGTTAGAAAAAAGTTAATCAAGAATGATTAGATTTATGATTTGTGTTTAAAAAATATAAAGAAAAGGGGGATACAGATATATAGGATATAAGGATAGATTATGGAATCTTCTTTTAAAAGAATTTGCTAGCTTTAAATATTTTACATTGCATTGGTTTTCTGTATACAAATTGTGTATCTTATAATTAATTGTGTCATTGTACAAATATTTCTATGCTTGTTGCAAGTAGAATACTTAATCTGTTTATCTAACATTGTAATCCAAATTGCTAGTCCATGAAAGTTTTTATTTCCAATTAATTAGAATATAAAGCAATGCAAGTCAGTAGTTAGACATTACATTCAGACATAGTCATATTAGATATGTTTTCAAGGTCAAACAAATATATTTTAGATAAACAGGTCTTCTTCAAAAAATTCAGAGATCCATAGAATATGGCATTTAAAATATTTTTAGAACTTCAAGACTTTTTCTGGACAGTGAGACAGGTCTGCTCCTGGCAGCCCCAATATACTTCAGGAGAAAAAAAAAAGCATTGAAGAAACTCCATATGGAATCTACTTTCCTTGTGGCAACAGTTAGTCATTGGACAAGAACCTGTCCCTGTATTGACTGCTTAACAGTGTGCTATTTAAACTGAACATGCAAGTTCCCTCAGAAAGTGACCTTTGAACTTTGACAGAACAAGCTGAGATGGTCCTTCAGGTTCCTGTTTTTCAAAGAAAACTGGTAGAGGCTCTTGGCATGCTGGGCCTGGATCTTCCTAGAGTTGGGTTGCTTGGGAATGTAGTCAAAAGTGGTGGTAAACTCCATCTAAAACTAAATAACGGCACGAGACCAATAACCAACAAGTACCCAAGGGAAAGTTGAAAATAACTTTGAAGAGAGTCCTCAATCTTCAGGACACAAGGAGAAATGACTGAACTACACCAAAATGGGCAGAGCAGATTTTCTGCTTCATTGACATAAAAAGAGACTCTGGGCCTGTAGGCTGAAGATGGATGCCCCAATTTTATAAAGGAACTTTGGGTGACTGTCCAGGCAGATAGGTGTCATCTCTGTCATTTCTAGTTTTTGGAAGTTGCTTGCACTTCCTAGTTACTTCGATAAATATTATTCCCTTCTTGGGTCTCTGAGCTATAGTTACAGTTTTCTAATGACAGTTTTAGAAAAGAAACTTTGAAGGTAAAACTTATAAGTTTGAGAGATATCAAAATAATAGCTTTTAATTAGAAAGGAAATGAATTAGGTATAATCCTTTGGACTCATCAAAATAGGATAATTAATGAAATATTTTATTGGAATTATCAATTGTTAATGGACTGGACAATACTCATTTATTGTTTGTCTATATTGTATATAATTATTGTACCTATTGTATATTATTTTTCTTATGTTAGCTATCACCTTCTTTTTTTAATTTGACACAAAAGGGGATATATGGGGATTTAACAAAGTTTCAGAAGTTTTGGATATATCAGAGGGAATCTACCCACAGTCTATGTGGGGGGTTAGTAAAAGCTCCAGCAGTCCCAGAGCTCTAACCACAGTCAGTCTAGGAAAATCAGAGTGGTGATTTAAACCTTTAGTCTCAGCACAGGGAGTATCCTGGGAGTGGTGACCTACACCCTTATTCCCAACTGAGTCAAGGTCACTTCAGATTAGAAGGAATTCTAGGCTCCCATCAGGTGTGGTGGGGGCAAGCCTTAATTACTGAAAGAATACTTACGACGGGATTCAAACACAGAGAAAGCCATTCCAAGGTAACTGAGGCTGAGGAAGCTATAAGACAGCTGGGTAAGATTTGACTGTCTTGTTTATTCCCTCTAGTAATCTCCAACTTCTTCAGAGATCTATCCCTGAGTCTCATTATTTCCTGTGACAATAGAGTCTGTGTTTTATTTTCTTTTTAAAATGCTTGCCTTGTTCTAAAAGGATTTACACAAGAGTAAGTAGGTAACATACTAAGGTGCTAGGTGGAATATATTGTGTACATGGTTTGATATTCTTTTTATTTAGGCCCTGGTCTCTCTACATAGCCCTGGCTGTCCTGGAACTCACTGTGTAGAGCAGGCTGACTTCAACAACAGAGATCAGCCGGCCTCTGTCTCCCAATTTCTGTGATTAAAGTCACATGGCCCTAGTCGTGGGCCTTCTGGTAAACTAAATAACAATGGTATATAAATGCTATTACCTGACAGTCATGAAATTCAAGCAGAACATCAATGAACTTATAAACACCTTCAATTGTGCACATGTCATTCTCAGAAGGAGGCTCTGAATTGTCAGTGATGGTGTATGTTATAGAGCAATGCAGAATCATCAGAGGCTAAGCCTGAGCCTGTGTTTGAAGAGTTTGTCTGTATTGACTATAAGTTATGTCCCCAATGTTCACACAAGGGCATGGGATCATTCCTATGAACACTTTCAAATGCGGCTTTCACATAACACTGGGACCCAAATCAAGTGTGCTAACAATCTGTGTCCATGCCTGTGAATGTCCACATTGGATGTTTTCACTGTTCATGAGTGCCTGGTAGCCCCTCCCCGCTGTACTGCTGCTGCTGGCCTTTTAGAGCTAACTTCTCAGAGACTGAGTCAGCTTTCACAACAGAACCAGAAGGCTTCACTTATAGGTCCCACTACACCACTGTCTTTCCATGTTTTTTTGGACATTCCCTGTTTTCTCTGGACAGTGAATTATGTATAGCTCGGAAGATAACAATCCCTTCTCTTGATTTCCAATGAATAGCTACATCTGTGTCCTTTCCAGTCCCACAAACTCAGGCTAATTTCCCAAAGAATAACTATCTTTGCCAAGTGCTCAGCTGTCTGTTGCTGTTGGGGCTATTGGCTATGACTACCAAACGTCAATATTTTAACACTTGCCAAGGACAGATGCAGGTGGAGATGGATTGATTGACAGGCTCTGGTCTCCTCTTTGATCCTCCTTTCTGGTGGCTCCCTGTGTCTGGCTTTTAACCAGGTTACAATCCACGCCCCAGAGATTTTATGTAATAAGGAAACCTGTGAGAGAGACATCCATGGATCCTGTGGGAAGAAGCAATAAATAAGATCTCTTGAGTTTATTGGGCACATGAGGAAGAGGTACAGGGAGGTAGGAACAGGACAGCAGGAAAAAGCAAGGTTGAGTGGCCGAAGGGTCAGTTTGGGAGAGCCAAGAGAGAGATGTCTTCATAAAGGGAGCCATTTGGGGAATACATAGAAACCTGGTGCTGGGGAAACATCCAAGAACCCACAAAGATGACTTGATCTAAGCAGATGCAGAGATCCACAGCTAAGCACTGGGTCAAGATCCAGTGCAGTCAAAGCGAGGGAGGAGGGGTATAGGAGCAAAGGGGTCAAGACTATTATGAGGAAACCCACAGAGACAGCCGACTTCAGCTACTGGGGACTCACTCATCATTTTAGATACAAAATTATCCGGAGATGACTGAAACTTTAGTCTGTGTGGTACAATGGTTAGTTTTATTAATTTACACAAGTGGACAATGAAGTGTGATTACATAATAAATAGAATACAACTGGACATAATAGTAATAGAAAAAAGTGATATGCACAATAGAAATATAAAAGTATTATTAAAGGATTATTTCAGCTAAAAATTTTTAACTGTAATGGCTAAGCAAATTTTCAGTAACACATATGCTAATTTTTAGGGCTGTATGATTTTAATAAAGCTTCATAGAAAACTGTGTGTGAATCCTCATTCAAATATTACAGAAAAAAAATGACAATTAACCTAACAAAAAATTACAAATCAAGATTCAAAGATTTATTTTTCAATTTACTGAAATATAAGCTGATAAAGTTATAATATTATTGCCTAATATCATTTGGTATATTTCCATCTGGCCCATGATGATTAGAAGTGGAGCTCCAGAAATCTCCCATATAAACTTGACCTTCAATACTTCTGCCATCCAGTATATTATATTGTTTCTTGGATGACCATGGAAGGTATGAAGATATGGTTCAATTTCAAGCTCATTACATATGCTGGTGTCATATTTACTTATCATATACATACATATACTTTTATATTTTATATCATTTATTTTATTATAACAGGAAGTTGCTATATTGCCTAGTCTGGTCTCATATTTGTGAGCGACAATGCTCTTCCTGTCTCAGCTTCCTTAGTATATGTGACTATTAGAAGTATACACTTCCACACTTAGCTCTTGACTATAATTTATGTCAGCGGTAGGTCATTTGATAAAAGACATATAAATTATTCTTACTCTAGATTATTTAGGGAAGGATGACAAAGAATTATACTTCTTCAGTTCAGACTTATTTTTCTATTTTTTTCTATTCACATGGTTGAATTATAGATGGAGAATTTGTACATAAAGAGTCCTAATTATACTTTACATTAACATGATTCAAAACATGTCAAAAGACAACACCTCTTTTGCTTTGACATTTCTGCCTGTGACTCCCATACCCTGACATAGCAAATAAGGCTAATTTTTTCTAAAATCACTCTGATGAGTTGAAAGAACAAATCTTTTGTTTCAAACACTTTTTGGCAAACTAAAAGGACCCTAGCATATTTATAAATGTAAGCTTTGTGATGTGGGAATGTCCTTCTATATGCTGTGAAAAAAGGACTGTTTGGGCCATTGCAGGCACTGTAGAAGTAGGTAGGGAAATCAGAACATAGGTAGGAGAAGGAGGGTGAAGTCAGAAGACACAAGATCCAGCCGCCCAAAGAAGCAACATGTAAAGTAACACAGATGAGCCACAGGCCTCGTGAAAGGACAGATCAAGGGAAATGGGTTGAATTAAGATAGAGCAGAATCCTGTTGCAACATATGGTGTCCAACGTGGGCAGAACACCCAGGTAAAGCTGGATAAAGCTTGAAAAGGATTCTAGAGCACAGAAAGGGAGCAAAAAGTGTCTCTGAAGTTGGTCATGGTACAGAGACACTGTGGTGTTTGTTCTTGAATTTCAAAATGGTGCAGCTTAAATCAAGGCCAGATCTTGAAGTCTCACAGAAGGCTCGTATAAGCTTCAAGCTACATTTGATTGATTTAAGGTTCCTGTTCATATTGAACAAAAATGGAGAAGAGTCAAAGACAGCTTCTTAGTAGCAGCATTTTCTTGGGTCCACTGTGTTTGTTGGCAGAGAACAGAGACATGGCCACCTAAAGAGATGCTTCTTGACTCAGCTTTATTGGCAAAAACTGTGCGGCCCTTTAGGAGGCCCTGCTGACAAATGCTTAAGTGGAGTGAGCACCTAAGAATCACCAGAGTTAGGTTGGTAACAGGTTTCATGATATTCCATATTGCTTCTTAGAATTGGAAAGATATGCATGGCCCCAGCACCCCTACCATGTTGAAAAGTCACCAGGGGTTGGGGGACAGAGCCAGCAGTCAGGGACCTAAGCTCTGGTGGACAGATAGGAGCTCTGGGACCATAGGTCTATGGATCTGAACCTCTGGATGGATGGGGCCAGAAACCTCTTGGGATCAGATATGCAATCTTTGATGTTTGGCCAAGACTATACAGGAAATACATTAGGCTGGATAATGTCTCCTCGAAGGATATTCAGTTTCTGATCTCTGGAATTTGTGAATGCCACATTATGTGGCAAAAGAGCGTTTACGGATAATGAGACTACCCGGGTTTTTATGAGACCCAGGTATGACATTAAGTTATCAAGAAAGAATACAGTTTGTGAACTGAAGTGGGAAATCTTAACATGGATGCCTTGATGATGAAGAAAAGAGCCAGAAGTCAAGGCATGTAGCTATAGCTAAGCTCTCTCTAGTAAAAAAAAATGACATCTTGAAATTTGGAGGTAATTGGATGGTTATGGACAATATCATTTTGTGTGAGGTAACATAAACCCAGAAAGATAGACTTGGTATATACTCACTCATATGCGCACTTTAGACATAAAGCAAAACATACAATCCACAAACTCCTCAGCAGCTAGTTAACAGGAGGAAATTATGAGAGATATCCATGAATCCCCTGGAGAAGGGGAATTAGGGATCTTTTAAGTAAATTGTGATAATACAGAGCAGCAAGCAAGGGGAGGCGGGAAGAAATTATGAGAGAAAGAGATAGTTGAACAGAAGGAGCAACAGAGAGGGAGAACAATGGAAGAGATATCTTGATAGAGGGAGCTATTGTGGGGTTAGAGAGAAACCTGGTGCTAAAGAAACATCCAATAACCCACAAGATGTCCCCCGCTGGGACTCCAAGTAATAGTGGAGATGGTGACTAACAGGACTTCCTCTATAATCAAATAAATGACCACACTAACTGTCATTATGGAACCTTCATTCAGCAATGGATTGAGGCAGAAGCAGAGATCCATAGCTAAGCACTTGGTTGAGCTCCCAGTCCAGCTGAAGTAAGAGAAAGAGAAGAGATTATATGAGCAAAGGGATTGGGATCATGAAAAGGAGACCCATAGAGATGGCTTACTAACTCTGAAATGACATCCAAGGAACCTACATGAAATTGAACTAAACCCTCTGAACGTAGACAACAGATGAATGCCATGGACAGTTTGTGGACCCTCTTGCAATAGAAGCAGAGTTTATTTCTGGTGCATGAACTTGGAGAGCAGTCCCGACAGAGGAGCACTTACCCAGCCTTGACACTGAGGGGAGGGACTTGGTCCTATCTCAACTAAATATGTCAGACAGAACTGACTCACCTTGGAATTCCTTGGTCTTTCTGGGGAATGGATGTAGGGGGTGGAAGCTGAGCTATGACTGGGAGAAAGGAAGGGAGGGGGACCAGTTGTGAGCATGGGAAAAAACTTTTTAAAAATAAAAGATAAAAAAGGAAAAAAGTAAAAAGAATTACAGTAACATATTGCACAAATTCTATTTGGTCTTTTAATAAAAACTTGGAGCCAGATATTGAGGTAAATGTTGAAAAATCAGAAAGAAAGGGGAACAAGCTACAGCCATTTCTCACCTCACCAACTCCTCAGCCTAAAGATGCTGTCTCCATAAATTTTCAGACTGATACTGATTGTGTCTGAGTCCTCAGGCAAAGAAAAGGGAAGGTATAGGGAGGAAGGGAAGCACAGAGGCCAACCTCTGTCTCCTCCCACCTTATATGCCTTTCTCTGCCCAGCCTTCCTAGTGCTTCCTGTCTCAACCTTCCTAGTGCTGATATTAAAGGAGTGTGCCACCACTGCCTGTCTCTATTTCTCTTTTAGATTGGATTAATCTTGTGTAGTGCAGGGTGGCTGGCTTTGAACTCACAGAGATCAAGAAGGATCTCTACCTACCAAGTGCTAAGATTAAGGCATGTGCCACCACTAATTGACCTGTATGAATAACTCTGTGAATGGTTCTCTCCTCTGATCTTCAGGCAATCTTTACTACATTTCAAACAACATATCACCACAGTTCCCTGTTTTCTGGTCAAAAATATAAAAAGGTTATATATACCTAATATAAGAAAAAACTCTATACAAGAAATAAGAAATCTATATATTATATATACAGACAATTACATCAATGATGTTCAGTCCATTAGCAACTGACAAATTCAGAAAAAAATATTCTATTATTTATCCTTTCTTGGTGAATCCAAAGGATTTTACCTAATTCATTTTCTATCCAACCTGTATTACCAATCAATATCTATCTTTTGATGTATCTGAAACTTAAACACTACACCTCTTCAGTGAGTTTCCTTTCTGCATATATACCTAGGAAAATTATGTAGTCTTCAACTTCTTTAGAGACCCCAGAAGGAAATAATAACTATGTAAGCAGGAAGTGACATCTTTAGGGAATCCTGAAACAAAAAAAAAAAAATGGGTTAGTTGACAAGTCTTGGGATAGGTAGCTGTATCATTTCTTGTCCAGTCTCTATGTAATGAGAAAGTGCAGGGTTTTTCTGTGAGGCTTGACCATGTTAGCTAGCCACCATTGAAATCGTCCTGAGCAGTTTGTAGTCCAAAGCTGATCTTAGGGTGGTGTTTGTCAGCTTAATGGTGTTATTATATTCCTCAAAGAATTGTTGTTGTGGGGTTCCATCATCAAGTTGAGAGACAGCATTAGATCAGATTATTCCTGTCCTTGGTAATTTTTTCTGGGTAGTACTCCTTCTTTGGATGCCTATTTGTCCAGAGGTCTTTTAACTTCTCAAGATGGTTGTTTTTATTTTCCTGAAAAGACAAAACGAAAGCCCTTCCCAACACTATCATTGGAGAGTTTTGAAAACTAATCCTTATCAACTTTGATTTCTGTTTTCTCCTGATTTTTTTTTTCTGCTCTCTCTTCTATAGCTGTTCTATAGTCCTGTGCAGTATGGTTTTTTACAATAGGCATTAGGTTCCTTAATTGCTTTGGTAAGGAGTTTTCTCCACTATGACAGAAAATTACCAAATTGAATTTGACTTGTGTTCCTGTGAGAGGTTCCTCAGGACATTTGCCAAAGGCAAAGGCAAAGGATTACCTTCTCTGTCCCTTGTTGATTTATATTCCTTAGTCTAACATCTGCCTTTGCCACACCTTCTGCATAATCAAGAAGGGAGGAGCATTCTGTTGGGGTCATTCTTAGCAAAAACATTGCTTCTAGAAACACTCTGATTACAGTCCTGACCTTATTTACTGCAATTGAAACATTTTAAATGTCAATTTTGCTTCAAACCTCAGGAAATCACCTCTCCCTATCCAAGCATTATCATAGTTAGGACATTCAATATCGATTGTATTTAGGATCCATTCCTTCAAGGGTGCTGATCTTGACTTTCCAACCTTATTACCCTTTTCAATTATGCATTAGCATTTTAAAAAGCCATGGATTCCATTATTATTTGTCTAGCTTTTGAATTTTGTATCATTCTACTTACTGCTGAAGTCAATCTTTGTAAGTAATCTTTAAAGGTTTATCTTGTGCCCTGCATAACTTTTGTATGTGACTCAATTTTCCTTCCTACTTCTACAATTTTATCCCAAATATTTAAGGCTGCCATATGACATAAATCTAGGGTATGTTCATAACATAAAGACTGACTTTCTACATTAACATAATATTCAAATTTTAAGTAACTGGTCTTGGAAGATTTCAATAGCTCTAGCCCTATTTTGTTGTTCAATGGCCTTAGCCTCCTCATCTTCCTACCAGGTAATTGTAATTGGGAACCAGCCTCCAAGATTGTTATAACCAAATCTATCCAGTCTTGAAAGATAATTCTATTACAAGGTGACCACTTGTCTGCTTTCAAAAGGATGAGTGCTTATCATATGAGACTATTGTTTCCTTGGATCTCCAAAAATCTAACATTTTCACAGGTGTCCATTCAGCTCTCACACAGGGGGATGGATATCTATCATTTGTCAGGAAATTCCTGTAAGGTTACTGATAAATTGCAGTTAGATGATTGAAAGCCTTAGGCTGTTTGTCTGTAACCTTGTAATGCAGTGTTGAGATTGGTTCTCTTTTAAATTTCTACCTGGGTCTGAATATTTATATGATGTGTTTTAACAAGTTTTTCTAAGACTTGTATCTTGGCACCATATCAACCAACTTGACAGTCATACAAACCAACATTTTTAAGGCTAAAACAAGAATAATCAAACAAATAATATATATATAATAGAAATTACATTAATCCCATCCACATTAATTATCCTCATTTAATTCTTCCATTTTATACCATCTATCATATTATCAAACAGAGACCAAACTAAACTCCTTCCACTGTAATAGTGGTTCCCGTTTTTGAATGTGGGAAAACAACATCTTTTTAAAACTAATTCCCTCCATTTAAGACATTCCAATTGTCTTACAAAATCTACTGACTATGACAAGTCACATGAGGATGAACTGAGGGAGCTATCTTGTGTGGTAGTAGCTTGAAGATGCGGTCCAGAAAAAGCCCACAACCCACTGGCAGATGAAACCTACTTTCTGAAAAATGTACCCATGGGATTGTGGGGAAGAAACATGGGTGGTGGGAATAGCCTAAAAGGTAGAGCTGGTCAGTAAGGATAGGCTAACTCCAAAAAGAAATTCTAGCTGGTGGGGTATTAATTCCAGCCATGTATAGCTCTGGCTTGTGCTAGTGTTTTCAAAGCCACAGGCAAGTGGGTTTTTCATAAATTTGTACCTCAAAAGTTGGATGTCAGATGTTGCACAGATCCTGATCGGTCTTATAATAAAAAGCCAGAGCCAGATATTGGGGTAAATTTTGACAAATCATAGAGTCTGAGAACAAGCCACAGCCACTTTTCACCTCACCAACACCTCAGCCTAAAACGGAAAGATCCTATTTCCATGAACCCTCAGACTGAATTCCTCTGAGTCCTAAGCCAAAAGGAAAGGGGATGTGCAGGGGTGAAGGGACTTTACCCAGCTAAACTCCTATCTCCTCCCACTTAATATTCCTTTCTCTGCTTAGCCATATCACTTTCTGGTTCTAGTTCCTAGGGCTGGGATTGAAGGCATGTGTGCTTCCCAAATACTGGAATTAAAGGTGTGAGATCCCAAGTACCAGGATTAAAAGTGTGTGCCACCACTTTTTCTCTTTTAGACTGGATTAATCTCAGGTAGTCCAGGGTGGCTTTGAACTCACAGAGATCCCTAGAGATCCAGAGGGATCTCTGTCTCCTGAGTGCTAATATTAATGGTGTGTACCAGCCACTACCACCAGGCCTCTATGGCTAACTCTGTGGGTGGCTCTATCCTTTGATCTTCAGGAAATCTTTACTAGATTATAAACATATATCACCACAGCAACACTATCTAATCCATTTTCATTTGTCAAAATTAGAGGAAATAATTATTTATCTTGGTACGTAAATTTTGTATCTAAATTCTCTTACAAATAAAGATAACTACAGTTATAACTAGTCTTCAACTCCCTTAAAGACCCTAAAGATTGTAATGTTATCTAATGACAAAGACTTCAAGTTGCCTTGTCACCGAAATATCTTCAGTAATGTTAAGGCATCTAACTTTCATCTATAGGCTTAACATATCTGACAGACTTTTCCTGTGAAGAAATTCTGAAGGACTGTCCTACCTCATATTGTCAAAGTTTAGCAGTCACCTTTTTTGCATCCTGCTGCTGCATTGTGAAAAATAACTATCATCAACTGAGGCAGGTGCAGTTTCTGTATCCACATGGCTAGGTTTTACCATTTTAAAAAAAAAACTCCATATGTAGTCTCTTTGATGCCCATTATCTTCTTTTAAGTATATTGATGCTGTCAGGAGCAGATTGTCTCACTGTTGAGAAAAGTCTACATTCTTAAAACATTTTAAATGCCACATTCTGTAGGTCTTGGAAGGTTTTGAAGATTGCCTATCAATCTGAAATATATCTCTGTATTATTTTGAAAATATAACTAATATGACTATAAGTTTGCTATTATAGATGTCTATTAATCTATATTTCTTAATTACATATTACATTTTAAATGAGATGCATAAGCATAATATCCTAAGCAAGAATGGAAATAAATATTCATATAATATAACAAAATTAACTTTCAACTTGTATCAATAAACCAAAATCCATACCAACGTAAAATATGTAAGATTAATACTTGTTTTTTTTGGATTAAAGTAGACTCAATAATCTACCCTTTTATCCTATCATTTCTATATTCACCCTTTTCTTTTCAGAACAAGAAAAATGACAAATATTGATAATATATTTTTAGGAATGTAGGTGCAGATCTCTAGACTATTTTCTGATGATTGGGGACACTGGTTATCTTTGGGGGACCCTGAGAAAATTGAAGATTATGGTCAAGCCCTGACTGGAGTATTATGTGAGGCTGGATCATCTCAGTCAGCAGTCTTGAGGCTGTTTTGGATGTAGAACTCAGAAGAAACTACAACAGAGGTGCTCTGAAACACTGAATTAATTTGGGCCATTTGTTCCAATTAGAGATTTTTCGGGAGTCTTTCTCAATCAAATTTGATTTTTTTTTTTGACTCAGAATGAATCCAGAGCTTGTCATTTCCTGTGAAAATAAAAGCACAACCTTTCCCCCAACGTAACGTACCTTTTGACTTAATAGTTGAAGTTAAGATAGTTTAAACATATATGTTGTTGGCTTAATATAGCAGTTTTCATAACCCAAGGTCTCTTAGCAGCTAAGTTATCATTTTTTTTTTCAAGACAGGGTTTCAGTGTAGCAGCTCTGACTGTCCTGAAACTCATTTTGTAAACCAGACTGGCCTCAAACTCACTGAGATCTGCCTGCCTCTGCCTCCTAAGTGCTAGGATTAAAGGCATGTACCACCACATCTGGCTAGAAGCCAAAAATTTTAAAGACAACACAATAATATGCATAATTCAGACTCTCTGTATATTTTTCATCTTTACATGGCTTATTTCCTTTATATTATTTTACTCTCCTTTTTAAGGACTTCATTATTTTAAATCTATATTTTTAATCTAAGACTATATACTCTTTTTCTTCTTTCACCCAAGCCTACACATATTTTTCGAACACACTGTGATTGTTTAGAGGCCATTTTGTCTGAATCTGTCCTTATTATGTATCTCTAACCCTTTTTGTCTATATGAGCAGAAGTCTTAAACCTACCATGCACATGTGCTTGTACCATGGCTCTTGTAAGACTGTGAGAACCCACTCATGCTGTAGCTCAAGTCCACATGCCACAGCATCTCTGTACATGGCCATCATAAGAGACTGAGGAAACCAACCATGCCTCTTAGCTCATGGCAGTTGGCAACTGGCTCCAACTCTCAGACAGCTGTCAGGAGACTGGTCTCTGTACTGCTGCTAGCATGAGACTGTGAGACTAGAAACCCCACTGTGGCTCCATTTCTGTGTACTTAGAGCCTTTTTAAAGCTTTCCCATGTCTTACATGGACGGAGAAGCTGCACACTGGGCATCATTTGTAAACAGAGGCTTTTCTGTCATTCCCCATCCCCCAGCTGTTTTTAAAATAATCATGCAGAGGCTTAATATTAATTATAAAGTGGAATATTGCTCAGGCTTATTACTAACTACCTCTTACAATTTAAATGAACCCATTTCTATTTATCTATGTATTGTCATGTGGCCATGGCATTAATAGTCAGCCAGCATGTTGCCCCTTGGGTGTCTGGCTAGTATCTTCCAGATTCTGCCCTTCTTCTCTCATATATCTGCTTGGATTTCCCTCCTGGTTCTATCCTGCCTTGTCATAGGCCAAAGTGGCTTTATTTATCAATCAATGAGAGCAATGCATATTCATAGCATACAGAAAGACATCACTGTATATATGTTTCTATTCTTGTTTAAAGGATTTTTGTACATTAATACAAAATTAAGGTTATTTTTGTTACAATATATTTTATATATGTTTTTATTCTTGTTTAAGGTATTGTACCAATGCAGTTCATTTAAAATATAAGGTAAAGTTCATTTAAAATATAAGGTAAAATATAAGGTTCTAATTTTTGAAAGCTATCATAATAAACTATTTAGGATAATCAAGAAACGGGTTAATAGTCATCATAACAATCAAATTTGTAGATATGTTAGGTATGTTTTCAGGATTATATAGATATATATTTTAGATAAATTGTCTTTAAATACTTTAAAGACCTATAGAATATGGCATTTAAAATGTTTTATTAACATTTGTTTTTTTATGACAATGAGACATATCTGCTCCTGGAAGCACCATTTATTTCAGAGATGATGAGCATCAAAGAAACTCCTTATGGAGTTTGCTTTTAATGTGGCAGTGCTAGCCATTTGGACAAGAAACTGCTCTTGCCTGGACTGCTTGATAGTATGCTGTATAAACTAGGCATGTAAGACCTACATGAAAGTGACTCTTAAACTTTGCCAAAACAAGGTGGGATGGGATGGTCCTTTAGGTTCCTACTTCACAGAAGAGTCTGCCAGACATTCTGCAGGACACAGAGAAAAGTAACCAATGAACTCTGCCAAAATAAGTGGGACAGTCCTTCAAATTTTCTGCTTCACTGCAAAAAGTCTGCCAGATAGTCTAGGCCTGTAAGCTGAAGATGGATGCTCCAATGTTAAAGAAAAACTTATGGTGACTGTCCAGGTAGCCAGATGGCTGTATCATTTCTAGATTTTTGGAAATTGCTTGCAATGTGTACTGCCCAGTCTTGATGACCCCCATAAGGATCCCTAGAATCACACCAACTCTCTGAGATGCAAATGCAAAGCAAGGTTTATTCAGCATGCCCCAGCTGCAGCAGGGTTCTAGATCATAACTGTCACACAGCAGTGCCAGAGGAGAAGGGTCCCTCCTCTACATGGGGCAGGGTTTTTCAAGGCAAAAACCACAGGAATGTCATTATCAGGCTGGGTAGTACAAGGCTGTTTTCTATTGGCCAGGGCCCAGAGGAATTTTCTTTACTACCATTATCTCATTAGTCAGGTAGACATCTGCCAGATGATTGATTGTCACATGGGTCGGGGAGATGCTCTGAAGCTAGACTGGATTACTTAGGAATGTGCTTGACTTTGGGATTTAGAAATTTCTCAGAATGGGGAAATAGAAATTTCTCAGATCCCAGAATGGCTCTGGGACTCAAGATGGAAGAACTCTGGTTTTCAAACAATGCACTTCTTGTTTACTCAGGAAATACTATATCCTTCTGTGGTCTTTGATGTAGCTGAAGACTACAGATAGTTACAGTTTAACTTAGTTATGATAGAAAGTAAATTAGATACAAAACTTTAGACTCATCAAGATAAAATAATTTTCTCTAATTTTGTTCAATGCAAATGGACTGGATATTGTTACTGTAATTCTTACTTAATAGCTGCTTTGTTGTATATAGTTTCACTATATTAAAGTTAAAAGCTTTAGTAATTAGACAAAAAGGAAAAAAGTCCACTGGAATAATCCTCTTGTACACTGCAAAGATTTGTCATTTAAATTGTTTCAGTAAGATGCTGATTGTCTAGTAACCAGGCAGGAAGTGTAGGCAGGGCAACTAAACTAATGATGGGAAGAAAAAGGGTGGAATCAGAGGACAGCAGCCAGCCACCAAGGTAACAGGAAGTGTAAAAATGAGGTAACAAGCCATGAGACGTGGCAAAGCAGAAATAGAAATATGGGTTAATTTAAGTGTAAGAGTTAGGTAGTCACAAACCTGAGCTAATGGCTGAGCATTTATAAGTAATATTAAGCCTCTAAATCAATTATCTGGAAAGTAGTTGCTGGGCATTTAGGCAGGCAGGAGAGAAACCTCTGATTACAATGAACACAATGGAATGTTTCAAGAAACAAAGGAAAAGATAGAGCTATATTACATTATTTGTTAAAAGGTGAAATTTAAATGTTCTCTGCTTTGCTACAACAACTCACATAGTTCAGTTTATATAAATTTATATATCGGTGGAGTATATCTGGGGATGTACCTATTTCTGATGCTCTGAATTATGTCTTATGTGGCCTGGGTAATTCTTTTAGTGAGGAGCTATTTGTGCATTTTAGTAGGTTTAGCAGAATTTCTGAGCATTGTCCACCCCAACAAGGTCCAAATGTCAAGAGAAAATGTGATAGCAATAAACACTACAACTGGAATAAAAACTCTATTAACTTATTGATAACAACAACAAATAATAAAAGTTTCAGTGGGATAGTTTCTGTGTTCACTTTTAGCACATTAAAATATCAAATTTGGGTACAAGGTCAAATTTCCTTCTGGGCATAAGTGTTTATGCTTATGCCCATAAGTTAGTGCTGCTGTCAGAACTGTCCAGAGAAGTGTCTGGTAGCAGTTACTCCAGAGATTCTAATACTGGCCAAGGTGTAGAGAACATGTAATTATTGAATCTACAGCCTTAAATGATACATGTATATCATCCCCTCCATGGGCTAGGAGACTCCTTGGAACAGAGTAAATAAATAATATAAAAGGTGGAAGAAATGGCATGGTGTGAACTTCAGTCTCTAGGGCATGACATAGCTTTTGCATACCTGATATCTCAGCAGCTGTTATTACCTGCAGAAGACCTAATCATTCTGTCCTGGAAAGGATAGAAAGCTCATGAGCCTCTCTCCCATTCCTGAGGATTGGTAGAAAGTTACAATTGCTAGGGAGGGGGGCTTGTGAAATTTTGCCCCTCCCCAAGGATTTATAGGTAGTCAATGCTTTCAGAGGGTGAAAGAAATTTACTTCAGTGGTGTGCCCCTAACACATGCCACCACAGGAAACAAATGAAAAACATGTGTTGACCAAAAAGAATCCTGAAGACAGAAGAAAAAGTACCCTGGGATTAGATCATTTCTACCTGGGTACTGGGATCAGTAGTAGTGGTAGGTAGAAAAAAACAGGGTACTTTGAGGTAATGGTGATTTTTAAAAAAATACATGGATAGGAGACAATCTGTTAAATAATTCCTCCACAAATGCTCCTCAGGGTAACCTTAATTGAAGTTTCAGTTGATAAAAACAAACAACCCCCCATGCCTCCCATGAAAACAGAAGGAAGACTAGTTGAGAAAAATACTGAGATCAGGAGGAGTGAAAGAGGATACAACTTGGTGATGAGACATACTCATGATCAAACTATATTATATGCACATGATAAATGTCACAATAAAAATATATTAAGACAACAGCAACATACCTCCTTCCAGTGTGTCAGAATTCTGAGTTTGTGACTCACTTTCTTAGCATGAACCAGGACCTGGGACAGATCCCTGGAACTGTTTAAAAAAAAAAAAAGCTAAAGTCAAAAGTGATATGAACAGTGGATAGAGAGATGGTTCTGGGGCTAAGGCTACATACTATTCTTACAAGGACCCAGATTTAGCTCCCAGAAGCCACACGGCAGCTTACCTGGTATTTAATTCCACTTCTATGGTTGTGATTTCCTCTTCTAGCCTCCACAGGCACTGCACCCGCATTGTGTGTGTGTGTGTGTGTGTGTGTGTGTGTGTGTGTGTGTGTGTGTGTGTGTGTGTGTGTTTGTGTGTGTATGTGTACAGGAGGCAGGGAAATTATTCACATAGATAAAATATAACTAAATGAATCTTTTTATAAAAAAATGACATGATCTTCTGCATAGGAAATGTGACAGTTCACTAAAAATTCGAACACGTGTCTTTTACATGTGCTCCTGCTCCCCCTGAATAACAGTCTACCTCTACTCACTGGACTCATACTCTCAAGTACACTTGGTTCCTTTTCTCTAGGAAGAGACATTAGACTCATGCTGCCAAAATACCCCCATCCTTGCAACCTTTCCAGAGAGGGGCAATGGACTCATTTCTACTTACTGTGCAATCACATGTCCCATGTCTGTCTCTCAGCCCCACTCCTGCCTCTCTTTATATAGAGATTGTAGTCCATCACCATCTCTGTTGGAATCCTTTTCCAGAAGAAATTCCTGAAAACTTCTCCTAGATTCCTGAAGATTGCCCGAGGGACTCTTCTACTCTGAAAGCCATTAACCTTACTTACTCTGGGCTGAGCCAAAACTACTTCCGATAGCACATTTGAACATCAATATTAAGTAGCCCAAAGACTGAATCCTAAATCCCATTCAGTTTATTTATCACCTGCCCGGAAGAAAAGTTTCAACAGAGGAGAAACAGGATCTCCATACCAAGAAACAATGCCAACAAACTAACTCCAGATACTTAGGTCACAAACACACAAACATGTATAGGCAAAACAGTCTCTGACAAAAATTAGTACCTAAACATAGTAAAGGCTACATAGAGCAAACCAATAGCCAACATCAAACTAAATGGAGAGAAACTTAAAGAGATAAACCAGAAATAAGACAAGGCCACTCTCCCCATATGAAGTTCTAGCTAGAGCTATAAGATAACATAAGGAGACCATGGAAAGAAAGAAGTCAAACTGTTGCTATTTGCAGATGATATGATAGTATACATAACTCCAAAAATTCTACCAGGGAACTGCTACCACTGATAAACACCCTCAGCAATGTGGCAGATTACAGGATTAACTAAAAAAGTCAATAGCTCTCCTATTTACAGACAATAAACGTGTTGAAAATTAGTTAGGGGAACATCACCCTTAATAGCCACAAATAACAAAAAAATATCTTGGAATAGTCTAACCAAAGTAGTTAAAGACCTATATGAAAAGAAATTTAAGTAATTAATGAAAAAAAAATGAAGAAGGTATCAGAAAATGGAAAGATCTCCCATTCTCCTGGATACTTAGGATCAATGGCAATCTTACCAAAACCCCAACACAATCCTTCATAGACTTCAAAAAAAAAAAAAAAACCACCCAACTTCATATGGAAAAATAAAAAACTCAGGATTGCCAAAACAATCCTGTTTAATAAAACAACTTCTAAAGGCATCACTATCCCTGACTTCAAGCTCTGTTATAGAGCTATAGTAATATATATTTTTAAAAGAACAGCTGGTATTGACATAAAAAACAGAGACATGGATCAATGGAATTGAACTAAAGACCCTGACATTAATCAACATACCTATGAACACCTGATTTTTGCCAAAGTAGTAAAATTATGCAATGAAAAAAGCATCTTTAACGAATGGTGCTAGTATAACTGAATACTGGCATGTAGAAGAATGCTAATAGATTCATACTTATCACAATGCAACAAAACTAAAGTCCAAGTGGACGAAAGACTTCAACATGAATCCAGATACATTGAACATAATAAAAATGAAAGTGAGAAACAGCCTTGAATGCAGAGGAGACTACTTTCTAAATATAATACCAGTAGCACAGACACTGAGAGCAATAATTAATAACTTGGACCTTCTGAAACTAAGAAGCTTCTGTAAGGCAAAGGACACAGTCAATAAGGCAAAATGACAGCCTACAGAATGGGAAAAGATCATCACCAACCCTACATCCGACTGAGAACTGATCTCTAAAATATATAGAGAACTCAAGAAAGTAGACATCAGAAAACCAAATAACCCAATTGAAAAATAGGGTACAGATCTAAACAGAGAATTCTTAACAGAAGAATTGCTCAACATTCTTCACCATCAGGGAAATGCAAATCAAACCAACTCTGAGATACCATCTTACACCTGTCAGAAAGGCTAAGATCAAAAACACAGATGACAGCCTATGCTGGAGGGGATATGGGGTAAGAGGAATACTCTTCTACTGGTCGTGGGAATGTAACCTTGTACAGCCACTCTGGAAATCAGCATGGCAGTTCCTCAGAAAACTGGCAATCAATCTATCTCATGTTCTAGCAATACCACTCTTGGGCATACACCCAAAGGATGCACATTCATACTACAAGGACATTAGCTCAACTATGTTCACAGCAGCATTATTTGTAATAGCCAGAACCTGGAAACAACCTAGATGCCCCTCGACTAAAAAAATGCATAAAAAGTGGGACATTTAAACAATGGTGTACTACTCAGCATTAAAAAAAAAATCATCCTGAAATTTGTGAGCAAATGAATAGAAATAGAAAAAAAGATTCCGAGTGAGGTAACACAGACTTCAAAAGACAAACAGGGTATGCACTCACTAATAAGTTGATTTTAGAAGTAAAGCAAAGGATAACCAGGCTACAATCCATAACCTCTGAGCAGCTAGGTAACATGAAGAACCCTAAGAAAAACATCCATGAATTCTCCTGGGAAGGGTAAATAAAATCTCCTGAGTAAATTGGGAACACAGGGGTAAGGAGAGACTGGAAGAGAAAACATGAGGAAATGGGATGGTTGAGTAGGGGGAGGGACAGGGAAGGAAAACACTGGAATACATATCTTGATAAAGGAAGTTATTTTCAGATAGGTAGAAACCTGGTGCTAGGGCAATACCCTAGAACCCACAGAGATGACCCCAGCTAAAACCACAAGCAATAGTGGGGAGGGTGCCTGAACTGGCCTTCCACTGTAATCAAACTGACGACCACCCTCATTGTCATCATAGAACCTTCATCCACCTACTGATGGAAGCAGATGCAGAGATCCACAGCTAAGCACTGGGCTGAGCTCCCAGTCCAGTTGAAGAGACGGAGGAGAGATTATATGAGCAAAGGGGTCAAGACCATAATGAGGAAACCCATAGAGACAGCTGATCCAATCTATTGGGAGCTCACTGACTCTGGATTAACAGCTGGGGAACCTGCATGGGACTGAACTAGGCCTCTGAAAGTAAATGACAGTGGTGTGGCTTTGGAGCCTTTGGTAGTGGGGACAAATTATCTCCCATGCATGAACTGGCTTTTTGGAGCCCATTACCTATAGAGGAATACCTTGCTGAGCCTTGATACTAGGGGAATAGGAATGGCTTGGTCTTGCTTCAACTTGATATGCCGGACTGTATTGACTCACCCTGGGGGTCCTTTTCCTTTCTGAGTAGTGGACTGGGTGATTGGACAGAAGCTGGGGGGTGACTGGGAAAGGGGGGGAACAGTGATTGTTATATTAAAAAAAACTTTTAAACAAAATTCCACAAAATAAAAGAAATAATGAAAATATTTCAAGATATGAAAATAAAATTTTTTAGAGAATTACTGAAGAAATGCCAAAATGAAATAAAATCTGAAAAGAATATTTCAGCAACTCAGACTAATTCACAGGAAATCTCCAGCAATAAATTGCATCAGTTGGAAGAGAGAATATTGAGTCTTGAAGACAAGGTAGAAGAATTCAAACATTCAAAGTAAATGTGAAATCCAAAATAAATAAACTCAAGAATGAAACATGCTGGAATTCTGGAACACTATAAAAAGAACAATTCTATAATAACTGGTAGAGAAGAACAATGGACCCAGGTCAAAGGCACTTAAAATATTTTCAAATCATAAAAAGATAAACTAAGGAAAAGAGGAGCCTATCAATTCAAGACATATTCAGAATAGCAGGGAAAAAAACTCCCTACATCATATAGCAGTTAAAACACTAAATGTACACAGTGAAGAACGAATACCGAAGGCTTCAACAGGCGAATATCAAGTCACATACAAATGCAGGCCTATTTTTCAATAATAGGCCATAAAAGCCTGGAGGGATTAGAGCACTGTTAGACATTTTCAGAAAGACCACACAGACATCCATCCTATACTAGTATGTTCAGGAAAATTCATGTGTAATTAAAGAAGAAAGTAAAATTTTCCATCATAAAAACAAAAATTTATGAATATTAAGTCAGCTCTGTGGAAGATGATAAAGGGAATACTCGAGTCTGAAGACGTTTCACATGCCCAAGCAAGCACAAGGAACAAGTAAACAGTTGCAAAAAATTGAATCAAAAAGAGGTCAAACGAAATACCACAAAGCAAGAAAATGACAATACACATTATTTAATAACTCTTATATTAGTAGTCTCAACTCCACAATAGTCACAGACTAAGAAATTGAAAACAGGATTCATCTTTTCAATACTTCCAAGAAATGCATCTCACTAACAATGATAGACAATTACCTTAGGATAAAAGGATGGAAAATTGTATTTAAATTAAATGGAACTAACAGTAAGTGTAGTTCCTCCAATATCTAAAAACATAGACTGCAAACTAAAACTAATAAGAAGGGGTAAGGAGGGACATTTCGAATTAAAGGAAAAACCCAACAACAGCATTGTCTCATCCAGTGTTCTATGGCTGTGAAGAGACATCTTGACCATGGTAACTCATAATTTAATTGGTGTTGGCTTACAGTTTCACAAGTTTAGTCCATTATCCTTATGGTGGTGAGCATGGTGGCACACAGGCAGATATGGCAGCTGAGAGTTCCAGATCTGAAGGTAGCAGGAAGACAAGAGCCAGAGTCTGGCTTAGGCTTCTGAAACTCAAAGCCCACCCCCTGAGACACACTTCCTCCAACAAGGCCACACTTCTTAATTCTTTCAAATAGTGCCAGTCCCAGGTAGCTAAATATTGAAGTATGAGCCTATGGGGCCATTCTTATTCAAACAACCACATTCCACTTCCTGGTCCTCATAGGCCTCTATGGCTATATTATAAAGCAAAATGCATTTAGCCCAACTTCAAAAGACCCCATAGTCTATCACAATCTCAAGGCAGTCTCTGAACTGTAGCCCCCAGTAAAATCACAATCAAAAGGCAGATCACATACTTACAACACACAATAACATGGCATATACATACTATAACAAATGGAGGGAAGGGAGCACAATGAGGAAATAACTGGACCAAAGAAAGACCAAAAAGCAGCTGGACAAACCAAATTCTGCATCTCCTTGTCTGTTGTCAAAGTGCTCTCCAGATCTCCAATTCCTTTTACCTTTGTTGACTTCAACACACTTTTCTCCAACAACAAGGCTTCACCATCACAGCCTCATGCAATGGCCCTTCTGAGACTCTATGCAGGGACACCCCTGACATATGCCCAGTCTCAGAGGCTTTCCTTAGTTGCAGTTGCTTAACCCCTTCCTTGCATCCTTCTTGACTTGACTCTAAAGCCAGAACTATGTGGCCAGAGCTGTCAAGTTCTTCTTTTTGCCAGAACCGCAACAGGCTCCTCTTTCAATTACATCTTCATCAGCTTTCTGTTTCTGATGGTTTCCTTCACTGCCTAAGCTTTTCTTTAATTCCCTTTCACAAATTGGAATCTTAACTGGGTGGGGTCTTGTTCTGAGGTCACCACTCCCTTTATTTCCTTTAGGATCACGTTTCTCTTTAAACTTATCTCCTTGAGCACAGGACTTAAAACTTTAAATTTATAATACTTTCTGGTGCTCCTTTTCTCCTCAAACTGTACATTTTCAATTTTTCTTTGCTCAGCTTGTTCCTTTTCATTATAAATCTGCATAGGAATGAACACTAATAACCACTGTCTTGAAATCTCCTCTGCTAACAATGTTAATCCAAAACTCAATTTAGCCTCAGGCAGATTTTTTTTTTTTTGACAAGGGAAGAAAGCAGCTATATTCTTTGCCAAAATATGACAAAAAAATGCTCTAGGCCATTTACTAATATTTTTCTCCTCTGAAACCTCTTGAGCTGGGCCATCATAACTACATTACTCTCAGCATCACTGTCTTCCACATTCCATTAAGCCCTGCTTTAAGTGTTCAACTGCTTTTCTAGTCCAAAGTCTCACAGTCCACCAGCAAGCAACATGGTTAGGCCTATCCCAGCAATACCATGCTTTCTTGTACCAACTTTTGTCTTAGTCAGTGTTTCATTGCTGTAAAGAGACACCACGACCAATTGGGGACTACTTACAGTTTCAGAGGTTTGGTCCAATATTCTCATAGTAGGGAGTATGGCAGCATGCAGGCAGACATGGTGCTGGAGAAGCAGTTGAGAGTTCTACATCTGGATTCAAAAACAACAGGAAAAGAGAGTCACTGAATTTGTCTTGAGCTTTTGAAACCTCAAAGCCCATCCCTAGTGACACACTTCCTCCAACAAAACCATACCTCTTAATCCTTTCAAATAGTGCCACTCCCTAGTGACTAAGAATTCAAATATATGAAGCTATGGGAGCCGTTCTTATTCAAACCACCACAAGCATATTATAATACTAAGCATATATGCACCAAACCCAGAAGCACCTTTTTTCAAACAAGAAACACTACTAGATTTAAAACAGCAGATTAACATAGTGATAGTGGGTGATTTCAATATATCAAGTCCACCAATATTAAAAATTATCTGGAAAGATCTAAATTGAGAAACTCTGGAGTCAACGGACATCAAAAATTAAAGGGGCCCTTTCTATAGGATGTAGCCAGGTGAGTCCTTCTGACTTTCTCTTCCATTCATCTTCCTCAAACTAAAGATCTAACCAGGGTCCTACATCTACTGCAGAGGTCTAGTCTAACCACCTTGGCCTTCTTTGCAATCAACTTCCAGGTTTCCACTAGAAATCAGCCCTTCCTGCCCCTGACTCACAGGCTGCCCATACCACATCCAACACATCCAACCTCTCCACCAATCCATGTCCTGAACATCCTACCCCACAGTCTAGCTGGGTAGTAAGTCTTCCTGACCCTCTTCACATATCCTCCCCAACACTCAGATATGTCCCCACACACCAGGTTTGAACCAGTATGCACATCTTGTACACAATCCCAGTCACTTGTGTCTATATGACAACATCCTTCCTAGATCATATTCAACCTTTTAAACTAAACCCAACTTGCGTATTCTTTCTTCTCCCCCAACCTGCTCTGTTTATATCATATACAGAACTAACAAAAGACATCTACATGCCCAGATCTCATCACAAAACAAACCATGTGTGAGGTCAAGACAATATCTCTTGCCAACACCTACCAGTCCTGTAGAAATGTTATCCAATGACAATTATCTAGATGAGTCTCAGGACACATATCTTAAAGGAACAATCATAAACTTATTTAAGGAGTTTGAAAAAGACAAACATCTCAATAAATTCAAAGAGAAAGATCTTAATGTTAGTAATTGCCTGAGTGATGTCCAAGGAAACACAAACATGAAGTAGATAGAAATGAGGAAAACAATGCTGGATTTTAAAATGGAATTTAAAAGAGAAACTTTTAAAGGGCTCAATGAAATGAAGATGGAATTGAAAAAAAAAAATAACCCAACAAGTAAATTCAAAGGAAAACCCTACAAGTTATATGACTCAAGCGAAACATAGACTATAAGGACTCAAAGATAAAGTAGAGGTCTAGAAGAAATAAGCAAAGAATTTGAACGTTTTTTGAACACAGGAAAAATGCACAAAAAAGTAGTACACTATCAAAGGACTAAATCTTCAAATTATAAGCATAGACGAGGAAGAAGCCCAAGCCAATGGCATAAGTCAGATCTCCAACAAGATCATAGAATAAAATTTCCCAGACTAATAAAAGGCACACCTTACAAACAGAAGCTTATGAAATATAAATAGACAAGACTAGAAAATCAATCTCCACAGCATATGAGAGTTAAAACACTAAGTAGATGGGAAAAAATAGGTGTACAGAAAGCTTCAAGAGAAATAAACAATAAGTCACAAGTAAAGGGAAATCTACCAGAATAGCATATCATTGCTAAATAGACACTTAGAAAGCCAGAAGATCCTGGAACAACGCACCCTGAGTGCTAAAGAACCGGAATGTGCAAACTAATTTGTCCAGAGAAAATATTTGCCACAGCTGAAAGAGAAAGAAAAGATTTCCATGATACAAACAGCCACCAAGAAGAATGACATTGGCATCCTAAACATAATATGATTTAAACTCTGGTATAACCAATTTCATTGAAGAGACAGACAAGCATCGACCTGTTAATTTTATGTGAATACCCAAGTTTCTCTAATAGGCAAGTTATCTGACAAAAAATTATGAGAATTAAATGGCATCATGCATCAAATAATACATTTAACAGGTTGTCTACAGACACCAAAGGACATACATTCTACTCAGCAACACAAGGATGGTTCTCTAAAACAGAACACATCCTGGGACACAAAACAAATTTTTACAAATTCAGAAAAATTAAAATAACACTGTGTATCCTATCTGATTATAATGTAATCAAACTTAAAATTGTCAGCAGACATTCTCTAGTAAATGGACAGACTCCTGGAGATTAACTAAATACATTATTAAACGATGAATGGGTCAAAGAGGAAATAAAAAATGAAATAAAAAATTTCTTGAAACTAAAGGAAAACACAACATGTAACTTCTGGAATACATTGAAAATAGTCCTATGAGGTAAAAGTATAGTTCTAAAGGCCTACATTTAAAAAATCAGAAAAAAAAAAAAAAAAAAAGGCCCACCTCAGATGAGAGATGTGGGCTGCAGCCCCTAAAGAACCTCTGATCAGGAGGGTTGGGAGAGCAGTCAGTCTGGCAACCCACCCAGGTGAGCCATCACCACCGCCCCCCCCACCTCCTCCACCGCCCCCCTCCCTCCTCCCTCCTCCCCCCTCCGGCGCGCCCCCAAGGCCGGCTCCGCCCCCTCTTGGAGTGGGAGGTGTGCTCCTGCGGCTTCTGTTGTGTCGCAGGCACACGCACCGTTGGCGGAGCTGCAGCTAAGGTGGTCTGAGCAGGACCGGCCTTGCCCCCACCTCTGCAGTGAATCGACTGGCCTAGCGGCCTACTCGCTTCCTCCCTCGAATATCCACAGCTCGGGCCCATCTTTCTCCAGCCTTCCAGGCCAAACTATGTAACTCGCATCTGGTCGCCTGGGTACCCCTCAGCTGACGCCCACTCGTGTCGTCGCCTGTGCCAGGTGCTCAGCGCGGACGAACTCGCGGCGGGCAGAGGCCCAGTCTGCCAGCGGCCTACCCGGCCACCGGAGCCCGCCTCTTGGGCCTCCTTCCCATCCAGTCCGCGTCGCCCACCTAGGGGCCGTCTTTATGGGCCACCTTCTTTCGAAGGAGCCTCGTAACCGCCCGAGCCAGAAGAAGCCCCGTTGCTGCAGCTGGTGTCGCCGCCGGCGCCCTCTCTTCAGACTGCCAGGCCGGACCCAGGCCAAAGGGTCCCCGCAGCCCGCCGCGGCTCCCCGGAATCGCGACTGCTTCTTCCGCGGGCCCTGCATGCTCTGCTTCATCGTGCACAGCCCCAGCGGGCCCGCCCCCGCCGGCCCAGAGGAGGAGCCGCCGCTGTCGCCGCAGCCGCTGCGGGACATGGCCTACACCTCCCCCTTGCAGCACCTGGAGCCGCGCTACGCGTCCTTAGCCGCTGAGGACTGCGCCGCGGCCGCCCGCCGCTTCTTGCTGTCATCAGCCGCCGCTGCTGTGGGCTCCTCGGCCTCATCGCCCGCGACCCGTTGCAAAGAGCTGGGGCTGGCCGCAGCCGCCGCCTGGGAGCAGCAGGGCCGGAGCCTCTTCCTGGCCAGCATGGGGCCGTTGCATTTTCTGGCGCCGCCGGCCGCCACGGAGCTTTTCCAGAGCCTGCCATCTCAGGCTGAGCCTCCCATGCCCCCTGAGATTGTGTGCAAGCGGAAGGGGGTTGGGATTCCCGAGTACACCTTTTGCAAGCAGCCTTTCTGCGGCGGCGTGGGAGGACCTGCGGGGGGAGGCGCCTCTCTGATGCAGCCGCTGGATGCAGGATGCTGCCAGGCCCAAGAGCAGCTCCTGCCACCGCTCAGCTCCAGGCCCGCCTCTCCTGCCTCAGAGTGTGACCTCTTTGAGACCGCCGCGGAGGCTCTCCGAGCTGGAGGCATCGCCCACTGGTCCGCCCAGCAGCCTGAAAGCCGTGACGCGGACTGTCAGAAGACCCCCGAAAATCCCCGCGACTATCATAGGGAACCGATCCCTGAAACCCTCGACATCAACCAGCTGCCCGGATCCATAGTGCTTGAGGTGGATCTGGATGACTAGGCCCAGGGATGCTAGGGCCCGCCTCCCCCCCCCCCGCCGCCTCCCCCCCCCACCGCCTCCCCCCCCCCCACCGCCTCCCCTCCCCCACCGCCTCTGGCCTTCCCGAGGCCTTCTCTCCTCCCCCACCCCATCTCCCGTGCACGGAGGAGTGGGGTTCCTTGGCAGCCAGGGATGCCCAAAGCGGGGACTGGCAAGCCACTAGGCCCTGTGCTAAGGCCTGTTTTGAAGTAGAAAAGCTTGGAGTCTGCTGAATGCCTTGTAGTAGATTAGGTCTGTTCCCACAATTCAGGATTCATTTATTGCTTTAGCAAATCCTAATATAGAAGCTATTAGATTTCTGTGGAATAAATATATGCACACTTGAGCAATTTATATTTGTTGGGTAACAACTTTACCTACTGATGTTTGAACGTTTTCAAACTGTTTTCAGGTTTGATAGCTGCTACTGAGTGCCAATAACTTACAATTAAGCATGCACCATGATCAATCACTGTATCAGAGCTTTATATATACAAATCTCATGGATTCTTTCCATTTGATGCTGTGAGACAAGTCCTGTTAATATTTACTGTATTTAAAAAGAAACTGACATTCCAGTGTTTTGAGACAGATGGCTGACACGAGTAAGCCAGGAGGATGAAGATGTTTTGTCTTGTGAAACTAACAGTTTGTCGTGTTTTTTTCTTGTGAAACCAACAGTCTAGATGGACTTGAAATAGTTAAATGACTGGTTCAAGGCCACACCCATAAACTGAAGAGCAAATCTGGCTCTTGAACTAGGGAATTTTCGCCAGCTTGACTTGAAAAAAAAACCCTAAACTGTTGTTTATGGTGTTGTTTTTCCTTCTTACATCCTTGCCTTTATATGCAATGAATTATCAGAAGTCTTTTATGTTGGGGGTTGGGTGAATGAACAAGTGAAGTGCCTGGTGGGAATTTTGTGTCACTGTCAACTACTATGTAAAATTATCTGCTTTGTCAGAGCTAGGGACAAACCTTGTGATAGTTTATATTAAGTTATTGACTCCCTTTTCCCCTTGTTTTCTGTCCTTGTGCCTACACCTTCTCCTGGAGTTTAAAAAATAAGAACTTGATTCTTCAGTGTGGATGATATTTAAACAAGTCTAGTCAGAAATGACCTTCAGGAGAATTTGGCTACTTTCATTGTTACTGAATTAACTGCCAATGAATTGTAAATGTTACTGTCACATCAGTGTACTTATTTGTGTAGACTTTTAACATATGTGTAATTTCGTGTTTGGATCTGTTTTACTGTGACATTGATGCTCTTGTGAACAATACAGCAAAAGAAAGACAAGTCAAGTTTCCTATTTTCTTGTGTCAAAATGTAATGATATAATTATGGAGGTATATTTTCTAGAGGAGTAATTACTTTGTGTGTTCAGGGGATGAATTTGGGCAGAGGAAACTTTCTTAAGATAGATAAATGAAATATCAACAAAAATATCAGAGAAAACACAAATAAATGATTTAGTGATGCAACTTAAAAATTTGGAAAAATAAAAACAAACCAAGTCCCAAGCAGCAAAAAGTAATAATCAGAGCAGAAATCAATAAAATAGAAAACAGTGTAAGGAATCAACAAATCTAAGAGCTGGTGCTCTGAGAAGATTAAAAAAAGATTGGCAGGCCATGGGCCCAACTAAACAAAGACAGGATCCAAATTAACAGAATTAGAAATGAGCAGGGAAAAATTAGAACAAACACTAAAGAAATTAAAAATATTATAAAGGAATAATTTTAAAACCAGCAATCTATTAAGCTGAAAATCCTAAAAGAAATAGATGAATTCTAGATGCAGCTAACCTGCCAAAATTAAAGCAAGAATAACCTAAACAGACCCATAACAAATAGGATCAAAACAGTAATGAAAAGCCAACTAAAAAACACCCAAGCCTATGTGGATACTCAGCAAAATTCTATCAGATATTTAAAGAAGATATATAAGCAATCCTTAAATTTTAAAATATATTTATTAAAATATATTTATTAAATATAAGCAATAAATTTCTATATTTAGAAACTTTTAATTATTTTTAAAATACAAATAAGTATGTGCACACGTGTATGAGCATGTACACACATATTTGCACACAGAATACTTACAAGCTTATTTTACAAAGCCAATATCACTATAAAATCAAACAGATAAAGGTAAAAACTAAAAATGAAAACTACAGGCCAATATCCCTGATGACTATAAATTCAAAATGCTTAATAAAATATGTGTAAACAAAATATACACACACATAAAAAATGATTATCCACCATGACCAAGCTGGCTTTATCTCTGAAATGGAAGTCAGTAAATGTAATAAACCACCACGTAAGTCAGGACAAAGACAAAATCACATGATCATTACAATTGATGACAGAAAAGCCTTTGACAAAATCCAACATGCCACCATGATAAAAGTCCTGGGTGCAGCAGAACTAGAGGGAACATATCTCCACATAATAAAAGCTAAATATAATAAACCCACAGCTAAAATCAGCCTAAATAGAGGAAAGTATTGCTGGGAAACTGCATGTCCACATGAGTGAAATTAAACCCATATTATCAAATTGCACAGAAACTAACTCCAATGTATCAAAGACCTAAATGTGAAACCTGAAATTTTCTGTTCAGCAAGCAATTAGGTGACCATGAAATTCACAAAATGGCAGAGAATTTTGCAAGTTACACATCTGAAGATTGCTCTCTAGAATATACAAAGAACTACCCCCTCCAAACCAAAGCCCAAAGAGTCAGAAAATGACTCACTCAACAAACTGGCCTAGGATCTGAATATTTTTTTAATAGCTAAAAAATATTCATTATTCCTAGCAATTAGGGAAATGCAAATCAAAACAACTTTGAGATTTTATCTTACTCAAGTCATAATGGCATAGATCAACAAAACAACCAACAAAAAATGTTGGAAGGGAACCAGGGGAAAAGAAAAAAAATCTCATTCACTGTTGATGGAGTTTGCAAACTAGTTCAGCCAGTTTGGAAATCAGTATGGAGAACCCTTAAAAAACTAAAAATAAATTTACTATATGACACAACTATACCACTTCTTAGCATATGTCCAAGGACTCAACATTCTACTATAAATACTTGATCAGCCATGTTCATTGCTGCTCAGTTCATGATAGCCAGGAAAAAGAAATAGAAACATAGTAAACGTCCGTTGATTAACAATAAGGAAAATGTATAATATTGCACAATACTACTCAGCTGTAAGAATAAAGAAATCATGAACTTTACAGGTAAATGGATAGAACTAGAAAAGTTCATAATAAATGAGGTAACTGAACTCCAAAAGACAAACATCACATGTTATCCTTCATCTGAGGCTCCCAGAGCAGCATCTTCAATGTGAGCACATATCTGAGCATGGTACTGTGCTCCCCTCCCCCGACAGCAAAGACAAGACACCTGGCAGACATCACTGCTTCACAGATGACTTAGGCATTAACTTGTGTATGTGTGCAACTGGGGTCATTATAGTAATGGTCTCAAAGAGTTCAATAAACTCTTAGATGATGCCCTGGTTGGGTCCTGGACTTCTGTGACAGTTGTCACATAAGAGCTCTGCCTGTACTCTGAGAAGTAGGCTCAAGAGCCTGGGCTCCCCTACCTGTCACCACTGTCTGCCTTTGAGACTGCTGCTAATGGCCATCAATTAACAGGACTCACCAAACTCAGAGTGAAGCAGCTCCTCTAGCTAGAACAGATCCTGTCTGTACCCAAGAGCTTGACAAACAACTGAGGTAAGGAATACTCTCAAGAGACATAGTAGGTGACTTTTAGAAGTGGTGTAGCCACTTTGTCCTTTTAATTTTTTTTCCTTCCTGTCCTACAACTCATATCTCCAGGCACAAACCTGGGGTATGGATGCCTCATTTCCCTCACAAAAGCACAGTGTTGTAGAAGACCAAGAGGCTGGTTCTGGGATTTCATTCTGCACCCTCCTTTTTACAGCTGTATTTCACCTACATGCTCAGCTGAGAAATGTGTCTGGAAAACCCCCAAGGCTGAGGCTGGGGCTGTGCTCCAAGATGGTTCTTGGTGATAGAGTGGATTCATAAGAGAACTTCACTGTGTTTCAGTTTGGGAGATATAGTGTTGCATGAATCCTAATTGGTCTTATAGTAAAAACCCAGATCCAGATATTGAGGTAAATTCTGAAAGATCAGAAAGATAAAGGAAGAGTCACATTTTTACCTCACCAATTCGTCAGCTAGAAGTGGGAGGTTTTGTCTCCATGAATCCTCGGATTGAATGCCCTTCAATTCTGTCTACTCCTCCCTTATCTTCCTTTCTCTATCTAGCCATATCCCTTCCTGATCCTACCTTCCTAGTGCTGAGATTAAAGACATGTGACTCACAAATACTGGGATTAAGAGTATTTCTCTTTTATACTGGATTAATATTGTGTAGCTCAAGGTAGCTTTGAACTGACAGAGATCTGTCTGTCTCTGCCTCCTGAGTGCTAGAATTAAAGGTGTGTGACACCACTGCCTGGCCTCTGTGGCTGGCTCTGTCTTCTGATCTTCAGACAAGCTTTATTTGTTAGAGCATACATAAAAACTACCACATTTTCTCTTTTAGTCTAAAATATAGAAAGGCTATAAATAATATAAGAAAAACTATATACAATAAGTATAACTATATACAATATATACAGGCAATAATTACATCAATAATGTCTAGTTCATAAACATTTGACAATTTTAGGGAAAATACTCTAGTATATATTCATCTTACTGAGTCCAAAGAACTGTATCTAATTAACTTTCTAACTTTTATTACCAACTGAAAACTATCTTTTAATGTCTCTCAAACTCACACACTTTCCACCTTTTTAGTAAGTTTCTTTTCTGAATTTGTTAACAAAGAAAACTATAACTATCTAGTCTTCAACTCCCTCAGAGACCCAAGAAGGAAATATTATTACTGAAGCAAACAGGAAGTGCAAACAAGTGAATTCCCAAAATTATGAAAAATGACAGAAAGAGCTGGCTAATCACTCAAGGTTTCTCTGCAACTTTGGGACATTCATTTTCTGCCTTCAGGCCTAATATATCTGACAGACTTATCTATGAAGCAGGATTTTCTGAAGAGCTGCCTCCCTTGTTTTGGCAAAGTTTGGCAGGTCATTATTTTGTGTCCTTCTTGTCCATTATGGAGACCATACTGTCATCATTGAAGGCAAGGACAATTTCTTGCCCAATGGCTAACTTTTGCCACAAAGAATATCAACTCCATATGGAGTTTCTTCAATGACCAATATCTTCTCTGAAGTAGACTGGTGCTGCCAGGAGCAGACATGTCTCATTGTCATAAAATAAAACCTATGTTATTAAAACACCTTAAATGCCATATACTATAGATCTATGAAGTGCTTGAGGACATCATGTATATCTAAAATATATTTCTGTTTGACCTTGAAAACATATCCAATATGATTATGTTTTATTGTAATGAGTAACTATTAACTTGCATTTCTTTATATCCTATTTAGTTGTTAATAATTATTTTCAAGGACTAGTAATTTATATTACACTGATAAATGAGCTGATAGGTACAATACATTGAAATATATGTATAGTAGATTCTAACAAAAATAATCTCAACTTTGTATTGATATATACAATTTATATACAATATACAAAAACCCAATCAAATGTAAAACACTCAAGACAAGTAGTTGTTTTAAAAAGTAGATTTAAGACACACCCCAACTGCATAAATCAGGAGGGACAGATAAGCTCTTGAGCTTCTGGCTGGTCAGCCAATGGCTCTAGCCCCAGGTATCAGGGGCATATATCCTGCCTCCCATACCCATCTCAGCCCCAGAGACCCAGCAGTACTCCCTCCTTCCCTGCTCCTACACTTCCTGGAGACACAGGAGGAGGCTGTGTCTTTGAGGAAGAAATGGATGAAGGCAGTGTACCAATACATTCAACAACATAAGGTGCAATAGGCATCTCTTTCTGCTGTATAGAGGCAACTGAAACTTTAAGGGTTCATGAAAAGAAAAATTTGGGTTAATTATCAATTTCTGGGAGATGTAGCTGTATTATTTGTTGTTCAGTCTCTGCATAATGGGAAAGTGCAGGGCTTGTTTCAAGTCCTGACTAGAGTAGTCTGTGAGGCTAAATCATCTCAGCTAGTCACCTTGAAATTTTCCCGAGCAGTTTTTAATCCAAAATTGACCTTTAAGTGTGTTTTCCAGCTTAATGGTGTTATTATAGTCCATGTGAAATCATCATTGTGTGACCTTATCATCCTTTTGAAGACTTCAAATGTCACAGTTACTCATGGTCGTGGTTCCCTGCAGAAAACCAATAGAGACTCAAATCCAAAACAATGTACAGGAAACTAGATGAAGCCTTTTTTCTAGAGTTGGTATTCTATATGATGATTAATATGACAAAAGTTTAATATATACATATTCATCTTATGAATTTTGATATAAAATTTATACATTAAGAAAAGTTTTAAGTAGTTAAAACCAAAAGATTTTAAGATTAGTAGAAATAGAATAGATCCTTAATTTTGGTTTTTCTTCTGTCCTGTATCAGGCGACTTTTCTGATATGATATAGAAATTTCGCATTTCCTTTAACAAGCGTCCTTGGTATAGAGTAGAGAACCACACTCCACTCCAAAGCCAGCTTTAATTTATAGTTGGACTGGGATTATAAAGACAATTTTTATTATATGTCTGTGGATAACAGCAGAAACAAACTTTTGTGATGATTTATGAAATTTTATCCTGCTGGAGATGTTATATACTAACAGGCCAATTTAGTCCTTTTCTTGAGACATTTTTTTTTTCTAGATGATTTGTCTTTTTTTCAGATGTCTCATTTTTTCTTAGTGGTCTTCAGATTCCTTTATTCTCCTCAAAACCAAAACCAAAACCCTGCCCTAACCTTAATTTTATGGAGGTTCCCTTTTGGCAAGTTACATCAGATCAAATCTAAAGCATTTGTTAGTGGTATAAGTTAGTTTAAAGTGAGTGATCATACTTATTGATGGACTATCACCTCTTAAAATTAAGGAATCTCTTAGTTGCTCTGTGAAGAACTTTCTTCCATGATGACAGAAAACAACTGAACTGAATTTGACATGGGGGCCTGTGAGAAGCCCTCCAGAGCATTTCCCAAAGGCTAAGCAAAGGATTAACTTGTCTGTCCTTTATTGATTTACATTGTTAGTTCAATGTCTGCCTTTGCCACACCTTCTAAAAGGTCACCAGTGACCATCACCTATCCTAAACAGTCTTCAGTCAGCCCCTGTCCTCTGTAAGCAGACGGAATGAAGAAGTTGTATGTTCTGGACAAGGTAGCCTCATAGCCTGGCTCTCATACAGTATTTTCTCTTGAGTTGACTATGGATGTTGTTTGTTTTAAACTGACTGCTTAGAACGAATACCCTGGTTATTTGTGGTTCTTGCAGCTACCCTTGCACCTAGACTGCTGAAGGGGGATGACTCAATCTCCTGTGCTGTCTGTGTAAAGTCTC
This sequence comes from Phyllotis vaccarum, assembly GCA_033318265.1. Classification (NCBI taxonomy): domain Eukaryota; kingdom Metazoa; phylum Chordata; class Mammalia; order Rodentia; family Cricetidae; genus Phyllotis; species Phyllotis vaccarum. The sequence goes on from JARWLC010000013.1 coordinate 126,996,887, forward strand.
TTGGGCGGGAGGTGATAACCAATTGATTCAGGACTTCAGGATCTGTCTGACTCTACTTACCCAGTTGTGCCTTGATAGGAAAATGGCCATAGAAGGGGCTGAAAGAAATATTCCCCACACATCTCTGTTCATGCAAAGGGTTTGGTTATTTTCCTGCTCATGATCCATGACATACAGACTCTGCACTATTGGCGAGAAAGAAAAAGAAAAAAAAAGTCCAGAAACACATATACAAACGAAACCAAGGCTGTGAGATAATGGGTGTCTGAATTTGGACATAATCCTTGTTAAAACAAAAGTGAAGTCTACACAGTGATGTTGAATAACGTGTGTGTGTGTGTGTGTGTGTGTGTGTGTGTGTGTGTGTGTGTGTGTATTGTATTGTATTGTATGTAGCCCAGAGCCCTATGTTCCTATGAAATATATTGAATGGCCGTTATGCTCACATTAACCTCATGTCTGGAGTACATTATGGCCCTCTCAAAGTAATTTATTTTACAAATTTACTGTTCACCCAACAAATGTCTTCCTTACCCCTTCCTCCCATTTACCTGGAAACCCAACTCAGTCATGTCTCCCTGGCCCCTAACTTACTCTTTCATGTGCTTTCTCTGAGCCTTGTTCACATCAGTGCCTGTATTTGTCAGAAACTGCCCTCTAGGGAGAGAGAGGCTCTTTACTCTGCTCATCACTGAGATTTGCACATTACTCCACAGATGCTCAGAAGCCTGCATTCTCTTTCCTATATATGGAAATATATTCTGAACTGATCTCCCTCTTTCTGCTGCATTCAGACAAAGCCTTGATTGAGTCTTGAGTGACAAGCTTTAATTGGTTATGGTACAGACATCGACCTGCCCATGATAGCCAAAAATCTCTGACAGATACTTTGGTGCCACAAGCTCACACCTCCTCTGTGGAAGTATAGAAGTTGGTGTGTATCCAGAAGGCCCTGGGCTACAGCTCTCACTCACCTTTTCTGCTACCTTCTTGTTTAATTCCCAGACGATGAAGTGCCTCACATGAGAATAGGTTTTTCCAAATGAACTCTTCTTTAGATGATGAGGTGGGACCCTCTCCAGTCTTTCCCCCTAGCAGAATATGGAGATGTCCTAAATGCTGATGAGTTTCAATGAAGCACCCACTACCCACTACGGTGATCAAGCCACAGTCTGGTCCCTGCTGCTTTAGGCCTCAGTGATGCTCAGAGAAAGCACATGAAAGAGTAAGCTAGGGTCCAGGGAGACATGACTGAGTTGGGTTTCCAGGTAAATGGGAGGAAGGGGTAGACAGAGGGTTTGGTGCTATGGTCAGCTTTGTAACTGGTAACACATTCTTGTGTGAGGCACGTCAGTGCCCTTCATTTATTGTATGCGTATCCTAAGCAATGAGACTTTGCTGCCAAAATCTCTGGGCAGTCTGGGTGGTGCATATCCTGTGCTGTGATTACTCTAAATTCAGACTGGCTCTAATCACTGTGAGAAGTCCTAATAAAAATCCATCCCAAATGTTAAAAAAGAAAACATATTCTTTTATCGTAAAATATATCCTGATTATAGTTTTCCCTTCTGATACTTCTTCCATTCCTCTCCACCTCTCCTTCCATCCAGATCTACACCCTTTCTGTCTCTCATTAGAGAAGAACAGGATTCTAGGAGATAATGACAAAATAAAGTATAATAAGATGAAGCATTCAGTGTTATAGAAGTTGTTAAAACAAGACTTATGTATGTCCAAGTCAAACCAAATCTCAACATGATGGGGGGGGGGGGTAGTTGGGCATGATGTCTTACTGCTAGCCCAGGTGCAATAGGCATCTGGGAGAAGGAAAGTCAGTATTCTGATAATATAGATCCCAGTAAGTCAAACTTACTCCTGTGGAAGGCCATACATCAAATAATATTTGAGCAGAACAAATTGGTATTGAAGAACTTTTATTTTTTTAGTTATATTTATTTGTGTGTGGGTGCTTGACTTTGCCATAGTACTTGTGTGGAGGTCAGAGAACAACTTTCAGGGGTTAGTCCTCTCCTTTTGATCATGCAGATTCCAAGTATCAAACTTAGATCATCAAGCTTGTCAGCAAGTGTCTTTACTCACTAAGCTATCTCACTGACCTTTGACAATCTTCTTAAAAAGGACACAGAGTTGGATGATTTGTAAAGTGGAGGTGTCTGGAATTAGCTGGGAGAAGGGGTTGAAGATCACCAAAAAAGCCATTATATAAAATTTTCTAAGAAATAATAAAAATTTTAAAACTCAGCACAGTGACCCTAGTATTGATGCAAGGCACATGATTCATATAGAAAAAGCCAATATATTCTCACATTCAAGCAATTAACAAGTATTAATATACAATTATATAGTCAAAGACATTTAGGTGAGGGTGAAATTGCCATTTACAATTAAAGTCACAATAGGTAAGGCTGAGTGAAACTATGTGAGATTTAAAGAAAGGAAGAGATGCATTATTCTGTGGTTGGTACACTAAAGATAGTTAAAATGCAAACTTTCCACAAAATTATTTACATGTCAATGTAATGTCAATGAGAATACTAGCAAGATGTTCGATGAAACTGAGAAGCTGATTATAAAGTTCATAATGACATGAAAGACATGCAGAATAGTCAAAACAATACTTGAGGCAGAACACAAGGGTCAAGGATGAGACACAATCTGACATGTCATTCCAATGCTGTAGGCATTGACACCAGGTAGTCCTAGTAAAGATCAACCAGAGTCAACACCAGCTTAAGACCACCCTGATCTACACAGGAAGATGCATACGTCCTATGGCTACATAGGAGAATTCTTATTTTAAACAAATCAAAAAAGGGAGACACGTGTGGTGGTTCTTAAAGGGAATCCTGTATACTTGGAAAGTGAAGGAAGGGGTATTGCTTGGTATTACAATTTTAGGACACTGTGAGTAGCTCAATGTGGCTCTCTCTATCTCTTTAAAAAACAAAAAGCAAAGAAAGAAAGAAGAGTGTAGCCCAGACATAAAATTCCACATAGGTCAACAGGAAAAAATTAAATATAAAGTTTTATCAAGCTTTTGAAAATTCCATATGTGCACATAATGTATTTTAATAATACTCACACCTGCTCTTCTCCCTATATAGTCCCAGATTGGTCCCTGACCTTTATACTTTGTTACCACCACTTCCTCTTGGCTTTTAAAAAAATAGCCCACTGAATCCAAATTGTTCTGTCTGTATATAGTCATGGTTATGCTGCCATCCACTGGAGAATGGGGCCACACTCTTAAGGAAAACTCACTCTTTCTCTCCCTTTTGGAAGTTATCAATTGTAATTATTTGTCAGGTAGGGGGTGGAATTATTTACCCTCTCCCTCATATTAGAATGTTGACTGGCTTGGGCTTGTTTGGGCCTTGTACAGGCAACCATAGTTGCTATGAATCCATGGGTGTAGTGACCCTGTTCCGTTAGGAAGATACATTTTGTTACAGTCCTCCATGATATCTGGATGTTACAACCCTATTTCTCTCCTTTCCTAATGCTCCCTTATCCTTGGGGTAAGGTAATTGGATGTCATGTCCCATTTGTGGTTCCTCTTTCCACACATATACACACAGTTCTGTGCTCTTTGACCAGTTGTGACTTACTACACTAATTGCTTTTCACTACACAAAGAAACATCTCTGATGGAGTCTGAGAGCTACACTAATTCATGGATAAAGAGATGGGAATTTCCAGGGTAATTTGATACTATGTCCATTTAGTAAAGTAATCTAGTAGCTTTACCCCAGGGTCTGAGCTCCCTAGACTTGCATTCTTGGCCAGATTTACCAAACCAGACAAGTGATTCCTCCTGTGTAGGCTTTAATTCCAACCATAAATCTATTGGTTGTCCCCATAACATCTATGGTCATTTGAACAAAAGTGTCCTCCATATTCTTATAGGGTGTGGCACTACTAGAAGGAGTGACTTTGATGGAGTGGGTATGTCCTTATTAAGGAAGTGTGTCCCTGTCGGTGTGGGTTTTAGGGTTTTCTATGCTCAGGATACTGTTCAGTGTCTGAGTTGACTTTCCATTGCCTGCAAGATATGGGAATCTCAGCAACTACTCTAGCACCATATCTGCTTTCAGGCTGCCATGCTCCTGTCAGGATAATAATGGACTGAAAACTCTGAAACTTCGATGAGCCACCACAAGTAAATGTTGTCCTTTATAAGAGTTTCTGTGGTCATGGTGTGTTTTCACAAGGATAGAAACCCTAACTAAGATAATAGCCATGCCCCTATGCAAATTTGGGCATATCTTGCCATGATGGTCATTATTGTACCTCACAGGGTTTACAGCTGACAAAGACTACTGATGACTTTTGTCCTCCTCCAGAACCATACATAGAAACTCTGTATTATAAAAGCTAGCCACTAGAGCAGAGATTTCTGGTAAATGCCAGTTTGATTTTTCCATGACCCGACACCAAAGTTTGGTATCTCAGAAAAACTGTTTGTCACTGAGATCTAGGGGCCTCCAAAAGCAATAATGTTAAGAGAAAGAGGCAATTTAGTGAAGCAAATGATACTGTGACAAATGGATATCTCTGCTTCTCATCATATCCAAAAAATAAACCAGATTCAGAGTCCAACATTGTAAAATATAAGAGTATAGAACTTTTAGAAATAAGCACAGTGAGCAAATTTCTTCATCTATGAATAATCGAAAAGTACTTAGATCTGACACCAAATGTACAAGTCAACAAATCAATAAAGTCCAGGAGTGGAGATCATTGGCAAATCAATTGCCTGGCTGGCAAAACACCCAGTGATTGATTCCTGAATCTCTGGAAACAAAACAGAAAATAAAGAAGACAAAATTTTAAGAGTTGAGCCAAAGATATTCAGCTAACACATATGCACATGTGTAGTAGTGGGGTTTCTTGATCTCGGGCGGCCAGGGACCTGGACCCACAGACTTGCGCGCCAGACCCCTTAGCTGCCCAGCCACCCAGGCCCCTCAAAATGACTCAGATGCTTATATTAACCTTATGCTGTTTGGCCTATGGCCCAGGCACATTGTTAGCTTGCTCTTACATCTTAAATCAACCCATTTCTATTAATCTGCCTGCCACTTGGCCTGTGGCTCACCTGTGTTCCTTACATGTTGCTCCTTTGGCATCTTGCTTGATCTGCCTCTGACTCCGCCCCTTCCTTTCCTACCTATTCTGATTCCTCCTCCTACTTCTTCTATGGTGCCTGTCATGGCCCAAAACAGCTCCTTTATTTAAAGATTGAGATTCACAGCATACAGTAAGGCATTCCCACATCACACATGAGAATATCAATCATCACTATCATTAAATATACATTTAAACATAATAAACCACTACATGTCTATTAAGATGGGAAATATTAAAGTGATAAGCTCCATTAGTTCCTTGTATTGTTGCTGTGAGAAAATACCTGACAGAAGCAATTGAAGTAAGGAAAACTTAATTTTGGTTCACAGTTTTTGTGGACATTGCATCATTGCAGGAAAATTATGGTAACAGGACTTGATGCAGGTAGTCCCATATTTTCTTGTTTTGATGTAGAGAAGGATGAATGTTCAGCTTGCTTTTTGTGTAGGTGGACTATTGCACAAGGAATGGAGCCACCTACAATGAGAATCTCTTATCCTTTTAACTAACTCAATCTAAACAATTCTTCACTAGTATATCCCAAACTGTTCTTTCTTTGTTCTGAAAAATAATTTACCTGTATGCTGTTTGTCCTAAAATGTTGACTGAGATTTGCATTTTGAAATATTGGACTAATTATCTTGATAGAAGAATTGTCAAGAACACAGACAGTTTGGGGTGTGGGAGATGGGTCAGTGGCTGTGGTAGTTTGAATTAAAATGGCATCATAGACTCATATTTGAATGCCTATAGAGTGTCATTAGGAGATGTGGCTTTATTGGAATAGGTGTTGCTTTGTTGAGGGAAGTGTGTCACTAGGGGTGGGCTTTGAGGTTTCAAATGCCTCAGCCAGGCCCAGTGTCACTCTCTCTTCCTGCTGCCTGCTGATCCAGATATAGAACTTTTAGTTCTTTTTCTATCACCATGTTTGCTTACATGTCATCATGTTCCTCAGCATAATTATGCTAATGGACTAAATCTCTGAACTGTGAGCCAACCCTAATTAAATGTTTTACTTAAAAAAATTGTCATGTTCATGGCATCTCTTCACAGAAATAAAACGTTGAGTAAGACAGTGGGAAATGTGTTTGCTGGTCTAGCATGTTTGTGTCTTCATTATGGATTTAAAAGCCAGGCATGACCCATAGGATTGTAACCTCAGAACTAAGAGGAGGTGACACATAGATCATACACACATACACACATACACACACACACACACACACACACACACACACACACAGTGTTGGACTCTGTATGTAACACAACACTATAATATAAAGACTCTAATAGTCTGGCATGGGAGAATAATTTAGCCTAGCATTTCTCTATTCATTAATCTCTCTCTCTTTCTGTCTCTGACTTTTTGTCTCTCTCTTGCTTTCTTAACAGAAAAAAACATCAAAATTACACAACTCTTACAATGGATAGAAGTTTAAATATTCACTCACAATGTAATTTCTTGTGTTGAATTTTTTTTACACAATACATTAACATTTTACTGATAATGAACAAAATTTGGTGAGGGCTGACTGTGACAGTGACTAATGAAATAAAAGGGGAAATAAATATCTCAGATTGTCTTTCACATAATGAATCATCTACATTTAATAGTGTGTACCTAAAAGACTGAAAAGTAGAAGGAGAAATGATAGAATGAGAGGGAACACCCAAAGTGGGGAAGGCCACAGCAAAGAATAATGACATGCACTTGTGTCTACATCATATGGAAGGTCAGCCTTTGGAGGCTAACTACAGAAAGTTCATTAAAATAATACATTTTGTTAAAGCAAATGCTTCATTTAATAAAAAGAAAAGTTTTTTGAAAAAGTAAAAATATCTAAGGATAGAAGGCTGTATAATAAAACACAAGAAACAACAGAAATGGAGTGTTTATAAGCTCACAAACATCTTCCTTTCAGCAACTGGTGGTACATGGTTTCTCTACACCATGAATGAACAAAGTGAATGAAAGATAGCTCAAGACTAGTAGCTAATGAAGCCTCTTGATTTCAGCAGAATTGGTGGAAGTGACCCTTGTCAAATTGCACATAGTGTGTTCTAAGTGGGATCAGGTGTGATGCTGCACTTGGTCACATTCTTTGATACCTACATCCGTGTTGCACAGTCCTGTCTTATAATTTCCTGACATCACCTATTCTGCCATAGCAGTGCCTTGTACCTTCTGTTTGCAATTTTATTTACTCTTCACATGCTATGTGTCAAGCTTTATATTTCATAGATGCCCTGCCCTTCACAGATCCTGTGAATTCCTTTATTGCTTTTATTCCCCAATCATCTTTGATTCATACTTCTAATTATGTGAACATCTTTTCAGTTTTCATCAATCTCACACTGGAAAAAAGGATAAAATTAAACATTAGTTCAGGAAACAGGGTTCATTCCCTTCACTCCTTATCACTCTAAACTTCTGGGTGCCTCCTTATTTTGTAAAAAATGAAATAATACCTCAGATGTGAGAATATACATTAAAAATGCACAAGCAAGACCTTCAGATAATGGATCATCCCACACTTTGTCTGGAAGGGAGGGTTTCACCAGGTTCTACTGTTTTTTGATTTGTTTGCTTGTTTTGGGAGGAGTATATAGGCAGTTAAAAGTTTCTTGGGCAACAGGAAGAAGATGTCCCATTCCTCTCTAGAGAGCTTTTACTCAATGAGTGAGGAAGATTTTATTTTAGTGTTGTGGCCACTGGTAAATTGCACATGCAATATAACTTTTCTTAGAATCCCTCATCAAAACCGTTCATTCCCCATAAAGAAACCAACATGAAAGTAGAAATTATTGAGATCGAAAAGGGGATCAGTATAAGTGGGAGGAAGTCAAAAGAGCATAATGTGGACTGAATGACATAAATAAATTCCACTTAAGTATAAGCAATATCTGCTTAAAAGCTTTAGAAAAAGAAAATGCACTAGAAAATGCTTTGTAATTTCCCAAGCACTGTAGAAACACAACTGATATGTATCTTTAATATTTAAAAGATGCAAAAGGACACACTGTGGGAAGGAGATAACCTGAAGAGAGTGGCAGGTCCACGTGTCTCAGGAAGGGCCCAGGTACTCCCAATGGAAAGCATCTGCATCTCAGAGACAGAGGAGGAAGGCATCAGGTGACACAAGTCAATTCATAAAACAGCTTCCTTGCCTCTGCTTTGTGGGGTGATCTGATTATCTGGCCTGGGCTCTGCACAAACACAGAAGTGTATGAAGTGATGAGCTACAGTACTATCTTAGATGTTAAATCATGACTTTGCAACCACACTCTGACTTATCCTTCATTTAAAAGCCATGTGGCACTGAGGGGTCTTGTACATACTTTGAATTTCACATCATTATTCCACAGGATGCTGTTAAAGACATGTTTGTTCATAAACCCTTACTAAGTTATTATTAAATCAAAATGGCCACATGACACTTGTTCACAAAAAATTATATCAACAGGGTAACCTGGAATATGTCATATTCTACTTAGTGTCATATATACAATATCATCTTCACAAAATCATGTGAAATGAAATACAGATGGGAGAATATTCTAGTGAGGAAAGAGATGGGAAATCTATACATAACAATAGGGGGGACCAGATGCTCATAGCTGGAACAGTATTGCTGCTATTTTCAAATTATCCTTTCTGAGCCACAGATAACAGATTAGAGCATAGAGAAGGCCTGTGGAACCAGCTCTCTGCTTGTCTGTTGAAATGGGGGTGAACAGATTTTTCCTGAACCAGCCCTCACTTGGCAACCTTTCTCCACACCAGAACCCCAGAGGAGATGTAAGAGTTCCAGGAGCCACAGGTTGCAAAACAGGAAGTGTCTCCTAACATTTTAAGAGCACAGAAATTATGAAGAAAATGACTACATCTGTAAGTGAACCCTCAACCTCTTTCCCTCACACTTGAAAATGTATCTGTTTCCTATGTTGTGGTAATTGGGTTCCCAAAACCATTGATTTATTTTAATCCTGTAGAGTGGAACATTGAGACTGAAGAAACTATCCCATGGTTTCTCAGGATGATGGGATATTGCTGTGGATAATAGGAACCTTCTTTACCCAGCTTGTTATGGGCTCCCAAATCCAAGCTCTCATTGTGTAGGCAGCATAGAGGCCAGGTGAGGTTGTTTCAGTGGTCTGAACAGAGGGTTTTCTTAGGATGCAAGCTCTGATATGGGACAGAAGAAGAATGTGAAACCTTTGTAGGGCAGGAGGAACAGTGACAACTGGGTGAGCAGCAGTGAAGAAATTTTTCTGGCATTTCTAGACTTTCTCTCTTTTTCTCAGCCTCAAATAGGAAGAAATATGATGAGGAGGAGAATGTAGTGGTCATTCAGGATGACAAGAAAAATACTGGAATCCCAAATATCAGCTTTACAATAATTAAAATAAATGTTTGCCACATTAAGGAGTTAAGTGTTGGTGTCCATTCTCAGTGCCAAGTGCACTCTCAAACCTGATTCTCCGTTTTAAGACTCATTTAATTTTCTCTTACTGATGTGTGTGTTGGACTGTGCATGTTTAAGCTATGTATGTGCACGCAGGGTGGGGTGGGGAGCTACAGAGGCCAGAAGTTGGCACTGGAGTCCTCAGAGATGATAGAGCTGGTAAATGGGTAAATGATGGTTCCCACTCAAGGTGCTCTGGAACATCAGAAAGCACTACACTGCTGAGGCATCTCTGAAGCTTCTCAAACCTGCCTTTGACAATGTGAAAAAATGTTACAGCTATTCTTTCTTATTGCAAATGTATCACCATTGCTCTTACTGAATGCTACACTGTAAGCATTGTTCTAACCATTTGTAAGGCACTGAATAAGCTTTACTTTTAATGGGTGACAATCATTCATTCAGTTAACATTTATTTTTATGCTTTGTTTCAAATACTCTGTTCCTACTGGTCTGACTCTATGTCAAGCACCCCCAAAACCATCACCATCATTATTCGTGTGTGCCAGACTGTGTGTGGATTTTCCCTCTGCTTCAAACGCTGTCAAAATTATGCTTACTCTGTTTTAAGGAGTCTCTTGGTTTCTTTACTGTGTGACAATGATGTTAGATGTTTATAATTCACTGAACAAGGCATACATATAAAGCATGTTGCTATCTGTTGTTTTGAACATTTATTAGAACTCACATACTATGAGTCATTTTTTGAATTGAAGTTCATTACCCTTCTCTTGTCCAAATGTAGGCATTTCTGCTTTATAATTTTAGATAATTTACACACACACACACACAGAGAGAGAGAGAGAGAGAGAGAGAGAGAGAGAGAGAGAGAGAGGAGAGAGAGAGAGAGAGACTGTGTGTGTGTGAGAGAGAAAGGAAGTGTGTGTGTATGTGTGTGTGTGAGGTATCCACTATCTGCACTATCACCTGTTTTTGTCCACTAGAAGGGCATCTGGGCTAGTCCCTCTCACTGTGTTTACTAGTCAGCTCATACTGCACAGGAAAAACTCCCATTTTCCTGACCCTACATGAGTCACTAAAACCTAGTAAGTGTTTGCAAATGTCTCCCCAGTTATTGCTTCCCATACTGGCTAGGTGTATGCCAGAATGACACAAGCTAGGGTAATTTTGAAAAAGGGAATTTAAAAAAATGTCACCTTAGGATTGGCCTTTAGGCAAGTCTGTAGATCTTTCTATTGATTGATGACTGATGTATGAAGTCCAGTATGCTATGGGCAGTGCCACCCTTGTGCGGTCCTGAATGCTATGAGAAATCACCCTGAGAGAGTGATGAAGAGCAAACTGGTAACTTGCACACCTGAATGACTTCTTTAACAGATCCTGCCTTCAGGTTCCTACCTTAAGTTTGTGCCCTGACTTTCCTGGATGATGGACTACAAATTGTAAGATGAAATAAACCCTTCCCTCCCCATGTTGCTTTTGATAATGTTTTAATTTCTTTTAACACAGCAATAAAAACCACAATTAAAGTACTTCCTTTTATTCTTGAGCAGAGATTTGTTTGTGAGAATATCATTTATGGCTAATTTTTAGAAACTAAATTGATGCTTGAAAGCTGTTATTTATTTAATATACAACAAGAAAGCAGACATGAACTGTGTTCTGATTATTTCCCTAGGTTCTGAGGTGGTAGGGTTTTGTTTTCAAAGACCAAAGGTGACAAATATTCCTGCCAATGTAGACATGGTGTTGAAATTGAGGAAGTTTCCAGCTTGTATGTGGGTAGACATCACACATTTAGCAAGATTTGGCAACAGTGGTCTCATTCCTTGGCCTTTGATATCAGAAAGATGTCCTGGCTCAAGAAGTGAGAGTCCCTTTGGGAATTGTGGAATGATAAATAAAGCTATCACCTTGTAATGTCTTTAAGGAGGAATCTTAAAGGGCAGGAACTAAGGGCCACATGAGTGAGAAGAACAAAAGCATCTCATAAGTGTCAATCAATAGTGGGAATTTCCATGGGGCCCTGGCATGACACAGACCATCAGGTATTTTATAGCCAAGGGCTTGAGGACTGACTGGCTTTTGGATGAATATTAGGATTGGGACACTCCTCTTTTAGTACACACTCACAAGGTGTAGACATGAAACAGTCAGCTCTAGGTAAGTAAAAAAGAGGGAGAGGACCCTATTTTGGAACATACTATTGAAATAAAAGCCATCCCTGTTTAGATAATGTGTATAATAATGTTAAAGGACCCATTTTCATGTTTTAAAGCATTGATTTTGATCATTGAACAAAGAAATCTTACCCATAGTCTTGAGAGAACGCTCAAATGGAATCATTAATGGAGCATTTTGGACTTGCACTCCTGGGTCACTCAACCTTGCCCCCCCCTCCCCGGACTCTCCTCCCACCCTGTGTTAATGGGAGCTGGAGACCTTTGTAGATCTGAAGCATGTTGCAGGTATCCAGGACTTACTACCCACAGGAATCAAGGAGTTTAGAATTCATTCTAATGTCAGGAATGTTGAAGAAGCCATAGCATGTGTGTGGGGTGGGCATAACTGAATATAGTGGGATCTAATCCACATATCTGCACACAGGATGTGAGATCATTTCCTAAAAGGGGGACTGTCAGAATGTGGGGAGTAGGGTGAGGAGATGGCAAGACTGAGGAGGGAATAAAGCTAGGCTCTCTGTGTGTGTGTGTGTGTGTGTGTGTGTGTGTGTGTGTGTGTGTGTGTGTGTGTGTGTGCATATGTAGGAAGAAGGTTGACAGAGCAGTGCTAGAGACAGAGACAAGTATAGACTGCCACTTTGTTCTCTATGGAAATAGGAAAAGGTCTCCCATTATTTGAATTATCTTTCTCCCTGGAACATAGGATTTGTCCTTAGATTTCACAGCAAAAGAGACAGGCTAAAGGAGCAGCTGCACGGACCATGAATCATCAGAGAAAATGCTTTGGAGGGGAAGCTAGCTTTTAGACACATTGTTCTGTCGTGGCTCCCAGCAATTTCTTAGGTTACATTATTTTTGTGATATTACCAGATGTTATAAGAAAATACTCTTTATGTTGGGGTACAAGAAAAAAGTCTCCTTCCAATATAAGTACTAAACATGATCTGGTTGTTTTACATTTGTCACTGGGGGACACAAACCAGAATCTATCTACCCTCTGTTCTGAGGACAGAATCTGAAGAGAGTAGAAATCTTGGAAAATCCATGGAGATGTGAAGATCCAGACCACGCTTTGTTTCCATAGGGGGAAAGGGCTTGGAGAAGTAATTTGTGCGAAGTTGTATGTGAACTACAGCAAGAGTATCAGTGAAGATGATCCTGTGAATATCCAGATTTCCTGAAAACCTTATTTAGTATTAGGTCTTCCTGGTTCTATTGTCAACTGATAACTGTCATGTTATCTACCTGACCCTCTGGCCTATAGACCATCCTATTGGTTTTAGACTTGCAAGGTTGGACATGAACTAAAGTGGGAATATGGAAGTGGAAGCTTCTGTCATCATACAGGTTTCCTGAAGATCACACTTACAGGATCAGTTCTTCCTAGTTCTGCAGCTAAGTACCTTCTGATCCTAACTACTATATGTGATTTCCTGGACTTCTAGTCTGAAACTCATCCTGTAGATTTCAGACTTCCTTATCTCCATGGTCATCAAACACAAAGGGACCTTCATATGCTATAAAAAAAAAACAGAGTTTCTTAGAAATCATCATTTTTTATTTTTATTTTTGAGATTATAATTTAATTATAACATTTCTCCTTTCCCTTTCTTTCCTCCAAACTGAAATAAAAATGGGAGCCACCCCAAAGTATAGTGTGGGAGATTATGTTGTTACATTGTAAATAATTGTCCCACCCACTGGTTTAATAAAAAGCCCTGATTGGCCAAAGGCAGGCAAAACGTGTAGGTGGGGCTACCAGACTAGGAAAACTCTGAGAACAGGAAGCACAGAGCAGAATGCCAGAGAGAAGCCAGAAGAAGCAGAGGACAACTATGCTGCTGTGAGAAAAGATATCGAGCCCCATGGCTGAACAGGATGAGTTATGGGTTAGATGAAGGGTAGAGAATTAGCAAGTTATATGCCTGGACCTTAGGCCGATCAGTCTAAAACTACTGAAAGTGTCTGTGTGTCTCAGTGGGTCTGTGGGTCTGTGGGCATAAACCTTGAGATTAGGCCCAAAAGTCAGGGCCAGAAACCTCTTACTGCAGTATAGTTTTCATGGTGTCATACAGTGGGAAAAAATAATCACCAGTCTCACTCAACTGTGAACATTTCAAATTACAGCAATATCTGGCCTGACATGACATGTGCACTAAATCACTAGCTGCAGAAATATTATGAGACTAATCCACCACTCTCTGAATGTCTGTAATGCCCACTATATGATTTTGAATATATACCTGGTCTGTTAAAGGGGCTAAGAATCTGCAGCTTGACAAGTCATAGGTACTTGTGATACCCAGTACTACACCCCATGTTTTCCATCTTCTATACACTGTGAAAGAGACTTACAGATGGGTTTTAGGGAACACAGCATCACACTGTCCTCCCAGTTGTAAGTTATCCTTCCTTGCAAGTAGCAGCCGTGTGGTAAACCCAACGTGTGATGGCAGAACACTCCAAGTTCAGAGCCCCTAGGCATGGCTATGCATATCTATGCCCACCCGCTGTCTTACTTTTTAATTTTAATTTAATTTTATTTCATGAAAAATATCATCTCCATTAATGTATCCCCCTGTTATCCCTCCTTCCCAATCCCTCCCAGCCAGCCTTCACCCTCGCCCCTCCCCATCCACCCATACCCTCCTCCAAAAGGGTGAGAAGTCCCAAAATGAGCCAGTCCAGCTGGACACATGTACTCCAAGCACATTCCCACTCATCCCAAAGTCAATGCTGGGCTGGGTGTTCTTTTATAGAGAATGGGCTCCAAGGTGCCAGCCCATGAACAGAAACACAATCTGATCCCACCCCTCATGACTCCACACACTCATGATTATTAAAAAGCCCCCTGCCCGGGAGTTCCCAACTCCACCTCCCAATGAATCTCCAGGAGCAATTCCCAATTCAGTGAGCTCCTCAGGGCTCCAGCCAACCACCACTATGGGAACCTGCCTCATAACACTTATCCCCCTGCTCATCCAGATTCTCCTCCCCTGCTCTCAGCTGGACCAGAAGCTCTACCCAGTGCTCAGCCATGGATCTCTGCCTCCACCTCCATTTCCTATTGGATGTAGGTTCTGCAACAACACCTAGGGTGTTTACTCATTTGATTATAGGGGAAGTTCCATTTAGGCATTCCCTCCACCATTGTTTGGAGACTGGACCAGGGACATCCTGCGAGATCCTGGACATTTCCCTAGCACCCAGTCTCTTTCCAACCCCACATTAGCTTCCTCTATCGAGATATCCATTTCTTTCTATCTCCCTCTTTGCTCCTCTCACACAACCATCTCCTTCTTTCAAGATTGGTTCCCAACTCTTCTTGGTTGCAACCCATTATGACCCCAATTTGCTGAGATAATCTTCTCTTCCTAGGAGAATCTCTGGGTGTCTCAAATTCCTTCTAATCCCAAGTTGCTCAGGGGTTGTGGTTTGCAGCTTGAGTACTCTTTGCTTTTTGTCTAAATTCACTTATGAGTGAGTATATCCCATGCCCATCTTTCTGGGCCTGTGATACCTTGCTTTGGAGGATATTCTCCAAGTCCATCCATTTGCCTCAAAACTTTAGGATGTCATTTTTTTTTTTTACTGCTAAGTAGTACTCCATTGTGTAGTCTTATAAGGAGCTGTCAGATGAAAGTCTGTCTCTTTTCTCTTCTGATTCTTTGCCCTTGTACTTGCTTGGCAACTCACCTGAATGAACTCTAGTATGGAGCTGGTATTGTGTGTGTGTCGGCTGTCACATGTAAAACCAACACTAGTAATAGCTGATACATCATCAAAGCATGAAGAAAGGATGAATATCTGATACCATTAGTTTGGGCCTACAAAGAATATACAATTGCTATAGTGTTTGTGCCCAAGCTGATCATTCAGATCAACTGGGTGTTTTTTTGGGTGTGGCAATTCTAGGATACAGAAGCTTAATCAAAAGATGCCTGGGAGGATCTTGTGACCTGTGTTTTAAGAAAGATTGTCTAAATCTGGTTGCATTACACACTTAGAAGTGAGTAATGACACCCTAAAGCCCAAATGTTTTATGTATCTTTATATTTGATACGTGCCTGTGAGGGTACGTATTTAAGAAAGTGCCTTGAACATATTGAGTGCTAAATAAATAGTATCTGCTGGTGAAAGCATGGATTACACAACTAATATAACTTATTTGATCCAAAGGCCAATGGACAAGTGGAACTTCTTGGTAGGAGAAACATGAATCTGTATTGTTATTCAGGATTAGATAAACACTCACTGGCATCTGGATGGTGCAGCCGAAGGCACTAGGTAGATTAGGTCTACCTAACCAGATCTTGATACTTGACATGGATTCCAGTCTTCAAAGGTACTGTGCTTGATGAACTAGCTGAGCAGGGATTTTCTTATATGGTCCAAAGTCCTTTGAAGATATCAGTTATTCGAGAAGTTCAGAAACCAATGTTCGCCGTTAACTATAAGCTAAGGTTCCGATGTACTGAAGAAAGTGCTGCTTTATAGAAGTGAAAGGGAGAGTCAATGCGGAATTGTTTCAGCTCTGGATGCTGGTCAACTTGGCTGAATTACTCAGCTCTCTTCCCTGCCTTCAGAGGCTTGTTTGAAATGCTCTCCACCTCCCCATTTTAATTCTAGAATGTCTAGAAGATTCATTTTCACAGAAACATCTCTGAGAGTGGAAAATTGGATTCTGTGTCATCAGCTGCGCTTCGCTTGATTAGCTTAATAGCATTAAGAAGAAATGTAGTTTATCCTGTCAAGATTTTTTTGTTTTTGCAATAAGGATGACTGAAAACCAAGAGTATCTCAGAGAATTTCCAAAAATAAAGTAAAAATTCATTTATTATAGGATCTATCTATCCGTTCGTTATAGGGTAAATTTATTTATTTACTTATTTATTACAAGATTTGTGGAAAGGTGAAATTTAAAAATGATCCTTCTTCTGCTACATCTTCTCACCCTGGACTATTTGACTGAGTTTATGTGTTGTGAGTAGTGTGACCATTTGTACACTTGCTTTTAATGAAGAATGGCTGGTGTTCCTTGGGCCATTCTTTTAGTGGGGAGCTATTTTGTGCACTGTTGGAGGTGTAAGAAGTGTCACTGATCTCTATCCCCCAAATTCAATGACTATGTTTCATACTAATTATGAGAAGAAATTTCAAACATTCTGAGGATAGGAGGGTAGGAATAAACATTCTATTGGGATTCAAAATACTAAGTGGTCTCTGATTATGTAAGCAAGTTTGTAGTGAACGTTCTTATGGGATTGTTTCTGTGTCCTATTCCCCAACTTTCCCTCCAGTAACCATTATCTACATGATTCATAACTCTGTTAGAAGCATAAATAATATTTCAAGTGACAAAGAAAGTTTTCTAACTAGGCACACCTACAGGTAGGACAGTGTGAGCAGCTGGCAGCATTTGTGCTTATAGCATCATGCAAAGTGAATGAGAGCTTTGCCTCTAGTGGTTAATGGTTACCTCAATTCAAATCTAAGTCCTCATAAAAGCTCATCAACCAAGGCTGAATCAATTCATTCTTCATTTTGTACTACTCTATCTCCTATGGGGGATATATGAGGTTTTTTCCCTATCATCCTGTAAGTAACATCATAACTTAAAAGCTTGCTCTTAATAGTTGGCATTGCTTATCCCTTGTTCTCATGTTTCCTTACTCTCAACTTCCTACAGTATTGGCACAGCTATTAGAAATGAGGGCATTGTGGGTTTCTATGATTCTGTTTCATTTCCTGTTCTTAGACTGCTCCCATTAACTCTTGATACAATCTATCTATTAGAATTTCTTCTAGACTCTTGTGGTTAAAATCATTCTTTTCAGAACAGTTATGCAAACTTAAAATGTTCATGAACTATTGTGACTCTTTCAGGCTAGTCACAGGGTGTGTTGGAAAGGCAACATCCTGTTTTTGAGACTCCTAAACTTATGGCCACACTTGAAACATCAAAGGTATTAGGGGTTGAATCAGGTCCACTGTATATTTTTAACATTCCCTCTGGCTCATGCAAAGAAGAGTCATCAGGGTGAAGTTTTCCTTTGGTGATAGTTATTCCTTCTGTTGCTCTGAGAAAGTGAAGCTAGACACAGCCAGCAATATAACATTGAAAGAAAGAAAGAAGATGTGGTAGCTCAAATGCTCCTGGGATCATGCCCAGAATTATGCAGCCAACTATCCATTGATTGACCTTGCCAAAATGGGATAGATTCTTAAGGGCCTTGCCACAAGCACAACTTGTTCATGCTATTCTCAGGCCTCGTCCCCCAAAGAATGATGTGGAAATGCCTTTCTGTATGCCGTGAATATCAATCTTTAAATAAAGGAGATGTTTTGGCCCATGACAGGCACCATAGAAGAAGTAGGAAGAGAAATCAGAGCATAGGTAGGAGGAGCAGGGCAGGGTCAGGCAGATCGAGCAAGCCACCCAAGGAGCAACATGTAAGGAACACAGGTGAGCCACGGGCCGTGTGGCAGACAGATTAATAGAAATAGGTTGATTTAAGATGTAAGAGCTAGCAATGTGCCTGAGCCATAGGCCAAACAGCATAAAGTTAATATAAGCGTCTGAGTCATTTCTGGGGCCTGAGCAGTGGCTGGCAGCTAAGGGGTCTGGTGCGGCAGGGTCTGGGCCTCTGGCAGCCCGGGACCAAAGAAACCCCACTACAACAGTCAGATGGCTCCTGGAATTTTTGCATTAGACATCAGATACTGCAGACTCTGAACTGGCCAAAGCATTGAG
Organism: Phyllotis vaccarum; assembly: GCA_033318265.1. Lineage (NCBI taxonomy): Eukaryota > Metazoa > Chordata > Mammalia > Rodentia > Cricetidae > Phyllotis > Phyllotis vaccarum. The sequence goes on from JARWLC010000013.1 coordinate 127,015,402, forward strand.
AACTATTTATTGGTGAAAGGTCAGGTTTAAATAGGACACATATCACACACTCCTGGAGCCAAGAAACATTATTCAAGAGGGAGCTGAAGGAATGTATAAGCTGGAGAAAGAGAACCTTCCTATAGTTTACAGTCTTCAAGACATGGTATAGTCACTACAATGTTGAACTCTTGGCAACTGTGATTCCCTGAACCTGATTAGCCCTTGGCCATTCTTTCAAGGAAGATTTAGAAGTTCAGAAGTATCCTCCCTTCCCTCCCTGAAGACTCATAGAGAGTTAACAGTTGATAAGGAATAGGCTTATGAGACCACATCCTGCTATCTAGGAGCTGGAGACATTTACTTCAGAGTGTAACCACTGGTAAGGCACTCATTCTTCTGTTAAATAACCTCTCTACCCACACTAATTTAGGTAACTATAATTAAACTCATGACTTGATAACTCCCCCAAAGATATGAAAATTTAAGCTGTACTATATTGGAATTTTAAAGGAATCAGTAGGAATGTGAGTAGAAAGTGTGATAGATATCACACAAGAAATCATAGTGTGAGATGATTATGAAAAAAATATATCATACATCTCAGCACACTTCAGTGGATGGTCTCACACCCAGGAGCACATGAGCAGCACAAATTAGCATGGATGGATAATAAAAAGAAAGAAAGAAAGAAAGAGGGATTGGAGTGATGGTTGTATACTTAAGAACAGAGAATATGAGTTTGGCTGCCAGCAAAATTATCCTTAAGTCTAGTTTCAAGGGATCCAATAATTTTTTTTGATTTCTCCAGATACATGTGATAAAGCATGCATTGCTTTACATACATATATGCTATCAAAACACTCATATACATGATATAAAATAAATAAATCTGAATTTTAAAAAAATAAGGAAGAAAAGATGGGAAGGTGGGAATGTTGGGGTATATAAGGGAGGAGTAAAGACAGGATTAATTGTAATATAAAAATATTGTATGAAATTCTTAGAGCAGTAATTAAATTTTAAATTAATTTTTTCAAACTCCAGTAACATTCCCTTACAAATACAATAATGTCAGAATACTAGGTCGGGTGCTTACAGATACAGCACTTGCTTAGGAAGGCCAAAACCTTGCAGAAGGCACCAAGAGCTACAAAATAATACTGACATCAGAAATGATAACATAACCTGCATTATAAATCTCATGCAACCCATTAAAAAAAAATCTCCTTCGCATAAGGGCCCAAGAATTACTGCCAAAACAAAAACAAAGGCCCGATGCATCAAAGTCCAAAGTTCTGGGAATGTCTGTAATGTGCTAACCTTGATTTTTGGCTTCTGTAGTTCCACTTAAGGCTAACTATTCTTGTTAATTGAATGTGTCAATCCAGGACATGGCTTTTGTACTTAAAAGCTCTTCTGAGGAAGGCTTAGGGCTATAGTGGGATCCCAAAGACGTACTGTAGTTGCTGGCCTAATAAAAACTTTTTATTGGCTTAAACCCAGGTCTGAGCAACCTTTGCTGGTGAATACCACACAACATTTCTGGAGATCCTACTGAGATCTTGGAAACTTCATTTCAAGACATTGGGGTTCTCAGAGTCCCTTAGAAGAAAGAAGAGTCAGAGGACCTTTAGGGGGGGTTCACAACCTAAGATGTTCCAGATCCCCAAGACTACATTTAATTAATTGCTGCCTAATGCTTAAGAGGGGTCTGACACCTCTACCCAAAAAGGAAACAAATTAGGAAGTCACCTGGTCTGCACCTCTGGAGCTGAGTCTGTTTAAAGTACTTTCTGTTTGGACACATAGGACAGTGCTTAGACACATCTGCTGAACGAGTATCCAAGATCTATGTGAGACTCATGACATCCCTCCTGTTTGGGGGGAGGGAGTGTATGATTGTGTGGTGGCCATCCCCGGTTGTCTTTACTATGTGTCTCTCTGTGTTGCATTTCTGTGTTTCTGTCATTTCTGTTTTCCTGTATTGACCACCGACTTCCTCTGGTGTGAGAACCCTATCCCTACCTGGGCTTAAGACATAAATAAAATGGGTACCCTCCGATGTACAAAGCTGGGCTTTTGGCTTTGTCTGGTTGTCCAGAGGAGGAAAAATAAATCCACCTTTCATCTGCCCCACTCCTAGGGCATTCTCACAGTCCTGGATGATCCTGGCTCTTCCTGGTCCCTGTGTAAAGCTAGAGAAGAGTTCAGCTCATCCAGGGCCCCTGACATCTAAGCAGAACACACACAAGGTTGGGAAAAGTAGTTCTCAAAGGTGTGCATTCTTCCTGCTCTTCTGCCTGCTCTAAACAGTCCCAGAGAAGGTGAAGACAGAACGTTCCACTCCATCCTCTTTCATGATCAACCAATGAATCCTATAATTGGAAAACTCAAAACCTACAAGCTTTGAAAAAAGTAGAAAAACCTCCCCCTGGCCAGGTGTAGGGGGGTGGGAAGAGCTGTCCAATACAGCCTGTACAGAATGGAATTTCCCTTCTGTCCAACACTGAGCAAAGATAGTTTAAACAATTTCTCTAGACAGTTTTTAAGGAAGATTAAAAACAATTGCTAAAAATATTCTCTTTGTCAGTTGATGTCATACATTAGAAAAAAAAATATAGAAGTTAGAAAACTTCTATAAGTAGGTATAAGTAGGCCCCAGTTACTATAGGTAGTTCAAAAGGTATTTAACAACAGAGAACTGATTGGGACAAGACCTTTTACACAATTGAAAGCCACCAACACCTTCTCTTGTGATGAGACACTGTTAGCAGATATCCAGAAAAATGTTGGTGTCTTACCCTCTGTCAGAGGGATAACTCCTAGCTGAAAGTTTTGCCTGCAATCAAAAGATACAGGTGGACTGTCTCTCAGAGGGACAACAAAGATTCCACAAGGGTATGGGCAGAAACCAAAACCCAGGACAGACCCAACATCAGGTTCCTACAATTATTCAAATGGACACAAAAAGGAAATTGATTTCAAATAGCATGGCTAGGAGAGATAGACATTCTAGACCCCTGTCAGTTACCCTGAAACATACCATTCCCACCTGTAAAGAAACCTAGGACCTCTGATTCTTGTGAGTGTGATTGTTCAGAGAAACAGGTGTATACTGTCTTTGACTCGAAAGATGCATTCTTCAGCTTCACATTGGCAGGAGTGAATCAATCTACCTTTGCCTTTAAATGGACAGACATGGAAGGAGGTTACAATGGGCAACATGCCTGGACCAGATTGTCTCAAGGATTTAAAATTTCTCCAACCCTATTTGATGAGACACTAAATACTGACCCTCTGCCCTGCTGTCAGAGGTCTCCAGGGACCACATTGCAATAATATGTAAATGGGCTCCTCCTAGCCTCCAAAACCAAAATAGATTATAAAAGAGCCACTGAAGGACTTCTATAAGAGTTGTAGACTTTGGGCTACAGAATGTTCACTAAGAGAGCCCAGCTTTGTACATCAGAGGATATCTACCTATCTTGGCTACCTGATGAGGAGGAAGCAGAAGGACCCTGTCTCAGAGTAGGATTGCTGCCATCCTTCAGATCCCACCTCCAAAGACTAAGAGACAGGTTTGTTCCTAGGTGCAGCTGGACATTGCTGCCTCTGGATACCAGAGTTTGTGGAAAGAGCAAGGAGTGTATACAACAACACAAAGGAGAGGGGTTCACTGAGCTCCTAATCTGGACTGAGACTAAACAAAAGGAATTTGAGGCTTAAAAACAGCTCTGACTTTGGCTTCAACATTAGAAAAGGGGTTTAACTCACTCTGGGTCCATAGACATGTGCCCATATCAAAACTGTGAAGGTCACTGATAGTCTAATGAAAAAACAAACAAGTTAACTCTGCGTCAGGGTCTTAAAGTCACAGCATCTCATGACATGGATGAGGCCTTCCTCCAAGGAGCTCCAGAATGATGGCTGTCTAATGCCTGTGTGAATCAAATTACAGGTCCTACTCCCGGACCACACTCAAGTCTAATTTGAGAAACTCACTGTCATCAATCTTGCTACTCTCTTGCCTGATGATGACCCACATGTGCTCATCTGTACCTGTCACAAGATAAAAAATAAAACCAGGTACTTGGGAGCTGCAGTAGTTAACTGAGTTAACTAAGGCAATTTGGGCTCAAGCCAGATACCTGAGCTGAGAGGAAAAAAAACTATCAACCTTACCCAGGCTCTCAGATGGGGAAAAGAAAAGTCCACCACTACATATATAGTCACTATGCATTTACTACCGCACATATCCATAGTATGGTCACTACAGAAAGAAAGTTTCTCATCACAGGAGGAAATGACACTAAAGATGAAGAAAAAAATCTTGTCCCTCCTAGAGGTTATTTGGCTTCCCCTACAAATTGCTGTCCTCCATTGTCAGACCCCTGACCTGGCTGTCAAAAAATGGCCCAAAGAGCATTGGGGCCTATTTATATTCTGATGACATACCATGACCCGGTGCTGCCTGAGATCCCATGGTAAAAAAGAAACGGACAGCTCAACCCCACAAATGATGGAGGAACCCAGAGGGAAAAGTCCTTCTTCCAGACACTACTGATAGACTCTGGTAACTGACCTTCACCAGGCTACTCATTTGGGCTCCAAAATCTTGCTGAGTTGCTCAGACCAAGGTATTTTATAACTAGACTGGACAGCCTAGTGTGGGATGTCTCAGCCAGGAGCCAGGTTTGTACTGAAGTGAATCCAAAACAGAGATCCCTTACCCAGGAAAGGATCAAAATGAGAGACCAATACCATGGCAAACTCTGGGAAAACAGACCTCACCAAGATCCAGCCTGCCAGGGGAAGATAAAAGTACTTGATAATTTTCATAGATACCTTCACCAATCTATCCTAGGTATCTATAAAAATCTCTCAATAAATAGTAAAAAACCTTTAGGAAATGATTGAAAACTTCATTGTTCATATAGACCTTCAACAATGTGGCAGGATACAGGATTTTGAAAATATTAATAACCCTCCTCTATACAAATGATAAAAAAGAAATCAGAGAAACATCACACCACAAATAACATAAAATACCTTGGAGTAACTCTAACAAAACAAGTGAAAGTCTTGTATAACAAGAACTTTGCCTTTGAAGAAAGAAATTGAAGAAGATATCAGAAAATGGAAAGATATCCCTTGTTCTTGGATATGTAGGATCAACATAGTAAAAACATGTCAATCTTACCAAAAGCAATCTACAGATTCAGTCCCCATCAAAATCCCAACACAATTCTTCACAGACCTGGAAAGAACAATATTCAACTTCATATTAAAAAAAAAAAAAACCTCAGGATTGCCAAAGAAATCCTATATAATAAAAGAACTTCTGGAGGCATCTGTGCCTGACTTCAAGCTCTACTCTTCAGATATAGTAATAAAAACAGCTTGGTATTGGCATAAAAACAGACGCGTGAATTAATGGAATAGAATTGAAGACCTTGACATTAATCTACACACCTATGAACAGACAAAGAAGCCAAAAATAAACATTGGAAAAAGGAAAGCATCTTCAACAAAAGGTGCTGGCTTAACTGGATGGTGGCATTTAGAAAGATATAAATAGATTCATATCTATCACCCTGTGCAAAACTCAAGTGCAAGTGGATCAAAGACCTTAACAAATATCAATTTATACTGAACCTGATAGAAAAGAAAGTGGGAAATAGCTTTGAACACATTGGCACAGGAGACCACTTTCTAAATATAACACAGACACTAAGAACAGCAATTAATAAATGGGACCTCCTGAAACTGAGAAGCTTCTGTAAGACAATGAACACAGTCAATAAGACAAAATGACAGCCTACAGAATGGGAAAAGAACTTCACCAACTCCACATCTGGCAGAGAATTGAGCTATAAAATATATAGAGAACTCAAGAAACCAGAGGTCAAAAAACAAACAAAAATAAAATAATCCAATTAGAAAATGGGCTTCATAGCTAAATAGGGAATTCTCAACAGAAGAATTTCAAATGGCTGAAAGACACTTAAAGATTTGCTCAACACCCTTAGCCATCAGGGAAATGCAAATCAGAACAACTTTGAGATACCATCTTAAACTTGTCAGAATGGCTAAGATTAAAAAAAACACAGATGACAGTCTTTGCTGGAGGGGATGTGGAGCAAGGGGAACACTCCTCCATTGTTGGTGGGAGTGTAAACTTGTACAGCCACTTTGAAAATCAGTATGGCAGTTTCTCAGAAAATTGGGAATCAATCTACCCAATAATCCAGCAATACCACTATTGGACATATATACTCAAAGGATGCACATTCATACCACAAGGACATTTGCTCAGCTATGTTCATAGCAGCATTATTCATAATAGCCAGAACCTGGAAACAACCTAGATGTCCTTCAACTGAATAATGGATAAAAAAAAGTGGTATGTTTACACAATAGAGTATTATGCAGCAGTAAAAAAAATGACATCTTGAAAGATGTAGGCAAATGGATGGAACTAGAAAAAAAATCATCCAAAGTTAGATAAGACACAGAAAGACAAATACAGTATGTACTTACTTATAAGTGGATACTGGATGTAAGGCAAAGAATAATCAAGGTACAATCCACCACCCCATAGCAGCTAGGTAACAAGGAAGACCCTAAGAGAGACATTCCTGGATCCTCTGGAAAGGGGAAATGGATAAGATCTCCTGAGTAAATTGGAACCATAGGTGGGGAGGAGGTAAGGGGAGATGGGAAGAGAACAGGAGGGAACTGGATAGTTGAGTTGGGGAGGAACGGAGAGGGAGAGCAACAAAGTATATCTTGATAGAGGGAGACATTTAGGGATTAGAGAGAAACCTAGAGCTAGGGAAATATCCAAGAGGCCACATAGACGGCTCCAGCTAAGACTCCAAGCAATAGTGGAGAGGGTGCTTGAACTGGCCTTCCCCTGTAATCAAACTGATTATCACTCTAATTGTTGTCATAGAACCTTCATCTAGCTACTGATGGAAGCAGATGCAGAGATCCACAGCTAAGCACTGGGTTGAACTCCTAGTCCAGGCAAAGAGAGGGAGGAGAGATTATATGAGCAAAGGGGTCAAGATCATAACGAGAAAATCCACAGAGACAGCTGACTTGAGCTACTGGAACCTCACTGACTCTGAACTGATAGCTGGGAACCTGCATGGGCCTGAACTAGGCCTCTCGATGTGGATGACAGTGGTGTGGCTTGGGCAGTTTGTGGGGCCTCTGGCAGTAGGACCAGGATTTATCCCTAGTGCATGAACTGGCTTTTTGGAGCCCATTCCCTATAGAGGGACACCTTGCTCAGCCTTGATACAGGAGGGAGGGGCTCGGTTGTGTTTCAACTTGATATGGCAGACTGTATTGACTCCCGGGGGAGACCTTACCCTCTCTGAGGAGTGGATATGGGTGACTGAGAAGAGGGAGGGAGGGAGAACACTGGTTAGTATGTAAAAAATACTTTTTTTTAAATGAAAAAAAAAGGGTTTCACTGGGCCCCAGCCCCTTCCACTCTATGTCCCTCTACTGTGTCCTGAATTTTATATTTGGTGTGAACACGGGGTCATTGTCCAACCCCCATCAACCTCAGGCCTGGACTTTGGAACTAAGAAAAATCACGGGGGAGGTGATTGCTAATGTGACTACAGACCAGCAACCCATATTCTGTCTTGATTTTGCTCACTGGTGCCCAATTTATGTGTCTTTGTATTGAAGAAAGGGAAAACATGAGAATTTATCTTTTGATATAGAAATACAAAGTTTACAGTTTTATGAATGCACTGTAGCTGGGCCTTTTAATTGCCAAAAACAAAAGAGTTTCCATTGAAAAATTTGGGGTTATAAAAGAGAGGCTTTCTGAAAATACAAGGAGGGATATGCAGAAAGACAACTCCCAAGAAATGCAGAATAGAAAAATGTAATCCAAGGGCCATTATTATGGAATATCAGTTAAAGGTGTGTTATGTTAGTTTATGCTGTGGAATATTTGTTTGACGATGCCAAGATTTGCTACATCCTTTATATTGCATTTGCTTTACTCTGTGAAGCTGTGTTACTTTGTCTGCCTAAATTACCTAATGATCTAATGAAGAGCTGAATGGCCAATAGCAAGGCAGGAAAGAGGATAGTTAGGGCTGCCAGGCAGAGAGAATAAAGAGAGAGAAGAGAAGGAGGAGCCAGAAAAGGAGAAGGAAAGAGTACGCCAGGGGCCACACACCCAGCCACAGAGTAAGAAGGAAAGGAATATAGAATAGAGAAAGACAAAAGCCCAGAGGTAAAAGGTAGATGAGTTAACTTAAGAAAAGCAGGCTACAAACAAGCCAAGCTAAGGCCAGGCATATATATGTAAGAACACAAATCCATGTGTTTATTTGGGAGCTGGGTGGGGGGGGCTCCCAAAGAGACAGAGAGTTAAGTAAAACCAGTAGGCCATGAAATGAAAAATCTGAAAAATCTTTGAGAAATATTCTGGCTTTGGAAAAACTGGGAAACAGAATCCATCCCACAGGAAGAGGCCCTGGGGATAGAGTTAGTCACTTATAGCCAGGAATCAACCAGGACTGCTGATTATGCTTAAGACATCTGGCCGTTATACTACAAAGGACAGGACCTAACCACTCTGTCAGCCCATTGACTAACAAAACTCATTGTGATTAGGGGCAGCCCAGATTAATGTTGTAGGACTTCCAAGGGTATGAAACTTGTCTAGTATCACAAACCTTTAACCTAGAGGCTTCCCTTTAGTCTGATGCCTGCTATTCTGCCTTATGGGTTAGTCCATCTGAATAACAGCCATATTACAAAGTCCCAGAGACTGCTTGGTAGGCATGTACCAATGATTTGACTACATGTGCCTCTTTTGATACTTTCTAAACTTAGTAGACAGGTTGATGTAAACAAGTTGATCAGTCCTTGAAGGTATTTAAACAGCAGTTAGATTCCCTTGCAGAAATAGACATACAAAATTGGAGAGTCTTGGTATGGAAGTCTAGCTTCAGCAGGGTTTAGATCCTGAAAAGGAGGTGTGGAGTCAGCAGGGGAAGAAAGGAATGGATGCACATCTGAGGATTCAGCAAATTTCTCTCTCTCTCTAAACCACAGAGAATCTATATCACATCACATATTAAGTCATTTGGAAACAACAGAGCTGCAGCTCCCTATTTTACTTTTTCATTAAATGTCTAGGGTGAAAAGCCAAAGTACAAAACAGATAGTCTTATCTGAAAGAACATCTTTGGACAGTGTCTGTCAAATAAGGAAGTTACACATTTCTCAGATTCTACAAAACACAGACTTTCTATTTTTACAGCTAGTGTCTAGGCTGCCTGCTCGTGCAGTTATAATATGTTAGACACTCTGACGCTATTTTTACCTTAACCAAGTTATGTATAGAACCATTTGACATTTTCTAACATGCAAGATTTACAAAATGTATCATAATAAGCATTTAACTAGATGATTATATCATTTTTCTATTCCTCAGTTTTATAGTAGTGGCCTGTTTTCATATGGTCCCAGAAAGGAAGATCCCACTATTTCATTCTTTTCCCATTTACCCAGACTATTCTTATTTCCTCTATATAGGCTCCAGTATAAGGCAGTGAATATACTTGTGACATTTTTATCCAGAGCTGAGCAAGACACATCTTAGAATGTACCCTATTGGTACCACAATCCTTGGGGTACAAAGAAGACTATTCCTGCTATCACTCTCCTTTCAGGCTAAGACCCATCTCCAATGGTTTCTCTCAGGAACATAAATATTTCCCATGGAGATGCATAAGCAGAAAACTCCTGGTTTTGCCCCTAAGAGCAAAAACAAAAGACTGATGACCAAATCCCTTGGCAAAGTTTCACTGTAACTTTGTCAAGCAGTGTCCTCTGCCTCGTGGGCTGGAACCATCTCTGGTTCAACAGCCTGTGCCAGCTTAGATTTACTTCTCATGAGATAAAGGAACCATGTCTGGATTTGTGAGAAACCTGCTGTTCAATGCTAATTGACTAGGAGAAATTAGAGAAAATCGTGCATTGCCTGCGGGGGGGGGAGGACCTCAAAAAGAGAAAGAGACATCAGATAATTGATACCAATCTCTGTTCTCATTGTCCCTCTGGCTAACCACTTTGACATCAGCACTGGCTGGGCCTTTAATTATCATTCTGGTTAGATTAACATCAGGACCCCACACCTTAAACTAAATAGATGAGCCCATGATCTGACTCATTCACTATGACCATTAGGGAATGTAGCAGGGTTCTAGGTATTGATAGATGCCCTCAGACCTTAGCACAACTGACTCCATAATGAAAATAGCATTCAGACCATAAAGCTCAACTTGTAGACAACACCATCTGTCAAAATTAAAGAAAATACCTAATTCATCAAAGTCCACAGTTCTGAAAAGTCTCTCAATGTACTAGTCTTGCCTTTTGGCTTTTGTAGTTCTGCCTCTGGTTAACTGTTCTTGTTAATGGAAATATGTCAACCCAGGACATACTTTTGTGCTTAAACATTCACCCTGAGAAAGGCTGGGACCCTGGGATCCTAAACACTCAGTGTAGTTTCTGGATAGCTAGTAAAGACTGTATTGCCTTAAACCCATGTCTGAAGGGAGATTGTGTTGTTCCATTGTAAATAATTGCCCCCAACTATGAGTTTAATAAAAAGCGCTATTTGGCCAAAGGCCGACAGGAAGTGTGGGTTGGGATACCAGACTAAGAAGACTCCAGGAACAGGCAGGACAGAGCAGAATTCCAGAGAGAAGCCAGAAGATGCAGAGGACATCTATGATGCTCTGAGAAAAGGTACCTAGCTGCATGGCTGAACAGGATAAGAGTCATGGGTTAGATTAAGGGTAAAGGCCAATCAGCCTAAAACTATTGTTAAGTGTCTGCGTGTCTCTGCAGGTATGTGAGACTGGGGGCCTAAACCTAGAGGCTAGGCCTGAAAGTCAGGGCCAGAAACCTCATACTACACATGTCCAAGCAGTCTTTTCTAGTGGACACCTTACAACACTCCTAGTCCTTTCTGGTGCCACTTTCAGCCTTTCATTCTGGCCTATCTTCAGTTATTTGTGATTCACATCACCAGAATCTCTCTCTCCCAAGGAGACAAAGTTGCCATACTAGGCTTGGACTTTATCATCTATATTGAACTATATTGAATAGATAAGGAGAGAGAGGACAGCCTCATCTTGTTTCTGATTTTAGTGGGATTGCTTTGAGCTTCTCTCCATTTAGTTTAATGTTGGCTGTCAGCTTGCAACATATTGCCTTTATTATGTTTAGGTATTTTTCTGTATCCCTGATCTCTTGAAGATCTTTATTATGAAGGAGTATTGAATTTTGTGAAAGGCTTTTTCAGCATCTAATGAAATGATCTTTTTTTTTTCTTTCAGGTTGTTTATATGATGGATGACGTTCACAGTTTTTTTTTATGTTGAACCATCCCTGCATCTCTGGGATTGACCCTACTTGATCATTGCGAAATATTTTTTGATATGTTCTAGAATTTGGTTTTCTAGTATTTTATCGAATATTTTTGCATCAATGTGCATGAGGGAGATTAGTCTGTAATTCTTTTTCTTTGTTGTGTCATTGTGTGGTTTCGGTATCCTGACTGTAGCCTCATAAGAAGAGATTGGCAATGTTTCTTCTGTTTCTACTGTGTGGAACAATTTAATGAGTATTGGTATTAGTTCTTTGAAATTCTGGTAGAATTCTGTGCTGAAACCATTTTGCCCTGGGTCCCCCAACCCCACGTTGGGAGACTTTTAATAACTGCTTCACTTCCTTGGGGGTTAAAGGTCTATTTAGGTCATTTATCTCATCTTGATTTAATTTTGGTGATACCTGTCCAGAAAGCTGTCCATTTCTTTTAGGTTTTTCATTTTAGTGGAGTATAGATTTTCAAAGTATGGCCTGATAATTCTCTGTAATTCCTGGGTGTCTGCTGTTGTGTCCCCCCCCCCCTTCATTTCTGATTATGTTAATTTCAATGCTCTCTCTCTCCCTGCTTCTTGGTTAGTTTGGATAAGGGTTTGTGTATCTTGTTAACTTTCTCAAAGTACCAACTCTGGTTTATTGATTCTTTGTATTGTTCTCTTTGTTTCTATTGTATTGATTTCAGCCCTAAGTTTGATTATTTCCTGTTGTCTCCTCCTTCAGGGTGAGTTTACTTCTAATTGTTCTAGAGCCTTCAGCTGCACTGTTAGTTCTCTTGTGTGAGATTTCTCTAGGTTTTTCATATAGGAATCTACTGCAATGAGTTTTCCTCTTAGCACTGCTTTCATTGTGTCCCATAAATTTGGATATGTTATGGATTCATTTTCATTGAATTCTAGGAAGTTTTTGATTTCTTTCTTAATTTCTTCCTTGAAGAGGTGGTTCAATTGAGAGATGTTCAGTTTCCATGAGTTTGTAAGTTTTCTGTGATTTTTGTAGTTGTTGAAAGTTTAGACCATGGTGGTCTTATATAATACAGGGAGTTATTCCCAATTTTTATATCTATTGATATTTGCTTTGTGATCAAGTATGTGGTCAGTTTTAGAGAGAGTTCTATAGGGTGCTGAGAAATATGTATATTCCTTTCTGTTTGGGTGGAAAGTTCTGAATATATTAAGTCCATTTGTGACATAACATCTGTTAGATCCCTTATTTCTCTGTTGTGTTTCTGTCTGGATGAACTACCAAGGGTGAAAGTGGGGTATTGAAGTCTCCCACTATTAGTGTGTGGGGTTTGATGTGAGGTTTAAGCTTTAATAATGTTTCTTTTACATTTGTAGGTGCCCTTGTATAGGGGACATAACTGTTCAGGAATAAGACTTCATCTTGATGGATTTTTCCTGAGATGAATAAGTAATGTCTGTCTTAGTCTCTTTTGACTGATTTTAGTTTGAAGTCTACTTTGTTAGATATTAGGATGGCTACACCAGCTTGTTTCTTTAATTCTTGTTATTTTGGTGATAGTGCTGTTTTCCCCTTCTTTGGGTGTTTTCTTCTGTGACATTATCTATTGCTTGTGGCTTCGTGGCTATACCTAGCATCCTTATGCTGGAGTTCTCCTTATAGTGGTTTTCACTCCAGAGATTCTCTCTTCCATCTCTTGCATTCTATTGGTTATACTTACCTCTGTAGTTCCTGTTCATTAACTCAGACTTTCCATTGTCAGCATTGCCTTGGTTTGTGTCTTCTTTATTGCTTCTATTTCAATTTTAAATCGTGAACTGTTTTCTTCACCTGTCTGATTGCTTTTTCTTGGTTTTCTTTATTTTCTTTAAGTGATTGGTTGATCTCTTCCAATATTTTGTTTGTCTTTTCCTCCATATCTTTAAGAGAGTTTTTAAAATTTCCTTTTTTAAGGCTTCTATCATCTCCATGAAGTTTTTTTGTTTGTTTGTTTGGTTTTTTTTAGGTCATTTCCTTCTGCTTCCTCTACATTGGCATATTCTTATCTTGCTGCTGTAGAACTACCAGATTTTGATGGTGTCATATTGTTATTTATGTTGTATGTATTCTTGCACTGGCATCTTCCCATTGCTTCCTTGGATTCAGGATTTTCCTGTATCTCAAGGAGCTGTTCTTGGTGCAATCTGCTCTGACTGTGTCTATATCTCAGGAAACTTCTCTTGGTTCAATCTTAACTCTTGGTCCACTGGGAGGTAGAGTATTTTGTGTCTTCGTGAGCTGTTCTTGTTCCTGCTGTTTCTGTGTCTTGGGGATCCAATGTTGGTACAACATGAGCTCTTGATGCAATAGGGGCTGGCAACCTCTGGGTCTCAGGGAGCCACTGAAGTAGCTGGGTCATGAAATGGTTTTGGGGATAGGGTGGGATTTGTAGATGGGGGTGTCCAAAAACTGAGGTGTTAATGCGAAGTTCTAGCCCGCAAGAGTCTTCCTTGCTGGCCTTGGACTAGGGGAACAATGGGTGGGAGTGGTTTTCCACAGGTTGTGCCCCTAGGCTTAGGTCCTGGGGACCAGGCATTCTGACTGGCCTGGGTGAAGTGTCACCTACCTATTGATCCAACTGTAGGTTTCAGGGAGCTTCTGAGGTTGTCAGGTGATGAGACAGTTTGAGGGATGGCATGGGATTTGTAGATGAGGTGTCCAACACATTGGGGTGTTAATGGGGAGTTCTGATCCACAAGAGTTTCCTGCTGGGTTGGGCTTAGGGTAACAATGGCTGAGAGTGGTGTTCCACGGGTATTCAATTGTTAACTGATTGAATGTAGGTTTTTCTGAATTTTGGTTTTTCTGAGTCAAGTCTGGGTCCTGAAGCAGAGTGAGAGTTACTGTCTGAGGCATTTAAAAAATTAATTCTATCTCATTTCCTATGTGGATAATCATGCCATGTTTGTCATTGACATTATTTTTTGCAGTTCTAGGGTTCTGCTCCAAGGGCTTGTCCATGCTGACCAAACGTCCTATCAGCAAGTCACAAATCTAGTGTTCTGCCATTTGTTTTTGGAAGTTGGTTGTTGCACTTAATTGATTTTTAATGTTTTCATTGTGACACTTTAATATATACATATGACATAGTTTTATTGTAATTATCTTGCATTATGCTGTCTTGTCTGCTTCTCACTCCTGCTGATCCCCTATATTTCCCAGATACTATGTCTTCAATTTTCACTTTCCTTTTATTTGGCCATCATGAATTTAACTAGGGTTACCTACAAGAATGCTCTATGAGGGATTATTTCACAGAATTAGGAGCAACTTACCAGTGGCTACAACTGTAAAATAAGGATTTCTCCCCTTTCCAGAAAGCATTAATCACTTGTAGATCCTTTATGTTTGGTGGGGTCACCTGAGCCCTTCTCCCTATCACCCTCAGTGAGTGGAGGTGCCTCATGTGTTTCTAATTCCTTTGGGATTGGATAGCAAAGCCTAATCACATTCAGGTAATCACAACTGCTTAGAGTTCCAGAGGGCAATGGCTATGAATACACATTTCCTCCACCTCTTATATATTTTTTTGCTACTTCATCTATAATGTTACTCAACCCATAAAGGGATGAAATGATGTCCCAATTAGAAATAAGCAATCAACAGTTGCTTATCCTTAATACTTTGAGCAGTTAAGAGTTTTACAGTATTTGCTTCTCAGTGAAATAAGTTTCTGTGACTAAGCCTAAAAAAGTTATTATGAGCATAAATTCTTATATGGCAGTTTGCCTTGACATTATTTTATAGCTGAGCAACAGATTTACCTTTTTATACATATACTTCTAATTTTTTTTAAAGATTATTTATTATTTATTTAATGTGTATATAAGCCTGCATGAGTTTATATGCACCACATATGTACAGGGACAGGTAGAGTTTAGACTAAGGTTTTGAATCTCTCTGGAGCTTGAGTTGTAGGTGGTAGTAAGCAGCCATATGAGTTCTTCATGAGAAACATCTGGTCTTAGCAGTTCGAAACATCTCTCCAGACACAAACTTGTCATAGGAATTCTGCAAGAACTTTTATTGGATATTTAATATCACAATCAATAAATACTTAGACAGGTTCCCAATCAGAATGTATTCCTCTGCAGGCCTGTCCTTAAGTCATGTGCACCTTCTTGTCAAAATTGAGGTGAAACATATTCACTGGTATCTAGTGAAAAGAGCTCAGGAATGCTGCTAAATCTAAAATGTACAGAAGAATGCTCACAAAAAGCATTACCCAGTCTATCCTGGCTAGGGTTCCAAGCTTCAGAAATACTGAATTACAAGAAGATATACATAAATGCTCTTCACAAAATATAAACATGGGAAACAGCATGATGAGAACAGATATAGCAGAGCAAAGGTCATTTCAATTTCACATAAACGCACCTTTCACCAAACCCTTTAATAGCTTTATCCTTTTGTTGTAGGCTGAAACATTGCATGGTACTCTGGTTTAATGTTCCTAGGCAAACTTGACATTATCTATTTTGGCTGTCTATTTGGAATGTGTCTTAGTTTTCTTTCTAGTGCTCTGATAAAAATCATGAACAAATTTAACTTGGGCAGGCAGGCATTTCTTATGTTTTATAGGTCTATCATGGAGGGTATCAAAGGCAAGAGCTCAGGACAGGAACCCAAAGTGGGGAACTAAAGCAGAATCATGGAGGAGGGATGCTTACTTGCATGTTCTTCATGGCTTGTTTAGTCTGAGTCTGCTTTCTTGTATGTCCAAGATCGATATGTCCAGGAATGGTATTGTCTTCAGTAGGTTTGTCATCTGTCCCACATTAAGATGTTATTCAAGAAAATTCCAAGATATACTTATAGTTCAAAATAATGAAGGCAGTTCAATGAGGGCAACTGAGATGCCCTCTTCCCAACATGCTAGGTTTGTTTCAAAGAGACAAAAACCAAGCAGCATAACTTGTGAGATTATTTGGACAGATGCACAATGATGACTCAGTCAGAGTGATCACCACAGATTCTATAGAGACTGAGGGAGCAGAATCTTGCTTTTGTACTAGTTTCTATTGGGGTTAGTTTCTTGCTGCCTCAAATATGGCCTGCTTTCTGTTGGCCTTTTATCTTGCCAAGTCTGAATTTTAAAATGAATAGTTATTAAAAGCTTTTGTTTAGTGAGGCAGTGATGGCACACACCTTTAATTACAGCACTAAGAGGCAGAGGCAGGTGGACCAAGGCAGGTAGAAGCTTTTGTTTTTAACATCATTTTCAGATGGAATCTCACTAAGATACCCAGCCTGGCAAAATAATAGAAGCTCAAAGTAAACCCTTTTTTCTTATTTCTCTCAGGCATTTTTAGTGATAAAATACTGACTATGCCTTCTGTATGGCTCCTCCTTTGCCATCTTCCTTCATGAACATCTAAGGTCATAGTGCATTGTTCTTCCATGTGAAACATGTATATCCAGGCGCTCTGAGAAGACTGATCTGACCTGATAGGTAAGAGCATCTGAAAATGTTTTGGGCTTTTCATCATCTGAATGTTATTGTCAAGTTACGAGGCTGTTCTGATGCCAACAAGGAGGCTGCAAGTTAGAAGGTAGAGGGGCTTGATCAAAAGCTATTACCATTTAAAGTTAATCTGTGTTTTCTATTTATAGGTTCCTTTTTCTCATAAAGGAAAAAAGGAAGATGGAAATAAAATCTCAGCACTAGTTTGAACCAAGAAAACATATTGTAAGGTATTAAGTAATTTCTACTTCCAGTTTATTGTTTTAAATCACCGTGTTGGGAGCATCCTCTTGCCATTAAGCATGTATTATGAGTTCTAGGAATAAAGGCATATACCACTATGCTTGGTTGTGAGTATTAATTTCTATAATCTTTCCAACTAATTCAGAAAAGTCCATGACATTAGTAAATGCTACACTTTATGCCACTGTCTGAGGGCAGTTGCAAAGGTTATGTAATCTCTGATCTAATCTCTGAATGAGTCCTTTAAATAATCCTAAAGCCTTGTAGTATCAGAGGTAGTTATGTTGAAGGCAGGGGTTTTTGAGGACTGCTCATTGGAGCCATGTACTTGAGGTTGTTTATTGCCTTGGATTCTTCCTGTATTCCTTGTTTGCCTGCCCCTATCCAATGAGAAGTGAGGAACAGCATCTCCTATATGCTGCTGCCCCATAATGCACAAGCACATAGGATAGGCATCTATCAACTGAACCCATCAATTGAACTGTGAGTCCAAAGTAAAATTTCTTCTTTTATTTCTCTAGACATTTTTCAGTGGCAAAATACTATGCCTTTGGTGTGGCTCAGTGGTAAAGTGCTTGTCTTGCATGCAGGAAGACCTGGATTCAGTCCGTAGAATCAGACAGTACAATCCTGGGAGCCATCTGACTTTTTCAGAGGAACAAGGCTTGAGAACTACATAACTTAAAAGCTTGCTCTTATTAATTGACATTGCTTATCCCTTGTTCTCATGTCTCCTTCCTCTCAACTTTCTTCAATATTAGCACAGCTATTATAGATGAGGACATTGTGGATTTCTATGATTATGCTTCATTCACTGTTTCTAAATTGTTCCCATTAACTCCTGATAGCGTCTATTTATAAGCATTTCTCCTAGAGTCTTGTTAAAATCATTCTCACCAGAAGAGTTAAGCAAATATGTAATGTCAGGAACTACTGTGACTCTTTCAGACTACTCACAAGGTTCAACGGAAAGGCAACATTTTGTTCTTGAGAATCCTGAATTCATGATCACTCTTGAAATACAAAGGCTTTAGGGGCTGAATCAGGTTCACTATATATTTCAACAACATCCCCTCTGACTCACCCAGAGGAGAGTCATCAGGGTAAAGTTTTCCTTTTGCAATAGCTACTTTATCTGTAACTCTGAGAAAGTTAAGCTAGAGATAGCCAGCAATATAATTTGTATAAGTAAAGAAGGGAGAGAAGGTAGTACATATGTTCCTTGGATCATGCCCAGAATTATGCAGCAAACTATCCACCTTGCCGAAAATGGGTCAGATTCTCCAGGGGCTTGCCACAAGGAGAACTTGTTCATATTATTCTCAGGCCTTGTCCCTTGAAGGAGTCACATGGCTGCAGACAATATACTATGGAGAAAGACACTATCAATTAGTAACTACAATTGGGCTATTCTCTTCTTCACTCTGTGATTATCTGTGTCTGGGGTGTCTCTAGGAGAAGTAATGCACAGTATGCACTGTGAGTGCTAAAATTACCATTGTTAGCCCCCCACAGTTCATGTATCATGAATGCTGGGCTACAACCATAAGCTCACCATAATATATTCACCATGAGTTCTCAATTATAGGTATAAAGCTTCCACTTCAATGCCCCCATGAAAACTGGTATACAGAAGTCAGCCTCCTACATCATGAGGGATGGGTTGCAGGTTGGATCCTCCCACATACATGTACCATGAGTCCTGGGTTACAGACATGCATCTTCCATAGTACATGCACCATGAGTGGGGCAATACAAGTGTACAGTTGTACAGTACATACATCATGGATGCTAGGTTATAGGCATGAGCCTCCACAGTACATGCATCATGAGTGTTTGGTTTGTGGTTTGAGTTTCACATAGTACATAAACCATGATTTCTGGGTTATAACCACAAGCCCTACACAGAGCAAACACCAGGAATACTGTATTATAGACATGAGCATCCCAGAAAACATGAACTCTAAGTCCTGGGTTTTAGACATGAGCCTCCTACAGGATGTGTGCCATGATTGTTGGCTTAAAGTTCTAAGTCTCCACAATGTATGTACCATGAGTTGTGACTGATGACTTACAGTTTTGAGTCTCCACAATACATGCTCATGAGTGCTGGATTAGTGGTGCAAGTTTCCCACAGTATGTGTACCACAAGAGCTGGGAAACTCATATAATTGTTATAGAGTTTCAATTTTCATGTATTATTAGTACACATTATTAGCTGTGACAGAGATCAACACAAGTATGATTTTCCACTTGAGAAATACACTTAATCAAAATTCAATTAAGACATGATACATTAAACACAGAACCATTCATAGAAATATTTGCCTTTCCTACTAAAAGAACATAGGGCAATTTTAACACAAGCTATGACAGTTTCATTTAGGGAACAAACAGAATTTGAATGACTGGGTCCAGTACTAGAATAACAAATGCCAACTGACAGTCTTTGGTCTTAAATTTGAGCTGTAGAGACAGGATAGGAGTCAGTATAATCATCTTGATTTCCTGACCAGTCAAAAACATATTGTTGTGTCCCTGTGATGTTGTACTTTAAAGAATCAATGCCAGTACATTATCTCCATAACAAAGTCCTGCTATCCACTCACAGTTCTTTTGTGAACAGAGGAAATCATTGAGGAGGTGAAGTATTACTTATTCAATTACTTTGGGGAAGCAATAATTTTGCAAAATAAGTACAATGTTTATCATGTCCCAATGTTTGTTTTGGAAATGCTCCATGATATCTCTCCAAAGTAGTATTTTTTTTCAAAACATATAGGAATCCCTTTACCATATTTGAAATAAGAAAAATTGTGAGCAATCGGGAACTCTTGAGTAACAGGTTGATCTAAAAGCCAGATATCATTGACTGTGACTACAATCTTCTTTTCTTCTCAAATCAAAGGATGCAACACAGGTGGATCAGTAACATAGGCCCAACATATTTCATTCTAACATGTCTGGAAGACCATGAGCAACATCAGGATCAGCATTTCTCTGTTTCATACACTGCACCAAATACTTAGGTAGTCAATGAGCTTCATTTTATTCCTATGGGAATAAAAACTACCAACATGCCCTCAACCCCATATTAAAGCAGGGTCTAGGTCTTTCCATAATCCAGTACAAGGATCTTTCCATGTAATTTAAGCAAATTTTGTGGTGGTTCCTTCATGCCAAAAGTGATCAGGTGTAGATTTTCCAGCAGCATCCATATTTTAAATTTTAAAATAGATAAGGCATGATGCAAAATATTATGTGGAGACTGAGGATGTAACTCCCTGTTTTTAGTTTTTGAAACTGCATCTTTAGATTATTATGTGCATGCACTATAATTCCTTGTCCTTGTGGATTATAAGGAATTCCTGGTTTATACTCAATTTTCCATTGCTCACAAAAGTGCTGAAACACTAATCAAAGCCATTATCAGTTTTTACATTTTTTGGAATCTCTAATTAAAAGAAGCATTTTAAACAATGAACAATCACATGTTTGGTAGCCTCTCCAGTCTGGGCAGTAGCTATTAAAAATTCAGAAAAAGTATCCAGTGTCACATGAACATATTTTAATTTTGCAAATTCTGTAATATGAGTAACGTTCATTTGCCAAAGCTGATTAAGAAGAAATCCTTGAGGATTTACTCCAAATGAGGCAAGGGCAAATACTTAGGACATACAGCACACTGTTTGACATTTTAAAGAGAAGCTTCTCTTGTTAAACCAAATTGCTTTCTTGAGCTTATATTGTTTTGATGGTGCAAAGCATATGATCACTGAGCAAGCTCAACTGGAGATAAAGCGATCAACTGAGTAAATTTACCAGCTAAAGCATTACCTTCAGGCAATGGAACAGGAATATTTGAATATGGCAACTTTCTTAAGTGAATGGCATCCTAAATTTGTTGAAATAACATTCTTATTTGCTGATTAGTGTGTGATAATTCTCTTGTACATTGTAAAGATTTGTTATTCATATTGGTTTAATAAAACACTGATTGGTCAGTAGCCAGGCAGAAAATAGAGGCAGAGCAACCAGATTAGAAGAATTCTGGGAAGAGGACAGTCAGAAAATGAGATTCCAGCCAGACTCAGAGAAATAAAGATGAGAATGCCACATTGAGCAAAGGTACCAAGCCACATGGCTAAACATAAATAAGAATTATGGGTTAATTTAAGTGTAAGAGATAGTTAATAATAAGCCTGAACTACTTACTGGTCCAGCAGTTACTATGATATTAAGCCTCTGAGTTAATTATTTCATAAACGACTGTGGGACTGGCTGGGTGGGACAGAGAAACTTCCAACTACACATTAGTAGTTTTAATATAAGGGACAGTTTCAATAACTTGGAGAGCTCTATAAATACAATGACTATCTGTATATAAATTAAATGACTTCTCTTTAAGAATTTGAAAGACCATAGCAACACCTTGCAGCTCAACTACTTGGACTGAAGCAGAAACAATCTGAACCACATGTCCTTTACCATTATAACATAGGCTGTTCTCCCATTAGATGAGCCATCAGTAAAAACTAAAGCAGCATTCTTCACTGGAGTTTGAATTACTAATTTAGTAAAAATACAAGAATGTATTTGAGCAAATTGTAATAATTGATCAGCAGGAAAATCATTATCAATTTGACCTAAAACTTGCTATTTGTATATGAAATATTTATTACATTTAATTCCCTTCCAAAATACCATTTAGACTCAAGCCTATTCTATTTTATTGTAGCTGGTGCTTCTGGTGGCTATCACCTGGCAAAACTACTAAGACCCACTATAGCAGTTGGTCCCACTTTGTAACTCTAACCCTGTCATACATTTGCAATTGATAGCTGTTTCCCATGGTTCCTTCATGTTTTCAAAACCATTATTAAAGCAAACAAACAAACAAACAAACGCCCCCCCAAACCTTTATCACCTGGGTGACCTTTAAATTACAAAGTTTAGCTGCCAGAGTAAGGTGAATTTTTGTTCATAAAATCGTTAAGGTGCTGCTCTAATATCCCATTAAATAAACATTGTTTTTTAGGACGTGTAATGGATTATCATACAGAAGTCTATCCCAAATCCAAAATATTTGAGACTTGTTGCTTCCTTAGTCTAAAAGGAGATACAGAGAGCTCATTAAGATTAAGAAATATGCTTTTTAACCTTAGTTAAAGATTACTGCCAGCCATGTGGCTGCTCATATCATGATGAGATCACCAGCCAAGACAGAGGAGAGTCATGTGATTGCTGTTTAAAATTAAACAATAATTACATGCACTCACACACACAGTTAGGTTCAACTTATACACATACACACACATACAGAATTAAAGCTTCCTTGCATATATATAGAGAATTAAATATAAGTCACATATGTGTATACATACATGCACAAACATATATTTTCAATTTTAACATAAACATTTTTCAATGAAGAATCATTATTTTTAAAATGAAGAAAACCAACCAGAATTAGGCTAATATGGTTAAATACTCACCATACTTTACACTTTCCCTACAAATTAAGCATAGTTCAACCAGAAATAACATTTCAAAAAGAACAAATATATATATTATATATATATATGTGTGTGTGTGTGTGTGTGTGTGTGTGTGTGTGTGTGTGTGTATGTGTATGTGTTTGTATGTTTGTGTGTATGTGTGTGTATGGGTATGTGTGTGTATGTGTGTGTGTGTGTGAGTATGTGTGTGTGCATGTACATATATCACAACAAAAACATATTTGCATCAATATATAAAAATGTGTATTAATGTAAAACATTTGAAACTAGGAACAGTTTTCTTTACCCTAATCAATAATAATTTGTAACCAATCTTTAAATTATGACAAGTATTTGCATCCCATCAAATAACAAAACTCCATGTACCTTTTCTTTTCCTGTGGAAGCAAAAGCATAATTTTTTCTCAAACATATTTAGGCTGATTTATGTTTTCGAGTTTTAGTAGCTGGCCAGCCTGCAAGACCAGACCTTGGTGCTATCATAGTATAAAAAGATCTGAAAGCCAGTGTTCCTGAAAAAGATTGTTAACTCCTTTGACTATAATAATTAACAGTTCACCTTAGATTTTGTTTAGCATTTAGGCAGCTTATCCATTGTAAGTAGTAGACTCCACAATCCTGCCTGTAGCTCCCATCTCGGCCAACCTATGGGAGAGCTACAGAGGGAGGCAGCCATTGCCATTCCTCTTTTTCTCATCCAAGAAAATGAGGTAGGTTAGTAGATGGAATCAAGTACCAATGACTCAGACAACCAAATATCAGTAGTTCAGTCAGGGGGATTCAGTCCCCTTAAACATATATATCAGGACAATAACATAGTAACTGTCAGAACACAGACCAAGACAAACAGCACACATATTTACATTTATTAGCCAGCTGTGAATAGGTCTGAAAGTGAGGTACTGGACTAATCGTTTACATTCATGACCTGTTTAATTTCTCCAGAGGAATCATTCATAGTCAGAAGTTGAGGTGGGGGAGACTCTTTATAATGATACTTGACAGCCTCTTCCTCTAATTCTACCTCACCACCAGGATCTAACTTGTCATTATCATCAAATAACATTGTAAAAGCATCTGCATTAAGTGGTTTCTCTGGCATTAAGTCGTCTTTCTGGCAAAGCAGAAGGTTTACTTTCATTTTTACATGATTTAGAAGATTCTTTCTGCCTTTCAGGACAGATACCTGAACTGTCCCAAATAAGTGTCCAGAGATTGAAAACATCTACTGGAGACTTTTGGGGACTATATTCATCATAATACTGTTGTATTCTGATTCCAATGTGCCCCCAAGAATATGCATTTGTTGTTCCTTGCTCAGAAAACCAAGGGCAAATCTCTACAAATTCAAAAAAAAAAGTATACAGTTAAAGACTGCTTACTTTAGTCCCTCTAGTTTTTAAAATATCTTTTAAGTAAATGTACAAAGAGCTGTTGACTATTTTCTTAGCCCACTTTTATTTTTACACTTTTCATTTTTACTTTTATTTACAGTTACTTATTGCACTTCCCCTTTTTCTGAGCATGCTCTTTTAGCCATGCAGTGCCCTTCACGAGTATTCCCAAGTATTCAGCCCCAACATTGGGGCGCTACTCTATCAGAGCCTGCCAACAAATTAACTGGGTTGGCTGAGGAGAGTCACAAGGCTGAGGAAATCTTAGAGACAGAAGAAAAGATGGAGACAGAAAAATCAGAATTTGAGGGGACTTCTTGGTCTCTTCCAGAGAAGCAGCAAATTTATTTCTGAACCAGCTTCTGTAGAGATTAAAAGGTAGAAGAAGAACAAAGCTGGCATTTCACACAGCATAGGCAGTCAACTCTTATGAGAAAAAGCCACATCCCTGCACTGGCCTTAAATTAAGGAGCAGACTGTTTTTATCTTTTATCAGAAGTCTGCATTCAGCTAGATAATGTGTTCTTTTTCCCATGGGCCCTAATAAGCTTTTCTTACAGTTCCTAAAGAGACCAGAGCAAGCAAGTTTAGAACTCCTTTGGATCAGAATGGACCTCAGAATCCAACTGAGTCACTGCAGGAACTGAGTCACTGCAGGCTCCCACACTTATTTTACAGTACCTCTCTGTGAGATGCATTGTTATAACAATGTTTTTGCTGTTCTAAAAGAATTACTGTTTCCACTGTGTTCTTAATCTGAGTCTCTCAGGAACATATGCACTCAGTTCTGATGCAAGACACTTCAGAGTTGTATGAGTAACTAGTACCCTTTGTTGTATTTGGAGTTTAAATATCACTGCAGAAGTAGTACATTGTTTTTTTTTAAAAAAAAAAATGTCATTGCCAGGTGTTTTAATCAAATGTGCATGTGTTTTGCAAGGATAATTCTGTGTACAACTTCAGTTAGAGATGTAAATACTGTGCTATTCTGTTCCATTTTGGTTCAGTCAGGGTCCTGGCTCAGTGCTGTAGAATCATGCTATAGTACATCTCTGTGAGCTGCACTGGTTTAACAAAGGCCTCACCATTGTAAAATTACTAGGATTTCCACTGTGTTTTTAATAGTCCCAGTTCTTTTAGGATTGTACGTGTAGCTGTTCTGATGTAAGCAGCTTCACAGTTGTATTAGTAAACCAGTTCATTTCTTTGTAAATGGAATTTAGTTTTCATTACAGTTGAAGAACATTGGTTTTGCAAATACGAATTGTTTAAAGTCACACATGTGCATGTGTTTTCCAAAGAGGCCATAGTGGTGTTTTATTTACAGATGTGTAAGCTCTACTTTAAGTTCAACCATTGTTCACTAGCATTCTATAAACATACTCTTATCTACTCTCCTTTCCAGTATATCACTCACCACTTCTGTTACAGTATAGAATTGCACTGTTAAACTGGTATTACAAAGTTCTTGTTCTTATAATACTACTACACTTTTCACCGTATTCTTCCACATTCCACAGCATTCAAGTCTATGTACTACTGTTCTTATATATACAACTTTAGAGATGTATAGATAACCAGTCTACCTTGTTGTTAATTTAGATTTCAGTGCAGTAGAATTACATTGGAATTTGCAAAATGCCATTGGGGGATGTTTTGCTCTTAAGTACTCATGTTCTCTAAAGATGCTGCTGTGTACTAACTACTTCAGTTATAGATGTCTATGCAGTGCTCTCCCTTTTCTCTCTGACAGCATCTCTCTTAAATCACAAAGATCTTTTCCAACCTTCTTTTCCCCAACTCATCCCACTATCCTAGCTTCCAATACCAGGAGGCATGTGGTGGGATTCAGGCATTACTTAGGAAAGCCCAGATACCTGAGTTCAGGACCATTACGGGGCATGACTAGATTCAACTGGGACCTGGGAAAGACCAAGTTCGGCCCCTGTTTTGTTCCTGCGTTCTGGGGGAGTGGATCAGCAGTGGTCGTGAGACAGTTTCCCTCTCCAAGAATCCTCTTAAGGTTCAAATTGTATGGTGAGTGTCCATATACACCTGAATAAATATTAATCCCTTATAAAATATATATCAAGTGAATATTATTGAAATAGAGGCATTCACTGGGAGCATACCAGCTGAAAAGGCTAGGGAAACAAGTCGACAGAGAATTTCCTACCAGGCAGCACACAGCACCACACTCTTCTAAAGTCCAGGGAAGAAGTAGAAACCAAGGAACAAAACACTCACCCAGCAGAGACAAAACCAGATGTCATCACCCAGACCCATATACATCTATGGCTGAAGCAGTACATAATGGTATCCTTACAAAATACATACATGTGATATTAAAATACTGTACAATGACATATTTGCCCATCCTAGTACACTACTACTGCAGCAATATCTAGGCATCATTAACAACAAAATTTATGAGATTGCTCTTACAACGGTGTAGTTTCTTGCTTCAGAACAGTAGCACACACACATTTCTAAAAGTGGAACAGGAATGTTCAGAACACAAAGAAAATTATAGTACTTTTACAACCTAGACATTTGTTATACAAATATAGCTTACAGAGAAGTGCTGTATCATGACTGATGATTAATATAAAGGAAAGCAGAGGACCTGAGACTTCAGTTGTACCACTGTACCAAGACACTGACTAAACAGAAATGGAATAGAACAAAACATAGGTGTCTTTAGTAGAAGCTGTACACAGTGCAAAAGACATGTACATATGAGTAAAACACTTCACAATGACGTATTTGCAAAAAAACATTGCAGCACTACTGCTGAAATATATATGTATATATATATATATATATAATATATATATATATATATATATCATTCACAACAAACCATACAAGATTATTTCCTACAATTGTACATCATTTGTTTCAGTACAACAGCACATGTGTATGTTCCTAAGTGGACCAAGATGGTTACAAATAGGAGAATTATAATGATTTTACAACGGAAAAACAGTTTGTTATAAGAGATGCATCATAATAGAAGTGGTGACTGATTTACAGAAAAGCATATCATGACCTCATTATTATAGCACTGTTGCTCTAGGACATCAATAGAATAAGAATGGAATAGAACACAGCATATAACTGAAGCATTACAGTGATGTCCTTTAAAATCACACACACACACACACACACACACACACACACACACACATGCATACACACAACTAAACACCGCACAATGTCATATTTGCAAAATCCAATGTACTTCTACTGCAGCTATTATCTAAATTCAACTTAGTAATAAAGCAGGCAACTCTGAAATTGCTTGCTTTAGTACAGCAGCAATATGTTCCTATGTAGAATAGGACTGTGAAGAACACAATATAATGGAAGCAGTTTTATAACAGTAAAAGCTTGTTATCTGGAGGAATGTTACAAGAGAGAAGTATTACAACACACGTGGTCATTGGTTTCCAGGAAGGCAGAGAAAATGCTCCAAGGACACTTGATTGGGAAAATGGAATAGGAGAGCACAGCATGCACATCTAAAACAAAGTAGTCTGTTGTGCCACCCTTTCAGTTCACATACACTTCTGACTAAAACACCTCACAATGACATATTTGCAAAACCCAATGTACTACTACTGCAGCGATGAAATTCCATAATAAAAGAGCAATAGGATTACTCCTAAAACTCTGAATTTGCTTGCTTCAGAATAGCAGCAAGTACAACGGGATTGCCAAGAACATAGAGAAAATGATAACATTTTTACAATAGCAAAGGCTTTGTTATACTGATGAATGTATGTTACAATGAGGTTTCTTGGTTCTGAGCGGCCAGAGGCCCAGACCCACAGACCTGCATTCAGCCCCAGACCCCTTAGCTGCCAGCCACTGCTCAGGCCCCAGAAATGACTCAGACGCTTATATTAACTTTATGCTGTTTGGCCTATGGCTCAGGCACATTGCTAGCCAGTTCTTACATCTTAACTCAACCCATTTCTATTAATCTGTCTGCCACACGGCCCGTGGCTCACCTGTGTTCCTTACATGTTGCTCCTTGGGTGGCTTGCTCGATCTGCCTGACCCTGCCCTGCTCCTCCTACCTATGCTCTGATTTTCCCTCCTACTTTTTCTATGGTACCTGTCATGGGCCAAAACAACTCCTTTATTTAAAGATTGATATTCACAGCATACAGAAAGACATTCTCACATCAAATGTACCACAGAGAAGTAATGTAATGCAAATGGGCATTGAGTTGTAGGAAAGCAGAGCACATGAGATTGCTATTGTAGCACTGCTGTAAGGATGCTGATTGAACAAAAATGGAAGAGTACAGCATGCACATCTGTAACTGAAACAGTACCCAGTAGCATCTTAGGAAAGCACACGATAGTAAAATACCACACAAAGATATACTTGCCTGTAACTATGTATTATTACTATAGCAATACTTACATGCCTTTCACAACAAAGTTTACAAGATTATTCATACAACTATGAAGTCACTTGTTTCAGAACAACAGAGCACAGATTCCTAAATGGATTTGGATTTTTAAGGACATAGTGATTCTTTTTTCATTTTAGACTATAATATTTGGTTTCAGCCTAGATCTTTAGGCTATATATTCTCTTGAAATAAAAATAAAATGGCTCCTAATGATATCCTCCTATACTCACAGATTAGTGCGTTATTCAGCCCTCATCAGAGAGGCTTCCTCCTGCAGCAAGTGGGAAAAAATACAGAGTGCCACAGACAAAGATTTTGCAGAAATAAAGGCCTTGGAACATAAAGCTCTAAATGAGAGGTCTCCATCAAATCCCTCTCCTCAAAGTTCAGGGAATCCTGATGAAGAGGAGGCATAAAAGTATAGGAGACAGAGTAGATGGAAGACACCAGGAAAACAAGACCCTTTGAATCAACTGAGCAAAGCTCATGTGAACTCACAGAGGCTGAAGCAGCAAGCACAGGGCCTGCACCAGTCTGCACCAGGTCCTCTGTATACTTTATATCTTTCAATTTAGTACTTTTATGGGTGTTCTAGGTATAGCTGTTTGGGCTGCCATCTGTGGTCTCTTAGAGTCTGCAGTACACCTCTCCAGGCCCTTCTGGCTTTTAGAGTTTCCATCAAGATGTCAGGTATAATTGTAATAGGTCTGCCTTTATATGTTACTTAGCCCTTTGTCCTTTCAGCCTTTAATATAGTTTATTTGTTCTGTATATTTAGTGTTTTCATTATTAAGTGATTAGGGGCCTTTCTTTTCTGGTCCAATCTATTTGGTGTTCTGTAAGCTTCTTATACCTTCACAGGCATGCTCTTTAGGGAAATTTTCTTCTGTGATTTTTGAAAATATGTTCTGGGCCCCTGAGCTAGGATTTTTATCCTTCCTCTATTCCTATTATTCTTAGGTTTGATCTTTTATAGTGTCCCAGATTTTCTAGATTTTTGTGCCAGGAATTTTTTATATTTTACATTTTCTTCATCTGATGTGTCCATTTCTTCTATTGTATCTTTGACACCTGAGATTCTTTCTACCATGTCTTGTATTCTGCTGGGGTAGCCTCTGTAGTTCTATGTTCAAAATCCTAAGTTTCTCATTTACAGAAATTTCCTCAGTCTAGGTTTCCTTTATTACTTCTATTTCCATTTTCAGATCCTTGAAATGTTTTATTCATTTCCTTTAACTGCATTTTCCTGGATTTTTAAATTTTTCTTTAACTGTGTTTTCCTAGATTGCTTTCAAGGGGTTTATTAATTTTCTCTATAAGGACTTTTATCATCTTCATAAGACTCTTTTTAGGTGTTTTTCTTGTGCTTCAGCTATGTTGGAATATCCAAGCCTGCTCTGGTAGAGTATCTGGACTCCAATGGAGACATATTGTCCTCGCTGTTACTGGTCGTGTCCTTATGCTGATATCTAGGCATCTGGGATCAGGATGATTATGTCTAGGTTCTGATTTCTGGTCCTGTCTTTTGGGTGGGTGTTTTGTTTCTTTTTTATTTTCTCTCTGTATTTTTATAGAGTGTGATGACTGTGTGTTGTCTAATAGGAAATTTTCTGTGGACCTGATAGGTGTGACCACTGTGAGTTCCAGGTAAAATGTATGTCTCGGTATTAAGACCTGACATTTAGGGTTATGTTAGGGTTCTACAGGGGACACAAGAGGGAGGAGAGAACATATTGTTCATCCAGGATATGCTCATTTAGTTTCCTTGGAATAGGGGTATACAGTGAAGAGAGGTTACCCAAGAAGGTCTGGAAACAAAGGTCTGGAGATGAGACTGGGAAATTGGATCTGTTTCTCTGGCCTGCTCAGCTGATGTGTTCACAGTGAATGTCTGCTGGTATTGAAGACTGGGAAAACTTGATGAGCTTGGGGAAGAAAGGTTGGAGGACATCATTGATTCATTGGGGGATGGAGTCAGAAAGAAAGGCTGACCACAGCAGATGTCCTGCTACATAGCTGTGGCTATGACTGGAGAGGCTGGGACAGGAGTAACAGAGAAAGAGGTGAAGCTATGCACTCATCCCACCTGCTTTCTTTGCAGAATGGGTCTTTGGGTTAGCAGAGGCTCCTATTCCATTCCTGTTGTATCTCTGTCCTGGAGTAGCAGTGCTATTATAATAATGTCATATGTCTGCTTTTCTCTAAATCCGTCACCACTTTTGTTACAGTACATCTCTGTGATGTTCATACTTACAACAATTGCTTTTTCTATTGCAAAAGTACTTTAATTTCACTATGTGGTTAACAATACCTGTTCACATGGGAATGCATGTGCTGCTGTACTGAAGCAAGGCAACTTCAGACTTGTCTGAGGAATCTTATAGGTTTTGTGGCAAATAGATTTTAAATATGACTGCAGTAGTAGAACAGTGGAATTTTCCAACATTGTGTTGTGGGGTGTTTTAGTCGCATGTGCATGTGTTTTGCAAGGATCCACTGTGGACAGGCAGCTTCAGTTATAGTTGTGTATGCTGTGCTCTCATATTCCATTCTTGTTCAGTCAGAGTCCTAGTGTAATGCTCCATTTAGTATCTCAGATCCCCTGCTTTCCAGTATAACAATCCCCACATGTGTTGTAGTACTTCCTTGTTGTAATGTTCATCATTATGATAAATGTCTCCCTATTCTAATAGTACTGATTTTCATTGTGTTTTTAATAATCCTAGCCCACATAGGAATGCACGCATACACTGCTTTGAGACAAACATGGTTGTATGAGTAATCTCCTATGCTTTCTTGAAAACTTTGTTTAGATATCACTGCAGTAGCAGTCCAATGGGATAGAACAATATGCCTTAAATGGCATTTTAATATCACTTGTGTTTTACTAAGACAACACCATGCACTGCTTCTGTTTCAGATGTGCATTCTCTGTTCTTGTTCAGTGTCCCAGAGCAGTGCTACTACTGTAGGAATCTTATTTCTTCTGCTTTCCTCTCAACCCTCCCACATATGTTGCAGAACTTCTTTTACAGCATTCATTGGGATAACAAAGCCCTTGCTGTTGTAAAAATGTTTCCACTATCACTGTGTTCTTTACAGTCCCATTCCATTTATGAATACATGCTGTATTAAAGGAAGCAACTGGAAAGTTGTACATGTAACCTTCCACACTTTGTTGTGAATAGAGTTTACTGCTGTAGCAGTGCTTGGGGATGGGAAAATATCCTCTTGTATTATATACTACTGAGACTGATAAATTGTGAAGCGTTTGTCTCAAAGAAGTCTGGGAGATTATACTACTTATCTTTTCTGCATATGCAGCACTCAGACTCATAGGATCTTCTTCTATGTCCCACAAGCCAGATGGAGAAGTGTTCCCTCATTGCTTGTTTGAAAGTCTGACCAAAGCACAACAGCCCTGGTGCTGAACATTCTCTGATAACTATAGTCACATGCACTGGCTCATATTAAGGCCTCTGTCAACATGCTGTATCACAGTTTTCCCATTCTCTGCATTAAAGTTTGGACCTGAGCAATATCTGTGATCACTTCCTTCCTCATGGCTACTTATTTCTACCAGGAATTCTTGGTTTGGGGGTGCCAGGAGAGGCTCTGTCTAGTCTGGGCCCTCTTTTCCTTTTTGACCCCTTAGCCAAAGAAACAGGTCAACATCTACATTTCTCAGTCTCTTTTATTTACTGTTTCTGTTAGAGACCAATGCTAAAGCCATCTCATATCTCATTCTTACTGCAATTCCCCCTTATATCTGCAGTCTCCCTCTGGCCTCAGATAGATGTCTTATTACCTGTAGCCAGGGTATTTCTGCAGCTGTTTTCTGGCATATCTTCTCCTTGTAGTCTATGCCTGGGGCTTGTAATGTCTGATCTGGACCTTTGGTAGTTCCAAAAACATCTCCATGCTCCAGAAACAAACCATATCCATCAAGAATACACGCCACTCCATACCACCTAGAAGAATATTGCCATCCTGGGATTTCCCCCACTGACAGCTACTATACCCCCAGTGGCTTCATCTTAGTTACTTATCTAGATATTCTCTGCACTGTCCATGTGTAGTAGAAGGTTTCTGGCCCGGACTTTCGGGCCTAGCCTCAAGGTTTAGGCCCGCAGACTCACAGACCCACAGAAACACACAGATGCTTATAATAGTTTTAGGCTGGTTGGCCTAAGGCCCAGGCATATAACGTGCTAACTCTTTACCTTTAATCTAACCCATGACTCTTCTCCTGTTCAGCCATGTGGCTCAATACCTTTTCTCAGAGCAGCATAGTGTCCTCTGTTTCTTCTGTCTTCTCTCTGGCATTCTGCTCTGTTCTGTCTGTTCCTAGAGTCTTCTTAGTCTGGTAGCCCCGCCCACACTTCTTGTCTACCTTTGGCAAATCAGCACTTTTTATTAAACTCATAGGCGGGGACAATTATTTACAATGGAACAACATAATCTCCTTACATCCATGTTTCAGCACCTAACCCACAAGGACCATAGGGACAAGCCACCATTCTGAAATTTCCTCTCCAAACACTGTTCCCTCACAAAACACAACACAGCACAACACACACACACACACACACACACACACACACACACACACACACACACACACAATCTGCCAATCTGCTTATCTCATTCCCTATATCAAGGACAATTGCTCTTCCCAAACCCACCCTAAATTTTGTTTTATTTATCGTGCTGACTATGCTAAATATTGATAAAATTCCTTACCAGGAAGAGACATAGGCAGCATCTACCACTTCCCCTAAGATCTCAGTGGTAAATAGAGATATGTTCTCATTAAAGTTCACTAGAAGGAACTGATGAGTTTATGCCCCTCCCTAAGGAGTATATATGAGGGATTAATCATAGAAGTGTGAGCCCTTATGACTGATTCCTCAGAACAGTATAGATGGAGGCTCCACACTAGTTTATCCCTTTCTTGAGGTCACATGCTGAGTTGCCAGTGGAGTTAGCAGTTGGATACCTTGGGCAGGCTATAATCTGCCAACTGAGTGCCCCAAGATGATGATCCACTTTGGAAGCAGTTTGATGAGTTTTTCTGAGGTCTCTCACACTGAAAAAACAAGATTATTCAGCACAGACACACTCTTCTGTACATGTGAGAAACTAATGTGGTGGAAATACAGTGGAGATTTTAGGAATGGATAGAAGTATGCATTTTAGGTTGACTTTGAGCAATTAATAGAATCATTCATAGAACATGATGTCCAGGTGAGAAAAATGCTGTAGGTTTTCTGAGTTGACCTTGATTCTTTGGTAATGAGATGACTGTGGTAGAAATAACATTTCCCTTTAAAATTTGGCATTTGACTTCCACAGTGAAGAAAAACACACACAGTACAGGATGTCCCAAATACTGAATGAACTTTCCCCAATCTGAAGGTGGATTTTTGTGTTTTGAATAGATATTGTCTTCTGGCTAGTACTGAAATCATGGGTAAGATCACCATAGAGATCCCACAGAGGGAGTATGAACATCTCCCAAATCCAGGGAAGTGACACTTAGTGGAGGATTCATAGAATACACAGAGAGCTTTTGATCCTAATTAAACCAGTACCTTCCTTAAGTCACATTTCTTGTTGTTAAGAAAAGAAGGGGTTGATTTGAGCTCACATTATAAACTTACATCTCATCAAATCAGGGATGTTATGGCAACAGGAAGACAAGCATCAATAGTGAAGAAGAAGAGACAGGTGAATGCTTCTACTCAGCTGTATCCCTTCTTTTTATGCAATCCTGGACTACAGGTTATGGAATAGGGCAGGGAACCCCTGGGATGTGTCTTCCTACCTCAAGTAACTTTATCTTTATCTCACAAGCATGTTCAGGGAGTTATTTCTCAGATGATACCTCATGCTGTAAAGTTGACAGTCAATATTAACTATCATAACTTTTTTCACACTGTTATTCATCCTAGGCCATGCTCCAAATTTATGTTTAAATCAGCTTCTTGGGAACAGAAGATATGCCTCAGGATATAGAGCGTTTATTGCTTTTTTTCCTGGGGACTTAAGTTTGGTTCCCAGTACTAATGTAGTAGTTTGAAATCATCCTTAATTCTATCTCCACAGCATCTGTCTCAACTAGAAAAACAAATATTTGGGAAGATACTCTTTCTAAAGAAGAATAGTATTAGAGAGAACATTAATTAATGAAGAAAGTCTGACGATGATGTGTTGGAGTCTAAGCACAGTCTAAATTTATGAAGATGTTAAGGGAAATTTTAATACCAAAGTTTTGTGCCTAGCAATAATCCAAATTACTATCTTTGAGACACAAGAGAATGTCTTCTACACAGGAAAGACAAAGCCATGAATAACATGCAGGCTACAAGTTGTTAAGAGAACAGGCATTGTGGTCAAGATGGCCTTTGTTTACCTCTGTATGATCTCAGGCAAGTTAGTGGATAACATTACAGTTCAAAAAAACCCAAGGCATTAAAGTCTCATGCGTTTATTTTTTGAAGAAATGATAAAAGCAATACATGCTCATCTTCTAAAACACCTGAAAAGTGGATGCAGGAGGATCAGGAGTTCAAATTAGCTTAGCAGTTCCTTAGCTGCATAGATAATTTGATGCTAACTTTAGCTAACTCATACCATGTACCAAAAAATGAGGCATGGGGAAAGAGTTGAAGGAGAGTCTAAGGAAAGAAGAATGTGAACAGAGAAATAGTAGGCGAGGGCAAAAGAAAGGAATGAATGACAAGAAGAGAAGAGAGTAAAGAAAAGAAGCAATGTCGCAAAAATTACCTGAAGATACTATCACATAGATGCATATAGTTTATGTATTGTTTTTTCTTTAAAAGTACTTTTTTTCATTTTATATACCTACCACAGTTCCCCCTCTTCCCACTAACCCCTCAGCTTCCTTCTCTCCCACCCCCATCCACTCCTCAGAGAAAGTAAGACCTCCGTGTGGAATCAACACAGTATGTCATATCAGGCTGAGTGGGACCAGGCTCCTCTCCCCTGTATGAAGGCTGAGAAAGAAGGCATCCCTTTATAGGAAATGGGTTTCAAAGAGCCAGTTCATGCAGGACAGATAAATCCTGATTCCATTGCCAGAGGCCCCACATACTGTCAAAGACCTCAACATAAATCAGTTACAGTAAACCTGATAGAAAAGAAAGTGGGAAATGGCCTTGAATGCATGGCACAGGAGACTGCTTTCTAAATATAACACCAATAGCACAGACTCTGAGAACAACAATTAGTAGGTGGGACCTTCTGAAACCAAGAAGCTTCTGTAAGACAAAGAACACAGTAAATAAGAAAAAACAACAGCCTCCAGAATAGGAAAAGATCTCCACCAACCCCGTATCTGAGAGAAGGCTGATCTCTAAGATATATACAAAGTTATAAACAAAGAATTTTCAACAGAAGAATCTCAAATGGCCAAAGACATTTAAATAATTGCTCAACATCCTTGGCCACCAAGGGAGTGCAAATCAAAACAGCTCTGAGATACCACCTTACACCTGTCAGAAGGGCTAAAAGCAAAAACACAGATGACATCCTTTGCTGGAGAGGATGCAGAGCAAGGGGAACACTCTTCCATTGCTGGTGGGAATATAAACTTGTACAGCTACTCTGGAATGCAGTATGGTGTTTTCTCAGAAAACTGGGAATCAATCTCTTCAAGGATCCAGCAATAACACTCTTGGATGCACCCAAAGGATGCACATTTTTACCACAAGTACCTTGGCTCAGCTATGTTCATAGTAGCATTATTTGCAATATCCAGAAGCTAGAAACAATGTAGATGCCCCTCAACTGAATAAGAAATCAGAAAAAAAGTAGTACATTTATACAATGGAGTACTACTCCTCAGTAAAAAAAGAAAAAAAAAAGAAAAAGAAAAAAGAAAAAAAGAAAAAAATGTTGACATTTGCAGGGAAATGGGTGCAACTAGAGGTAACAAAGACCCAGAAAGACAAACATGGTATGTACTCACTCATAAGTTGGATACTATATATAAAGGAAAGAATAGCCAGGATACAATCCACAAACCTACAGAAGCTAAATGCATGTTATTTCCATCATGATTTATGTCTCTGAAGAACTTATGCTCACTATGGAAAGTTGAGACCTTAAATGGTAAATAAGAAAAGTACTTTAGGATAATAATAAAACATTACATCTAGAATAATGTGTACTATTATGAATAAGGGCTCTGTATTATACATTTCCTGAGATTTCATGGGGAGCAGAAATCCTTGGCCCAGTTTCCATGACAAACGTCTGAATGTGTGATTTTCCATAACTATTCTGTTCATGCACTCTGCACTCCCCTTTTCTCTGTTCCTGCTTATATGAACTGCCCCAAATGGGGATCCACACAGTGCAGATTATACATAATAGTCATCATTCTTCAAAGCTCAGGCCCGTTCTATTTTACTCTAAGTCCTGTCAGTTTTTGAGCTGAACATTTATGATGTGCCCTTCTTTTGGTTTTACTTACAGTGGGGCATGTTGCCTTAGGTATGGTAAGTAAGGAACTCTTCTGGGCTGCTCAGACTGTTAATCTACAGTTAGCTACCTGATGAACATCACATAATCAGTTCCAGGTTCATGTGAGTTAATCATGTCATTGTGGTGCTCAGACACAGGAGATCAATGATAACAGGCTGTAGGAAAGAGAACCAAGGATTTCTCTTCCTGCCTGGTAACTGGAATACTATTCTTGTTTAATATCAATGTGACTAAAGTCACTTTAGGGTAGGGAGAAATGTGGAACAGCTCTTATGATTGTGCTCACAGAAAAAAACAGCATGAGTGAGGCAACCTCCAAATTATGCCAATGCATAATTGCCTAAGGCTGATAAACAGATGCACTGGCATTGACGGTGAAAATACCCTCTTCATATTCAAATGGTTGTTCAATAATTCAATTTAGCATGAACTCCCCATCCCAGAAGCCTTCATTCCAGGAACTTTTTTTTGATCCAATTATTACTGCCTTCTTCAGAATGACCAGAAAATAAGATTTGAAGGTTCTGCAGCAACCATCTTCTTGGGTGACAGCAAGGCATTTTGACATAATTGCTACCAGCTTGATGAAAGCTTATGCAGGAATGCTCAGACCAGAAATATATTTGACACATTTTGTCCATCCTAACCACCATCCTGTGTGATTTCCTGATCAGTACCTTATGGAGAGGTATTGCATAATTTTCACTGTGATTGTCATATAATAACTCATATTTTCTTGGACTGGCATTGCCCACCCATGCAAGATAATTCAATTCTTTATTTTTGTTTTTAGTTGTATCATGTAGTTTGCTTACTAAATATTGGGTTTCCATAGGCTTTTTCATACATTTTTAGTTTAGGTTAACCCATCTACACTTTTGGGCACTATTTGGAGTCAAAACTGGTCTCTATCTAGTTTTAACACATTCTACTGAAGCTATTACAAGATGGATCCCGTGGTGTCAATGAATGTTACTCTGGTTCAGATCTGCTCTCCAACCTAAGTCTACAGCTTCTACTGAATGCGGCATTTCCTACGTGCTTGTGGGCTTAACCCAGAGTCATAGGCTTTTTTTTAAAACAACAGAAAATGGGTTTAAGAAACAGAAAACAATAGTTTAAAAGACACCAGCAAGAAGGAAGTATCACTTGAAAATGTGAAACATATGAATTAGGATTGAATCTCAAAATATTTGATCAATATTTTTTAACTGGAGATCTGGACCATTTCAGTATGGTCCAATAACTTTTGCCAACCTAGTATGGCTGTTGCCCACCAAACACAGATGACAAAACTTCATCATGAAGTGTGACTATATGGAGATGTTGATTTTTAGTGAAGTATCACTAGCAAAGTAAATGTATTATAAACAAGTTATTGTGAAATCTGTATTTAAAGGTGATACTGAGCATGTTCAGTTATCTTTATAATCCTTATTTACACAGAATACATTAGAATCATACTTCCGCCAATGGCGATTGATCTTAAAGCATATTTTCAGC
The DNA here is from genome assembly GCA_033318265.1 of Phyllotis vaccarum. Classification (NCBI taxonomy): domain Eukaryota; kingdom Metazoa; phylum Chordata; class Mammalia; order Rodentia; family Cricetidae; genus Phyllotis; species Phyllotis vaccarum. The sequence continues at coordinate 127,053,884 of JARWLC010000013.1, forward strand.
TTTCTAATTCAGTCATACCTATTCATCTTAACATTTATGTTTCCAAGCAAGCAGTACCTGTTGGTAATGGCTGCAACAGAGGGACCTTCAATGACTATCTTTGTGCTCAGTCACTAGCAACTTCTTTGAACATGTCATATTTTGTACACTGTTTATAAATTATATTTTTACCTAACTAAAGTTTGAAGCGATGGAGACTAATGAGCTAAAAATATTGTTATCTATTTATGTTCACTTGTTTCTATGGTCTCATTTAAGATTCAGTCATTCAAACTGATGTAACAATATTGACACTTTATGTGAGGAAACATCAAATAAAATTGACTCAAACAACCAACAAAAGAAATTTATTGGCAAAATGAGATTATATTAATAATCTTTTGCTTAACCTTTGTGGCTAACTCCAGTAAAATACGCTTTTCTTGAAGAAAGTATGAATGTTTTCTATGCTGTCCTACTCTCAGTAGTATTGGTTATCAAAAAGAAAACAGGAGTAGTTTTTATTTGATTCGGACATTTACAACAAATGCAAATATCAAGAGAATTGTCTCAAGTACAGAGTTTTGGAAAAGGAAATTTATGATAGCCAGGCAAATAACTGTATTAGTATAAAACTATTATTTTTCAGATTTCATGCACATTGTTAGGAAAAAATGACAGTGACTGAAAAAGACTAGGCTTGGTCCCCCTCCCCAAGCCTAGGATAACCCTGAAAGTAGAGAAAAAACCCCAATCAGTTTATGGTATTAACAGGTACTTCTCACCCCAGGAGGCCTTCTGTCGTCAAAACAAACACAGGTGCTGGGTGCCACAGGTACTAAACCCTATCAATGGACTACCCAAAGAACAGTAGATGTGGGTATGAGATGGGTAACCCACTTACTTGTTCCTAGTCCTTCCTGAGTGCCCATACCCATTACTGGGACTTGAATTGCTTACAAAATTGAAGGCTTAGATATATTTCTCGACTGAAGGGGCCCAGGTGAATCACACCACGAGGGAGCCAGTCCATGTCTTGTTAACTATCCTCCTGGATGAGGAACATAGACTCCATCAGAGGGCGCCAGAGCCAGGGTTCCAGATCTAGATGTGGCTCCAAAAGTTTCCCCTTGCCTAGGCTGAGATGGGGAGAATGGTATTGGCAGAACACCCCCCCCCCATATTTGTAGAGCTAAAAGCAAATGCCGACCTGGTCAAAGTCCACCAATACCCCATAACATTCGAAGCCAAACAAGGAATCATGCCTGATATCTGATGGCTGCTGGGACAGCACAGAGGGCTGAACTGATTGCCCTAACCAAAGTCCTACAACTAGGTCAAGGTAGAAAAGTGAACATTTATACAGATAGCAGGTATGCCTTCGCTACCTTCCATATACATGGAGCTATATATATATATATACATATATATATATATATATATATATATGTATATATATATATATATATATATATATAAAGAGGTTTACTCAGAGCCGAGGGAAAGACAATTAGGAACAAAGATGAGATACTAGACCTGTTGCAAGCATTATGGCTCTCTAGGAAGCTGGCTGTGATCCACTGTCCAGGGCATCAGAAGGGGACATATTTTGTATCCTTAGGCAACAATATAGCAGACAAAACTGCTAAGGAAGTGTTAGTTTCCAAGAGGACTGAAATTTTGTCTGCAGAATTGAACCCCAGACCCTGGGGGCTGCCACCCTTTCCCCAGTATGACCATGATGAAGAAAAATGGGTGGCACTAATAAAAGGGGCACGCAAGATAGATAGATGGATGCACTTACCCACTAGAAAGCTCCTCTTTCCAAGACTGTCATGGAAATACCTAATCCAGAGGTTCCACCAGACCTCCCATATAAAAATAAAAAATTTATAAAATTGATTTCGGGGTCACCTCTGAAGATCAGACACGTCACCCATATGATAAAACAAACTGTGGCAAGGTGTGGTGCTTTCCAGTTGGTGAACTCTGGAAGCTGTAAGGGAAAAAAAAACCCAGCTAATAGGCAGCCATCCATGTACATATTAAAAGATAAATTTTACTAAACTAAAAATAAATAGATTTAAATACAGATATTTATTAATCTTTATAGATAGCTTCTCAGGATGGACAGAGACTTACCCCACCAAGCATGAAACCGCTCATGTGGTGGCCAAGAAGATCCTAGAAGAGATCATCCCCAGGTATGGCTTTCTGCACATGATTGGTTAGATAATGGCCCAGACTTTGTGTCACAGGTAAGTTGGGGCATAGCCGCACTGGGGACCTCATGGAAATTACATTGTGCCTATAGGCCCCACAGTTCAGGTCAGGTTGAAAGAATGAATCGGATCCTAAAAGAGACCCTTACAAAATTTGCCTTGGAGACTGGTGGGGACTGGGTGACTTTTCTTCCCTATACCTTGTTCTGAGTATGGAACTCCCCTACCAACTGGGGCTCACTCCTTTTGAGACTCTGTATGGGCATCCCCCTCCTCTCATAGCTAGCCTACAGACAGATTTGGCCAATTAGATGATGGAGACTTCATTAAGAGTCTAAAGTATTTGACTAACATTTAGAAAAACATGTGGACCCAGTTATGGGCTATATAGTCATCAGTCTCTCCCCCCAAGCCACACAGCTTTTAGCCTGCGCACTGAGTCAGTGCGCAGACACCAATGAAGGAGTTTAGAGCCTAGATAGAAAGGACCATTCCTAGTCATCCTCATGACTCACTGCACTCAAGGTTTATGGAATAGATCCCTAGATATACCACTCCCTTGTCAGGCTCTTTTCCAGAGACCCTGAAAACGATAAACTTCAAGATTTCCCCTGGACAGTTGAACCTGACCCTGCAAACCCCATGCGGCTCAGGATTCACCGCCAACGTGTTCAAGATATAACTAATTCTGTGGCTATGGCTAATGGCCACCAGTGAAATCAATCCTCACGGTGGAACTAGACTTAGATGATAATCAACACTGAAACAAGTATTATCACCAACTCCAGCTCCTCCATGAAAGAACCCAAGGGCATGTGGTTTCCAGATTTACATGTAGACCTTTATGACCTGGTAAGGGAAGCCTGGAATCCCTCTGACCAGAAACACTTCCCAGGCTATGGCTGTGCTTCACCAGGTCAGAGAGTAAGAACCAGAGATGAACGTTTCTATGTCTGTTTGGGCCATTCTCGCAACAAAGCCCAAATCAAAAAATGTAGAGGGTCAGGAGATGCTTACTGTGCTGCCTGGAGATGTGAAAGCACAGAGTACATTTAGTAAAAAGCCCTTGTTAAGACCGATCTAATTACAGTGCGTGAAGGGGATAAAAGTATAATTACAGCTGGCGTATGCCAGGCAAATGGGGCCTGGGTAGACTGTGGTCTATGCTATGACAAGAGACGCTTTCCTAATCACCCATGGGCAACTGTTGGGGGCCATTGCAACTCCTTGGTGATTAGGTTAACCGCTGAGAGAAAACAGGCTGATTGGACTACAGGTAAGACTTGGGGTCTCTGCCTGTATCTTACAGGGCATGACCCAGTGATCACCTTCACCATTTGGCATACCCTGACCCCGCTAAAGATCATCACGGTAAGCAGCAACAAAGTGATGAACCTCAACCCAGTGCCAGCATCTACTCATGCCTCCACCCACGCCCCCGCATGGATTCCCATAGAGACCAGCTCTACCGTGGCCCTCAATGAACACAGACCTACACCTATACTATCTCACCTGTTGGAAGACTCATTTTATGACATAATACAAAAGTCCTTTCTACTTCTAAATGCTACCCAACCTAATTTGACGTCCTCCTATTGGCTCTGATAACTATACCCAACCCCCTTTCTATGAAAAAAAAATCAGTCCTAGGAAATTATTCTCAAACCATGGACCCACAATGGTGCAGATGTCAGTCCAAGGTGACCTTAACCTTGCAGCAGGTAAAAGGGGCTGGGCTTTATGTAGGTGTAATTCCTGTAAGCTATTGAGCTTTCTGTAATTAAACACACCTGCTTAATCTTTCCTCTCCAGGCTACTTAATCCCCCATAATGACACTTGGTGGGCCTGCTCAAGTGGATTGACACCTCGCATACATACTCAGGTCCTCGATCAAACCAGGGGGTTCTGCATTCTAGTAAGCCTGGTGCCCAGGCTCCTCTACCACACAGAAATATAACTCCTAGATCTTGATACTTTCTCAACCTCATCCCACCATAAAAGAAAACCCTTACCACCATAACTCTTAAAAGGGGCAAGTTTATCAAGATTGGGAACTGGAACTGCCTCCCTAATTTCTCAACAACAACATTATACTTCCTTAAGACTCTCCATTAATAAAGATATAAAAAAATTAGAGCTTTCCTTATCCCATCTGCAAGAATCCTTGAGTTCGCTAGCTGAAGTATTGATGCAAAATCACCAAGGGCTAGACTTACTGTTTTTACAACAAAAAGGATTGTGTGTTGCTTTAAGAGAAGAGTGCTGTTTCTGTGTAGATCACTCGGGGGTAGTAAAACAAACTATGGCTAAAGTACGAGAAGGGTTAGCAAAGCATAAGCATGAATTAGAGGCCAACCAAAGATGGTTCAAATCCTGGCTCTCAAGGTCTCCTTAGTTCACTACACTAATGTCCAGCCTAATAGGACCTCTTATCATTTTACTTTTCTTGCTTACTTTCGGCCCTTGCATACTCAACAAACTAGTCCAGTTCATGAAACAAAGATTGGGAACCATACAGTTGATGGTACAGAGAGGATTCTCCCCACCCCCCAAAATCATATGAGCTTCCATTGAGGGACCCAGGATTAGTTCCCCCAGTTCCAAAGAAAAGCGGGGAATAAAAGAAATGAAAGAGCAGATTTCAGTAAAAGAGCAGATTTCAGTAATGCTCCTAACTATAGAATTCTAGTAGAAAATTCCGCCATTCATCCTTAGTCACATAGACAAAATATCTTGACCTTGTGGCTGGCCATGGAAAGTCTCTAATAGTGAGGGCAAAAAGTTCTGGTGGTCTTTGGTCTGAAAAATCCTTGAGAACAGGCCAATGTCCTTGTGGTGACTGTGAAAAGTCCCTGAAAATAAGCCAACCAATGACAAGAACAGAAAAAGCACCTCCACCCTGTTTCCCCTGCCACATTCTCCACTCCTCTCGACAACACCTGCAGCCCACCAATCCAAAAGTGACCCATACCCAGTCACCTAGTGTTGTAGTGGGTTCCCGGGTCCCGGGCAGCCAGAGATCCAGGACCCACAGCTGCCTCCGGAACTGCTTATCCGCCCGCCGCCCGGGTCCCCAGAAATGACTCAGACGCTTCTATTTACTTCATGCTGTTTGGCCTATGGCTCAGGCACATTGCTAGCTAGCTCTTACATCTTAAATCAACCCATTTCTATTAATCTGTGGGCCACGTGTCAGCCCGTAGCTCACCCGTGCTCCTTACATGTCGTTCCTTCGGCGGCTTCAGCTCGGTCTGCCTGACTCCACCCTGCTTCTCCCACCTAAGCTCTGACTCTCCTCCCACTTCCTCTATGGTGCCCGCCATGACCCATAACAGCTACTTTATTTAAAGATACAGCACACACAAATGCATTCCCACATCACTTCCCCCTTTCTCTCTAATCAAAAAGGAAGGTTTCAATTTTAACATGGCAAAATTATATATAACAAAATAGCTATCAAGCAAGAATTACAGTTACAATATCTAGTCTATTTGTATTTAGCAAAATTAAAGAAAATATTCTATCATCTATCTTATCTTTATGAATCTAAAGTTTTATATCTAATATATCTTTCAAATGACTAAGAAAAACTATACCTCTAACTATCTAATCTTCAACTACATCAAAGACCACAGAAGGACATATTTACCCAAGTAAACCAGAAGTGCAAGCGACTTCTAAAAGCTAGAAAGGACAGAGATGACACCTATCTGTCTGGACAGTCACCCAAAGCTCTTTTATAAAGTTGGGGCAACCATCTTCAGCCTATAGGCCTGGAGTCTCTTTTCATTTCAGTGAAGCAGGAAATCCGCTCTGCCCATTTTGGCACAGTTCATCCATTGCTTCTCTTTGAGTCCTGAAGAATGTCTGACAGTTTTCTCTGTAAAGCAGGAACCTGAATGACCATCTAGGCTTGTTCTGCCAAAGTTCAGAGGTCATCTTCTTATGGAACCTGCATGTCCAGTTTAAACAGCATACTGTCAAGCAGTCAATATAAGAACAGTTTCTTTTCTAGTGGCTTACCATTACCACAAATAGAGTAGACTCCATATGGAGTTTCTTCGATGCCCATTTTCCTGCTGAAGTATATTAGTGCTGCCAGGAGCAGACCTGTCTCACTGTCCAGAAAAGACTAAGCTCTTAGAACATTTTAAATGCCATATTCTGTAGGTCTTAGAAGTATTTGAAGATTACCTACTTAATTGAAATATATCTTTGTATACCTAAAAATCCTAACTAACCTAACTATAAGTTTGATTATCAAAAGTGACTATTAACCTTCATTTCTTAATTATACACTACAATTTTAAAACAGTTACATGAACATCATACCTTAAACAAGAATAGAAAAACACATACAGCATAATAAAATTGACTTTAAATTTGTATCAATAAACCAAAATCTATACCAATGTAAAGCAGTTTGAGATTAACAGCTGATTACCTGTAAATTCAATAATCTAATTTTTTAAAAAAGCATTCACATACCATATCCCCCGTTTCTTTTTAGAAAGAGATTGACTATGACCATTAACCATTTATAATGAAAACAAACATTTAGAAACAATATTTGGGGAATTTGGGCGAAGTTATCCATTACTAGTTCCTGCTGATTAAGGGGCGTTGAAAATCTCACGGATTGTTGAGACTGGGTCATAATCTGTAGCTGTGAAGGTGATCTGGCCATCTCTTTTCATCAGAGGTTTTTTCAGGGGGTCTTGGTTGATGAAACCATATTTGCCTGGAAGCAATCCACAGGTTCTCATCTGTGGAAACAGAAACAGAACTCTTCCAAAGCAATAAATCCTTAGACACAAATTTCAAAATCAAAATACCTTTAAAATATATATTCTTGTTTAACTTAGTAGCCTTTGCAATCCATTGTCTTTCTGCAGTTAGCTCACTAACAGTTAAAAAATTAAAAGAAAACACAATAACAACCAAAATCCAGATTTTGTGTCTATTTTCCATTTTACGTGGCTTATTATATTTTTATTACTCTATTTCTCGCTTTAAAAACTTTTTCTAACCTCTTTCTTTTTTCTCTGAAGCCTATGTACCTTTTACAAACATTGTAACCCGTTTACAGGTTTTTCTTTTTATCTGAATCTGTTTTATTGTGAATCCTTAATCATCTTCTAACCTTAAGAGCTTTTGAAATACATTCTCCAAAAAGAAGCACAGTTTTTGCAAATTAGGCTGAATCACTAAGTTTTCTTAAACGGACCGTAAACAGAGCACACCTAAGAAAATGCTGCCACGAAGAAAATTTGTTTCTCTTTTGTTCAAAATAAGCAGAAATCTAAAATCAATCACGTTACTGAGTCTTTTGTTAGTTTTTAGGAACCCGCCTGATTGTAGCTCACACTGCCTGTCGCCAGCCCACCGCTGGCGCCATTTTGAATGTGACTCGGACCATGCTTTCTTTGTACAAAGACCCGATTTACATACACAATTTGGAAGCTGCCTTTGCTCAGTTTCTGCGATCTAGAACTCTTTTTAATCTTTCTCAGGCTCTAAGTGGATAATCGGCCCACGTTGGATGCGCCATCTGTTGTAGTGGGTTCCCGGGTCCCGCCACGTTGCTGCCATCTGTTGTAGTGGGTTCCCGGGTCCCGGGCAGCCAGAGATCCGGGACCCACAGCTGCTGCCAGAACTGCTTATCCGCCCGCCGCCCGGGTCCCCAGAAACGACTCAGACGCTTCTATTTACTTCATGCTGTTTGGCCTATGGCTCAGGCACATTGCTAGCTAGCTCTTACATCTTAAATCAACCCATTTCTATTAATCTGCAGGCCACGTGTCGGCCCGTAGCTCACCCGTGCTCCTTACATGTTGTTCCTTCGGCGGCTTCAGCTCAGTCTGCCTGACTCCACCCTGCTTCTCCCACCTAAGCTCTGACTCTCCTCCCACTTCCTCTATGGTGCCCGCCATGACCCATAACAGCTACTTTATTTAAAGATACAGCACACACAAATGCATTCCCACATCAACCTAGCTTGTGGTTTTTGCCAATAAAAAATAGTAGTTTCCCAACCCTTACAACTCCTCCACCCTCTCACTGCTGAGTGCATGTGCAACCAGTTCCCTGCCGACTTGTATTGAGCTCCCACAATAAACCTTGCTTTTGCATCCGGACAGTCTTGGTCTTCAGTGGTCTCTATGGGGGCCAAGCCTTGGGCAGGACATTATCTCTTTGGTACATCATAGAGAAATACTGGGTAATATGTTTATTTAAATTTTTATTTTAAAAAATACAAAATAATGAGGTTATCTAGGAAGATCAGGACAGAAGTCTGGGATTATAGTCTTTTTGTGTCACATTTCTACACTGACATCAAGTGATACAAGGAATGATTAATCATTTACTTAGAAATCTTGAATTGCAAAAGATAAAACCAAAACTGGGGTAGAAATACTTGCACTGCCTCATCCAATGAGTGAAACAAAGATATCACATCCCAGTTCTGGGAGTAGCTAGGGACTACTGCCTTGCTTGTCACCACAGTTGTATAGCAGGAACCAAGATACATTCAGCAGCAGAAGGATGTACAAACCACAAAATAAATTGGGTATGCTTCAATATCTACTGATACATAGGCCATTTGCTATGTGAGCCCTTAGCAATGAAACAGAACATAGAGTCTTCTTTTCAGTGTATTGCTACATTTGATAAAGAAAATTTCTGTTTGTAATATACAATGGCTTTATGTAAGAATTATGATCACAGTACCATTCAGTCAATAAATATTTGCACCATTAAAAGATATTTCAATACCATGACAGCCCTTCTTAGTTGTCAATTTGATTATATCTGGAATGAACTACAATTCAGAAATGGATCAAAAGAGGGCACACTTGTGGTCCAGATCTTCAGGGAGGAAGACACACCTTTAGTCTGGATCACACCTTCTGCTGGAAGCCTATTAAGTTCATGGAAGAAGGAAGGGTTCATTTGTTCTTCAGCTGCTTACCCTCACCGAGTCACCACATCCATTTCTTCACTGGAATTGGACCTGCTTATCCAGAACTTCAGCATATAACCTGAAAACCAGCAGAGAGATCCAGCCTCATGGGACTGAACAACTACTAGATTCTTGAACTTTCTATTCACAGGTAGCCATTGTTCGACTGCAGCCTGTAATTCATTCCAATGAATTCATATCTATTTATCTAGAGATGATAGATAGATTCATTATATAAGTTTTATGACTGTAGATAACCTTGATTAATATAAACACACATGTAAAAACTGAAAGATTCTGGAAAAGCCAGTCATATTTAATGTTTTACAGAAAGGAAAACTTAAAAGTTTTCTTAGTTATTTCTCACTTACCAGTAGTTCTTCATATTTTTTTTCAAGTATGAGATAGGTTGAATTTGAAATCACTGCAGTGGTTTCTACCATTGTCCTCCAGTTTTTTTTCTGCATCTGCCTTCCAATTTCTGGGATAACAGACACAAGATACCATGATCCTTGTTGTGGTTTAAATAAGAATAACTTCCAAAGTCTCATAGATGTGAATGTTTGGTCACCAGAGAGTGGTACTATTTGAAAGGATTATGAACTGTGATCTTGTTGGAAGAAGTGTGTTGTCGCACGAATGAATGAGACTCAGGGATAGATCTCTGAAGAAATTAGAGATACTAGAGGGAATAAACACCACAGTAAGATCTTACCCAGCTGTCTTCCAGCTTCCTCAGCCTCGTTTCCCTTGAAATGGCTTCCTTTCTGTGTTTCTATCCTGTCTTAAGTACCCTTTCGGTAAATTAAGGCATGGCCCCACCACTGCATGCTTAGGAGCCTGGAATTCCTTCTATAATCTGAAGTGACCTTGACTCAGTTGGGATTAATGTTGTAGGTCACCACTCCCAGGATATTCCCTGTGCTGGGATTAAAGGTTTTAATGGCCACTCTCTGATTCTCCTAGACTGACTGTGGTTAGAGCTCTGGAACTTCCGGAGCGTCTATTAACTCCCCACATAGACTGTGGGTAGATTCCCTCTGATATCTCCAAAACTTCTGAATTTATTAAATCCCCACAGTGTGTCACTGGAAGTTGGCTTTGAAGGTTTGAAAAGCCCAAGCCAGACCCAGTGTCTTTAAGACCCTTCCCTGCCATGCTTCCCACCATTATAAAATGGATGAAACCCCTGAAACTGTAAGCCATTCCCAATTAAATCCTTTCTTTTATAGGAGTTACCATGATCATGATGTCTCTTCACAGCAATAGAATACTGACTAAGATGGATGTTGGTATCTGGGAGAAGAGTATTACTCTCCCAGTCCTGACCATGTCTCTTATTGGCAGAATGTGGATTTTGGCTTAGGAAAACAGTTGAATATGTTAAGCAGGGCTTAATGTGCCACCATAGTTGGAGCATGGAAGATAGTGCTTAGGGTGATTTGAACTGTGGGGGTTTCACACAAGAAGCTTAAGTGTCCCAGAGAGCATTCTTGTGATATATTGGCAAAAATGTGGCTGCTTTCTACCCTTGTCAAAAAAAATCTTCCTGAGGCCAAACTGAAGAGTTTTGGATTAAAGGCATTGCTAGAGGTCATTTTAAGACAGCCTAGTATTGACTGTGTCATATGGTTCTTAGTGTTCATTCTTATGCACATATATAATGAAAATGAGCAATATGAGCAAGGAAAAATACAAATGTACAGTTTGAAAGAAAAGGGGTATAAAGAAGTATAATGGAGGTAAGCTCAGTGCCCAAGTAGATAAAAGTTTAAACAAAAGCCTGATGCTAATTGGAATGAAAGGAGGGATAACAAGATCCCACTAAAATAAGCTTGTAATGTGTACAAATGAATTTAATAAAAGCTTTGGTACAGGTGTGGTGGCACATCCTTTAATCCCAGCACTTAGAAAGCAGAGGCAGACAGATCTCTGAGTTCAAAGCCAGCATGGTGTACAAAGCAAGTTCTAGGATAGTCAAGCTTAGTCAGGGAAGAAAACCATCAAAACTAGAAAGCTGGTGATAATGTATTTAAATGAGGGAGCCATGTTCCAGTACTAGCAAGCAGAAAAACTTGGCAGTGTTGGCCACATGATTCTGGATTTAGAATCAAGAATACAAGAAAGGAATTGTGGAATCTCCCTCAGTGGAAAAACCACTGAGGCCATGCATGTGTTCAGGGGTGTCCCCACAGTTATGAAAGGAAGCCTGGGTATTTTGTTGGAGACTCCAAGATGTTGGAGATAGTAGAGTTTTGGGATACCTACCAAGGAGAACTGCTAACCGAGTGTGGAACCAGCCCAAACCCAGGAGAGAGAAGCTCAAAGAAGTTGGAGACCTAAAGAGCACTTTGACAACAGACAAGGAGATGCAGAGTTTGGAGTTTTCCCAGCTGGTTTTTGGTCTTGCTTTGGTACAATCTTTCCCACTATGCTCCATTCTCTTTCTTTTGAAATCGTAATGTATATCCTGTGTCACTGTATGCTGGAAGTATGTGATCTACTTTTTGATTTTATAGGGGTTATAGAGAAGAGATTTATTTCCATGAGTCTTAGAAGAGACTTTGGATTTTTTAAAAGTGTTGGGACTGTAACAGTGTATGGACTTTCGAAGTTAGACTAAATACATTTTGCATTATAATATAATCATAAGCCTATAGGGGTCAGGAAGAGGAATGTGTTAGTTTTAATTATGAATGACCCCTAAAGGCTCATAGATATAAATGCTTGCTCACCAAGGAGTAGCACAATTTGAAAGGATTATGAGGTATGGCCTTAGTGTTGGAGTAGGTGTAGCCTTGTTGGAGGAAGTATATTACTGGAAGTAGGATTTGAAGGTTTCAAAAGCCCAAGCCAGATCCAGTGGCTTTTTCTTCCTCTTGCCTACAGATCTTTCAGCCACTATTTTTTTTTTTTTTTGCGATGCTCCCAACAATAATAAAAATGGACTGAACATCTGAAACTGTAAGCAAGTCCCAATTTAATGCTTTCTTTTATAATAGTCTTCATGGTTATGATGTCTCTTCACAGCAATAGACCACTGAGTAAGACAATCCTCATGTGATTTTTTTAAAATATAAGAACAGAAATTTTTAATTTTAAATTATATTGTGTTCCAGCCAAGAAGAAAAGTCTTGTTTCATCATTTCTAGGTAGGGTTGGAGGATTACCAATTAATAGTTGTGACAACTCTTATGAAAGCAAGCACAGATTCTTCACAATTATTAACTGAGGGGAGAGAGGGACAGAGGGGGAGGGGGAGGGAGAGAGGAGAGTATATGAGCAAAGGGATAAGGATTATGAAAAGGAGTCCCACAGAGATGTCTGACTGAAGCTTTTGGAAGCTCACTGGCTCTGAAATAATTGCTGAGGGAACTTCATGGAAAGGAACTAAGCCCTCCAAAGGTAGACGACTGTCAAATGTTGTGGACAGCTTGTGGAGCCTCTTGCAGTAGGATCAGAGTATGACCCTGGTGCATGAACTGACATCTAGGAGTTCATTCCCTACAGAAGAACATCTAACTCAGCCTTAATAGTGGGATAAGGGACTCAGACCTGCCTCAACTGGATATGCCAGGCTGAACTGACCCATCATGGGGCTCTTTGCCCTCCTTGGAGAATGGATGGGATATGGGGTGGGGGAGAGGCTGAGGGAGGACTGGGAAGGACTGGAAGGAGGTAAGGGAAGGGGAGCTGTGGTAGATATGGAATAAAAACTTTTAAATAAAAAACGGAAAAATAAAATTATAGAAAGTATGTTGGTGGACTCTGAACATATTTTTTAACTAGATATAAGAAATTACATTTTCTTTGGTGAGTGTATGTCTATGAAGTCCTCTAAGATAGTTACACCAAAATGGTTATGATATATGCTTTAAATATTGTATTGACTAATTTGATTCTATCATACTTAAATAACAAATCACTTATTTTAGCTGTAATTAATCAACTAAGTAAATATTAGCCTTCTTAAAAGATCACTCAATTTAATACTTGTACATATACTCATAATAAAAACAAAAGTACTCTGAAAGCTAATTTCATTAACTGTATTCATTTAATTTAAGGATTATAGAAAGTCTTATTTCATAGCAATGGAAATAGAAAGAATGTTGGAGGACAATAAATCACCATGAATAATCATACTACCCATAGAAAGTCATCAAAGTGTCTGTTTTCTCAGACACCGTCTATATTAATTAAAAAAAGCTTTCACTTTTATTATTGAAAAACTTTTAAAATCTTATATAGACGTTAAGGTCATCACACATTTGCCTGGTTCACTGATGATCCTTTAACCTAATCCTTGGTCCTATCTTCATAAAGCCAATTATGAGAGCTGTAATTCATATAAGACTTTATGATACTAAGTTTACATAAAGAAAGCCAAATGTTGAGAGAAATAACGTTATGTAGATATGCAGAGAACCGCTTTATAAAGCATTCAGAAGTTTTAGCCTAAAACATTGCACCTTTTTCATAGAGTTCTTTAAAACATATGATGTAGGTTAGTTAGGGGCCACAAGGCCTCGTTGCTATGGAAATCAGAGCTCTTGACCTGCCCCACTCCTGCCTCTAAGCCATGATACGGAAATGACATCATTATCAGGTGCCAACAATCATTTCTGTTACACCAGGCTTTCCCAGGAGCCACTTGGGGCCTTCCTGTTGCGTTCTGACGGGGGTCTTCCTTTCTTCTGACAGACGCAGGGACTGTGAGTTTGTGTTCTTTACACCGACTGTGCCCCTCTGAGAAGGTATAGGAACTATTGTAACTGTTGTGGTGTTCAAGTGCCCGCCATGGCTGAAGCGTTCTCACAAGTGCGACAGAACTATGACTACGACTGCGAGGACGCTGTCAACACCCATATCCGGCTGAAGCTCTATTCCTCCTACGTGTACTTATCTATGGCCTTCTACTTTGATCGTGATGATGTGGCCCAGGAGAACTTCAAGCATTTCTTCTTGAGAATGTCACACCACCACAAGGCCAATGCCGAGATGTTCATGTTCCTGCAGAATAAGTGCGGAGGCTGCATCGTCCTTCACGACATTGCAAGACCAGACCGCGACAGCTGGCATGGGGGCATCCAGGCCATGGAATGTGCCTTCCACTTGGAGATGACCATCAATCAAAGCCTCCTGGATCTGCATGAGTTGGCCAAGGGAAAAGGCAGCACCTACCTCTGCAACTTCCTGAAGCAACACTGTCTGGATGAGCAGGACCGAGTTCTGAAGGAGGTGAGCAACTATTTGACCAATCTGCGCCAGATGGAAGACCAAGAAAACGGCTTGGTTGAGTACCTCTTTGATAAGCTCAGCCTGTCCTAAAGCTCAAGTGGACTGAACTGGGATGTCCCCAATGCCATGGGGTCTTCCTCTGATCATTAGACCTGAAGTCCATGTTACTTTTGAAGCAAGTTTGCTTATTTTCTGCCCCTGTTTGACTGTTGTTTGAAATAAATTTTTCAGCAAAATTAAAGTATCAAGTTGATGTGTAAACTCTTATCTTTAGAGACTGTGTAAAAGTGTTGTAGCTCTAAAGGTTATAGCTCCGCTGGGGGAGGTGAGTTCCCAATGCAAGTGTAACACCTCTGCTCCATCCAGGGAAGTTCTCCCCAGTGCAGGTATTACAGCACTGAAAGGAAAAGTATACTGGCAGTTGGGAGCCGAGGAGTACTACAAAGTCACATGGAACAACAAACCTCTCACAAGACATTTATTGGGAGGGAAAAAACCAGGAGGGTGGCTCTCTCTAATCAGGCAAGATTTCAGCAGGGAACTGAAAAAAAGGCAGAGGTTTATACAGAGTATTTTAGGGTGAGAGGGGGTGGAGCTTTCCAACATGGCCTGGAATTTGTGGGATTTTTTTGTGTGATCTGATCTCGGGGCAAGCTTAGTGATTAGTGGGATTCTGTTGCTTGGCCCTAGTCATGGTCTTGGGGTCAAATCAGGGTCAGAGTGTTCTTTCCTTGACCCCTTTACCATACATTGAGTGTGGCTTAATTGTTATAATGCTGCCCAGTATTCAGAAAACTCTGGAATGTATCCCAACCGTGGCAATAAACTAGGGATGGTGATACACACCTGAAATCACAGCACTGTGGAAATGAAGGCAGAAATATCAAAAGTTGAATGCCACCCTCTGCTTTACAGCAAGATGGAGGCCCCCTGAGCTACATGAGACTGTTTTATAATAGAAAAAAAAATCCTCTCATCTTGAAATAGATGAACATGGGTCTCATGGAGGTTTTAAGACTGATGACCAGGAGTATCTTTCCACAGTCATTCCTCATTATTTTGTAGGGTTGACTATTCAGAAAGGTGGAGGGGAAAGGCAATCATTTAGCCCCTAGAAAAGTTCAAATTAGCCTTTCATCATCATCTGTGTGAGTATGAGGCTTGTGATATTATTGGGTGTGATAAGTTGAGTCATCTGGAGCACTTTTCTTTGGGCATGGCAACTACATAAGCATCTGTTGTCACTGAGGCAGAAGATAAGAACATGAGAAAGGGAAACGTTTTAAATAAAAGGTCCCAGGTTGTGGGTGAGTAACTTACTGACAGTTTTATTTTCCCTAGGCTGTGAATTTCATCATTCAATGCTTCTCCCAGAATTAAAAAAAAAATACATTTTCAAATGTATCGCAAAACTTAATATCATATATAAATGTTACAGTTTCTTGATTCCAGGTAGCAAAAAAAAAATGTAGAAGTTATGACAGAGAACCCACTTGGCTCATCCTGGCCTGTAATAAAAATGAAACAGATGTTAAGCTTAGCTTCCCAGAGATACAGGTAACTTACTGAGGTTACTGAGGTAACTGAAAAGCAGGGACTCATATCATCTTCACATTACTTCCGTTTCTAATTTTTCCAAACACAACGTTTCACTCGTTGGAATTATGTGATATTGAGATAAAATATCAAAAGGTTGGTACAACATGAGGCCATGGATAAAGGTCTTATTTGGGATGTTGAACAAAAAGGGTTTTTTGACGATTTTTTATTTAAAAGGTTTTTTGAAATTTTTTTTTATTTAAAAAATCTTTTTGACATTTCTATTTAAAAGGTTCTTCCCCTTCTCTTTCCTCCTCCCTCTCTTAACCAAATTCACCCCACCCCATTCTAGCATCCACCCTTCAAAGAGGATAAAGTCTCCCGTGGAGAGTCAACAAAGTCTGGGATATCAGCTTGAGGCAGGACCCAGCCCCTACCCTCATATCAGGCTGAGCAAGGTGTCCCTTTATAGGAAATGGGCTCCAAAAGGCCAGTTCATGCACTAGAGATAAATCTTGGTAACACTGCCAGATGCCCCACAAACTGCTCAAGCCATAAACTGTAATTCATATTCAAAAGGCCTAGTTCAATCCCATGTAGGTTCACCAGATGTTAATTCAGAGTCAATGAGCTCCCAGTAGCTCAAGTCAACTGTCTCTGTCGATTTCCTCATCATGATCTTGACCCCTTTGCTCATATAATCTCTCCTCCTCTTTGCCTGGACTCCAGGACCTCGACCCAGTGCTTAGCTGTAGATCTCTGCATCTGCTTCCATCAGTTGCTGGATGAAAGTGCTATGATAACAATTAGAATGATCATCAGTTTGATTACAGGGGGGGACAAGCTCAGGTACCCTCTCAACTATTGCTTGAAGTCTTAGCTGGACTCATCCTTGTAGATTTCTGGGGGTTTCCCTGGCACGTGATTTTTCCCTAGCTTAAAATAATTTCCTCTGTCAAGATATCTATTTTGTTGTTCTCCCTCTCTGTTCCTTCCCCAACTTTACCTGTTCTCTCATGTTCTCTTCCTAGATCCCCTTACCATCCATGCTCCAAATTTAGTAGGAGATCTTATCTATTTCCCTTTCTAGGAGGATGCAGGGGTGTCTCTTTTATAGATCCATATCTATTAACCTGCACAAAACTCAAGTCCAAGTGGATCAAAGACTTCAACACAAATCCAATTACAGTAAACTTTTTTATTTTTTATATATATTCGCATTAAAAAATGTCATCTACATCAATGTATCCCCCTGTTCCCCTTCCCTTCTCCTCTACCAATCCCTCCTAGCCAGCCCTCAACCTCGTGCCTCCCCATCCACCCATCTCCTCCCCCAAGGTGGGCTGGCCCAGCACTGGCACATCCACTCCAGGAACATCCAATTCATTCATCCCAAAGTCAATGCTGGGCTGGATGTTCCTCTATAGGTAATGGACTCCCAAGATGCCAGCCCATGAACAGGAACACAGTCTGATCCCATGTCTCATGACTCCACACACTCATGACAGTCGAAAGCTACCCAACCCCAGATGGCCCACCTCTGCCTCTCGATGGATCTCCAATGGCAATTCCCAATTCAGTGAGCTCCCTAGAACTCCCACCAGCCACCACTATGGGAACCTTCCTCATAATCCCTATCCCCCTGCTCATACAGAATCTCCTCCCCTGCTCTCAGCTAGAACAGGAGCTCTACACAGTGCTCAGCCATGGATCTCTGTCTCCACCTCCATTCCCTGTTGGGTATAGGTTCTGTGATGACACCTAGGGTGTTTACTCATTTTATTATAGGGGAAGTCCCATTTGGGCATCTCCTCCACCATTGTTTGCAGACTTGGCCAGGTACATCTTGCGAGATCCTGGACATTTCCCTAACACCCAGTCTCTTTCCAACCCCACATTGACTTCCTCTATCGAGATATCCATCTCCTTCCACCTCCTTCTTTGTTCCTCTAACTCAACCATCTCCTTCTTTCAAGATTTGTTCCCAACTCTTCTTGGTTGCAACCCATTATGATCCCAATTTGCTAAAGCGATCTTCTCTATTTTCTCTTCTTAGGGGAATCTCTGGATATCTTTCTTAAGTCCCTTCTAACCCCAACCTGTTGGGGTTGTGGTTTGTAGCTTGGGTATTCTTTGCTTTTTGTCTAAAATTCACTTATGAATGAGTACATCCCATGTCTATCTTTCTGAGCTTGGGACACTTTGCTTAGGAGGATATTCTCCAAGTTCATATCATTTTTTTTTTACTGCTGAGTAGTACTCCATTATGTAGATGCACCTCAGTTTGTTAATGCACTCTTCAGTTGAGCGCATCTAGGTTGTTTCTAGGTTCTTGCTATTATGAATAATGCTGCTATGAATATAATTGAGCTAATGCCTTTGGTATGCAAATATACATCCTTTGAGTATATCCCCAATAATGGTATGGCTGGATCCTTGGGGAGATTGATTCCCAATTTTCTGAGGAATAACCATGCTATATGCCAGAGTGGCTGTACAAGATTACACTCCCACTAAGAATGGAGGAGTGTTCCCCTTGTTCTGCATCCTCTCCAGCATAGGCTGTCATCTATGTTTTTGAACTTAGCCATTCTAACAGGTATAAGGAGGTATCTCAAAGTTGTTTTGATTTGCATTTCTCTGATGGCTAAAGATGTTGAACTATTTTTAAAGTGTCTTTCAGGCATTTGTAATTTTTCTGCTGAGAATTTCCTTTTTATCTCTGAACGCCATCCTAAAAATTGAGTTATTTAGGTTTTTGGGCTCTAGTTTCTTGAGGACTCTATACGCTTTTGAGATCAGTCCTCTGTCTGATGTTGAAGATCTGTTCCCATTCTGTAGGCTGTCGTTTTGTCTTACTGACTGTGTCCTTTGCCTTACAGAAGCTTCTCAGTTTCAAGAGGTCCCACTTATTGATTGATACTCTTACTGTCTGTGCTACTGGTGCTATATTTAGGAAGTGGTCATCTGAGCCAATGTGTTGGAGGGTATTTCCCACTTTCTTTTCTATCAAGTTAAGTGTAGCTGGCTTTATGTTGAGGCCTTTGATCCATGTGGATTTGAGTTTTGTGCAGGGTGTTAGGTTTGGATCAATTTGCATTCTTCTGCATACTATCATCCAGTTGTGCCAACATCATTTGTTGAAGATACTATCATTTTTTTTCCATTGAATATTTTTGGCCTCTTTGTCAAAAATCAGGTATTCATAGGTGTTTGGGTTAATGTTGGGGTCTTGGATTTGATTCCATTTATCCACAAGTCTATTTTTATGCCAGTACCAGTCTATTTTTATTTTTATTACTGTAGCTCTATATTATATCTTGAAGTCAGGGATAGTGATTCCTTCTGAAGTTATTCTATTGAGCAGGATTGTTTAGGCAATCCTGGGTTTTTTGTTATTCCATATGAAGTTGAGTATTTTTAATTCAAGGTCTGTAAAAAATTGTGCTGGGATTTTGATGGGATTGCATGGGATCTGTAGATTGCCTTTGGTAAAATTGCCATTTTTACTATGTTGATCCTACCTATCCAGGAGCGTGGGATATCTTTCCATTTTCTAATATCCTCTTCAATTTCTTTCTTCAGTGACTTAAAGTTTTTGTCAAACAAGTCTGCAGCTTCTTTGGTTAGAGTTACACCAGGATATTTAATGTTATTTGTAGCTATTATAAAGGATGATTTTTTTCCCCTTATTTCTTTTCAGCCCTTTTATCCTTAATGTATAGGAGGGCTATTCATTACAGTACACTTGATAGAAAAGAATGTGGGAAATATCCTTGAACACATTGGCACAGGTGACCACTTCCTAAATATAACACCAATAACACAGACACTAAGAACAGCAATCAATAAGTCGGACCTCCTGAAACTGAGAAGCTTCTGTAAGGCAAAGGACACAGTCAATAAGACAAACAATAGCCTACAGAAGGGGAAAAGATCTTCAACAACCCTACATCTGACAGAGGGCTGATCTCTATATAGAGAACTCAAGAAATTAGACATCGAAAGTCAAATAATCCAATTAAAAATGGAGCACAGATATAAACAGAGAATTTCCAACAGAAGAATGTCAAATGACCAAAAAGACACTTAAAGAATTAATTTGTCAACATCCTCAGTCATCAGGAAAATGCAAGTCAAAACAACTCTGAGATACCATGTTATATCTGTCAGAATGGCTAAAATCAAAAACACCAATAACAGGCTATGTGGAGAGGATGTAGAACAAAGGGAACAATTCTGCGTTGTTGGTGAAAGTGTAAACTTGTATAGCCACTTTCGACATCAGTATGGCGGTTTCTTAGAAAACTGAAAATCAAACTGCCTCATGATCCAGGCCTTAAGAAATTGAAAGTCATGGGAAGAATGGTGAAGCACCACACACAAAGATTAAAAATGACAAACTTTAATTGTTTATTTTTTACAGTACTTTTAGGCTGATTGGCCTAAGGCCCAGACATATAACTTGCTAACTCTTTACCCTTCATCTAACCCATGACTCTTATCCTGTTCAGCCATGCGGCTCAGTACCTTTTCTCAGAGGAGCACAGTTGTCCTCTGTTTCTTCTAGCTTCTCTCTGGCATTCTGCTCTGTTCCGCCTGTACTTCCTGTCTGCCTTTGGCCAATCGGCGCTTTTTATTAAACTCATAGGCAGGGACAATTATTTACAATGGAACAACATAATCCCCCTACAAGCATATCCAGAATCACCATCAAGAGGATGGGATGAGTTCCCTGAGCTAGGATTCTTCTACAAGTCTCTAGGTCAGGTGCTTAATAGACTTCCTGGGCATTCCACTTTTTAGACTCCCTACTCTTCTTCCTGATTCATCCCATTTCTACCTGTTAGAAAGTTGTAACAGTTGAAATGTCCTGGAGAAGGATGACACAACCCTAGAAACTTACTTAAAGGGATCATCCTGGCTTTCCGAATTGATCAGTCTAAGATCGCTTGACCCTCCTCCATTATTCAGTCTCAGCAATCAACATTAACTGCCAATAGATTTAACAATGATGACTTATCTGCCTGCTTACTCCTGTGGGTGAATTTTTAGGGTGTCAAACAGAAAGAAAGTGACTCTAAGGGGTAGGCCATTAGGGTCCACTCAAAGATCTGCTCTAGAATTCAGTTGGCTGTGTAAATCTAGAGCATAAGGTAGCTATTTGATTATAGTGTACTACACAGATGAAGTAACATATAAATAATAAGATCATTAAAATAATTATAACCCGTATTGAACACATGGTAAACAAAACAGTTGGACAACTTTGTTTTTATTATAGGAGAATGGGTAAGGAAACTGAAGGGACTTAAAATGACCTGGGCCTGGCAAATATGGCTCAGGCAAACTTTGCCCTTCTCCCCCATTCTCATTGCCATACTGCAAACTGTTAGATTACATACCTAAAACTAGCCATCAATGTCTATCCCCTTATTTGGCCACATCCTGCTCCTCAGGCTAACTACCAAGGTCCAGCTATCAACATATTAAAGTCCAGAAGCAAAAAGCCCCCTTTGGATCACTTGATTAATATGCCCAATGAAAATGAAACACATCATCCTAACAAAGGTATAGTTGTTGGTATTTTACTCTTTGGAGGACCCACCACACAGCTCCCAAATAAATCACACACCTAGGCTTATTACTTATAAATGTCTGGTCTTAGGTTGGCTTCTTTCTAACCAGCTTTTCTTAGCTTAAATTATCCCATCTACTTTTTGCCTCTGGGTCTTTTCCTTTTCTTAATTCCATATATTTTACTTTCACTCTCACTCTGTGTCTGGCTGGGTGGCTGGCCCCTAGCACCCTCTTCTCCTTGTTCTCTTGTTCTTCCATTTCTTCTCCCAGATTTCTCCTATTTATTCTCTCTTTTCACCACCCCTGCCTATACTTTAAGCTGCCTTGCTATTGGCCATTCATCTCTTTAAAAGAAAATCAGGTGCCCAAGTCTAGAGAGATGGCTCAGTGATTAGGAGCACTACTGGCTGCTCTTCCAGAGGACCTGAGTTCAATTCCCAGAACCCAAAGGGAAGTTAACAAATGTCTGTAGTTCAGTTTCAGGGAACTCAACACCAATGCACATTAAAAAATAAAAATAAATAAATTTTAAAAAAGAAAGATAGGGTGTTTTAGACAGGCAAAATAACACAGCTTCGTACATTTAAACAAATGCAAGTAAAAGAACGCAACACATCTTTGCATCATTAAACAAATGCTACATAACATAAACAAATGGAACACATTTTAAAATAATATTCTACAACACACATGGTTTCCCTTTTACCTTTATAAACTTCCATTTGCCTATGGGCCATGTCTGTCTTCTACCTAGAGTCAGTCTTTTGTGTCCCCTATGACAAATGCCCTTTCCCCTTTTCCCTTGTCCTCCATCTCCTGTCTTTGTCTCTTATTCCTTGTCCTTTGTCCCCCTGGGCAAATAAATCTACTTTGTCTTGAGAACTTGGTCTTGGGTTGTCTCGAGCTAATACCAGTGACTTCCGAAAACATAAAAACCCTTTGCATCCTTGTCATAAGTGTCATCAAGGTGGATGGTTCCTTACTGCCCTTTTTTACATTTAAGGGTCATACCATGGAGCTTCAAATGTGATATAGAATATTGTCCTCACACTCAGGGAGGTAAGAGTTAAGTTAGGGGAATCAAATACATGTTCAAGCAGTATATAGAGTCATGCTGTGCTGAGCAGAGTCATGTGGGTGAAGAACAGAGGAAATCAGGAGCCAACAGGAATGCAGCTTTGGCCTGGGAATCATAAGCACCACTGGATGAACAGGGGAGTCTGGAAGTACAAGGAAATTTACGAGAAGAACTAATACTTGATGATAGCACATTAAATATTGTCTGGGGAGAGAGAACTTTAGTGATGAATAATAAACACAATCAAATATTCAATATGCAATTTGCATGCTTTGTGAATATTGCACTCCAATGCTTCCAAAAGAGCATTTGAAAGTAGCTTCTACAAGCTTCTCATGTCAGCACATTGTGTACTTGCAGATCTTCATCATTTTACAAATCCAGAGAAGTGGTGCAAGTCCACAGGTGGAAAGAGCCACTCATCATATCTCCCTCTTTGGCAGTTATCAGCTGCATGTCTTCACACAAATTACCATCTTTCCTTTGCCTGTTTCTTTGCTAGATTATGCTCATGGTTAGGATGCCCACAGAACATGGTCTGGCCCTTAGTGAAATGCTCTTACATAGGTAAGGGTAAACATACTAATCTTCTATTGCATATAAGCTACTTTGTACTTTATTTTCTGAATGTTTTGAATCTATCAATAGAGGTGGTATGTTATCATTTGACTAGGATAAAAGAATGTAGTAATACAAATTGGACTATACCTTGAAAGTACATGAAAAAGCTTTTGCCATTCTGTGCAGGAAAAAAGTAAATGTTTTCCTGATAAAATTTTCATTCACATTCTGTAGCCTGTTTTATGCTGATAATTTTATATGCAAATTTTTAATTTTATTTTAATGTTTTTATAAAAAAGGTCTTTTTTAATCCATTTATCTCCCTGCTCCCCCTCCATTTCCTCTTCCCAATCCCTCCCAGCCACCCTTCAGCCTCCCCCTCCCCATATCCCCGTACTCTCCCCCAAAGGGGCAAAATGTCCCAAGCTGGATCAACTCAGCGTGGCAGCACATCCACTGTGGGCAATAATCCCATTTGTCAGTTGAGTGGAGGAAGAGGTCAACAGGAGAAGTAAAGTGTAAGTGGATAGGAGAATAGGAGATAAAGGTGACCAGTACTATAAAAATGTCACAATGAAACACATAACGTGTGTGTTAATTAAAATAAAATTAATTAAAGATTGGAAACAAAAAATTAAGTTAAAGCCATGGTCATGAAATCCTTGCTTAGTTACAAGAGTGATCCCTCATTTAGCTTTCCTATGCACTCTCTGGCTTAATATGCCAAGACCCTTGTGGCTGCAATCCCCTCACTTCTTAGTTAATAGAGTTATTTATTTAGCCTGATTTTCTTGAGACAGACCAGTGTGTGGGAGAAAAATGAGAAAGTTTAAGACTGTTGTAGAATACAAAGAAATAAACATTGAAAGAACATTCAATGTTATACAAAACGATATTCCTCAGTGTCAAGAAGTCCTTTTTGTATAACCCTCAGACAGCTTTATCTGATGAAGGGACCATTTCTTTTAAAATATAGGCACATGCCTGGGATATTGTGTGAAAACTTCAATGTTTGTGTCCCACTACCAAGAACACTAGAATCTTTGGTCTTGGGTGTTGTCACAAACAGCACTTTTTAAAGCTCAAATATTCACCCAGCTAGAGCTAATGGGATACACAGTCTGTGAACCCTTGTATACAAGAGCATTTTCCAGTACTCAGCACACTTTCTGTGAACACAGAGTGATACAATAAAGGAAGGAATTGCTAGAGAAGAAAAATGCTATCCAGAAGGTAGATCTTGGCTGAGCTAATATTTTGGAATTCATTTACTTCACAGAAAATAGATATTGAGGATTTTCACCTGGTCAAAGGTTTGGAGCAGCCCTGTCCACTCTGACAGAGATTGTAAGTGAAAGCTACCATAGGAACTTCTAAATGTCGTAATACTAAATAGAATAACTAGGAGAGGGAAAATAAATTTTAATATATTTTATTTAGTCCAAAATATTTCAAACTTTGTCATTTCAAATTGTCAACAAAGTAAAAAATATATTGTATTTACTTTTGTGATACAACTTGAAAATTTGGTGGGAGTTTTGTGCTTAAAAACATTTTAATTTCATGTGTTCTGTAATAGCACCATTAGTGGCTGTCACCCTGGGGTGATGATATTACTTATCAGCATTAAATGTTGAGATATTTTGACATGAAGTGAAGTGTATTTATTCTCCTTGGGGATACATGGTTTTGTTATTAGTTAAGGCCAGAGAATATGCTGTTTTCAACTGGTATTCCCCATTCAGCCTATCAGGTCACGCATACTCCCAAATTAATAGAATGAGAAAAGTGATTCACACTTTCTGTTGCAGACTGGTCTTTGATCATATAAAGTTTCTTTCTTTTGAGGGTATCCACTTACAGTCTTTGACCATGGGCTAATAAACAGGTTCTGGAAGTACTCACTATTTCCCTAATCAGAAATAAATGTTTAATATTTAACCCATTCCAAAAGTTAATTTAAAACTCCCAAAAGTTAATTTGGGGACTGAAACTGCAGTTAAGAGCAATTATTTCTCCTCCAAGGATCCAATTTCAATTTCCAGCAGCCACATGGTTGCTTACAAACATCTATAACTCCAGTTTCAGGGATGCAATGTTCTTTTCTGATCAAAGTCGGCACCAGCCATTAATGTGGCGTGCATGCATACTTGCAGGCAAAACACTCATATACGTGAACCAATCTAAAAGCTTTTAAAAAGTGACTTTCAAAATAATAAAATTGAAGGCACAGAAATTGATGCCTAATATAGCAATTCTTCCTGACTTTACTTCGTCTATAGATCTGTTCCATCAAGAGTTAGTGTGGAGACCAAACTGTTCTTCCCTGTATGCAATTGTGCTTTTACTTTTGACTTGTGTAGATTATTGGGCCATTGGGGAGACATATAGAATTAATATAGTAAATGCTTGTATACCTATAAAAATACACATTCTTTAGAGAATAGGTTTCTATGTGCTACTCACTATACCTTGGTTGAGAAAGCCTGGGAAAAGAATGATTCATGTATGTGGTTATGATCTCACAAACTGTGGTCAGTCTGCCCTTGATTTGTCCCTTTTCTGTGAATGTGGGCAATTTATTAAATGACATTCAACTTCAATATTAAAGGTGAATAACTTCACAGTGTTGTTGTAGAGATGACAACAACATGACCCAGGATGTAAGCAGTGGATGCACAAGATCAGGAAATAGGATAAACCTAGCTACATAGCAAGTTTGAGGACAGCCTAGATAGTATGAAACTTTGAGTCAAAACCCAAATAAAAAGGAACAAGCAAAACAAGCTAAAAAAAACCCAAATAAACAAATATTCTCATGTTATCCATACATCATATTTCCAAATAATTTATACTCTATTTGTGAATAAACCTGTGGAGAGCAAAGTTCAGCCTGGCTGTGACCCAAGGTCACATCTCATGATTCACTGGCAATTAACAGGATAAGGCCAATAGCAGATCCTGTTTATGATTTTTGCTGGGAATGGAATGTTCCTTCTCTGAGTGTCCTTGCTCCTCCACACTATCACTCTCAACTGCCTTCCCCCTTCTGCAGCTGCAACTTTCTTTTCAAGGTTAGCAGCAAGAGTGATAACCAACCCCTTCAGCTGACTATATACTCAGCTCATTTCCTTAATAAATGAAGATTTGATCAGATTTCTTGACTTATCTCTGTTTCTTGCATCTCTTGTCTCCACCCATTCTTACTGCCCCCTCCCTCCTCCAGGGTCTCCATTGACTTTACCCGCGGGTCGGGGCATAAACCTTTAAATTACAAAATAGGAGTTAAAATTACTTCAAGTTAACAACAAAATATATAGAGTAGAGTGTATCACTACTGACACTATCTGAATATTATGCATTTCCTGATATTTCACAGACAGCAGAAACCCTTTGCCTAGTCTCCATGACAACCATCTGAATGCGTATTTTATCTTGTGCACTCTGCATCCCACTTGCCAAGTTCCTGTTTTCTTCCAAGTGCCCCAAATGGGGGAGGCACACAGTTCATATCATACATAACAGTAATCACTCTGTGAAAGTCAGTCACGGTATGATTTTCTTTAAGTCATGGACAGGGCAAGACAGTGCAAGGGTTCCCTCATCTTGTATTCTTGCCGAGGCCTTTTCAAGTTTAACAAAAACCTGATCATCATGGAGAATCCCATTGAAAACTACCCAACCGTATTCTAGGAACCAGAGTTTAGATGGTCCTAGCTACCTTATCTTAGCTTCTGTTAAAACTAAATACTTCAAACTATTTACTTCTGTGAAGGCCCTTGCAGCTACTGAGTGAAGTTCCTGGACATGGTCGCCATCTTAAAAAACCCTGGGTTCTAGACACTCAGGGCCATAGGGGATACTGAATGATTACCTGGGAGTGGTTCCAGCTGATTGGAATAGAGACTTTCAATTGGCTATAAACGACGTCTCAATGATCATCTTTGGTGGACTACCCACAACAGTGTCAGTCTTTGAGCACTATCTAAACACACTTATGGTTTGTGGAATGTGTAGGCCCTAGAGGCTTCTAAAGGCCTGGAGATGAGCCTGGCCTCAGCCAGTTCAAACTGGTGATAAGTAGTGCCTTAAGACCTGTACTCCTAGCCCTTCCACATAAGCCAACCTGGGGTCTGACTGGGGCCTTCACAACCAGGATGGTGTCCATATCATGAGGTAACCTAGACCAGTGAGAGACAACCATGCCACAGCCAGATATCAGCAAATCAAAGCCCTTTCCTCCAATTGGGAGGAGGGTGTTGGAGGAAAGTATTTAAGGCTTTCCCCTCCCTCAATAAAATTGAACTTGCTTGTTTCAACTAATCTCCTGAGATGGCTTCATTGTCTCTGTGCCTTCTTATCCCTTCCCCCAAGGGAACTAGCAGGGCCCTGAGCATAGAGCAACCCCAACATCTGGCTCTAAATCAGGTATACCCCAACAGTGGTTGTGCCTTCTTTTCAGCTTTACTTACACTGGGGCGAGTTGCTTTAGGCAGTACTTCTGGGCATACAAAAGTAAATTACCCACTAAGAGTTAGCTGCCTCTGCATTTAGTATATTAACTAGCTCATATGCCAAGAATGTCTGGACACTCTCTAATTGGTGGCACTTTCATATATCAGTTAATCATATTATTTGGATGCCCAGACAAAGGAAAATGTGATGAGGGACTAGAGGAAAGATAACAAAGGATTTTCTTCCTCAGTAAATGGTATAATATTGGCTTTACAATGACAGTGTATCTCACTTAAATGCAGTCTCATTAAGGTAGGGAATAATGTAGAGAAACTCTTATAAATGAATACCCGAAGCAGAGAAAAGTTCCCAGAGGAGTGCCACAAATGAATTGCCTAAGGCTAACAAACAGCAGTATTGACATGGACAGTGACTGCTCCCTCTTCAACTACAAATAGAATGATTATTTGCTGAACTGGTAACCCTTGGCTTATTCAGGATAACTAGAAAACCAGGTCTTCAAACTCTGCAGTAATCATCATGTCTGTGAATGCCAAGGTGCTCTGTAATCCTTGCTACTACAGTTTTACATTGTTGAATTATGTGAGACATTCCAGCCTAGAAATGGATGCAGCATTTCTTCCTCTTCTTGACGCTGACCTTTTCTCAACATATTATCCTTAGTCCAACTTCTTATAGAACCCATGTATGGGGTATTCTAGCCTGAAGATTGTTGGGGAAGTGAAAATCTCTGTGAAAACAATTAGGAAACTATAAACATGTAAGAGTGGAGTCCAAAAGAAATGGTGTCCACAAATATAGATAGCTATTTCAGCAGAGTACTCTTGTTGCTTCAGTTTCCATGGTGATACTTAACTAAGATTGTGAAAGAAACAAAATTTCAGTGTCTCTAGTACACATACATGTGCCTGACCCAAACACCTGCTTGCATATACTGAGTAACTTCCATTGATTATCTCTGTAAGCCTATCAAGAATAAAATTATTTTGACAAAAATTTAAGCTCTTCTCTAAAGCTTGGAAAGGAAATATAACAATGTCAAAATATCTATAAATATACTGACACCAATTTTCTACCTGGGATAGAGTCAAGCAAACCAATAAAAGGCTGTAGAAAATCTCTAGAGCTTAGGGTTTTAGAGCTTGACAAATAATGTGGCTCCTAAGAGTGTATATTCAAATGCTGCAGAGAGTTCCTCTATTTCATATTTTCCTCATATTCATGTGTATTTACATAACAGCCCCAGACCTTAGCACAACTGAGTCCATGATGGAAATGCCATTCAGCCTGTAAAATGAAAACAGACCTGGTCCATCCAAGTCTATAGTTCAGAGAAAATCTCTAAATTGTACTAATCTTGCTTTTTGGCTTCTGTACTTCTGCTTCTATCTAACTGTTCTTGTTAACTGAAGCATGTCAAATGAGGCCATGGTTTTTGCACTTAAAAGCTTACCTGAGAAAGGCTTGGGGCTACATTGAAATTCCAAACATGCAGTGTAGTTTCCAGCTGGCTAATGAAGACTTTCTATATTGGCTTAAACCCATGTCTGAGCAATCTTCTCTGGTGGATACCCCACAACATTTCTAGAGATCCCACTGAGATCCTGAAGAGAACAGGACAAACTCCATATTGAAAAAGAACTTCATTTTAAACAGAATTTGGTCAAGGGCTGAACTTAGTTCCACTCAGTTTAAATAAAAAACTACAAAATTTTTTAAAAAAATCACAAACAGCCCCAAACCACTCAAGGCCCCTAGCCAGAGTGACTCACTCAGACACAACAAAGCATAGAAAGTTTTAGTAAACAATTATCTGCAGGCTCCAGATGGGCTCCAAATATCCTTGCAACTGCTGATAGGAACCCAATCCTGAAGTGTCAAGGCCTGAAATTTCCTGATTGTGTATTGTTTCCTTTAAAAACCTTTCACTATGAAGGCTCTGGGCTGATCTTATCCACCCGCTGCACCAGAGTGCTGAGATTTGGCCCAATCCTGGACTTACAGTAAACCGCATTTGTACTTGCATCAGATATTGGCACTGTAGTGGTCTTGTTTGGGGGTAATGCCACAGGTACAGCAACCCTAGCAACCAGACCTCAAGAAAATGGAGTCTCAAAACACCTTGGAGTGAGGAAGAATATTATTGGTCAGGGGAATAAGGGGTTCACAACATGAGATGTCCCAGGCCCTCAGGGCTCCCTTTGATCAATTGCTGCCTAATGCTTCAGAGGCTTCTTATACCTCCACCTCAAAGGAAACAAATTAAGAACCTTGGAGCCCATTCCCTACAGAGGAACACCTAATCCAGTCTTGACTTTGGGATGAGGAAATTGGACTTGTCTGGAGTGGATGTACCATGCTGAGCTGACCCACTTTAGGACTTCTTGCCCTTTTTGGGGAGGGGATCAGGAGATGTGGCGAAGGGCAGGGGATAATAAACTTTTTAAAAAAAAAAAAAAGAAAGAAAGTCACCTGGTCTGTCACCTCTGGAGGTGAGTCTGCTTAAGGTGCCTTCTGTTTAGACACATAGGACAGAGATGGGACAGGGCTGCTAATGCAGTGTCGTGGATCTATGTGAGATGTCACCAGATCTCTCTGTCTGTTTAAGTATCTGAATGTGTGGTGGCCACCCCTGGTTGTATTTACTGTGTGTGTGTGTGTGTTTCTATGTGTTTCTGCTGTTTTTTTTTTTTTTCTGTTTCCCTGTACTGACCAGTGGCTTTCTCTGGTGTGAGACCCTCCCTCCACATAGTTTAAGACCTGTGTCCCTCCTGTTGGGGCCCAAATCCTTTAGGTTTTGCCAGGTAACCCAGAGAACCCAAAAAACCTCCACTTGTCCTCCTCTGGGAGTAGAAGCACTTGCTTGTTTTGTCACTTGGTCATGGTCAGGATTGGCCCTGTGTGCAGGTGGGAAGGGTTTGGTCCTCTCATCCAGGGCCCCCTGCCATCCAAGTAAAATGTACACAGGGAGGGGGAAACAGTTCCTCCGAGGTGAGCATTCCCTCTGTTCTTTGCCTATTCTTCTCAAGCAGTCCCAGGGAAGGGGGAAAGTTCCCCTGGGGTGAGCCAGAAGGAAAAGACAAAGTTCCACTGTCTTCTCTTTCATGATTCCTTTTTCAACCAATGATCTATAAACACCACCATTCTCTGAAAAAAATTCAAACAAACAACAACAACAAGACAAACTGTCCCTAGGCTGGGCAGGTAGGCAGGGGTATTGTTGTCAAGCAACATGGCCTGAAGCACATGGATTTGCCCTTCAATTCAACACTGACCATGGAGACTTTAAGCAATTTTTCACTAGGTTTTTTTTAAAAAGATTGAAGATGGTTGTTAAAAAAGATTTCCTTCATTACCCAGTCAGCCACAGATATTTAAAAAGTTATAAAAGTTAAAAAAATATTAAAGGTATAAGTAGGCCCCAGTTACTTGAGGTGGCCTAAAGAATATTTAACAACAGGAAACTGATTGGGATAAGACCTTTTGCATAAACTGAAAGTCACTGTCACCTTCTAAGATAAGACACAGACTTACAAATAACCAGAAAAATTTTGGTGTCTTACTCTCTTGTCAGAAGAATATCTCCAAGCTGTTCACATTCTGTTTCTAATCAAAAGATATGGTTGGACAATCTCAGACTGATAAAAAAATTTTCCCAGGACCTATGGGCAGAAACCAACCCCCCCCAGGACATTCCCTGCAGCAATTTCCAGTTTCGATACGATACCTCTGTCCATATTAAACAGTACCCAATGGCCCTGGACTCAAAATCATAAATTGCAGTCCATATTGCCTGACTTGAAGAGACAGGCATCCTGCCAGCCACCCTGGAATACATCTCTCCTTCCTGTGAAGAAACCTGGGACCTCTGATTTCCATGAGCCTGATTCTTCCAGAGAAACAGGTGCACACTGTCTTGGACCTGAAAGATGCACTCTTCAACCCCTCCCCCCCATTGACAGAGGTGAGTCAATGTTAATCTTGCTGGACAAGAATAAAACCACTACCACAGTTTACAGCTGAATTGGAAACAAGGTTTAATTAAATACTAGCCAGGTTGATAAACTTACCACACAGTTTACAGCCAAACTGGAAACAAGGTTTCATTAAATACTGGCCAAGTTGATGAACTTACTGGCCAAGTTCATCTGTGATTTCCCAGAAAATGGCCCCAAGTCACATTTTTCAGGGGCTTAAGAAGGCAAAATCCATAATTCATTACATTTCCTATCAGCTCCAATCAGGGGCAAATAAGCATACATCTCAATGTACTTCCTGCCTACATGTTTTCTGCCTATATCCAACCAGGGGCAAGGATACATCCTGAAACAATTCCTGCCCAAATACCTTCCACTCACATGTGATCAAGCACATCTTGTACAGACAAACCAAACAAACTTATTTAGGGGAGTAAAAACATGTGATTTGTTATTTTCTATAAATAATAGAAGCCAGCATTTCAGGAACTATTCTGTCCTTGGGCAAAGGGCTTGCAGATCAGAGGCATTTTTATTTTATGACTCTCCTAGGTATAGAAATTAAGAGTTAAAAATCAATCCATCTTTGTTTTTAAATGGACAGACCCAGTAGGAGGTTACCATGGGCAACATAACTAGACCCAGGGTTTAAAAACACTAAATGCAGACTTCCTGCCTTTCCATCAGAGGCTTCCTGGAAAAATAGATTATAAAAGGGTCACCAAGGAGCTGCTGAAAAGCAACAAACCTTGAACTACAAAATGTTGGCAAATAAAGCCCAGCTTTGTAAAAAGATACCTATCTTGGCTACCAGCTGAGGGGAGGCAAATGGAGCCTGTCTCAGAGTAGGATTGCTGCCATCCTTCAGCTCCTGCCTCCAAAGACTAAGAGACAGGCTCAAGAGTTCCTAGCTGGATATTTCTGCCTCTAGATTCCAGACTTCCTGGAAATGTCAAGGACTCTATACTCCAACACAAAGTGGGACACTGAGCCCCCAAACTTTGGGGCCATGGAAATGCCCTGTGACATAGCTGCCCAAACAATTGGACCATGTAGATACAGAATGGCCACCTGTTTAAGAGTTGTGGAGGTTATTTCTGGTTTAATGAAAGAAAGCAAAATAGTTATCTCTAGGTCAAGATCTTATACTCACAGTGTCCCATAACACAGTTGAGACCTCCCCCTCTGAGGAGCTCACAAACACTGGAAAACCTTACTCACTCTGATGTCAGGTTTGTGAAACTCATCAGTATCAATACTGCTATCCTCTTTCCTGATGATATAGGTGCTGATCCATGGCTGTCAGGAGATGAAAGATGAAATCATGTATATGGGAGCTGCAAGTAATTACTTTGACCAAAATGGTTTGGACTCAAGCCAGATACCTCAGCCCAGAGAGCAGAACTGATCAATCTGACCCAGGATCTCAGATAGGGAAAAAGAAAATCCACCATCTTATACATGAACCATCTCAGTATGTTTCTACTTCCAGCCATGTCCATGTGTGATCTATAGAGAAAGAGGGCCTCTCACCACTGTGAACAAGGACATTCAAAAACCTTGACCCTCCTAGAGGCTATTTGGTTTCCCTTATAAATTGCTGTCCTCTACTGCTTGGCTTCTTAACTGATTACCAGACAAATGGCCCTAAGACCAGTGGGGCCTATTGATATTCTGATGACACACCATGACCTGGTGCTGCCTGAGACCCCATGGTAAAAAAGAAATGGATAGCACAACCCCATAGGATGATGGAGGACCTCAGAGAAAAAGATTGCTTTCCCCAAAACAATTGATGGGACTTTTTGTAACTAACCTTCACTAGACTACTCATCTGGGGTCCATGAAACTTTCTGAGTTTATCAGACCAAGGTGTATTATACCTAGACTAGCATGGGATGTTTCAGCCAGATACCAGGTTTGTGCTCAAGCAAATCCAAAACAGAGAGCCCTTACCCAGGAAAATGTCCAAATGAGAGACCAATATTCCAGTGAACACCAGGAAAACTAACTTCACTAAGATCTGGCCTGTGGTAGAGGATAAAAATACTTGCTAGTTTATATTTATAGACATTCTTTCCCTGTGGGTACAAGCATTCTCCACCCAGAGTGAAACTGCACAAACAGAAGGTGAAATCTCCTCCAGGAACTGGTCCCTGATTTGGCCTCCTCCTAGCAATGGGGTCTGACAATGGCCCAGCTTTCATATCTTACAATTAATGGCTAATGCTTTAGATTTAGATTGTAAATGTCTTTATGCATGCAGACTTCGGAGTTCTGATCAGGCAAGATGAATAAACATGGTGTTAAAAGAAACCCTAAAAATCTCATTAAAGTCCAGCAAAGGATGAATATATATTTCTCCTCCTTTTGCTTTGGACCTGTTCTACCCCATATAGGGAGGGCTTTATCCATTGTGAGACTATGTTTGGAAGACCTTCCCTGCTGCTTCTCAGGCTCAGAGACCAGAAGTTTGCAGAACTCTCTAACTATTCCTTTCTCAAGTCCCTACAATCCCTCTAGTTCTCCACACAGGCTATTTATTGGACTATCTGAGGAGACTCAGCTGACTTCTGGGTCCACCACCACTTTCCCCTTGTTTGAATAGAATGATACGATCTGGGTCAAGCAGGTAGTCAAAGGGGCACTGAAACTAGCCTGGAAAGGGCCCTACAAGGTGACTCTCTCCACTCCTATGACAGTGAGGGTGTCTGCCATTACACCATGGATCCATCCACCACAGCCAGATCAAGAAAGCAGAAGCCACAGGTGCTGCTACCAAAAGGACTGTCTCTGGACTATGGGCCCATTGAAATTAAGGTTTCACCAGCCCTGGGCCCTCCCACTCCGTGCCTTCTACCTCCTCCTGAGACTTGTGTTTAGCATGAGTACAAGGTTAATCCAACCCCTATGGCCCTTGGAACTAGACCTGGGACTAAGCAAGACATATACACAGAAGATATTAGCTAATGTGACTGCAGACCAGCAGCACATATTCATTTTGACATTTGTTCACTGATGCCCACTTGGAATGTTAGATGGTACTGGAGAAACAGAAGATGTCGGAGTTTATTTTTGAGATAGGAATACAGAGTTTACAGTTCTGTGCATGCCCTGTGTCTGGGCCCCCTAGTTGCCAGGAACAAGTGAGTTTTCATTGTAAAAATTGGATTCGTGAAATTGAGACTTCCAAAAAAAATTGTTAGAAAAGATTCTGACCTTTGAGAGACAGCCAAAACTGGAAAATGAAACTCCATGCCACAGGAAGGGACTCTGGGAATAGAATTAATCATATCAAGCCAGAAATTAGTCAGGTTGGCTGGTTATGCTTAATCACTCGGCTACTGTACTACGCAGGGAGAAGAACTCACCAGACAGTCAGCCCATGACTGACAAAAGTCACTGTTATTGTAGACAGCTCAAATTAATATTATGCCTTGAGTTAATGTATCTGGAATAACAACAATATCACTGAGCCCCTGAGACTGCTTGGCGGGCGTTTATCAATGATTTGACTAAATGTGCCTCTTCTGATTCTTTCTAAACTAAGAGGACAATTGGATCTCTTTGCAGAAATGGTCAACAAAACTGGAGAACTTTAAACTTCTCATGAAATAAAGGGAATTATGTCTGGCCCTGAGAGAAACCCATTGTTTCTGTGATAATTGGTCAAGAGCAATTAAAAAGAATTTACCATAGTTAGAAAAACCTAAAACTCAAAAAAATAAAGAAAAGAAAAGAAAAGCATAACTCAAATAATTGATACTAATTTCTACTGTCTTGGTCCCCCTAACTCCTCTGTCAGCACTGACTGTGCCTTTAATTCTCATTCTTATTGGATTAACAGCAAGGCCCCTGCATCTTAAACTAAAATGGGATAAGTATATGATTTGACTCATTCACTAAGATCAGTGAGGAATGTAACAGGGACCCATATGTTTGTAAGCCCCAGACCTTAGCATAGACTGACTGCATGATGAAAGTACCATTCAGTCTGTAAAACTCAGCACACAGACAGCACCACCTGCCAAAACTAAAACAAAGACCTAATCCATCAAAGTCTATAGTGCTGGAAAAGTCTCTAAATGTACTAACCTGACTTTTGGTTTCTGTAATTCTGCTTCTGGATAACTGTTCTTGTTAACTGAAGTATGTCAGTCCAGGGCATGATTTTGTGCTCAAAAGCTTATATTGAGAAAGGGTTGGGGCTACACTGGGATCCTAAACACCCAGTTTAGTCACTGGCTGGCTAATAAAGACTTTCTATTGACTTAAACCCATGTCTGAGCTGTCTTCTCTGGTGGATACCCCCACAACATTTAGATTATTCACATAGAAAGTTGTACTTTCTTGAAGCAATCAAGACTGTACTGCCCCAGATTCAATTGAATTTCGTTTCTGTATCTGTATAATACATGTAGGGGTGTAAAAGCCACAAATCAGTAAAGAATAAGTAATAAAAATGCATAAAGCATTCTACAAGTGAGCAGATATAATTCATAGCAATGGTGAAGGAAGTCAATATACATTTTTAAGATTTATTTATTTATACATGTATTTATGTATATAGTGTTCTGCCTGCAGGCCAGAAGAGGGCACCAGATCTCACTACAGATAGTTGTGAGCTACCATGTGGTTGCTGAGAATTGAACTCAGGACCTCTGGATGAGCAGCCAGCGTTCTTCATCTTTGAGCCATCTCTTCAGCTCAATATATAATTATATTGATATATTCTGCATTTTAAGTTTTAATACTCGCAAAATTTCTCCAGGCAAAATGGTCTTCACTTCTATTGGTAATTTATTTAGCACATAACATATTTAGAGGAAGTCTATAATTTACTAGTAGTAAAGCAATTGTTGAGGATTCCATGGAGTATGATAGAGTAGAGCTAGCCCAGTATGAGGGCAACTGTCTCTGGTAAAGAATTATACAACCCAAACTTCCAGGTCTGAAGTCTAGCATGATAACAAATACACTGTTAATTGAAAGGTACAACTCAAGGGCCTGATTCTGTTTCAGTCCTGAATATTCAGTAGCTTAATGTTAACAAGAACAATTTAAACTATTTTCTGCCTCACCATCTTTTTCTCTTTTTATTGATAATAAATGTTTTTCATAAAATCTATATCAATTACGGTTTCCCCTACCTCTATCCTTCCCTCTTCTTCCTCCCATCCAGATTCACTTTTTTTTCTGTCTCTCATTAGAAAACAAACAGGCATCTGAGGGATAATAATAAAATAAAAAACAAACAGTATAGAATAAGACAAACAGAAAGAAAGGAGCCTCCAGAAGGCACAAGAAACAAATATGTACACAGAGACTCATCTGGTGCATACTCCTGCAGGGCCTGTGCACACTGCCTCATTCTCTGTGAGTTCAGCTGTGCATGAGTCCTGTTGTGTTTAAAGGGCCTTGTTTTGTTGGTGTCCTCCATCCTCTCTGGCTCTTATACTCTTGTCATCTCCCTTGCTACAGGGTTTGTTAAGCCATGAGGGGAAGGATTTGGTGGAGACACTGTGTTTAGGGTTGAGTGTTCTAAATTCTCTAATTCTTTGCATATTGTCTAGCCCTGGGTCTCTGTTTTTGTTCTCATTTGCTATAGAAAGAAGCTTCTCTGATGATGGCTGAGCAAGGCACTGATCCACGAGTACTTGAATGTCAATAAGGGTTGTTTTGCTATTATTATGTTTCTTTAGTAGAACAGTAGTATTTGGTTTTCCTCTAGGTGTCTGGGCTGTTTAATCTCACGTACTTGATCACCCAAGCTGCATCTTGTAAGAGTTCCATGTCATTGGATGGGCCTTATGTAAAATTAAATATTGTGTAGTTTCTCCCACAAACTATATGGTACCATAGCACTAGCATATCTTGCCAGGAGGACAAACACAACTCTAGATGGAAGTATTTGTAACTGGGTTCATATTTGAATTTCTGTTTTGGTAGCAGCATACAGAGTACCTTCAGGTACAATGAATACTAGTCAGTAGAGGTAAAGACTCTAGGTAGGCACAAGCTCATTCAAGCTCCCTGTGTTCCATCAGTCATGTAGCAACATGTCCTTGTCATCAGTTTGTGGAGAACAACCCTTTACATCACCTTATTCACCCATTAATGGAGCTAGCTACAGGAAAGATCTCATGAGGGTTTTATGAGGTTACATGAATATAGCCACATTACTAGTAACTGACACATATTGTTATCAACATTCTGATTTTAAAAGGAAGTACAGAATTAGAGAAGTTAGAAGTAGGAAAAGTTTGTTGCCTTTGCTTAAAATATTTCATTTGAATAAGTACTTTATAGGAGAAACTATATGTTGCATATGTGAGTAAAGGAATGGAAATCTGGGTCCTTCCTCAGTTCTGTTTCAGTTTTAGTTATCTGTTTCTGCACAATAAATTATCCCGAAATGTAGTGGCTCAAGACAATGCTTTATTTTTTATGCCTTTCTGTTACAATGTAGTAGTTTCTCGGTCCCAGGCGGCCACAGGCCCAGACTCACAGACCCTGCAGCCCCACACCTCTTAGCCGCCCGACACTGTTCAGGCCCCCCGAGATGACTCAGACGCTTATAATAACTTCATGCAGTTTGGCCTATGTGTGGCATTGATCCACATAGACCTTAGAAAGCTTTAAAAAAAATCTAAATGCACAGAAATGGAGATGCACTGAGCTTCCTAGTCTCACAGTCTGATGTCAGCAGCAGTGCAGAGATACATCTCCCAAAAGCTGCTTTTGAAATAGAGATGACCGTGAGTTGCCATGAGGTAAGCAGCATGGTGGATTTCCACAATCTTTCCCACAGACCACAGTATCAAGAAGATTTTCTTGGCCACTGCTTGTGGGCTTAAGCTATCAGCACAAGTTCCAGCAGCACACAACATGGTGGATTTAGGCTTTTGCTCAGACAGATAAAAATGTTAAATGATACAAAATAAAACATATCCAGATGAAAAAACTCTAAACAGGTGTGCTCAAAAATATATGTAGTCTCGGTTTCAGAGAGAAAAGAAAAGGAGTAGAAAAGGTTCTTTAAAAAAGAAACAGAGTAAAAAAAACAAGCCACACAGAGAATCTGGATATGGTATGGTACTGGGTTGTCTTTGGAATTTTTAACTTTAGAGAGATATTTGATTGTGAGAGCTGCTTAAGTTTTTGTTTTTTTTTTTAAAAAAAAACATTTATTTTAAAGGTATCTTAACTTTGAAATTTGAATCTAAGGATATGTAGATTTGGAAAAGAGGTTCTGTTTTTGTTTTCAGAGAAGATGAGAACTTTTAGATTGCTTCAAGGTTAATATGAATTAATCAACCAAGATCCTGAAAGGGTCAGTGATAACAACCATGACCCAGATGATCCAAAATCTACATAAGCTTCAAGGCAATTGGCTGAGATGATGCATATTAAGCCACCAAGGTATGGGCTAATGCCTATGTAGCTGTAGAAGGAAGTCAGCATTCCAAGCTTATAGGTAGGGAACAAATGAAGCATCTGACCTCAATGTTACATACTTTCTTTGAAAAATCCCTGCAAAATTTAAGCAGCAGAATTTTTGTGGTTTCAGAGTTCATCCAGTGAACAACAACTCTTTAACATCCCTGACATGTCAGATACAGGCTTTCTTACTTTCGGGAATAGAGAAATTCCCCAGGAAGAAACTATAGAGCATTTGTTCAACTGACACAGCAAAGGCTAAAAATCCATGAACAGCTGCACGTAATAGTTCGTTTTAGGCTAAATTAGAATTTTATCATCACAGAACCATCTACATATTAATGAAAATAACAGCTCATTGTGAAAAAATAGTCAATCCTCTGGCAAAGCAAAAAAAAAAATATGGATTGGAACATTCCTTGCAATATTTCTGAGAGTGTCTTGCTTTCTTTCCATATTCTTTCTCAATAGAATCTATGTTGGTTTCACATGTGAGATCAGACACACCACCAGATGCCACACTAGAGTTTATTTAGGGGAGTTGCCAAGCAGGTAAGAGGGAGAGAAGCAGAAGAGAAAGAGAGACAAACTTTCACATGGTGTCTCTTTTTAAGATAGCAGGTGGGCATAGATTTACATAGCCATGCCTACGGGTGTGTCCTCCATACTGGTGTTCTGCTGGCACCACATTGGGTTTACCACATAGCCCTGAGGGTCTCTGCTATTACGGGACCTGGAGTCAGATTGAGAGAAGAGGAAAAAGAGGGTGAAAAAGGTTTGAAATGGAGACATGTGTAACCTTAAGTTAGACTTTGTCTACACTTTAAATAAACCTTGAGGTAGCTGCTTTGTGTTTCTTCCTTCTAAGGGACTCCAGTTGCACAATAAAGTTTGTGGATCTCTACTAGGTCTGGGGATGGAAAGAGGTTAAAATGTCTCATGTTTTTTGCTTACCTGAGGTTCTTCTGGCTCCTTTTCTTTGGTCCTGGGGGGATGGGGAGAACTATCTGTTTTACCTGTTAATGGCTCCTGGTTCCTTTTATCTAGGGGGGTGGTGGTCAGGTCAACTATTTTCTGGTTGTAAGATGGCTCCTGCGCTTTTTTCTATTCTCCAAGAATGTCAACTGGAGAGTTAATGGAGGGGGACAGGGGGAGAGAAGGGCCAGGTGAAATACCTCTGGAGTCTTTTGTTTACGAGGTCTTGACTTTGGCTCTGAGAAGCAGGCTGGAATGGAAAACTCAGACAGGGAATTTTGGGGAAAGGTAGACATTGAAGTCTTACCCTTCTGGAATGGGAGACAGAAGTGCTGGTCTCTTCTTGGATCTGAGGGTGCAGGAGTGGTTATCTCGGGGCAGGGGAGGGATGAAAGATTTAAGGTTAGACAGATGGATCCAATGGGGGAAGTCCTCAAGTTTGGCAGCTATGGGGGTTGTTAGAATTACTTTATAGGGTCCCATCCATTTTGGAGAGAGAGGGGAAGGGTAAGAGACTCTCCTCCTGGAGGAGAGACTAGGACCTGTTCTCCAATGCTGATTTGGGGTGGACACAGTTGGGACATGGCTTGGGCAGTAAGTAGTCCGTAAAATCCCACAGCAGAGAATGAAGGTGGTGTAGGAGGGGAGGAAGTAGCTGATCAGGGAGGGGTGAAGATTTAGGAGATATTCCTGGAGGGAGAACTGGCCTTCCCTATTCAAGTTCAAAAGGTGAGATACCTAGAGCTTTCTTTGGAAGGGTTCTAAGCCTGAAAAGAGCTTTGCCAGTCTAGGTGAAGTTCCTGTGACATTTTAACGGGAATATTTTTTAAGGAATGGTTGGTTTGTTCCACCTTGCCTGAAGACTGAGGGCAGTAGCATCAGGGAATATTGAGGGCTCTAGATAATTTTTGAGAAATCTGTGAGGTAAACTTGGGACCATTATAGGACTGAAGAGAGGCAGAAATCCCAAACCTGGGATTTATCTCCCAGAGGAGGAGGTCAGAGACTGTCTGAGCCTTCTTATTATCAGTGAGATATGCCTCTGTCCAGCCAGAAAAAGATATTTAGTCCATCTGACTGTGGGCATTTGGGAGAAGTTTAACTGACAGCTTGTCCCTGGAATGGACCCTCTGGCTTGGTGGGTGGGGAAGGGGTTGCTATGGTATTTGGAATTAGGGTCTGACTTTTGGGAGGTTGTACAAGAGGCAGTGATAATCTTAAGAAATGCAGATCTTCAGAGGTAGGTTGGAAGTGAGCTTTAACAAAGAGAGCCAAAACCTGACTCTTAGGGTGGGAAAGCTGATGCAGATGGGACAGCATCTCTCTAGTGTGAGGTGGCTGTGTGGGTTGCAGTGAGTGGATTCCCTGAGGTGAAGGTGATGAGACAGTGACAGGTCCCTGAAGGGCCACTGTTCTGGCTGCCTGATCAGCTCTGCTGTTTTCCTTAGAGACAGTAGAACTGTCTGTTTGGTGGGACCGACAGTGACTAATTCCTAGGGCTTCAGGAAGGTTGGAGGCCTTTAACAGGGCCATAATATGGCTCATATTTAAAACTGAACCTTCTTTTGTTGTAAGGAGCCCACGCTCCTTCCAGATGGCAGTGCAGATGGAACAATAGAATATGAAAAGCATATTTGGAGTCTGTATAAACATTTAGGGACTGTCCCTCTGCCACCTGGAAGGCCCGTGTAAGAGCCACCAATTCAGCCTGTTGGTTTGTGGTGTATGAAGGCAGTGATCCTGTCGCTACTATCTCTGTGTCCAATACTATGGCACAGGCTGCTTTTCTGGACCCCTCATGCAGATATGAACTGCCATCTGTACACAAGGTATAAGTGACTTGGGGCAATGTACCCTCTTGTATGTGTGAGGGGTTTCAGTATATGAACAAGAAAGGGTGTGTTCATTTCTAGGGTGTGTTGCATTGGGGTTTCTCAGTCCTGGGCATCCAGAGGTCTGAGACCCACAGACCTGCCGCCTGAGACCACTTAGTAGCCCAGCCACCCAGGTCCCCAGAAATGACTCAGACACTTATATTAACTTTATGCTGTTTGGTCTATGGCTCAGGCACATTGCTAGCTAGCTCTTTCATCTTAAATCAACCCATTTCTATTAATCTTTCTGCCACATGGCCCGTGGCTCACCTGTGCTCCTTACATGCTACTCCTTGGGCAGCTTGCTCATCTGTCTCTGACTCTGCCCTTCCTTTCCTACCTATTCTGATTCCTCCTCCTACTTCTTCTATGGTGCCTGTCATGGCCCAAAACAGCTCCTTTATTTAAAGATTGAGATTCACAGCATACAGAAAGGCATTCCCACATCAAGGGTATGGAAGAAGGTTAGAGATATTAAGCCATGAACAATGTTAAAAGGTGAGTGTAGGGTCTTCAACTAATGCCTCTTGGAGACAAGGACTCAGGAAGGGGGTAAGGTTTGTAAGCCCTTATACATAAGAAGGTGGAACAGGTTATGATGGGAAAGGTCAGTGATAAGTGACCCAAATGTTAATTTATTTGATTCTTGGATAATGAGCCCAGCAGCCTCTAGGGCCCATATGCATGGTGCCCATCCCTGAGTGGTAAGATCTAATCTTTTTGATACATATGTTACTAGAACAAAGGAGGGTCCTAGCTGGTGACCTAAGACACCAAGAGTAAAGCCTGCTTTTTCTGTCACATAAAGGGAGAAGGGACAAGTTAAATCTGGAAAATGAAGAGCTGAAGCCTGGAGCAGAGCCAGCTGGAGCCTTTGAATTGGTTTTATAACTGGGTGAAGTAGGGGTTCCTAGGGGATCCTAGCACTGCCTGGTGTAAGGGACGAGCTAGGATGTGGTGAAATTCAAGTGTAAGCTGACAAGGCTTGGAGGCATGTCTCTGGAGTTCTAGGAGCTTGAATGGGGCCTGGCCAGCCCTGTTGAAGAGGCTGCTAAGACCCTGAACTGCCCTGTTTTGTTCCTGCGTTCTTGGAGAGCAGAGCAGAAGCCCTATAATGAGATTGTTCCTATCTTCAAGAATTGTCTTAAGGTTCAATTTGTGTCTGTGAGTGTTAATATACTCCTTAATAAATATTAACCTTTGTATGGTATATTGAAAGTGAGTATTACTGCCATACTAGGAGGGACAAGGAGGGTATCCAAGATCTTATAAAACCAGCTATTCCCAAAAATGATAGGATTTCCTCCTTTGTGGTGAGGGCTGTCAGGGATTGAATTAGCAGCTTCCTGTCTATGGTAATTGTCTTGTGAATTAGGGTAATAGTCAGACTTAAATAGGTGACCTGAGAGATGGACAGTTGGACTTTGGAGGGTGAAACCCTATAGCCCCTGCTAGATAAAAAGTTTAAGAGAACAGAGGTGTTAGCTTGGCTATCCTGTAATGATGGACGCAGATTAGGATATCATTCACATATCATATAATTTTTGATTTGGTGAGAAACAAGGAACATAGGTCAAAAGCTAGTGCCTAACCAAATAAATGTGGACTGTCTCTAAATCCCTGTGGTAAATACAGTCCAAATGAGCTGTGTGGATAGGTAAGTATCAGGGTCAGTCCAAGTGAAAGCAGATATTCTGAGACTGAGTGCTAAGAGATATAGGGGGGAAAAACATCCTTTAAGTCTAGGATTGAGAAGTGGGAGGTTCCTGGAGGAATGGTAGACAGCAAAGTATAAGGGTTTGGTACGACAGGATGAATAGGGACCACAGCAGACTTAATGAGCTTGAGGTCTTGGACTAGGCAATAGGCTCCATTAGGCTTTTTAATTGCAAGAAAGGGGGTGTTACAAGAAGAAGATATAGAGGGAGAAGCTGTTTCTTTAAGAGATCAGAGATAATAGGTTTGAGTCCTCTAAGGCTATTTTCCATGACAGTGGTACTACACTTGGGCGGTGTACCGGGTAGGATCCTGAAACTGGATCACAATTGGTGAGTGGTGTCTAACTATAGAAGGATTCTGGGTATTCCCCATTGGGGGGGTCCATCTGGGAGGCTGGAAGTGGAAATGGGGGAACTAGGGCTGACAAGTTGAGCAGATAGCTGGAGAAGCAAGGGAGCAGCTGGAGAAGCTGGCGAGTCTGGGTTCAGGCGAGTATGGTGACTAAAAGAAATGAAAGCTCCCACTTTAGCTAACAGATCCTTTCTCATTAGAGCTATGAGGCAGGTTGGCATGACCAAAAATGAGTGGGTGATAGGAATATATCTGAAAATACAATTAAGTGATGGTATCTGATGAGGCCGAAATTATTTGACTCCCATTCCGGCAATGGAGAGGCTAGAGAGAGAGGAAGAATTCCAAAACTCCTGCAGGAC
The DNA here is from genome assembly GCA_033318265.1 of Phyllotis vaccarum. Taxonomy (NCBI): domain Eukaryota; kingdom Metazoa; phylum Chordata; class Mammalia; order Rodentia; family Cricetidae; genus Phyllotis; species Phyllotis vaccarum. The sequence continues at coordinate 127,098,223 of JARWLC010000013.1, forward strand.
AGAGTATGTGGCACCAGTGTCCACAAGGAAGGATATGGACAACCCTGAAGCCATTATGACTACCTGAGGCTCCCTTTTTGTGATGACAGTTGTCGGGTTAGGAAAGCATCAATCATCCACAGCCAGGCCTAGGAGATCAGCTGGGCAGTGGTCCATGTTTACTGCATCCTTGACACTTGGAGTTGGGGAACAGTCACTGGACCAGTGTTTCCCATCACACCTAGGACAAAGCCTGAATGGACTCCTCAAGACCAGGCAAGATTGAGACCAATGGCTGAGTTGGCCACACCTAAAGCATGCACCAGGAGGTCTAGGTCTCCTTGCCATGGGAAGAAGCTAAGTTGCTGATTGATATCTTTGGCCAGCAGGAGGTATTTTTCTTGTGATACACCTTAAAAGCCAGCACTAAGACTTCTGCCTGTGGAGTCAGTGGTTCCCCCTCAAGAGATATAAGTTTGGCTCTGATGTTGGAGTAGCTCTGGGTAAAAAAGAAAAAAAAAACGGGTCATACGGAGTGGCCTTCCCTCAGAGCTCTCAGGATCTCTAAGTATATTGTAAAAGCACATTTGTGAGGTATTCCAAAAACTGGACTGTATTTTCCTGTTTATCCTGTACTATCTCTTTCAGTTTTTCAAAATTGACAGGCTTCAGAGCAGCTCTATGCAGACCTGACAGTAAGCAGGTCACAAAATTGTCTCTGGCTGAGAACCCCCTAGGTGTATTGTAATTACAATGGGGTAGATGTCCCGAACATCCTTGGCTCCCTGGAGTGTGCTACATTTGTCTGATGAACCTTATCTGCATGAGTTATGGCCTGCTCCCAAACTCAGCTGTGCTCTTAGGGGAGGAGATTATTTGTCAGAATAGAATATATATTATGAAAAGTGAGATCATAGCATTGAATCATATATTGGAATTCCTTTATAAAGACGGTAGAGTTAGAACTATACGAGCCCAAATTTTTTGCCATCTGAGAAAGTTCTGACAACAGAAACAGGGCATAAACTTTCACTATCCCATCTATGCCAGCCACTCACTTCCCACAGAGGGAAAACTGGATCAGGATCCTTAGGAGTAAGAGAGTGAGTGACTGGTGGGGTAAATCAGGCTAGGAGTTCCTGGAAAGGAAGTGGTTGGAGGAGCTACAGGTGAACATCAAGATTTAAAAGGTGGGAGGGAGTCATTCGCTGGCTCTATAAAAGGAGTAGGTTCTTCAAGGTCTGGTTGTGTGGCTAGAAGCAGGTAGATAGGGGAGCAGGAATCTAGAAGAGAAGGTTTAGAGCTGAGATATGAAAAGGCTTATATATAGGGAAACTCTTTCCAGCTGCCCATATGCTGGCAAAAGTAAGAAAGCTCCTATAAAATGTGGGGGGTCCAGTGAGCCATTAGGCGGCCATTTTGAGTTATCTAAGGGGTGCTTAGGCCATTTCTTTGTGCAATAATGGATAAGCTTAGTGGTTTCTAAATAAGATATAAGACTAAGCAGCTTGAGAGTCTCAAGCACATTTCCTTGAGGTGAGGATGGAGAAATACTTTTCACTGGCCTATTCCCCATTATTTAGGGCCAGAGGGAAGGGATTCCATGGCTAAATCTGCTCATCACCCAGCCAACAAGTGGTCCAACAGGAACAACGCTAACTACTGCTAAGTAACTCGTCAGCTCTTAGGGTAGGTGCTAGGACAAAGCCCAAAACAACACTAGTCATCATGAAGGTAGGTGTAAAAACAATTCTAGCTATCACTAGATGCTTATCAGCCCCTAGATCATGGCAAAGCCCAAACCAATGCTAGCCACCCTTAAAACACTCTTTAGTTCTCAGGGATGGGTCAAAACCCAACACTAGCCACCACAGGCACTCATCAGCACCTAGGGTGGGCGTTAGGGCAGAGCCCTGGGGACAGAATCCAGGAGCAGATCCAAGGATCTGGGCTGGGCTTTAATAGCAGGGAGACCAGAAATGAATGTCAGGTGAAAAGGAACAGCCATAACCAGTGAAGATCGTGACTGGGGGAGGTCCTCCGCAAGACTAGTCTTACCAGAAAGCTGGACGATCAACAGTCTTTTCTGGAGACACTAGTTTGCATTTATGCCAACTGGAAAGGGAAGACTTACCAAGTGAAGCACTGAGAGGTGGGGTGGGTTGAGGTGGAGGATGGGAAAGCAGATGGAAGGTAGCCTTGGTAGAGGCCCCAGTCAGGGTCTCTCAGCACCTATGCACACCTAGGCTCAGGAGGGAGCCTAACCGCATCTTGGCACCAAAATATGGGTTTCCCATGTGACACACACTACGAGATGCCACAGTAGAGTTTATTCAAGGGAGTTGCTGAGCAGGCACGAGGGAGAGAAGCAGAAGAGAAAGAGACTGGCTTTCATGTGGCAGCTCCTTTTAAGAGAATGGGTGAACACAGAGTTATATAGCCATGCTAGGCATGACCTCCATACATGAAATGTTCTGCCTGCACCATGTTGGGTTTAACCATGTGACTGCTACATGCTGGAAATCCTTACAATCTATATTACAAAACATCAACATATTTATTATATAGTTAAACAACCAGATGCTCCCCCGAAAACATTATGGTATTATATAATAAAAATTTTACACTGCACACTCATGTCTTTGGAGGAGTTCATTGTTTCATCAAAAAGACATGAACCTGAACCATTTCATACAGAAGAAGAAGTAAGCTGTGGCCTAGTAACAGACAGCAGACCATGCAATTAAGACTTTTGTAGCATATTTTTCTTTTACAAGCTGTTTCTCTGTAAGGACACCTGGGAAGGCCACTACATAAAATAGTGGGGCTCATTCCTGGGAGAGGCTAATTCTCCTTTTCCCAACAGTCATTAGCTGCCTATAGCTCTTTGTCTAGGGGCAGGGCCCTATGAATTTTCCTCCTTCCATGTTAATATGTCCACTGATATTGCCTCTGTTCTGGATTGTCTACAGCCATTTTTAGGAGTGACTGTTTCACAGCAGACTTCCTGGTATTCTGGCTATCACACTCTGTCTTCCCCTCTTCCTTGATGTTCTCTAAGCCATAGATGCAGGCACTGTGATGTAGATATAGCCACTGGTGATGCGGGAATGCCTTTCTGTATGCTTTGAATATCAATCTTTAAATAAAGGAGCTGTTTTGGCCTATAACAGGCATGCTGCTCAGGCCCCAAAAATGATTCAGACGCTTATATTAACTTCATGCTGTTTGGCCTATGGCTCAGGCACATTGCTAGCTAGCTCTTACATCTTAACTCAACCCATTTCTATTAACCTGTCTGCCACGTGGCCCGTGGCTCACTGTGCTCCTTACAGAAGGGTTGAGTCAGACAGACTGAGCCAGCTGCCCAAAGAAGAAACATGTAAGGAGCACAGTGAGCCACGGGCCACGTGGCAGACAGATTAATAGAAATGGGTTGAGTTAAGATGAAAGAGCTAGCTAGCAATGTGCCTGAGCCATAGGCCAAACAGCATGAAGTTAATATAAGCGTCTGAGTCATTTCTGGGGGCCTGAGCGGCAGCAGCAGGTGGCTAAGGGGTCTGGCGCAGCAGGGTCTGGGCCTCTGGCCGCCCGGGACCAAGAAATCCCACTACTACACACTGGGACTGGGGTCCCTATCATCTGTTGATCTCTTTATTGTGTCCATTTGTGGTTTTCTGTGATGGTCTTCATCTGATGTAAATAGAGGCTTCTTTGGTAAAGAGTGATAGCTGCATTTATCTGTGGATATAAGGATAAGATTTAGAATGTTGTGAGGAATATATTGGTCTAGTAAAGAGATGTTTAATTGCTTCCCTCCCTTGGCACCTTGCATTGTATTTTCTGGAACCATGAAAGCTAGGGTGTGTAGGAAAGAGGTTTCTGGCTGCATGCAGGTCAAATCATCTTACTCATGGGTCCTAAGTGTGCCATATCTTCAGCATCAGGGGCTTACCCTCAACTGTTAAAAGGCAAGGAATTGTCTATAATCTATGTTGTTTGAGGAGTTATTTGAACTTATCTGAACACCCATTAAAATGGAGGTTTCTGGTGTCTACTCTGGAGGGTTTTGCTAATCTATCCTCATTCTTATGGGGAGTATTGCCAATTGTCAACCTAGTTGGTTTAAATTCCTTTAATACATACATACATACATACACACACAAACAGACCACATGCACACACACACACAAGAACACACGTATGTGTATTATGTATGACTTTAGGTAAATAAAAATAATACTGAATACACATTTTCGTAGAAATACTTTTTGAAATATAGGTCAAGACAGAAACAATCTGAAAGTCCATTAATAAGATTGATAAATAGGTCAGGTTTTTGTCCACACTATGTAGAATAGAATGGAGGGGACTTCTGGTGAGACATTCCCTTGCTTGTCACAGTAGAATCCTAGGTACTCAGTCCAGATCTCCTAGCAACTGAGTAGCCTCAAAAATAAATAAATACCAGAGGCTGAGGCCGTGGCTCCACAGCCAAGAATATGGGAGATCACAGGCTACCAAGGAGCCAGGCCCGGAGAACACGAAAGTCAACATCTCAGGAAACAACTGGCAAATCTGTGCGGAAGAACTCTTCGAAGTGTTTCTTAAAGCACAAGAAAGAGCACCTGAGGTTGCCCACCTCCGTAGAGGGTCAGCACCGACTCCATGTTAAGGATCGGTCAGATGACTTCAGGAAAGTTGGGACACCAACTGAAGCGCTGACCCCACGCAGCATGGAGGGTACCTTTTTCCCTACAATTTCTTGTGGAATGCGCAGTCCCATCACCAACAAGAGCCAGAGAAAGCTGACTGAGGACTCAGGACCATATCAGCCACTTTTGCCAGTCCAGCACACACGTAAAACCTTCTGGAACAACATAGGTATCCGCCAGAATCAGCTGCTGGCTCCCTGGCCTCGAGGAGAAGAGACTTCAGCAGACATATTAATCAAAATGCTGGAAACACCGAAAGCTAGTCAAATACTGGAGAACAAATGGCTATTTTGGGATGATCACAAGGAAGCAAACAAGCAGCCCACCAACTCTGGCAAACAGTGTCAAGGAAAATTAGATCTGGAACCTCACAAGCTTCCCTGGTTATGTGAAGGCAGCTGGCTCCATGATGGCAAAAACAGGGGACTCGATATGATTAGCTCTATTTATTATAAATATATATACAAAGGAGGGGATAAGGTCTCCAAATGGGCTAAACCTTTCCGAGACCATGTGCAAGAAATTGACACAGGATATGAAAACCAACCAAGCTATGAAGAATCACCCGTCCAGAAAACTGATTTGACTATATTTGATCATAGCTCTAGTAAGAAAATGAGCAACGCGAAGGACATCAGATTCTCCAAACAGGATCCTAACTTCGTTTTTAAAATCCACACCCCACAATATCCTAATAAAGCCAGCACAGAGATTAGGTGTGAATCATCATACCTGAAAAATATCCAGTTGAAAACACTAGAAAATGAAGACCCTATAACAGATTCCAATGAACCTGAACTTGAGGATGAAAACATTGGAAATCCAGAAGTTGTTGAGGAAGCTTATGACCCAACTGACTGGAAGTACTTCATAAGCAAGGAGGACACTGCACTAAGCCCCCTTGAGCAGATGTTTATGAAGACAGGATGGGGTTGTAAAAGTTCTACTCCTGCATCAACGTTTAGAGATCATCATTGGATCATGGATACAGATGATGATGATGACGATGATGATGATGAACATAAAAAAGAAGAGGAAAAAGTAAAGGAACAGAAGAAAGAAAATAACTAGATAGATTTCTAATTATGATTTATTTGGCTATATCTCACTGTCATTTTACACATCAATCAAATTATACATCATGAAAAAATTCTTACTGAACTTCTGCCTTGCCTTCATGGATATGTTACTTTATCAACTACAGTATGAAAATTCACATGTACTTTGTCCACATTTTTGTAACATTGAAGATATTACATCATTACATGTCTCAATTATAAGAATGCATAAAACCATTAATAAAAACAGTTAGTCTGAAGAAGATCCAGTGACAACACTAACAGTTTGAGAAGAATCCCAAAATACCGCAATTGCACAGAATAAAGGAAACTCATAAAGCTCTCTGTGGATTAAAACATGATGAAATAACTGTAGCAATTATTTTACCAACCAAAATTTGAAATAGCCAAATAAATGTGAATTCATCTTCTGTGGTTGTAACTGTTATTAATGATTTTAATTTTAAAATAATTTTGGTGTTTAATTTATTTCAACTTGTTTGTATAGAACATTCAGAAAACAGTAGATATTTTCATTGTATATTTTCTGTGAGAACAGTTAAGATTTAATATTTTTACAACTAAATCCTATCACATATGGAATTTGCAAATATTGAAATCTCATAGCTCCTTTTCTGTTTTGTTTATTTACCCTAAGAAAGTGTCTTTCTTTTGCATTCATAGTATATGCTTTCCATGTCATACCCAAAAAGTTAACTCTCATGCAAATATCCAAGGAATTTATACATGTGTTCCTTTCTTCCTAATAGTGGTGTTATGGTGTCAAATATTACATCTATGTACTTAGTCTATTTTCTATTCATTATTGTTTCTAAATGTAGGTTTTTAGTAACTAGAATATGCAGAGGACAAAATAGATGCTCAAGTAATTGGTAAAAGAATTGAGAAATATGGAAAGCCTTTTAAAATATAAGATTTAATTTTATTCTACAAATTCCCCTCACATGTTAAAAATTCACACATTTCTACGATCATCTTCACCCTTCATAAACATTGTAACGTTGTCCCTACCACTGGCGACTTTCTTGCCCCAAAGTCATTTTTCTGGCTGACTATAATAGACAGTTTCTATTCAATTACATACCTCTGTCATAATTTTTCACAATGACATATACCTTAGAGGCTTTATTTTTTCATTTTTAATTAAAAAGTTTTTTTCCATATCTACCACAGCTCCTCTTCCTTTCCCTCCTCCCAGTACCTCCCAGTCCTCCCTCAGCCTCTCCACCCCATTCCCCATCCATTCCCCAAGGAGGGCAAGGAGTTCCACGATGGGTCAGTTCAGCCTGGCATATCCAGTTGAGGTAGGTCTGAGTCCCTCATCCCACTATTAAGGCTGGGTTAGGTGTTCCTTTGTACGGAATAGACTCCAAGATGTCAGTTCATGCACCAGGAACCTATTCTGATCCAACTGGAAGAGGCTCCACAAACTGCCCATGCCATACAGTCGTCTACCTTTGGAGGGTTTAGTTATTTTCCATGAAGTTTCCTCAACAATTTCAGAGTCAGTGAGCTCCCAATAGCTTGGGTCAGCCATCTCTGTGGGACTCCTCCTCATGAAGCTGACCCCTTTGCTCATATACTCTCTTCTGCCATAGAGACTTTATAATAATGTGAATAATTCAGTGTGCTAACCTTCCCTTTAATTTCATGATATGTATTTTCATAAATACCAGTCTATCCTTTAATATAACCACTGAAATATTTGAAGGCAAACATGAGAAAACTTATTTTGGAAGTTAAATTTTAGTGAATGTAGCAGTAATTAGAAAGATGTCAACATGCATTGGTTCACTGGAAGAGTTGTGTTGTCCAACAGATGGCAAAAGTGAGTTATGTCTCTGACCTCCCCCAACACATAATCAAAAGACTATTTGTTTTCTATTGTAAAATTTTATTCAGTGTTATCCATGCATGATCAAAAAACACCATATTTTGGGTCAGAAAGCAATTTTGCAATTAGCTGATTTTCCACTTTAGCTTTTTGACCTTATACTTCATGGAGTCAGTTTCTTCATATATAAAAAGGAAGCCATGTCATTAAACTGAAAGACATTTTGATGAGAATCATAGAACTATTTTCTGTAACTACTTATGGTTACAGATAACACACAATTGATACTAAGCATATATTCATAAAAGGGGAGTGTATTCATAAAAGAGAGAGGATGTTTTGATAATCCAAAGGAAAAAGGAAGGTTTTGATGATGCAGTCTATTATGATAGTCTCATATTCTATCATATTCAATAAGAAATTTTTTTGTGGGGTTGGACAGATGGCTCAGTAGTTAAGAACACTGGCTGCTCTTCCACAGAACTTGGGTTCAATTCCCAAAACCCACATGACAACTCACAACTGTATGTGACTCCAGATCTGGGAGATTTGATACCCTCATACAGACAAAATATCAACGCACATAAAGTAAAAATAAATAAACCATTAAACATTTTTATGATTATTTTGCCTCTACAAAGTTTGCATTTATCAGTGCTCTCTTTTTCATGAGGGCTCAAGTCTGGGTCCTACTTCTGGGAACTAAGACTACTTTTATAAGGGCGATAAGGATGCTAGGTAGGATGCTTGAAGGCTTTCCCTGTAAGAGGTGATGTTTTCAATCTGGCAGGATGGATTCCATGACTTACGCTTGTGGGAGTGGTCTTCAACCCAGGAACTGACTTGATTTACTGACCAGTCACCACACACAATCTTGCTTACCCCCCTGGTATCAATGCATTTTAACTTACATAAGCTCTTTCTTTGCTATGAGGTGAAACAAGACAGAACCTTTTAACTTTCCATAGAATATCAGCAAGAGAAGGATCCCAATTTTGTCATAAAGTTCAAGTACAATCACATGTGGACCATGCCAGGAGAAATTCAAGAAGCCTATGGGGTATCTGTGCTTTTAGATCCAGCAGGAAGACGAGTTTCTGTGGCTGACTAATATCAAGCACTCAAACCTGTCCCAAGAGAAGGAATAAGAGTCTAGAGAGGCTGATTTCTGAGTGTTGTAGGCACAATTGAAAAAAAGAGTTTCACCCAGTCAAGGTGAAGTTCTTGTAATATTTTAACAAGATTTTTTTTAAAGAAGCTGTTAGTTCATTCTGTCTTTCCTGGGGACTGAAGGTGATATGAGATATGAAAATGCCAAGGGATGCTGAGAGCTTTATGTAATGTTTGGGAAATCTGGGAGGTGAATTCAGGACTGTTATCTGGCTGGAGGGAAGTGGGAATCCCAAATTGGGGGATTGAAGTAGAATTGGAGTAGAGAAGCATCAGGCATCAGGAAAAGAGAACAATTTTAACAAATTTTATTAGGACAAACAGTCCCAGGAGTGAGCATTTGCCTGAGCCTGGGTTGGTCTTTTTATAGTTCCATGGGACCCCCATTTTAGGTCTTTTCCTTGATTGGTCCCATCTAGGGTATTCTGCTTGGGTGGGTTCTCTTCCTCCCACAGGTGGTTAGCAGTTGATAATAGTTGCAATGGTGGTTAGCAGGTGGTATTAGTTGCAATGAGACTAGAAGTTGGCAATGGTTGCAATGACCTGAGACTTGAAGGAAGGCAACCCCAGGACCAAGAAGCAACTTCTCTTAAAGGGGCAGGCCTTAATTGGCCCACATTCTTCTGACCTTTCTTCAGCATGATTGCAATAATCGACAACACATCAATAAATTACTCACACCAGGCAATTATAAGGCACACCATGATAACAACTGAGGCTAAAGACTGAAGGAAATTTTTTGTGGCATAAATGTACTCAGAGTAATTCAGAAATTCCTTTTCAACTTATAAAGACATGTTATTTGACTTCCATCTAGTGGCCACTAAGTGTCATTGTTCAATATCGAGGATAAAAATGCTTATTTAAAGGCAAAATAAAAATTAACAACAAAGCCCCCATAAACATCTGAAATAGCTGTGGATCACAGTGGAGAGAGGTAGGGAAGGCAGAAGAGAGATAGAGACAGACAAAAGAGAGAAAATATTTTTTCCCCGTAAACTAGTACATGCACTGTGTTTTGTGGGTTTTATGTGCCAGAAATCTGTTCAAGTTTCTTTCAACTATCATACATCTAATAGAAACTTATGGTAAAATTTCAGAAATATTTTGTCTTCTCATATACCATTGATCAAAGAGAATGAAATAAGACACCCCAAAGTCAGGAACTAGAACAAAGGGGAAAATGTTAATAAAACAGATTTATAGGGCATTTGTGATGGCAGAATTTACTTAGCCAGGCTTTATTTTCTTCAAGGAACTTACAAATGTGTTTCTGAATGGTTTCTTTCTTCTTCACTACATTGTGAGTGATAGATAAGAAGCCAGCACTGACATGCAAATTATCTTCCCTCATTATTGCTCAGTTTAGAAGACAGAGAATCATGATTAACACTCCACATAGTTACTAGTCTTAATTGTTGCTCTTGTTTTTAAAGATAAGATTATTTTTAACTGCTGTATGAAGCCAGAAAGTGCACATATTAATGGAGTTTCATGTAATATTTAAATATATATGTTAGGTGATGTTTAAATTGGGTTAAGCATGTTTTATATATCACAAATATGCATCATTTTCATAAATAATTCACATAGCATAAAAGTACAAAAGAACATAATTTAATTGTTCTTAGCATTTAGCAGAATGATCTGAACGTCAGCGCTCTGTGATTTCAAGACACCTTCATCATCCCGCCCCCCAAAGGATCCAATAATTTATTCATATTCATGATCAGTCACTCCACATTTCCCTTCTCTATAGTCTTGTCAATCACTACTCTCTCATAGATTAATCTATTTCAGAAAACTGAAAACATGCCAAGCCTTCTGTTAAAGGTTTCTTTACTCTCACTGTGAGGTGGACAGCTTCTGGCTGATTGGTTGTTTTAGGATGGAGCGAAGATGCTTCCCAGCTGGGCCGGAATGTCCTCTGATTACCCAGGACCTTGGGCGCTTGGCCTTGAACTTCTCAGGATGAGGGACTAGAAACTTCTCAACTCCCAAAATAGCTCCAGGCCTCAAGGTGGAAGGACTTTAGTTTCCACAGGGAGTGGGGGTGTGTTTGACTCTTAGGTCTGCTGTTGGGACCCTTTTCCTTCTACTGGGGTGTCTTGTTCACCTTGACCTGTAGGTTTGTGCCTAGTCTGAGTTGCAGCATGGGGAATGCAGGGTGAGGGCTTCGAGGAGAAGAGTCAGGGGAAACCACAGTCAGGATGTAATGAATATAAAGAGTAAAATTAAAAATTAAAAAATTGATGTTTGCAGAATTCTCACATTGGTTCCCTAGATATATTGTAACTTGTTATGCCATGTTTAGCTGATATCCCTGGGAGGACTTCTATCTTCTGGAGGTAAGTGGAGGAGGTTGAGGAAGACTGGGAGTGAGGGGAAACAGCAGTGGGGATGTTGAGATTGAAGGAGAGAAGAATATATAAAAGGAAGAAAGGAGAAAAGAAAGAAAGCAGGCTGAGAAAACTAGTAAGCAGCACCCTTCAGTGGCCTAGGCATCATCTCCTACCCCCAGGTTCCTGCCCAGTTTAGGTTTCTGTCGGTGATGAAAGGCAATACAAAAGCACATAAGTAGAATAAGCCCCTTCTTTCCCCTTCAAAACAAAACCAAAAGTAAACAAATAAAACCATACACTTTCATTTTTTTATCACCCAACCTTGTAGTAAGAGGTTTCTGGCCCTGACTTTTGGGCCTAACCTCAAGGTTTAGACCCACAGACCCGCAGTCCCACAGAAACACACAGATGCTTTCAATAGTTTTCGGCTGATCGGCCTCAGGCCCAGGCATATCACTTGCTAACTCTGTACCCTTCATCTAACCCATGACTCATCCTGTTCAGCCATGCGGCTCAGTACCTTTTCTTAGAGCAGCATAGTTGTCCTCTGCTTCTTCTGGATTCTCTCTGGTGTTCTGCTCTGTGCTTCCTGTTCTCAGAGTTTTTAGTCTGGTAGCCCCACCCACACTTTCTGCCTGCCTTTGGCCAATCAGCACATTTTATTAAACCAGTGGGTGGGATAATTATTTAAAATGAAACAACACAGTACCCCTACACAACCTTCATATTAATACTATGATACAGAACATAGTATTACTTTAGAAATTCCAGTTTTTAAAAGTTTGGTGTCTTGAAAATACCCAATGTGTCTAAAAACCTGAAGTCTCTTACCTGTGGGCTCCTGTAAAGTAAAGAATAAGCTACACATGTTTTTTCATTTCAAGAGGGAACAATCAGGGCATTGTCACAATCAAAATCAAAAGTTCAGGGTTTAATGTTTGGAACCCACCCACGATCTTCTGAGCTCTGAAGGGCCTGGGAAGCTCCACCTCTTCGGATATATCATTCATAGCATACATAGTCATCTCCTAGATCAGGCTGGCTCCACTCTATAGCTCTTGCTATCCTTGGTGGTCATCCCATGGTACCTGGCAGCTCCAATATTTGCTAGTATCTTCCCAATGAGCACCTCACTCACTAATGGTTTTCTACCTGTCTTCAGAGACTCTGATCCTACTATGTGGTCCCAAACCCGAGCTTCTTTCCACAACCCCTTAAATCCTTCTACTGCAACTGATTTTGTATCTTTATCGAATGGTCTCTTTTGGTATCTTATGGTTCTGAGCCTTTCCTTCTCTCTATGGCTCCTCCATGTCTTAAAAACTAGTGCTAAGGGAGACTTACCAAATTTGGCTGCAGCATGAAATGTAACCTTGACCCCCTCTGGACCACAGCTCCTATATGCTGACCTTGAGAAAATATTCTAAGATTTCTTTCTCATCAATTATGCCGGTCTGCTCTTAATCACAGCTGATTTCTCAGACCTCACTGACCAATACCCTTGGTCCCAGAAATTGAATTTTTAATGTTTTGGATCTCTTGTTAAACACAGTCAATTCCTCAGATTCTAAAGACAAGAACCATGAGCTCTTAACTAAAAATAGTACACGAATAGCACTGACAGGTGCAGTCTTTAAGAGAATCTCAAACTTCCCTCTGAAACTTCAAAAACAAGGCACCTGTTATTTGCATTGCTTTCAGAATTATCTTCCAAGTTCCCACAAAGCTTCTTAAGATCTGAACACTCAGTGTTTTTATTGCAGTCCAAAGGTCCATACAGTCCCACAATCCTTCCTGGTCCACAAACTACATGGTACAGTATTCCGAGAAATGCCTCAGGACTCTGGCACTAATTTCTCTTTTAGTTTGCTTTCTATTGCTATGATGACGAAAAGCAACTTTGTAGTTTTTTGTCCTGGGAGGTCAGGCCAGGAACTCAAAACAGAGAACCTGGAGGAGTGCATCTTACTGGCTTGCTTTCCTTTTAGCTTTCTCAGTTTGCTGTACAACCCAGGACCACCTACCCAGGGGTGGTATGGCCTCCACTGGGTTGAACCCTGTCACATCAAGCACCAACCAAGGAAATGCCTCGCAGGCTTCCCCACAGGCCAATTTTACTCTTCTCAGACAGCTCTAGCTGTGTCCGCTTGAGAAAAGCCCTGTAGGACAGATAATGAGAGATTGGAAATACTGGATTTGGAATTTTCCTTTATATAAAAAAAATACTTCATGAAATCAATGATTAGAACAGTAAGACTTTAATTACTGATCAGAAGAATTGGGACAGAGCTAAACTTTGTGTTCCAGGAGGAAGCATGGCATCCAAAACTACTCAAAATATTATTAGTATATAACTAAACCTGGCTCCAGGAGCCTTAAAGCATATATGATTACTATATAACAGAAGACTTTCAGATAAAGAACAAAGGCACAATATCACCCTTCTTAGAGTCAATCTAAATAGCCTTGGTAATCACCTGGGCAGGACAAAATTCCTTCAGAAACATTATTTATTTTGGAGATTCCTTGAAAAATAATATAAAGAACTTTTAATTTGTATTTTCCTGATGGCTGAGAATGTTAAAACCTTTACAAGTACTTAGTGACCGTTTATGATTCTTTTTACAACTGTGTACTCAATTTGTTAGCCCATTTATTGTCTTTCTGGTATTTAGATATTTGGTATTCCTTAAATATTCTATAACTACCTCCCTGTTGGATATAAGCAGTGTAGAAGGAAGGGCAGAGAGAGGGAGGACCAATAAGAACAAAGTGTGTAATAAAAATGGCATAATGAAAACCATAATTTTATATTTTATCCTAAAAATTCATTTAAAAAAGGAATCACTATAATGGTTGCCTAAAATTTAGATAACCACAGTGATCTCTTTGGTCACTGTTCGCTCATCATTCTGTGAAATCAGTATGACCTGTCTTCTACACTAATCACACTTTCTGTAACTCACCTGAACACTGTCACTGGAGATCACAGGGATCAGAGAAACAATAGGCCTTCAGACTGAGATCCTATTTTTCCCTAGTGCATGGACTGGCTTTTTGGAGCCCATTCCCTATGGAGGGACACCTTGCTCAGCCTAGACACAGGGGGGAGGTGATTGGTTCTGCCTCAACTTGATATCCCAGACTTTGTTGACTCTCCATGGAAGGCCTTACCATCTCTGAGAGTGAATGTGTGTGGAGGGGGGGTGTGATCTGGGGGGTAATCGGGAGGAGGGGAGGAGGAAAAACGGTGGTAAGTATGTAAAATGTAAAAAAAAAAAAAACTTTTAAATAAAAACAATTTTAAAAAAGACTGAGATCCTAATGACACAAGAGATTTCTGAAAACCCAAAAGTCACTAAACACTTTTAGGTTTTCAGCTATCTTTTGGTGGTTTTTATTGTTTTGTTTTGTTTTGTTTTGAAACAGGGTATCACACAATAGTGTATGCTGCCTGAACTCACAATGTAGTCAAGAATGGCTTTAAATTTAAATCAATGTTCGGAGTGCCAGGAATAGAGATGTGAGCCTCCATACCCAGCTCAGATATCTTTTTATAATTTCTGACTTAATTTCATTGAGGTCAGAGGACATATGATACAAAATTAGCATCCATTTGAACTTATGTTTGTATATGACCCAAAATAAAGTTTATCTTTGTCCAGAATCCAAATGCATTTGAAAAATAAATGCGATTCTGAAAATGTGTTATACCAAAATGTCTTCTACAATATAATGTATTCTATATGTGACAGGAAAACTGAGTCCATGAAATTTCAGCAATATGGCTGCCTAAATAAGACCTAAAATTTGACACCTGTTCATACATCAAGGTAGAAGGGGGAACTTTCACAAGGGCACACACCTACATGAAACACTATAGACAATTAATGACTTTTGAGAGAGAGAGAGATCAGTCTTTGTCATGAATGCACCTCCCAAATTGGTTATTCAATTCCAAGTGGTCACACTTAAACACAAACATATATAAGCAGCACTAAAATTGACTTTGCAGATTGTATTTATGAATGTGTATAGCAATAATAATTGAAGAATAACAGGTCATGACCTTGAGAAAGTAAAGGTTCATGGGAGGAGTTTGAGATAAGAGAGGAAAGGGAGATAGGACATAAAACAGTACTTATACATGAAGTTCTCAAAACTAAAACATGTTTATAAATATTCTCTACTTATATTGATTATTATGCTTATAACTACTATCATTTTCATTTTTATATTTTTTCTCCCTGATTATAATATATAATAGTCTAATGGTTGCTTGAATAAAGGAGTCATGCTGACATTTAAATCATATAAAAACTCTGCAAGAAACAATTATGTGTATTTGCAAGATAATTTTTAAAGGACACCTGAGACATGGTAGTAGACGTGTCACAGAAAACACATCTATTACACATACAAACTTGAGAAGGTACAAGTAGAAAAACAGAAAATGCTGGGTATAGTGATATATTGTATATTTAATAAAAAGTAGTCTGCAATATCAGAGGACAGAATCACCCACAGCCAAACCTAAGAGTCAGAGAGTGGTGACCCATGCCTTTAATCACCATCACTCAGGAGACAAAAATGACTTCAAGGCCTAGTAGCCAAGCAGTGGTAGCTCACACCTTTAATCCTAGCTCTAGGAAAGTTGAGCAAGCCTGTAAAATAGCTAGGCAGAGAAAGAAATACAAGGTAGGAGAAGGCAAAAGTGCAGTGGTTAGTCCCAACACTTGGGAAGCAGGGGCAGAAGGATCTCTGTTGGAGGCCAGATTGGTCTGTATAGCCAGTTCCAGGACAGCCAGGACTGTTACACAGAGAAACCCTGTCTCGAAAAAACAAAACAGAAGCAAATAAGGCTGGAGATATGACTCAGTCCTCTGATATTCCGAATTATTTTATTAAATATACAGTGTATCACCACAGCTGGGAATCTTTAAAGCACAGAAATGTAGTATGTTTCTAGACTGGTTAATTTAGAAAATGACAAGTAGAAATTTAAATGACATTGCAATCAGACAATAAGCATAATTTCTGGACTGACTATGAGATTAATGAAAGTCTCCAATTCTCCAAACACAAGACTCTGTTTTCCTCATCTTTGTATTGACATTTTCCTGTGCAGTTTCTTGTAGACGGAGTTTTACTTTCAAGGCACCAGTCCAAAATTAATATTTATTAGAATATAAATTAACACTCACAATATTAGTAACAGCTTATGGTGGCACCTGAACAAGGACTGGCGTATCCAAGCGATGGACGAGTGATGGACCCGCGATGGAAGGATGATGGATTCCGATTCTGTCTGTCCAGCAGCCAGCAGCCAGGAACCAGGAAGAGAGCGTCCTCGTGTCCCAGCAGCCACTTATCAATGAGGTCGGCCACACCTCCTCCAGGTTGGCCACGCCCCCTCCAGGGTCCCATAAGTGTCTTCTGACCTCATCAGCTGACACCTTAATCCCACCACAGTTTCTAACCCTGTGTAGTTACCCATTCCTGTAGTGAGGTCAATAAATTGGACTAGGATAGGCCCCTTTCATTTCTTGCAGCAATAATGAAATAAGAGTGAATCAAAAGAAAAGCCAAAGGCTAGTACAGGTTTAAGCAGAGTGTTAGATAGGCCCCAAATTTGGCAAGTGGAATAGTTTTCATTGCCCCTGAGAACTTCATACCATGTATCCTCAGAGAAAACTTTGACACCAAAACACATATAAAAAATTACATTAATAAAGTAAAAAAAAAAAATAGAGGCAATCTTGATACCCTAATTTAACTAGTTTTGAGGGAACAAACATGTAATGCAAGAAACAGAGGAGGTCCCTGAATGCTATCAATGCTTTTACAGAGATAAAATGTCCAGAGAGGCAAGTCACACAGCTGACAAATTCAGTGTTTGTATATCAGATTATGACCCCTGGATTCAACTTGTGACTCCTCACTGAAGAATGTTATTTGCATGCAAATTGAAGTTACTGAGGGGAGCTGTCACTGAACTAAAACTTTATATTAAAAACATAACTGTTTGAACCATGAAAAGCACTGTTATAAAACAATCACTTTTGAATAATATTTAAATAGCTTGCTTAAGGATGTTGGGTGATTTATTAAAATGTATTTTATTAATAATTTTTATTAAAATGTTTGTACTTTATTCATAACTTTTCAAAATACTGTATGTTAGATGGTCAGTGTGGTCACGTGGGTTGCTATAGACCGTTAAAAATACTGCGTGTTACATGATCTGCGCAGTCTCACGGGTTGCTATGAAACGTAGAGCTTCCGTTCTAACATCTTTTAACGGATCTCCGCTGCCATTAAACTCATTCTGTGCTGCCGCTACTACTTCAGCCAGGAGCCCAAGCTAGTGGGCTGATCTACTGCCCACCATGGGTTTTCTTCGAAGGTCTCGTCAGCGCCAACGCTACCGCTGCCCACTCCGCTTCTCAGCAGCCAGGGCTTTCTATCCATTGGTGTTTATGGTTCCACCCACAGTCTCTCCGCCATCTCAAGTGCGCCAGAACTACCACCCCGACTGTGAGGCAGCTGTCAACAACCATATCCAGCTGGAGCTTCATGCCTCCTACGTGTACCTGTCCATGGCCTTCTACTTTGACCGTGAAGATGTGGCTCTGGAAAATTTCACAAGCTTCTTCCTGAACAAGTCACATGAGTGTACTGCACATGCTGAGATGTTCCTGGCAGTACAAAACGATCGTGGGGGCCGTATCTCTTTCCACAATATCAGCAAGCCAGACCGTGACAATTGGCTTGGTGCCCTTCCGGCCATGGAGTGTGCCTTTCAACTGGAGCTGTCCATCAACCAAAGTGTTGTGGCCCTGCATGAGCTAGCGACTAGCAAAAACGATGTTCATCTGTGTGACTTCCTGAAGAAGCATTTTCTGAGTAAGCATGTTGGAGTCCTCAAGGAGATGAACAACTACATGACCAAGTTGCGTCAGATGGGGTCTCCAGAAGATGGCCTGGCTGAGTATCTACTTGGGAAACTTACTCTGTCTGATATCGACAAAAAGAACTGAACTGAGACTTTCTTCATAACCCTGAATTCTTCAGGCTACCAGATTGGTATCTGGTATTGCCCTTCCAGCAAGATCAAATATTTTATTTTTGTTTTTTACCATTGTTCCAATAAAGTTATTTGCTTTCAGTCAAATTAAACTGTTCTGTTTACTTGTGTTAGTTTACCATTATTTTAATAGAATAAGGGCATATCCTAGACTTACCTTCTCTGAGGAGAGGATGGATGGAGGGGTGAGGTGGGGAAAAGATAGCGAATAAGCAGGAGGAGGGAAGGGAGGTGGAACTGTGGTTGGTATGTAAAATGAAAACATTTAAATAAAA
Source organism: Phyllotis vaccarum (assembly GCA_033318265.1). Lineage (NCBI taxonomy): Eukaryota > Metazoa > Chordata > Mammalia > Rodentia > Cricetidae > Phyllotis > Phyllotis vaccarum. The sequence continues at coordinate 127,116,704 of JARWLC010000013.1, forward strand.
GAAAAGATACTTCAAAAAAAAGAATAAGGGTATATCCCTTCGCAGGTCTAAAACGTCTATCCAGGATTCTCTTCTCATACCTCAGGCCCATCCTCTTCCAGCTCAGAATCTCCAACGGATGAAGGGGAAAAGTGATCTAACGGCCCCAGAGACTGCCTTCTATTATAAAACATGTAAGCATAGGTGGTAAGATGTGGTGGGGTGTGTGGCCCGAAACTCTGGTGTTTGTACTTAGTAACAGTGTAAGGCCATGCATGGTGCATTTGATCTCAAAGTCGAACTGAGGTACATCAGGGAATAAAATATGCAGTGGATCTGGGGGAGAGGAGAGGTAGGGGAAAACCAGGAGCAGTAGAGGTGGATGTGGTTGGGATGTTCGTGAGAAGAATAAATTAAAAAATAAAAATAAAAAAGTTATACTTCAGGTATTATTCCATGATAGGATGTTTACTTGGCCTATGAGACCCTCAATTTTATCTCTGTCACTACCTGAAACTAAAAATGGGGATCTTCAACTACACCTGAAGACTTTACACAGTAGCATATGCAAATGTTGTTTCTTGATTCTAGGAATAGAGAGAGAAAATGAATGAATGAATGAATGAATGAATGAATGAATGAATGAATGAATGAATATGACCAAGAACTTCTGATCAGAGTACCCTGGGCTGCAGAGATAATGGAATTGAGTGAACTTTAACTTGGGTTCCTCATAACCATGGTGTCACCAGTGGGTATACACACATTTCCTTCATAGTATTTTGATTTCTGTTATTTTCAAATGACGTAATTCTTCCCTTGAAGTGACCGGATACCTCAAAAACTCTACAACCTCCACAGAAGGGCTAAAATACCTGAGGTCCTCGGAGGTATCCATATTTGTAATACTGAAAAGAAAAAAATAACCCCTGAGTGGCACAGGCTGCTTTGAATAATATAGAAATATGAAGTAATATTGAAAGTAGGTGGTTAGAAATATGTCCGACCAAAACTGATAGAACATGTGTGTATAATAGATCTGTTAGTTTTGCTTGTATAGCTAGAGGCTGAGTATTGCTGCAATTGCCAATCTAATGAAATAACTGTGATCCAATGCTGAGATTTGAAAACTCCCCAGATACAAATTGGAATTAAAAGGCTAAAAACCTTCCGGTAAATGCCCACAGGCTACCGAGGCAGCAGCAGCAGCAAAATCAGCAGTAAAAATAACAACAAAATAATAAGTAATCCCGTTCTAGGTAATTTTCTGTCAACTTGAAACAAGCTAGGTTCACCTGGGAGCACAGAACCACCTCAGTTGAAGAAATGCCTTCAGCAGACTGACCTGTAAGCAAGTATGTGGGGGGCACTTTCTTATTTAATGTTAGATGTGGTAGGATCCAGCCAACTGTGGTCAATGCCATCCTTGAGCAGATGGAAAGGCTTGTATGAAGAATCAGGCTATCTACTTCCACAGTCTCTGTGTCATTCTTATCCCACACCTCATAGGCTGGACAGACTGTAGATTGAAGGTTATATGGCTAGGTTGGTCCAGCCTGAGACCCATGCCATAACAGTGACCCCATCCATGACACTGCCTGGGGAGACCAGGATCCAGAGACTGAATGGCCCAGAGACCTAAAATAGAACCAAACATTGCTGGAAAAAGTGCCAATGTAATGATGCCTGTAATAAAATTTTCTGGCCCAGATTAGCCCTAAGGTCTTGACCTGCCTGAAGCTGCTTAGCTCTAACTTGCCCTGAGGTCCAGTGACGAGTCAGTTCATTAGCCAAGAGTCAACTACAGAATTCCCTCCTTTGTCACTCTTTAGATTAGGACAGCATTCTTTAGATTAAGACAGTCCTTGGAAGAAACTACTAGGGAACACACTGACCTTGGCTCCTAACTGCCTAACACTAAGCCAAGTTTTGCCCTCCTCACTAACCCTCCCTTCTCCCCTCACCTGCAGCATTGCAAAAGCATATATAAGCAGCCTGGAAATAATAAAGATTGACTACTTGATCAGATAGACCTATGGTCATTCTTCTGTGCCTTCTGCCCCTCCCATTCTCTCTTTACAGGTGACAGGGACCACATTGAAGTCCCACGGGCCGGGACAGTCCACACCAGCAGTCCCAGAGTCCCAAAGAAACACATAGAAACCTACATTAATTACATGCTGTTTGGCCTATGGCTCAGGCATATGGCTAGCTAGCTCTAGCATCTTAACCCATTTCTATTAATCTATGTCTTGCCACATGGCTAGATGTAGTACAAAGTTTCTGGCCCTGACTTTCAGGCCTTGTCTCAACGTTTAGACCCACAGACCCACAGACTCTCAGAGACACACAGATGCTTACAATTAGTTTTAGGCTCATCGACCTAAGGCCCAGGCATGTAACTTGCTAACTCTGTACCTTTAATCTAACCCATGACTTCTATCCTATTCAGCCATGTGGCTCAGTACCTTTTCTTAGAGCAACATAGTTGTCGTCTGCTTCTTCCGGCTTCTCTTTGTCATTCTGCTCTGTGCTTCCTGTTCCCAAGAGTTTTCTTAGTCTGGTAGCCCCGCCCACACTTCCTGCCTGCCTTTAGTCAATAAGCACTTTTTATTAAACCAGTGGATGGGACAATTATTTACAATGAAACAACACAATCTCCCACATATCCCCTTTTGTCTTTTTAAAACAAAAAGAACTCCAAATCTAATATTCTTTTTCCCCCTTATCTATAACAACTTATAAACAGCACTGTAAATAAACACAAACACCCATAATCTATGTTTTGGGAATGTGGGCGTCATTCTCTAGGCTACTTCCTGCTGAATGGGGATGATGGCAATCCCATAGGAATCCAAAGAAAAATGTAGGATTATGCACAAGGATTTAGTGGAGTAGTCTGTAAGGCTGGGTCATCTCAGCCAGTCTCCTTGAAATTGTTCTAGATACAGAGCTCAGGAAACTTCACAGAAGTGCTCTGAAATGCTGAATCATATGGGCCATCCATTTCCACTGGAGAGTTTTCAGGGGGTCTTCCTCTTCTCCAAAGTAGCATATCTTTGCATTTCAATTTTAAAGTAAACTCATTTACAAAACATACAGGTTGAATTAGTCCAACAGCATTTATAATCAACTGTCTTTTAGCAGCTTTTACTAAGTCATTTTCAGTCAAGAAGCTTAAAAATAAGACAATAATATACATTATCCAAACACTCTTTGTATTTTCCATCTTTAAGTGGCTTATTTTTTTAATTATTTATTTTTATTTTATTTAATTTTTAAGGGCTTTCTCTACCCTTTTCTTTCTCTAAGCCTATGTATATATATATATATACATATATATATATATGTATATATATATTCAATACACTCTAAACCACTTAGACTTTTTTTAAAAAAAAACTGTATTTACTGTATATTTATTTCTTAACTTTCTGTCTCTGACCACACCTTTGCTTGGCTAGGGTGATTGACTCCACCCAGATTCTTCTATTTCTTTCAATTTCTGAACACACCTTTAATCTGCCAGGATTCAAGGTTGGTAGATGGGTGGATGGCTTCCTTCAGGTCTTGGGGCTGGTCTATAGTATCCCGTCTCAGGCTTTTTTTGCTCATATAGCACTGTCTGACCTGAATGGGGGTGGCTGAAGGTTTCAAATTTATCACCACAGGGGGCCACTGGATCACCAGCCCTGGTCTAGCCATTTCTGCTCATGCCTCCGGGAAGGCCTGAATTGGTTACAGCAGGCTACAGCAGGCTGGCTGACTAGAGGGTTAGTGAATTTCACCTTGGGCCCCTGGGGGTTAAAAGTGATCTTTTTGCCCCCAGTTTGGTAAGCAAGTCTCTCGGACACTCTAGAGTCACTAGGAAAGAGTGCTGCATTTTTTTTCTCTTAAGTCCATTATTCTTTTAGTCGTCCACGCCCTATGACTGCACCATTGACATCCTGGACTAATGATTTCTTGTTGGAGAGGGGACCTAACCACTCCCTGTGTCCGTTTTAAAGTCAATTGGGGTCCCCTCCACATTAAAGGATATTCTGAGTTCGGGGAGGGGATTCAGGAGGCTGGCTGTACTAGCCGCAGGTTTTGGCTTCTTTTTCTTGGGGCAGTCTTTATTAGCTCAGTACTCTTCTAAGCTTCTGGAGTGGGCCCAGGTTTTACCCTGTCTCCCTTGCCTGTCGACTAAGGTAGCCAAGATTTTTCTCTATTCCTTCGTTTATCTCTGTTTTTTCCCCATCTTCTCTTTCTTTCTTTCTTTCTTTCTTTCTTTCTTTCTTTCTTTCTTTCTTTCTTTCTTTCTTCTCTTCTCTCTCTCTACACTTTCCTTGCTTCTGCTACCCTCCTCTCTCTCTCAAAACACTTTCTTAGCCTCTTTAAGTCCCTGCTCTTTCTTCTCTTCTCTTTTCTCTCAAAACACTTTCCAGCCTCTCTAACGAAGTCTCAAGGCCATATCTTGTAAGCCATCCATTTTCTGCAAGTTTCTGCGAATATCTACCGCTGACTGTCCTATAAAGGCCATTGCTACCACCCCCCTCTGTTCTTACGATTCTAGATCAAACAGTGTACATCTCTGATAGGCCTCTACTAGCCTCTCTAAAAACTCAGAGGGGGAATCATCAGACCCTTGCATCACTTCTCTTACCTTGGCCAGATTAGTTGGCACATCAGAGCCTGGCGACAGAGTAATAGGTGTCTCCTACCTTCAGGAGTATTCGGATCCCAGGCAACTGCGTCGGGGAAGCTGTCTGAGCTGGGGACCAGTTTCCCAGCTTCTAATAAGATCCAATCCCTTTCCTCAGAGGTAAAGAGAGTTCTCTCAAGCGGGCTGATAAGAGAACATAGTTTAAACAGGATCATCTACCATCGGGAGGAGAGGAGAGTGCTGGCAACGCCCTCCACATCTCTTGCACCGGTCTCACTCCCAGTGGCACCTGGGGTGCCTGTAATGGGCAGGGGGGGGAGGAGCCTCTGGAGGTCCTGTCGGATCTGAGACTCCTGTAGGCAGAGGGCTTAGAGGAGGATTTAAGAGGAAGCATAGTTACAGAGGAGCCTAATGTCAAGGGAGTTTGTGGAAGAGATAGGAATGGCCGCACCCAATCGGGAGGGTTCAGCCAGGTCCTCCCAGACCCAAATGTATGCTGGCTGCTGGTCCAGGTGTCCGTGGGAACCTGGATGGAAGACAATGGCTTTGACTGCTCGGATCGTGTGGGGCCATCCCACACCAGTCAGCCATTTACCTTTCCTAACAATGAGAGAAGTTATTAGCCAGGTCTGAGACTTCAGACCAGTGGGAGAGGATTTTTGACCCATTTTTACAACAAGGAGACAGAGTCCAACAAAACAGAGACAGACGGACAGACAGAGACACACAGACAACACAACACAGACAAAGCCGGCTGCGCCATGAACTGCAAAATGAAAATAAAAACAGATCTAGCGGTTCAAACCTATGAAACCAAAGCGAGCTCGTTCAGAGCAGAAACTGGCACTGATACAGCAGAGAAAGCAGGTGGACTTCCAAACTTTTTGGTTGCCCTAAATACAGAGTCTGTCTAAGACAGCAGATGGGCTTCCAAGCATCCTTGGGTACCCTGAATCCTGCCAACGCCTTGGGGGGGGGATCGTGGCGTGGCCTCCCAACACGTCTGCAATTCCTGGAGCCCACACATGTGTGTACCGGTATTCATATTCATTAAACTCTCTTTTTCTTTAATGTTAACAGTGGTCATTAGCTGTGATTTTGGGGTGTCTTAGGGTGTCTTGGGGTGCCCTAGGGGTGAACGCCTATTACAGTATCTAGGCCAGGTGAGAGTAGTATGGCTTGAATTGCAGTATAGCTGAGGAAATGACATCATGCATGTTCTAGATGGGTTTGAACACATCAGTGAAGTTTGTTCATTGGCAGATAGTAATAAAGATGACAAAATAATCTTGATTTCAAGATTTGGCTTTGAGTCTGTGACTTGGTAACTATCAACTTGGAGATATTTGTAATGGGAACACCTGGATAAAGGATTAATAAATGGTAATGTTTTTACTATACATAAAAGTAGAAATTTATTATATAAGGCTGGAAAAATGAACAAGCTTGCCTCTATAATATGAGTGAAATAGGCATATGGCATGGTGATGAAGTCTGAGCTGCTAGGAGCTGCAGAAACAGGAAGTGGGAGCTCAGTTGGTGCTGACAAGGCTGACCTATCAGAGCCAAGGGACCTGAAGTGAAGCCAAAATCTCAAGGAGTTTTGGTGTTAATTGCCTTTGAATGTCTTAAATTTCTTCCTAGAGGGGATCTCTCTGTGTGAATGCAGCTAGCTTCCCACCCCCATTTGTTATTTCCTTGGAGTTTAGTTCTCATGAACCTTTAGCATTGTGATTTCCCATTTGCTAAGCACAACTTTCCCCATACATTGAGGGTGTATGGATATCTTCTATGTCTGTGTGAAAACAGTCACACAAACATAATATTTTCGGGGCTTTGTTCCCCCTGCCCAGAGCAGACTTAATGTCTGCCTTCCCTGAGGTTACCTGATGTGGGAATGTCTTTCTGTGTGCTGTGAATATTAATCTTTTAAAATGGAGCTGTTTTGGCCAATGACAGGCACCATAGAAAAGGTAGGTGGGGAATGAGAATAGATAGGAAAGGAAGGGTGGAGTCAGAGACAGATCGAGCCAGCCACCCAAGAAGAAACATGTAAGGAACACAGATGAGCCACGGGCCATGTGGCAAACAGTTTAATGAGAATGGGTTGAGTTAAAATGTAAGAGATAGCTAGCAATGTGCCTGAGCTATAGACCAAACAGCATGAACTTAATATAAGCATCTGAACCAGTTTGGGGGCCTGAACAGCAGCAGGCTGCTAAGGGTTATGGGGCTGCAGTCTGTGGGTCTGGACCTCTGATTGCCCGAGACCAGGAAACCTCAATTTTAACAGACCAACTATAAGAAGATACAGCTCCCATCTTCAGAAAAGACAAACTTCTCTCTTAAGACAGCCTGAAGCAGCCTTAGGAGATTATCAACTCTGTTCCGGTTCAATCAGTATACCCATGCCCCCCACATGAACCCGGCTTTCTTTTTATAATAAACATAAGGGTGAGATGTAAGGATTCCTGGCACATAGCAGCCATGTGGTAAATGTTTTGAGTGTACTAGTCCAATACCCCAAAATGGAGCTGGCAGAGCATGAAGGGCACACCCCTAGTGATGGTTATGTAAATCTGTGCCCACCCATTCTCTTAAAAGGTGACACCACATGAAAGGTCATTCTGTTTACTTTTCAGCTTCTCTTCCTTGTACATGCCCGGCAACTTTCCTGAATAAACTCTAGTGTAGCATCTGGTAGTGTGTGTTTGTTCTCACATGTGAAACCAACAGTTTGTGTCTTCTCTATGGCTTCCATTTCAATTTCTAAGCCTTAATCTGTTTCCTCCAGAGGTTTGAATGCTTTTCTAGTCTTTTTTTCGTACATTCTTTAATGGATTTATTGATTTCGTCCAAATTTTTGTTTGTTGTTTCCTTTATTTCTTTAAGGTAGTCTTTCATTTTTCTCTTGAAGGGCTTCTATTGTCTTCAAAATGTTATTTTATGGTCATTTTCTTCTGTTCTTCTACATTGGAATGTGCAGGCCTTGCTGTTGTAGAACTGCTGGGTTCTGGTGGTGTCATATTGTTTTCTATGTTGCAGAATGTATTCTTGCACTGGTGTCTGTGCATCTCTTCCTCCAAATGGTGCAAGTATTGTCTGTGTTCCAAGGAACGCTTCTTGATCTAATAGATGTTCTTTGTGCAATCAAAGCTCTTGGTGGAATTTGAGCCACTGGAGTCTTTGTCTCAGGGAGCAGTTGGAGTCTTTGGGGGGATAGTTGGGTTTGGTGGATGGAGTGAGGCTTGTAGGTTGCAGGGTCTGATGAAGGGTGGTGATGGGCATGCCTGCCTGTAGGGGTCCTGCCTGCTGGCCTGAAAGTGGAGCTGTTGTGATGGAGTCCACCAAGTCTGTATGTCAGAGAGCTGCTGAGGTTATGGGAATGGGTCAGTTTGGGGAAACAGAATGTAGCTTATAGGATACAGGTTCTGAGGAGTGGTGGTAGTGAGCAGGCCTGTCTGCAGGAGTCCTGCCTGTTTGCTTACAACTATAGTTGTGATGTAGTGGGGGTGGGGTGGGGACATGTGTTTTATGAATGTCTTTGCAACTACAAAAAGCACTCAGACATGCTAATTATATGTTTTAATTAAATGAATAATGTTCTTAGTAGGTTGTCTTTTACAGCAAAAAATACTTGATAGAAGCACAACTTGGTATGTAAGTTTAACATTTAGTCCCTTCTTTCCAAGTATACAACAAACCCTGAAAGATGAGGTCTCTGTTGTACCAAGACGGTGAGTTTTCTGTAGATCCATGTCCTAGAACACAGGTTTATACAACCTACTCATCACATACAGCAAAGATATCCATGAAGAAGTCCCAATGCAAAATTTTCAGCTTATTTAAAGCATTGTCAGGTGGGTTCCTGTGGAGTTATTGTTCATTGTAAATATTTGTCCCTCCTGCTGGTTTAATAAAGTGCTGATTGGCCAGAAGGTAAACAGGAAATATGAGCAATGCTACCAGACTAATAAAACTCTGTGTGTGCTTTTCCTCCCTCTCTGTTTCTCATCCTGAATTAATTTTCTCTACAAACTATGACTTTCTGATAGAAACCTGATTAACCTACTTACTAGGATCTTTTAATAATACCCTCATTATATATCTGAATTGTGCATACTGGTTTAATTTCTCATCACTTTGCATCTAATATAGTTACCTCAAATATACATTTAATTAATCAGTTTTAGGAGTGATAGCATTCAAGAAATAAAACAGAATATAATTTTTTTTTATATCAGAGCAATGATTCAAGACATCCCCTACTACCACAACCACAGCACTGAGAAGGGTACTCTGTTGTTACCTTCTCCTACCAAGAGGACTGTATTAAATGGAGTGGCAAAAGTGACACCTCTCTAGAAACTAGAAGTATCTAGCACACATCTGTACAATTATTTTCAAGCCAATGGGGATATGGTTGTAGGAATCCTGATTGCTCTTCCAGAGGACCTGGGATCAATTTCAATACCCATATGACAGCTCACAATTGTTTGTAATTCCAGTTCCAGGGGTTCTAACACCCACACAGATGTGCCTGCAGATAAAATACATTTTAAAATGTACATAAAATGAGAATACATTATTTAAAATGACACTGTGATTGAAACTTCAAGACACTGACTCTTTGAGGCAAATTCTCTGTTGGGATAGATTCTTCTGTCTACCAGAGCTCCCATTGTGGAAATCACATTGGATAAAGCACTGTATAGCCGTATTTTAGTATCAGCTCACAGCCCCCCCCAAATAATTCACTACCTACCTAGACCAGATCCATGAGACAGAGAATTGGCTGTTTTCTACTGGACCAAGAGTTACAGACCAGCAGGAAGATCCCTGCAGGCAATCATTCCTACCAATACTTGCATTGGAACCAGCAATCTGCAAGTCCTAGCTCCTCCTCCAAATCCACTCATCACGCTGTGACTTCAGTGGCTTCCCAAAACACAGAGTCTGTCAGTCCTATTATACCAAGAGGTGACTGACCCTTTTCCAACCTAAATTATTAGCCCAATCTCTAGGAACTAGGCACAGGGACACAAGCCATGCCCCACACTCCCACTTACTGCTGCCCCAGTGTAAGGCAGCAGACTCCTGCCATAGACATCCCCACCAACACCCCCATTGGACCCTGCACTCTTCAAGTCTCACCCCCCCCCCCAAACCCACCCAATATCCTGTGACCTCAATGCTTACTGAGACAAGAGTGTGCCTTTTGGCTCAAGAGGTGATTAACTTTTCCTTAGACCCTACTGGAGATTCAAATCTCTAGGATATAGCCATAGGGACATTACCCTTGTCACCCAACACCCATACATTGATGCCTTAGTTGCAGGCCAACAGGGAAGAGTCTGGTGGACAAGCATCCCAACTAAAACCCCATTTGATCCTTTAATGTACAAGTTCAATTGGCTCCCCCAAACTGATCCATCACACTGCAACATCAGTGACTCCTTGGGGCAAAGTATCTGCCAACTCCTATTGGGCCAAGAGTGGCTACCTGAGGCACAGATTCTATCAGAAATGAAAGGGATACATAACAATAGACAACTGGGATACCCAAAGAACCATTAGGTCCTACTTCAAAAATCTGTACTGCACCAACTTCTTAGTTAGGGATAGCTACATTGTTAGGTGTTGTGTTCACTTAAGCTATTCACATGCATATGGAGGCTTTTCTTGGTGTCTTCTTCCTCTGTTTATCAGGGGAACTAGAGTTGAACTATGATTGTAAACTCAAGCACTCTAGTGCTTCAAAATTAAGTACTAGCTTATAGGGAAACAAAATTCTGCTAGGTGGGCAAGATGGCCCTGAGCAACTATTCAGAAAGAACAACACTGGTGTACTAAAAATAATTCTGCCAAAATCTTTACTGTGTGAATCTACCATCTGCCCAAATGACCAGGTTTACAGGCTCCTGTCTCTGTTTAAATTGTTCAAAGTGTATCTGGGACCTGAAAGAGATTTAAGGATGCCAGGGTGTTTGTTAAACCCATAAGCCCAAGGTGTATATAAGTAAGGGGCATCTATCCAAAGTTGACTGTTATTTGAGAATTATCCCCAGTAGGTCAGGAACTTCAGTAAAGAGTTTTCTCTTCAGCTACAAGTGAGCAGAGTGATTTTTCATGGAGAAAGCACACTGAAGCACTTACAGAGGATTGTCTCATATAAAACCATCTTTTGTAGGTGTGGTGTCCCATGTTTAGAATCTCAGCACCCAGAAGACTGAAAAGTGAGAAACACTGTGAGTTTCAGACTTTCTTAAGTATAGTTACAAGACTTCCTCAAACAAAAGAAAAGAAGTAAAATCTACAATCACCTATACCAGGTTACTCAGAGTCACTCCAGTTTCAGATCTCCCCACAAGACTGTCTAGGTCTTAGTGTTGCTGGATGATAATTTTCTTCAGTGGTACACTCCTGTTTTCTCATCTTTTCTTTCCTCCCTTAGATATTTACCTGCAAATTATCTTCTTAACAGTGCTACACAATAATCTCTAACTTAAAGAATACTTCCTAAGAAACCCACACTTTAAGTATAACGGGGATGCTTAAGTGTCTATTCAGTGCAGATCCAAGATTTAAATATTGTCAGCATATCTCTCTTGAAATATTCTCACCCATCTCTTCTTACTAATTCAGGTTTCATTTTTCTGGCATAATTTCATGTGTATGCTCTCTTTGCTTTTTAGTTATAAATTATAAATTATTTTGAGAATTTCATGTGAGTGCTATATTTACTTCATTTTCACCTCTGTCCAACTCCTTACAACCAATTCCCTCTCAAATACATGATGTCTCATTCTATAATTACTTTTGTTACATATATACTTATATGATGTAAACCTACTGAGTCCCTGTACTGTTGCTCACCTGTATATGTCTTTAAAGCTGGTATTTGGTGATTGGACATGATTTTCTCTTGCTCTGAAGACACTGATTGCTTATAGCTCTTTATCTAGGTGTAGGACCTTTTGAGATTTCACCCATTAGCAATGGTACACTGACTGGTATTATCCTTATGCAAGTCTTATAGGTCAACCAATTTGTTGAGATTTTATGAGTACAGCATTCTTCTCAGGGGTAGAAGAAGCTGTCTAGTAGAGAGGACAACTCAGTCCTGTTTCCTTCATTCTTTGTGACCCTTTTTTCTCTATGTTGTCTGTCTGAACTTTAAGTGTAAGGGTTGCATGCTAGATATGATCATTGTGGCTTGCCAGCATCAATGGGGACATCTGGTCAATTCAATAGAAACTAGAGACATCAGGGAACAGGGAACCCCTGTTGAAGAATTGCCCCCATCAGATTGGTATGTGCCTTGTCTGTGAGACATTTATGAGATTAAAAATACTGATTATGAACCCTAAGGAGACTACAAAAAGGTGTGGCAAAACTAGAGTGTGATGCATAAACTGGACTTACATTCCATGGGCAGAAATTTTCCACTGACACATGGGTTTTGTCAGACATAAAACTAAATGGAAAGAGTTCCCCAAAAGAGGATGTAGATAGGTGGGTTTGGAGGCTTGTATGTAATTCCAAATGTGAAAGGCCTAGGCAGGACCTCTCAAGCAAGGAGGATAGTTACACTATCTGTATTGGTGAGCTCTGGCTTGGATTGAGAGATCTTATCACCCTCAATAAAATAGAAGAGTAATTTTTGGAAGACTCCAGATATTAACGTCAGGACACAGACATACACACACACACACACACACACACACACACACACACACACACACACAAACATTCCTTATGTGCACATGTACATACACAACACACATGAAAAAGTGGTCCCTTTCCTTATCTGGGCATTTGTTCAGTGAACATCATAATATGGGCATTTCTGCACTGAACATCCTATATGGACAGTTCTGCAGTAAACATCCTAACGGGTATTTCTGTACAGAACATCTTAATATAGGCATTTCTCCACTAAACATTATAATATGGATATTTCTGCACTGAACATGAGGGCTCAATACCACAGACATCATAATGTCTATGTTGTAACAAAGACCTCTCCTGAGGAGCAGAGATAAATACAGGGTCAGCTAAGTGGTTTGGTTATTTTGAGAGAGCCTGGCCAGAAGAAAGGTGGAGCGCAGCCAAACTCATCAAGTGAGCATGGCTGGGAACAGGGAAAGAAGACAAAAGGGATCCCGCTCCCCAAGAGCCGAGCTTCAACACACTGTCAACCAAAGAAGACAACATGCATCCCACTCCACAAGAGCCGAGCCTCAACGTCCTGTCAACCAAAGAAGAGGACATGCATCCTGCTCCCCAGGAGCCGAGCTTCAATATGCTGTCAACCAAAGAACAGGACAACAGGTATCCCGCTCCCCAAGAGCCGAGCTTGACTATCCTGTCAACCAAAGAAGAAGACATGTATCCCGCTCCACAAGAGCTGAGCTTCAATTTCCTGTGAGCCGCATAGACCGCTTCCTGCGACAGGGGAACTATTCCCAGCGCCTGAGCTCCACTTCACCCGTCTTCCTAGCCGGTGTCCTCCAGCATGTGACCTCCAACATCCTGGAGTTGGCTGGCGAGGTGGCCCACAGCAGTGGCAAGAAGCGCATCGCCCCAGAGCACCTGTATCGAGTGCTCCAGGACAACCTGCAGCTCAAACAGCTCTTAAAAGAGGACACCAAGTCCGTGGGTGACCAGATAGGAGACCACGAAGTCAACTGAAGATGCTGGGTCTCAGAGGCTGGAGGGTCCACCACCCTTCCCACCCTTCAGCCTCAACCAGGCAGTGTCCTACTAACTAGGGGCTTAATCACACAAATAAACATCAAAACAGAAGCCAATCACTGTGTCGCCTTTTCATTTGTCATTTTGAGCTAGAAAAACACCTGGGAGGGTGGTGGTGGGGTTGGAGCTGTGGTCAGTGTGGGGATTTGAATTCCAGGGGAAGTCGTTTCTGGCATGGACTATGTGGCCAGGGGTCTTGGTGGGAGGAGGAGGTGGTCAAGGGAGAAGAAGAGGGCCTGGTGAGAGGAAGGGGTCCTGGTTTGTCAACACAGGTGGCCGTGGGGGAGGATTGGGTTGTGGCACAGGGCAGAGAAGCTGTCTCTGCAGGTTGTCAGCACAGATAATCTTGGGAGCCCAGGAACCTGGCTTCACAATCCCAGTGCAGTGCTAACTGGAGGAGGGTGGATGAAGACAGGGACTGGGGTAGGAAAGGCTTCTTTGGAGATAAGATCTCAAGTCAGAAGCTGATGATATGATAGACCATGGGAGGTGGCACACTTTGGGAGTGAGCTTCAAGGATCAGGAGCTTCAAAGAGAGCACTGAAGAATGAAGAAGAAGAGGAGGACAGAGGAGGAGGAGGAAACACACAAAATAGGAAATAGAGTCTGTGTTTTCTTTTCTTTTTAAATTGCTTGCCTTGTTCTAAAAGGATTTACACAAGAGTAAGTAGGTAACATACTAATGTGCTGTGTGGAATATATGTGTACATGGTTTGATATTCTTTTTTCTTTAGGCCCAAGTATCTCTACATAGCCCTGGCTGTCCTAGAACTCACTGTGGAGACCAGACTGGCCTCAACTACAGATATTGGCTAGCCTCTGTCTCCCAATTTCCGGGATTAAAGTCATGTGCCCCTAGTCTTGGGCCTTCTGGTAAACTAAATAACAATGGTATATAAATGCTATTACCCTACAGACACGAAATTCAAGCAGAACATCTATGAACTTATAAACACCTTCAGTTGTGCACATGTCCTTCTCAGAAGGAGGCTCTGAATTGTCAGTGATGGTGTATGTCATAGAGCAATGCAGCAGCATCAGAGGCTAAGCCTGAGCCTGTGTTTGAAGAGTTTTTCTGTATTGACTGTAAGTTATGTCCCCAATGTTCACACAAGGGCATGGGATCATTCCTATGAACACTTTCAAATGTGGCTTTCACATAACACTGGGACCCAAATCAAGTGTGCTAACAATCTGTGTCCATGCCTGTGAATGTCCACATTGGATGTTTTCACTGTTCATGAATGCCTGGTAGCCCCTCCCTGCTGTACTGCTGCTGCTGGCCTTTTAGAGCTAACTTCTCAGAGACTGAGTCAGCTTTCACAACAGAACCAGAAGGCTTCACTTATAGGTCCCACTACACCACTGTCTTTCCATGTTTTTTTGGACATTCCCTGTTTCTCTGGACAGTGAATTATGTAAAGCTCGGAAGATAAGAATCCCTTCTCTTGATTTCCAATGAATAGCTACATCTGTGTCCTTTCCTGTCCCACAAACTCAGGCTACTTTCCCAAAGAATAGCTGCCTTTTGTCAAGTGCTCAGCTGTCTGTTGGTGTTGGGGCTACTGGCTATGACTACCAAACGTCAATATTTTAGCACTTGCAGGGGACAGATGCAGGTGGAGATGGATTGATTGGCAGGCTCTGGTCTCCTCTTTGATCCTCCTTTCTGGTGGCTCCCTGTGTCTGGCTTTTAACCAGGCTACAATCCACAACCCCAGAGACTTTATGTAGTAAGGGGAGCTGTGAGAGAGATCCTGTGGGAAGGAGCAATAAATAAGATCTCTTGAGTTTATTGGGCACATGGGGAAGAGATATGAGGAGGTAGGAATAGGACAAGAAAAAAGCATGGTTGAGTTGCAGGAGAGTCAGTTTGGGAGAGCCAAGAGAGAGATGTCTTCATAAAGGGAGCCATTTGGGGAATACATAGAAACCTGGTGCTGGGGAAACATCCAAGAACCCACAAAGATGACTTGATCTAAGCAGATGCAGAGATCCACAGCTAAGCACTGGGTCAAGATCCCAGTGCAGTCAAAGCGAGGGAGGAGGGGTTTTAGGAGCAAAGGGGTTAAGACTATTATGAGGAAACCTACAGAGACAGCCGACTTTAGCTACTGGGAACTCACTAATCATTTTAGATAAAACATTATCCAGAGATGACTGAAACTTTAGTCTCTGTGGTTCACTGGTTAGTTTTATTAATTTTCACAAGTGGACAATGAAGTATGAGTACATAATAAATAGAATACAACTGAACATAACAGTAATAGAAAAAGTGATATGCAGAATAGAAATATAAAACTATTATTAAAAGATAACTTTAGCTAAAAATTTTTCATTGTAACACCTAGGCAAATTTTCAGTAACATACATGCTAGATTTTAGGTCTTTATGGTTTTAATAAAGCTTCATAGAAAACTGTGTGTGAATCCTCATTACAGAAAAAATTACTGAAAAAAATGACAATTAACCTAATAAAAAATTAAAAATCAAGATTCAAAGATTTATTTTTCAATTTACTGAAATATAAGCTGCTAAGGCTATAATTTTATTGCCTAATATCATTTGGTATATTTCCATCTGGTTCATGATGATTAGAAGTGGAGCTCCAGAAATTTCCAATATACCCTTGAACCTCAATACTTCTGCCGTCCAGTAGCTTATATTGGTCCTTGGATGACCATGGAAGGTATTAAGATATGGTTCACTTCCAAGCACATTACATATACTGGTGTCATATTTGCTTACCATATACATACACATTCATTTATATTTTATCTCCTTTATTTTATTATAGCAGGAAGTTGCTATAGTGCCTAGTCTGGTCTCATATTTGTGAGCGCCAATGATCTTCCTGTCTCAACTTCCTTACTTTATGTGACTATTACAAATATACACTTCCACACTTAGCTCTTGCCTATAATTTATGTCAGCGGTAGGTCATTTGATAAGAGACATATAAATTATTGTTATTCTAGATTATTTAGGGAAGGATGACAAAGAATTATACTTCATTTTAGACACATTTTTCTATTTTTTTCTTTTCACATGGTTGAATTATAGATGGAGAATCTGTACATAAAGAGTCCTGATTATACTTTACATTAACATGATTCAATGTACAGAGGACAACACCTCTTTTGCTTTGACATTTCTGCCTGTGACTCCCATACCCTGACATAGCAAATAAGGCTAAATTTTTCTAAAACTACTCTGATGAGTTGAAAGAACAAATCTTTTGTTTCAAACATTTTTTGGCAAACTAAAAGGACCCTAGCATATTTATAAATGTAAGCTCTGTGATGTGGGAATGTCCTTCTATATGCTGTGAAAAAAGGACTGTTTGGGCCATTGCAGGCACTGTAGAAGTAGGTAGGGAAATCAGAGCATAGGTGGGAGAAGGAGGGTGAAGTCAGAAGACACAAGATCCAGCCACCCAAAGAAGCAACATGTAAAGTAACAGAGATGAGCCACAGGCCTCCTGAGCGGACAGATCAAGGGAAATGTGTTGAATTAAGATAGAGCAGAATCCTGTTGTAACACATGGTGCCCAACGTCGGGAGAACACCTAGGTAAAGCCAGATAAAGCTTGAAAATGATTCTAGAGCACAGAAAGGGAGACAAAAGTGTCTCTGAAGTTGGTCATGGTACAGAGAAACTGTGGTGTTTGTTCTTGAATTTCAAAATGGTGCAGCTTAAATCAAGGCCAGATCTTGAAGTCTTACAGAAGGCTCGTATAAGCTTCAAGCTACATTTGATTGATTGAAGGTTCCTGTTCATATTGAACAAAAATGGAGAAGAGTCAAAGACAACTTCTTAATAGCAGCATTTTCTTGGGTCCGCTGTGTTTGTTGGCAGTGAACAGAGAGATGGCCGCCTCAAGAGAAGCTTCTTGACTCAGCTTTATTGGCAAAAACTGTGCGGCCCTTTAGGAGGCCCTGCTGACAAATGCTTAAGTGGAGTGAGCACCTAATAATCCCCAGAGTTAGGATGGTAACAGGTTTCATGATATTTCATATTGCTTCTTAGAAATGGAAAGATAAGCATGGCCCCAGCACCCCCACCTTGTTGAAAAGTCGCCAAGAGGGGGAAGAGTCAGCAGTCAGGGACCTAAGCTGTGTTGTAGAGATGGGAGCTCTGGGACCATAGGTCTATGGGTCTGAACCTCTGGATGGATGGGGCCAGAAACCTCTTGGGATCAGATATTCAATCTTTGCTGTTTGGCCAAGACTACATAGGAAATACAGTAGGCTGGATAATATCTCCTCCAAGGATATTTAGTTTCTGATCTCTGGAATTTGTGAATCTCATGTTAAGTGGCAAAAGAGAATTTATGGATAACGAGACTACCCCAGGTTTATTATGACACCCAGGTATGACATTAAGTTATGAAGAAAGAATACAGTGTGTGAACTGAAGAGGGAAAGTGTAACACTGCTGCCTTGATGATGAAGGAAAGGGGCAGAAGTCAAGGAATGTAGCTATAGCTAAGCTCTCTCTAGTAATTGGGATTGGTAAATATCTTTTTGTTCAATCTTTGGGTGGACATTTTGTTTAATTGACCAGTCCTTTGTCTTACAGAAGCTTCTAACTTTCAAGTGGTCCTATTTATTAATTGCTGCTCTCAGTGTCTGTGCTACTGATGTTATATTTAGGAAGTGGAGATGCCCTTGCATTCAAAGCTATTTCCCACATTGTCTTCTATCAGGTTTAGTGCAACGGAGTTTATGTTGAGGTCTTTGATCCATTTGGGATCGTGTAGTTCGAGGTTTCTGGCTCGGACTTTCCAGCCTAACCTCAAGGTTTAGGACCACAGACCTGCAGACCCGCAGTCCCACGGTCCCACAGAGACACACAGAGGCTTACTATAGTTTTAGGCTGATCAGCCTCAGGCCCAGGCATATCACTTGCTAGCTCTCTACCCTTCATCTAACCCATGTCTCTTGTTCAGCCATGCGGCTCGGTACCTTTCTTTAGAGCAGCATAGTTGTCCTCTGCATCCTGCAGCTTCTCTCTGGTGCTCTCTGTCTGGCATTCAGTTCTCAGAGATTTTCTTAGTCTGGTAGCCCCGCCTACAATTCCTGCCTGCCTTTGGCCAATCAGCTCTTTTTATTAAACCAGTGGGTGGGACAATTATTTACCATGAAACAGTACAATATCCCTACAGGATCGAGTTTTGTGCAGGGAGATGCATATGGATTTATTTGAATTCCTATATGGGCCACCATCCAGTTGGGCCAGTACCATTTTTTGAAAATGCCATCATTGTTCCATTGTATATTTTTGTCTCTTTCTCAAAATTCTGGTGTTATTAGGTATGTGGATTAATGCCATGGTTTTCAGTTCAACATGCACATTTTTATGTCAATACCAAGCTGTATTTATTACTATACCTCTATAGGAGAGCATGAGGTTGGCTATGGTGATGCCTCCAGAAGTTCCTTCATTGTACAGGATTACTGTGGCATTTACCATGTTGATCCTACCATTCCAACTCATGGAAAACCTTTCATTTTTTTGATATTTCTTCAGTTTCTTTCTTCAAAACTTAAAGGTGTTATCATACCAGTCTTTCATTTGTTCGGGTAGATTTACCCCAAGATACTTTATATTGTTTGTGCCTATTTTAAAGGTGATGTTTCCCTAATTTTTTTTTCCAGCTTCTTTGTCATTTTTATATAGGAGGGCTACTGACATTTTTTTTGAATTAAAGTTGTATACTACTACATTACTGCAGGTGTTTATCAGCTGTAGGAGTTCCCTGTTAGAATTTTGGGGATCACTTATGTATACTATCATATAACATGCATATATGGATAGTTTGACTTCTTCCTTTCCAATTTATAGCCTCTTGATGTCTATATTAAATAATTGTGGAGGAGGGGATAGCCTGTTATTGTTCCTGTTTTTATTGGAATCACTTTGAGTTTCTCTGCATTTAGTTTGATGTTGGCTCTCAGCTTGCTATATATAGCCTTTATTAGTTTAGATATGTTCCTTGTATCCAAGATGTCTCCCAGACCTTTGAAATTAAGTGGTGTTGAATTTGCAAAGGCTGACATGACCATGTGGGTTTTTTCTTTCAGTTTGTTTATGTGGTGGATGACATTAATAGATTTGTGTATGTTGAACCATCCCTGTATCTCTGGGATGAAGCCTGCTTAATCATGATGAATAATTTTTAGGTGTTCTTGAATTCAGTTTGCAAGTACTTCATTGAATAATTTTGCATCGATGTTCATGAGGGAGATTGATCTGTAATTCTCTTTCTTTGTCATACTGTTGTGTGGTTGGGTATCAGTGTGCCTGGAGCCTCCTAAAAAGAGTTTGGCAATGTTCTCTCTGTTTCTGTTTTCTTGAAAACTTTGAGGAGTGGTACTACCTCTTCATTGAAATTCTGGTGGAATTCTGTCCTGAAACCATATGTTAGTGGGATGTTTTTAGTTGGAAAAATTTTTGATGACTGCTTCGATTTCGTTGGGATTCATGGGTTAATTTAAATTGTTTATCTGATCCTGATTTCATTTTGGTATGTGGAGCCTATCCAGAAAATTGTTCATTTGTTTTAGATTTTTCAATTTTGTGTAGTACAAATTTTTCTAAGTATGACCTAGTGATTTTCTGGATTTCTCAGTGTCTCTTGTTCTATCTCCCTTTTCATTTCTAATTGTGTCCATTTGATGTCACCTCTCTGCCTTTCAGTTCGTTTGGATAAGAGTTGGTCTGTCATGTTGATTTTCTCCATGAACCAACTCTTTATTTCATTGATTCTTTGTATTGTTCTCTTTGTTTCTCTTTTATTGATTTAAGCTCTCAATGTAATCCTGGCAGCTAGTCCTCCTGGGTGAGTTTGCTTCTTCTTATTCTAGAGCTTTCTGCTGTGCTGTTAAGGTGCTAGTGTGAGATTTCTCTCTACTTTCTTTATACTGGTATTTAGTGCTATGAACTTTCCTCTTAGCACTGCTTTCATTGTGTCCCACAATTTTGGGCATGCTGTGGATTCATGTTCATTGAATTCTAGGAAGTCTTTATTTTTTTTCTTTATCTTTTGACCCAGTGATGAATCAAATGAGCATTGTTGAATTTTTATGAGTTGGTAGGCTTTCCCCAGATCCAAGATTTCAATATTGTCAGCATATCTCTCTTGACATATATTTATCCACCTCTTCTTACTAATTCAGGCTGGCCTAATTTCAGGTTTTTACTCTCGTTGCTTTATAATTATAAATTATAAATTATTTTGAAAATTCCATGTGAGTGCTATATTTACTTCATTTTCACCTCTATCCAACCCCTCACAACCAATTCCCTCTCAAATACATGACTTCTCATGCTATAATTGCTTTTGTCACATATATACTTAAATATCATAAACCTACTGAGTCCATGTACTGTTGCTACCCTGTATGTATTTAAAGTTGGCATTTGGGGATTGGACATGATTTTCTCTCGCTCTGAAGCCACTGGTTGCTTATAGCTCTTTATCTAGGGGTGGGGACTTATGAGATTTTCCCCATTAGCAATGGTATACTGACTGGTATTATCCTTATGCAAGTCCATATGTCAGCCTTTCTGTTGAGATTTTAAGAGTACAGCATCCTTCGCAGGGCTAGAAGAAACTATCTAGCAGAGGACATCTCAGTCCTGTTTCCTACAATCTTGTGACTCTTCTTTCTCTATATTCCCTGAGCTTTAAGTGCAGGGGTTGCATGGTAGATATATATAATCCTTGGAACTGGTCAACATTCTTGGGAAGGTGTCATGAACTCAATACAAATTAGAATATTCTGAGAAGAAGCAATCTCCGCTGAAGAACGACCTCTATCAGAATTTCCTGTGGCATGTCTGTGAGAAATTTGCTTTATTAAAAATACTGTTTAGAAACATTGAGATGAATATAATCAAAGTTGTCTTATATTCCTGCAGGCCACTTAGTTCCAAATAATTACACAACGGCTTATATCAATTATAAGCTGTTTGTCCTATTGCTCAAGCTTAATACTTGTTTGTTAACTTTTACTCTTAAACTTGTCCATCTTTCTTATCTATATTTAGTTGTGTGGCTTGGAACCTTTGCTCAGCTGAGCATTCTCACCTTTCTTTTACTGAAAGAAACTAGTGGAGCAGCAGTTACTGTAATATTAAGGCTCCAAGTCAATTATTTGAGTATGAGCTACAGGGTATTTGGTATTTTAGAGTTTCTGGCGGGATAGAAAATACACAATACAGGCGACTCAGTAAATTAAGGGAAAAGTAGAGTGTGATACATGAACTGAATTTGCGTCCCATGGGCAGAATTTTTCCACTGACACATAGATCTTGTCAGAATATAAATATCAAGTAGATGAGTTCTGATAAAAAGAGGATATATCCAGGTGGGTTTGGTGGCTTGCATATAATTCCAAACATGAAATGCTATGGCAGGATCACTCTGGCAAGGAGGATAGTTACACTATCTGTATTGGTGAGCTCTGGTGTGGAGTGAGAGGTCTTGTCTCAGTAAATAAGATAGAAACATGATTATGGATGGTTCCAGATATCAGCTTCAGGACACACACACAAACACAAACACAACAGGGGCACATGTATATACACCACACATGAAAAACTGAGCACTTTCCTAATGTGCAGCAAACATCCTAATAAGGACATTTCTGCACTGAACATGAGGACTCAGTAATAGAGACATCATAATGTCTATGTTGTAACAAAGACCTCTCCTGAGGAGCAGAGATAAATACAGGGTCAGCTAAGTGGTTTGGTTATTTTGAGAGAGCCTGGCCAGAAGAAAGGTGGAGCGCAGCCAAACTCATCAAGAGAGCATGGCTGGGAACAGGGAAAGAAGACAAAAGGGATCCCGCTCCTCAAGAGCCAAGCTTCAACATCCTGTCAACCAAAGACGACAACGTGCATCCCACTCCACAAGAGCCGAGCCTCAACGTCCTGTCAACCAAAGAAGAGGACATGCATCCTGCTCCCCAGAAGCCGAGCTTCAATATGCTGTCAACCAAAGAACAGGACAACATGTATCCTGCTCCCCAAGAGCCGAGATTCAATATCCTGTCAACGAAAGAACAGGACAACAGGTATCCCGCTCCCCAAGAGCCGAGCTTGACTATCCTGTCAACCAAAGAAGAAGACATGTATCCCGCTCCACAAGAGCCGAGCTTCAATTTCCTGTGAGCCGCATAGACCGCTTCCTGCGACAGGGGAACTATTCCCAGCGCCTGAGCTCCACTTCACCCGTCTTCCTAGCCGGTGTCCTCCAGCATGTGACCTCCAACATCCTGGAGTTGGCTGGCGAGGTGGCCCACAGCAGTGGCAAGAAGCGCATCGCCCCAGAACACCTGTATCGAGTGCTCCAGGACAACGTGCAGTTCAAACAGCTCTTAAAAGAGGACACCAAGTCCGTGGGTGACCAGATAGGAGACCACGAAGACAACTGAAGATGCTGGGTCTCAGAGGCTGGAGGGTCCACCACCCTTCCCACCCTTCAGCCTCAACCAGGCAGTGTCCTACTAACTAGGGGCTTAATCACACAAATAAACATCAAAACAGAAGCCAATCACTGTGTCGCCTTTTCATTTGTCATTTTGAGCTAGAGAAACACCTGGGAGGGTGGTGGTGGGAATGGAGCTGTGGTCAGTGTGGGGATTTGAATTCCAGGGGAAGTCGTTTCTAGCATGGACTATGTGGCCAGGGGTCTTGGTGGGAGGAGGAGGTGGTCAAGGGAGAAGAAGAGGGCCTGGTGAGAGGAAGGGGTCCTGGTTTGTCAACACAGGTGGCCGTGGGGGAGGATTGGGTTGTGGCACAGGGCAGAGAAGCTGTCTCTGCAGGTTGTGAGCACAGAAAGTCTTGGGAGCCCAGGAACCTGGCTTCACAATCCCAGTGCAGTGCTAACTGGAGGAGGGTTGATGAAGACAGGGACTGGGGTAGGAAAGGCTTCTTTGGAGAGAAGATCTCAGGTCAGAAGGTGATGATGATATGATAGACCATGGGAAGTGGCACACTTTGGGAGTGAGCTTCAAGGGTCAGGAGCTTCAAAGAGAGCACTGAAGAATGAAGAAGAAGAGGAGGACGGAGGAGGAGGATGTGGAAACATACAAAATAGGAAATGGAGTCTGTGTTTTCTTTTCTTTTTAAAATGCTTGCCTTGTTCTAAAAGGATTTACACAAGAGTAAGTAGGTAACATACTAAGGTGCAGTGTAGAATATATGTGTATATGGTTTGATATTCTTTTTTCTTTAGGCCCGGGTCGGGTCTCTCTACATAGACCTGGCTGTCCTGGAACTCACTGTGTAGACCAGGCTGGCTTCAACAACAGAGATCAGCTGGCCTCTGTCTCTCAATTTCCGGGATTAAAGTCATGTGCTGTTGTCGTGGGCCTTCTAGTAAACTAAATAACAATGGTATATAAATGCTATTACCTGACAGTCATGAAATTCAAGCAGAACATCAATGAACTTATAAACACCTTCAATTGTGCACATGTCCTTCTCAGAAGGAGGCTCTGAATTGTCAGTGATGGTGTATGTCATAGAGCAATGCAGCAGAATCAGGGGCTAAGCCTGAGCCTGTGTTTGAAGAATTTTTCTGTATTGACTGTAAGTTATGTCCCTGATGTTGTAAGAAGGGCATGAGATCATTCCTATGAACACTTTCAAATGTGGCTTTCACATAACACTGGGACCCAAATCAAGTGTGCTAACAATCTATGTCCATGCCTATGAATGTCCACATTGGATGTTTTCACTGTTCATGAGTGCCTGGCAGCCCCTCTCCCCTGTACTGCTGCTGCTGGCCTTTTAGAGCTAACTTCTCAGAGACTGAGTCAGCTTTCACAACTGAACCAGACGGCTTCACTTATAGGTCCCACTACACCACTGTCTTTCCATGTTTTTTTGGATATTCCCTGTTTTCTCTGGACAGTGAATTATGTATAGCTCAGAAGACAAGAATCCCTTCTCTTAATCTGCAATGAATAGCTACATCTGTGTCCTTTCCAGTCCCACAAACTCAGGCTACTTTCCCAAAGAATAGCTATCTTTGCCAAGTGCTCAGCTGTCTGTTGGTGTTGGGGCTACTAGCTATGACTACCAAACGCCAATATTTTAGTACTTGCCGAGGACAGATGGAGATGGATTGATTGACAGGCTCTTGTTTCTTCTTTGATCCTCCTTTCTGGTGGCTCCCTTTGTCTGGCTTTAACCAGGTTACAATCCACAGCCCCAGAGATTTTATGTAATAAGGGGAGCTGTGAGAGATATCCATGGATCCTGTGAGAAGGAGCAATAAATAAGATATCTTGAGTTTATTAGGCACATGAGGAAGAGGTACAGGGAGGTAGGAATAGGACAGGAGGAAAAAGCATGGTTGATTTGCAGAAGGGTCAGTTTGGGAGAGCCAAGAGAGAGATGTCTTCATAAAGGGAGCCATTTGGGGAATACATAGAAACCTGGTGCTGGGGAAACATCCAAGAACCCACAAAGATGACTTGATCTAAGCAGATGCAGAGATCCACAGCTAAGCACTGGGTCAAGATCCCAGTGCAGTCAAAGCGAGGGAGGAGGGATTATAGGAGCAAAGGGGTCAAGACTCTTATGAGGAAACCCACAGACACAGCCGATTCTAGCTACTGGGAACTCACTAATCATTTTAGATAAAAAATATCCAGAGATGACTGAAACTTTAGTCTCTGTGGTTCAATGGTTAGTTTTACTAATTGACACAAGTGGGCAATGAAGTGTGAGTACATAATAAATAGAATACAGCTGTACATAATAGTAACAGAAAAAGTCATGTGCAGCATAGTGTAGTGGGATTCAGGTGTCAGCTGATAAGGTCCTAAGACTCTTATCCAGGGTCCCGAGCTCCTGGAGGGGATGTGGCCAACCTGGAGGGGGTGTGGCCATCCCCATTGAGAAGGGGCTTCTGGGACAAGAAGCCCGCCTCCTGGTTCCTGGCTGTTGGAGAGACAGGATAGGAATCCATCATCTGTCCATCGCTCGTCCACCGGTCCAGACTCCTGTCCCTGTTCAGGTGCTACTATAAACTGTTACCTGTACCGTGACTGTTGGTTTATATTTTAATAAATATCAATCCTGCACTGGTGCCTTCTAAGTAAACTTCGCCTACAGAATAGAAATATAAAAGTATTATTAAATAAACATTTCAGTTAAAAGTTTTTAATTATAACACCTAGGCAAATTTTCAGTAACACATATGCTAGATTTTAGGTCTTTATGATTTCAATAAAGCTTCATAGAAAAGTGTGTGTGAATCCTCATTACAGAAAATATTACTGAAAAAAAAGACAATTAACCTAATCAAAAATTAAAAATCAAGATTCAAAGATTTATTTTTCAATTTACTGAAATATAAGCTGCTAAGGCTATAATTTTATTGCCTAATATCATTTAGTATATTTCCATCTGGACCATGATGATTAGAAGTGGAGCTCCAGAAATTTCCAATATACCCTTGAACTTCAATACTTCTGCCATCCAGTAGCTTATATTGGTTCTTGGATGACCATGGAAGGTATTAAGATATGGTTCACTTTCAAGCTCAACATATACTGGTGTCATATTTGCTTACGATATACATACATATTCGTTTATATTTTATCTCATTTTTTAAATTATAACAGGAAGTTGCTATATTGACTAGTCTGGTCTCATATTTGTGAGTGCCAATGATCTTCCTGTCTCAGCTTCTTTAGTATATGTGACTATTACAAATATACACTTCCACACTTAGCTCTGGACTATAATTTATGTCAGTGGTAGGTCATTTGATAAAAGACATATAAATTATTCTTACTCTAGATTATTTAGGGAAGGATGACAAAGAATTATACTTCTTCGATTCAGACTTGTTTTTCTATTTTTTTTCTATTCACATGGTTGAATTATAGATGGAGAATTTGTACATAAAGAGTCCTAATTATACTTTACATTAACATGATTCAAAACATGTCAAAAGACAACACCTCTTTTGCTTTGACATTTCTGCCTGTGACTCCCATACCCTGACATAGCAAATAAGGCTAATTTTTTTCTAAAATCACTCTGATGAGTTGAAAGAACAAATCTTTTGTTTCAAACATTTTTTTGGCAAACTAAAAGGACCCTAGCATATTTATAAATGTAAGCTTTGTGATGTGGGAATGTCCTCTATATGCTGTGAAAAAAGGACTGTTTGGGCCATTGCAGGCACTGTAGAAGTAGGTAGGGAAATCAGACCATAGGTGGGAGAAGGAGGGTGAAGTCAGAAGACACAAGATCCAGCCGCCCAAAGAAGCAACATGTAAAGTAACACAGATGGGCCACAGGCCTCGTGAAAGGACAGATCAAGGGAAATGGGTTGAATTAAGATAGAGCAGAATCCTGTTGCAACACATGGTGTCCAACGTAAGCAGAACACCCAGGTAAAGCCAGATAAAGCTTGAAAAGTATTCTAGAGCACAGAAATGGAGCAAAAAGTGTCTCTGAAGTTGGTCATGGTACAGAGACACTGTGGTGTTTGTTCTTGAATTTCAAAATGGTGCAGCTTAAATCAAGGCCAGATCTTGAAGTCTTACAGAAGGCTCGTATAAGCTTCAAGCTACATTTGATTGATTTAAGGTTCCTGTTCATATTGAACAAAAATGGAGAAGAGTCAAAGACAGCTTCTTAGTAGCAGCATTTTCTTGGGTCCACTGTGTTTGTTGGCAGTGAACAGAGAGATGGCTGCCTCAAGATTCTTGACTCAGCTTTATTGGAAAAAACTGTGTGGCCCTTTAGGAGGCCCTGCTGACAAATGCTTAAGTGGAGTGAGCACCTAAGAATCACCAGAGTTAGGTTGGTAACAGGTTTTCTGATATTTCATATTGCTTCTTAGAAATGGAAAGATATGCATGGCCCCAGCACCCCCACCATGTTGAGAAGTCGCCAAGAGGGGGCAGAGTCAGCAGTCAGGGACCTAAGCTGTGTTGTAGAGATGGGAGCTCTGGGACCATAGGTCTATGGGTCTGAACCTCTGGATGGATGGGGCCAGAAACCTCTTGGGATCAGATATTCAATCTTTGCTGTTTGGCCAAGACTATACAGGAAATACATTAGGCTGGATAATGTCTTCTCGAAGGATATTCAGTTTCTGATCTCTGGAATTTGTGATTGCCACGTTATGTGGTAAAGGAGAATTTATGGATAATGAGACTACCCAGGGTTTATTATGACACCCAGGTTTGACATTAAGTTATGAAGAAGGAATACAGTTTGTGAACTGAAGAGGGAAAGTGTAACACGGCTGCCTTGATGATGAAGGAAAGGGGCAGAAGTCAAGGAATGTAGCTATAGCTAAGCTCTCTCTAGCAATTGGGATTGGTAAATATCTTTGTTTTTTTTTTCATTCTTTGGGTTGCTATTTTGTTTAATTGACCAGTCCTTTGTCTTACAGAAGCTTCTAACTTTCAAGTGGTCCTATTTATTTACTGTTGCTCTCAGTGTCTGTGCCACTGGTGTTATATTTAGGAAGTGGAGATGCCCTTGCATTCAAAGTTATTTCCCACATTGTCTTCTATCAGGTTTAGTGCAACTGAGTTTATGTTGAGGTCTTTGATCCATTTGGGCTTGAGTTTTGTGCAGAGAGATGCAAATAGATCTGTTTGAATTCCTATATGGGCCACCATCCAGTTGGGCTAGTACCATTTGTTGAAAATGCCATCATTGTTCCATTGTATATTTTTGTCTCTTTGTCAAAATTCTGGTGTTTTTAGGTATGTGGATTAATGCCATGGTTTTCAGTTCAACATGCCCATTTTTTTTTATGTCAATAACAAGCTGTGTTTATTACTATAGCTCTACAGTAGAGCATGAGGTTGGCTATGGTGATGCCTCCAGAAGTTCCTTCATTGTGCAGGATTACTGTGGCATATACTATGTTGATCCTACCATTCCAACTCATGGGAAATCTTTCATTTTTTGATATTTCTTCAGTTTCTTTCTCCAAAACTTAGAACTGTTATCACACCAGTCTCTCATTTGTTTGGTTAGAGTTACCCCAAGATACTTTATATAGTTTGTGCCTATTGTGAAGGGTGATGTTTCCCTGATTTCTTTCTCAGCTCCTTTGTCATTTGTATATAGGAGGGCTACTGACTTTTTTTGTGTTAAAGTTGTATACTGCTACATAACTGAAGGTATTTATCAGCTGTAGGAGTTCCCCGGTAGAATTTTGGGGATCACTTATGTATACTATCATATCACAAGTATATATGGATAGTTTTGATGTGGGAATGTGTTTATGTATGATGTGAATCTCAATCTTTAAATAAAGGAGCTGTTTTGGGCCATGACAGGCACCATAGAAGAAGTAGGAGGAGAAATCAGAACATAGGTAGGAGAAGCAGGGCTGGAGTCGGGCAGATGGAGCTGAAGCCACCCAAGCAGCAACATGTAGAAGCTCAGGTGAGCCACGGGCCACATGGCAGACATATTAATAGAGATGGGTTGATTTAAGATATAAGAGCTAGCTAGCAATGTGCCAGAGACATAGGCCAAACAGCATGAAGTTAATATAAGCGTCTGAGTCATTTCTGGGGGTCTGAGAGGCAGGCGGCTGGGCGGCTAAGGGGTCTGGCACAGCGGGTCTGTGGGTCCAGGTCCCTGGCCGCCCAAGATCAAGAAACCCCACTACTACAGATGGCGCATCCAAAGTGGGTCAATTATCCACTTAATGCCTGAGAAAGTTTAAAAAGGGTTTTAGCAGAAACTGAGCAAAGGCAGATTCCAAATTGTGTATACGAAGCAGAAGCAGGTCTTTGTACAAAGAAAGCATGGAGGCCGAGTCACATTCAAAATGGCGCGGGTGGACTGGACTGGCAGCAGACAATGTAAGCTGCAATCAGGCGGGTTCCTGAACTCTCACAGAAGACTCAGTAGCATGTGATTGATTTTAGATTTCTGCTTATTTTGGACAAAAAGGAAACAAAGACGGTTTCTTAGTAGCAGCATTCTTGGGTGTGCTCTGTTTGCTGACCATGAACAGGGACGCGGTCCCTTTAAGAGAACTTACAGATTCAGCTTCCTTGGCAAAAAACTATGCAGCTCTTTTAGAGAGTGTATTTTAAAAGCTCTTATACTTAAAAGATGATTAAGGATTCACAATAAAACAGATTCAGTTGAAAGGAAAAACCTGTAAACAAGTTACAATGTATGTAAAAGGTACATAGGCTTCAGAGAGAAAAGAAAGAGGTTAGAAAAAGTCTTTAAAAAGAAAAATAGAGTATTAAAAATATAATAAGCCACATAAAGATGGAAAATAGACACAAAATCTGGATTTTGGTTGTTATTGTGTTTTAATTAATTTTTTAACTGTTAAGGAGCTAACTGCAGAAAGACAATGGATTGCAAATGCAAAGGCTACTAAGTTAAACAAGAATATATATTTTAAAGGTGTTTTGATTTTGAAATTTGTGTCTAAGGATTTATTGCTTTGGAAGGGTTTTGCTTTTGTTTCCGCAGAAGATGAGAACTTGTGGATTGCTTCCAGGCAAATATGGTTTCATCAACCAAGACCCCCTGAAAAAATCTCTGACGGAAGAGATGGCCATATCAGCTTCAGAGCTGCAGACTGATCCACCTCAACAACCATGAGACTTTCAACGCCCCTTAATCAGCAGGAAGTAGTAATGGAAAACTACGCCCAAATTCCCCAAAAATTGTTCCTAAATGTTGGTTTTCATTATAAATGGTTGATGGTCTAAAAAGAATAAGGGGATATGGTATATGAATGATTTTTTAAAAATTAGATTATTGAATTTACTTAAATCAGGAAATGAGCTATTAATCTCATAATGTTTTACATTGGTATGGATTTTGGTTTATTGATACAAATTTAAGGTCAATTCTCAGATGCTGTATGTATTTTCCTACTCTTGTTTAAGATAAGATTTTTATGTAACTGATTTTGAATTGTAATGTATAATTAGGAAATATATGTTAGATTTTTAGATATAACAGGATATATTTCAATTAGGTAGATAATCTTCAAATACATCTAAGACCTACAGAATATGGCATTTAAAATATTTTAAAAACTTAGATGTTTCTGGACAATGAGACAGATTTGTTCCTGGCAACACCAATCTTCTTCAAGAGAAAAATGGGCATCGAAGAAACTCCATATAGAGTCTACACTCTTTGTGGCAATGGTAAGCCACTGGAGAAGAACCTGTTCTTATATTGACTGCTTGACAGTATGCTGTTTAAACTGGACATACAGGTTCCATAGGAAAGTGACCTCTGAACTTTGGCAGAACAAACCGAGATGGTCATTCAGGTTCCTGCTTTGCAGAGAAAACTGTCAGACATTCTTCAGGACTCGAGTAGAAGCAACTGATGAACTGTACCAGAATAGGCAGAGCAGATTTCCTGCTTCACTGAAATGAAAAGAGACTCTGGGCCTATAGGCTGAAGATGGATGCCCCAACTTTATAAAGAAACTTTGGGTGACTGTCCAGGCATATAGGTGTCATTTCTGTCCTTTCTAGATTTTAGAAGTCGCTTACACTTCTGGTTTACTTAGATAAATATATCCTTCTGTGGTCTTTGATGTAGTTGAAGATTAGATAGTTATAGGTACAGTTTTTCTTAGTCATTTGAATGGTATATTACATATGAAACTTTAGATTCATAAAGATAAAGTAGATGATAGAGTATTTTCTTTAATTTTGCTAAATACAAATAGACTAGATATTGTAACTGTAATTCTTTCTTAATAGCTATCTTGTTATATATAATTTTGCTATGTTAAAATTGAAACCTTCCTTTTTGATTAGACAGAAAGGGGGAAGTGATGTGCGAATGCGTTTATGTATGCTGTGAATCTCAGTCTTTAAATAGAGGAGCTGTTTTGGGCCATGGCAGGCACCATAGAAGAAGGAGGAGGAGAAATCAGAACATAGGTAGGAGAAGCAGGGCTGGAGTCGGGCAGACAGGGCTGAAGCCACCCAAGGAGCAACATGTAGAAGCTCAGGTGAGCCACAGGCCACATGGCAGACAGATTAATAGAAATGGGTTGATTTAAGGTATAAGAGCTAGCTAGCAATGTGCCCGAGCCATAGGCTAAACAGCGTGAAGTTAATATAAGCGTCTGAGTCATTTCTGGGGGTCTGAGAAGCAGGCGGCTGGGCGGCTAAGGGGTCTGGCACGGCAGGTCTGTGGGTCCAGGTCACTGGCCTCCCGAGATCAAGAAACCCCACTACTACATAGTTTGACTTCTTTCTTTCCAATTTATATATCCTCTTGATGTCTATAGTAAATAATTGTGGAGGAGGGGATAGCCTCTTATTGTTCCTGATTTTATTGGAATCACTTTGAGTTTCTCTGCATTTAGTTTGATGTTGGCTCTCAGCTTGCTCTATATAGCCTTTATTAGGTTTAGATATGTTCCTTGTATCCAAGATGTCTCCCAGACCTTTGTCATAAAGGGGTACTGAATTTGTCAAAGGCTGACATGATCATGTGGGTTTTTTCTTTCAGTTTGTTTATGTGGTGGATGACATTAATAGATTTGTGTATGTTGAACCATCCCTGCATCTCTGGGATGAAGCCTGTTTGATCATGTTGAATAATTAATTTAGGTGTTCTTGAATTCACTTTGCCAGTACTTTGTTGAATAATTTTGCTTCAATGTTCATGAGGGAGATTGATCTGTAATTCTCTTTCTTTGCCATACTGTTGTGTGGTTGGGTATCAGTGTGCCTAGAGCCTTGTAAAAAGAGTTTGTCAATGTTCTCTCTGTTTCTGTTTTCTTGAAAACTTTGAGGAGTGGTACTACCTCTTCATTGAAATTCTGGCGGAATTCTGTCCTGAAACCATATGTTAGTGGGATGTTTTTACTTGGAAAAAATTTTGATGACTGCTTCGATTTCATTGGGATTCATGGGTTAATTTAAATTGATTATCTGATCTTGATTTCAGTTTGATAGGTGGAGCCTATCCAGAAAATTGTTCATTTGTTTTAGATTTTTCAATTTTGTGGAGTAGAAATTTTTCTAAGTATGACCTAGTGATTTTCTGGATTTCTCAGTGTCTCTTGTTATAGCTCCCTTTTCATTTCTAATTTTGTTCATTTGGATGTCACCTCTCTGCCTCTAAGTTCGTTTGGATAAGAGTTGGTCTGTCTTGTTGATTTCCTCCATGAATCAACTCTTTATTTCATTGATTCTTTGTACTGTTCTCTTTGTTTCTCTTTTATCGATTTAAGCTCTCAATGTAATCCTGGCAGCTAGTCCTCCTGGGTGAGTTTGCTTCTTTTTATTCTAGAGCTTTCTGGTGTGCTATTAAGGTGCTAGTGTGAGAATTCTCTCTACTTTCTTTATACTGGTTTTTAGTGCTATGAACTTTCCTCTTAGCACTGCTTTCATTGTGTCCCACAATTTTGGGCATGCTGTGGATTCATGTTCATTGAATTCAAGGAAGGCTTTAAATATTTCTTTATCTTTTGACCCAGTGATAAATCAAATGAGCATTGTTGAATTTTTATGAGTTGGTAGTCTTTCCCCAGATCCAAGATTTCAATATTGTCAGCATATCTCTCTTGACATATACTCATCCATCTCTTCTTACTAATTCAGGTTTCCTTTCTCTGGCCTAATTTCATGTTTTTGCTCTCTTTGCTTTGTAGTTGTGAAGTATAAATTATTTTGAGAATTTCACATGAGTGCTATATTTACTTCATGTTCACCTCTGTCCAACTCCTCACAACCAGTTCACTCTCAAATACATGACCTCTCATTCCATAATTGCTTTTGTCACATATAGACTTATATTACATAAACCTACTGAGTCCATGTACTGTTGCTCACCTGTGTATGTGTTTAAAGTTGACATTTGGGGATTGGACATGATTTTCTCTCGCTCTGAAGCCACTGGTTGCTTATAGCTCTTTATCTAGGGGTGGGGACTTATGAGATTTCCCCCATTAGCAATGGTATACTGACTGGTATTATCCTTCTGCAAGTCCATATGTCAGCCTTTCTGTTGAGATTTTAAGAGTACAGCATCCTTCTCAGGGCTAGAAGAAACTATCTAGCAGAGGACATCTCAGTCCTGTTTCCTACAATCTTGTGACTCTTCTTTCTCTATATTCCCTGAGCTTTAAGTGCAGGGGTTGCATGGTAGATATATATAATCCTTGGAACTGGTCAACTTTCTTGGGAAGGTGTCATGAACTCAATACAAATTAGAATATTCTGAGAAGAAGCAATCTCCGCTGAAGAACGACCTCTATCAGAATTTCCTGTGGCATGTCTGTGAGAAATTTGCTTTATTAAAAATACTGTTTAGAAACATTGAGATGAATATAATCAAAGTTGTCTTATATTCCTGCAGGCCACTTAGTTCCAAATAATCACACAACGGCTTATATCAATTATAAGCTGTTTGGCCTATTGCTCAAGCTTATTACTTGTTTGTTAACTTTTACTCTTAAACTTGTCCATCTTTCTTATCTATATTTAGTTGTGTGGCTTGGAACCTTTGCTCAGCTGAGCATTCTCACCTTTCTTTTACTGAAAGAAACTAGTGGAGCAGCAGTTACTGTAATATTAAGGCTCCAAGTCAATTATTTGAGTATGAGCTACAGGGTATTTGGTATTTTAGAGTTTCTGGCGGGATAGAAAATACACAGTACAGGCGACTCAGTAAATTAAGGGAAAAGTAGAGTGTGATGCATGAACTGAATTTGCGTCCCATGGGCAGAATTTTTCCACTGACACATAGATCTTGTCAGAATATAAATATCAAGTAGATGAGTTCTGATAAAAAGAGGATATATCCAGGTGGGTTTGGTGGCTTGCATATAATTCCAAACATGAAATGCTATGGCAGGATCACTCTGGCAAGGAGGATAGTTACACTATCTGTATTGGTGAGCTCTGGTGTGGAGTGAGAGGTCTTGTCTCAGTAAATAAGATAGAAACATGATTATGGATGGTTCCAGATATCAGCTTCAGGACACACACACAAACACAAACACAACAGGGGCACATGTATATACACCACACATGAAAAACTGAGCACTTTCCTAATGTGCAGCAAACATCCTAATAAGGACATTTCTGCACTGAACATGAGGGCTCAGTAATAGAGACATCATAATGTCTATGTTGTAACAAAGACCTCTCCTGAGGAGCAGAGATAAATACAGGGTCAGCTAAGTGGTTTGGTTATTTTGAGAGAGCCTGCCTAGAAGAAAGGTGGAGCGCAGCCAAACTCATCAAGTGAGCATGGCTGGGAACAGGGAAAGAAGACAAAAGGGATCCCGCTCCCCAAGAGCCGAGCTTCAACATCCTGTCAACCAAAGACGACAACATGCATCCCACTCCACAAGAGCCGAGCCTCAACGTCCTGTCAACCAAAGAAGAGGACATGCATCCTGCTCCCCAGGAGCCGAGCTTCAATATGCTGTCAACCAAAGAACAGGACAACATGTATCCTGCTCCCCAAGAGCCGAGATTCAATATCCTGTCAACGAAAGAACAGGACAACAGGTATCCCGCTCCCCAAGAGCCGAGCTTGACTATCCTGTCAACCAAAGAAGAAGACATGTATCCCGCTCCACAAGAGCCGAGCTTCAATTTCCTGTGAGCCGCATAGACCGCTTCCTGCGACAGGGGAACTATTCCCAGCGCCTGAGCTCCACTTCACCCGTCTTCCTAGCCGGTGTCCTCCAGCATGTGACCTCCAACATCCTGGAGTTGGCTGGCGAGGTGGCCCACAGCAGTGGCAAGAAGCGCATCGCCCCAGAACACCTGTATCGAGTGCTCCAGGACAACGTGCAGCTCAAACAGCTCTTAAAAGAGGACACCAAGTCCGTGGGTGACCAGATAGGAGACCACGAAGACAACTGAAGACGCTGGGTCTCAGAGGCTGGAGGGTCCACCACCCTTCCCACCCTTCAGCCTCAACCAGGCAGCGTCCCACTAACTAAGGGGCTAATCACACAAATAAACATCAAAACAGAAGCCAATCACTGTGTCGCCTTTTCATTTGTCATTTTGAGCTAGAAAAACACCTGGGAGGGTGGTGGTGGCGTTGGAGCTGTGGTCAGTGTGGGGATTTGAATTCCAGGGGAAGTCGTTTCTAGCATGGACTATGTGGCCAGGGGTCTTGGTGGGAGGAGGAGGTGGTCAAGGGAGAAGAAGAGGGCCTGGTGAGAGGAAGGGGGCCTGGTTTGTCAACACAGGTGGCCGTGGGGAGGACTGGGCTGTGGCACAGGGCAGAGAAGCCGTCTCTGCAGGTTGTGAGCACAGATAATCTTGGGAGCCCAGGAACCTGGCTTCACAATCCCAGTGCAGTGCTAACTGGAGGAGGGTGGATGAAGACAGGGACTGGGGTAGGAAAGGCTTCTTTGGAGATAAGATCTCAGGTCAGAAGGTAATGATAGGCCATGGGAAGTGGCACACTTTGGGAGTAACCTTCAAGGGTCAGGAGCTTCAAAGGGAGCACTGAAAAATGAAGAATAAGAAGAAGATGGAGGAGGAGGTGGAGCAGGAGCAAGAGGAGGAGGAAACACACAAAATAGGAAATAGAGTGTGGGGATTTAATACAGTTTCAGAAGCTTTGGAGATATCAGAGGGAATCTACCCACAGTCTAAGTAGGGGGTTAGTAAAAGCTCCAGAAGTCCCAGAGCTCTAACCACAGTCATCTAGGAAAATCAGAGTGGCGATTTAAACCTTTAATCCCAGCACAGGGAGTATCCTGGGAGTGGTGACCTACACCCTTATTCCTAACTGAGTCAAGGTCACTTCAAATTAGAAGGAAGTCTAGGCTCCCAAGCAGGTGTGTTGGGGCCATGCCTTAATTACTGAAAGAATACTTAAGACAGGATTCAAACACAGAGAGAGCCATTCCAAGGTAATTGAGGCTGAGGAAGCTATAAGACAGATGGGTAAGATCTTACTGTGGTGTTTATTCCCTCTAGTATCTCCAACTTCTTCAGAGATCTATCCCTGAGTCTCATTCATTCGCGTGACAATTGGCGTCCAACTTTGGGGCACAAATTTCTCTCCTCCCTACCCAAAAAACTGCACTTGCAGGCCAGAACAACACGTGGCCGGAGGAGTAGTTACTAGTGGCTAGGCTTTCCATTCTAGGTTAGCCTCCAGCCTTAGGCATACTGGCCACACGTGTTTCTGTTTCACCTTCATCTAGGGTAAATCTTTCAGACAGTGGCCTCTTTAACCTGGTGGGTTGTTTCTTTTTCCTTTTTGGACCTCTCCTTGGGTTGCTATCACACTAGGTAGCTGCCCCACTTCACAATCATCAACGAACAATAACAGTAAGTAACTCATTTTTTTTTTTAAAAAAAAAAGAGGGAATTTGTTTAAAGCAATGGAGGATAATTGGTCATACTGTAACCTCTTGTTAGATGATTTGCTATTAAAACCAGTAAAGGAAAATATAAATAAGATAGATGGAAATATCATAATGTTTATCATACTATTTACTATGAATATTTATTGTTTGATATCACAGAAAAAGTTGACTAATGTAAATCCAAAGAAAAAGGTCTTTAAAAAGCCTGTTAAAAGAGAACACAAAGATGCTCAAATTCAGAGGAATATGAAGAACCAAATTCAGTAAGGTCATCTAAAATTAGACAAAAACAGGCAACATTACTATACCCAATAACCTTCAAAAAAATGAAGGATGAAAGAGAAGCTAGCTGGGCTCCAGTAAAAATATTAGAACTACAGAGAGTAAAGGAAGGAATTGTATCATATGGAATGCATTCACCATTTGTTAAGCAAATGCTGAACTCCTGGTCATGCTGTAACCGGGTCACCCCTAAAGATTGGTTGGATATGGTTACAGCCGTACTTGAGGCAGGGACGCTCATGCAATTCAAGTCATGGTGGAGGGAGGAGGCTAAAACAGAACAAAGAAACAGGGCCAGAGGCATAGAAGACCAACTCCTTGGGGAAGGAGATTATGGCGATATTGAAAGGCAGTCATTATACAGTGACCATCTTCTGGATTTATGTCGCATGGCAGCTTTAAATGCTCGGGACCGTATTGAAGAAATAGGGGAAAAAAGTGAAACATTTACAAAACTAATGCAAAGTTTCAAAGAAACTTTTACAGATTTTTTGCACAGATTAACCACAGCAGTAAACAGAATGGTGCCAGACTCAGAAGCCAGGCAAATAATCATTGAATCACTGGTTTTTGAGAATGCCAATGCACAATGTAAAAAAAAAATACTTAGACCTTTAAAAGCAAGGTCAGCACCTTTGGAGGATTGGATTCGTGAGACAATTAATATGGAGTCTTATGAGAGTGATGATAACTGGGTAGGAGAGCTTATTTCAAGAGGTATGAGAAAAAATCAAAAT
This sequence comes from Phyllotis vaccarum, assembly GCA_033318265.1. Classification (NCBI taxonomy): domain Eukaryota; kingdom Metazoa; phylum Chordata; class Mammalia; order Rodentia; family Cricetidae; genus Phyllotis; species Phyllotis vaccarum. The sequence continues at coordinate 127,154,472 of JARWLC010000013.1, forward strand.
GTCAAATGTTATAATTGTGGAAGGGAAGGTCACATTAAAAGAGATTGTAAACAAGGGGTTCCCAGAAACAATAATCCCAAGAGAACACCCCTCCCTTCTGGAATATGCAGAAGGTGTGGAAAAGGAAGACATTGAACTAATGAATGCAGGTCAACAAGAGACAGACAAGGGAACTTTCTGCCCTTGAGAAATGCTCCTAGGGGGTTTCAAAAACCCCTAGGTCAGGTAACTTTCTGCCCTAGGGAAACGCCCCAAGGGGGCTTTCAAAAGCCCCCATATCAAGTCCAATCTAGTCTTACCCTGCCATTGTGGAGGAAACACCTTCCCAGAACAATTAAAAAGGTTAAAACCTATTTTAAAAAGACACACTAACTGGAAAAATAGAAAATTTACAGAAAAAGAAAAAAACTCAGGAAAAAATATAAAGCAAATATTTTGGCAAAATTCTATCAATGAGCAAAGGCCAAAATTAAAAGTACAGATAAATGATGTTATTATTGAAGGCTTATTAGACATGGGCATGGATGTATCCATAAATTCACCTGAGTCATGGCATCCAAGTTGGCCCCTACAGGAGGTAAATTTTCAGTTTTGGGGTATTGTACCAATATCCCAGGTAAAACAGAGTGCAAGATGGCTTGAATGTATAGGACCAGAAGGACAGAGAGGAATATTAAAGCCATATGTGGCTGATATAGCTATAAATTTAAGGGGAAGAGATTTACTGCAACAGTGAAACATAAAGATTAATATTCCTCCAAATAAAGAAATAAGCCATGATCTAGCACATGGTTCCAGAAGAAATATCAAAAGATATTATGAAAAACAGTCACAGACCATTCAGGTTATGAACAAGGCAAAACAGCTGCTGATCTTTCAAAAACACCCACAGCACTACCTCTAAAATGGCTAACAGAGAAGCCTATATGGGTTCATCAATGGCCTCTAACAAAAGAGAAATTGCAGGGCTTAGAACAGCTGTTACAGGAACAGTTAGATGCTCAGCATATAGAAGAATCAACCAGCCCTTGGAATTGTCCTGTATTTGTTATTAAGAAGAAATCTGGAAAGTGAAGAATGGTAACAGACCTAAGGGCAATAAACAAGGTGATCCAGCCAATGAGCTCTCTACAATCTGGGATTCCTTTGCATTCTCTATTACCTAAAGAATGGCCTACTATAGTTATTGGTTTAAAAGACTGGTTTTTTTACAATACCTTTACAAGAACAAGACAAAGAAAAATTCGCCTTTACAGTGCCCACTTATAATAATTCTCAGCCTGTAAAGAGATTTCAGTGGAGGGTCCTCCCTCAAGGAATGCTGAATAGTCCTACTCTGTGCCAGTATTTTGTTTAAAAGCCAATAAAACAAATACACAAGAAATTCCCACAATCTATAATTTATCATTATATGGATGACATCTTGTTGGCCGATTCAAATATTGATACGTTGGAAAAACTTTTTGTAGAAGTAAAAAGAATATTTTCTGCTTGGGGATTACAGATTGCCCCAGAAAAAATACAAAGATTGGGATTCCATTAATTATTTAGGATATAAAATAGGCCAAGAGAAAATTAGACCCCAAAAGGTACAGATCAGGAGAGATAGATTAAAGACACTTAATGATTTCCAAAGACTACTAGAAGACATTGACAACTTACGACCGACTATTGGACTTAAAAATGATGAACTAGATAATCTGTTCAAAACGTTAAATGGGGACAAGGACTTAAATAGTACAAGAGAGTTGTCACCTGAAGCTGAGAAAGAACTCACTTTGGTGGAAAAAAAAATTACAAGAGGCACACGTGGATCGTGTGGATCCAGACCTCAATTGCATTCTAGTTATCTTGCCCTCTAAGCATTCTCCTACAGGAATTTTAATGCAAAGGGGAAATGTTATATTGGAATGGATATTTCTTCCACATAAACCAAGAAAAAAGTTAAAGACATACATGGAAAAGATATCTTAACTTATTTTTAAAGGAAAATTAAGACTTCGTCAACTGACAGGAATGGACCCAGCAGAAATTATTGTACCTTTAACTAATGAAGAAATTGACCAATTATGGGTAGAAAGTGAGCCTTGGCAAAGAGCCTGCAGTAATTTTTTGGGAGATATTATCAACAAATATCCTAAAAGCAAAAGAATTGAGTTTATAAAGAAAACTGATTGGATTCTCCCTCGTATTGTACGAGATAAACCAATTTCCGGAGCTCCTACATTTTATACCGTTGCAAACAAATCAGGAAATCCTGGTTACAAATCAGAACATCTAAGTAAAGTGATTCAAAGCCCTTATAATTCTGTTCAAAAGTCAGAATTATATGCCATCGTGATGGTGTTAATGGATTTTACAGAACCACTTAATATAGTCACTGACTCTCAGTATGCCAAAAGAGTTGTTCTACACACTGAAACAGCTGATTTTTATTAATGATGAATCAGAATTAACTTTATGATTTATTCAGTTACAAGGAATAATCAGGACTAAAAATCATCCCTTCCATATAACAAATATTCGATCCCATACAGGTCTGCCAGGTCCTTTAGCACAAGGTAATGATGAAATTGATAAATTATTAATAGGAAATGTACTAGAGGCCTCAGAATTTCATAAAAAGCATCATGTTAATTGTAAAGGATTAAAAAAAGATTTCTCTATCACTTGGGAACAAGCCAAAGAAATTGTAAAAAGTGTCCCACCGGTTCTTTCTATAACCAAATTCCATTGCCAGCAGGAACTAATCCTAAAGGTATACATAGAAATGAAATCTGGCAGACGGATATATTTCATTTTACAGAATTTTGGAAATTAAGATATGTCCATCATACAATAGATACATTCTCAGGATTTCAATGGGCAACTGCTTTGAGTTCAGAAAAGGCTGATTCTGTAATCACATATTTGCTAGAAGCTATGTCCATCATGGGAATGCCTGCACAAATAAAGTCTGACAATGCTCCAGCATATGTCTGTACTAAAATTAAACAATTTTTTGCTTATTATAATATAAAGCATATTACAGGAATACCACACAATCCTACAGAGCAAGAAGTCATAGAGAGATCAAATTGAACTTTAAAGTATGTGTTAAATAAACAGAAAGGAATAACAAAGACCCCCAGAGATAGAGTACATAGTGCTTTATTAACTTTGAATTTTCTCAATGCTAATGACAAAGGAATAACAGCTGCTGAAAGGCATTGGACCATAGAAAAAAAACAGCTGAACTAAATCAGCCTATTTACTTCAAAGATGTACTAACCTCTGAATGGAAGCCAGGGTATGTGCTCTGTTGGGGAAAGGGTTTTGCATTTATTTCCACAGGTGAGGAAAAGATATGGATACCATCAAAATTAATAAAGTCTCAAACCGAACCAGAGACACTTCATCAAACTAAGAGTTGATAGCTCATCTACCCATATTACAATTCTTTCAGTTGTAAATAAAAACAAAGGGTTGGGGAAGGTTTCTGTTCTTGTATTCACAGGAAATTGGAAATACCCATCTTCAAGAAGTTAAAAGGCCTTGGACATCCAGACATCTAAAGCAAAAAAGAGGCTATACAGGAAAATTTGCAAACAAAAGAATATGGTAACTATTGGTGCTAGTATACGTGATAGGGTAAAATCTCATTACTTAACCTTTACAAAATCTTTTTTATTAGCTAAAGTCCCAGTTTAATTATAATTAAAAGCTGGCTTTAGAGTTGGATTGTGGCTCTCTCCTTCTCTAAACTCAAGCATACTTGTTAAAGGAAAATAAAAAAAATCTCTGTATCATATCAGAAGAGCCACCTGATATGGGACAGAAGAATAACAAAAAATAAGGGACTATTCTATTGTTACTAATCCTATGCTCAATAAATTGTTATATGTTTAGTTTCCTGTACATTGTGTTGGTTTTTAGTCTCTTATCAGTTTTCTGCAGTGTTCCAGGACAAGGCCTATTTGCAAACTTGAAATATCCAAAAAGATGGGGCCCCACAATGATGGTATCACATGAACTCTGACAAAGCCACTAGGCTGACAAATATCAATCAAAGATCAATCAGATTTGGACTACAAATTGCTCACGACAATTTTGTAGCAGCTCCATGAGATGAACCAGCTTCACAGACTACTATGACCAGGACTTGAGACAAGCTGTGTGCTTTCCTGTTATGCAAGACTGGACAACAAATGACAGAGATACTTAGTTCAGGACTTGACATCTAACAAAACTTTTCTTTCAGGATCTCCAAAAGATGCCATCGTCCCCAGTCAGCAGGAAGTAAACTTAAGAACACAATGCCCACACTCCCAAGTGGTGGGGTGGGTTAGTTTTGGTTTTGAAGTGGTGGGGTGGTTTGGTGTTGGTTGTTCAATCAGTTATGGATGATTGTCATTGTTTAGGTTAATTGATTAAAAATTGTTCATGGTTATGGTTAGAAAAAAGTTAATCAAGAATGATTAGATTTATGATTTGTGTTTAAAAAATATAAAGAAAAGGGGGATACAGATATATAGGATATAAGGATAGATTATGGAATCTTCTTTTAAAAGAATTTGCTAACTTTAAATATTTTACATTGCATTGGTTTTCTGTATACAAATTGTGTATCTTATAATTAATTGTGTCATTGTACAAATATTTCTATGCTTGTTGCAAGTAGAATACTTAATCTGTTTATCTAACATTGTAATCCAAATTGCTAGTCCATGAAAGTTTTTATTTCCAATTAATTAGAATATAAAGCAATGCAAGTCAGTAGTTAGACATTACATTCAGACATAGTCATGTTAGATATGTTTTCAAGGTCAAACAAATATATTTTAGATAAACAGGTCTTCTTCAAAAAATTCAGAGATCCATAGAATATGGCATTTAAAATATTTTTAGAACTTCAAGACTTTTTCTGGACAGTGAGACAGGTCTGCTCCTGGCAGCCCCAATATACTTCAGGAGAAAAAAAAAAGCATTGAAGAAACTCCATATGGAATCTACTTTCCTTGTGGCAACAGTTAGTCATTGGACAAGAACCTGTCCCTGTATTGACTGCTTAACAGTGTGCTATTTAAACTGAACATGCAAGTTCCCTCAGAAAGTGACCTTTGAACTTTGACAGAACAAGCTGAGATGGTCCTTCAGGTTCCTGTTTTTCAAAGAAAACTGGTAGAGGCTCTTGGCATGCTGGGCCTGGATCTTCCTAGAGTTGGGTTGCTTGGGAATGTAGTCAAAAGTGGTGGTAAACTCCATCTAAAACTAAATAACGGCACGAGACCAATAACCAAGGGAAAGTTGAAAATAAATTGAAGAGAGTCCTCAATCTTCAGGACACAAGGAGAAATGACTGAACTACACCAAAATGGGCAGAGCAGATTTTCTGCTTCATTGACATAAAAAGAGACTCTGGGCCTGTAGGCTGAAGATGGATGCCCCAATTTTATAAAGGAACTTTGGGTGACTGTCCAGGCAGATAGGTGTCATCTCTGTCATTTCTAGTTTTTGGAAGTTGCTTGCACTTCCTAGTTACTTCGATAAATATTATTCCCTTCTTGGGTCTCTGAGCTATAGTTACAGTTTTCTAATGACAGTTTTAGAAAAGAAACTTTGAAGGTAAAACTTATAAGTTTTAGAGATATCAAAATAATAGCTTTTAATTAGAAAGGAAATGAATTAGGTATAATCCTTTGGACTCATCAAAATAGGATAATTAATGAAATATTTTATTGGAATTATCAATTGTTAATGGACTGGACAATACTCATTTATTGTTTGTCTATATTGTATATAATTATTGTACCTATTGTATATTATTTTTCTTATGTTAGCTATCACCTTCTTTTTTTAATTTGACACAAAAGGGGATATATGGGGATTTAACAAAGTTTCAGAAGTTTTGGATATATCAGAGGGAATCTACCCACAGTCTATGTGGGGGGTTAGTAAAAGCTCCAGCAGTCCCAGAGCTCTAACCACAGTCAGTCTAGGAAAATCAGAGTGGTGATTTAAACCTTTAGTCTCAGCACAGGGAGTATCCTGGGAGTGGTGACCTACACCCTTATTCCCAACTGAGTCAAGGTCACTTCAGATTAGAAGGAATTCTAGGCTCCCATCAGGTGTGGTGGGGGCAAGCCTTAATTACTGAAAGAATACTTAAGACGGGATTCAAACACAGAGAAAGCCATTCCAAGGTAACTGAGGCTGAGGAAGCTATAAGACAGCTGGGTAAGATTTGACTGTCTTGTTTATTCCCTCTAGTAATCTCCAACTTCTTCAGAGATCTATCCCTGAGTCTCATTATTTCCTGTGACAATAGAGTCTGTGTTTTATTTTCTTTTTAAAATGCTTGCCTTGTTCTAAAAGGATTTACACAAGAGTAAGTAGGTAACATACTAAGGTGCTGGGTGGAATATATTGTGTACATGGTTTGATATTCTTTTTATTTAGGCCCTGGTCTCTCTACATAGCCCTGGCTGTCCTGGAACTCACTGTGTAGACCAGGCTGACTTCAACAACAGAGATCAGCCGGCCTCTGTCTCCCAATTTCTGTGATTAAAGTCACATGGCCCTAGTCGTGGGCCTTCTGGTAAACTAAATAACAATGGTATATAAATGCTATTACCTGACAGTCATGAAATTCAAGCAGAACATCAATGAACTTATAAACACCTTCAATTGTGCACATGTCATTCTCAGAAGGAGGCTCTGAATTCTCAGTGATGGTGTATGTTATAGAGCAATGCAGAATCATCAGAGGCTAAGCCTGAGCCTGTGTTTGAAGAGTTTTTCTGTATTGACTATAAGTTATGTCCCTGATGTTGTAACAAGGGCATGGGATCATTCCTATGAACACTTTCAAATGTGGCTTTCAGTTAACACTGGGACCCAAATCAAGTGTGCTAACAATCTATGTCCATGCCTGTGAATGTCCACATTGGATGTTTTCACTGCTCATGAGTGCCTGGTAGCCCCTCCTCGCTGTACTGCTGCTGCTGGCCTTTTAGAGCTAACTTCTCAGAGACTGAGTCAGCTTTCACAACAGAACCAGAAGGCTTCACTTATAGGTCCCACTACACCACTGTCTTTCCATGTTTTTTTGGACATTCCCTGTTTTCTCTGGACAGTGAATTATGTATAGCTCGGAAGATAACAATCCCTTCTCTTGATTTCCAATGAATAGCTACATCTGTGTCCTTTCCTGTCCCACAAACTCAGGCTAATTTCCCAAAGAATAACTATCTTTGCCAAGTGCTCAGCTGTCTGTTGCTGTTGGGGCTATTGGCTATGACTACCAAAAGTCAATATTTTAACACTTGCCGAGGACAGATGCAGGTGGAGATGGATTGATTGACAGGCTCTTGTTTCTTCTTTGATCCTCCTTTCTGGTGGCTCCCTGTGTCTGGCTTTGAACCAGGTTACAATCCACGCCCCAGAGATTTTATGTAATAAGGAAACCTGTGAGAGAGACATCCATGGATCCTGTGGGAAGGAGCAATAAATAAGATCTCTTGAGTTTATTGGGCACATGAGGAAGAGGTACAGGGAGGTAGGAACAGGACAGCAGGAAAAAGCAAGGTTGAGTGGCAGAAGGGTCAGTTTGGGAGAGCCAAGAGAGAGATGTCTTCATAAAGGGAGCCATTTGGGGAATACATAGAAACCTGGTGCTGGGGAAACATCCAAGAACCCACAAAGATGACTTGATCTAAGCAGATGCAGAGATCCACAGCTAAGCACTGGGTCAAGATCCAGTGCAGTCAAAGCGAGGGAGGAGGGGTATAGGAGCAAAGGGGTCAAGACTATTATGAGGAAACCCACAGAGACAGCCGACTTCAGCTACTGGGGACTCACTCATCATTTTAGATACAAAATTATCCGGAGATGACTGAAACTTTAGTGTGTGTGGTACAATGGTTAGTTTTATTAATTTACACAAGTGGACAATGAAGTGTGATTACATAATAAATAGAATACAACTGGACATAATAGTAATAGAAAAAAGTGATATGCACAATAGAAATATAAAACTATTATTAAAGGATTATTTCAGCTAAAAATTTTTAACTGTAATGGCTAAGCAAATTTTCAGTAACACATATGCTAATTTTTAGGGCTGTATGATTTTAATAAAGCTTCATAGAAAACTATGTGTGAATCCTCATTCAAATATTACAGAAAAAAATTGACAATTAACCTAACAAAAAATTACAAATCAAGATTCAAAGATTTATTTTTCAATTTACTGAAATATAAGCTGATAAAGTTATAATATTATTGCCTAATATCATTTGGTATATTTCCATCTGGCCCATGATGATTAGAAGTGGAGCTCCAGAAATCTCCCATATAAACTTGACCTTCAATACTTCTGCCATCCAGTATCTTATATTGTTTCTTGGATGACCATGGAAGGTATGAAGATATGGTTCAATTTCAAGCTCATTACATATGCTGGTGTCATATTTACTTATCATATACACACATATACTTTTATATTTTATATCATTTATTTTATTATAACAGGAAGTTGCTATATTGCCTAGTCTGGTCTCATATTTGTGAGCGCCAATGCTCTTCCTGTCTCAGCTTCCTTAGTATATGTGACTATTAGAAGTATACACTTCCACACTTAGCTCTTGACTATAATTTATGTCAGCGGTAGGTCATTTGATAAAAGACATATAAATTATTCTTACTCTAGATTATTTAGGGAAGGATGACAAAGAATTATACTTCTTCAGTTAAGACTTATTTTTCTATTTTTTTTCTATTCACATGGTTGAATTATAGATGGAGAATTTGTACATAAAGAGTCCTAATTATACTTTACATTAACATGATTCAAAACATGTCAAAAGACAACACCTCTTTTGCTTTGACATTTCTGCCTGTGACTCCCATACCCTGACATAGCAAATAAGGCTAATTTTTTCTAAAATCACTCTGATGAGTTGAAAGAACAAATCTTTTGTTTCAAACACTTTTTGGCAAACTAAAAGGACCCTAGCATATTTATAAATGTAAGCTCTGTGATGTGGGAATGTCCTTCTATATGCTGTGAAAAAAGGACTGTTTGGGCCATTGCAGGCACTGTAGAAGTAGGTAGGGAAATCAGAACATAGGTAGGAGAAGGAGGGTGAAGTCAGAAGACACAAGATCCAGCCGCCCAAAGAAGCAACATGTAAAGTAACACAGATGAGCCACAGGCCTCGTGAAAGGACAGATCAAGGGAAATGGGTTGAATTAAGATAGAGCAGAATCCTGTTGCAACATATGGTGTCCAACGTGGGCAGAACACCCAGGTAAAGCTGGATAAAGCTTGAAAAGGATTCTAGAGCACAGAAAGGGAGCAAAAAGTGTCTCTGAAGTTGGTCATGGTACAGAGACACTGTGGTGTTTGTTCTTGAATTTCAAAATGGTGCAGCTTAAATCAAGGCCAGATCTTGAAGTCTCACAGAAGGCTCGTATAAGCTTCAAGCTACATTTGATTGATTTAAGGTTCCTGTTCATATTGAACAAAAATGGAGAAGAGTCAAAGACAGCTTCTTAGTAGCAGCATTTTCTTGGGTCCACTGTGTTTGTTGGCAGAGAACAGAGACATGGCCACCTAAAGAGATGCTTCTTGACTCAGCTTTATTGGCAAAAACTGTGCGGCCCTTTAGGAGGCCCTGCTGACAAATGCTTAAGTGGAGTGAGCACCTAAGAATCACCAGAGTTAGGTTGGTAACAGGTTTCATGATATTCCATATTGCTTCTTAGAATTGGAAAGATATGCATGGCCCCAGCACCCCTACCATGTTGAAAAGTCACCAGGGATTGGGGGACAGAGCCAGCAGTCAGGGACCTAAGCTCTGGTGGACAGATAGGAGCTCTGGGACCATAGGTCTATGGATCTGAACCTCTGGATGGATGGGGCCAGAAACCTCTTGGGATCAGATATGCAATCTTTGCTGTTTGGCCAAGACTATACAGGAAATACATTAGGCTGGATAATGTCTCCTCGAAGGATATTCAGTTTCTGATCTCTGGAATTTGTGAATGCCACATTATGTGGCAAAAGAGCGTTTACGGATAATGAGACTACCTGGGTTTTTATGAGACCCAGGTATGACATTATGTTATCAAGAAAGAATACAGTTTGTGAACTGAAGTGGGAAATCTTAACATGGATGCCTTGATGATGAAGAAAAGAGCCAGAAGTCAAGGCATGTAGCTATAGCTAAGCTCTCTCTAGTAAAAAAAAAAAATGACATCTTGAAATTTGGAGGTAATTGGATGGTTATGGACAATATCATTTTGTGTGAGGTAACATAAACCCAGAAAGATAGACTTGGTATATACTCACTCATATGCGCACTTTAGACATAAAGCAAAACATACAATCCACAAACTCCTCAGCAGCTAGTTAACAGGAGGAAATTATGAGAGATATCCATGAATCCCCTGGAGAAGGGGAATTAGGGATCTTTTAAGTAAATTGTGATAATACAGAGCAGCAAGCAAGGGGAGGCGGGAAGAAATTATGAGAGAAAGAGATAGTTGAACAGAAGGAGCAACAGAGAGGGAGAACAATGGAAGAGATATCTTGATAGAGGGAGCTATTGTGGGGTTAGAGAGAAACCTGGTGCTAAAGAAACATCCAATAACCCACAAGATGTCCCCCGCTGGGACTCCAAGTAATAGTGGAGATGGTGACTAACAGGACTTCCTCTATAATCAAATAAATGACCACACTAACTGTCATTATGGAACCTTCATTCAGCAATGGATTGAGGCAGAAGCAGAGATCCATAGCTAAGCACTTGGTTGAGCTCCCAGTCCAGCTGAAGTAAGAGAAAGAGAAGAGATTATATGAGCAAAGGGATTGGGATCATGAAAAGGAGACCCATAGAGATGGCTTACTAACTCTGAAATGACATCCAAGGAACCTACATGAAATTGAACTAAACCCTCTGAACGTAGACAACAGATGAATGCCATGGACAGTTTGTGGACCCTCTTGCAATAGAAGCAGAGTTTATTTCTGGTGCATGAACTTGGAGAGCAGTCCCGACAGAGGAACACTTACCCAGCCTTGAAACTGAGGGGAGGGACTTGGTCCTATCTCAACTAAATATGTCAGACAGAACTGACTCACCTTGGAATTCCTTGGTCTTTCTGGGGAATGGATGTAGGGGGTGGAAGCTGAGCTATGACTGGGAGAAAGGAAGGGAGGGGGACCAGTTGTGAGCATGGGAAAAAACTTTTTAAAAATAAAAGATAAAAAAGGAAAAAAGTAAAAAGAATTACAGTAACATATTGCACAAATTCTATTTGGTCTTTTAATAAAAACTTGGAGCCAGATATTGAGGTAAATGTTGAAAAATCAGAAAGAAAGGGGAACAAGCTACAGCCATTTCTCACCTCACCAACTCCTCAGCCTAAAGATCCTGTCTCCATGAATTTTCAGACTGATACTGATTGTGTCTGAGTCCTCAGGCAAAGAAAAGGGAAGGTATAGGGAGGAAGGGAAGCACAGAGGCCAACCTCTGTCTCCTCCCACCTTATATGCCTTTCTCTGCCCAGCCTTCCTAGTGCTTCCTGTCTCAACCTTCCTAGTGCTGATATTAAAGGAGTGTGCCACCACTGCCTGTCTCTATTTCTCTTTTAGATTGGATTAATCTTGTGTAGTGCAGGGTGGCTGGCTTTGAACTCACAGAGATCAAGAGGGATCTCTACCTACCAAGTGCTAAGATTAAGGCATGTGCCACCACTAATTGACCTGTATGAATAACTCTGTGAATGGTTCTCTCCTCTGATCTTCAGGCAATCTTTACTACATTTCAAACAACATATCACCACAGTTCCCTGTTTTCTGGTCAAAAATATAAAAAGGTTATATATACCTAATATAAGAAAAAACTCTATACAAGAAATAAGAAATCTATATATTATATATACAGACAATTACATCAATAATGTTCAGTCCATTAGCAACTGACAAATTCAGAAAAAAATATTCTATTATTTATCCTTTCTTGGTGAATCCAAAGGATTTTACCTAATTCATTTTCTATCCAACCTGTATTACCAATCAATATCTATCTTTTGATGTATCTGAAACTTAAACACTACACCTCTTCAGTGAGTTTCCTTTCTGCATATATACCTAGGAAAATTATGTAGTCTTCACCTTCTTTAGAGACCCCAGAAGGAAATAATAACTATGTAAGCAGGAAGTGACATCTTTAGGGAATCCTGAAACAAAAAAAAAAAAAAGGGTTAGTTGACAAGTCTTGGGACAGGTAGCTGTATCATTTCTTGTCCAGTCTCTATGTAATGAGAAAGTGCAGGGTTTTTCTGTGAGGCTTGACCATGTTAGCTAGCCACCATTGAAATCGTCCTGAGCAGTTTGTAGTCCAAAGCTGATCTTAGGGTGGTGTTTGTCAGCTTAATGGTGTTATTATATTCCTCAAAGAATTGTTGTTGGGTTCCATCATCAAGTTCAGAGACAGCATTAGGTCAGATTATTCCTGTCCTTGGTAATTTTTTCTGGGTAGTACTCCTTCTTTGGATGCCTATTTGTCCAGAGGTCTTTAGATCAGATTATTCCTGTCCTTGGTAATTTTTTCTGGGTAGTACTCCTTCTTTGGATGCCTATTTGTCCAGAGGTCTTTTAACTTCTCAAGATGGTTGTTTTTATTTTCCTGAAAAGACAAAACGAAAGCCCTTCCCAACACTATCATTGGAGAGTTTTGAAAACTAATCCTTATCAACTTTGATTTCTGTTTTCTCCTGATTTTTTTTTCTGCTCTCTCTTCTATAGCTGTTCTATAGTCCTGTGCAGTATGGTTTTTTACAATAGGCATTAGGTTCCTTAATTGCTTTGGTAAGGAGTTTTCTCCACTATGACAGAAAATGACCAAATTGAATTTGACTTGTGTTCCTGTGAGAGATTCCTCAGGACATTTGCCAAAGGCAAAGGCAAAGGAAAAGGATTACCTTCTCTGTCCCTTGTTGATTTATATTCCTTAGTCCAACATCTGCCTTTGCCACACCTTCTGCATAATCAAGAAGGGAGGAGCATTCTGTTGGGGTCATTCTTAGCAAAAACATTGCTTCTAGAAACACTCTGATTACAGTCCTGACCTTATTTACTGCAATTGAAACATTTTAAATGTCAATTTTGCTTCAAACCTCAGGAAATCACCTCTCCCTATCCAAGCATTATCATAGTTAGGACATTCAATATCGATTGTATTTAGGATCCATTCCTTCAAGGGTGCTGATCTTGACTTTCCAACCTTATTACCCTTTTCAATTATGCATTAGCATTTTAAAAAGCCATGGATTCCATTATTATTTGTCTAGCTTTTGAATTTTGTATCATTCTACTTACTGCTGAAGTCAATCTTTGTAAGTAATCTTTAAAGGTTTATCTTGTGCCCTGCATAACTTTTGTATGTGACTCAATTTTCCTTCCTACTTCTACAATTTTATCCCAAATATTTAAGGCTGCCATATGACATAAATCTAGGGTATGTTCATAACATAAAGACTGACTTTCTACATTAACATAATATTCAAATTTTAAGTAACTGGTCTTGGAAGATTTCAATAGCTCTAGCCCTATTTTGTTGTTCAATGGCCTTAGACTCATCTTCCTACCAGGTAATTGTAATTGGGAACCAGCCTCCAAGATTGTTATAACCAAATCTATCCAGTCTTGAAAGATAATTCTATTACAAGGTGACCACTTGTCTGCTTTCAAAAGGATGAGTGCTTATCATATGAGACTATTGTTTCCTTGGATCTCCAAAAATCTAACATTTTCACAGGTGTCCATTCAGCTCTCACACAGGGGGATGGATATCTATCATTTGTCAGGAAATTCCTGTAAGGTTACTGATAAATTGCAGTTAGATGATTGAAAGCCTTAGGCTGTTTGTCTGTAACCTTGTAATGCAGTGTTGAGATTGGTTCTCTTTTAAATTTCTACCTGGGTCTGAATATTTATATGATGTGTTTTAACAAGTTTTTCTAAGACTTGTATCTTGGCACCTCTTTCAGTTTGTTTATGTGGTGGATGACATTAATAGATTTGTGTATGTTGAACCATCCCTGTATCTCTGGGATGAAGCCTGCTTGATCATGTTGAATAATTTTTTAGGTGTTCTTGTATTCAGTTTGCAAGTACTTCATTGAATAATTTTGCATCGATGTTCATGAGGGAGATTGATCTGTAATTCTCTTTCTTTGTCATACTGTTGTGTGGTTGGGTATCAGTGTGCCTGGAGCCTCCTAAAAAGAGTTTGGCAATGTTCTCTCTGTTTCTGTTTTCTTGAAAACTTTGAGGAGTGGTACTACCTCTTCATTGAAATTCTGGTGGAATTCTGTCCTGAAACCATATGTTAGTGGGATGTTTTTAGTTGGAAAAATTTTTGATGACTGCTTCGATTTCGTTGGGATTCATGGGTTAATTTAAATTGTTTATCTGATCCTGATTTCATTTTGGTATGTGGAGCCTATCCAGAAAATTTGTTCATTTGTTTTAGATTTTCCAATTTTGTGGAGTACAATTTTTTCTAAGTATGACCTAGTGATTTTCTGGATTTCTCAGTGTCTCTTGTTCTATCTCCCTTTTCATTTCTAATTGTGTCCATTTGGATGTCACCTCTCTGCCTTTCAGTTCGTTTGGATAAGAGCTGGTCTGTCATGTTGATTTTCTCCATGAACCAACTCTTTATTTCATTGATTCTTTGTATTGTTCTCTTTGTTTCTCTTTTATTGATTTAAGCTCTCAATGTAATCCTGGCAGCTAGTCCTCCTGGGTGAGTTTGCTTCTTCTTATTCTAGAGCTTTCTGGTGTGCTGTTAAGGTGCTAGTGTGAGATTTCTCTCTACTTTCTTTATACTGGTATTTAGTGCTATGAACTTTCCTCTTTGCACTGCTTTCATTGTGTCCCACAATTTTGGGCATGCTGTGGATTCATGTTCTTTGAATTCTAGGAAGTCTTTAATTTTTTCTTTATCTTTTGACCCAGTGATGAATCAAATGAGCATTGTTCAATTTTTATGAGTTGGTAGGCTTTCCCCAGATCCAAGATTTCAATATTGTCAGCATATCGCTCTTGACATATTCTTATCCATCTTTTCTTACTAATTCAGGTTTCATTTCTCTGGCCTAATTTCATGTTTTTGCTCCCTTCGCTTTATAGTTGTGAGTTATAAATTATTTTGAGAATTTCACGTGAGTGCTATATTTACTTCATTTTCACCTCTGTCCAACTCCTCACAACCAGTTCACTCTCAAATACATGACCCCCCATTCTATAATTGTTTTTGTCACATATAGACTTATATTGCATAAACCTACTGAGTCCATGTACTATTGCTTACCTGTGTATGTGTTTAATGTTGGCATTTGGGGATTGGACATGATTTTCTCTTGCTCTGAAGCCACTGATTGCTTATAGCTCTTTATCTAGGGGTGGGGCCTTATGAGATTTCCCCCATTAGCAATGGTACACTGACTGGTATTATCCTTATGCAAGTCCATATGTCAACCTTTCTGTTGAGATTTTAAGAGTACAGCATCCTTCTTAGGGCTAGAAGACACTATCTAGCAGAGGACATCTCAGTCCTTTTTCTTACAATCTTGTGGCTCTTCTTTCTCTATATTCCTTGAGCTTTAAGTGTAGGAGTTTCATGGTAGTTATATATAATCCTTGGGACTGGTCACCTTTCTTGGGAAGGTGTCATGAACCCAAGACAAATTAGAATAATCTGAGAAGACGCAATCTCCGCTGAAGAACTACCTCTATCTGAATTTCCTGTGGCATGTCTGTGAGAAATTTGCTTTATTAAAAATACTGTTTAGAAACATTGAGATGAACATAATCAAAGTTTTATTATATTCCTGCAGGCCACTTAGTTCCAAATAATCACACAATGGCTTATATTAATTATAAGCTGTTTGTTGATGTGGGAATGCCTTTCTGTATGCTGTGAATCTCAATCTTTAAATAAAGGGGCTGTTTTGGGCCATGACAGGCACCATAGAAGAAGTAGGAGGAGGAATCAGAATAGGTAGGAAAGGAAGGGCGGAGTCAGAGGCAGACCGAGCTGAAGCTGCCCAAAGAGCAACATGTAAGGAGCACAGGTGAGTCACGAGCCACGTGGCAGACAGATTAATGAGAATGGGTTGATTTAAGATGTAAGAGCTAGCTAGCAATGTGCCTAAGCCATAGGCTAAACAGCATGAAGTTAATATAAGTGTCTGAGTCATTTCTGAGGGCCTGAGCAGCGGTGGCTGGGCAGCTAAGGGGTCTCAGGTGGCAGGTCTCTGAGTCTCGGACCTCTGGCCTCCTGAGACCAAGAAACCCCACTACTACAGATGGCGCATCCAATGTGGGTCGATTGTCCACTTAATGCCTGTGAAAGTTTAAAAAGGGTTTTAGCAGAAACTGAGCCAAGGCAGCTTCCAAATTGTGTTTACGAGGCAGTCATTATACAAAGAAAGCGTGGTGTCCGGGTCACATTCAAAATGGTGCCCGCGGACTGGCTGCAGGCAGAGTCTGCTGCAATCAGGCGGGTTCCTGAACTCTCACAGAAGACTCAGTAGCATGTAATTGATTTGAGATTTCTGTTTATTTTGAACAACAACAACAACAAGAAAAAACAGACAGTTTCCTAGTAGCAGCATTTTCTGGGGTCTGCTCTGTTTTCTGGCCACAAACAGACACGTCCCTTTAAGAGAACTTACTGATTCAGCTTCCTAGGCAAAAATTATGCATCTCTTTAAGAGAGTGTATTTTAAAAGCTCTTATGGTTAGAAGATGATTAAGGATTCACAATAAAACAGATTCAGATGAAAAGAAAAACCTGTAAACGGGTTACAATGTGTGTAAAAGGTACATAGGCTTCAGAGAGAAAATAAAGAGGATAGAAAAAGTCTTTAAAAAGAGTAATAGAGTAATAAAATTATAATAAGCCACGTAAAGATGGAAAATAGACACAGAATCTGGATTTTGGTTGTTATTGTGTTTTCTTTTAATTTTATAACTGTTAATGAGCTAACTGAAGAAAGACAATGGATTGCAAATGCAAAGGCTACTAAGTTAAACAAGAATATATATTTTAAAGGTATTTTGATTTTGAAATTTGTGTCTAAGGATTTATTGCTTTGGAAGAGTTCTGCTTTTGTTTCCACAGAAGATGAGAACCTGTGGATTGCTTCCAGGCAAATATGTTTTATCAACTGAGACACCCTGAAAAATATCTCTGATGAAAAGAGATGGCGGTATCAGCTTCAGGGCTGCAGACTGATCCAGTCTCAACAACCCTGATATTTTCAAGCCCCTTAATCAGCAGGAAGTAGTAATAGAAAACTACGCCCAAATTCCACAAATATTATTTCCTAGATGTTTGTTTTCATTATAAATACTTAATGGTCATAGTTAATCTCTTTCTAAGAAGAAAAAGGGGATATGGTGTAGGCTGAGTTTACTTAGAAGGCACCAGTACCAGATAAATATTTATTAAAATATAAATCAGAACTCACGGTACAGTTAACAGATTACAGTAGCACCTGAAGAAGGACTGGAGTCTGGAACGGTGAGGACAGTCGCCGATGCTACCCCAATCATCCAGGAACCAGGAAGAGACTGTCTCGTGTTTCCACAGCCCCTTTTCAATGGGCTTTCCCCCGCCCCCTTCAGGGGGCCCGGTGCCCTGTATAAGTGTCTTTTGACCTTATCAGCTGACACCTGAATCCCACAACAATATGGTATATAAACATTTTTTAAAAAAATTAGATTATTAAATTTACTTAGATCGGAAAATCAGCTGTTAATCTCAAAATGCTTTACATTTGTATAGATTTTGGTTTACTGACACAAATTTAAGGTCAATTTTGTTATGCTGTATGTGTTTTTCTATATCTTGTTTAAGGTATGATGTTCATGTAACTGACTTAAAATTGTAATGTTTAATTAAGAAATGAAGGTTAATAGTCACCTTTGATAATCAAACTTATAGTTAGGTTAGTGAGGATTTTTTAGATATACAAAGATATATTTCAATTAAGTAGATAATCTTCAAATGCTTCTAAGACCTACAGAATATGGCATTTAAAATATTTTAAATTTAAACTTAGACTTTTCTGGACAGTGAGACAGATCTGCTCCCAGCAACACCAATTTACTTCAAGAGAAAAATTGGCATTGAAGAAACTCCATATGGAGTCTATTTGTGACATTGGTTAGCCACTGGACAGAACCTGTTCTTATATTAACTGCTTGACAGTATGCTGTTAGAAGTGGACATGCAGGTTCCATAGGAAGGTGACCTCTGAACTTTGGCAGAACAAGCCAAGATGGTCCTTCAGGTTCCTGCTTTGCAGAGAAAACTGACAGACATTCTTCAGGACTCGAGGAGAAGCAACTGATGAACTGTGCCAGAATGGGCAGAGCAGATTTCCTGCTTCACTGAAGTGAAAAGAGACTCTGGGCCAGTAGGCTGAAGATGGATGCCCCACCTTTATAAAGGAACTTTGGGTGACTGTCCAGGCAGATAGGTGTCATCTCTGTCCTTTCCAGATTATAGAAGTCTCTTGCACTTCTGGTTTACTTGGGTAAATATATCCTTCTGTGGTCTTTGATGTAGTAGAAGATTAGATAGTTATAGGTATAGTTTTTCTTAGTCATTTGAAAGGTATATTGGATATGAAACTTTAGATTCATAAAGATAAGGTAGATAATAGAATACTTTCTTTCATTTTGCTAAATACAAATAGACTAGATATTGTAACTAATTCTTGCTTGACAGCTATTTTGTTATATGTAATTTTGCTATGTTAAAATTGAAACCTTCTTTTTGATTAGACAGAAAGGGGGAAGTGATGTGGGAATGCCTTTCTGTATGCTGTGAATATCAATATTTAAATAAAGGAGCTGTTTTGGGCCATGACAGGCACCATAGAAGAACTAGGAGGAGGAATCAGAATAGGTAGGAAAGGAAGGGTGGAGTCAGAGGCAGATTGAGCTGAAGCTGCCCAAGGAGCAACATGTAAGGAGCATAGGTGAGCCACGGGCCACATGGCAGACAGATTAATGAGAATGGGTTGATTTAAGATGTAAGAGCTAGCTAGCAATGTGCCTAAGCCATAGGCTAAACAGCATGAAGTTAATATAAGGGTCTGAGTCATTTCTGAGGGCCTGAGCAGTGGCGGCTGGGCAGCTAAGGGGTCTCCAGTGGCGGGTCTGTGAGTCTTGGACCTCTGGCCTCCTGAGACCAAGAAACCCCACTACTACAGTTTGTCCTACTGCTCAAGCTTATTACTTGTTTGTTAACTTTTACTCTTAAACTTGTCCATCTTTCTTATCTATATTTGGTTGTGTGGCTTGGTACCTTTGCTCAGCTGAGCATTCTCCCCTTTCTTTTACTGAAAGAAACTAGTGGAGCAGCAGTTACTATAATATTAAGGCTCCAAGTCAATTATTTGAGTATGGGCTACTGGGTATTGGGTATTTTAGAGTTTCTGGCTGGAAAGAAAATACACAATACAGGCGACTCAGTAAATTAAGGGAAAACTAGAGTGTGATGCACGAACTGAACTTGTATCCCATGGACAGAATTTTTCCACTGACACATAGATCTTGTCAGAATATAAATATCAAGTAGATGAGTTCTGATAAAAAGAGGATATGTCCAGGTGGGTTTGGAGCCTTGCATATAATTCCAAACATGAAATGCTATGGCAGGATCACTCAGGCAAGGAGGATAGTTACACTATCTGTATTGGTGAGCTCTGGTTTGGAGTGAGAGGTCTTGTCTCAGTAAATAAGATAGAAACGTGATTATGGATGGTTCCAGATATCAACTTCAGGATACACACACACTCACAACACACACAGAGACATACACATACACACACACACACACACACACACACACAGAGACACACACAAACACAGACACACATACACACAAACACAACATGGGCACATGTATAGACACCACACATGAAAAAGTGAGCATTTTCCTAATGTGCAGCAAACATCCTAATAAGGACATTTCTGCACTGAACATGAGGGCTCAGTAATAGAGACATCATAATGTCTATGCTGTAACAAAGACCTCTCCTAGGAGCAGAGATAAATACAGGGTCAGCTAAATGGTTTGGTTATTTTGAGAGAGCCTGCCTAGAAGAAAGGTGGAGCGCAGCCAAACTCATCAAGTGAGCATGGCTGGGAACAGGGAAAGAAGACTAAAGGGATCCCGCTCCTCAAGAGCCGAGCTTCAACATCCTGTCAACCGAAGAAGACAACATGCATCCCACTCCACAAGAGCCGAGCCTCAACGTCCTGTCAACCAAAGAAGAGGACATGCATCCTGCTCCCCAGAAGCAGAGCTTCAATATGCTGTCAACCAAAGAACAGGGCAACATGTATCCTGCTCCACAAGAGCCGAGATTCAATATCCTGTCAACGAAAGAACAGGACAACAGGTATCCCGCTCCCCAAGAGCCGAGCTTGACTATCCTGTCAACCAAAGAAGAAGACATGTATCCCGCTCCACAAGAGCCGAGCTTCAATTTCCTGTGAGCCGCATAGACCGCTTCCTGCGACAGGGGAACTATTCCCAGCGCCTGAGCTCCACTTCACCCGTCTTCCTAGCCGGTGTCCTCCAGCATGTGACCTCCAACATCCTGGAGTTGGCTGGCGAGGTGGCCCACAGCAGTGGCAAGAAGCGCATCGCCCCAGAACACCTGTATCGAGTGCTCCAGGACAACGTGCAGCTCAAACAGCTCTTAAAAGAGGACACCAAGTCCGTGGGTGACCAGATAGGAGACCACGAAGACAACTGAAGACGCTGGGTCTCAGAGGCTGGAGGGTCCACCCCCCTTCCCACCCTTCAGCCTCAACCAGGCAGCGTCCTACTAACTAAGGGGCTAATCACACAATTAAACATCAAAACAGAAGCCAATCACTGTGTCGCCTTTTCATTTGCCATTTTGAGCTAGAAAAACACCTGGGAGGGTGGTGGTGGGGTTGGAGCTATGGTTAGTGTGGGGATTTGAATTCCAGGGGAAGTCGTTTCTAGCAGGGACCTTGTGGCCAGGGGTCTTGGTGGGAGGAGGAGGTGGTCAAGGGAGAAGAAGAGGGCCTGGTGAGAGGAAGGGGGCCTGGTTTGTCAACACAGGTGGCCGTGGGGGAGGCCTGGGTTGTGGCACAAGGCAGAGAAGCTGTCTCTGCAGGTTGTGAGCACAGAAAGCCTTGGGAGCCCGGGAACCTGGCATCACGATCCCAGTGCAGTGCTAACTGGAGGAGGGTGGATGAAGACAGGGACTGGGGTAGGAAAGGCTTCTTTGCAGATAAGATCTCAGGTCAGAAGCTGACGATATGATAGACCATGGGAGGTGGCACACTTTGGGAGTGAGCTTCAAGGGTCAGGAGCTTCAAAGAGAGCACTGAAGAATGAAGAAGAAGAGGAGGAGGAGGAAGAAACACAAAATAGGAAATATAGTCTGTGTTACAATGTGGTTTCTTGGTCCCAGGCATCCTGAGGCCCAGACCCACAGACCTACAGCCCCAGACCCCTTAGCCACTCACAGATGATCAGGCCCCAGAAATGATTTAGACATTTATATTAACTTTATACTGTTTGGCTTGTGGCTCAGGCACATTGCTAGCTAGCTCTTACTTCTAAAATCAACCCATTTCTATTAATCTTTCTTGCCACATGGCCTGTGGCTCACCTGTGTTCCTTACATATTGCTCCTTTGGGCTTCTGGCTCCTTCTGTCTCTCCTTACATGTTGATCCTTTTGGCTTCTGGCTCGCTCTCTCTCTCTCTCTCTCTCTCTCTCTCTCTCTCTCTCTCTCTCTCTCTGACTCTGCCCTGCTCCTTCTACTTATTCTGATTCCTCCTCCTACTATTTCTATGGTGCCTGTCATGGGCCAAAATAGCTCCTTTATTTAAAGATTGCTATTCACAGCATAGAGAAAGGCATTTCCAAACTGAATATAAGAGTCTAAATCATTTCTTGGGCCTGATCAGCTCCGGGTGGCTAAGGGATTTGGGGGTATAGTTCTGTGGGTCTGGGCCTCTGGCTGCCCAGGACTAAGAAACCGCATTGTAACAGATGGCATCCCTGGGTGGGACAAATATCCACTTAAAGCCTGAGAAAGTTTTAGAAAGGGTTTTACCACAGAAACTGAGCCAAAGTAGCTTCCAAATTGTGTGTATGAAGCAGATCATTGTACAGAAAAGCACAGCATCCGAGCCACATTCGAAATGGTGCAGGCAGACTGGCAGCAGGCAGTGTAAGCTGCAATCAAGCCAGTTCCTGAAATCTCACAGAAGACTCAGTAGCATGTTATTACTTTAAGGTTTCAGTTTATTTTGAACAAAAAAGAAGCAAAGATGGACACTTAGTAGCAGCATTTTCCTGAGTCTGCTCTGTTTGCTGGCCACAAACAGATGTGGTCCCTTTAAGAGAACTTACTGATTCAGCTTTGTCTGCAAAAAACTAAGTAACTCTTTAAGAGAGTGTATTTTAAAAGCTCTTATGTTTGGAAGATGATTAAAGATTCACAATAAAACAGATTCAGATGAAAAGAAAAACTTGTAAACAGGTTACTAAGTGTGTGAATGGTACATAGGCTTTAGAGAGAAAAGAAAGAAGATTTTTTAAAAAAGTCTTTAAAAAGAGAAATAGAGTAATAAAAATATAATTGGCCACGTAAAGTTGGAAAATAAACATAAAATCTAGATTTTGGTTGTTATTATGTTTTCTTTCAATTTTTTAACTGTTAATGAGCTAACTGTAGAAAGACAATAGATTACAAATGCAAAGGCTACTTAAATAAACAAAAATATGTATTTTAAAGGTACTTTGATTTTGAAATTTGTGTCTAAGGATTTATTGTTTTGGAAGAGTTCTGCTTTTGTTTCCATAGATGATGAAAACCTGTGGATTGCTTCCAGGCAAATATGGTTTCATCAACCAAGACCCCCTGAAAAAAAAAAACTCTGATAGGAAGAGATGGCTGTATCAGCTTCAGAGATGTAGACTATGATCCAGTCTCAAGAACCCGTGAGATTTTCAATGCCCCATAATCAGCAAAAAATAATAATGAGGAACTACGATGAAATTCCCAAATTATTGCTTATAAATGTTTGTTTTCATTAAAAGTGGTCATAGTCAATCTCTTTCTTAAAAAAGGAAATATGGTACATGAATGATTTTTAAAAATTAGATTATTAAATTTACTTAGATCTGGAAATCAGCTGTTAATCTCAAAATGTTTTACATTGGCATGGATTTTGGTTTATTGATACAAATTTAAGGTCAATTCTCTTATGCTGTATGTATTTTTCTACTCTTGTTTAAGATAGGATGTTTATGTAACTGATTTAGAATTGTAATGTATAATTAAGAAATGCATGTTAGTTAGATTTTTAGGTATACAAAGACATAAATCAATTATATAGGTGATCTTCAAACACTTCTAATACCTACAAAATATGGCATTTAAATGTTTTAAGAACTTAGACTTTTCAGGACAGTGAGACAGGTCTGCTCCTGGCAGCACTAATTTGCTTCAAGAGAAAACTGGGCATCAAAGAAACTCCATATGGAGATTAGTTTCTTTGTGGCATCAGTTAGCCACTGGACATGCACGTGTTATACTGACTCATTGACAGTATTCTGTTAAAACAGTACATGCAGATTCCATAGGAAGGTGACCTCTGAACTTTGGCAGAACAAGCCAAGATCGTCATTCAGATTCCTGCTTTGTAGAGAAAACTGTCAGACATTCTTCAGGACTCGAGGAGAAGCAACTGATGAACTGTGCCAGAATGGGCAGAGCAGATTTCCTGCTTCACTGAAGTGAAAAGAGACTCTGGGCCAGTAGGCTGAAGATGGATGCCCCAACTTTATAAAGAAACTTTGGGTGACTGTCCAGGCAGATAGGTGTCATCTCTGTCATTTCTGGATTTTGGAAGTTGCTGGCACTTCTGGTTTACTTATGTAAATATATCCTTCAGTGGTCTTTGATGTAGTTAAAGATTAGATAGTCATAGGTATAGATTTTCTTGGTTATTTTAAGGTATATATGAAACTTTATATTCATAAGGATAAGGTTGATAAGAGCATTTTCTTTAGGTTTGATAAATACAAATGGACTATATGTTGTAACTGTAATTCTTGCTTGATATCTGTTTTGTTATATGTAATTTTGCTTTGTTAAAATTGAAGGCTTCCTTTTTTATTAGACAGAAAGGGGGAGGTGATGTGGGAATGCCTTTCTGTATGCTATGAATAGCAATCTTTAAATAAAGGAGCTGTTTTGGCCCATGACAGGCACCATATTAAAAGTAGGAGGAGGAATCAGAATAAGTAGGAGGAGCAGGGCAGAGTCAGAGTCGGAGTCAGAGAGACAGAAAGAGCCAGAAGCCAAAAGGATCAACATGTAAGGAGAGACAGAAGGAGCCAGAAGCACAAAGGAGCAACATGTAAGGAACACAGGTGAGCCACGGGCTATGTGGCAACAAAGATTAATAGAAATGGGTTGATTTAAGAAGTAAGAGCTAGCTAGCAATGTGCCTGAGCCATAGGCCAAACAGCATGAACTTAATATAAGTGTCTAAATCATTTCTGGTGGCTAAGGAGTCTGGGGATGTAGGTCTGTGGGTTTCGGCCTCTGGCTGCCCCGTACCAAGAAACCACAATGTAACAAGTCTGTATTTTTTTTCTTTTTAAAATGTTTGCCTTGTTCTAAAAGTATTTCCACAAGAATAAGTAGGTAACATGCTAAAGTGCTGTATGGAATACATGTGTATATGGATTTATATTCTTTTTTCTTAGGCCCGGGTCTCTCTACATAGCCCTGGCTGTCCTGGAACTCACTGTGGAGACCAGACTGACCTCAACCACAGAGATCGGCCTGCCTCTGTCTCCCAATTTCCGGGATTAAAGTCACGCGGCCCTAGTCTTGGGCCTTCTGGTAAACTAAATAACAATGGTATATAAATGCTATTACCCTACAGACACGAAATTCAAGCAGAACATCTATGAACTTATAAACACCTTCAGTTGTGCACATGTCCTTCTCAGAAGGAGGCTCTGAATTGTCAGTGATGGTGTATGTCATAGAGCAATGCAGCAGCATCAGAGGCTAAGCCTGAGCCTGTGTTTGAAGAGTTTTTCTGTATTGACTGTAAGTTATGTCCCCGATGTTCACACAAGGGCATGGGATCATTCCTATGAACACTTTCAAATGTGGCTTTCACATAACACTGGGACCCAAATCAAGTGTGCTAACAATCTGTGTCCATGCCTGTGAATGTCCACATTGGATGTTTTCACTGCTCATGAGTGCCTGGTAGCCCCTCCCCGCTGTACTGCTGCTGCTGGCCTTTTAGAGCTAACTTCTCAGAGACTGAGTCAGCTTTCACAACAGAACCAGAAGGCTTCACTTATAGGTCCCACTACACCACTGTCTTTCTATGTGATTTTGGACCTTCCCTATTTCCTCTGGACAGTGACTTATTTATGTGTAGCTTGGAAGATAAGAATCCCCCCTCTTGCTTTCCTATGAGTGGCTACATCTGTGTCCTTTCCTGTCCCATAAGCTCAGGCTACTTTTCCAAAGAGTAGCTAGATTTGTCAAGTGCTCACGTGACTCTTGGTGTTGGGGCCACTAGCTATGACTACCAGCCTTTACTGTCTTAGGGTGGGATTGGAAAGTAATATGCAGACGACATATGCAGATGAAGATGGGTACATTGGCAAGCCCTGGTCTCTTCTTTGATCCTTCTTTCTGGTGGCTCCCTATGCCTGACTAATAATCAGGCTACAATCCACAATCCCAGAGAAGCTAGATTATAAGGGGAACCATAAGAGAGATATCCTTGGATTCCCTG
The DNA here is from genome assembly GCA_033318265.1 of Phyllotis vaccarum. Classification (NCBI taxonomy): domain Eukaryota; kingdom Metazoa; phylum Chordata; class Mammalia; order Rodentia; family Cricetidae; genus Phyllotis; species Phyllotis vaccarum. The sequence goes on from JARWLC010000013.1 coordinate 127,180,372, forward strand.
GGAAGGGGCAATCAATAAGATCTCCTGAGTTAATTGGGACCAGGGAGGGGGGAAGGTAAGGGGATGTTCAAAGAGACCAAGTGGGAAGGGATGCTCAAGTTAGGGGAGGGACAGTGAGGAAGAGTAAAGAAAGAGGTATATTGATAGGAAAGGAATTGTGAGGTTAGGGAAAAACTTGTTGCTAGGAAAATTCCTGGGAATCTTCAAAGATTAACACTATGCATGAGTGGTGAGGGTGTTGCTAATAATCAAATTGTTGACCACCTTCGTTAGAATTGTCATCCAGTACCTAAAGGAAACAGATGCAGAGATCCACAGCTGGGCACTGAGCCAAGCTCCCAGTCCAGCCAAAGTGAAGGAGGAGGGATTATAGGAGCAAAGGGGTCAAAGTCATAATGGGGAAACCCAGAGAGACAGCTGACCCAAGCTACTGGGAGCTCACTGATCATTTTAGATCAAAAATTATCCAGAAATGACTGAAAGTTAAGTCTCTGTAGTTCACTGGTGACATCTAATATTTTTCACAAGTGGACAATCTGGTGGGAGTGTGTATTAAGTATAATACAACTGGACATAGTGGTAATAGAAAACATGATATGCAAAATAAGATAGTAAAACTATTATAAAAAGATTATTTTGGTCAAAAGTTCTAATTGTGATGACTAAGCATATTTTCAATGACACATAAGCTAGTTTCTAGGTGTGTATGATTTTAATAAAGCTGCATTGAAAAGTATGGTATGAATCTTCATTCAAAAATTACTGTTATGATACTTACCCAATTCATAATCAGGAAGATTAAAATTTTACTTTTAATTTACTGAAAAATCAACTGCTCTCCTCATGAGAGAAAGGACCAAGTAGACCCTAATTATTAAAGTGGACTTCAAAATTTTTTCATGTAACCTTGATCATCTTTAGGTATAAAGAATCGATTTCATTTCAAGTCCATTATATATAGTGGTGACATATTTACTTATTGTATACACACAAGAGTCCTAAATATATATAACATTAGCACTATTAGTGTGAACAAGGAAAAACATCTCTTTTGCTTTGACTTTTTGCCTATGACTTGTAAATCCTGACTTAGCTAATAAAGCTAATTTTTCTAAAATCACTCTTAGAATTTGAAAGAACAAATCTTTTATTTCCAACATTTATTTGGCAATCTTTTAATTTATTTTATAAAAAATTCCAATACTCACTGTGTCTCCCTCTCTGCCCCTTCTCCTTATCCTCCCACATCCTCCTCCCTCCTCCCTCACATCCCTAGCTCCTTCACTCTCTAGAGGAGGCAAGGAGTCCCAAAGTGAGTCAGTTCAGTCTGCTATATCCAGGTGAGTATCTCACCCAAGTATCAAAGCTGAGAAAGCTATTTTCCCTCTAGGCGTGGGCTTCGAGGAGCCAGTTCACAGACCCAGAATAGGGTGGTTGGTTGCAATAATCTTCCCAAACTTCTCATAACTTGAGTCTTTCATCTACATTCAGGGCATCCAATCCATTCCATAAAGGTACCTCAGCTGTCCTTTCAGAGTCTGTGAGCTGCTAACAGCATAGCACTACCTACTCCACAGGTCTCACCATCATGATCCTGATCTCTTCACTCATGTAATCTCTCCTCTCTCTCCTCAGCTGGACCTGTAGCTCAGCCACGTGTTTACTTATGGATCTCTGCATCTGTCTCCATCAGCTGCTGAATGAAGGTTCTATAATGGCAATTATGGTAGTTGCTCATATGATAATAGGGAAAGGCCAGATTAGGGAGCCTCTCCACTATTGCTGGGAGTCCCAGCTGGGCTCATCCTCTGGGTTCTTGGGTGTTTCCTAGTATCAAGCCTCTCTCTAATCCTACAATGGCTCCCTTTATCAGGATATCCACATCTTTGTTCTCCCTCTACCTTGTTCTGCCCCCCCCATTCTATTCTCTCATGTTCTCTTCTCACCTCCCCTATCAATTTTCTCAGATCTTCTTATTTCCCAGAGGATCTATGGCTGTCTCTCTTAACTTTCTCCTGTTACCTAATTACTCTGTGTGTGTGTGTGTGTGTGTGTGTGTGTGTGTGTGTGTGTGTGTGTGTGTCTGTGTGAGAGTTGTAGCCTGGTTATCCTTTGCATTACATCTAAAATCCATGTATGAGTGGGTACATACCATGTCTTTCTTGGTCTGTGTTACCTTCCTCAGGATGATACTCTCTAGATCCATCCATATATCTGCAATTTTCAGGATGTCATCCTTTTCAACTGCTCAGTAGTACTCCATTGGGAAAATGTATCACAATTTTTAATCTATTTTCAGTTTGGAGCATCTAGATTGTTTCTAGGTTCTGGCTATTATGAGTAATGCTGCAATGAATATAGGTGAGCTAATGCTCTTGGAGTAAGAATATGCATCGTTGGGAATATGCCTAATAGTGGTATTGCTGGACCATTGGATAGGTTGATTTCCAGTTTTCTGAGAAAACACCATACGAATTCTCAAAATGTCTGTACAGGTTTACATACATATCAGTAATTGAGGAGTGTCCCCTTGTTCCACATCCCCTCCAGCGTAGGATGTCATATGTGTTTTGATATTTGTGTGTAAGATAGTATCTCAGAGTTGTTTTAATGTGCATTCCTCTCATGGCTAAGGATGGTGAACAGTTCTTTAAGTGTCTTTCAGCCATTTGGAGCTCTTCTGTTGAAAATTCCATATTTAGCTCTGTACCCCATTTTCTAATTGGGTTCTTTGGCTTTTTGACCCATAATTCCTTGAGTTCTCTATATATTTTAGAGATCAGTCCTCTGATGCAGGGCTGGTGAAGATACTTTCCAATTCTATAGGTTGTCATTTGGTCTTAATGACAATGTCCTTTGTCTTACAGAAGCTCATCAATTTCAGAAGGTCCTATTTATTTATTAATTGTTGCATTCAGTGTCTGAGCTACTAGTGTTATATTTGGAAAGTGGTCTCCTGTGCCAATGCATACAAGGGTATTTTCCAACATTTTTTTTTTTGTATAAGATTCAGTGTAACTGGGTTTATGTTGAGGTCTTTGAACCATTTGAATTTGAGTTTTGTGCAGGGTGATAGATATGGATCTACTTACGTTTTTTATATACTACCATCCACTACGACAGCACCATTTCTTGAAGATGCTATCTTTTTTCCATTGTATATGGTTGGCCTCTTTGTCAAAAGAAGGGTGTTCATAGGTGTGTGGGTTAATGTAGGGGACTTTGATTCAATTCCATTGATCCAAAAGTCTGTTATTATGTCAGTACCAGACTGTTTATATTACTATATGTCTATAATATAGTTTGAAGTCAGGAATGCTGATGCCTCCTGAAGTTGTTATTATTGAACAGGATTATTTTTTGACAATTCTGGGTTTCTTGTTATTCCATATGAAGTTGAATATTGTTCTTTCAAGGTCTGTGAAGAATTGTATTGGGACTTTGATGGAGATTTTATTGAATATGTAGATTGTTTTTGGTAACATTGCTAGTTTTACTATGTTGATCCTACCTATCCAGGAACATGGGAGATCTTTCCATTTTCTGACATCCTCTTCAGTTTCTTTTTTTAAGACTTACAGTTCTTGTCATTCCTGTCTGTCACTTCTTTGGTTAGAGTTACTCCAACATATTTAATGTTGTTTGCAGCTATTGTAAAGGGTGCTGCTACATTGCTGAAGCTGTTTATCAGCTGTAGGAGTTCCCTGGTAGACTTTTGGGGTCACTTATGTATATTATCATATCATCTGCAAATAGAGATAGTTTGACTTCTTCCTTTCTAATTTGTATATCCTTGATATACTTTTGTTCTCTTATTGCTTTAGCTAAGAGTTTGAGGTCTATTTTGAATAGATATAAGGAGAGAGGACAGTGTTGTCTTTTTCCTGGTTTTACTGAGATCATTTTGAGTTTCTCTCCATTTTGTTGGATATTGGCTGTTGACTTGTTGTATATTGCCTTTATTATGTTTAGTATTTTCTGTATTCCTGTATCTCTTCAAGACCTTTATTATGAGTTGGAAAAATGAATCTGTGATCAGAATATATTGTATGAAAACGGATTTATTATCAATAAAATATTTTGTTTTATAAAAAGTCTAGGAATTAGGTGTGATTTTGCCATTTGAGATTCTTCTGTTGGAAATTCTCTATTTTTAGATCTATACTTCAGAAAATAAGCCTCAAAAACAACCAGCAGACCAATAGCAAGTGTGTGTATTTTAAAAGCTCTTCTGGTTGGAAAATGATTAAGAAATCAAAATAAAACAGATTCAGCAGGAAAACAAAACCTGTGAATGGGTTACAACGTGTGTAAAGGATACATAGACTTCAGAGAGAAAAGAGGGCAGAAGAAGCCCCTAAAAATGGAGAAAGAGAACAATAAAAATATTATAAGCTATGTAAAGATGGAAAATAGACACAGAATCTGGATTATTGTTATTATTGTATTTTATTTTAATTTTTTAACTGTTAATGAGCTAACTTCAGAAAGACAAAGGATTTCAAAGGCTAATAAGTTAAACAAGAATACATAATTTAAAGGAATCTTGATTTTGAAATTTGTGTCAAAGGATTTATTGCTTTGGAAGAATTCTGCTTTTGTTTCCACTAAAGATGAGAATCTGTGGATTGCTTCCAGACATATATGGTTTCATCGACCAAGAACCCCTGAAAATTCTCTAATGGGAAGAGATGGCCACATCACTTTCAGGGCTACAGACTAAGATAATCCAGTCTCAAGAATCTGTAAGATTGTCAACACCCCTTAATCAGCAGGAAGTAGTAATGGAAAACTATGTACAAATACCCAAAATACTGTTTATAAATGTTTGTTTCATTAGAAATGGTTAACAGTCATAGTTAATCTCTTTCTAAGAAGAAAAAGGGGATATGGTATATGAGTGATTTTAAAAATTAGATTATTGAATTTACTTTAATCCAAAAATCAGCTGTTAATCTCAAAATATTTTTCATTGGTATAGATTTTGGTTTATTGATTCAAATTTGAGGTCAATTTTGCTATGCTGTATGTATTTTTCTACTCTTGTTTAAGGTATGATGTTTATGTAACTGATTTATAATTGTAATGTATAATTAAGAAATGCATGCTAGTTAGATTTTTAGGTATAGGTATACAAAGATATATTTCAATTAATAGGTAATCTTCAAACACTTCTAAGACATACAGAATGTGACATTTAAAATATTTTAAGAACATAAACTTTTCTGGACAGTGAGACAGATCTGCTCCTGGGAACACCAATCTACTTTAAGAGAAAAATGGGCATCTAAGAAACTCCATGTGGAGTCTATTTTCTTTGTGGCTGTTATTAGCCACTTGTCAAGAACCTGTTCTTGTATTGACTGCTTTCAAGTATGCTGTTTAAACTGCATATGCAGGTTCCATAGGAAGGTGACCTCTGAACTTTGGCAGAACAAGCTGAGATGGTCCTTCAGGTTCCTGTTTTGCAAAGAAAATTGTCAGATATTATTCAGGACACAAGGAAAAACGACTGTTTAACTATTCCAGAATAGGCAGAGCAGATTTCCTATTTCATTGAAATGAAAAGAGACTCTGGGCCTATAGGCTGAAGATGGATGCCCCAACTTTATAAAGGAACTTTGGATGACTGTCCAGGCAGATAGGTGTCATCTCTGTCATTTCTATAGTTTGGAAGTTGTTTGAAGTTGCTGTTTACTAGGGTAATATTATATCCTTCAGTGGTCTTTGATGTAGTTGAAGATTAGATAGTTATAGGTATAGTTTTTCTTGGTTATTTTAAGGTATATTGGATATGAAACTTTAGATACACAACGATAAGGTAGATAATAGAAAATTTTCTTTAATTTTGTTAAATACAAATAGACTAGAAATTATAACTGTAATTCTTGCTTGATAGCTGTTTTATTATATGTAATTTTGCTATGTTAAAATTGAAACCTTCCTTTTTGATTAGACAAAAAGGGGGAGGTGATGTGGGAATGTCTTTCTGTATGCTGTGAATATTAATCTTTAAATAAAGGAGCTGTTTTGGCCAATGACAGACACCATAGAAAAAATAGGAGGAAAAATCACAACATAGGTAGGAGAAGGAGGGCAGAGTCAGACAGACTGAACAAGAAGCCCAATAAGAAGCATTTAAGGAACACAGGTGAGTCACATGGTAGATAGATTAATGAGAATGGGTTGAGTTAAGATGTAAGAGCTAGCTAACAATGTGCCTAAGCCATAGGCCAAACAGTATGAATTTATTATAAGTGTCTGACTCATTTCTGGGGGCTTGATCAGCTGCAGGCAGATAAGGGGTCTGGGTCTGCAGGTCTATGGATCTGGACCTCTGGCCACCTGGGACCAAGAAACCTCAGTGCTACAGTTACCTTTACCAGTAAACATCTGGGCGGAGTCAGCTCTCCCCAAATTTGAAACTTTTCTGAGATATCCAAGGACAGCTACAGATAGATGACACTCTGAAGTTGCCACCTCTACTGATAAAGAAGCTATCCAGAGCTAACTAACCCAAATGGCTTTCTAACTCCTTGTATTTGCACCTGGATTCACTAACACAAGATCCTAATTTAAGGTTTAAGAAGAAAAGATTTTTACCACCTCCCAGTAGCAGGTATCCAAACTGAACAGTCAGGGCCAGCTTCTTATGCAAATTAAGCCTTTACAAATTCTCTCCAAGGGATGGTGCTTTCAGCAGAATGAAAAGCTGCAGGGTCCCTATCATTGTTTAGTCACCTAGCAACTGAGAACACCCGCCCCTCTTCCTTTAAGGCCTCCAAAGCCTTGTCAAGGAACCTGACTTTAGTAGAGATTCCTCACCAGTAATCTTGAAGCTCTGGGAGAAAAGCTATTTTGGGGCTGGCCCCCAAACGTTTTAGTTACCTGGCACTTGTGGGTACTCAGAGATTCAAGAAAATTAGGCATAAAGGAGAGAGAGAGAGAGAGAGAGAGAGAGAGAGAGAGAGAGAGAGAGAGAGAGGATACCTTGGAAATCATTTGTGAGAATGGCAGTCTTGCAGAAGGTACAACAGAGGAGAGCTCCTAAGTTTTCAGCTTCTGCTGGATCTTATCAAAGGGTGCTGCGGACCCCAGAACCAGACTCTCCTGTGTGTGGTAAGTAGTGTTGAACCCCCTCTGTCATAGAACCCCTCCCCCAAATCTAGCCTCTGTTGCACAAATAAAGGAAACTCAGGGCCAGATCTCTGGGAAAGGTAGATATATCAGAGAGATAGCAAAAAGAGTAAACACCAACAGTCAGATCTCACCCAGCTGTCTTCCAGATTCCTCAGCCTGGCTCCTACTGGCTTCTACTGCCTACTCTGTCTTTCTATGCCTGCCTTAAGTACTCTCTTCCTACAGTTAAGGTGTGGCACCACCACTGCCTGCCTGAGAGCCTGGAACTCCTTCTGTAAACTAAAATGACCTTGAAATCAGATTGGATTAAGGGTGTATGTCACCACTCCCGGATATTCCCTGTGCTGGGATTAAAGGTGTCAGTTACCACTGTCTGATCTTCCAAGACTGACTGTGGGTAGATCCCTCTGATATCTCCGAAATCTTTTTATTATATTTGAAAATATCCTTACAAGCCTCCACAATGGGGCAGAACAAATCTAAAGAGAAGCAGCTCTTTGTAGAAGTTATCAAACATGTGCTTAAGATGAAAAGAATCAAAGTGAATTGTAATCAACTTTCTGAATTCCTTAAATTTGAACAGAAAGTTAGTCCCTGGTTCCCAGACCATGGAACGCTTAACTCAGACCTATGGGACACTGTTGGCAGAAAACTTAAGATTTGGCATGACCAGTATGAAGAGCAATATTTACAGCACTCTCCATGCAGAATAAGCTTAAACAAAATCTGAAGACCGAACAAAAACTTAAGCTCCAGCCAAATTCAGAGCCTATGATTCCCTCATCTCCTGTTCTGTGAAGGTTGTAGGAAGCAGGCTTGGGATGAGAAGCATTTTATTCAATTCTACCCAGTTTGCAGACTTAAAAGAGAAAATAGCAAGCTATCTTAATCCCAAAGGGCCCCCTGAGGAAGGTAAAGACAGGAAAGGGGGACAACTGAGAACTGCTGACTAGCAGACTCCTCCCTTCAAGAGAACACCCCCTCCCCCTTACAAGCAAGGTCCTACAAAGATGTAGCAAAATATTGCCACTGCATGAGGCCTCCTGAGACTGTAAACATATGCCAATAAATTTATTCAGCTCTCCTGGACAACAGGTCCTGCTGTAAACGACAGCTCCTGCTGTAAACAGCCTTCTTTGCTGTAAACAGCCTTCTTTGCTATACCCTTTGGAAACTAAAAGGTTAATTTCTGCTCTGTGACTCTGAAACTGCCCTGCAACCTGGCTGGCACTCAGAGCTCCTCTGGGAGAGACACAGCTCTTCCTTTAAATATCAAAAGTTTCACTGACATGCTGCTCTCATTTGAAAAGGATACCAAATTCCTCAGAACAGATCTAAAAACTCAAATAGAGAATTCCCAATATTCATAAAGTAATTTTTTGACAATTTTTCACTATTGCTGTACTAAGAATATGTCTGTCCTGTCTTATCTTCTCTGAGTTGACTGTTATTATGAAGTTTTTCGTTGTTTATAGAAATCTTGGCCAAGTCCAGAAATTTCCAGTTAATGCCTTCAGAATCTGATCTATGGGAAGAGGATGATCTTCCAATGATCTACAGTTTTCTAAAAGGACTTCTCAGCTCCTCTAGAGATGTCTAGCGACTGAAAAATTCTGCTTCACAAACACTCAATCTTTTTATATATATCTGCCTTTTTCTTTCTGAGCTTAACTGCTCAGAGAAAAATCTTCCTGTGTCTGTAAAGTCATCTCAGTTCTCATTTGGATCTATGTCTTGGCCCCTAGCTGTGCCAGCCTGCTCTGATCTCTGACTCCTCAGTATGATGCTAAAATTTTACCTGTTACTAGAAGGCTGTTTCACGTGGAAGTCTATTTCTCTTGCAATAAATTTCTGTCTACTCTGTAGGTATGTTCAAAAAGGTGGCCACAGTATGTTTGGTTTTAAATATCTGAATTTTATGTCATCTGTGTTAAAGAATACAAGTTAATACTAATTATACAGCTACTAGTTGAAACCATAAACTGTATAGATAACTTTTACTTACAGTATAAGCTATCAAAGAGTTATTAAGATATAAATTAAGGTTTGATCATCTTATTTTTTTTAAATTTCATTGTTTGGCCTATGTTTCAGGCATATTGCTAGCTAGCTCTCTCATTTTAACTCAACCCATTTCCATTAATCTGGCCTGCCATGTGGCCCATGACTCACCAGTGTTCCTTACATGTTGCTTCTTTGTGCATCTGGGTCCATCTCTCTCTCACTCTACCCTCCTTCTACCTATGCTCTGATCCCCACCTATTCCTAAGGAGCCTGCCAAGGGCTGAAACAGTCCTTTATTAAAAGAGTGATGTTCACAGCATACAGAAGGACATCCCATATAACTTCCTCTTTTTTGTCTAATCAAAAAGGAAGGTCTCAATTTAAAAATAGCAAAACTACATATAACAGCTATCAAGCAAGAATTATAGTTACATTATCTAGTCTATTTGTATTTAACAAAATTAAAGTAAATATTCTATCTACCATATCCTTGTGAGTCTAAAGTTTCATATATAATATACCTTTTAAAATAACTAAGAAAAACTAATAACTATAACTACCTAATCTTCAACTACATCAAAGACCACAGAAAGATATAATATTTTTCCAAGTAAACAGGAACTGCAAGCAACTTCCAAAATTTAGAAATGACAGAAATGACACCTGGCTTCTTGGACAGTCACCCAAAGTTCCTTTGTAATATTGGGACATCCATCTTCAGCCTACAGGCCTAGAGTCTCTGTCATACCTTTCAGTGAAGCAGGAAATCCAAAGGACTGCTCTGTCCATTCTGGAATAGTTCGTCAGTCTCTTCTCCTTATGTCCTGTAGAATGTCTGGCAGTTTTCTCTGTGAAGCAAGAACCTGAAGGACCATCTTGGCTTGTTCTGCCAAAGTTCAGAGGACACTTTCCTATGGAACCTGCATGTCCAGTTTATACAGCATACTTGTCAAGCAGTCAATACAAGAACAGGTTCTTATCCAATGGTTAACTATTGCCACAAACAAAGTAAATTCCACATAGAGTTTGTTCAATACATCATTCTCTTGAAGTAGATTGGTGCTGCTAGGAGCAGACCTGTTTCACTGTCAAAAAAGTCTAAGTTCTTAAAATATTTTTAAATGCCATATATTCTGTAGGTCTTTGAAATGTTTGAAGATTATCTATCTAATTGAAATATATCTTTGTATACCTAAAAAATCTAACTAACATGACTATCAGGTTATCATAGGTAACTATTAATATGCATTTCTTAAATATACAATTACAATTTTAAATGAGTTACATAAACATCATACCTTAAATAAGAGTAAAAAAATAATACAGCATAACAAAACTGACCCTAAATTTGTATCAATAAACCAAAATACATACCAGTGTAAAATATTTTGAGATTAACAGCTGATTTTTGGATTAAAGTAAATTCAATAATCTAATTTTTAAAAATCACACATATACCATATCCCCTTTTTCTTCTTGTAAAAAGATTAACTATGACCATTAACCATTTATAATGAAACAAACATTTATAAACAATATTTTTGGAATTTGGTCATAGCTTTCATGACTACTTCTTGCTGATTAAGGGGTGTTGACAATCTTATGAGGGTCTCAAGGATGGATCATCTTAGTCTGTAACCTTAAAGTTGATGTGACCATCTCTTCCCATCAGAGAATTTTCAGGTGGTCTTGGCTGATCAAACCATATTAACCTGGAAACAATCCACAGGTTCTCATCTTCTGTGGAAACAAAAGCAGAACCTCTCTACCAAAGCAACATATCCTTAGACACAAATTTCAAAGTCAAGATACCTTTAAAATATATATTCTTGTTTAACTTAGCAGCCTTTGGAATGAATTGTCTTTCTGTAGTTAGCTCATTAATAGTTAAAAAAATTAAAATAAAATACAATTATAACCATAATCCAAACTCTGCCTATTTACCATTTTTACATAGCTTATCATGTTTTTAGACTCTATTTCTCTTTTTTAGGGACTTCCTCTACCCTCTTTCTTTTCTCTCTGAACCTATGTACATTTTACACACATTGTAACCCTTTTAGAAGTTTTTTTCTACCTGAATCTGTTTTATTGTGAATCTTTAATCATTTCTTAACCAGAAGAGTTTTTAAAATTCTAGACTATGCAACTCTGCTTTGGCCGCATCTGCTTACTGCTAGCAAACAGAGCAGTTCCAGAATATGCTGCTACTAAGAAGCCATCTTTGACTCTGTTCCCGTTTTGTTCAATACAAACAGAAACCTTAAATCAACCATTTGTAACTTGTGGCTTATACCAATTTGTCTGTGAGACTTCGAGAACCTGCTTTGTTCTAACTTACACTTCATGTAGAGAGTCTGCTACAATTTTGTCTGTGGCCCAGTCACCATGCCATCTCCTCCAGAGACACAATTTGGAAGCTGCTTTTGGTTCAGTTTCTCTGCTCTAGAATCCTTTTTAAGCTTTCTCAGGTTTTATGTGGGTATTCAGCCTAGGTTAGGGCTCCATCTGTTACAGTGAGGTTTCTGGCTCCCTACCAAAGGTCCAGACCCACAGACCAGCAGTCTCAGGCACCTAGCTGCCTGGTGTTGCTTAGGTCTCCAAAAAATGACTCAGAAACTTATATAAACTTCACGCTTTTTGGCCTATAGCTCAGGCACATTGCTAGCTAGCTCCTTCATCTTAACCCATTTCCATTAATCTGTTCTGCCACATGGCCCATGGCTCACCTGTGTTACCTTACATGTTGCTTCCTTGGGCACCTGGATTGATCTCCAGTTTGAACATTTTATAAATGATCAAATTCTCTAATGTATAAAACACTATATACATGCTAAGTATGCTAAGTATGCTAAAGTATTAATATGAATAATTCTTTACTTAGCCTCTTGGCATTTAAAATGTTTAAGTTTTCTACTATAGGCAAAACTATGCATGTTTCTTACTTACTGACAGAGTTTTGTTCAAATTACACTTTTGAAACACTTAGATTATATTTTCATTTACTAAGGTCTAAAAATAATTTGCCTTGCTAGCAAATTTCAAATGAAAGATGGCTCACCAAACAGATTTTAAAGTAATCTTTTCCCATTCCTTTGTTTAAAGAAACTTATTCTATATTGGTTGCTCTCAGTGATCAATCCCCTATGTTTCCTGATAAATTAAATAGAAAGTAGATGATAGTAGATACAAAGTTCTTGTAAATTTTTATAAAGGCCTAGATACAAAAAAGGTTTAGAGAAATAAAGAAATTGACTTAGGATATGTGGAACGAAAGTTACAAAGTTCTGAGGATTTAAAAGCTTAAGTAATGATAAAAGGCCAACATGAGTTGGTGGGCTAGAACAATTGGCCACAGATCAGACTACAAGCCTCTTCCCACCACAGACTCAGGCATTTATGTGATGCACCAACAAAGTTACATTAAGTAAGGTAAATATTCCAAAGTTTACAATAACTAGCAGTTTTGACCTGGAATTTTTTTTTAGGCACCCTGACCGTTAAGAGTTAATAATACACGGTTTAAAACATGAAAATTGTCTCAGACTGCTTTTAAGAATTTTCGTATCTAATTGTCCTTGTACCCTCAAAAACTACCAACAGGCTGTTATGTCTCTGGATTCTTAAATACTGAGCTTTGGGTTTGTAAACATAAAAGAATTCAGATCCTTTTGATGAACGCTGTTTATGAATGATGTCAAGACTTATGGGAATATGATTGGAAATAATAATTCTATTCCAAATGTAACTTATTAGTTTTAACAAAAGGATGAATAAGATTTGAGATGTTAAAACAATGAAACATGTTTTAGATTTCTTGTGCTATTCTGTTGTTGTATTAAGAGTCTAAATGTTCATATTTTTGCTCTGACCAAAAAAAAAAAAAAATCACAGTTACATTTCTAATATGTCTAAAGTTTTTGCCTTTTTAAGAAAGTTCTTATAAGCTCCAGAAAGAGTTCACCAAAGCCCACAGGCAGAGATGAACTCCAGAGAAATACAACTTGGATACCATTTGCTTTCCTACCTGCCTATTTTGGGGAAGGGGGAGGGGGAAGGGCTTTTCCTCCCTCCCTGGTCTAGAAAGTGTTCCTCTCATCCTCCTAAACTATACGCTTAAAATTCCAAAAGTATACCTAGGAGGAAAGTTTCTACCTTAAAATTCCTTAAATTCATGTCATGCCACTAATACATATTTGTTCCAACAGAAATTAGATGATTTAAGTTACAGATTGCCCCTATGAAAACCTGCTGAGCTCTGCCATTCAGCTCTCACTCCAGGGTGCCCAACTGCATTCATTCTCCAGGCCTCAGGACACAAATCACTCCAAAGCTGCCAGCTTTTCACAGAGCCTAGACAGCATAAGAAAGACCTCCTTCTCCTGGATTTCTACTGTGTTTCAGACAGAACTCACAACTTTGCCCCCATGTCAGTGTAAAGTAACCATGAGAGAATTGTACATCCCTTTTTGCTATAATCCATGTACTTTGCAACGTACAGACTGAACTGCATTTAAAATATGTTTTATCATTGATTGTATAAATTCTGCCCATGATCCTGTGTGTACTATCAGACATTCTCCATGTGTACTTCTGATAATTGTTTTATATGTAATTTCTGATATGTATACCCTGAGACAACGTCTATAGCTAATGGTTTACTACTGCTTTAATTACAAATTTAGCTTACTAGGTCAACTTCAATTACAGCCTTGGCCACAGATATTGCAGACTAATTCAGATAATGCTTCATTAACATATAAACAACCAAAGATCAGTAGATACAGTTAATATTCCAAACTACCCATTCCCTTTCATAACTCAAACTCATAATATTTGATATAATTAACTGTATCATGTCATACTAACTAATTATAGACTTTGATGTTGCTCCTCTGCTCCCTTTTGGATTAGAGCTGTTTTAATTATATACAACTTACTATTAGATGGATAAACTAGTTCTCAGCTTATCATATATATATATGTACATATATTATTAATTATAAATGCAAACTATTATTGATATTGATCATGAATATAGATTATCGATACCAGTATTGATTAAGTATCAATATTGATTATTAATTTTAAAATTATTATTTATTATTCCTCCAGTCATGTTTAAATGCTTATGATCAGCTGTATAAATTGCCCCAAAAGAAATACACACACTGTCTTTACTAAATGAAAAAACAAGAGTGGACAAATTCACAATAAAAAAAAAAAAGGCAAGATCAGTGGTTCTCAACTTGCGGGTCTTGACCCTTTTGGTGGTTGAAGGGCCCTTTCACAATGGTCACCTAAGATCATCTGAAAACAGAAATTTGCATTACCATTCATAAAAGTATCCAATCTGCAGTTGTATCCACAAAAATAATATTATGGTTGGAGATCACCACAACATGAGGAACCGTCTTAAGGGATCACAGCATTAGGGAAGTTAAGAAGCACTGGCATAGACAGAGAGGGGGTATGGAAATCCCAGTCCTCCATCTAGGGCAGCTACAATTTAGAGGAGGGCTTCTGTATTAGAGTGCTCAGAGGGCTGCTGTTCTCACTTTGCCTTACACCTTTGTGGACTCCAAGATTACTCCAAGACTGCTCTGCCAGGCTGATGACCCATGGCTTCTCCTTTTAATGGTGAGGGAAGTGTTTTTCAGTGCCTCTGTCTTAATGTTAATGGGTGCAAACAATTTTTTTCCCCAGTGGACAGAAGTTTCCACAAAGAAACTATACAACATTAACTCTGCTATTTTTCTGCTTCCCTTAAAAATATTTCCCCCTCCTCTCATTACTTACTTGGCTGTGTGAAATTTCTCTCATGTAAACCCTACTGTTGGTTGTGGCTGTCAATTCTCTGAGCCTGCTTCTTTCTTCTGTGCCACATGTGGGTTCCACAAGTGGAAATAAAATAGCTAAGGCACATGTATTACTTTCATCTCTTTAAATGTGGAAGATTGCTTAGAACTTTTGTTTAAACTTGAACCCATTTAGCTGTGCTGTAATTATCCTTCTTCTTTTCCCCACAACACTAAGACATTTTATAAAAAGTAAAGATTGTAGCACTATTTTTTTACTGCCAAAGAAATGGAAATGCTTTAATCTTACTCAGTTTTCTTACTGTACTTATTTTCTTTGAGGACCTCTGAGTTTGTTTCCAATATTCTCTGCTAAAACATATGTTCATTCACTGATCTTTGCTTCATTAAAGAAAGCATGCACCACTCCACCAGCTGACATGTCAAAATGGATGAGAAAATCTCACAAGGGAAATTGCCTCATGATAGGCAATTTACAACTGTGGAAAGAGAAAAAAATTCTTTTTTCCTCAGGATGAACCTCCCAACTGATTATTCAATACTAGGAGGTCAGTCCCTGCAAAAGTACATACAAGCAAATAGTAAACTGACTTAACAGGTTAAGAGTGTGTGTGTGTGTGTGTGTGTGTGTGTGTGTGTGTGTGTGTGTGTGTGTTTATAACAATGACAATCAAAGAAAAAGAAGCTATGAATTTGAGAGGGAGTGGAGTGAAGGGTGTGAGAGGGTGGGAAGATGATGTAAATACAGTATTTAAAGAGTAAGTTTAATAAAAAGGAAAGAAAGCATATACTGAGCATCCAGTTTCTTGGTGTTTTAGATTTTCACATTCCTGAAGAATCTTTTTCTGTTTCTGTGATAAAATTTGGTGCTTTGACTTTTCACCCCAGATCCCCTGGGTTCAAATCTCACTTTAGCAGCTTACCTGGTTGACATGAGGTCAGTCTTTAGCATCTACCCCTCTGTTTGTTCATATGAAATGTATGGCTAGTATATCAGTCCTATTGTGTTGTTGAGAGTAAATGCGTTAGAGTATGTTTAGTATTTAATTTCAATGATTAGTTTTATTGAATTTGGAACTATTTTAGAGACAAGTAAAGTACACCAATGTTTCTAAATGCTTCTATCAAAATTTCCAGGAAAGATAATGAAAGGTGGGTGAAAAGCACCCTGACACAAGTGGCAACGTTTTATAAAATGACTTCCTAGATAGAATAAAAGGAGAAAAATAAGAAAATCATTTCCTTTCCTTCTGGGTTCCACAATGTGAATTGCATTACACCACTAAGAACGCCTTCCCAAGCTGGACAGAACCCACTGGAATTTTGAGGCAGAATTACTCTGTCCTTAATTAAAGTTTCATTTTGCATATATTTAGCAACAATGACAAAGGCCTAGCTAATAGTGTATGTAAATAATTCATAAGAATGCTTTGTCCTCATTTAAGTTCTTTTTGTGTTATCCGTTCTTTCTTTATTGTCATCATTCCCATGAACTGTGACATTTAGACTTTGAGTTTACATCCACACTTGGTCACTGGGGGGCTCTCTTGCATTTCGAACAATATGCTGCTCTGCAGCCTTCCAAAGGAAAGCCTTAATGCTATTGGCTTGTCTGGTGCCAGATTTGGGAAAAGTACATTACTATTTTCACTGTCACAAACTGGAGAGTGTAGGCAAGTTTTGCTGTGGCAATTTTTCATAGTGATGTCCTATTCTGTTTCTCTGTTTTCTCCTGGAGCACTTTGTCCAACTCGGGCTTCCTGGGGCCTCTGCTTCTAGCGTAAGCATTCTCTTGTAAAATTTACAAAGACAGAAAGTTGAAGTGCTGACTCTGACTCTCATTGTCATTAGGTGTTTGGACTTGGAAGAGACAGGGGTTGATAGTCAGTGGTGGGAAGATAATGAGCAAAAAGAACTCCATGAAGGGCACTGACGATGCTAGAAATGAAAAAGATAAATCTCCATAACATGGTGCTTTTCAAGCCATTCTGCACGTTAAAGCAGAGCTTTTGAAAATATTACTGCCCTGGTGAACTCAAACCATCACCCTTCTATATGGTAAGACTTAAAGAAACACAAAGTACTGTGTGATTTGAGGAAAGAAAGAGAAATTCTTCCTAGAAGGCTTGAGAAATGCCTACTGTGGAAGAAGCAATGGATGGAGTTCCACACATGAAGAGGAGAGGAATATCAGCTTAGGTGTGTGGTGGATTCAGGTGTTACTGAGAGAGACCTAGAGGTGTAGCTTTGGGGTCTCAAGGACCCTGGATGGGGTGTGGCCAGCCCCCATTGAAGACTCGGTTGTATACTGTCTTTTTTGTTTGTTTTTGCATTTTTTTAGAGAGAAGATTGACACTGTCACTGTGTGGGACCGTTTAACCTTTTACAAATTGTCTTAAGGTTTAATTTTATATCGGTGACTGTTTATATAAACTCTTTAATAAATATTAATCTTTTATATAGTTAATTGCCAGTAAAAGAGTTTTTACAGTATCTTGTGCCTAGTGTGGAGCTCCAGACCTCAGTGGTAGACCTAGCCAAAAAATACTGTGGTCTACACCTGTGGCTTCAACTCAGGCTACCAAAAGCCTAGCCTCTACCCACACCAAAGACCAAAGGCCACTCATATGGTCCCAAACAACTTTAATTTTAAAACTTATCTGTTTCGCAATAGATTAAAATTCAAGCTTCAACTATTTTAAAAAATATTTTCTGTCCAGCAAAACAGGCTTGAAGTGCTGTGCTTCGGCTGCTATGTTTTCCCGCTTACCATGGTGGCCTGTAGCTTCTCAGAAAGGACAAACAGCTAATATCAGCATGTCTTTTAATAGATATTTATAATAAATTGCTCTAGTTTTATAAAAAAAAATGCCTTTCATAAAATTATCTTCATAAAAAGCCATACTTAAAAATTTGAGTCACATGCCTGGTTGGCTTATCTGATTCAGTAGAAAGGCAGAAGGAAAGGTCAGAAGGGAATAGTGTTGATGAAGAAGAAGACCCCAGAGGGGGAATGGTGGTGAAGAACATATCACAAAACCCAACATGTTCATTAAAGGAGTGTCCATTTAGCTTTAAAAATAAACCAACAAAACCCTTGAGTGGAAGTTTTTGTCATAGAATGTTTTTTTTTTCATTTAGGTATATTCGTTTATATTTCTAAAATGTATTTATTAAATATATTATTACATTTTAAAATATTAAATATATTTATTGGGACTTTCGTTTTCAGTAAACATCATACAAAAACTGAACTTTTAGGAAAAAAAGAATCAAGCACAAAAATTCATTCCATGGGGACTGGAGAGATGTCTCATATGTTTAGAACATTTGATGTTCTTGCAAAGTACCACAGTTCAACTCCCAGCACCCATGGCTGGGGGTTCACAGCTGCCTATAACTCTGCCTCTAGAGTAACCAATGACTTCTTGTCTCCTACCTACACATTTGAAAGGCCTCACATAAACATACATATGAATAAAAATCTTTTTAAAACTTAAGACAAATATAAATAAATTATCCCACAAGGTAAAAAGAATAAGTTTCCTAGTGCATATCGTACAATCAATATCATATGTAATACATGTAAACCAAAAGCAGTATTATTAAACAAAAATGTGGAAATACAACTAAAATAGAGGTCTCTTTCTCCTTATGCAAGGCATAAGTAGCTTTATTTGCATATTAATAAGGTTTTAATGCCCACAGTAAGAAAAAAATGATTGAAATAGATCGCAATGACTTAAAAATGAGTACATTTTAAGCAGACTCCTTGATAAATATGCAATTATTCAGAATCAGCCAAATAGGAGTAGTGAGGCATTGTTCCAGTTAGTCGCCTTCAAAGCAAGATGACTGATGGTCTTCAGTTAACAAAGGCAAAATGAGAGACAGGCTACAGAGAAAGTTAACACATTGACTTGCTGAAATACATAAACATTTTAATCCAGAGTTGCAATTGTAATTCCTGTGAATATGACAGTTAGGGACATGTACAAAATATGTCAAATATCTGAATTATTACAGGATACTTATTGAGATTACATAAAACAAAATGTGCAGGCTTTTTTGACCACAAGCCCCCAAATCATGTCATTGAAACTTATTATTAATTATAAATGCTCAGCCTTTGCTTAAAAAAAATCTTATATTAACCTATTTCTATTAATCTGTGTGCTGCCCTGAGACTAATTTACCATATCTATGTACTCTATGTACTGTCTGTCTTGCTTTTCTGCTTCATCTGTGTCTGGCTTGCTGCCCCTGGTAGGCTGAGCTCCCAGCTGGCTGCCCCCTGGCTGGCTGGCTCCCCTTTTTTCTCTCTGCACACAAACCCTGCCTATTCCTCCTCTGCCTAGCTATCGGCCATTAAGCTTTTAATTAGGCCAAAAAGAAGTGTGTGTTTGTGTGTGTGTGTGTGTGTGTGTGTGTGTGTGTGTGTGTGTGTGTGTGTGTGTGTGACAAATATCTATTCTGGCTTTTTATTTTAGGTAGAATTTGTTATCAGTGCTGACCACAAACTTCCAGTGGTCTTTCTGCTCCTAATTCTCAAGTGCTGGGATTAGAGACAGAAGATACTATATTTGGCTTGACCAATAATTATTCAGTAAAAGATGTTGAAGTCACTGTAAGATGTCACATATTTGGTCTAGTACTTGTGTGAAAGTACATCTGGGTAAATTGTGCAAATTCAGGCATTGTTATTTTTCAGCTGTCTAGATAATTCCAAACTACAGTATGTTGACTAGAAAATGTTAAAGCAGTGCAAAATTTGACTCTTACTTATCAAAACGAAAAGGAAATTTCAGAAGGCTATCCAGTAGCATTCTTAGAAAATTTTAAAACAAAATCAAAAAATAAGAAGCTTGATATGGAGTGGGCCCTGTTTTCCTCATTTGTCTTGATCTGTTTAATTAACAGGAAAGGTGCTCAGATGTTGGATAGACCAAAGAGATGAATGTGTAATCTACTTCTTTTAGTAGATGAAGTTGGTACTTTGCCCAGATCCACTTTACAAACAGGGCATCCAAATGCCCAGCTGCTTGTGAGAACTGCAGCTGTGCCTGTGACCTTCTCAGAAGGATTACCCTTAGCTAACTGAAACAGTAAGAGGTCCAGTGATGCAGAGCTACAAAAACAATGGGATTTGTGTCTCCTGATCTCTTTTCAATCAAGCGAGGATTAGAGACTTCCTAAAATCACTTCCGTACTTGACTCCTTCCTCTGAGATACCCTGCTATATATGGTTCTCCTGAGTGTACCATAGTGGATTTATAATGTTACATTGTAAATAATTGTCCTGCCTCCTAGTTTAATACAAAATTGTGATTGGTCAAAGGCAGATAGGAAGTGTGGGCGGGGCTACCAGACTAAGAAAACTCTGGGAACAGGAAGAACAGAGCAGAATGCCAGAGAGAAGCCAGAAGATGCAGAAGACAACTATGCTGCTCTGAGAAAAGGTACTGAGCCCCATGGCTGAACAGGATAAGAGTCATGGGTTAGTTTAAGGGTAAAGAGTTAGCAAGTTATATGCCTGGGCCTTAGGCTGATCAGCCTAAAACTATTGTAAGCATCTGTGTGTCTCTGTGGGACTGCGGGTCTGCAGATCTGTGTATCCAAACCTTGAGGCTAGGCCTGAAAGTCTGGGCCAGAAACCTCATACAACAGTGTACTCCTTCAGTACATCCTTATCTCAGATTCTGCTGCCAGGAATGTTCATCATCAAATGCAGTTTAACACTTTCACTTTTGAGGTGCTGGTATTCTAACTTTACTCTTTCTTATAAGTCTTTATGGCATTTCTTTTCCTTCACATTTTTACTCCTTAATAGGTATCAGAGTCCTTGAGTGCAAGGAACATGCATATTTAGCTCCCTTTAAGTCTTCGTCTATATGTTATCAATAAAATGGAAAATTGAACTTAATCTAAAATAAAAATCACATCACATCATTTTAAATAATTAGTAGATATGAGGTGTGGAGACAATTCTAATGCCTCCGTGTGCCGTACTCTAGAATATCATTACTGGCTTACCCGTTTTATTTCCCAGTTAAATTGTGACTGACAAAGTAAACACCAAGTCTTTAGTAATTAGTCTGTCAAGGATTTTTTATATATATATATATATATATATATATATATATATATATATATATATATATATACACATATGTTTTCAGTTCATCCAATCCGATTAATTTTTAAAATGAGTCACATATGTTCTTTACTAGTTTTGTTATTACTTATTTACCAAAAGTTCAGATTTTACATTACTGACTTAGCAATTTCTTTCAATTAAATATTTGAAAACAAGACTTTATGGGCAGGACTAAAGATTTCATGTACTGTGTTAGCATTTGTAAAACCTATATTTAACACTCTAAAGATAAGTTTTGTAAAAATCATTTTATAGTTTTCAAATGATTCTCATTTGATTACCACATTATATAAGCTATAAAAGTATATGGTAGATGTGGAGGCAAGTAATTTTTCTGAGCAAATACTACACACAGAACTGTGCTATCAGTTCTCAGGGATTGCAAGATTGACAGGTAAGTGTAGGAACTATCTGTTGCAAAAGCTTGAATTTGCTCAAAGAACAGAAAGTCTTATAATTATATATACATAATTGTATATATATATAACTTGTATATTAATTTCAAATTAATTTATTATTACTATTGATCTTGAAAGAGATATGATCGGGTAATTAGCAAAAAGTAGACTGAAAGTAAAATAGAAGATATTTTGAGAGAAACATTTTTTCAATTGTAGAAATAAACCCCATTTTATTTATTTGGTCTTTATTCTTTTCTCATATAATATAATACATCCTGACCACAATTTCCCCTCCATCCACTCCTCCCAGTTCTCCCACCTCTCCTCTCTCCCAGACCACTTCCGTTCCATTTCCCTTCAGAAAAGATCAGAGTTATCAACCAAACATGCCATAAAAAGATGCAATAAAACTAGGTACAAGACCTCATGCTAAGGTTGAATGAAGCAACCCAATAGGAGGAAAAGGGTCCCAACAGCAGACAAAGGAGTCAGAGATACCTTCACAACCATTGTTAGGAGTTCCATAGAAACACCGAGCTAACAACCTAACATACATTTAGAGGATCTAGCTCAGACTCATACAGGCTCTGTGATTGTCCTTCAATCTCTGTGAACCTCTCCGAGCCCCTGTTAATGGATTCTGTGGGTTGTATTCTTGTGTTCTTGACCCCTCTAGCTCCAACTATTCTTCCTCCCCCTCTTGCACAGAGTTCCTTGACTCCCAAGAGGAGAGACCCAATGGAGATCTCCAGTTTGAGTTCTCTCTCTGCCTAATGTTTAGCTATGGGTCTCTGTACCTGCTACCACGAGCTACCGGAGGAAACTTCTCTGATGACAATTGAAATTCATTTTTAAAAGACACTTTCAAGGAAGTTCAAGGCCAGCCAAGGCTACATAGTGTGATTCTGTAACAAGAGGTTTCTGGCCCTGACCAGATCCACATTCTGGATCCGTGTGCAGCCCCCCCCCCAAAAAAAATGACTCAGACACTTATATTAAGTTCACGCTGTTTGGCCTATGGCTCAGGCACATTGCTGGCTAACTCTTTCATCTTAACTCAACCCATTTCCATTAATCTGTCTGCCACATTGCCTGTGGCTCACCTGTGTTCCTTACATGTTGCTTTCTTGGACAGCTGGCTTGATCTCTCTGTCTGACTCTGCCCTCCTTCTTTTACCTATGCTCCAATTCCTGCCTACTGCTACAGTGCCTATCATGGGCCAAAACAGTCCTTTATTCACAGCATACAGAAAGACAACCCCACATCAAGATCTTGTCTTTTAAAAAAGACATTTTTAATTTTCTGTCTGTGTTTTGTAATTCCTACCCTAATTATCACACCATAGATCTGAATATGCCATTATTAAAAGCCAAAAGATATTAAACAGCAAGTTACCAGATTGGATTTCAAGCTGAGAGTTTCACTGGTCTGCCACTTAGTAAGATGTCACTACCACAAGTTCTGACATTTATATTTATAAATCTGTGGGTTTCTTTTTCCTTAGGGAATCTAATGGTAAACAGATTAAATTATAAACAACCTTTTTCTGTAACAAATATTTTAAGATGTGTTTGCTATGCAATCTTTGTTACAACTATTTAACTTGTCTATTATAGTGTGCAAGAAACCATAGAAAATATGAAGATGTGTCTTTGTACAATGATGCTTTCTTGTGTGGTGATATACATATTTAATAAAATTAGTCTGGAATTCCAGAGAAGAGTCACCCACAGAGCTGAGCTGTGAAGGTCAAGGAGTGGTGACCCACACCTTTAATCCTAGCTTTAGGAATATTGAAAGAGGAGGTTAAGATAGATGGATGAAGGGAGATAACAGGGTTGATTCAGCTTTCCTGGATACTTCTTGGGCTGAGGAGTAAAAGGTTTGAAATTGGAGGATTTTGTGGAGACAGGCCTGAAGAGTTGACAGGTGAGAAGTGGCCGTGGTTTGCTTCTCTATCTCTCTAATATTCCAGTTTTTCCTCAATATCAGTCTCCAGATTTTTATTATAATACCAAATAGAATTTGTGCAATATTCTTGTATATGGCCAACTGATGGCTTAGATCTGGCCCACACAATATAGCTTTCCAGTTCTGGTCCAAGAGAAGTGACTCCCACCAACAATATTTCCAATGCAAACAATCAGTATAGATTCTCAGTGTTTTTTTGTTTGTTTGTTTGTTTGTTTTTTTTAAAAAAACAAAAACAGAAAGTGACCTCTTCAAAAATAAACTGCCTATCAGAAACTTGCTTTGCAAACACTAGATCTTGGTTTGTATGTAGAAAAGACGCTGAGAAAATGGTTTTAAGTGCAAGTACTCATTTGACAGATAATCTAGAAAATATGGGCAAGGAAGAAAATGGAAGAGAATGGAAAAATGACAAAAGTCATCTAGAACGCAGTTTCCCTCGGATTTAAAATAGTGCAAAAGAGACAGGGATACTTATACAATAATTTTTTCGGTTACTGGTTCATGGTTGCTTTGGGGGAGGGAAGAGAGAGCTATAGTATCTATATAAAGATATCATAGAAAGGACATCAGATACTGGCATCTTGGCTTTGAGCAGAATATATGTACATGACAAATGTCAAATGGATATGATGAGGCACAAATAGCATTTGTTACATTTGGATTTATTCCAAATAATACTAATGAGGTAACAACTTAGTGGATACAAATTCTGTTGTGAAAACTTTTCTGAAGAAGTAAAATTGGTCTTGTAGAAAATAACCTGTTTTCTTCTCCATGATGTTAAGTTTAAGAATGGCCCCTTTTGGGATGAAGAGATGCCTTGGACTGCTCTTGCAGAGACCAGTGATCTGTAACTCCAGTTCCAAGGGATTAAACACCCTCTTCTAGACTCCACAAGCACCAGGCATGCACACGGTGCATGCACAGCATGTTCAGAGACAACTTCTAGGGTGGTTTCATTGCCTTTGAAAATCAGTGCCATATAAATCAGTTTAAGCCTTATAGTGGAAGTATGGGCTTCACCCTCATGGAGACCTGGGTCACATTACTGTTTAATTCATCTGCATAGCCTTTGCATTTAGTAAAAATGTCAAAATCTCTCCGAATTTCCTATGAAGAATTTACTTTCATGCCCCAAAGATGGTTTTATGGCACCTGGCATAAAGCCTGATTATTTTACTTTAATCTTCAGAATCCAAATGGTGGAAAGTGAGAACTGACACCTGCAGGTTATGCTCTGTCCTTTATGTATGCGCTGTGAGGAAGTCATGTGCATGTACATATGTGATAAAGAAAATATAAGACAAAATGTTCAAAAATTTCCACTCTCATGAGCATATTTGAAATCAATAAAGATTGTGCTAAAATTCTACAGTGGAAATAAAGAGGTATATATTATAGACTTTCAAAAATTTTCTAATTTATGTCATCCTAAGCTTGCCTTCCTGATAAAATGATTTCTCTCTCTTTCCTTTATCTTGGTACTCATCCATTTTCTTTCTTTCCTTTATCCTAAGGACATCACTAACTCATTTTCCTCATCATTACACCCACTTGTTTTTTTCCATCTTGCTAGGCCTTTGAGAACCTTCTAGTTTTCCAGCTCAACAGCATTAAGTATTCTCCACCATAAAAAAGTAAATGGGTCTATTTCTTATGCTTCTTGTTTCCATAAGGGACTTTTCCTTAATCTATATTTTGTACAAATGGATTCCACTTTATTCTCTGAGGCAGAAAATCATGAGAACAACACTTCTACATTCTCTCTGTACTTTTTTACATTCCTTTTCAGTAATATTGAAGTAACTTACAATCACAGGCAGTAGGAAAAAGAACAGATAGTTGTGCACAGCAGACATGAAAACATGCCACTCAGATCATCATCAAGACAAACTTAACATTCCACTGGGAAAAAAAATGTTACTTGACAGCCTCAAGATTTTGAAGGCCACATTTTTCTTGGACAGCATAATCACGGTAAGCACAGCAAAATGCCAAAATCTGGTTCTCATTTTTTTCTTTTTGCTAGAGACTCCATTAAAGCCTGTTTCCTCTAAAACCTTTTCAAATATGCAATGAGAGCTCAAATTTTCCCTGAAGAATGCTGCTCTACTTTTCTTTCCTTTAATGATAACATTATTGAAAGACTTCCTCTGTCCAATTTGCTGCTTCTTGTTTTTATTTTTCATAAGTTTTAGCTTTACAAATAAACGTTATTCCCTTCTAACTCTGGCACATTCTTCCTTGTAAAGACCCAAAGATCCAATTATCCAATGGACATCCAGCTCTTGCGCTCTCTCTCTCTTTCTCTCTCCCTCTCCCTCTCTCTCACCCATACAGGCTGACTTTTTCAGGGAATATCTTCCTCTGGAAATAGGAGGTGGAATTATTGGTGCATGCTTAAAGAAGGAAATTTTGAAGTAACAGAATAATTGGATTTGGTTTCACTCTACAGTTCATTCTTGGAGTGATAAAGTTGAGATTTTATTCATATCTATTTTATTATTCTACTTTGTGTTTCATTTAGTTTGTGGCCTAAGGGTTCATTTATTTATATCCCTCCAACCATAGTGTGATTAAGAAAAATTATTGCATGTAATTCATAATACTTTAATGATTTTTCCAAAGGTTGCATGGGATATTCCTCCTGTTCCTTTGCAGTGATTTCATTTGAAACAAAAATAATCAAATACATGATCACTAAAAGCTCAGCAGAATGACAGACTTTGATGGACAAAGGTAACAATTACCTGTGAAGGAGGACCTGTAGTTTACTTAAATATACAGACTGCCTGGATCATGAACATGAAACTTTCCTAGGATGTTGGCATGTGCATTTATGCTTAGTGGAGTATTTTTGTGGTCTTGTATATTTTATTGTTTTTTTGACAGCTTAAGAAAGCTCATTCATATTAAGCGTGAGGAAGCACAGAGGTACACAGAGAGAAGCTCTCTTCACAAATCAGAGAAGAAAGGTAATCAAGAAGCCCAAACCTGCTCTTTCCTTGAGGTCTCAGGGTTTAAGGTTCTTTTACAATTTTGGGTGTTTTAATTTGAACAAAGACAGGGAGAGGCTGATTGATTGGTCCATAACCAATTGGCCTTCAACTTTTCAGATTGGTCCACAGAAAGGGCTCTCTACTGATCAGAGAAAAAGCCTGTTAAGCTTTCATATTAAGTTGCCAGGCTTTTAACTCTTGTCAGGAGGGTGAAGAAGATGCCAGACATATTAGAAGCTCACCATCTTTATTGTATGCTGATGGGTGATCTCTCTTCTGATCTCTGTGCTTATCAGGGTATCTAACTCCTAGTTTTTCATCTTTTCTCTCAGGGGTCACGCCCGAGCTGGTGAAAGGGATGATGTAGAAGGGACAGCAGCTAGAGCGTCTTGGGGGAAGGGCTGATTGTAAGGGACCATGGTAAAACCTAACAGATGGTAAAGATACAGAACATAAGACAGCCATTATAAGCATATTCATCCTTGGAGCATGCTGTGTGAGCAAGGTTGCATCTGTAACATGCAAAAGAACTGAGACTGTTAGTACTCCTATACCAGCTGCACAGCTATGTTTCACCCTACTAAACAAGACTTATACTAATCATCATCTTTCCAATTTTCCTCATTAGCACACAGATATTTTTATGGTTTCCTTTTGTTGTTGTTTTAATTAAAAGATTTTTTTTCATTTTACATACCAACCACAGTTCTTCCTCCAGCCCCTCTTTCTCCTCTTCCTTAGCGCCTCCTCCCCCCATCCACTCCTCAGAGAGGGTAAGATCTCCCCTGGGAGTCAATACAGTCTGGAATATCAGGTTGAGGCAGGACTGATCCCCTCCCCAGTATTAAGACTGAGTGAGGTGTCCCTCTGTAGGGAATGGGTTCCAAAAAGCCGGCTCATGCACTAGGGATACATCCTGGTCCCACTGCCAGAGGCCCCATAAACTGCCCAAGCCCCCCACTGTCATCCACATTCAGAGGCCTAGTTCAGTCCCATGCAGGTTCCCCAGCTGTCAGTCCAGAGTCAGTGAGCTCTCACTAGATAAGGTCAGCTGTCTCTGTGGGTTTCCTCATCATGGTCTTGATCCCTTTGCTCATATAACCCCTCCTCCCTCTCTTCAACTGGACTAGGAACTCGCCCCAGAGATTTGCTGTGGATCTCTGCATCTGCTTCCATCAGTTGCTGGATGAAGGTTCTATGATGACAATGAGGGTGGTCGTCATCAGCTTGATTAGGGGGGAAGACCAGCTCAAGCACCCTCTCCACTATTGCACAGAGTCTTAGCTGGGGTCATGTTTGTAGGTTCTTGGGTATTTTTCTAGCACCCAGTTTCCCCCTAACCCCCAAATGTCTTGCTCTATCAAGATATCTGTTTTGTTGTTCTCTCTCTCTGTCCCTCCCCAACTCAACCATCCAGTTCCCTCCTGTTCTCTTCCCACCTCCCCTTACCCTCTCCTCCCAGGCTGAGATTTTACTCAGGAGATCTTATCTATGTCCTTTTCCCAGGGGGATCCATGGATGTCTCTCTTAGGGTCCTCCTTGTTACCTAGCTTCTATGGGTTTGTGGATTGTAGCCTGGTTATCCTTTGCTTTTTATCTAATATCTATTTAGGAGTGAGTACATACCATGTTTATCTTTCTGGGTCTGTGTTACCTCACTCAGGATAATTTTTCCCTAGATCTTTCCATTTGCCTAGCAGACAAGTTTTAAAGCATCAATTTTGTCACAGTGCCTATCTTTGGAAAGTGCTTTACATACAGCTATTGCTGAGGTGTTGGACTAGATACCTTTTGCCCCCTCTGGGACACACAGCTTTCCTTATGTATCCACTTAAATCATCAATTATCATTAATAATCTATCCAGAGAAATTTTTGATTACTCAGGAGATAATCTGCAGCTTCAGTGGGCAATTACTTGCTCTCATATTACCACACATATCTTACCAGATATTCTGGTAATGGAAGTATGCTAGAGCAACTAAGGTGCTGGGCCAGGAAACGCTAATATGATGATATTTAGAGAAGAAGCTTTAGGGAGGTAATTAGGTCTTACACATCAGTATAAGACAGAATGTGTCCCTTTGCTCTGTTCTCTGTTTTACAAAGATAAAGCAAGAATGCTTACATCATTAAACCTGGAAACATTCTATTTGAAACCCGACCGTGATGGCACTCTGATCTCTGTTTCCCACCTATCAGGATCATGAGTAATAAACACCTGTTATGTAAGCCACCTATTCTCTAGTAATTGGTCAGAACCAGCTTCACACCCAAATAAGCTACATATATCCAATTCCTTTTCTCAATACCTATTTTTAGGATAACACACTAAGACATCACCTTCAGTTCTAACAGACTCATTTTCTCAGGAAATGGGAAGAAAGACTGAGTCAGAGAGAAAACAGAAAGTAGATATGCAGCGTGTGGCTGAGTCATAAATTGCAGAGCTTTAGGGTGAAAAGACAGGAAGTAATATAAGTGACTCGCTCTAGGCATGTTTTAGATAAAGAACTCCTTTCTAGCTCAAACACCCCCCCCCCATGTCTTGTCCACATAACATGAGCTCACTATTGCTTTCAAGCTAACTTATATTGACTCAATCAAAAGACAGAAGTAATGTATCTTTTTATGTAAGATTACTCTGATCTCTAATTGAGAAACTAAAGCAGCTAGCAGGCTGTTCACCAGTGAAAGTCCTTTCAAATCATACCATTCTAAACTGTGAGGGGAAGTCTACACCGAAAGTAATTCATCATTAAACCACTTGGAAGTTTAGAAAGTAGATCTGGAAATATTTGTAAACAGACTACTTCATATAATTCCATTCTATTGGTAGTTTCTGACTGGCTCCTAAAATGGTTGGAATTTCCCATTTGAAGGCTTCGTACGTCTTGTATGACTTTACTTTTATTTTTCTATTCTAGTGATCAAGAGTGAATATTCTCACCAACTCAAAGAAACTTAAAACAACAACTTTATTTCAGATTGGATGGAGAATGATCAGAGAGGGTAGAGGCATGTTCTTATCAAGTAAGAATTCCATCAGAGTATGATGGCTTCCCTGAGGAAGATAACTATAGCCTTACCTTTTGCGTATTTGTGATACTGGGGTTGAATTTAAGACTGAGTGCAAGTAATCTAACACTAAACTATATTCCCACACCTTTTTATTTTAAGAAAATGTTTCACTGAGTTGTTCAGGCTAACTTTGAACTAACTATGTATCCTGGGCAGGACTTGAACTGGTGAACCTCCTACCTCAGCCCCCCTATTAAGTAGTATAACAGACTTGTATCATCATGACCAACAACAACTTTGTCTTTCATCTTAAGACCCCATATACTAAAACAGTTACTTCAACACAAGAAAGAGCAAGGGAGTGAAACCGTAGACAAAGCCTTTGGAAATAAGGCCCTCAAGGTCAGTATTATTACTTGTCACATAAGTAAACTAAACTTAAAATTGGTGATCAAATATTCCTATAACTTATCAATAATTATCTCTGGTTAGGATGTCATCCAACTAATGTGATTTAGAGTTTTAGGTAATGTTCTGTGAATTCTTGTAGAGGAAAAAATAGCTACATAATAAGGAGAACTAGGCTCTTTCAAACATTTATATTGGATAAATATTGCATAATATTATATTTGGTGAGAAGAAGAGGCCTAAAGAAACTTCAAAAGTTTAGGTATAAATTACATTCTCTTCTCTAAGAAGCGATACCTGACCATAGTTTAAGCCAAGGATCTATGTAGATCAGGTCCACAATAGTTGAAGGAATCACTTTGCTTTTCATGTTCTGTTGAAATTCTTCTATTAAAACTTCTTTTTAGATCCCCATTTATACAAATATTAAAACTACCATTACAATTTATAGACAAACCAGCATCATGTGTAATCTAAATATGATGTTTTGAGATAGACAGACACAAAAAACATTTATATCATAATTATGTCAGAAGAGCACATAATCCAGATCTAATCATAGTGAAATGTAATACAATCATACAATAGACAGCCTACAAAATTAGTTGGCCTGTACTCAGTAAGAACATCTTAAGAACATGAGGCTAAGAATTAATCCTTATTAAAATTTGCTAGAGAAACATAATTGCTACATATAGTTATTAAACACTGAGTAGTTCTGAGAAAAATTCAGAAAAAACATTTCTGTTACTATTGACAAAACCTGAATATTAACTCTATATTACATAATTTATAGAATGGTGTCAATGTCAAATTTCCTGAATTGAATATTTGAGCCATATGTTTGGTTTTGTTTTGTGTTTTCTTTCTTTCCTCCCTCCCTCCCTTCTTTCCTTTCTTTTTTGTCTTTTTTCAGGACAGGGTTTCTCTGTGTAGCTTCCGAAGCCTGTCCTCAAACTCGCTCTGTAGACCAGGCTGGCCTTGAACTCACAGAGATCCATGGTTCTGTCTCCCAAGTGCTGTGATTCAATTTGCTACCACCACCCAGATGTTTTATGATTCCTTAAATAATATTTTGTTTTTTAAAAAAAAATTTATGCATTTATACAATGTCTTTTGATTACATCTATCCACCTTTACCTACCTACCTGCAACTTGCTTAGTGTTCCCTACCTCCTCCACTTCACTCTCAATTTCATGTCCTCCATTTTTTGTTAAAAATAACCTGAGTCCAATTAGTTCTGCCCACATATGAACGGGGTCGTCTGTTTGGTTATGTATTTGAAAACATGCCCCAAATAAAAGTGTGTTTTTCTTCCTCAGCATCCGGCAACTGCCAATAACTCCTCTTCCAAGGGTGGCATTTTAAGGACCCCTCTCTCATATATTCATGGATTTTAACCTTCGTGATTATGTGAAAATAGTCACAGCTGTTATGAGTTAATATAGTCAAAAGCCATGGCAGTCGAGAAGTCAGCATTTCACAACTCTCCCCTCATTTACCAGCTCTCATACTTTGTGTGTCCCTTTCCCAATGTTTCCTGAGTCTTGGATGATCAGGGGGAACTGCTCTAGATGATTCATCCACAGGTGAGCACTCATAGATATTTATACTAAACACTTTGATCAGTTCTGAATCTGCAGTAACTGTAACCTGCTGCAAAAAGAAGCTTCTGTTACAAAAGTTGAGATAACACATAGACAAATATTTAGAAGGCAGCTTGCCAGCACAACCAGTCAGTAAAATAGCAGTAATTTCCTCACTAGGCTTATAATGTCTCAAGTTGTGAAGTTTTAACCAAGTTTACAATGCCAGGTATGAAGTCACTTCTGTGGAGCAGGCCTCATAGATTCACAGAAAGCCATTTGTTGCCTCTATAATGCCACTGTTGTACCAATGGGAACATCTTTCCTTAATATTAGCCACAAGGTCGGGAATTGATAAGAAAAAGTGTTCACTAAACTAGTGATTCCCAACCTTCCTAATGCTGCCATTCTTTATTATACTTCCTTGTGTTGTAGTGACCCCCAACCATAAGACTATTTTCATCATTACTTTATTGTAGTAGGAGGTTTCTGGCCCGGACTTCAGGCCTAGCCTCAAGGTTTAGTCCCACAGACCCGCAGACCCACAGACCCACAGACCTGCAGAGACACACAGATGCATATGATAGTTTTAGGCTGATTGGTCTAAGGCCCAAGCATATAACTTGCTAGCTCTCTATCCTTCTTCTAACCCATGACTCATCCTGTTCAGCCATGGGGCTCGATACCTTTTCTCAGAGCAGCATAGTTGTCCTTTGCTTCTTCTGACTTTTCTCTGGCATTCTGCTCTGTTCTTCCTGTTCTCAGAGTTTTCTTAGTCTGGTAGCTCTGCCTACACTTCCTGCCTGCCTTTGGCCAATCAGCACTTTTTATAAAACCAGTGGGTGGGACAATTATTTACAATGAAACAACACAATCTCCCACATATCCCCTTTTCTCTTCTTAAAACAAAAAGAACTCCACATCTAATATTCTTTTCCCCCCTTATCTATAACAACTTATAAACAACACTGTAAATAAACACAAGCATCCATAATCCATGCTTTGAGAATGTGGGCATAGTTCTCTAGGCTACTTCCTGTTGAATGGGGATGATGGCAATCTCATGGGAATCCAAAGAAAAATGTAGGATTATGCACAAGTCTTTAGTAGTCTGTAAGGCTGGGTCATCTCAGCCAGTCTCCTTGAAATTGTTCTGGTTACAGAGCTCCGGAAACTTCAACAGAGGTGCTCTGAAATGCTGAATCATCTGGGCCATCCATTTCCATTGGAAATTTTTCAGGGGGTCTTCCTGTATCAAACTTTATGTTCTTTATCCAGGAATAAATCCAAAGCCTCTCATTTTCTGTGAAAATAAAAAGAAATCCTCTTTTCTTAGAGCAGCATAGTTGTCCTCTGCTTCTTCCAGCTTCTCTCTGGCATTCTGCTCTGTGCTTCCTGTTCTCAGAGTTTTCTTAGTCTGGTAGCCCTGTCCACACTTCCTGCCTGCCTTTGGCCAGCCAATGCTTTTTATTAAACCAGTGGGTGGAATAATATTTACAATGAAACAACACAACCTCCCACACTTTATAACTATAATTTTGGTACTGTTATGAATCGTAATGCAAATATCTGTGCTTTCTGATGGTCTTACATGGCCCCTGTAAAAGGATCATTTGACCACCCCCCAAAGGGTTGTAACTCACAGGTTGAGAAGCTATGCACCAAACACTTATCTGGGATCACTTCTAGGTTAATGGTTCACTCTCAGTATTTTTTTTTTTTTTGAGACAAAGTTTTCTGAGTGCTGATATTAATGGGTATGTTACCAGACCCCACTTTTTTTTCCATGTTGGTTGGTATTGTACTACACCATGATTGTATAAGAGCATTTATGAACCATGGTCTTGTAAGAGTATTCTTGTTTTATAAGAAATACAAATTGAAATTAGCTGTAGCTGTCAACTTCTTTACTTTAAAATACTTCTTTGTAAATGCACATGCACACATAACACATGTAATAATGCTAGTAATTTTTATATAAAGGCATAGAGCATCAATTATCAACCTGTGATCTTTGACCTCTTTTGGAGGGGGAAGCAGGATCAAATGATCCTTTCACAAGGGTCACCTCAGACCATCAGGAAACGCAATTATTTGCATCAGGAAGGTTGAGAACCACTGGCATAGAGAATTCTGTGTAATATATTCAATTATGTAAGTTTAAGTTATTTATAAATAAAAATTGTAGAGGCCAAATATTAACTAATTTTATTTAGAATAAATACACAGAGTAAATGTTTCTAGGCAACTTTGTTGCCATAATAAAATGGAAAGAGGGCTTAAATTATCTAAGAACCAGTTTTAGTGGTTGCAATACCAAATAACTTAATGCCACAGAATAGTTATTGAAGCACTCTGGAAACTGGTTTTCTATAAAATGAAATGTTTGGTCTTGGTAACCTCGTTGGTATTCACCTTCTCACACTTTTCAAGACTTCTTTTTTTGTGCTTCAACTCTAAGAATGTTAAATTTTAATTTTTTTCATGTGTATTAATCAGTTTGATACTGTAATTTTAATTCTGAGAGTAAAGATACATACTAGTACTAATAGCCAATTTTAATACATCTCGACAAATTTTATTTAATGCATGTTAGAATTGAATGAACAGAAAACATGATGAAAAAGTGTTTTTACAGAGCAATTCTAGCACACTTAAAATATTTTCATAAGGAAGCTATACTATTACATTTTCTACGGAAAGTATTAGACTTCTAGTTGTGCAAAAAAGGCTGGCAAGCTAATTACAAGAGTAATGAATCTGAGTTAAAAACTAATGGTGCACTGTTCTTGGCTTAAACTTGGAGTAACTCTCATACTGACCTAGGAGAGGTCCATGCAGTAAATCACTTCAGAAGGCATAGGAACCCATAAAAATCTGCTTCTAAAGGGTAAAGCATCATTTACATTTTGGGACCTACTTTCAGATACTAAATTAAATACCCTTAGCTTTTTTTCTTTCTGCCTCTACATGACCTAACTCACAAATTTGTCACACCTCTAGTTTCCCAAAGCTGGCACTAGTTGCCTTTGCTCAGATGAATTTCAAGGCTCTGCTCAGCTTGGTTAGTTAATTATAGTCATTAACATAAAAAATACTAGGTCATGTTAGTCTTTATGTTTTCAGAAGAGAATAATGTGTGAATGTTTTGTCACATCATTTTACATTTTGCAACCAACTCTGCCTTTTATCACTTAGCAATGACATTGGTAGAGGTCATCTGAAAAGCCACAGGCAGGCAAGATAGAGTAACTTCGATCAGAATTCGTCAACTACAGTGTTACAGTATTCTTTATGTTCCTTTCAGATGCTCTGAGCTAATGTCAGTTCCCAGTTTTGTCATCTAGAAAAGATAACTTGTTTTCTCCCATTTGAAATAGTTTATCTGTAAAATGGGGATATAATTTTACTTCGTGAAGATCAGTGACTGAACAAAGAGAACAAAAGCATAAAGATAACATAAGAACACAGAGTTCCAACTTCAAAGGAAATTGTGAAACAGGAAATATGAATGACCTGTTTTCTTTGATTTGGTTTGATCCTTCTCAAGCCTCCTCTAAATGACAGAAAGGATTTTTTTTTCTTTAAGATAGAAGCTCAGAAGGATAAGGAACATGAGAGATAAGAAGACAACAACAGAATTTGGAAAGTGGAAGGCTGCAAATAGATCAGAGAAAATGTGAGCTTAAATTCACACAAGAGAAAGCTGAAAAATAATCTGACAGTGTGGCAGGTTTTTGGAATTGGTGTAACAGTGAACCTAGAAGTTGGGGTGAGGATAGAATTGAAAGCAGAAGGATTGGATTACATGTGGTGCATGATGACTTTAGAATCCAGACTCACTGTGGTCACTGTTAGACTGTACCACTTACACACTGTTAAAAACTGAGCATAAATCTTGGAAGAAGATAAGAAGGGAATTCTAGCAGTAAAACACAAACCACTATTGTGAGAATAACTGAATTAAAAAATCAGGAATTAGAGAATATGTGAGATGAGAGTTTCTTTCTTCTACTGTACTGCTGAAATGGAAGATTTGATTTCTTTACACAGGGATGATCTGTGGATAATCCTTCAATGTGTTCGATAACATCTCAAGTCAACCTTAGGGAATATGCCAGTTACATCACCACATCACCATGTCTCTTATGCTGGACAAAACCAATCTACTTCTACATATTATCTAGTGTGATTTTAATTGCTTACTTTTAAAATGTGGACAAAGAAAATATAGCAATTTTTTGAGGAAAGTCTGTATCCTGAAAGACAGAGACCAATAAAATAAACACACAAACAATAAAAGTGTTGGGAGGGGGAAAAGTTTGTAAGGTCAAAAATTTTTTAAAAAGAGAATTTTATTAATATTCTCTAGGGAAATAGAATATTTCATCTATGAAATAAAGAGGTAAGAAAATTAAGATAACCAATTCAGATGGTTCAGCATCCAATCAGGGTCTGAGGATATGAAACAGTGGATAAGAGCACTTGAAATACAAGCAGAAGGACACAAGTTCAAATTTCCAGCTCCCATAAAAATAAGGCTGACCAGCTAGTGCAACTGAAATGTCAAGTCCCAGATTCAGTGAAAAACCTCATCTCAAGGGAATAAATTAAGGAGAGAGAGGAGGACACCCCTGTGTTGATATATTGTGTATCCTCTAAGAAATAAAGACAGAACCAGCCACAGAGCTAGTCATAGAGGTCAGACGGTGGTAGCATACACCTTTAATTCTAGCACTAGGGAGGCAGAGACTTGTCTGGATCTCTGTGAGTTCAAGGCCAGCCTGAACTACACAAGATTAATCCAGTCCTAAAGAGAAATAGAGCCAGGCAGTGGTGGCACACACCTTTAATCCCAGCATCCAGGATCCCTTGCCTCTGCTCCCAGTACTTAGGA
Organism: Phyllotis vaccarum; assembly: GCA_033318265.1. Taxonomy (NCBI): domain Eukaryota; kingdom Metazoa; phylum Chordata; class Mammalia; order Rodentia; family Cricetidae; genus Phyllotis; species Phyllotis vaccarum. The sequence goes on from JARWLC010000013.1 coordinate 127,216,778, forward strand.
TGTACATATGCATTTAATTGCAGCATTAGGAAGGCTGGGCAAGGAAAGGAATAGAAGGTGGGAGGATATAGGAGTTAGACCCTCCACTACCTTTGCCTTGTGGATGAGGACTCAGAAGCATTCAGTCTGAGGATTTGTGGAGACAGGATTTCCCCCTTTCTGCCTTAGGATTCAGTAGTGGTGAGAAGTTTCTCTAGTGGCTTGTTCCCATGCTTCTCCAGTCTTTCAGCTTTACCCCTCTATATGGCTCTGGGTTTTTATTATAAGGCCAATTAGAATTCATGCAAAACACCTATTTCTTCTTCTGGCCTCCATATGTACACACAGGCACACACAAACACTTTACATACATACATACACACACACACATGCTCATGTATGTGCACATGAAAAGACATATACAGACATACACATACACCACAAACACAAGCAAAGAAATACATCAAATTAGTAAGAAATACAGAAAACACATAATAGTGAAAATATACAGGAAGAGATTGTTTAGAATTACAAGTTGCATGTCCCATAACTGAAGAATATCTCTTTTCAGGCTACAAATAGCCTACATCAAGACATGTTATTACTAAATTTCAGAACCTTGGGAACAGAAATTTGATGTACCTTAATTCTGGAGAGAGGAATAAAATGTTCACATTTAAAAGGCCAGCATCAGAATGTCATCAACGCTTTTAACAGCAGCTTCATAGGTCAAAGGCAATGGAATAATGTGTTCAAATTTCTAAGGGTTAATGATTCCCAAGCTAGAATTCTATTCAGTTATAAACTGGGGGTAAGAATGGAATGAAAATGTTCTTGTCAAAATTTCAAAAGTTGGATTTATTATGTGTTCTTTCTCAAACTTATACCCCATACTATGTGCTTCATCAAAATGAGGAGACAAACCAAAAAGGATGGAGGTTAGGAGGCCAGGGATTAGTGTATGTTACTAAAAAAGCAACAGCAATTCATAGCCTACCACATAAGGGAAACTACACAATGATACCCTTATACCAAAAGATTGTGTTGGATATAGCTTGAAGATTTCAGAAGCTTATTCAAGGTTTCAGATGGAAAGGACATCATACACTAAAAGTCTTAAGAAGAGATTTATACAACCAGTGGGGAGTTGCACATAAAGCTGATAAGTAGAAAATAGAGGAAACAACCAGTGGCAAACATAAACTCTACATAAAATATAATGTATACAAAATAGAATGATATTCATAATAAGGGATGAACCCCACTTGTAAGTAGTATCTGTATATAACCAGTGAAAAGATTACACATTATACTAACCAGAAGAATGCTGTAACTATATGAAGATGATATGTGCATGTATGTGCTGGGAGCTACAATGGTGAACATGGGCTGAATTCCAATTATTGTTAATGATGTGTCGGTAGATAATATTAAAAACTGAAAACAAAATAAACATGATACTTAAAGATAACAAACTAACTTCCTTGTAAAAGACTTTTTTTAAAAAAAAAATATTTGTTTCTTCTAATGAGGAAAGGGAAACTTATTTGAAAATATTCTGCGTAAACATTGGTTTGAAATAAATTAGTTTAATTATAAAATATGAAGAAATATCACTTATAATAGCAGTTATAACACATCAACGATTTTAAATATCTTCCAAGAAAACAACCAAGAATTATCAAAGGTGGTGATAATGGTAATGAAGAGATTTATGCAATATTTTAACTGTAATCCTTTGTAAAATCAAAATGAAAAAGAACATCACATACTCCCAACAGATAATGGCACAGGTTATATATTACCATTACACAATGGAGGAAAGGGAGCATAGTGAGGAAACCAAAGCAAGACCAAAAACCAGCTGGAAAAACTCCAAACTGCATCCTCATATCTGATGTCAAAACATTCTTCCAATCTCTAACTCTCTTCAGTTTTGCAGACTACAGTACACTTCTTTTTTCCACCTGGTTCCACTCCCTGTTAGGAGCTTTACCTGGCAGATATCTTATGGCCTCAGAGGCATCTCTAAACATCTTGGAATTTCTAAAGCAATCTAGACTTCACCTTCATAGCTTCTCACAAAGGCCTCTCTCTTGGACACTCTTGACAGGAATCCTCAGTGGCTTTCCTTAGCTGTGAAGGGAGATTTCATAAGATCTTGTTTGTACCCTTTACTCTAAAGCCAGAACCATGTGGCCAGAGATGCCATGTTCTGTTGCTTTCTGGGGCTGGAACATGTCTCCCTTGTTCAATTACATATTTTAGCTTTTAGTCCTTTACTGTCTAAGTTTGGCTGTCTTGGAACTCACTCTATAGACTAGGCTGGCTTTGAACTCAGAGATCTGTATGCCTCTGTCTCCTGAGTGCTTGAATTAAAGGTATGTACCACCATACCTAGACTTAAAATGTTTTTAATTCCTTTTCACAAGTTGGAAGCTTAGCTGGGTTGGATCTTGCTCTGGAGTAACCAGTCCCTTTATTCCATTTAACCTTTGGCTTTCTTTTAATCCATTTTTCTCCTTGAACAGAGGATTTAGCTTCATTATACTTCAATATACATTTTATATTTTTCCTTGCTCATCTTTCCCCCTTTTATTTTACATCTTCATAAGGGTGGATGTTAATAACCATTTAGCATGGTCAGTAGTACTAGGCTGTTTTGAGATTTACTTTGACAATGGAATTTATAAAAACTCTTCACTTTAGCCTCAGAAAGACTTATTGGACAATGGCAAAAACCAGCTACATTCTTCACCAAAATATCACAAGACCTATCTCTAGGTCACATACTAACATTCTTGTCTTCTGAAATATCTTGAGCCAGACCTCCACAGTTCAAATCAGTCTCAGCAGTGCTGTCTTCCATGTTTCTACTAGATGTCCCATTAAGACCCACTTAAAGCATTCAACTGTTTTTCTAATCTATAGTCCCAGTGTCCACATTCCTCCAAATAAAAACATGGTCAGGCTTATCACAGCAATTCCATAGTCCCTGGACTTAGGGTTTCTACTGCTGTGAAGTGACACTATGGCCATGGGAAATTTTTTATTCTATTTAAGTGTTTTTGCTCTCATTTTACATACCAACTATAGTTTCCCCTTCCTCTCTCCCCTCCTCCTGCTCACCCCCATCTTACCCCTCTCCACACCTCAATATCCACTTCTAAAGGAAGATAAAGCCTCCTATGGGGAGTCAGTCTGGCAAGTTTGGCAAAATCAGGTGAAGGCTGGGCAAGCTATCTCTCTATGAAAAATGGACTCCAAAAAGTCAATTCATGAACTAGGGATAAGTTTTGGTCCTACTGGACCATGGCAGCTTTTATAAAGGAACATTTACTTTGAGCTAGTTTATAGTTTCAGTGGTTTAGTTCATTATTGTCATGGAGGTATGCATGATGGTGTGCAGGCAGACATGGTGATGGAGAAGATGGAGAGTTCTGCATCTTCATCTGCAGGTAGCAGAAGGACACTGTCCCACTGGGAGTGTCTTGAGTATATTTGAGATCTCAAAACCCATCTCCACAGTGACACACTTCTTCCAACAAGGTCATACTTATTCCAACAAGGCCATGTCTAATAGTGTCACTAACTATGGTCCAAGCATTCAAACATATGAGTCTGTGGAGACCATAGCTATTTAAATCATCAGAATACATAAGCCCAAATATAATTTTCCTTTAAATTTATTTTCTCAATTGATTTTATTATTAAGTGAAAAGCTCATTAACACAGCTCATTAAAACTGAAGTTTTTCAGTTATAAAAATAGGTCCATTTAGTAGAAGGAAAACTAAAGCATTTTTAATGTTCATCAGTGTAAAATAAGTATGTTGTAGTATCATAATATATATATGTAAATACTTATGTTTTCCAATGGTCCTGTGAAATCATCATTGCCACCTCCTCCAAATGTAGCATAGTGGTATAGTAGTGAGAATAGATGCCTTCCAAAATTATACTGAGGTATTTCTAAGAAAAAAATATAACTAGTCACAATTTATAAAATTGAAGACATCCTGAGTAAATATTATATAGAACTGTTTATATCTGTACATGTAGGTATTATTAAATTTTTCAGATTTTCTACATTGAATGCGTATTATTTTTCTAAATAAGGAATTTCTTCTACAGTAATATACTCATCTTTAAAAAACTCATAAATCTTAATTGAACTATTAATGAAAAATCCTGTATTATTTACTGTTGTAATATGAAACATCATTAGTATGACTTGGTGATTTTTGTTTATATTTCTTAAGTATTCTGTTTTGATCAGAAATGATAGATCTTCCATTTTCAAAAGTCATCTTATTAGGAAAATTTTATATCTCCTGTCAACTGCCTAGTTGACATGGAGAGATATCTTTGGTCATTTATCTGTATATCTGTAACTATAGTGGCCATCAACTTTCATTGCTTATTACAATTATTAGGGCAATTTGTGATGATATATTATATATATAATAAAACCTGCCTGAAAATCAGAGAGATAGAGCCACCCACATTTAACCATGAAGGTCAGAAGTGATGACTCATTCCTTTAATCCCAGAATTCAGGCAGGATCTCTGTGACCTCAAGGCCAAAAAGAGCCATGCGGTGGTGTCACAAACCTCTAATCCCAGCACTAGGAAAGTTGAACGAAAAAGTGAGATAGATGGGCAGAGAGAGGAGGCAGGAGTTCGGCCCTTCACCTGCAAACCCTTGAACTTTCAGCTGAGGACTCAGAGGCATTCAGTCTGAAGATTCCTGAGGAGAAGCTAAGTGAGAAGTGGCTGAGGCTTGTTCCTTTGTCTCTCTGATCTTTCAGCTTTTCTTCAATATCTAGCTTCAGATTTTTGTTATAAGGCCAAGTATAATTCATGCCATAGGAATTCTTTCTAATCCCAGTACTTATGACACACCTGCAATGGATTAAATAAGATGTTATAAGGGTGGAATCCCCCCCCCCAGGTGTCTGTTTTTGAAACAGTTCTTCCAGTAAACATGATATGCATTTAGTACTGATAACTAGTAGATAGGATTATGAGTGCAATTGTGGCTCACATACCAAGAACACTGATGTCATTCAAGAGCCTATTAGAACTATAGCTTCATAGGCCTCACTCCAAAACTATTAAATTATAATCTGTATTTTAAACACATCCAAATAGTTTGACTGAGTTTAAAAGCAGAGAATCATTATCCAAGTGTGCTAAGATGAAATAAGGTTAAACCAGTAGCTTTTGATTTAACATGACTTGATTTTCATGTCAGATCTATGGGCACCCTTTTGTGTTCATTGGTAGATGTGTGTTTATAATCATCTCTTAAAGGTAAAGGAGGTTCAATTACTTGTATCAGTTCCTGATTATCACAGGGAAACAGTCAATTAATGCATTAATTATTACGATGCCATTTGTAAACTTTAATCCCTCAAGGACTTTTACAAATTCTGCTTATTTCATAGTCTCATCCTGGGTAAACCTCAGTGTCTTTCAATATCCATGTTCATTCATATTTTGCATTGACAGTCAGAGAAAACCCTCAACAAATATGAGATAGCAAATATTATTTATATTTCAGTACTGGGATTTGAATCCTGGGCCTCTTACATGAAGTCCTCTGCAGTATTGCTAAACTACACTTACGGCCCAGTATTTCTACCTTTAAATGGAAAAACTCTTTGAGTGGAAAGGCCTTTCTGCTCATTCTTAACCTAGAAAATGCGAAACTAGCTTCCAATACTGCATCCCAGTATAGTGTTGCCCTGTGTGCTATCATCCTGAGAACCATCCTGTTCATTGAAGTTCATCTTTTAGGGGGTGCTGCGGCTGCTTCCTCTCAATGTATTGATCCAGGAAAGGAATGAAGTGTCTCAGAACTCTAGGACTTCCTATGCCCTCCAAAAGTATATATGAATAAAACAAAACTTTAAAAATTATCATATCTGCTCATGCATATTTGCCAGGTACATGACAGAGGCTCTACACAGTCAGAACAGAAAATATCTAGAAATAAAGGGATTTTGAAAATGAAAGGATTCATTCTGGTCATGGAAGCAGGTAGATTAACACCAGATCTTCACCTCTCCCTAAACTCTTCTAAATTCATCGTCCCAGACTCAACCCTGATTCTACAGAAGACACCAACTGTTGCCTCCCTCCCCTCATCTCCAGTGCTCTACACAGATCTTTCCCTCCAGACATTTTACTCCCACCCATGGCTATATCTCACCCCCAATGCCACTAGGTACTCCCTGCTAATCCACAAGGCACTTCAGCCTGGGAAGTGGGCAGGCAGATTTCAGATCTTCACCCAGGCCCAATACCCTAGTTTCATCCTCAGCTCTGTAACAGGACACCTGCTGCACTTCCCCTACTCCCATTTCCAGTGGAACTACCGAATCTTCCCCTCCTGACATCCCTTCTCTCAGCCTTTGCTTTGTCTTGGCCTCCAACTCCTGCAGAAACTCCCTGCTCCCTGTACATCTTCACCTTATACCGACTGCTCCTCCAGATCTGATCACCACTCTCACCCTCAGCTCTGCCACAGAACACCTGCCAGCCTCCCTCCCCCTTGCACCCATCTCCTGTGCAACACACAAATTGTTCCCTCCAAACTTCCTTCCCATTACTTTGTCCCAGTTCCCAACACCAGAATTCCCTGGGAACACACAGGTCACTCCTGCCAGGGAAGCAGCTAGGCTCACTGCAGATCTTCACCTCTCCCTGCATTTCTCCCCATCCAATCCCCAGTCTCATCTCCAGCCCTGTAGTAGACTTTTTGCTCCTGATTCTCTTCCCTCATTCCTAACAGTCTAACTGAGCAGATCCTGGTGGAACACTCTGCTTTCCTTCCTCTTGTGAGGCAATTCTGCTGACCCAAGCCCATCTCCATTTCTAAGTGTCAGCTCCCAATACCCAGAAACACACTTTTACCTAGAACCTTCAGTATCAGGACTCCATAAAATTTTCCTACCAGGCAACACACAGCCATGACACCCTCTGAAAAACCAAAAAGGAAACAGAAGCCAAACAACAAAACAATCACCCAACAAAGACTAGAACATATGTCAGCATGTGGAGTTACAATCCTCCAAATCCCAGATGCCTAGATGCCAGGGTGAAAACACAATAGCAGCCAGGACAATATCTCTCTACTAGAGTCTGGCAATCCTACTATAACAAGCCCTGAATATTCCAACATAGTTGATGTACAAGAAAAAGACTTTATGAATATTATAGTGGTCCTCAAAGAGGAAGTGAATAAATCAATGAAAGAAACCTATGAAAATAAAAACAGTGGAGAGAAATGAAGAAAACAATTCAAGACCTAAAAGTGGAAATAAACCAATAAAGAAAACTCAAAAGTAAGGGAATTCTGAAAATGAAAAATTTAGGAACTTCAAGAGGAACAATAGTCAAGCTTCACAAACAGAATATGAGATGGAAGAAAGAATCTCAGGCATTGAAGACACAAAAGAAGAATGTAAATACTATAAATCTAAAATATATCTGGAGCAAAACATCCAGGAAATCTTGGACACCATGAAAAGACTAACTCTGAAAATAATAAGAATAGGATGAATGAGAAGCAATCCAGTTCAAAGGCACAGAAAATATTTTCAACAAAACCATAGGAGAAAATTTCCCTAACTTAAAGAAAGTGATGCCTCTCATGGTATAGGAAGCATAAGAAGCACCAAATAGAATGTACCAGAAAAGAAATTCCCCTCAGTATACAATAATCAAAACACTAAACACAGAACAAAGAAAGAATATTAAAAGCTGCAAGGGAGAAAAGACCAAGTAACACATATACGAGTAACTTCCCAGTAGAGACTCTAAAAATTAGAGGGGCCTGGACAGATGTGCTGTAGACACTGAGAGATCAAAGATGCCAGCCCAGACTGTTATACCTAGCAAAACTTTCAATTATCATTAATGGAGAAAATAAAACATTTCATGATAATAGGAAATTTAAGCAATATCTATATACAAGTTCAGCCAAGAAGGTATGAGAAGATAAACTCCAACCTAAAGAGTTTAACTACATTGAAGAAAACATAGGGAAAAAATAATCCCAGACCAGCAAAGTTAAAAGTAAAAAGAAAGCACATAGCCACACCCACTACTACCACTGCTGCTGCTGCTGCTGCTGCTGCTGCTGCCAAAATAACGGGAATCTACAACCATTGGTCATTGTCTCAATTTCCCAATAAAAAGATACATACCTTGGTGGTTTGAATGAAATGATCCTCATAGGCTCATATACTTGAATGCTTGATCATTAGGGAAATGGTGCTACTTTACAAAGATTAGAAGATGTGGCTTTGTTGGGGTAGGTGTGGCATTGTTTAAGCCAGTGTAACATCCAGCTGGGCTTTGGGGTTTCAAATGCTCAAGCCAGGCCCAGTCTGGTGTTTTCTTATTACTGTCTGCAGAGTATAGAGCTCTCAGCTGCCTCTCCAACATCATGTCTGCCTGCATGCCTCCATGCTCTCCACCATGATGATAATAGACTAAACCTCTGTAAGCAAACCCGCATTAAGTACTTTCTTCTGTAAGAGTTCCTATGGTCATGGTGTCTCTTCAGAGCAATACAGCACTAAGGCACAGATTAATAGAATTAATGCAAAAAAGCAAGAACCATTCTTCTGTCAATCCAAGAAACACACATTAACACCAAGTATAGATATCCCTTCAAGATAAAGAGTTGGAAAAATATATTCCAAACAAATACTAAGAAAGAAGCCTGCATAGCCATTTTAATAACTGACAAAAGAGAGTCCAAACCAAAACTAACCAGAAGAGACAGCAAAGGATGTTACATACTCATCAAAGGAAAAATCCACCAAGAGAACACCGCTATTCTTATAAGGATATTGAAGTTCATAAAAGAAACACCACTACAGCTTAAGTCACATATTGGTCTTCATACACTGATAATGGGAGATTTCAATACCTCACTCTTATCAATAGACAGGTAAAAACTAAACAGAGAAATGCTGGAGATAACTGACATTATATACCAAATTGACATAATAAGTATTAACAGACTACTTCACCCAAACTTAAGAATATGTCTGTGGAAATTAAAATCCCTCCACCTTGAGGCCTGGAGCTATTTTGGGAGCTGAGAAGTTTCTAGTCCCCCATCCTGAGAAGTTTCTAAACCTCCAAGGTCAAGTACCCAAGGCCAAGTGCCCAAGGGCCTAGGTAATCTGAGAACATTCTGACCCAGCTGGGAAGCAACTTCGCTCCATCCTAAAACAACCAATCATCCAGAAGCTGCCCACCTCACAGCAACAGTAAAGAAACTCCCTCTGGTCCCCTCACCTCTCAGCTTGATAATGGCATTTCTATGGTCTTTGTTTTAAAAAGGCCCTGCTTTGAGTAGGGGGGAAGCTCTTCTCCACTGGCACTGCTGTGTGACAGTCAAGAGCTGAGCTCAGCTGGACAGCTGTAATAAACCTTGCTTTGCATTTGTGTTCTGAGAGTCAAGGTGATCCTAGGGGTCTTTCTGGGGGTCCCAGAGACTGGGCAGTACAATGCCTCCTTCCCAGCTTCTCATAGAACTTTCTGCTTAATGACCACATTTTCAGACACAAAGCAAGTCAGATTAAAAAAAATTGAAATAGAGTCTTGCATCCTATCTGATCACTACAGACTAAAGCTGGATATCAACAAAAGAAACCAAAGAAAGCTTACAAATTCATGGAAACGAAACAGCTCTCTACTGAATATAAAAAAAGACCAAGACAGAAATAAAGAAAGGGATTAAAGACTTTCTATAATTGAATAGAAATGAACACAGAACATACTGAAACTTATTGGACACAGTGGAGGCTGTTCTAAGAGGTAAGTTCATATCATTAAGCACCTGCATAAAAAGTAGAGAGAACACAGACTAGCAACTTGAAAGCACATCTGAAAGCTTAAGAACAAAAAGAAGAAATCACACACAAAAGAAGTAAACGGCAAGATATAATCAAACTCAGTGCTGAAATCAATAAAATAGAAATAACAACAGCAACAAAATAATACAAAGAATCAATGAAGCAAAGAGTTAGTTCTTTGAAACCAATCAGGTTGACAAACCCTTATCCAAATTAATTAAAAGTCAGAGAGAGAATAATCAACTTAACAAAATGAGAAATGAAAAGGACAACATAACAACAGATATCAAGGAAATCCAGAGAATCATAAGAACATATTTTAAAATGTGTGTTCCATCAAATTAGAAAATCTAAAAGAAATGGATAATTTTCTTAATAAGTACCATGTATCAAAGTTAAGTTAAATCAGACTCATAATACCCAGTGAAACAGAAGCAGTTGTTAAAAGTCTCCTAACCAAATCAAACCAAAATTTAACAAATTTAAAAAAAAAATCAAGGCCAGAAGGTTTTCATGCAGAATTGGACCATACTTTCAAAGACACATTATTGCCAACACTGTTCAAATTATTTCACAAAATAGAAACAGAAAGAATACTGTCCAATTTGTTTTATGAGCCTACAGTTATCCTGATACCCAAATCATACAAACCTCGACAAAGAAAGAATTACAGATCAATTTCCTTTCTGAACATAGATACAAAAATGTAGTGGGTTTGTGATGTTACACTGTAAATAATTGTCCCACCTACTGGTTTAATAAAAATTCTGATTGGCTGAAGGCAGACAGCAAGTGTGGGCATGGCTATCAAACTAAGAAAACTCTGGGAACAGGAAGAACAGAGAAGAAATGCCACAGAGACTCCAGACAAGGCAGAAGAATCAGAGGACAACTATGCTGCTCTGAGGAAAGGTACCGAGCTGCATGACTGAACAGGATAAGAATCATGGGTTAGTTTAAGGGTAAAGAGTTAGCAAGTTATATGTCTGGGCTCCAGGTCAATCAGTGTATAATAAATATAAGTGTCAGTGTGTTTCTGTGGGACTATGGGACTATAGGCTAAAAAGCCCGGGTCACGAGGCTAGGCTGGAAAGTTCAGGCCAAAAACTACATACAACACAAAAATACCCAATAAAATATTTGCAAGCCAAATCAGGAACATAACAACAACAACAAAAAAAACCATCTACCATGATCAAGTAGGCTTAGTCCCAGATGTTCAGGGACGATTCAACATACATAAATTGATAAATGTAATGCACTATATAAAAAAACTGAAGGAGTAAAACCACATGATCAACTTATTAGATGTAGAAAAGGCTTTGGCAAAATCCAACACCCCTTCATGATAAAGGTCCTAGAGAGATTAGAGATACAAGGCATATAGCTAAGCATAACAAAGGCAGTTTACAGCAAGCCTATAGCCAACATCAACTTAAATGGAGAGAAACACAAAACGGTTCCACTAAAATCAGGGACAAGTCAGGGTTGTCCACTCTCTCCATATCTATTCAATATAGTACTTGAAGTCTTAGCTAGAGCAATAAGATGATGGAGAACATGGGATACAAATTGGAAAGGAAAAAGTCAACATATCTTTATTTGCAGATGATATAATAGTATATATAGGTGACCAGAAAAGTTTCATCAGGAAACTCCTACAGCTGATAAACTCGTTCAGCAAAGTAACTGGATACAAAATTAATTCACAAACATTAGTAACCTTCCTATATACAAATGACAAATGGACTGAAAGAAATCAGTGAGACAACACCCTTCACAATGTCCTCAAACAATATTAAAAAGTCTTGGGATAATTCTAACCAAGTAAGTGAAGGACTTGTATGACAAAAACATAGGATTTTTATAGAAAAAAAATATCAGAAGATGGAGAGATCTTCCATGCTTATGGATCAGTTTGAATGGTATAGGGAAAATGGCCTTCCCACCAAAAGCATTCTACAGATTCAATGCAATCACCAATCAAAATTCCAATATTTGAAAGGGTGGTTTTTAGCTTTATATGGAAACATAAAACCTCAGGATAGATGAAAAAAATCCTAAACATTAAAAGAACTGCTGGCAGTATCACCATCAATGATTTCTAGTTGTTCTACAGAGCAATAGCAATAAAAACTGCATGATAGTAGAGACAAATCCCATATGTTAATCAATTAAATAGAATTGAAGATCCAGGCATAAATCAAAACACCCATGGACACCTGACTTTTGATAACGTGGCCAGAAATACATCCTGGGAAAAAAGATAACACCTTTAACAAATTGTGGTGGTCAAATTGGATGTCTGCATGTAGAATAATGCAAATAGATTCATGCTTATCACTTGCCCAAAAAAACAAGCCCAAATGGATCAAAGACCTCAATGTAGATACATTGAACCTGATAGAAGAGAAAGTGGGGAATAGCCTTGAAAACATTGACGCAGGAAAATACTTTCTGAACAGAACACCTTTAGCACAGGCATTAAGATCAGCAATTAATAAATAGGACCTCATGAAACTGAAAAGCTTATGTAAGGCAAAGGACACTGTCACTGGGACAAAGTGTCAGCCCATAGAATGGAGAAAGTTTTCTTTTTTTTCAACCAACTTCCGCATCTGATTGTTAATATTCAAAGAACTAATATCTGAGAACTAATATCCAAAAGACCTTCCTTAGTGCTGCTGCTCAGCAGGGACTGGTCCCAAAACAAAGGCAGTGGTCCTAGCTGAGTCCGTTTGCTTTAATTCATTACCTACAATGCTTTCAGTATTCTTCCCATTAGGCCCTTGTATAATAAATTTCAGAAATCAAGAAATAGAACTGATCTTCATCAACCAATTTCCATGCAAATTAGATTTGCTAAACATGTAGTCTGGGGGAAAAGGAGCTGCATAAAAATTGGGAAGATCTAAAGTATTTTTCATTGCTTACAGTAGAAAGGAGTCATTTCTTTATCAGCTGCTCAGTGCCTGTGTTATTGTCTCATGCCAATTCTTTACAAAAGTCCACAGTGTTTTCAATGTAACTGTCTGCTATCCAGTCTACAGTTGTTTACTCATTGTCATGACTGGCTCTTCTGGCCAATGCAGAAGGAATTGTTACTAAAGGAAAACATTTGTGCTAGCAGAATAGCACTCCTAAGGCAATGCCAAAATATCAAGATACCTGTGTGTTCAGAGAAACATTTTTTTTTTTTACTTTCTTTCAAGTATCATTTAAATTAGAATCTCTTTGGGTGAGCTTATTGAAAATGCAAGCTTCTAGGTTTCATCCTTCAAACCTACATATCTGGATACATGATCCTTCTTTTTATTAGCTTCTTGTGATCATTGCTGATTGGCTCAGAAATGAACCCATTTCTCAAAGACAACCACTGAGAATTCTTAGAAATTTAAAGGTGTGACTCTTCAACTAGAAGCTACAGAAGGATCAGGAACTTCTTTCGTTCTCTGGCATTTCTCTTACACCTCAAGTAGGGATGTCTACACAGAGTTTGTTTAACTGACCTAATAGAGTATGTCTCAATTTCCCATGGACAGAGAATTGAGAATTTTCAATCAACCTCATTCTCCTTTGCTTGGAGGAAGAATAGAATCAGAAAGAGGCTAATGACACCCACGTTCCCAATTTTAGAATTATTGCTGAGGATTTTGATATCATTCCCTTGTTTTTTAATTCAATAAATTTCCTGAAATAAATGCCTCAAATTCCTCTGATTTAATATCTGTCTCATACAAGTTACAAAATTCCAATAAGTATAACCAAAATATTATGATCTATTGTTTGTAAATTATTTATGGCATTTTAGTCCACAACCTAAATTCTGAATTAAAGAGAGAGGAAGACTTTACCTTAACATCATATACTCGTGCTTGTAAGAACAAGGACTAAAACGTTCTTGATGTTTCCTTCTTAATGGACAACAATAGGAAAACAGAAGCTGTAACTTGCCACAGACTGAAATCTTCACATTGTTCTTTCCTGTCTTGCTTGCTGATCAGCTTAGCATTAAAGCAAAAGTGACTCGATGATGAGAGATTTATGATACAGAAACTTGCGGAAATCTCATTCTACAAAAAAAAAAAAAAAAGAAGAATATCTGCTAAAGTCTTGTCTAGCTCCAGTGCAGATATTACTTGTCAGTGGAAGGTGGGGTAATAAGGGGTAACTGTTGCAGTTGACTTAAATACAACCACAGGGAAGGATTGTGTGGTCATGATGGTGATTGAGAAGTGTTACAGACATGAAGAATTAACATATTGCAATAAATTTTGTCTGACTTAGACCTTGCATGTGTCAAAATTCAAAATTATTTATTTGAAAGTTTGCTTAAGTATAAAAATGGGAAACAGAAAAGTTAGAAATATTTCCCCATAGTCCTTCCCCATTTGCACTGGAATAAATGTAATAATTTTCAATGATGTATTCTAATCTTATTCCAAAAATATTATCAAGCACGTGCAAATGTGGTGAATTAGAATATTTTCATAATTAGCGTATGGATAAAACCAGACCAAAGAATCAAAATCTTCAAAGGAGTACCCTTTTCCACTAAGATTGGCAAACTGTATATAAAAACAGATTTGAAATGAATCAGACATGAATGGAAGTGAAGAGGAAGATGGTTGTGTGTTTATAGACTTCCTTTTAGCAAAATTTGACTTCAGTTAAATTTTTGTCTAATATAGGAGTATCCAAGGAAATCAGTGAAATTGTTGAATTTATTAGCTAACAACTGTTTTTTAAAAACAAAACATGTAAATAACTAATTATGAATGGGAAGGAATAACATGAAGTCTTAGTGGTATCAGAGGAAGCTTGGGAAAAGACTCAGTGGGTCTTTTTATAAGGATCTGAGTGTAGTCAGACATTTCTCTGTCTTGTCCAGCTGGTTCTGCAGCCACTTGTGAAATAATTTGGATGCTTGATATTATAATAAACACTGGACCAGTTGTTCAGGCATATTACTAACTCCTGTACTTAAAACTGACCCATTATTCTATTTATGTTTAAACACGTAGCTTAATACCTTTGCTCAGTGCAGCATTCTCACCTTTCTTCCTCTTCGTCTGGCTGGCATCTGCTGCTCTGCCTTCCCTCTTCCCAAAATTCTCCTAGTTTGCTTGCCCTGCCTTTACTTTCTGCCTTTACTGGCCAATCAGCATTTTATTAAACCAATACAAGTGAAAAAGTCTTTACATTACAAGAGCATTATCCTATGCCTGAGCTCCTATGTCAATATCCACATGAAAAGCCAGATACAGAAGTATACATCTGTAGCAACAGACCTGGTGGGTGGAGACCAGAGAGTCTCAAAGCCTTCTACAAACCAGTAGAATGGAAATGATACACTTCAAATTAAATGAGAGAATAATAGACCATCAGTCTCTATGTGCACACATATGGATAAACACACACACACACACACACACACAGAGAGAGAGAGAGAGAGAGAGAGAGAGAGAGAGAGAGAGAGAGAGAGAGAGAGAGAGGTTGTGTCTAATGGTTTAGAGAACTGTATGTTAAATGAATTTAAATAACAAAATAATTTGGTTCTAGTTTTTTATGAAAAGGAAGATATTTAAAATTGTCAGGAGCTATTGTTACAAACTATTATAGGCTATAATGCAAATACAGCTTATAGCAATTGATAATTTAGATGCTGACCCACCAAAAGAATATTTATCTTATGGGGCACACTGTCTAGCAAGGCTTACAAATCCCTGACTCTGAAACCTGTTGCTTTCATTTGTCATTTCACTTGTGAAACAGCTATGATATCTCCCCATTTACAATGCATTTCCATGTAATGTGTACAAGAAATCTCATGAACATGTGCATGTAATCTCATGTATGGGCACACATAATTGCAGATGGTCAAGAAGATGGCTTCTCATTTAATTGTATAATTTTGATGAATAGAAACATATTAAATATGCTTCTTAACTAGATTTATTGTTCCAGGTGGACTGTAGACACTTTGAGGTCTAGATCTCCATTCTTAGCCACTGACAAGGCAAATTGTCTAAACAAAGTAATTTTGGGATAGACTACAGATAGAACTTTCACAGATTTTATTCATGAGCAAAACTGCAGGTGTTTGGCCTTATTGGATCAAAGCCCTTCAAAAGATTTATGGTGAACTACAGTGAATGATATTGCAAGTGTCTGGCCTTGTTATATCATAGTCCTTTAAGAGATGAATAGCACCTATGTTGCCCTAAGCTTTCTCCACCAGCACCTACCCGTTCTGATTCAAAAACCAATTAACACTTTGTATTTATTTCTACGCCAGTTTTTAATGCAAGATTTTAGTCTCAATAGACTATGTTTAGGTCCTGAGATTCAGATGATTAACAGAAAAAGGCTATTAACTGATTAACCAAGTCTGGATATTATTAATCACATAAAACAGTGCACATATTCTTTGCCTTTTCTTTAAATCTCTCATTGGCTTAGTTTCTTCCCTTGTACCTTTATAGCTATCCCTTTAAGAAACGAGCCAGTACTTTTACAAGCTGCAGGGTGTGGTAAGTCACCAATTAAACTCACCAAGTTTTGCCAAATGTGACTTTTATCAGAATGCTTGCTCCTGAGAGTTCACTTAGTAGTTTTTATTATTACTATTATTATTACAAACAAATTGTTAATGAATGGGTCTCTCTTCTTTTTCTCTCTCTGTCTCTCTCTCCCTCTCTAACTCTCCCCCTCTGTCTCTCTTTCTGTCCCTCAGGAATTTGTATTGAGAAAAAAAATATGAAGAGAATAAAGATATAAGAATAAAGATGAAGAAATAACACAACAATAACTAACACAGAGAATGAAAATCATTAGTTTGCGAAGATAAAATTATTATTTCTATTTTCCCCCTTGTTTCTGAAAGCATTTGTCACAGGATTCTGGGTAGGGGGCTGAAAGCAGGTACCTCACCTATACAGAAAATTATAGAAATATTAGTTGAGCCATAACAGCTGCTTATAGTAAAGTAAAACTATCCCACTGTTTTTGTATTTGTCTGTTTTTTGTTTTATATGGAAAACATTATAATAAAGGTCAACAGAAAACAAAAATTGTGAACATTTATAGAGATTTGAGGTTATATCAACCCAAACAATTAAGATTAACTTGAACAGAAAAAAATGCAGAAAAAATAATATATTAGGAGGAAATTAGGTAAAACCTAGCTAATCTTGGAGTTTTATAATTCTGAACATAGGATAAGGGGCAGGAAAAGTGTTCAAATCATCCAGCAGAATCACCCTTTGAAGACTCAACTGCCACTATTACATTTAGTGCCAAAATTTTTATTGTACTGGACATCATGTATACTACAACTAGGATCCCATATTTGATACCCTGGATATTCAATTTTGACATAACCATGATTATCATCTGTGGAGTTGTGATGGTTTGAATAGGAATTGCCCCCATAGGCTCATAGATTTGAATGCTTGGTCATGAGGGAAGTGGTGCTGCTTGACAGGGATTAGGAGATATGGCCTTGTTGAAAGAATTGTGTCACTAGGGATTTCAAACGCTCAAATGAGACCAAGAGGCTGTAGAGAAGGATATCAGCAAATGGCTGAAAGATTTTTCTTGTGATATTTTGTCAAAGAATGTGGCTACTTTTTGCCTGAGGCTGAAGAATCTGCCTGAGGCTAAATTGAAGATTTTTGGACTAATGGCATTGCCAGAAATGTTTTCAGGGCAGCCTAGTATTGATTCTATCCTGTGGTTGTTAGTGGTGACTCTTATGTAGATCTATAAAGAAAACTAAATGTGCAGTTTGAAGAGAAAAGGAGCATCAGGAAGTATAATAGAGCTAAATCCTGTGCTCAAGGAGATAAAAGGTTTAAAGAAAACACTGATGTTAAATGGAATAAAGGGAGTGGTGACCTCAAATTAAGACCCCACCCAGCCAAGCTTTGAGCTTTTAAAACGTAATAAAAAAAAAAGTTAGGACTGGGTTTAGTGACACCTGCCTTTTTAATCCCAGCATGTGGAAGGCAGAGGCAGGTGAATTACTTAGTTCCAGGACAACTTGGTCTTGGGCAAGTTCCAGGACAGCCACTGAAGAAGGGCCATCAAAAACAGAAAGCTGGAGGAAAATGTATTTGAACAAGGGGGGCATGTTCCAGCCCCAGAAAACAGAAGACCTTGTCAGTTTCAGCCACATGGTTCTGGCTTTAGAGTCAAGAATAGAAGAAAGGGGTTATGGAATCTTTTTCCATGGCTAAGGAAAGCCAATGAAGCCAGGTATATATCAAGAGTGTCCCTGCATGGAAGCCTAGAGAGGCCATTGTTTGAACTGTGGAGGTGAAGCCTGGATTGCTGTGGTGAGGTTCAGGAGTTACTGAAAGAGACATGGAGGCATAGCTTTGGGGTCTCGAGGACCCTGGATGGGGTGTGGCCAGCCCCCATTGAAGACCTGGTTGCATGCTGCCTCCCCTATCCCATTTTTTTCTTGCATTCTCAGGGAGGATTGACACTGTCAGTGAGTGGGACAGTTGAATTCTCCAGGAACTGCCTTAAGGTTCAATTTTGTATCAGTGAGTGATTATACAAATCCCTTAATAAATATTAATCCTTTATATAATAAAAGTGGCACCCAAACATGGAGGTGAAGCCTGGATTGCACTGGAGATCTCAAAATATTGGAGATGTGAGACCAATGGGATAACTACTGAGGAGGGCTGTTAACAGGGAGTGGAACCAGCCCAAGAGAAATGAATGTGTTGCAGTCACCAAAGCTGAGAGGAGTTGGAGATATGAAGAGTGACATCAGACATGGAGATGCAGAGTTTATGGTCTGCCTTGCTTGCTTTTGGTCTTACTTTGGTCTGGTATTTACCCACCTTTGTCCCTTTCCTCCATTTTGGAATGGTAATGTGTACTCTGTGACGTTGTATGTTGGAAGTATGTAATCTGATTTTATATTTTGATCTTTTCAGGGTATTTCAGTAAAGAGATGACTGTGAGTCTCCAAAAACATTTGAGGTTTGGACTTTTAAACAGGTCGAAACTACCATAGGCTATAAGGACTTTTGAAGTTGGACTAAATGCATTTCTGCATTATTGTATGGCTACAATACTATGGGAGCCAGGGAGCAGAATGTACTAGTATAAATAGGAATGGCCCCCATATGCTTATAGATTTGAATGCCAGGTTATTAGGGAGTAGCACTTGACAGGAATTTAGATGTGTGCCCTTGTTAGAGTAGATACGGTCTTCTTGGAGGAGGGGTTGGGGTTGGGATTTGGGAGTTTCAAATGCTCAAGTCAGGCTCAGTCTTTCTTTCTCCTGCTGCCTATGGATTTTTCATAAATGGAAAATTGGTAAGAAAGACTTCTGGGGAAGAAGTATGTGGATAGATCTCTGCAAATGGGTGAAAGATGTAAATACACCTGTGTCCCATGTAAATGCTCATCAATAGATGACTTCAGCAGAAGAGAAATTCAATAATCAAGTTGTGGGGATATGTTTCAAATTAAATAAAAATCTGTCTGAGATATCAGAGGGATCTATCCATAGTCAGTCTAGGAGGATCAGACAGTGGTAAATCACACCTTTGATCTCAGCCATAGGGAATGTTTGAGAGTGGTGACCTATGCCCTTAATCCCATCAAATCTGAGTTTGAGGTCATCTTAGTTTACAGAAGGAGTTCCAGGCTCCCAGGCAGGCAGTGGTGGTGTCATGCCTTTAATTTTAACTTGGATGTGAAACAACTGAGTGAAGAAGGTATTTAAGGTAGGCGTAAAAAGACAGAGCAGGCAGAAGAAGCCAGGAGGAGGGAGGCTGAGGAAGCTGGAAGACAGTTGGGTGAGATTTGACTGTGGTGTTTCCTCTCTTTGATATTTCAGCCTTTCCCTAAGATCTGGCTCTGAGTTTCCTTCATTTGTGCAACATCAAGTAGATAGGGTGACCCATTCTGTGGAGAGTCAGCCTCTATTCCCAGCCATTCCTGACATTACCCAATGAGCCCATAAACAAAGTAGCCATGGTGGTTGAAATGGAGGTTATTCAAGAGTTTGACAATGTGGACTTCTACTATCCAAGGCTGAGCTGGTTGTAGCTATTTGCTGAATGCCAGGTCTGCCAGAAGCAGATACAAACACTGAGCCCCAAATATGGCACCATTCTCTGAGGTGACCAATTGAAATCAGGTTGACTACATTGGACAGCTTTCTTGGTGGGAACGACAATGTTTATTCTTACTTGAGGAGATGTTTATTCTGATCTGTTTACCCTCTTAGAAAATTGAACTGTTTATTGCGGCATCACTATCATCAGACTATGGTATGGGTGTTCTCCAGTATTTATTTTATCTTTCATTACTGAAGTTCTATGCTCATTGAATAGCAGTTGCATTTCCTTCTCCCTAAGACCACTCTCCTGAGTTTGAGCAATTTAGATTCACTCTACAGATGCAGTCATGCAGCATTTGTCCTTCTGTGACTGGCATACTTGGAATAGTTACTTAAAGTTCACCTATATACATAGAGTAATAGGATTTTCTTCTTGGATACTCAAATAATGTCCTATTGTATGTATATGCCTTATTTTCTTCACCTATTCATCTATCAGTGGAATTCTGTTTGTTTCTACTTTCTGGCTATTGTGTATAATGTTACAGTGATGATACGTATTCAAGTATCTCTCTATGATGCACATTTCAATTATCTTGAATAAAAAATAACCCAGAAATATGATTGCTGAATGTTAACCATATTTTTAAACTTTTGATGTGCCTCTATGTTGTATAAAATAATACATTCTGAACACTAGGATGAAAACTTTACAGTGTATTAACTTCCTCACCAATATTTATTATTTTCTGGGGTTTACTTCTTCTCTCCTTTCTTTCCTTTCTTCCTTCTTTCCGTTTCTTTTATAATGGACATCTTAAGAGATGCAGAATATATCTTGTGGTTTAGAATTGAATTTTCCCAGATGACTAGTGAGGTTCATCTTTTAGCGTTCTCATTATCCATTTATATATCTTTGAGAAAATGTATACTTGATTTCTTTGCCTATTTTAAATTCATATTGGTTTATTTTTCTACTGGCTCATATATTCATTCTTTGAATGTTAACATTCAGTTTTCTCCATATCTGTATAGACTTCCCTATCCCCATTATTGAAGATCAGTTAATGATATATATTTAGGTTTACTCCTGGGATTTACTCTGCTTCTTTGATATGGATATTTACTTTTAAGGTAAAATCACTGTTTTGATTACTGTAGATTTATAATATGTTTTAAAATAGAAAATGTGAAACTTCTAGGTGTTCTCTTCTTTCTTAAGAGTGCAAAAATTTATTTCAGAGTTCTTTTGTGGTTAACCAGAGTTATTTGAAGTTTCATATGAGTCTTATGATCTTTTTCTGTCTCTGAAAAAAATACTATAAGAATATCTTCAGCCTAGCAACACTAATTCATGGCTTTTTTGCAGCATAATACAAAGAAAAAGTACCATAGGTACTTAACAGTGATTGCTTTGACTCAGGTCAGGTTGAATAACAGACATTTTGACATCTTATCCATGAATGTGAGATCTTGATGTGGGAATGCCTTTCTGTATGCTGTGAATATCAATCTTTAAATAAAGGAGCTGTTTTGGCCCATGGCAGGCACCATAGAAAAAGTAAGTGGGGAATCAGAATAGGTAGGAAAGGAAGGGCGGAGTCAGAGTCAACCGCCCAAGAAGAAAAATGTAAGGAACACAGGTGAGCCACAGGCTACATGGCAGACAGATTAATGAGAATGAGAAAGAGCTATAGCAATGTGCCGGGGCCATAGGCCAAACAGCATAAACTTAATATAAGCATCTGAGTCATTTCTGGGGACCTGAGCAGTAGTGGGCGGCTAAGGGGTCTGGAGCTGCAGGTCTGTGGGTCCCGACCTCTGGCAGCCCTGGGCCAAGAAACCTTACTGTAACAAGATCCCATTCCATTTATTTGTGTCTTCTTAAATTTTTTTCATTAACATTATACAGTTTTCAGTTTCAAGTATCTTAGCTTCTTGCTTAAATTTATTCCTGGGTATGTAATTATTTCTGATGTTCTTATAATGATTACTTTATTAATTTTCTCTTCAGACAGGTCAATGTTAGTATACATAAACGTAACTAATTTTTGCCTAGTTTGTTAAACTTTACTGAAATTAATGTTTTCCTGTTCTGTTTTTTTCTACAGATAAAATTATGTCATCTGTCAACCAGTGAGCCATTTCTCCAGCCCTGCAAGATGTGCTATGGTAAAAGTGGTACTTGTGATAGTAGCCAATAAATGACTAGTACAACTAGAGACCTGTTCAACTAGTGAGAGCCTACCCTTGACAAGACCCGGGGGGAGGGGGGGCAAGACTGAGAGGTGGGATAGCTCAGAGACCTGAGATAAAACCAAACACACTGGATAAAAATAGAGCAGAATAAACAGAAAACCCTCAATGAAATGATTCCTAATTATATTCTGCTTTACTCATAGACTGGAGCCTAGCATAATCACTATCAGAGATACATCATCAAATACCTGATGGGTATAGATGCAGAGACTCAAAGCAAAACATTAGGCAGAACTTTGAGAATCCTGCAAAGAAGAGGGAGGATTGTAGGAGCCAGAGGGTCAAAGACACCATAAAAACATGGCCCACAGAATCAACTAAGCAGGGCTTGTTCGTGGCTCACAGAGACTGAACTGACATCTGGGGAGCCTTCATGGGTCTGATGTAGGCCCTCTGCACATACAAAGTTATGTAGTTTGGTCTTCTTATGGGACTCCGAACAGTGGGAACAGGGGCTATCTCTGAATCTTTTTACAAGATTTTGGGTCCTTACTGCCTTGTCCAGCCTTGGTATGAGAGGAGTTCCCCAGTCTCATTGCAATCTGATTGTAATGAGGGGTTTGATTGATATCCCTGGGAGACCTGCCCTTTTCTGAAGGGAAAGAAAGAGGAGTGGATCTTGGAGGAGGAAGGTGAGGGGAAACTGTGGACAGGATATAATACATGAGAGAAGAATAAATTTAATTTTTTTTTAAATTATGTCAGCTTTAAACAAGAGCAGGTTAACATTTTCCTTTGCACTGCAGGTATGTTTTATTTCTTTAATTAGTCTGACTCCCCCAAACAGTAGTATGTTGGGTAGTAGTGGCAAAAGTATTATTCTTTCTCTCTCTTTTGATATGTACGTATACATATATGTATGTATGTATGTATGTATATATGTATGTATGTTTGTATGTATTATTTTACGTGTTTGTGTGTGCCCGAATGTATGTATCTCCATGAGTATAGGAGTTCACGGAGGTCATATGAGCATTTGGAGTCAAGGCCCATTCCTCTGAAACAGCACTAAGCACGATTAACCACAGAACAATCTTTCTAGTAACCTTTGCTTTTGTTTTCTGTTTATTTTAAGAGAGGTTTTGTATACTCAAGGCTGGCCTCAAACTTTGCATGTAACAAAGGATAACCTTGAATTTCTCATCTTTTTGTGTTTACTCCAAAGTGGTGTGGTTATAGGCCAGCATCATCATTCCCAGATGTACTCTTGTCCTATGCATGGTCTCAGAGAAAAAGTTTGTTTTGAAACTGTTTTGTATGGCTTTAGCTGTGAGCTTTTCATGTATGTCGTTTATTGAGTCAAAGGAGTTTCCTTTTATTTTTCATTTGCTGAATTTTTGTCCTGAAAAGGTATTGAATTGTGTTGTCTTTTAAGATTCAGTGATTGTGCTCCTTAGATGTTGTCAAGTTGACACAAGGTTTTAACTGAGAAATTGTATCTATAAGATTGGCATATTTGCAAATCTGTAGAGGCATCTAATTGGTGGATGATTTATGTGGGAGGACTCAGCCCCATGCGGGTGGTAGGACTCCTAGGATGGAGTTCCTGGATCCTTATAAGGAAATAAACCAAACAAGGGATGGTGGGCAAACCTGTAAGCAGCACTCCTCCACAATTCCCGCCTCTGTTTCTGCTTGACTTCCTCCCTGTGCTTCCAACAGCAATGTACCATGATCAAGGCATGCAAACCAAATAAACCTTTCTCCCCAGGTTGCCTTTGATCATGGTGTTTGTCGTCGCAATAGAAACCTAACTAGAACAGTACCTTTAGCTTCTATTGTATGAGCGTGGTGTACCAGGTTGTTTGAATTACATATGTTGGACCATCTTTACACCTCAAGAATAATTCTCATTTGTGCATGGCATGTTCATATAGATGTGCTCAATTTTATATTGCTATTCTGTTCATTTAAAAAGAATTTTTGTTTATATTTTTCAGGAATATATTTTTCAGTTTTTTTTTCTTGTAGTGTGTCCCTCCAACAAGGTACTGTTGTCCACATAAAATGGGTTTGGAAGTGACTAACGAGTCATTTTGTTGCTGTGACAAAATATTCAACAGACCAACTTAGGAGAGACAAGATTTATTTTGGTTCAGTTCATGGTCCTTGGCGCTGATGATCCTTGATGTGCAGTAAGAGATTTTCAGGAAGGAGAGAAAGGGAGAAAGAAATGGAGAGGAAGAGTGGGAAGAAGGGAGTAAGGGAAAGAGAGCAGGAGGGAGAGAGGAAAGAAGAGAGAGACTGTGTCGCACGAATGAATGAGACTCAGGGATAGATCTCTGAAGAAATTAGAGATACTAGAGGGAATAAACACCACAGTCAGATCTTACCCAGCTGTCTTCCAGCTTCCTCAGCCTTGCTTCCCTTGGAATAGCTTCCCTCAGTGTTTCAATCCTGTCTTAAGTACCCTTTTGTAAATTAAGGCGTGGCCCCACCACACCTGCTTGGGAGCCTGGAATTCCTTCTATAATCTGAAGTGACCTTGACTCAGTTGGGATTAAGGTCGTAGGTCATCACTCCCAGGATACTCCCTGTGCTGGGATTAAAGGTGTGAATTACCACTCTCTGATTCTCCTAGACTGACTGTGGTTAGAGCTCTGGAACTTCTGGAGCTTTTTCTAATCCCCCACATAGACTGTGGGTAGATTCTTTCTGATATCTCCAAAACTTCTGAAACTTTTATTGAATCCCCAAAACTGTGTGTGTCTGGGGCCCACATATCTTAAGCACACACTTCTTATGACATACTTGCTGTAGCTAAAACCCATTTTCTAAAGTTTAACCTTTCAAAAGTGCCACCAGCTGTAGATCAAGCATTTGCCATATGAGCCTGAGGGAGCACGTTCTCTACTTAAACTGTAGCAGGGAGTAATGTTTCATTTTTAGTTTATTTTCCTGTTATTGTTGGATCTTTTCTTGTTTGCAAGATTTAGATAATAGGAGTTAATTTTAAAAAAAAAAAAAAAAAAGAATGTTTCTGGTATCAAATAAGTCATATCCCTCAAACTCCATGATCAGAACGTTTAATGCTCCAAAGGTCAAAATTTCAAATGTTTTTAAATCCAGAAAGGTTAAAACCACAATCTCCAGTGGCACATAATAGAAAACCAAGAAATAGCGAGTTTAGAGTCACACATAAGAGAGTTGTGTGTAAAAAATACCTATAAATATGAAAAAAAAACCACATTGTTTGATCCTGGCTGTGACATTAGTGTGAATCTGAATGAACTAGATAGAGAAAAGTCTGCCCTAACTTTAGGTAGGTCAGAGGCCAGAGTAGACAAAATTTGATTTACATATATACATTATCACATCCTTGACTTTATGTGTAAGAAATATTCATGTATGCAAACATGTTTAAACTTCCTTAAGAAATGAAGAGATGTTACATTTACACACCTGTATTTAGAAAAGATAAAATTTCTTCTCATCTTGGTTCTTTGACCAGTTGAATATGCTGTGGTAATTTATCATGGCTTTTTATTAATCTCATCAAAAGTATTAGATTTGACAACTCCAGTATATCAGATGACTATAATTTTATATCATGATGAACAAAAGTATATCCATAGTTACATGCATTCATACATTCTTATTTTTCAGAAACTATTTATGAATGTGGTTCATCTACTTGAAGCTATTATGTCCATGCAACTATAATAAAGAAACCTGAGTGTTTATGATAAAATATATGTGCTTTGCTATTTATTTTATTGTGAAAAGTACAAATATTCAGTCACATTTTAAATTTCTTAAATCCCAATTTACAAATGCAAATATATGCTTTAAAAGTAGTTCGAAAGTATTCTTAAAGATAACATTTTTATATTCCCAGTATTAAAAGTAGTACTGCTTTGAGCTTTCCAGAATTTAGGAATTTTGATATTTCAAAATTTATGATTATGACATCTAGAATTTTTCTTTTTCAAAATTATGTTCCCAATGCAGTTGAATTCACTTCTGAAGCCTTCTGGTCCTGGACTTGACTTTTTAGGGAGATTTATGATTGTTTATTTAATCTCCTTAACTTCTATAAATCTGGTTGTGTTTTCAATTTCTTCATAATTCAGTCTTAGTGGGTTTTATGTTTCTAGGAATTTATTCATTTCTCCAATTTTCTGATCTATTGTTATACATTTTTCTTCCTGGAAGTCCCTTATACCCTTTTATTTGGCATCAGTAATAATTCATCTCCTGAATTTTTTATTTTAATTTTTAGAGTCTTCTCTTCTTCTCACTAAAAGTTTGTCGATGTGGTTCTATAAAAAAACAAATCTAATTTCACTGATTTATCTGCCTCCTTTCCCCTTTGCATTTCATGTGTGTCCTTTCTAATCCTTATTATTCCTTCTCTTCAGCTTGCTTTGGGCTTGGCTTGTCCTCTCCCTCCCTCTGCCTTTTGTTGGGATGGGGCCTCAGGCAGCCCAGGTTAAAGTCTGAATGGACAGAACTCACAATCCTCTTGCCTCAGACTCCTGAACAGTGGGAGTGCAAACATATGCTATCACATCTAGTTCTTCGGGGATGACTATTAAGATTGTTTGAGATACCTTCTCATTTAAAATGTGGGTATTCATCATTATAAGTTTTACTTCTTTTATTGCTTTTGTTGAAATCTTTATGTTTCGGTGTATTATATTTTCATGATTCTCAGAGCATTTTCTAATATCACTTCATATTTATTCTCTTAAGTATTTGACTGTTTGCTATCTTGTTTAATCCCCTCATATTTGTTTGCTTCCTTATACAATTTATTTTGAATTTTATCCTTATGGTTAGAAAAGATATTTGGTGTGATTTCAATATTCTTAAGTATCTTAAGACTTATTCTGTGACATAACACAAACACTATCATACAAAATGTTTCATACAAAATGTGCCTAAGAAAAACATATATTCCATTATGGTTAGGCTTATTGTTCTGTGTGTTTAGGCCCATTTGTTCTATGGTGTTAAGGTTTTCTGTTTCCCATTGATCTTCTGAAGTCTCTTGACACCTCCCATTGTTACTGTTCTAATTCTTTCTTCATTTCTTAACAAATTTAGATGCTCTGATACTAACATATACATATTCACATATTTTGGTTAGCTTTCCTGGGTCATTCACACTTTTATTATTATACAATGTTCTTATTTTTCTGTTGTGAAAGCTCCAAAATTCTGTTTGACCGTTTGACCTAAATATGGCCAGTTCTACCCTTTTTATTACAATTCAAATGATATTTTTCTAACCTTTGACTGTCTGTCTTTGAATTGGGCCTCTTGTAGACAGCCGATAATTTGATATTGATTTTAAAATCCATTAGGCCATCTTATGTCACCTTATTGGCAAGCTTAATCCACTATCATTTAATGTAATTGTTGCCAGGGACAGTCTTTGTCCATTATTTTCTAGTTTGTAGACCTTGTCATCCTTTCCTCTTGTTACTGTATTCATTTGTTTTTCATTCCTTCTGCAGTGATGTGCGTTGATACCTTCATATGTCCTTTTGGAATGTGATTCCTTTTTTCATTTAATTCTATATACATTTTCTTTGTGGTTACCATGGGACTTACGTCAAACACCTGTAATTATAAAAAGCTATTTTAAGCAGACTACAACTTAACTTTAATCACAGATAAAACCCTCACTTTCCAGTCTCTATCTCTAGAGACTGTTCATGTTATTCTTTTGGCAATTTAAACCTTTTATATTTCTGACCATTGGACATATTTTATGGTCATAGTTTATACTTTTGTCTTCTTTTAACTTTGTGCAATAGCCAAAACTGACTTGAACAATACCATTATAGTATCACAGCATTATGTATTTGTCTATATAGCTTTCCTGATCATAAAACTTCCCATTCTCGTGTGTTTTGTTTTGCTGTACTCATTTCTGTTCATTTCAATTCAAATAACTCAATTTTACATGTCTTATAAGGAAAATCTAATGATGGTGAACTTCACAAATTTCTCTTACTTGGAAATGCCCTTGTCTTTATTTCTGAATAGAAATTTGCCAGATATGAGATTTTGATTAACAGGTTTTTGTCGTGTGTGTGTGTGTGTGTGTGTGTGTGTGTGTGTGTGTGTGTGTGTGTGTGTGTATTTAAAGTTTTTCTACTTTTTTCTCATTTAAAACTCCCACAGAACATATATTTTTCCACTTAATGGTATTCTAAAAGCCATTTAGACTTCTTTTTAAAAATATATTTTATTTGTTGAGAATTTCAGATGTGACATCGGTATTTATATCATCTCCAAACTCTTCCCATATATCCTTATTTCTTCACAAATTCATGGCCCTTATCTTTTTTTACTTATTATTGTTACATGTAACATATACATTTATAAATACAACCTTCTGAGTTCAATTTGTGTTGCTCATATGTAGTTAAGTCTGACTGTTTAGGATTGGATACCAATTAGGAAACTTGTCCCTGGAGAAGACTTATGCTCCCACATAGAAAGAAATTGAGATAATTATATCCTACCAGTGACAAAAGTAAATCCTTTGACTTAGGTGCCTACAGTCATACAACCAGAAAGAGACATATTCATACATACAAAGATTAGAAGTATCTAAAATCTTTTACCCATGATGATTGGTAAATGTTCTTACCTTTCTGAGCCCTATTTAAAATGAAAGACAGACATGGCTATCTGTTCAAAACACAAATACTAACAGAATTGCCGAAGTCCTGTAGATCCAGGGAGGAAAACTGAAGTAAGGAGTTATTAATTTCTGGTAGTTCTTCATCTAGGAGGTAGGGCCTTGTGAGAGTTCTCTCTCTGACATTGGAAGGTAAGAGTTCTACATCTGGATCCACAGGCACTGGGAAGAGAGAGTGACCCTGGGCCTGCCTTCAGCATCTGAAACCTCAACCCCACCCCACTGATGTATGTCCTCCGACAAAGAGTGCCACTCCATATGAGCTTATGGGGGCCAAAGGCGGAGGGAGGGAGAGGCCAAGCCACACCCAAAGCTAGCTGAAGAGACAGAATTATAAAGATTAGAGAAGACTCACATGAAATGCAAAAGTGAAAGGATGCAGATAAGTCAGTGAAATTAGATTTGTTTTTTGTAGAACTACAACATTTACAAACTCTTAGATAGAAGAGGAGAAGACTCAAACAAATAAAATAAAATATCTAGGAGATGAATTGCTACCAATGCCATAAATATAAAAGGGTATAAGGGACTACAAAAATGCATAATAAATCAGAAAATTTGAGAAATGAATAAATTAGAAACATAAAGCCTACTAAGGCTGAATTACGAACAAGTTGAAAATATAACCTCTCCAGCGCCATGTCAGCCTGTGTGCTGCCATACTTCCCACCTTAACAGTCATGGACTAAATCTCTGAAACATAGAGGTGGCTCCAATGAAATGTTTTTCCTTACACTTAACTCAGCCTTGATACTGGGGAAAGGGACTCGGTCCTACTTCAACTGGATCTGCTGGACCGAAGTGGCTCACCTTGTGATTCCTTGCCTTCCTTGGGGGAATGGATGGGGAATTGGGGTGCAGGGAGGCTGAGGGAGGATTGGGAGGATGGAAGGGAGGGGACAGTGGTATATATGGGAAAACACTTTTTAAATAAAGAAATTAAATTTAGATGTTGTTTGTGGGGTACTTTCATATAAAATCAAGAACCTAAAAATGTAATGTTTACAAACTCAATAGATTATGAAGTCATGATATTTTAAATTAAATTTATTTGGTATAAGAAAAAATGTTTTTCCTTTATAAGAGTTGCCATGGTTATGGTGTCTCTTCACAGTGATAGAAACCCTAACTAGCACAAGGGTGCACAAGAATTCCCCAGACTGTGATAACGTCTATCAGTGCTCTTGATGGTCAAGATATCAGTGTTCATCCTCAGTTAACTCCACAGAGAGTGAAACTTTGGATAAATAGCCCTAATCATTTATTTCAGTCTCAAGGGATAAGCATGGAACTAAGAGCTAGGAATTTCCTCCCAGTAACACTGCACTGTACTGGTTAGAGAGTATTATTATTATTGTCGTTGTTGTTTTGAGACAGGCAGGGTTTCTCTGTGTAATCCTGATTGTCCTGGAACTCTCTCTGTAGATCAAGCTGGCCTTGAACTCAGAGATTTGACTTCCTCTACCTCATGAGTGCCAGGATTAAAAACATGTGCCACCACTGCCTGGCTGGTACTTTTATTTTTTGTGTGGCAAAACCTTATTCTAATGGTTAAAGAAAGATGCCTCCTATTTATAATAGATAAAGCTTCAAAGTCATTAAAATGTTATGAATCTAGAATATATAAATCCAAGTTTCAATGTTTTCTTCTTCCAAATGTGTGACAAGACAAATTATTAAAAATATGTTCTTGACCAAGAATAGGGAGCTAAATGACCCTTAAATTAAGAGAGAAAATAAATCTCCGTATTATTTATTTATTTTCACTCATAGTAGAGCAATGGTTTTCTATGTTCTTTGTATAGTTAGAAAGGACACAGGAGCTATCTAGGTATTAACTTATTAGTATACCTCATACTGTATATCTTCCTTTGGGATGGATACAAGTCCACAGCAGAAACTAGAATGGTCTTGTGGTAAATAATTGGTCTGATTTTATTTACACTTAGTGATTGGGTAAATAAAGTAAGTCAAACAGAAGATATAACATTCTTCAGATTTAAAAATATTGAGATAAGATAAATACATCCACATTTCCACAACATTTATCTGACAACAAAAGACCATTACAGTATTACAATGCTGTTTTGAAGGCCAAATGTACTAAAAGCTTTTGCATATATCACTTGCATGCAGTCACCTTCATATCTCCTTTGTTGTGGTGATCTTCCACTTTTGAATTATAATTTCATATGTGTCATGAAAAAATTAAGTCAAAATTCCCTGTTCTTGACCAAAAATAATGGGGAGCTAAATGATTATTTTTGCACACACACACATACACACACATACACACACACACACACACACACACACACACACATATTCTTTTTGTGACTAAATTTTTACTAAATATGAGGCATCAGGTTGTATCTGGAAAGAATTGATGAATGGTTTTCTGAAATACTTTAATTGAAAGAGAAAATATCATTAGAAGCTGAAGAAACTGAAGTTTTTCTTTTCTTTTTAACTAAGCCTGACTTGTGTTACATTCTAATCAGCATTAAATTAAATTACTCTCAGGTTTTTAAGAAGCAGCTCAAATAACAGAAAACCCAATGACATGTTTTATGATTTTTTTCAATTATGAGATATTTGTAATGTAAGTGTCATGACAGAATCTTCCCATAGTATCTAAAGGACTGAAAAGAACTGAGGCAAAGTCTTCGTTCATGTGTGCTTGAATACCTCTTTACAGATCTGCCCACACACAGCCTTCTGTCCCACATTTTAAGTTTCACCACTGCAGAGTCAGAGAGCCTGGCAAAAAGATTGATTTGATTCTGTCTCATGCACCAACAAGGAAATTTGTCATCTTGAATTTTTATTATCAGCATGGTTTCTTTTTTCACTTTAGAAGTTGAGTCTTCTCAACTTCTCTGTCTCTCTGTCTCCGTTTCTCTCTAACACACACACACACACATACACACACACACACACACACACACACACACACACACACACACACTTTAGGCTTGTAAATGGGAAACATTTGATTTAAGAATCGTTGAGGAAAAAAAATCTCTTTTTTATGGAGAACTTATTTAGAAAGATGCAAAAATTAGTTGATAAATGAGCAGTAGTAATCAATTTATTGAAGCAAATGCATGCAGAACAATAAGGTTTGGAGACCAATGTTAACATTTATGCAGAGCCAGATACCAAGTTTAGCCCTTTAGAGATATTACTGTAGCCAACATATGAGAAGGATTCTATCATTGTCAATTTACACATAAAAGAACTAAATCTTAGGACAATTAAAAGCCCTTTCAAGGCCATATAGCTAAATTTCGAGCAGGAATATGGTATCAAGTTGTATTTTAAAACCTTCATCCAGTCATTGTTCAAGAGTTTCTATAAAAATACTCTATCCTCCATCATTCTTTCAAATTTAACTTTGGCAACATTTCTTCTCCTTCTCCTCCTTCTTCTCCTCCTCCTTCTCCTTCTTCTCCTCCTCCTTCTCCTTCTTCTCCTCCTTCTCCTCCTTCTCCTCCTTCTCCTTCTCCTTCTTCTCTCTCTCTCTCTTTTCCCTCTTCAGCTAGCTAGCTTCTCCAAACAAATCACTGTGAACTACCTCAAAAACAAAACAAAACAAAAAAACCAAACAAACCTTTGGGCTGGACATTTGGCTCAACAGCTAAGAGTGCTTGATCCCAGCACACATGTCATGATCTTCATGTTCCACAAACATCAGTCACTCCAACTCCGAGCAATCTAAAATCCTCTTCCAACCTCAGTTTGCATATAGACACATGTAAAATGCAAACACATGTGCATGAGCAGATATATATAAGCACACTCACAGAAATTAATTTTATCTTTAGAAGAAGAAAAAATGATGCCAGGTGTTGTGGCACACACCATTAGTCCCAGTACTTGGAAGGCAGAGGCAGCTACCTGTGTTAAGTCCAGCCTGGTCTACATAGAAATTTCCAAGTCAAACAGGGCTACATAGAGAGCCCTTGTTTTGAAAGTAAGAAAAAAGCGAATAGTCAAAAACCTGCAAGAATCCAGACTTCTCTCTTTTGTGCCAGACACATATTTAAAAGTAGCTTTTTCAGGGCTCTGTGAAAAGACCTTTGACGAAGGCTGGTTGTAGACACTCTAGCAATATCAGGTCAGACGTTTCCTGTTTATTATTCACTTCTGCTTTCCTCGGTGTGAGTTTATCCTTAGCATATTTTCCCTTTGCAGTTATATGAAGACTGTCAGCGGTACTTTAGCAATTCCAGCATTTCCAATGATTAGAGATAATGAAGTTCATAATTGCTTCTGGTTGGGCAGGATTGGGACACACACACACACACAGACACACACACACACACACACACACACACACACACACACACCCTTGAATACACAGAACGGTTTTTAGATTCTGTTAAATTATATGTTCTTGGAATGAGGGGTGGTGTTTCTCAAAGGAAAGGCACGATAGCATCATTAGGAAAAGGAAATAGAAACTGCTTAAGCAATCTTCTTCATTCTGACCTATCCATATAACATTTTCAGGTTATCATATAATGCTCCATTTCCAAAGCTCATCTATATCAACACTCTTGTACCTTGAACTTTTGTTTTATCTTTAGACATATGTATTGAGATTATATATTTAGATACACATATAAATACATATGTATGGGCACCACATGTAATTTCGGGTTATTCTTATTAGCTGGCTCTGCTTTTCTCTATGTGACTTTACCTTTAGCATGTTTTCTTGTTGTAGTTAAATGATGATTGATGACAGCCCAATTATAAGTAGGTATATGTATATTAATGTAGGTATATGTATGTTAACATATGTACAATTTCTTTTTCTACCACAACACTGTAAAATCACACTCAAGTTTTAAAAACTTAATTACTGTTGTCCTTCTGTCTGTACTCCACTTCTTTCCTACTTCACATGCTGTTTTACTTGGTGGATTTTACCTCCATTCACCCAACTTCCCAGAGCAGAAAGACTATATAAGCCTTGAATTTTTCTCTTCCTCCCCCACTCAGATAGTTGTCATATCCTGTATAATGTCTGCTTATGTCTTTTGATATTTTCCATATTTCTCCATTCTTCCTATTACTGTCCTAATTCAGTGTCCTGGCTGGAGGTTTTGTTGGTTTGTCTTAAGTTGACACAAGCTAGAATTATCTCATAAGAAGGAATCCCATAATTAGGAAAATACCTCTGTAAAATCTGGCATTTTCTTAATTAGCAACCAATGGGGGTGGGGCCTCACCTCTGCAGGAGCTCCTGGGCTGTATAAGCTGACTGAACAAAGTCATGGGGAGGAAAGCAGTAAGCAGCGTTTCTCCTTTGTTTCTTCAGTTGCTGCCTTGAGTTCTGGCCTCAACTTCCTTCAGTGAAGGAATGTGACCTGAAGTTGCTTTTAATCATAGTGTTTTATGACAGCAATAGAAGCCCTAAGAAAGACATCCAAATTTCCTTGTTTGTTGATTATTTTACTTCCACCTGACAAATCTCCTTCCAAAAATAGATTTTAATTTTCCAGAAAACTGATTTTCCAAATCACATATGTAATCATATGACTCTCCTCTTTGTAATCATTGATTGTTTCTTGCCATAATCCAATGATGATTGTCATGACCTGCATTTCCTTATTCTTGAAGAAAAAGCTTAAGCTGATAAGCTCATGGATCTTTCTAGCTCCATGATTCTGCTAATCCTTACCAAGCTAATGTCATTAGTTCAGTTTAATTTTTGATAATAGACGGTTCTGCATTTTAGATTATGGATTGAGACTCATGTTTAAAAATATTACTATTTACTTCATTTGATAGACATTTTGAGTCAAGGCATTTTGAGCAGTCATCTCATATTGAGAAGATATGACAAAATGTTAGCATAGGTATTTTCTAATCATAATTTATATCAGTTATTTAAGAACTATTTACTCTTTTAAATATTATTTCTTATATTCATGCAAATTTCTAGAAATGGAATACATGAAAAAACAAATTAACCTTCATAATTTTAGCATTGAAGTCATAATGATGAGACTTCATAGATAATAAATGGAAATATCTTTCCATAAGAAAAAAAAACAAATGTTAGTACAGTATCATTAAGTTATCATTTAACAGCTGTTGAGCTATACCAAAATTTAAAATTTTCCAGTGAATATGTTTAATGTTTAATCAGAAAATTAAATTTATTATATTGGGAAAATACATTTTAGTCCGACTTTCTGCTGCCGTAAAAAAACACATGACAGAAAATCTTAAAGGAACATTTTTTTTGGCTCACAGCTTCAGGGATT
Organism: Phyllotis vaccarum; assembly: GCA_033318265.1. Classification (NCBI taxonomy): domain Eukaryota; kingdom Metazoa; phylum Chordata; class Mammalia; order Rodentia; family Cricetidae; genus Phyllotis; species Phyllotis vaccarum. The sequence goes on from JARWLC010000013.1 coordinate 127,251,925, forward strand.
TCAGTCTGTGGTTGACTAGTTCTGTTGTTTCTTGGCTGCAATAAAGTAGACTAGTGAGGTTGTGTTGAGTATGCTCACCTTAATACGGCCTGGAGTGAGGGAAAATGACTGATGGGAAGTTGCCAGGAGACAAGTTACATTCTTTAAAAGCATGTTTTCCCAGTATCCTACTTTTATTTGATCAGGTTTCCACTATACACCGTTAATCTAAAAAATCAAAACTGAATTTTCACACAGGGAGAGGTGCACAGACTAGATATAGTACAATTCAGTTACTTCAACCATTTTGAAGATGAGTCCTTGGAGAAAAAGCTTGACACATTCTTGAAAGCATTTTTAAGATGGCCTACCTACCCCAGAATATAAAGACTCCAGGTTTTAAAAATACAAAATTACTTATTTGCTAAATATTCGCTCTAAGACATCAATGATTTGCATGAAGAACATTTTTATTTTAACATACTTTTTCTTGCAAAATTATGTGTAATTTTATGCATTTTTCTTGGTCAAAGCACAGAAACTGTTTCCTACCCATAGTTTTACATATTCCAAATAATAAGAAAATCCTGAGGAAGAACTAAAACTAAGGAGTTCAGCAAAATTGCAGAAACCATGTGGTGGGAGCAATGCGTCAGCAAATGCTGCTGGAAATTCTGTGACTATCAAGGCCAGTCTTGCAGATAAGAGTAAAATAAATGGCCTTGGTACGAGTTCCTATAGGCTGTACATTTTTTTGGTTGAGTAATAGCTACTTCTAAAATTTAACAGGAATTTTCATATATAACTATCTGGATGTCTCCATGCTTTTATTTCTTCTAAGATAATTATTTTACCAACTATTTTTTTTTCCTGTTAAGTAGGTACTGTTGCTAAGAAGGGACTTCTCAAACATTGGATGATGAAATAGATTAGGATATTCTAGTTACGTTTGCTGCATATCAAATTATCCTTAAACAGCAGCTTAAAATAATTAATTTACTTAGCTCATAATTTTGTGACTGGGTAACTCTGAATGGGCTTGGGAGAGTGATGTTCATTTGGAGTTGCAGTAATTTGAAGGTTTCACTGGCCTGGATCTCCAAAGTGGCTCATTGATATGCCTGTCTGATAGTGTCAGCTGTCTGGGCTTCCTCACAATATGGTAACTTCAGGGTAGTCAGGGTTTTTTTCTTTTTCTTTATTTTTTTTAAACAAGAGCATGCAGGGCTCCAAATGTAAGTAAGTTAGAAGCTGCCTCACCTTCTGTGAGTTAGCCTTGGGTGCCACGCAATGACATTTCTATCACAATTTATTGAAGGAGAGCCTCAAGCCTACCCAAATTCAAGAGAATGTGGCATGTGCCTACTAGTGAAAGGAATGCCAAGGTCACATTGATTGAAGAAGAGGTGGCACAGGAGATATTGTGGCCATATTTGGAAAGTATATCTGTCACACAGGGTTAGTTAGTAAAAATAGAATGTGTGAAGTCACTGAATTCAAGGTAAAGTATAGAGGTCACTAGATCTTAGAGAGAAACTGACAAAGGGGGCAGAAATTATAAAATGTTTACTTTCTTGCTTTTGCAAAAACAATAGGATTCAAGAATGCTATAAGCATTTAGGCAAGGCAGGTTAAAGTTCTTACAAGGATCTCAGTTTGCATTCTGTAGTTAAGGGCACTTAAACAATGACATTCTTACTCTAATGAATTTATCTGGTAAACTTTTAGTCAGTTTTTTTTTTCTATAACAGAGAATAGTTTAACACTGTCCCAGGTTTTTGGTGCATATCGGTAAATAAATCCCTTATCTTCAGAAAGATGACATTCTCATGAAGTAATGATATTAAAATAAATGACAATGCTTGCAAATGAAATGACAGCCAGAGGTGGGAGTTTTGTGGCTTAAAGAGCTTGTTCCACTCTGTAAGATACTTTGAGCTTGTATTTTGCCATGTGATTGTGCATCAGAAAAAGGTATTTTGGGAAACATGTTATAGCTTAGGGAGTTCAAGCAAGCTTCTAAGTATCTCCAACCTCTTGTTTATCCCAAACCACTTATTCATAACTTTCTTGTGACCCCGTGTTCATTTGTCAACATCAGTGTTCAAAAGAACTTTTTAGGAGACAGTCTTGTATTCATACCTTTAGTCACTGAAGTTTGGAGGTTCCATAAAGAAAGCTTATATTTCCCTATGTCAATTGTTAATGAGGCAAGACAGAACAGTTAGTGCTGAGATGAAATCATCAGAAATCTTTTATCTTTCAAATTTTGCTCTTAGTCCTCTGCTCTTGCCATTTAAAAATGTTTGGTGGGGCTGCTGGAGGACAAAGACATGTGAACCAGAGACCAGTTGCTTCAGTCTTCCCAATAAAGAGCCATTCCACCTCTATATGAATGAGTCCAATCAAGAGTCTTTCAAGAGAGTCATGTCACACTGAGGATGCAGGATGCTACCAAAAGGTAGCACAGAAGAACTCTTTTTCTTGGTGGCATATTTACAATTCTCACTTGAAATCATTCATCACAGATTCTTTTCTTTGCTGCTGGTACCACTTCTGGGCTGGGGTGTCCTGAAGTACAGCCAGCATCAGACTGAAAAGAAGTGGCTCTAGAGGCATGACAGGTTGAGGTGTGGAGGTATGAGACTTCGTTTCTGTATTTTAATGTTTTCATGAGGAGGATGAGGAAAGAAACCTCAAGATTACACTAGATATTCTAGTTTCATTCTTGATGCCTTCTTTCTCTTAAGTTATCAAGACCTCTGCTTAAAAGTGGACTTACTTTTATTATTACTATCATTATTAAAAATAAGCCAGTTTGGGCAGCATTATATAAGGATGGAGGCCATTCCATCCATGTAGATGCATCAGTCCCAGAAAAAAAATCTTGGCAAACTGAGGTCTTTTCCCAAATTACATAATCAAGATGTGGGGACAGGCTATTTAATCTTCATACTTATCGTTGTGAGAAACAATGACCCCCCCCACACACACACACACACTTCAAAATAAGCATTCTAGAGGCTCGGAGTAGCAAAAGCAAAGCACTTTATTTTTAGACTTTGCAAAGTCAGGCATCAGCATAGAGAGCAGACAAACACGGCTAGCACAACAATTTGGCTCAAAACAGTGATGTGTATATATATATATATATATATATATATACATACACACACACACACACTACTTCTTCTATGGTGCCTGTCATGGCCCAAATATATATATATATATATTCCTAATTACATTTCTGTGCCCCCTGAATTCACTGATGGCTAAGATCTTCAAGCAAAAAGACTACCCATATATATATATATATATATATATATATATATATATATATATATATATATATATATATATGGGGCTAAGATTCTTTTCTGATGAATATACCTGGTCATATAGGGGACTTCTTGTAATATTTTAACTGTAAAATGAATTGAGAGCACTTAAATAAGCAGGCACCAGCTGATAGCTAAGGAAGACATAAGGACTCGTGTCTCCTGCTTATCTGTGATTTTTTTCTGAATACATCCCATATTGAAAATGGACTATTGTAGTAGGAGGGTTCTCGGGTCCCAGGTAGCCAGAGGTCTGAGACCCACAGACCTGCCACCCGAGACCGCTTAGCCGCCCAACTGCTCAGGCCCCCAGAAATGACTCAGACGCTTATATTAAGTTTATGCTGTTTGGCCTATGGTTCAGGCACATTGCTAGCTAGCTCTTACATCTTAAATCACCCCATTTCTATTAATCTTTCTGCCACGTGGCCCGTGGCTCACCTGTGTTCCTTACATGTTTCTTCTTCAGCGGCTTGCTGGATCTGCCTCTGACTCCACCTTTCCTTTCCTACCTATTCTGATTCCTCCTCCTACTTCTTCTGTGGTGCCTGTCATGGCCCAAAACAGCTCCTTTATTTAAAGATTGAGATTCACAGCATACATAAACGCATTCCCACATCAGACCATAATGATTTATTTCTTAGAATTTCTTTCACTTATTTTTTTAGTCTCATTAATAATATTTTTAGATTTATTTGAACTTTTAAAATTGATCTAGCATCCTTTGATTCTATTAAAGGACTGTAGGGAGATTATGTTGTTCCATTGTAAATTGTCCCCACCTATGAGTTTAATAAAAAGTGCTGATTGGCCAAAGGCAGACAGGAAATGTGGGCATGGCTACCAGACTAAGAAGACTCTAGGAACAGGAAGAACAGAGCAGATGCCAGAGAGAAGCCAGAAGAAGCATAGGACAACTATGCTGCTCTGAGGAAAGGTACTGAGCCCCATGGCTGAACAGGATAGAAGTCATGGGTTAGACTAAGGGCAAAGAGTTAGCAAGTTATATGCCTGGGCCTTAGGCCAATCAGCCTAAAACTATTGTAAGCATTTGTGTGTCTCCGTGGGTCTGTGGGTCAGCAGGTCTATACCCTGAGGCTAGGCCCGAAAGTACGGGCCAGAAACCTCTTACTATAAAGGACCATTCAACCGATCTAGTATCTAAAAGCATTAATTGCTGTTGTTGTGTTATGGGCATTTTTGTGCTGATAGTTGAAGAAATTTTTGAGTTAGCCTCATTATACAAAGAGCAGCATCTTACTGCTCCCATTACAAGGGAAAGTTAGGATTAAAACCACCAACCTTTCCTACTTTCTAAATTATCTTTCTACCTGGTCTATGAATGGATCAATAATTTGTGAATTTTCTACTAATTTATTGACAAGGTTAATTTATGAAAGATCTTGAGAATTGTACCACAAGGAACTATATTATTAGGAATAAAAGTGCAACATCTTCTTAGAATAATTCAAAAATCTCCCTTTTCTGCTAGCATTACAACAAGCACAATCCTGGTTTCCTGAGCCATTTGGCTGGTAGCACCCCACTAGCTAGACAATGCTTTTAAGGGTATCCCTGTTAAAATTGATAAATCTTTGGTATCATTCTACATTCCTTTTTTCATTCTATATTCTTATTTATTGTTGACCACCAGAATACAAGCAATCTAAATTCTGCAGCAATTTCGATTTTAGTCTTAAATTCAGTTGGAACTCCACTGGGGATTTCTATAGAATCAGTGTAGACATGATAATCCCAAGGTATTTATGTCTTAGCCCTGGGATTAGCTTTATTAAGAGAAAGAATCCAGGGAAAATGGTATGGCCAACTGAACCAGCATCCAGGTCCCATACCAAGTGGGTGGTAGGCTTGAGTTAAGTGTTCCCTGTCTGCAGCATCACAATATATCAGCTTGGTGGACACTGAGTGCAGAGTAGCTGCTATTTACCCATTTTTTATTTGATACATCCAGGACATAGGCACAGGCTTCACAATCCCCCTATCTTGCTGCCTTAAGAAACAAAAAGAATAATTCACCCTATGAAGAAATGAGGAATTCAGGTGGGCCAACTACAGGAAGGACAGACTCTGGCAAGTCTCATTTCCCCAGGACTTCATATCCTGAAACACAACCAGCATGCAAGTTTCTCTAGTAGAGTCTGTATACCATTTAAGGGGAAAGAATACATCTTGAGCCTTGGGGCATCCTGCTATACAAGCATAACAATCACTCTCATTGAGCATATGTTCCATAAATTTAACACATTATACGCAAGTGTTTAATCCTCCATACCAAGTTTCTACCTTTTGGGGTCTATCTTATGTCCTTGATTATCTTCTTTATTTGCTGTTCTTGGATTTTGAGATTCTTAGCATGTAAAGCTTTGCAGGCATCAAATAGTGTATAATACTGTAGTAAGAGGTGGTGAGGTCTTAGTTTCACTAATGATTAAGCTAATAGGCAAAGAAAATGAAGCAACTACCAGGATATTCTTCCATCCTATTTGAAAACTCTATTTCCCGTATAGCAATAAGCTACTGTACATACATTAGACCCCAGATATAGGGTCAACAAAGGATTCCCTTAAGGAAATATAGAGCTAAGCCTTGGCTAGTTTAACAGCTTTTAAGAAATTGGACTAAAGGTATTCTTTTAGAGGATTCTCTGCTTCACAATTACACAAATTATAAGCAGCAGACTAAGCAAAAACCAAAACACAGAAAGACCACAAGCACTTTCCATTAGGGAGTAACGTATCATTAGGCTGTTTGTAAAACTATTTTTCAAGGTTCTCTAGATGACCCATGTATTTCTCATTGATCTTCTCCTTTGGGTGTGGGTGCCTACTAGTTTGCATCTTTGACTTGAGTGTAGTAACTCCACATCTTTCCAGAGTTTATACAGCTGTTTTGATGATCAGAAGCATTTGATTTGATAAGAATCTCCTCAACTGGTCTGGAGATTGTCTTCTATCCAGATTTGTATCAGCACCAGTTGGTTGAGTTGGAACTGATGAACCGAAAACTCCAAAAGTTGGGCTTGAACAAGAAGTCCTGTAGACTTGAAGAGTAATTTGGAGATCTGCCAGTACACATTTTTTTTTAAAAAAGCCTATCATTGGTTTCTATGGTGGGGGAAGTCCATGTATCCACTAAGATATAAAATGTTGCCTAAGAATTTTATTCATTCTTCCAATTTTCCCAGATGGGGAAGAGCATGAGACACAGTAGACCCATCTTAATATTTATACTTCCACAGTTCCCTGCAACACTTTGAAATGAAGTGGCTATCATTTTCTGAACCTATATCTTCTAAAATAGAAAGCTACGGCATGACTTATTTTAAGATCATTTTAATCACATTGTCAGAAATAGGAACAAGGGGGGAAGAAAGCCTTTGCCTACCCAGAGAGGTGGTCCACTATCTTGAGTAAACACTTTAGTTTTTCTACCTTTTAAATTTCTTTGAAGATTATCTTTATACACTGTAAGGTTTCATCCTAGAAGTCATCTGAGGCTTTTTAAAATTACATTTTGTTTTATATTTTGGCAAGTCACCCATCTCTCACACACCTATTTATCAGTTTTGTAGATCTCAATACAATTATACCTTTTGTGTTATCGTACATAGCCTAAGGATTTTAGAGACTCCCTTTCTTATAATTTGTTCACTGGTTAAATTCCAATCTCTAGAGACATTATGACCTCTTAAGAGAACAGGGTGACTTCTCAGAGGAGTCCTTTCATTCCCTAGCTTCTGGCTGAACTTGGAGGATAAGGTCCAAATATTGGTTGTCCTTTTTGACTATCATCATTGATATAGGATTTCAAGATTTGGTTGCTGAACACCTAAGAAGATAACTTGTCATTTTAACTTCCGTATAACATTTAAATACATTTTGGACAAAATAGTCCAAATAGTTTTAAGTGAGTCACTATTTTGTTAGGACTAGATTTTTATAAGTGTTGAAAGCCTAATTTAGCAAAAACACAAGTGATCATTTAATAACGATCTTTGTTCTTCTGAGCCAGTTCTTATAAATGTTAATATCACCTTGGGAATTTTAATAAACTCTAATCATCAAATATCTATCACTCTTAAATGTCATCTTCCGTAAAGTCATTCAGGATTTCTGCAGCTTGGCTTTAAGTTCATTTTTCTCTTATCCTCCTTTTATTGAAAATAGATTCTTTTCTAGTCAGGGCTATGATAGTGAGATGCCTCCTCCTCCAATCTGCCTCCTTGGTTGGAGTTAACTATTCATCATCATCAAAGCAGAGGGAGGCATAGATCTGTGGCTGCTTAGAGTTGATCTGTTTGACATGTTTTCCGGACAGAGTTTTTGTGGAAGGCTGACCATCTGGCATATTGATAGTCAAGGAGGGGCAGGCTGAGGGGGGCCTGGAAGTTTGCTGCATAGCTTGTTCTCCCTGAGTTATGACCTCAAGCACATTTGGGGAGTGTTTGTGGACTCTCAAAATGTCATTAATTAAATTCCAGTAGGAGAAGGTTGTTATGGGGAACTTTTCAGGTCCAAAAATCCTATAATAATCATTAAGACAGTCTCCCACTCTTTTCCAGTAGTTCTCATCTATGGTTCCTTCTTGGGGAAACCAAGGACATGTATCTCCTATATAATAAAAATTTTTTTCAAATCTTTTTTTAACCTGTATTTCTTGTGTCTTGAGGACCTCTTTGAGACCTGAAATGTACAAATCTTGTGACGATATTGCCTGTCCCACAGCTCGTCACCTCTTACCTTGCGTCATCTTCTCTCCTGTGCACTGATCTGTCTCTCAGGTAGGTGGTCCTGAGGTGATCTTGAACTTTACTTGGCTTCCAAGTTTTCCTGGAAGACGATGTTTCCATCCCATTCCATGAGGATGGGGTCCTCAACGTTGGGCACCAGTGTGTCCTGACCCGCGGGACTTCAACAGAGTCACAGTCACCTGTAGGGAGGGAATGATTAAAAATAGGAGATACAGAGAATGACCACAGGACAAAAATTGCTGTTCAAGTGGCCAATATTTATTATTTCCAGGCTGCTTATATATGATTTTGCAGGGCTGCAGGTGCAAGGAGAAGGGAAGGTTAGTGAGGGGGCTTCAAGCCAAAACTTAGTTTTAGGCAGTTATGAGCCAAGGTCAGTGTGTTCCCTTGTAGTTTTTCTGAGAACTGTCTTAATCTAAAGAATGCTGTTCTAATCTAAAAAATGAAGTAGGGAATTCTTTAGTTGACTCTTGTCTAATGAACTGGTTCCTGACATTTTCTTTTACAAGATATTCTGATTATAGCTTCCCCTCCATCTACTTCTCTTAGAACTTTCCCACCTCCTCTCCCTCTGCATTCACTTCCTTTCTGTCTCTCATTAGAAAAGAGCAGGTTTCTATGAGGTGAAACCAAACATGACAAAAATATATTGTAAGATGAAGCAGAAACCATCATATTGAAGTTGAACACAGGAACACAACCGGAGGAGAAAAGTCCCAGGAGCATGCAGAAGACTCATAGACACATTCTCACAGTCAGGAGTTCCATAATAATACTAAACTAATAGATATATAATATGTACACAGAGGACCCGGGTATAGATCCTTGTAAGCCCCGTGTTTCCTGCTTCAGTCTCTGTGAGTGCATATGTGCCTTGGCTATTTGAGTTAGAGGGCCTTGCTTTCCTGATATTCTCCATCCCCTATGGCTCTTACAATTTTCTGCCTCCCCATCTTTGGGGTTCTTTGAGCTCTGAGGGGGAGATTTGATGGAGACCTCTGCTTTAGGCTCTATTTTCACATAATGCCTGGCTGTGGATTTCTGCATCTGGTTCCATCTGGGCCTTAAGTTTTCTTGATTTTGTTCTCATCTATTTTTTTTTTTCAGTCCTAGGACAAAATGTCATTTGATGTTACAAAATACATACTTATATAGAATATTCTGTTTTCTCATCCAATTTTACCCAAAATATAACCTCATATGTGTATCATTTACAATAGTTTTGTGTTTCTTATTTCATTTTCTTAAACAAGAGTTGAATTCAAATTGTATACATGGCACATTGTAGAAAATTAATATTTTACACAGCCTTAAAAAATAAGTCATTTCCTAGAGTGGTGGCACATGCTTTTAATTCTAGAACTGGGAAGGTGGAGGCTGGTGAATATCTGTGAGTTTGAGGCCAGTTTGATCTATGCAGTGACTTCTAGGACAGCCAGTGTTACATAGATAGACTTTATTTCAAGGAGGAGGAAGACAAGGATGAGGGGCAGTCAAGCCTCTTCTTCCTGTTGTAAGTCTCATGAAAACTTTCTTTCAACTTGGATTTTTATGTTTCCCCTTTTGGTGTAATATAGCCAGACAATTAGAGAAAGTCTCCTTTATTGTAAGAGCCTCTGGAGACACCAATGACCTTGAGAAATGATGAACTCTTCATAAATAGGAAAAGGCAAGCAGAAAAGAAACTACATAAAGAGCCAGAAATTCCCGTTAATACTATAATTGCAGTTTGAGATGACAGGAGATATTTATTATTGTGGTTCAAACTATAGTAGAGAGGAGACACTCAAAACCCTCAAAGAAGGGAAGTCAAAGGGTTTTTATATTTATAATCAAGTTCTATTGGGAACCCTTGATAGAACTAGGGATGGAAGTAGAGGAAAAAGAAATGACTTTTTTTTTTTTTGCCAACTCTGGGGTCCTGTCCTCTTTAGCTAGAACAAGGGGAATACACATCTTCTGTCATCTAAAGCACTATTATACACCTCTTTGTTCTTGCAGGTGTTCTTACCAAATACAGAGATTCCTTGAATGTCCTCACATTGTGAGAAACAAAGATCATCACTTTATAATAACCATGCTGGAGACTCAGAATAGCAAAAATGAAGCATTTTATTTATTTTATTTGCAAAGTCAGGCAAAAATGACTACCGCATCAATTTTTTTTATTATAGTTTTTTTTTGTCCTGATAACATTTCCCTGCCCCCAGAATTCCTTACTGGCTGAGATCCTTAGGGAGGTACAAACTTCCTGATACCGAGTATCAGTCCAATCCCACATTCCCCATTTTATGGATTCAGGATACAAAGCCTCGTTTAATTTAGATGCCATGATTTTCTTTTTTTTCTTTTCTTTTTTTTTTTTTTTTGCTTTAAAGACATCTATTTTTATTTTGTGTGTATGAGTGTTTGACTGTATGTATCTATGTGCACTATGTATGCATCCTGTTCTCTCAAAGGCCAAAAGAAGGTGTTGGATTCCCTGAACTTGAGTAAGACAGTCGGGAGTCACCATGTGGGTGCTGGGAACTGAATTGGAAACGTTTCCATGAGCAGCAAGTGCTCTTAAGTGCTGACCAAACTCTCCAGTCCCGATTTCCACCTTTTCTGATGTATAGGCTGGGTCATGTAGCAGTCTACCTGTAAACTTTTCAACCTTAGAATGAACTGAGAACACCTAGAAAAGCAGGCACCAGCTGGCAGCTAAGATGGACAGGAGCCTAGTGTCTCCTGCTATTCTGTGATTCTCTGATGAGCTCTAAACACACCTCATATTCAAAATGGATCATTATGATTTATTTCATACATGGCAATCATTGATCCAATGGATTCACAAACAGAACAAACAGGTCTTTAAAATGAGTGCAGTGGTTTCTTTCTGCACAAAATTTCAGAAAATTTCCCACAAATAGCTTGTATTTGTCTTCACAGCTTACAGGAAATCACAAATACCCTTGAGAGAGGTGGCCTCTTTAGCCTTCAGTAGTCACTATTTTGTGGAAAGAAGTGTTAGTTAAAAAGAGCAGAACAGAAGAAAGACAAATAGCTTGTGTTTATTTGCTTTCTTCTCAACTCAACTACAAGCCTCAAGAGGTCTGAGAACATGTGTAGTTACTCTATTATGAAGTTTCAAAGCACATAGGAGACCAGGTTGGGAGTAATGTCTGTGGAGGATAAACAGGAGAGAACCAAATGGGGAGGGAAGCGGTGAACGTAAACTAAGAACGAATTAAATTCTTCCCTGAGCTTTATCCATGTGTTAACTAGCTAATGATCTAAAGGTGTTTATTGACTTCTTTCTAATTGCATGAAGGAGCAGGGAAGTACAGCAAGGGTAGATGCAGGTAAGGAAGTTTCCAATCTAGTGTGGTTCTTTGGGTTTTATTCCTGTGCACGCCAAGCAAAATAATACAGTAGAAGGTAAGCAAGGAGTTTTCGTTCTCCTTTCAAAATATAAAACGTGTTCCACACTACCGCTCAAACACTGTTGCTGACCCTCCTTTGTACTGAGGGATCTTGAATGAGAAAACCACTGTGACCAAGCTTGAAAAAAGACTCCTAGCTGTGTATTCTTTGGGACTTTAGCCTGGTTGAGAGGCTTCACAAACTTTATTGTGGATGCTTATAACCTAGGGCTCTTCTATATATTTTGACTTAATTCAGTAGGTCTGAGGAGAAACCTGCAGCGCTGCATTTTTTTTTTAACCACACTCCCAGGTGCTGCTGGTGCTGACTTGAAGCAAAGCCTCTGAGCCCACAGGGACTGGAAGTCATCACCTCTGCTGCCAGGTGTGCTGATGGCCAGCCTCAGCATTCCGGAGCCTTGCACGTCCCCGGCTTTCTGCAGGGAGGGGAGGAGCCGAGGGCGGAGCGGGAGGAGTGGCGCGGGCCCCGCGTGGGTCCTGCCGGAGGAGATCACCTCGGCCCCTTGGAGAGTCGAGGAGCTGCGGCGGCGCAGGAGGGGGCGGTTCGGCGAGGGCGCGGCCTCTGGGCGGGGGGATGCGCGACACGCATTCCCCGTGCTCTCTTGGACCACTCGGGAACCTCGCGGCAGCCCGTTGTCCCTCTGGGCCAGTTGCTCCGTGATCCCTCTTTGCGCCTACCCCCTCTTGTCACCTCCCGTCTCACCCTTCGCGCTCCATCCTCCCCACCGCATCCACAGCCATCCGAGCGCCTCCGAAGAGCAGGAGGTGCTGCTCCGGGCTGCAGGGCGAGCCCTCAAAAGGTCCCCAGCTCGACATTGGGGGGCCACAGGCGACAGCATGGACACTAAGCGCTGTTTTGCCAACCGCTTCGATGACTACCAGGGCAGCCTGCTGGCGGGCCAGTGCGAGGAAGCGGTGGCGCCCTTGGTCACCTCCACCATCGAACGCATCCTTCAGGAGCTGCCCCCGCTGGGGGGCGGCGCTGAGGCCCGAGGGGCGACGGCGGCAGGCAGCAGTTTCCAGGGGGGTTTGTACAGCGGCGTGGCTGGGGTGGCCTACATGCTCTACCACGTCTCGCAGAGCCCTCTTTTTGCCGGGTCCCGAGAGCGCTACCTGCGCTCCGCCAAGCGCCTCATCGACGCGTGCTCCTGCTCGGAGGAGTGGGGCGAGCCGGACGCCGACACCCGCGCCGCCTTCCTGCTCGGGGGTGCGGGCGTGCACGCGGTGGCCACGCTCGTGTACCACGCCCTGGGCCGCTCCGACTACGTACAGCCTCTCGGCAAGTTCCGGGCTCTGTGTGCCGTCTGCGCGCCAGTCTCCTTCCTGGAGTGCGGCTCCGACGAGTTGTTCGTGGGCCGTGCGGGCTACCTGTGCGCCGCGCTGGTGCTCAAGCAGAAACTCGCCCAGGAGGTAAGACGAAGCCCCGGCCGCCGGAGGGCGCTCGCCAGCTGCCCGTGCCCACTGGGGTCCTGCTTTCCCCGGGCTCTCCGATTCCCACACCACCACCCTTGTCCTGCATCCTCATCCCTTCTTTGTGGCTTCTTTGTCTGGAGCTATGCTTTCTTTAATCCCTTCTGCCTTATTTTCTGCTTTTGTACATCCTTTTCCACTTTCTTTGTCTGCATTCCCGTTTGTTGGATTACTTGGCTTTGTACTTTGTTCCTGTTTTTGGAGTGAACTTGGTGACATTATTTCAGATGTCTCTTTGCCCCATAGCTTTTTAGGGTTTGATCTTGTGGCCCTTAAAAGTGAGTGTTTAAAAACGAGAGGAAAAAGTAATTTTATTTCCTTTGGCTGTGCTAGCAAAAGCACCATAGAATGTTAGAGTTTAATAAAAGTAATGGTACTTACAGGACTGATGTACAGGAAGTTGCATCTGGACTCCTGGCATGTAACCAATAAATAGTAAGCTGCCCAGTTGTAGGTCTGATGTGTGCACTGTGTTATTTACTATTAAATCCACCCTGGGAATCTTAATAAATGTGTATCTGATGGGAATATAATCTTTTAAAATAACTAAGTGTAGACAGAAATATATTCAATTTTAATAAACACTTTTTATTTCCATTTTAAAATCGGTAGCCAGGTTGACCAAAGCTACATTTGTGACCAGGCAGCTTTTCTTAATAGTTTTTTTAGGGGATCCTTAAAGGCAATTCAGTTTCACAACTATATATGGAGGCACACCCTCTCCCAAATTGCCTTTGAATATAGTATGACGATGTTAGAAGAAAATGTGCCAGTTCCTGTGGAGTTGAGGGAATAAAAAAACCCAAACTACAAAGCCTCATAGTAACTAGAACTGAAAGAGGCACATTCACTCATAATCATAACAACATACTGAATAATATAGTGTTCTAGGGAGGAAGCAACATATTTAACTTGGCTACATATGGTGAGAAAGGCATTTGAAGAAAAAAATAAAGGTATATGCAGTGCCTTAAAAGTTAGATTAGGTAACTAGTAAGCAAGTAGACTTTTAAAAAAATTACATCAGGTGCAATGTATTCAACTGAAGAGAAAAAAATGATAAAGGATGCATCCAGCTAGCAGGGCAGCAAAGGGCCATGTGACAAAGTTGTCTCGAAATAGTTTGCTCTGCTTCTGAGTCATTGTTATCTGCTAGCTGTTTCCCAGGGGCCCTTCCAGTTGTCTAAAACCATTTAGAAGGCCACAGAAAGATTTACATATCATTTGCATTACATTTGCATCTGCTTCCCAAACCCTGCAGTGTGATGGTAGTCAATTTTTTTTAAATATTTTTCCTCAATTGTTTTCTTTAATCTCATTTATTCTTTGCCCCTGCCTTCAAGTCTTTTCTCCACAATAGAATGGCAGAGTGGAAAATCAACCAAAAAGACCAGGAGGGCTCGACACAGAAACTGGTGGTCCAAGACCCCTTTAAAGCTCTTCTGCTCCACGGAAACGTTTAAGACCTTTCTTCTGCTCTCCTGCCAAATCGGATCTGTCTTTTTGTACTAATCAAATTGAGGTTCTCTGGACACTCCTAGGGGACAAGAGAACAAGTTCCCGAAGACTTTGAGAGAATAGCTTTTAATTTGTTAGATTAGTTACCCCTAGTGCTGGCCTCGGTTTCAGCAATCCAAGAAATTGGGGCTTTGAATGCATAGGGCAGGCAGGGACTGGCACACCTTACCCTCCCTAACTCTTTGCCAGCAAACAGCTTTTCTCTCAGTAGATGATCCGTGAACCTTGATTAAATTGAATTTCTAACTTGTGTGTCATTTTTCTATAAATAATCTGTCATTGTGTCCCAGTATCTTTTTCATTCAATGTCATTTATATTCACCTCCCTCGGTCATTTCCCATCGTTTTCACCCTAGTTTAGAGCCTTCTCACATTATTTGACACATCTGTGCCATATAATGAGTAATGGAATGGATGAATCACTCTAAGCTCATTTTTTTCCCTCACTAAGCCATTCATTCACCTTTTAAAAAACCTAGCTTCTTAAAGACAGTTCTCATTATGTCATCTTCCTGCTCAGAATCCTTCAGTGGCTCCCTATTGCTTTTTCTCCAGTGCCTTTCTATCTCATAGTTAAAGCTGTGACAGTTAAAATGGCCTATAAGGCCTCACATGATCAAGCCTCTTATATACCTCCTTTGCTACCTATCCGTGTTCAATAACCACACTGGTCTTCTGCTGTTTTAGGCATTCTCTTGTCTCAGGGTATTTGGAATCTCTGTTCTCCCTGCCTGGAACACTTCCTCTGGATATTTTTATAGCTAGCTCCATGACCTTGGATAGGTCTTTACCTCCTTAGTGAGGCATTTCCTGTCAGCCCTATTTAAAATTATCCTCTTTCTGTTTTTTACTTAATTTGTTTATTCATGTCATCACTAATCAGACTATAAATTCCATAGGATGAAGATATTTTTATCTTGCTGTAGCTTCGATATTAACATAGTGCCTAGCACATATGTAGGTACTTAACTTTTGTATTGTTGTACTAATGGCTTGCATTGCCAATCTACCTTTAAAATGGTATCTCACTCATCAATATTTTCTCCTATGCTAGTGATTCTGATGCTATGTTTAAAGAAAGCATTTTCTATTTCTCAGTAAATGTCTATTGAATAAATAAATCTGATAAATTATAGATTCTTAAAAATTCTTATTTAAATCAAAATGACCTACTAGATCAGTGCTTTTGAAAACTTATTTTGCATAGGAATCACCTGCAGATCTTGTCAGAAAGATACAGAAAAATTGTCATAAATATTATAAATATTTATGACATTCTCATTTAGCCTTGGGATAGGATCTGATATTTTGTGTTTCTAACAAGTCCCTAAATAGGACTGATATGGTTGATTCATAGATCACAGTTTAGATTTTTAAGGCAATATGATGCTGTGTGGATTTTGGTATCACACCAGCCATATCTGTTAATTCTTGCTGCAACACTTCATTATATGAAGCTTGATGTATTGATTTATGGGACTGTAATTTAGAATGTTCATTACAATATCATGCCCCTTTCATTATAAATGTCCACAGAGGAATTTGTCTCAGCAGAATGAAACAAATAGTTGTGTTTTTTCCTCACAATTGATAGAATCAATTTAGTCTTTGAAATCTTTCTTGTGACTAATTGTACTTTTCAGTTTCTGTTGGCTACTAGAAAGCATAAGGCCGGAATTATGAATCAGACACCCTAGAATACAATGATGTACATATTTTTATACATCAACACTTACCTCTAGGTTTATATAATTTGTTACATTGTTATCTTATTTTTTCTCCTTTCACTTAAGTTTTAAATGTTTAATGTATTATATATATATTATATATATATATACATACCAAATAACCCTATGTATATAACATATCCGGTGAATTCAACCCTCCTAAAAATACTTAAGGAAAGGGGTTTGAAATATGTAAGGCACAGCCTTATATAGTGGGTCACTGACATCCCAAGAAATGGTGCCATAAATATTTGCAGTCAGTCTGTTCTACCTTCTATTGATTGGCAGATATGTAGGAGGGAATGGTAGAGGGATTAAGGAAAAAGCTAGGACGTCAAATAAAATAACCTTGTCCATCGATCTTGGAGAAATAACTGCAAAATTCTGAGCTTTAACTTTTATATTTATAATTAGATTAATAAGAATTCTTAAAAGATCAAATAAGCTGAGCTCATCAAACAATTCTTCATTTTATTCATTCATTGAGTATTAGGTTTTTTTTTGTTTTGTTTTGTTTTAAATACCAAAACACCATGCTAGATGCTGGTATTTAACAGTGAGCAAAAACAACAAACTGATTTGATTGAAGGAAATGATCGGAAGGAAATAAACAGGAATTAAGGGGGCAGGTTAGAGAAGGCAGAACTACTGTTTGGGAGTGGGTGGTGGAAAGGCTCCTTTGTGAAGGCATGCTATATCTCAGAATTGGAACATGAGAATTAAGTGGCTGATCCAAGAGCATTCTGGCAGGGGGGCCATCAAGGAACTTAGAGGTCTCAAGTGTAGGAGATAAGAAAGTTCACAGGCAAGGGAAATTCCCAGTTGGGAGTAAATTAAAATAAGATTCCGTGGGGCCAAATAAGTTGAAGCTAGGAGATTGAATTTGTTTTGTGTTTATGCAAGGGAGTATTTTGATCTTATTTACTTCTTGAAAAGAAATCACTGATTCTTCTGAATGTTGAATAGATTGTCAATATTAAGAATGATAAGGGAATAGGGATGTAGCTCCTGGGAGAAATATGTTTGATGAGCATGTGTCTAGCCCAAGTGTATTCATGCAAGTACATGCACACACCCTTGCAAGAAGTGTTTATGTGACTCTTTAAAGTCCTTTTTGTTTGAAGGACTCCTTTGTCAGTCTGATGAACTTACAGGTTCTAAGGGTAACACTTATAAATATACAAATTAGAACTTAGAACTACAAAAAAGAAACCCATTGTAGTCAATTAAAAGACCAAAACATTAAAAAAAATGTGCAGCAGCAGCATAGGTGCTTTTTAATTAACACATTAGGATTTTACAATGGATCTTGTGATTATGGCACATACAAAACAGGAGTCAGTGATACTTTGAAATTTCTTCAACAAGTGCAGTATGATACACGTCTATTTGTGACTTCTGTAGGTGACAGTTACAAGTATTACTGGTGGCTGTAGTCTGCATCTTTAAATAAAATTAATGAGTTACTTTTTGAGACAGATCTGGAAGGCCTGGAACTTGCTATGGATACCATGATGGCCTTGAATTCCAGAAATCTTTTTGGTCCTGTTTCAAATGTTGAGATTAAAGGCATATACCCAGATATCTGGCTCCACATTTTTTGGGTGGTTTCTTTGAGGCTGGAGCTTGCTAGCCTTTAACTCACTGTGTAGCTTCTTGCCTCATCCTCTCAGGGGCTGGCATTACAGGCATAAGGCATCATGCTCCGCCTTTATCTACAGTAAAAGAAAATGTTCAGTTATTTACATGAATTAGCAAACAGATTTTCTTTTCTTTTCAAAGCCAAAGGGAACTGGTTTGGAAGTTGTTGTGATAGACTACATAAAATGCCTAGCATATTGCTTGGGACACAGTAGCTACTTAATAAAAGTAAGGGCAGCCCTTTCTATTCCTACTAACACATTATCCTGAATAGCACGCAGAAAATTATAATCAGTACAAGGTTTGATCTTCCTGCTGTGACTTAACAATTGCAAAGATGTTAATGGGATCCTCAGCATATTCGTAAGGAAACTTGTAGTGAACATCTAGGGTATGCGGAAGAGGCAGAGGAATGAGGATCATGAATTCAAGCCCACCCCCAGTAACATACCTCCTCTAACAAGGCCACATCTCCTAACCCTTCATAAACAGTTCTACCTAAGAATTCAAACATGAGGTTGACATCCTCATTCATAGGAGAAGAAAACATGATTGAATTCATAGTGATACATACCCATAATCCCAGCACATAGGAAGCCGAAGCAGAGGAATCACTTGAGCTCAGAAATTGGAGGTCAGTTTATGTACTAAAGTTAAACTCCTGCCTCAAAAGTGAAGGGAAACCATATACATACAAGAAACATAAAACTGACTAATCAGGTTGTATTTATATGTTTATGTATGGAACTAACAAGGGAACATGTGATTAGAATAAGGAAAACATTCATTACAACATTTAACAAAAAGTGTAGAGCTAAGCCGTTCCTAGCTTGGTTAGGGAACCAAAGAGACTTAAGAAACCACATCTTTCCTAGCTATTTTTACTTCTTTTCTCCAATGTGAGCTATGTTATCTCTCTGTAGTCATAATGGCTACATGCTCTTGTCTAACGTAAGTAGAGAGGGAAAAGTCTGTGGCTTTTTATAGCATTTTTTCTTTTAAATCATGTAGAATGTTCTATACTCGAAGACTTTACGTTCTGACTCATTGCCAATCACTTGGTCCTGGGCCAATTCAAGTTTTTAGGGACGACTGAGAGTGCTAATTGTCTTTCATTTCTAACCTTTAAAATTGGACACAGGTTCTGACAAGAAAGGAGAGGGAGTGAAATGGCTGTTGGGAGGTTACCAAACCATCTGCCCTTTGTCTTCCCTTGGCATCATCTGTCTGTGACTAGGGATCTTAACTCACTCAATTTTCCTCTTGTTGGTGTTTCCCTTCCTTTCCCAGGTCACCTCTATGCCCCGTGGCAAACATAGAGTGTTTTAATTTTGCTGTTGGCTGCCTATTAATCAAATAAAAGCTGTGATATTAATTAGAATGTACGCTAGTAAATATTTGAAATACGTTTTATAGAAGAAACTGTTCATGCTCCCTGTTTTTCTTTTTTGGGTGACAGGTAAAAGGTTATTATTAATTTTAAAATCAAAAAGAGATTCTTCTCTCATACGATTCATTCTTACGACAGTTTCCCCTCCCTCCGCTCCTCCCAGCTCTTCCCACTTCTCCTCTCCCATAATCCACTCACCAGTTTCCTTTCAGAAAAGAGCAGGCTTCCAAGTGACAACAACCCAACAACAACACCAACAAAAATGATACAATAAGACAAGGCCAAAGTCCCATGTGGAGGCCAGGAACCCGGGACTGGATAGCCAAGTTGTAGCCTGGAGACCTAGAGGAGAGCCAAACAATGCACCAGAAAAATCAATGAGATCATTCCTATACTCATAGATTGCTGCTTTGGGCAGTCATAGAGAGCCTTGCTTCAGAAGCAGATGGCTGTGAGTTCACAGCCAGACAGTATGTGGAGAAAGAGGCCAAGTTAAGAGTCTCCATAGAGCCCTTACTTGTCTTAATAATTATTATTGTTTTACTCATGGCAAGCTCAATCAGGTAATATAAAATAAGCTTTCCGGGATCTATTAATTGTTCAAATTTCCTTTTTTACAAACAAGGGTGTTTTTCTTCACTTGCACAGGTAATATGTTGAGATTTATTTTATTTCCAGGTGTGTGTGTGTGTGTGTGTGTGTGTGTGTGTGTGTGCGTGCGTGTGTGTGTGATTGTTCTTGAGCTGAAATTATAGGCAGTTTTGAGTTGCTTTGGTTTGGGTGCTGTGAATTGAAGTCAGGTTCTCAGCAAAAACAAGATGTACTTTAAGCATTTCTTCATTCCACAAATGATTGTATTATATATGCACTGTGTAGCTTCCTTTTTTGTGTAATACTTTGAGCATCTAATAATAGAGAAATATCTCATTATTTTGGATCTATTTATCTCTTTATTTTGGTTTTATGTAACTGTAACATGACAACCTTTTTGATAGACACTACCATTTCCAAGTTTCTTTTTTATTTTTCTTCCATCACAAAAAATACTAAAAAATACACATGTGTATATATACATATAAAATATACACAAATGATGGATATATGTTGGAGGCCGCTGGCTCCAGCTCCTCAAGGTGGCGCTATTATCTGGCGCTGGCCAACCCGCCTGAGTCAGAGTACGCATGCGTGCTCACGTGATCTCGCGAGACTGGTTTCTCAGCCTCTTCCGTGGCGTCATGTGGGGTACTGAACTGCAACCTATAGGAAGATGTTACGTCTAAAGCGAGGGCCGTTTGGTCGACTTAAAACCGGGTGCTTCCTACCTCGTGCTCTCTTTCTCTCTTGCTCCGCCCCGCCGTGCGCACAGACGCCGCCCGCCGGCCCAGCTCAAGGGCGCGGGCTCTAGGCCACGTGGCAGATGGCCCGGCTCGGGCCACGCCGGGGTCTAGCTCTCTCTGGCTTTCCTTTTCCCCGCTGGGAGCCCGCCGCCGCTGGTTCCTGCGCAGCGGCCCCTGCCTCTCTGCCGGCCCTCTGCCGGCTCTCTTTCTCCTCCCCTCTCCATTTTCCATAAGCTAAATGCTCTCCCCCAAGATACATTAAAACTGTACTGCAGAAGGATCCTTAATGTGTACTGCGTCTTTCCTTGCGGGCGAGAGATAGGCGCGAGACAGATATATTCATCTTTCTATATATTTGTTACCTACCTTTACAATTGTGCATATAGGAAAGAATTTCTAAGATTGAGTCACAGTTTATACATGTGTTTTTATTTGCTGGAGATGGTCAGATTATTTTTTTAAAGAATGCTACATCAAGGGAGGCTGATAAAGGATTGCCACAAGTTTGAATGCAAGCAGGGCTAGATAGTGATTTCCAAAACACCTCAATCTTCATGGTAAGATTCTCTCTCAAAATACAAAGCAAGGAACAACAAAACCATGCCATTAGTTTTCATTCTGACCACCAGCTTTTGAGGTTACCCCTGTTTGCACATTCTTTTCAATAGAGGATTTCATAGAATTCAATGGACATCTAACTGATAAAAATAAGATGTCTATGGTAGAGAATGAGTCCTCTTATTGTCCATATCAATTCTTACCCAACAATATCCAGGGAAAGGACTTTACTAAGTCTTTGGATATGAGAAATCAACATTTTTAAAAGCAGGTATGTGTTGCACATTGCCTGTATGAACCTTAGAGATTGACTTGAAATGACAGCAGTGTTGGAGAAACTGGATTATTGTAGGCCAGGCCCAAGTCCTAATTGCTTGATTAGAGAAATGCCCAAAAGTAGGATATGTCACTTACAATTAAATATCCTCTGAATGCTAAAAGGCATAAAAGAAACTAACAGTTCATAATACGATTATTTCCATACACTGATGTAAACAATTCAGATATATTTCCATTCTTCCTGTAGTGAAGTGTAACTTTATTTTTAATTTTTTTTGTTTTTAAGTGCGACAGTAATTGTTTATCTATTGAGTACAATGCAGTATTTCAGTACATTATCAAATGGGACTAATTAACATCAATTAGCACATATATTCATGTTTCATTGAGACCATCTTTTCAATCCACTTTTAAGCAATTTTGAAACATCCGTCATAGGGTAGAAATGATCCCTTGATTAAACTGAACCAACAGTCTCTGATATGTCCCATCGTTTTTTTTTAGCATGATTCACTTTCAGAAACTAATCTTTGATCTACAGTTTTTAATTATGTACGTAATACTTTGGATATGTGGTTTGTTCCAGAAAGAAATAACCAAACAAAACATGCCGATATAGGCGCACACACACACACACACACACACACACACACACACACACACACACACACACTATTTTTTATGTATTTAGTTACTAGGGAAAATCTACAAAGCTTACAGGCCACTCGTACTTAGGGTGCTAGCCAATTGGGCAAACTCACATTTTTTGAAATCGTCGAGTCCATTTGTTTTGTGTAAGATCAGACTTTTCTTTATGAATAGCTTCAACCAGTGAACAGCTCCAACAGTGAGTGACTTTTATATGTTGAAGTGTGAGTATTGTTATTTGAGTCATAAAGAAACTGTCTCCAGGTGACAGATAAAGTCTTACAGACTTCACTGGTGAGAGAATCATCTAAATGAGAGGTGGCACAACAAATATTGGCCATAGCATAATGTGCAGTTAGATGATACCGTGTCCATCTGCTGGTTGGTTTCTTCACACAGAATAGATTCCACTGCTCAGTGATGTGTTGAAATCTGGTGTCCATGGCAACCAAATCATCTGTAGTCTCAAAGCAAGCAGTGTAGGGACCAGCTAAATCTCCACTCATACAATGACTTCAGGAAGGAACCACAATCCTAGCAGAGTTTTTGGGTATCTAAGTTCAAAGAGACCCAAAACACAATTAGAAAGGACATATTAGCCTCAACATACAAATTTGATTTTTTGTTGTTTAAAAAATAGTTTTGGTTATTTTGAGATAGAATTACTGCATAGCTCTTGTTGGTGCTGAACTGTGTTGACTCAGGCTGTCCTAAAACTCATAATTCTCCTGCCTCAGCTTCCTACCTCAGCTTTCTAAGCACTGTGATTACAGGCCTGTGTCATCATTCCTGCTACTTTTTTTTTTTATTTTTGCTTTTAAAACCGTTTTCTAATTTGCCTGTGAGGCAAACGAAATTTCACATGTATTACAAGTGGTATCTGTTGAAATAGGTTGGAGTCTCAGCATAGGTGTTTTAATGGGGTGGTTAAAAACGGAGTTTTCAGGTTTACCAGCTTTGAGATTAAGTCCTGGCTCCGGCACAGCCGTTTGTTGATTTTAGGTAAGCTACTTAGCATTTTTTGAGGCTTAATTTTCTCATTTGCAAAGTGTAATCCAAACAGCACTGACCTCTTAGGGTGCTGGGATGAGCCACTGAAGATTTATTTGCTCATAATGTGTTTAGCAGATCCTTTAGGTATAGAAAGGGCTCCTGTATGTCAGAAATTATTTTATTTTTATTTTGAAAACTATCACAAATGTGAAATGAAACTCTGTTGTCCAAATAGTACAGGTATTATTTTGATCTCCTGTCAGTTTTTCTGATATTCCCTGAGGTGGTTTTGTAGCTGCTCTGTCCTCAACGGTAACAGTAGAGCTCTGAGATTTTCACACAGAGGCTGCAAAGGGCTAGAGGGAAAAATAGCCTGTGCTCTGTCACACAAGAGATTAAGCTGAGCTGCTCAAACAGATTATGTGTCAAAGTAAATTGAGTGCCTGGGCATCACCCCTGAAATATGAACCTATATGAGTTACCCTTTTCTCTGGGGGAAAGGCTCTTCCTTTCTGCTTAAAAGAAAACATTAATATTCTTTTACAAGCTGAATACAGGAACTGGATTTGCTGTATCCCTAGAGAAAATCACCTCACAGACTTAAAGCTACTGACATATGCTAAGAAAATGATGTTGGAATGTTGATTTCTTTTGTTTGTTTTATTCATCCCAAAACTTTATTTTCCCCTCTGAAGCTCATTTGTTTACATGGTATTAGCTCAGAATTTCAGAGGAATTTCGATAGTTGTGATTTGTTGAAGCTAGAACTTCAAATAACTTTTGCTTAGCAAATAATATAGATGATGTATGCCCTGTTTTGGAACAGGATGGATATAATTAATGCTTCTTTCAAGGTATTTATCCAGCCTATAGAGATTGAAGCTGTTTATGTATTCACTTCCTGATTTGTGTCAGAAAACCATAGTGAAGTTCATTGCTGATTTTACAGACTAAATCTGCATTTCACTCTAGTTCCTATATATATATATATATATATATATTTATACATATATAATTATTAATAATAATGCTTTTAGTACTAACAACTACTCTTTTTTAATGATTCATAATTATGACTTTACGTTATCCATAATCAGTAAGGTTCTGCATACATTCATTAGTTCTGTTGATGACCTTCAGCATCAAACCTAAGTCTTTGCTTTAATATGTGTGTTAGTCTGTTACATTTTTTCTCTGAATCCAGTTGAGCATGTACTAGAA
Organism: Phyllotis vaccarum; assembly: GCA_033318265.1. Classification (NCBI taxonomy): domain Eukaryota; kingdom Metazoa; phylum Chordata; class Mammalia; order Rodentia; family Cricetidae; genus Phyllotis; species Phyllotis vaccarum. The sequence continues at coordinate 127,276,220 of JARWLC010000013.1, forward strand.
TCCCTGGAGGGTTTGCAAAACACACATGGCTGGCTCTATTCCCCATGTTTTGACTTAGTAGGTATAGACTTGAACCTGAGAATTTGTACATTTATGCTCCTGTTGCTGCTACTGGTTTGGAAAATACATTTTGAGAACATAATTAGCCTAAATTTGTGCAAACATCACTGAAATGCTGGAACTAGATAGTCATGTGATAGTAGTGCCACAAACTTCTTATAGCCACCAGAAAATAAGTCAAATACTAGGACTTACTATATGCTAGCCACTATGATAAATGGAACAGTTCTATTACAACTGGAAAGTAGGTCATTAAAAATTGCAGTGTGACATGCAAATACTTATGCTGAATTAATTGTGAGGACTTCATTACACACAAGCATTTAAACAACTTAGCCTTTTCTTCAAAATAGACTTTCACCACACTGGCAGTAATGCTTTGAATCAAACAGAAAATTAAAAGAGTAGGTATGGTATTCAGACTCAAGAAAAAAATAAGAACCACAGATACTGACTTTGGAAGAATACTCTATCCCAATGCAGTTATACTGCCTTGCCACCCAATAGCCACTAATAATCCTTCCATGTCCCAGTTTACCTTTGAGGTTTTAATATCGAAACTGAAAAAGCAATTGTCCGTTAAAAGACATTTGATCTCAAAAGCAGTTATCTTAACAAAGAAACTGAAAACTTGGAGGGAAACAGATAATACTAGGAACATGCTACAGTTTGTGCCTCCAGTATCCTCCAGAGGCCTGTTTTCAAAGGCTTTCTTCTCAGCTGGTGCATTGGAGGAGGGTAGGACCTTTTAGAAAAAGGGCCTGTTCCAAGGATTTGATTGTAGGGGGAAGGGGTGTCCTCAAATGCAACTGTGGTAGCCAACCTTGTTGTTGGTTGTTTTGGGGGTCCACCACCCAGCTCCCAAATAAATTGCATATGGAAGCTTATTCTTAATTATAAATGCCGGCCTTAGCTCGGCTTATTGCTATCCAGCTTTCATTGACTTTAACTTATTCCATGTACCTTTTGCCTCTGGGATTTTACCTTTTTCTGTTTCTGTATGTCTTTCCTTCTTACTCCGTTGGCTGGTTGTGTAGTTGGGTGGCTGGCCCCTGGGTGGAGGCCCTTGGCCTCCTTCTCTAGCTACTTCTTCTAGATCTTATTCATTCCAGATATCTCCTATTTATTCTCTCTGCTTGCCAACCTGGCTTATCCCTTTTCCTACCTTGCTATTGGCCGTTCAGCTCTTTATTAGACTATCAGGTGTTTTAGACAGGCAAAGTAACACAGCTTCAGAGAGTTAAATAAATGCAACATAGAAGAATGTAACACTCCTTAAAATAATATTCTACACCACAATCTCTTTTCTTTCTCTGGCTCTTGAATGAGGACATAATCTATTACATAATTGTAACATGATGTTCCACCTCACAACTGGCCCCAAAGTATCAGAATCACTTTGGATATTTCATTACAGTGACTACAAGCTCACTAACACTAAGCATAAGAAAACTTCAAACACCCAAAATTCCCCGAATGTGCAAATTTGATATTGTCAGAGGCGAAAGTGACCACATGTAGAGAACAAAGTGGGATATTATTGAGAAGGACAACCATAACAGGAAAGAGAAATTAATGATGTGTTAGCAGTAAAAATACTTCCATTGAAGGATTAGACTATTGTTGAATAAAAGTTTAGTAATTTAAAAAGAAGAGGTCATGAATTTGAGAGGGAGTAGGTTCATGGGGGAGTTAGATAAGGGAAAAGGAGGGATGGGAATGATGTAAAGACAGTATTCATGTTTGGAATTTTAAAAATTATGGATTAAAGAGCGATTAATTAAAGGACTACCAACTTCTCTATTAGCCTCAATTAAAAGAAAATAAGGAGGAAAATAATGAAAGTTGAATGGAAGGCAAATAAAGGAAAGATTCTAAAGCTCTCATAACGCAAACAAGAACTGGTTTCATTCAAGTGTTAGTCAATATTGTCCTTTTCCTAGCAACCTGGGGAAGCTAGATGAGGAACAAGAACTCCAAAATTTGGAAAGAAAACTACTTCTCAATTGGACTTTTATAGCAGTCCATGTTATCTGTTAGGTAGAAAAGTAGAAAAATAACCTGATATTAAGATCTCAAGGCTTAAACACCATGGGGCCATGCAAAAAGGAAATGAGCCAAGAAATAGAATAGTGTGCTGATCTCAAAACCTGGGGTGGCAAACAGATGTGAAAACAGGAGCTGATCAGAACAGTGCTAAAAGACATTTTGGAGGATAGCTGAATATAAATCCCAAAAGGGGAAATGGAGGAGAGAAGAAGAGAATCATCATGCATTCCTCTTTAAGGTGTGAGAGGGGAGTACTATGGAGATATTATAAGACAGCTAAATAGTCACACCAAATTAGTAACTAATTTATAGGTAGGAAAATAGTTATAAAAATTTGATTCTAATATATGGAGCTAAGTCATTAGAAAAAAAGCATCATTTTGGATTTTTCCCTTAATAAATTGGAATTGGAATGGAGAGAGGTAGAACAAGGAGAACCTGCTACTGTCCTAGATTAGCTATGTATAATTTTTTTGAGAAATCTGAATATCAGGAACATTTTTAACCACTGGCCTCACCTAAATGATGTGCTAAAACCTTCTATAATTTATTCTGTTGTTCATACTAAGAAATTTTAAAATAATTTTCTTATTTATAATTAAGCTATCCAGCACAGTGTTAAGGGACATATATAAAATGGGCCACGTGGCAGACAGATTAGTGGGAATGGGTTGAGTTAAGATGAAGGAGCTAGCTAGCAATGTGCCTGAGCCATAGGCCAAACAGCATCAAGTTAATATAAGCATCTGAGTCATTTTGGGGAGGAAAGCAGCTGCAGGCAGATCTGTACCATGGGGCTAGTCGGGCCAGAATCCTCGTTTTACAGATGCTGCCCAACGTGGGGCAAACACCCACATAAAGCCCAAGAAAGCTTAAAAGGGGTCCTAGAGCACAGAAACAATGCCAAAAGTTGCTTCTGAGTTGTGTCTCTGGAATGGGTCATGGTACAGAGACGACGTGGCTTCTGGGCCATAGACAAAATGGCAGTAGACTCACTGCAGGGAGTGTAAACTGGACCAAAGCCGGTTCCCAAAGTCTCACAGAAGACTTGGTATAAGCAACAAGTTGCATATGATCTATTTGAGGTTTCTATTTATATTGAACAAAAGGAAACAGAGTCAAAGACAGCTTCTTAGTAGCAGCATTTTCTTCTGTCTGCTCTGCTTGCTAGCAGTGAGCAGACATGGCTCATTTAAGAGAAACTTCCTGACTCAGCTTTATTGCCAAAAACTGTGTGGCTCTTTTAGAGGCCCTGTTGACAAATGCTTAAGTGGAGTGAGTGGTTGTGCTCTACTTGATAGTGTGGACTTTAAAATTCCCCGGAGTTGGGGTAGTAAAAAGTTTTACAATATTTACTACTGCTTCCCAGAAATGGGAAGGTAAGCATGGCTCCAGCACCCCTATCAAGTTGAAAAGCCACCAAGCCAGGCCAAGTCAGTAAGCAAAGCAGCACAGCCCAGTCTGGCATTTTAAAAGCTGTTCTGGTTAGAAAATGATTAAACATTCACAATAAAACAGATTCGGATTTTAAAAAACCCTCTAAATGGGTTACAAAGTGTGTAAAATGTATGTAGGCTTCAGAGAGAAAAGAAAGAGGGTATAGAAAGTCCCTGAAAAAGAGAAATAGAGTATAAAATTTTAATAAGCTATGTAAAAATGGAAAATAGACACAGTCTGGATTATGGTTATTATTGTGTTTTATTCTAATTTTTTAACTGTTAATGGGCTAACTTCAGAAAGACAATTGATTGCAAAGGATGCCAAATTACACAGGAATATGTATTTTAAAGGTATCTTGACTTTGAAATTGGTGTCTAAGGATATATTGTTTTGGAAGAGAGATTCTGCTTTTGTTTCCACAGAAGATGAGAACCAGTGGATTGCTTCCAGGCAAATATAGTTTGATCAACCAAGATCACCTGAAAATTCTCTGATGGGAAGGGATAGCCACTTCAGCTTCAAGGATATATAGCCTAAGATGATCCAGCCTCAGGACCCTCAAAAGATTGCCAGTGCCCCTTAATCTGCAAGAAATAGTAGTAGAAAGTTAAGCCCTAGTTCCAAAAATAATGTTTATAAGTGTTTGTTTTCATTATAAATGGTTAATGGTCATAGTAAATCTCTTTCTAAGAAAAAAAGGGGGATATGAAAGATTTTAAAAAGATAGATTATTGAATTTACTTTAATCCAAAAATCAGCTGTTAACCTCAACATATTTTAAATTGGTATGGATTTTGGTTTGTTAATACAAATTTAAGGGCAATTTTGTTATGCTGTATGTATTTTTCTACTCTTGTTTAAGGTATGATGTTTATGTAACTAATTTAAAATTGTAATGTGTAATTGAAAATACAGATTAATAGTAATCTGTGCTAACCAAATTTATAGTCATGGTAGTTAGATGTTTTTAGGTGTACAAAGATATAATTCAGTTAGATAGGTAATCTTCAAACCCTTCAAAGACCTACAGAATATGGCATTTAAAATATTTAAAACTTTTTCTGGACAGTGAGACAGGTCTTCTCCAGGCAGCACCAATTTACTTCAAGAGAATAATGGGATCAGAGGAACTTCATGTGGAGTCTACTTTCTTTGTGGCAGCAGTTAGACACTGGACCAGAAACTGTTCTTGTACTAACTGCTTGACAGTATGCAGTATAAAAGTGAACATGCAGGTTCCATAGGAAAGTGACTTCTGAACTTTGGCAGAACCAGCTGAGATGGTCCTTCATGTTCCTGCTTTGCAGAGAAAGCTGTCAGACATCCTTCAGGACACAAGGAGAAGTGACTGAAGAACTGTGTCAGATAGACAGAGCAGTCCTTCAAATTTCCTGCTTCACTGAAAGGTATGCCAGATACTCTAGGCCTGTAGGCTGAAGATGGATGCCCCAATGTTACAAACATTGGTTGACTGTCTGAGCAGTCAGATATCATCCCTGTCATTTCTAGATTTCAGAGGTTACATGAACTTCTTGTTTACTTCAGTAGTATTATACCCTTCTGTGGTCTTTGATGTAGTTGAAGATTAGATAGTTATAGGTACAGTTTTTTAGTTATTCTAAAAGGTATATTAGATATGAAACTTTAGACTCAAGGATAAAGTAGATGATAGAATATTTTCTTTAATTTTGTTAAATACAAATAGACTAGATATTGTAACTGTAATTCTTGCTTGATAGCTGTTTTGAATATGTAATTTTACTATATTAAAATTAAAACCTTCCTTTTTGATTAGACAGAAGAGGGGAAGTGATGTCTTTCTGTATGCTGTGAATAAAGGGCTGTTTTGGCCATGGCCGGCACCGTAGAAAAGGTAGGTGGGAAATCAGAGCATAGGTAGGAGGAGGGTGGAGTCAGACAGAAAAAACACAATCCAGCTGCAGAAGAAGCAACATGTAATGAAATAGGTAAGCCACGAGTCACATGGCAGGACAGAATAATGGAAATGGATTTAATTAAGAAGAAAGAGCTAGCTAGCGATATGTTTGGACCATAGGTCAAACAGCATGAAATTAATATAAGTGCCCGAGTCATTTTTGGGGGGGGTGGGGGAAAGCAACTTCAGGCGGGTCTGGACCATGGGGGCTAGAAGGACCAGAAACCTCTGTGTTACATATATATATATATATATATATATATACATATATATATATGTATATATATATATATATCATTAATATCATTAAGCAAATTAGCTAATACAGTGTATTAACATGATTACCCTTTCATCGACCCCCAGTCAGTCCTCCCATATCCTCCCCACCTCTAGACCCACCCAATTTAGTGTTCTCTATTCTTTTTTAAATTTTTTGCAAGAGCCGTTAAACTGTTATTTATCATGGATCTCAAACAAACAGTATAATTTTATTACCTGTAGCTCTGCATCATGTACATTAGCTGTCTAGGCTTCTTCAGCCTGCACATCTATAGCTTTGTATTTGCCCAATAATGGACCAATATTTCTGGAATACTTATGAAGCAGTTTATAAAAACAGTGTTACTAACCCATATTTAACACCTGAAATATAGCTTTCTATAATCCTTATGTTGTTACAAGTCATATTCGATTAAGAGTTAATTAAATTGATGACATTTCAATATTTTGAATTGCTTTGAATTAATAACCCTGTGCCAGTTTAACCTTTTGTATGCTTTAAGATTGTCTTAGTGAGGTACTCAGTAAAATCATGAACATAAGCTTATTAAACTTTTACATGGAGGTGACAAGATCTTGTTTAAAATAAAAGTGTAGGGACAGATGATTAGGATCCAAAAGTCTTTGAAGCATTTTGGTGATATAAAATGAGAAGAAAAAATTTTCATATCCATGACTCAGATGCTTCAAGATCTAAAATGTGTTCAAGTCGTTCTACTGGTAGTATCTAATAATTATATATGTTGTCAGCTCCAATTAGAGATTACTTCTCTTCTTTTTAGATTAGGAAATAGGAAACAATTGAAAGGTTAAGTAACTTTGCCAGGGTGTGTGGTAAGAAGTAGGATGATTATAATACTTAGTGCCTAAGTAAGATGCTTTTTAAACTTACTTTTCTCCAAGTTTGTGTATATAATAATGAATTTGATCATAGTCACCCCCATTATCAATCTTATTCCACCAGCCTTTTTCTTCTTCCCAAGACTTTCTTCACTAGGATACTTTTGATATGCACCAATGAGTAGAGAATCTATGAACAAAGCTACAAATTGCCATTTATAGTCTCCCATTGATAAAGAATTGAGGCAAGTCTGGAATCCAAATTCTTCTCCAAAGTTGGGACCTTTTTGCATCATTTTTATACTTCAACATAAATGTTAAATAAAATTTCTCAATTCTTGAGTAAGTCAATAAATACTGACAAAATAGCTCCCCCCTTTTTTTTAATTGAGAGGCCCTTCAAGGGAACATTGGGAGCTTTTAAACTAACCTGAGGATGTAGAACCAATTTAGCTGCCTATAAAATCTCTCATAGAAAAGGAAACTGATAGTGTTATGATGAAAAGAAGCACGAAGCCTACATAAATGATGGTAAGGTAAATCATTAAGCAGAAAGTTTCCAATATTTACATGTTTCCTGATTTTCTTTTAATATTTCTATTACATTTTATTCTCTTTCTCAACACCTTGGCTGTTCTTCTGTATGCACTGCTTACTGTATATGCCATATTGATTTTCATGCTATATGTCACTCACACAACCTTTCCTGTGTCATATATATGGGACAGCTCCATATTCTTTGCTGCCATCAATGTTTTACTGTTACTGAAATGGGCGCTTGTCATCTCTATGGCAAACAGAATAGGATCTGTACATTTTTTTCCTGAAAGAAAGAATAAGGCAGATGAAATGCTTTTAATTTCATGAGATCTAATAACACCTTTGAGACTGCGTTATACAATCTCCAGAATGGAGGGCCATATTTTGAATCTATCTCTATCTATTTTGAATCTTATTTTTTCCCTAGTTTGTTTTTGCTCTCTAACAGCAGAGGCACTTAGGATTTAGTGTTTGATGGACACAATGATTGGTTAGTCATGAACATTGTCATATTTTCACTTATAATCAGCCTTTCAACAGCCACAGGATGGCAAAATTTTGCTTTTTTTCATTACAAAATGGGAAATGTACTAGCTTGTAACAGGTCAAAATGATCCACTCATGCCATTCTGTGATAACAAACAGAACTCTGTGATTGCTAACATTAAGGACACCATGTAAGAAAAGTATAATTTTGGACTGCACAATCCCTTCCATCTTAAAAGCTTTTGCTTTGCATTTCCAAACAGTCCCCATTATGTTTATATTCATTCAGGTGATAAAATGCTGAATATGTTTCTGGACCTTCTTCATTTATAATTCTAAGGCTTGCGAGGTCTCTTGACAAACTGAACACTAGTAGATCAGCAATTAATCTCTTTGTTCTTTCTAATACAGTTATTATTTTCCTAAAAAGGAGAAAGGTAAAATGGTAGCTTTGATTTTATATAAAAGCATCATCTCCCTAAGCAGTTGGTAAATACGAATCATAAATCATAGATTAAAAATTGATTATTATCATTTTCCTTGTACTACAGCAAAGAACCAAGTATCTAATCATATCCTTTCAGCAGTAAATAAACACCTGAACAAATAATTAAACCATGTGTTTGAAAGAAAACTGGACCTTCAGAGTATTTCTTGAGCATATGTTGAGCTAATATTTCTCTAATTTGGTAACTTGAACTTTTTAATTAACGAGGTGACAGCCTATATGACATAACTATTGCTTCTTTTATGTAGATTTACCAACAGGTAATTCACCATTAGTATGTCTAGAAATCATATAAAACTATTCAGATCTTCCCCTTCATGCAGATAATTGCTTAGAGGTTTTAACTAACACTTCTGTGTCAAGGGGCTTTAAATATTTGGTTTTTGAGCTTAGGGGATCTTATAGTTTACACCAGTCAAGCCACCTGTCTGTCCTCTCACACCAAATGAAAGCCAAAGGCAGAACAATAGTTTTATTTGTTAATATTGCTTTGTTAAAGACATTTTAAGCCTGAATTATACTGTTATTGTTATCTTCAGCTGTCAACATGACAGAAACCTATAGAGTCACCTGGGGAGAGAGAAACTCAATCGAAGAACTGTCTTAATCAGGTTGGCCTGTGGCCATGTCTGTAAGGCATTTTCTTAATTGCTATTTTATGTAGGAGGGCCAAGTCTGCTGTGGGTATTACTATTCCTAGGCAGGTAGGTCTGGTCTGTATAAGAAACGTAGACAAGCAAGGCAAGAGGAGCAAGCCAGTAAGCACTGTTCTTCCATAGTTAATGCTTCAAGTTACTGTCTTGAGTGCTTGTCCTGGCTTTCCTCAATGGTGGACTGTAATCTATAAGTAGAAATAGACTCTTTTCTCCCTCAAGTTGTGTTTTGGTCACAGCAACAGAAAACTAACTAAAACAGAACCTTTTGGAGTAGCCTCTTGTTTTGAAGTTCTGTCCTTTGAAAATTAAGATGCTGTGAATTCCCGAAGATTTCCTTGCTGGCTCTTGCAGCCTCAATATGTTTAGCATACAATTACCTTAAAATCCCCTTTGTTATGGACTATGCCTTTTGTATATGTACACTCATATCTTTAATCATTTTTGTCTTTTTAGACATTGCCTCTCTCATTTTTAACAGTTACCTTGAGATACCATTTACATGACATACAAGTCACTTGTTAATAATACGCAATTTGGTGATTTTAATATATTCATACAGTTGTATAGTCATCAAGTTAGTCAGTTCAGAAGGTTCCTATTATTTAAAGAAAAAGGAATGTTGAAGCTATTATCAGGGTCTTCTTTGGTATTCTCTATCTTCTCATCAGTCTCAACTGTAGGTAGGCATCACTAATCTAATTTATTTTGTACTTTCCTGAAGATTTTCCCCATAATATCACCCTGTATGACATGAAAAGTACTAGTGATTGTTTCTTTTTCTCAAAAAAAGAACAACACCCTCCATCATTTTATTTTACTCATGTTTGACATAACCTAGAGAGTTTTGATGCACTAATGCAGACTGTAAGGACTAAATCCTAATACTTTCTGGCCAAATAGTTATGTTTATATCCATTTCAATTACAGATGTTACAGTGTGAAAAAAAAAGAAGTACATCCTGGAATTGCAGTTTGCAGTACTGAAGGAAGGTTGCTTATGGGTGTATGAAGTGGTGCTATTTAGAGTGTACCTTGATGGCTAGTGCTATTCTGCAAGTTTTTTTTATTGATCTACAAAGCTCTAAGTGCAAAAATTGACAGCAAGTATTGAGCTTTTAGACAATTAAATTGTAATTTTTCTACCATTTAAGTTTAATAATACAAAATTGGGACTAGTGTTTTGTATGTCTCTTTTATTTCACCTTTCTGTACAATGATCAATATGTTATTTTAGAAAAAAATAGCAATCCATATGCCTTATAAATAAAATGAACAAAATAAAACTAGTCTTTTACCAGTGACAGTTTCTATAATGTTGATCGTAACACTCCTCAAATATTGGCATTCATTGAATCACCTGGAATGCTTAATAAAACATAGAAAACTGGTCTTTACATAGATATGGAGGCAGGTAGTGGGAAAATTTGCATTTCTACCATGTTTCCAGTTGGTATTCATATTTCTTGTCCAGAGATGCCTTGAAAATCTTTGCCTAAGATCAGCATACTGCTGGCTGCAGACCTTTTGTGACCAAAGATTTCCAGTGTGGTTTATTGAACAGAAGCTCTGGATATTCTATAGGAAGCTTTTTTTCTTCCAGTAGTCATGCACTAACTTCACTAAACCTTAGTGTGAATCTTCCCATGGAGTTTGTTAGAACTGCAATGACTTTCTGAGTTGACAACCTCAGGAGAAGGTTCAGAATAGTACATTTGGTCATATTTGATGAGATGTTCACATTTTTCTTAGGAGGGCAAGATGCATGTTTACTTCTCAGGTGAATTGGTGCCTTGATTGGGTGTAAATAAGCTCTTGGATTTTCTGGAAACGTTTTATACCGTCTGTTGACAGCACTGTAGAATTTCTGACTGTTCAAGTAGCAAAAATGCTTGTAGTAGCTAGCCCCTTTCTTGGGGTTTAAAAGACACAGCACATTAGACTTTGAGATATTTGCATTACCTCACGGAGGTGACATAGGCACTTTCTTAGTGAACATTTACATTGCATATCCACAGCATGCTTTCCAGTAATAACTATTATCACATGCCATCCTGAGGAATATGCACTAACCTTAAAAGCTTTTACAAAATGACCTTCAGGAGAAAATCATCTTTGGACTTGTCAAATACATCAATCACTGGTGCTGCAGGCAAAGAAACTTCCCTTCCTGTCCTTATAATAAATGTGTACATCTTTGCAGTGTTCAGAGTCACTCTGAATATTGGATGTTGTTTGTCCTTCAGTAAAATTATAGTAAGTAGCCTCTCATGATTCTGGATTTTATGACCTGTTAGAAGATTTATTCTCAAAGTTCTTATATCTTACTTACCTGGGAATCATATGAGAGTTCTGGTATAGGGCCTGGGATTATGTATTTTTGTAGGATTCTATAGATGCTGGTATTCTTTAGTCTAAAGAACACATGTGAAGTGACAGTGTGTGGGATCCTCGTGTAGCTCTCCACTAGAAGTCACCCAGAGTGGTCTTTATCTGCACCCTTATATTAATAGAACAATAATATTTAACTTTACAGTCTTCACTTTAGAAACCACTACTTTTATATCTTTATACTTTGGGGTCTTTTTACCTTAGTTGTTAAAATTTCCAAGTTGAGGAGCTAAGGGTATAATGCAGTGACAGAACATATACATATTATGCGTAATTAATTACTTAGAAACAATCCTCATCGAATTTTCTTTCATGTTTATTCTTAACAGAAAATTCTGTTGCAAGGAAAGGTTATCATGAATGTCATACTGAAAGTAATTCTAGAATAATTTATCAGATAATACTTCCTCTATCTAAGAAAAGACAAAATGAGGTCTTTGTAATGTGCTGCTTAATGATGTCCCAAGCTTTCATTTGTTAACCTTCAACTAGCTGTCAGTGGTCAGTGATGCATGAGATGAGAGCTGCCATAACAAAATGAATATTTCATTGTTTGACTCTGTCTTGAGTGAAACAAGAATAAGAAGAAATGTTTATGCAGTTATATATGGCCATCATACATATATCTCTTTCCAAAAGTTATGTTATTGTTAAGTGACAGGGATTGTTTTAGACAATGAAATCTACTTAGATCTGAGGATGAATGCTGAATCCTTTTCTGATCAAATAGCAAGGTTTTTAGCTAAAAGTAGTAGAAAACCTCAGTTTCAGTGGGTTGAAATAGGTGACTTTTCTAATGCATAAGGAAGTCTGGACATAGGTAATTGTTGGTCATTGTTCAATGAGTGAGTGGTATCAGTGCCTTTGTCTGTACACTTCTTTGCCTCTCCTGCATTATGGTTGCAGAACGTATGCTGAAGCTGTAGATGCCATGCCTGTATTCAAAGCAAATAAAAGTGAAAAGGCTCTCAACTTGCCAGATGAGCAAAATCTAATCAATCGCTAGCCAATTTTTCTTCCAACCTGAGACCACAACTGTCACATGACCACACAAAAATATCAGAACAAACTTGCATTGATCTGGACTACTTTGCAACACATTAGCAAACAAGAAAGAAAATAGTGGCTTTCTTTAATCTTTTAAAATTACATTTATTTATTTATTCTGGGTATGTGCTCTTGTGTGGGGGTCATGCCATTGAGTGAATATAGAGGTCAGAGAACAACTTGCATAAGTTATTCCTGTCTTCTACTGTGGAGGACTTGAGTATTGAACTCAGGTAGTAAAATTTAGTGGCAGTTGCCTCAACCCACTGAGCTATATCCCTAGTCCCCCAAGTGACTTGAGTATGCAACTGTGTGTCACACCCAAAGGAATTAGAAGTAGAATTCCTTTTCCTGCAGTGATCCAACTTTGTTATTTTCTTTGCAAAAATGGACTTTTCATTACTTAGAATAGAGTGTAAAGTACAGAGATTTGGTAGTGGGGAGAAACAAAGGCCAAAAGGGTTGTCAGTATCCAAATTCTCTTTTGTGTAAGTGACATACATATGTATACAGAGCTCTGAAGGTACAAATTCTACCTGGATTCCAAAGAGAACATAAATGATTGTCACATCCTGCATACAAATTTGTTTTTAAAACCAACAGCAGAATTTTCACAGTCCCTTTATCTTATGATCTTGGTGGTCCCTTTATCTTATGATCTTTTTTTAGAAAGTCAAGTGTTAAACAGCTTGTGCTGTCAGCTTAATGAGTCCCTAATGATTCTGAAAGAAAACCTTGCATTATTAATTATAATTAGAATGCCTCTTGGGATGCTTCAAGATCCAGCTGTTGATAAAGAGCAATCAATAAGTTTTGTTTTTATAATGAAGCAGCATGGAACATAAAAATCTTGAGATCATATACTTTTTTTTTTCTGTTCTGTTCTGTTGATTTCTGTGAATGTTGATTTCTTTTATTCTACTACTTTTGGTGTATTTTCAATTTAAGTTTTAGCTAACTTTCTTTACTTTTTAAACTAATGCTAATTAGATTCCTATTTGCCAACTATTCAGTTGTGTCCCTTTATTTAACATTATTAAAATAATTTAGGTGTTACTGTGATTTAACTCCTCTTTTGAAATTGAATATTTTTTTTTTTTAGCATTGTGGTTTTTTCTTTTTCTCACTTTAAAACATAACTTTTACAGTTTTACATTTTTCACCGTGGCTTTGTAATATTTTGAAGGTGATTGCCAGGTTTAATCCCTCCATACTTTTTGGCTCAGAATTACCTCAGACATTCTTATCTGTAGTATAGTCAATGAATAAAAGGAATGATTTTCAAATTCTATGTATGATAGAATTTGTGAGGAAAAATGAGATGAAAGACAATTTTTGTTACACTCATCTAATGTCCTGCGCCTATCTCTCGCCCGCGAGGAAAGACACGGCACACACTGAGGATCCTTCTGCAGTATAACTTTAATGTATCTTGGGGGAGAGCATTTAGCTTACGGAAAATGGAGAGGGGAGGAGAAAGTGAGAGAGCCGGCAGAGGGCCGGCAGAGAGGCAGGGGCCGCTGCGCAGGAACCAGCGACGGCGGGCCCCCAGCGGGGAAAAGGAAAGCCAGAGAGAGCTAGGCTAGGCCCTGGCGTGGTCCGGTGTGGTCCGGGCCGGGCCATCCGCCACGTGGCCTAGAGCCCGCGCCCCAGGAGCCGGCCGGCGTCCGTGCGCACGGCGGGGCGGAGAGAGAAAGAGGAAGAGAGAGAGGAACACGAGGTAGGAAGACCCGGTTTTAAGTCGACCAAACGTCCCTTGCTTTAGACGAAACATCTTCCTATAGGTCGTAGTTCAGAATCCCATATGACGCCACGGGAAAGGCGGAGAAACCAGACCAGTCTCGCGAGAATACCAAGCGCATGCGTACTCTGACTCAGGCGGGTTGGCCAGCGCCAGATAATGGCGCCACCTAGAGGAGCTGGAGCCAGTGGCCTCCAACAATCTAAAGAAAATAGACCCAGCACTTGGAAGGCACAGGTAGGCAGATTTCTGTGAGTTCAAGGCCAGCCTTGTCTACATTGTGAGTTGTAGGACAGCCAGAGCTGTTATACCCTGTCTCAAAAAAGAAAGCAACCCCTCCAAACAACAAACAACAATAACAAAACAGAAACAGAAAAAGGAAAAAGAAGAGAAAATAGATGTGTTTTTACAAATTGCCATATAAAGTTTTGGAGGGAATAGTGACTGTAATAGGACACAGCAGCCTTCTTTGTATAACATTTAGACTCAAATTGGTTCTTACTGGAGAGTTTCCTTTAATGCTTTCAAAAGAGAATATAAAATATCTTGTCACTAGACCCAATTGATAGCTATGGTCCTGATGGGACCGTGTGATAGAGATATTAGAAATAGATTCTCAGGGAATCTTGTGGGTTTCAGAGTGCATGACCAAAATTGACAGCTTCTGGGTGTTGTGGACATGGAAATGAAATGCTGTCCTTTAACTTGTCTTGTTGACATAGTAACCCTAAGTTTTACCTTCTGTTTGGCTTGATATTTTGGGTCAAGAGTTTTTTGAGTGCAGACCAAAGACCTCAAGCTCCAGGGGCAAGGACTGTATTTTACAACATTTGCCACTATATTTGATGCCCGTTAAATTGATGAATGAGTGAAAAAAATCTTAACCATAATTCTAAGAATTGAAAGTTGTAGTGTGCCTGTTTTTCTCAGTTCTTAATCAACTTATATCAGAAGATATCTTGCTATGACTTTGAAAAGTTCTATAAATACTTGTAATTTTTTTAGGGTACAATAATTAAAGGGGGTGCCTTGTATGTCAGTAAAGGAGGATGGAAGTGAATGGGATATGAAGAAAAAAATGTTGAATTTGATTATCACAAACACATTCAGGTTTTAAATTAACTTAACAATTGCTGCCTAAGAAAATGGGTGACTCTGCTATTCTTGGGCGAGGAAAATATTATTTCAACTCTATAAAATGAGGTTGCAATGTTGAAATGATGCCAGCTTCCCTGCTGGGCAGCCTGCCGACATTTCACATAGGCACCGAGTTTTCTGGTACTCCTTCTGTGACCTTCCTGCTGTTCCCACTTTGCCAAAGGCTCAGTTTTCCTCAGCTGTGTGAGAATATGCCCTTTACTGTACTTGCAAGGAGAATGATTCCAACATTTCAATTGCTCTTTTCCTGGTGAGCTGGAGGGACAGAGAATGTATGGCAGCTGTTGGACTCTCCGGCCAAAAGATAAGGACTCTTGTAAAGCAGTACATCTTTGAAATCAGTGGCCCCTCTCTAGGCCCTTCTGTCTTTGACGTTGTTGTCAGATCTGCGGTTCTCCTTAGTGATGCTGTGGGATATTCCACAGCCATTTTAACTTTGGAGGTCCTGTTGTGAGTTGACTAGAGAACATTTTCAAGACACTTGAGCCTGGATTGCCTTGGTCAGTTATTTATTGCCATATAGCAAACTATCTCAAGACTGTGGGATATGTGGTATTGTTACTATTGCTCACAAGTCTGTAGGTCATCTGGTGGTGGTTCTGATATGTGACATATTTGGCTGATCTTGGCTGTATTTCCTCTTGTCTCTACTTTAAGGTCAGCTAATGCTGGCAGATCTGAACCGAGCGGCATCCATTATATCATCAGTTAGCCAGTTTGGGGGTAGACTGGTAGGATAGGGATGGGTGGATTTGAGTAGGGATGGAAGCATATAAACATTTCATTGAACAACTTAAGTCACACGGACAGTCCAATATCAAAAAGTGGTACCTGGATTCTCTATCTCTGTATGGGAGAAACGACAAAGTAAAATTACAAGGCAGTGGATTTAGAGAGAGAAAGACATTAGATAGGTTTTCCAGTATGACATTGTAGGTGATGCAGCAGGCTATAGTTTTTTTGGGAATGGATGTGTGTTCTCAGAGTTGTAGAGTACAGAAAGACATGTCTGATGGAAAAGGTATATAAGGCAGATTCTTGGTAGTATTCCATGCTCATATAGCCACTTTGTAACCATAACCTCTCATTCGGGCTGTTAAAAAGAATGCCAACCTGCTTTCTTCACTTCACAGGTATAATGAACTATTTACCACTGCTTTCTGAGAGCTTGTACCAGGTATTAAATGTCTGTTACCCCAGAGTGAAACCAGAATTGAGGTGGTGTAGTGCTCACTAATACTCACTTGTTGTTTGTATTCAAAGCCAAAAAAAAAAAAAATGGATAGTGCCTGTTCAGTCCAGTTGTTAAGCTATTATGTTGTTTTTATTATTGTTCTAGCCTTAAGATGGAAATAATATGGTTTAATAACTGTAAGTAACCCTTCCTGCCAATACAAATACAAACCATTTAATGACTGTGATCATCGGTATTGCATGTCTTTTGTATATTCACCTCATACTTGACATTCTCTTAGCCATCCTACTCTTGTTTTTAGTTCAAATTATCCTTTTGAAAACCTTCAAGGGTCTAAATGATGACCAGTGCTTCCTGGTCTTGCTTGTATATCCTTAACTCCGGTCTATCCTCCCCCCAGGTCCCATCTGGATCAAATGGCTCCAAACATATTATCTTTCTTAGTGAATGTTGAGATGCAGGTAGGCACACCCTACTTTAGGGCTATTATACAAGCTATTTCCTCTGCTACTTTCTTTCCTATGTTGCATTAATATACCCTAACCTTCTTTACTTACTTGATCAGTTAACAAGACCCATACTTACTTCTTTATTTACTATGGTCATTACAATTGTTTTCCTCCAGTACCTTAGTTGTCTTTTGTACTGCACAGCATCCATTTTCTTAACACTAATGCAATTTGGCATGTTACATGATTTACTCAGTTATATAGACTGCATATTGTCTGATCCTCTTCCTCCATGTAGAATGTCTCTAATACCATTTCTGGATTGATGACTCACTAGAAGATCTTAGGAGAGGCAGCATAGTCATTCATAATCACAGCTATGATTATCTTATGTTGAGGAGATAGAAATATAAAAATGTACAAGGAGTGAAACCTAAGGGAAACTAGATATAGGCTTCCTAGTGTCTTCTTTCAGTGAAGTAAAAATATGTGCTTAATTCCCCCAGGAATGTTTTAGCGACAACACATATGAAGCATTGTTTACCAAGGAAGCTCATTGGGCACTCAGTGCTTGAACACCTTATTGAAGGCTGTTCAAGTAAGGACCCTCTTCACACCATACACAAAAATTCCAGATTCCCAAAATTAAAACAAGCATTAAACATATGTCACATTATTTACACAAATAACTGAGGTACAGTGAGACTTTCTTACCAGTCCTGGGAATGGTTGTCCCCCACATCCAGGCTCTTAAATTCCTACCAAAGATCAACTTTCTAAGCAGGCCTTTCTAAGAAAAACAGTCTCCAGGATTCCTATATTAACAATTTTATCTGCACCATGCAATGGTGTAAACTTTTTCAGCACAGAGATCTATTTCTTTTTATACCACAGTGTATCCTTGAGAACAGTTCCTAGCAAGAATTGGGTGATAGAGAAGTGTTGGTTGAGTAAATGAATGGAATACAGCCTCTGGTAAATTCTCTGTATTTAAAATATCATACAAAGGATGAAGGATCCCTCAACTTCTTTCCACAGGAAATTGGAATTATCAAAAGGCTCATCTAGCACCCAAGTAATTCTCTGTGCAGGGAGCCTAACACCATGCATATTCTACACTGGAATCTGATTTTCTGATGGTTTTACATGGAAGTGTATCTTTTCAACATATGTTCAAATGCTTCTGATGGAATCATTCAGCAGATGAACTGGAAAAGGCTCTGCAAGAATTCATTTGCTCAGGAACAATATGACTAGAGTTATAACCTAGTTAGTTACCTCTTGAGAGAGGCTCTAAGTCTCTTGGTATGCTTTTGCCTCTCTTTGCCACATTTTTGTTTTGCCATCATTAGTGCCTGGAAGAGAGTAAAATATTATCCTGCCTTTAAATATCTCTTAACTAGTTGGGACTCAAGAGTGGCCTAGGTGTTTCTGTGGCTTTTCCTGGGGCTTGTGGCTTCCATGTCAGCAATGTCTGTCTTCTTTTAGTGTTTGTTCTTAAAGGTAAAGTGCCATGCCAAAGATTTCCCTTCTTATAAAGTACATTTCCTTTTTTCTCTGTGTGCTGATCCTGGACCATTTTTCATTGTGACAATGTAAGCTCTTCAGTTTACCTATTAGCCATGACTTTTAGGTAAAATGCTCATTTTTCATTTCCTGAACTCACTCAGTAATAGAAAGACTGTGCTAATTTCAAAGCTACTTGTGTCAAGATTTTAGCCCATCTGGAAAGTCTGTTTCACCATAAATTTGCTTGTCATATTCTGAAGTTTTAATGGATGGGATGAGTCATTTGTTTAAATTCAACAAAGAGTACCCAATCCATGCTTTGTGTTTTTGTGTAAGACTGGTCACAGATCAAAAACTACTCAATTGAATTCATCAGCAGAAAAAAAAATGAATGGCTTCTAAAGTGAGTGTCATACTCATAATATATCATGTTATAATATAACATGTCATTAAATTAAGTTTTAATATCATTACAGTGATATATTGAAATATTAATACAAATGTAATATGTTTGGATCTTAATAGCAATTCTAACTAATGTTGACTTATTTTTGTACAGGGAGAGTATTCTTGATGAACTGAGGGGTAACTATAAATCTTTTGGGGGTTATAGGAAAATAATTTCACTGCTAGACTCTTTAATAGATCAGATGAATTAATATTTCTAGTTGTGACACAGTGAATTCTAGAAGACGTAAACTGTCAAAGAACATTTACCAGCAACGTATACAGATTACTTGGCTTTGAGAGGAATGTTTTAAATACAGCATTTAGTTATTACAAAGTATTTAGCTATTTTGATGAGGTTGGATTAGCCTTTTTTGAAACTACAAGGAACCTCACCTAAAAATACATTCCCCAATGAGGTCACAGGTCAAAATATTATCATTAGACCTCTTGACTGTCTGTGATGATTTTGTTACTTTTTGCAGTGTTGAAAAATTTATGTCCTAAGTCCTTCATTTTATAGATTGAAAAAAAATCAGGTTCAAAGAGGTGCTTGAAATTGGTACAGTAAACTAATAGGAGAACATAGAAGTAAACTCAAAGCCTTTTATATTTTAGGTTACTGTCCCACTCTGGTCCATTTTCACATTCTTAGGCAGTGTTTTAGTGTTTTCCACAATCCAGCACACATCCAACTCACCCAAAGGGCTTCTTAATGCAGACTGCTAGGCTCTATACTAGACTTTCTATTTCCAAATGTCTAGGATAAAGCCAGAGAATTTGCATTTCTGTAAATTTTCCAAATAATAGGCTGATGATGTGTGGTCAGAGAACATACCAAGAACCATAGGGGTAGAAGAATGTAGAGAGGACAAAAAGGAGACAGAATTGGCTGTGAAATTTCCTGCAAGGAATGAGAAATACAGATATCATATATCCTGTCAGGGTCTTGTGGTTTCCTTCAGACGTCCTGCCAGCCTTTACTAGTTTCATGCCTATAGTCTGACCAATAATCTTAAAATATTACCTCACCCTATGTCCTCTTACTCAATCCTAGCACACCAAGACATACAGCTCCTTGCGTGTGGTTTTTCCCCTTTATAAACCCCTTGTATTCACAGATCGCTACTGCTCCCTCATTCGCAGTACTGGAGTGTCCGGTGAGGTCCTTGGCCTGGCTTGAATAAAAGAAACCCTTATTTTTGTACTGGAAAGACGGCTCCATGGTGGTCTTGTTGGGAGGTCTCATGACACGAGCCTGCCTAACAGTCCTCTAGAATAAACTGCTCTAAATGACTGAGCTATCTTTCCAGCCCCCTCAAAACTACTTACATGTTTATGAATCATGCTCCATGTAAGGACGATTTCGGCAAATGAATGTAAATGAGAAACAAATCCACAACTAAGAAATTCTTTATGATTTAAAGCAATAAGTGATTGTAAATACTTCTTTATAACCTTAATCTTTGCCAGGAGCTTTTAAATTTTTTTCATTTTGAGTATTCGCATTAACATATGAAAAAGAGAGCCAAAAATGATGTCTAAAAACAAACAAGAAAAGTGGGCAGTTGACAGAGAAAATTGCACTTAAAATAAGAATATAATTATTCAAAATTGTGTTAGTTAATGACACTTAACAAATTAGTTGCCAGAAACATGCTCCTTAGTTTTCTTGGATGCTACAGAATGGGAAAATTTCCTGATAAGATTAAATTTGAAAACCAAATTTTTTCAATGGAGTGTATGTAACATATCACATATTGCTATGTTAAAACACTGTTGTAGTAGTGCGGTTTCTTTGGTCCCAGGCAGCCAGAGGCCCAGACCCTGCCGTGCCAGACCTCTTAGCCGCCCAGCCACCTGCTGCTCAGGTCCACAGAAATGACTCAGAGGCTTATATTAACTTCATGCTGTTTGGCCTATGGCTCAGACACATTGCTAGCTTGCTCTTACATCTTAAATCAACCCATTTCTATTAATCTGTCTGCCATGTGCCCCGTGGCTCACCTGTGTTCCTTACATGTTTCTTCTTGGGTGGCTTGCTCGATCTCCCCGACTCCGCCCTGC
Source organism: Phyllotis vaccarum (assembly GCA_033318265.1). Lineage (NCBI taxonomy): Eukaryota > Metazoa > Chordata > Mammalia > Rodentia > Cricetidae > Phyllotis > Phyllotis vaccarum. The sequence goes on from JARWLC010000013.1 coordinate 127,297,015, forward strand.
TTCTCCTACCTATGCTCTGATTTATCCTCTTATTTCTTCTATGGTGCCTGTCATGGCCCAAAACAGCTCCTTTATTTAAAGATTGAGATTCACAGCATACAGAAAGGCATTCCAACATCACACTGTGACCAAATCAACTTGGGAAGGAAATTGTTTGTGTGGAGATATATTTTATATTTAATATAATAGTCTGGAATATCAGAGGTCACAGGTTTATTTCATTTTATAATTTGTAGTCCACCATCTAGGGAAGTCAAAACAGAAGCGTACAGCAGAACTTGGAGGCAGGAACTGACGTAAGGCCATGGAAAAGGGCTGCTTACTGGCCTCTTCTTCATGACTTTCTTGCTCAACCTGCTTTCATAGAACACCCAGGGGTGGGCACCCACAGTAAGCTGGTCTCTCCCATATCAAACATCAATAAAAAAATTGTTTTACGTGCTTGCCCATGGGCCAGTCTGGTAAGGACATTTTCTCAATTGTGGTTTCTTCTTCCCAAATGATTCTAGATTGTGTCAAATTGACACAAAACTAGACATCACAGGTGAAATAGGATCTATAGTTAAAATGGCAATAAGTGTGGTAGTCAGACTTCTATGTCTCTGTGGCAAAGTACCCGAGAAAGCAGTTCAATGCAGAAAGGGTGTCATTTTAGCTCACAGTTTCAGAAGTTTCCATTCAGAGATACTTAACTGTATTACTTCAGGGCCTGTGCATTGAACATTATGGTGACAGGAGTGTGTATGTGCTAGATTGAATAAAGTAGCTCAGCTCATGGAAGCCTGGAAACCTGGAAGTCTGCAAGCGCACAGGCACACACACACACACACACACACACACACACACACACACACACACACACACACACACACACACACACACACACACACCAGGACTTAGACAAGATATAACCTTCAGAGGCACTCCCAGAAACGTATTCTAATAGGCCCAACTTTCTATAATCCACCACTTCTCAGAAGAGAGAGAAGGGAATCCAGTTAAGAGTCTCTCAGTGAATGATTTTATTGATTAGAACAGAGGAATCATGATTCAGTCACTTCCCAAAGTCAATCAGGTGACAGTCAAACATTTTAGATATAAAACTTTGGGATGAGATGAACACTTCATATGAAACTATAGCAACATTCACCCCGTCTTCTTCTATCCAGCAACCTTCCATCTGCTAAAAATAGACCCATATTTTCTTTGCTGTTTTTCCATTTTTAATTTTTGATATTGTAATTTAATTACAGCATTTCTCTCTTCCCTAAAACCTTTACATATATCCCAATACCTCCCCTCGCTTCTTAAAATTTATGGCCTTTTTGTTATTTGCATGCATGCATATATATGTATGTATTTTTCTAAAATATAACCTGTTCTGTCCGTGTAATGTTACCTGTATATGTTCTCAGGGCTGGCTGACTGACAATTGAACAATCAATTGGTGTGCCCTTCCCTGGAGAGGACCACCTTTCTTGCTCCCAGATTTCCTCACTTGCCTATACTGCTTTCTTTGTGTGGGTTGAGGCCTCTGGAGCTTCAGTCTGTCAAGTTTGGCATGTTCATTAGCTAGACTCATATTTTCTTACCCCGTTGTAGTCCCTTTCACTTCTCTAAATAAACAAAACATTTCTTGTTGACATATATTGAGACTAATTCATAATAATGGGATAGAGAAGAGGAAATAGAGAACGGGACAGACACAACAGAAATGGATTCTGGGACTTGAACAAACACTTAAGTGTGAAAGATTGTTTTAACAGCTACAAAGAACAGAGGAATTGAAAAATGGGGAAGGGGTTTGCAGAAATGTTATTGTGGTGTGTTAATTGATTTCCATTATTGTACATTGAAATACAAGGGGGGTTCTTTTTTGATTATCTGTGGCTGTTAAAGATTATGCCAAGATTGGACCATGTGGGTTGGCTTCTTAGAATTCTTAAGTTTACCTAAAGTACCTAAAGCTCCATCTCCACTGTAATAAAATTTGTTTTTCAGAGAGAAGCATAGGAATCCATACAAAGTTAAGTTTCCAAGGAAACCAGGGTTGATGGGATAAGAGCAACATTATCAGTTAGCAAATACTTATAGACACCTGAAAGTTCTTGCTGTTGGTGACTTAGGAAATTCTCACATTGTTACACTAGAATTAGGGAGAGAAGTAAAATAATGGAGATACAGGAGAGAACTTGACATTACAACCTTTATAAAATAAGAAAATACATTGTGTCTTAAAGGTGTGATAAAACCTTGTGAGTTTGCTTTCTATTCCTTTGAAACTAAGTATATTTGTTATTTACAGCTTTAAAAAAATGACCTAAAATTCAACAGTTCAAAATAACAACAGTCATTTAATTTGCTCAAAAGTTTATAGTGTGAGTAAGATTTAGCAGAATAGATAGCCTTTCCTTTTTCTGTTTTGAACCAGATGAAACAAAAGAAGTTGCTAGCGTTAACCTTTCTAACCAGCCATGGCTTCCCTCAGTATATTAAGAAATTCACCAAGTTTAGAATTTTTCCTATGTGGAGTAGCTATGTGTTTGTGTCTGTGTGTGTGTATATATGTATGTATGTATGTATGTATGTGTGTGTGTATGTATTCATGTAAACACTCACCCCCCACATGCCTTATCTTAATTTTTCTTACCAGAAAGTACACTCTGAAATAAGAATTTGAGAACAGCAAGAATACTGAGTATATTCAGTAAGCAAGGTATTACTGTTGAAAACTGGGACTTCACCCCATGGAAATAAATGTTTAATAGGTAATATAGAATGCCCTCCTACATCAGTAATTAAGACATTGCCATATAGATCTGCCTGAAGGCCAATCTGATGGCTTATTCTTCAGTTGAGGTTCTCTTTTTCAAGATGACTCTACTTGTGTCAAATTGACAATGAAAAGTAACCAAGAGGTATTACACAATTCTATTTGGTGTTATAATAAAAACTCGGAGCCAGATGTGGGGGGAAAGCTGAAAGATCAGAGAGACAGAGGAATAGACCACAGACACTTCTCTAGCGGCTCCTCAGGAATGTCTCTCAGTCCTCAGCCTAAAGGGAGCTCAGGCAAAAGGCTGAACTCCTGCCTCTACCTACCTTTTCTTTCCTTCTCCTCCCAGCTATCTTATTTCCTGGTTCAACTCTTCTACTGCTAGGTGAGAGTCACCATGCCCTAGCTCTGTTTGGCCTTGAACTCATAGAGATCCAGAGGGATCTGTGTATCTGAGGGCTGGGTTTAAAGGTGGGGGTCACCACTCTCTGACCTACATGGCTAACTCTGTGGGTGGCTCTGTCCTCTTGTTTTTCAGGAAAACTTAATTAGATATACAATCTATCATCACAAAGATGTCTGATCATGAAGTTCATAACAGCTCTGCTCTGGATGGAATGGCAGGGAAGTAGATCAGACAGTGTCAGGGCAGATCAGTTGGTGCAGTCTTACCTTCTTTATCTAGCATATTTTAGAGTAGTTTACTGCAAAAGTTCTCTAGATAGTTGAGACTCTCTTCTTGTTTTAAATACTTAATGTCAGAAGTTAAAAATTGGTGTTACTCATTCATAGTTCTGAGTGGTACTGCATTGTTTAGGAGATAGTTACAGAAATGATCATGTAATAATGTGTGGTGTCGTCCGATAGCTAGGTAGATAGTAAAGGTTTGTTTATTACTTCACTTGGTCTCTTCCTGGTGGTACTGAGTATGCAGAAGGTTGAGATGGCCACATCCCTTTTGTGAAACTCTATCAAATTCACCAGAGACCAGGAAATGGTGATAAGATAAGTAAAAGCTATTGTGACAGGTTTTCAGTTTTGTCACAGGGTTGTTCTAAAGAGTATTAAAGTGCCTGGCCCATGAGTGTTTGGGCCTACTAAACTGTAGCTCTTGTGGCTGTCTGCATTTGTCAATTGGTACTCAGGAATGTTTTTCTAACTTCAGATCACCTTCCCATTTTCATCTGATGTGATGCTTCTAATCTACTAGAAGTTGGAAACCAGATATTTTGACTTTCTGAATGGCTCTTCTCTCAAAAAGTCCTTCTCTGAAATGCCATCTAAAATAGCATACCTCACCTCTGCACAAGCTCAATGCTCCTCATACTTTTCTTTGTGGCACTCATTTACCTGGCATCATGGTACATGCATTTGCTTCTGTTCTATAATCTATTTTATATAGTTCACTATTCTACTGTCTGTTTTTTTCCAATACAGTGCAAGAGTCAGGAGGGCAGGGGTTCTGTCAATTTAGGAAGCCTCTGTGTCTTACAGTGAGAACACTACCTGTCTCAGGGTAGGCTCTTAAGACTATGGAATGAGTGATAATGATGTCAAAAAGAGGCTGGTGAGACTCAGTGGGGTTCATTTCTATCACCTAATGGCAGTCTGTAACTCTATGTTCCCAGAAATTCCAGTGTCCTCTTTTGAGCTCTGTAGGCACCCAGCACCCATGTGCTGCACAGGTGTACACATAGGCAAAACACTCACGTACATACAGATAAAGAAATATTTAAACATAGAAAATTTCCTTTTGATGTATACTTTATATGTAATAAAGCACACATACCTTAATAGTTTGATGTGGGGATATGTTTCATTTTTAATAAAAACCAGTCTGAAATATCAGAGAGATATACCCACAGTCAGTCTAGGAAGATCAGAGAGTAGTAACTCACACCTTTAATCACAGCATGGGGAATATCCTGGGAGTGGTGACCTACGCCCTTAGTCCCAGCAAATCTGAGGCCAGTTTAGTTTATAGAGGGAGTTCCAGGCTCCCAGGCAGGCAGAGATGGTGCCACGCCTTTAATGTTAACCTGGATGTGAAACAACTAAGTGAAGTGGGTATTTAAGGCAGGCATAGAGAGATAAGAGCAGGCAGTAGAAGCCACCAGGAGGGAGGCTGAGGAAGCTGGAAGACAACCGGGTGAGATCTGACTGTGGTGTTTCCTCTCTTTGATATCTCCGCCTTTCCCCTGAGATCTGGCTCTGAGTTTCCTTTATTCGTGCAACAGTTTGATTCATTGAGTATTGTGCTATGTGCATGCATTGTAACTCACCCCCACTCAGCGAGCTCCTCATATACTTCCAGGTCAGAATCTCTGCCAAAAGATAACCATTAATCCAAACTTCACTCATCATTGGTTCATTTTTTTCTGACTTTTGAATTTAATATGACTTTATTTGTGTTTCTCATACTTTCATGTCTCAGGCTTGTCAACATTGTGTCAGGGAAATTTATCATGCCCTATACTGCAGCACTTCATGCCTTTTGACTCCCTATGATTTTCACTGGGTGAATGATACACATTTATTTAGTCTATTATACTAATATGTAGGCTGTATTCAGATTTTGCTGTTACGGAAAATGAATTTTGAGATAGATTTTATGGCAACTGTATTGGATAGTGTTTTTTAATACTTCATTTAATCAGTTTTACATTTCTACTACTGTTCCTTTTCTTCTTATAGAAATTTTATTTGTACTTGGCCCTGTGATCTCCAAAAGTAAATCAAATTTATAACACTACTACTGTGCTGATGGGAATCCTCAATTCCTGCTTGTTTATCTTTCAGAGGGCTCTTTTGCTTTTTCATCAGAAACCCTTTCTTGCACCCCTATTTTGTCTCTGCCCTCCTACTACCTATTCTGATTTTCCTGCCTACTTTCCTTACGGTGCCTGTCATGGGCCAAAACAGCTCCTTTATTTAAAGATTGGTATTCACAGCATACCAAAAGGCATTCCCACATCAGTAAGTCGTTTAGTCACTTACCTATGAAGTCTTAGTCAATACATCTGTGTAGGTGGAGTTTCTCTTAAAAGGCACCAATCCAGGATTAATATTTATTAAAACATAAACCAACATTCACGATACAGGTAACAGCCTGTAGTGGAGCCTGAACAGGGACTGGAGTATCCGAACGATGGATGATGGATGCCAAACAGGTCTCTCCAGCAGTCAGGAACCAGGGAATGGGCTGCCCAGGGTCCCAGCTGCCCCTTATCAATGGGGTTGGCCACTCCCCCTTCAGGAGCCCGGGAGCCTGGAAAAGCATCCTCAGATCTGTGGGCCTAATGTGTTTTATAGCCATACTTCTCAGTCATGGCTACCCATTATAATCACTTGGGGAAATTTCACAAAAAATTTTTCATTCCTAGGCCCAACTCTGAAACAGTTAAATTAGCATCTTTTGGGTTGAGACTCTGTTACCAGATCTTTTGAAAAGCAATTCTAATGTGTAGGCAAATTTGAGAGCCACTTCATGACACAGATTATCCTAGGATATAGTACAGACATGTAGGATTCCACTCATCCCCTCAACCCATCAAGCAGAAACAATTTGTTTCCACATAGCTTGCCAGACGGGACTCTCTTCAATGCTGTCAGCTTTATAGATCTCAGTCAGTAATTATGTGAGATTTGTGTTAAAATGCAGAAGTTGAGGAATTGTGGCTTTTTATTCCAACATATTAGTCATTTTTGTGATGTCTATCGCAGCATTAGTCAAAGAGTGACTGATGAATTACAATTTAGACTCTTCATTTTAAACTGTAGGCTATTGGCAGGAAAGCCTTGACTGTCTCACTGGGTACTTATGAGGATATTGTGACTTTTTCTTCTTTCAATGAGGAAAGAAAACAGAATTAGATCCAAGTTAAAATTCTGTAAGGTAAGAATTCATTGTGTTTTGAGATAGGATCTTCACTAGTTAGCCTAGGCTGGCCTAACCATCATTATCTCCTGGCATAGGCCTCTCAACAGTGCTTACATGTACTGTTGTGGTTGGCTTTCTTTACTTTTCATTCTTTTCTTTGTTCCTTTTTAAAAACTCCTTCTTATTAGTTCTTTGAGAATTTCATACAATGTATTTTGACCACATTCAACTCACTCCCTTCTCCCAACGTCTCCTAGATTCATTCTTTTCTTTTCCTACTCAACTTTATATACCCCTTTAAAAGAAACCATCTTCCTGTCAGCACTTAACTATATTCTATCCACTTCAACCTAGTATTTTCCTCTCCGTTGTTCTGAAGACAGGGTCTTGTATATTTAGATGCTAGCCTCCAACAGTTTTTGGTTTTTCAAGATAGGGTTTCTCTGTGTAGCCCTGGCTGTCCTGGAACTCACTCTGTAGACCAGGCTGGCCTGGAACTCACAGAGATCTACCTGCCTCTGTCTCTCAAGCACTGGGATTAAAGGTAGCTTTCAACTTCACTATAACAGCTACAGTCTGATTGAGTGTTATGCCCAGTTCTAAGCTTCGTATATGATTTGATATATTGTTTCATTGACTTATCTCAATAATCCTTTACATTGAGTTTTTATTATACACATTTTGTAGGATAAAATACTAAGGCAAGTGCCACCCATGCTTAGCCTTCACAGAAGGTATAGCGTGAGGACTGGGATTCACATAGATTTTTTTGCCTCAGAGCCTGCTTCTTCATGTGTATAAAACTCACTCAGGAATCTTGTAGTACTGCAGAATCTGGCTTAGTAGGTTTGGGATAGGATTCAACATCCTGCATTGCGAATTAGTATCTAGATGGTGTTGCTGCTACTGATTCATGGACTACATTTTGATAAATGAGGTTCTGCCCTTTGAAGTAATTTATATTATTCCTATTTTCAGGTGGGTTCTATTTTTATGGTTCAATGAGTATAGTGTTTTTCTCTAGCTTCATGTAACAAATACACAGTGAAGCCGATTTATGATTCCTGCTATTGAGGCTCAAAAGTGATTACTTAATGATTAGGGTCATTGTAAATGACTAGCAAATGAATAATTCATCTGTCATTCAGAATTTGGGCCAATAGTCTATCACTGTATAGTCAAAAGTTGAAATGAAATTAATGGAATATATATGTATCTTTTCATCTTGACTTTTTTTTTAACCTTGGAAATAAAATCTAGTATCAGCCATTACCTTTGCTACAGTTTTTCCCCCCCATGGGTTTTAAACGAGCTGTTTGACCCATGCTATTAGCAAGGAATCAAAAGAAAACAGCTCAGCAAGTTTTTATTGAGGGTGTTACTATATAGTTTTGTAACCACTGCTTTAGCTTTTTAAAGAAGTACCACTTTTTGAGCATCCTGCTGATATATTTCTAGCTAAATTGTCCAAATAGCAGTACTAGCAGATATAGAAGCAATATTCATTCACAAATAATGCCACTATTTAAAGCAATATTCATTCACAAATAATGCCACTATTTAAGGTTTTAATATTGACAAAGAGATTATTTTCCATTATAGGGTGAAACAAATATTTCCATCAGTAGCCTAGACTCACATTCATTCCATTTGTGTAATGTATGTAGTTTAGACCCACACCCCCAGATCACAAATTTCCCTCAGGAAGGTTTTCCAAGAACAAGACCCATCAAAATAAGAATCAAATTTCATGTTCCCCACAACAGTTCAACCATTAATATTCAAGGAAGACCTCTGCACTCCCACCATTCTGAATAATGTTTTGCAACTAAATAATACAAATATGTGACAAAGAGCCTTCGCCTGGAAGGAAATTTATGTAGTTGTTGATTTTAAGAAGCACTTCTTGGCTCAAAGAGGTGGAAGGAATGAAGTGTGTAATATAAATTATGTGACCCATAAAATTATGTGACTCCATTCAACAGAAATCAAGAGTAAAATCCTCAGGTCTCTGAATAAATGTTAGTGAAGTACTGGTCTATTTCACTTGTTAATCCTAAAAATAATAACCCTGATCTGCACATTAGTGTTTGTATTCACTTCACTCACTCACATTCACTCAGCTACTCAGTGAAGTTTTGTTTGTGTGTGTGACACTGAAGATAGAACTTAACTTAGGGTCTCACATATACTAACCCCAGGGTCTGCCATGGAGACATAACCCTTACGCCTTCTAAAATAACAAGAGGGGTGTGTGTGTGTGTGTGTGTGTGTGTGTGTGTGTGTGTGTGTGTGTATGTGTGTGTGCATGTGTGTGTGTTGGTTTGTCACTGGGCTAGACAATCTTGGGAATAACAAAATGCATAAGATACAGTCTCTGCTTTCAAAGAGTTCCCAGGATTACTTGGGGATGCAGAAGAAGCAGGAAGAGCACCAGGAAAAGATAATTTGTATAAAAAATACAAATACTAAACAGTGTCTTCTATCACTGTTTTCTTAGAGAGGATGGCCCCTGGGCCAAGCATACTATTGTAATCTGGGGGATTGTTTTTATTTTTAAAATTGTCATTGATGAATTAAATTTTTGTTTGTATTCAATTTATATATCTTAGATTCCTTTCAACTTTCACTAGCTCCTACTCCTCCTGCTTCCAAAAAGCTCCACCTAACTTTCATACCATTGTGTTTTTTGTTTTTTGGTTTTGTTTTTTTTTTTTTTTTCATTACCCACGTGGGTATGGATGTGGAGCAATCCAATGGGATATGGGCATCCCACTGATGGCTATACCACTGAAGACAATGGCTCCCCCTCCCCCAGCAGTCATCCATTATCAATAACTCCCTGTAACCCCCTTCCCCACCATTGAGCCAAGGAAGGTGTGATATGCATGTCCTTTGTAATGCTGAGCACTGGATAGTTACTTATTCAGGACACCTTGACTAGCCATACATTCCATTCCTCTCTGCATTTACTACCTGTTCACTTCAAAAAGTAGCAGAGGACAGCACTAGCCTGTGGGTGTAAATGCACACATTTAGAAGACAGTTTGACAACATATAAGAACTTAATTTTTTTAAGTCATATATTGAGGCCCGCTTAATCAGATTTTCTGTGACTTGGGGTTCAGAACTCTGGCACTTGACAGGATGATTGGGTGATTTAATTCCTCTTGAGATTTTTAAAAGACCAGTTCTTCAGAGGATGAAAAGATTAAGATTGTAACAACAAAAGCTTATTATTCTAAGGGGAATAGTGGATCTGACAAAGGAATAATGACACATTAATAAGGAGCATTTACAGATGCAACTTCAGGAAGAAAGGAGAAAGAAGGAGCTATGCTGCCCAGTGCAGGTTGGAAGGTCTATGAAATGTTTCCTAGGGGCCCTTTGAGGATAAGGAAAGGTTACAACTCAGAGTGCATTTGACTAGAACAGAAAACGTGACTGTTTAAGTAGAGAGGGGGAGCTGGGGGGAGAATGCATTTTTTTCTGCTTCTTGACTGTGGTTGCTATGTGACTGTCTCAAGCTTCTATGTTGTTTACCTGGCAGTGATGGATTATACCCTTGAATTTTGAGATAAGTAATCTGTTCCTCCCCTTGGTTACTTTTGTCAGGCTATTCTGTCACAGTACTATGTAAAGACACTAGTCTTGCAGGTGAAATCAGGTGTAAGGGCAGTCTCAGAAAGGAGAAAGCATGAACAGAGGCATGAAAGGTAAAGTGTAGGGATAATATGGTTACTCAGCAAGTTTGAGCCATTTAAAAGTACATGAGTCTAAAAATACTAGCATGCGAAATGCCTCAGGTTTGCTCCCTAGAGCTGCAAAATAAACTAAATTAAAAATAATTCATTGGAATCTTTTCTTCATTTAGAATCTCATGTTGAAGCTCAGTTTACAAAGGAGTTGAAAGCATGCTTTAGTCAGAAGTAGAGTAGGAGGCCTATGGCTACCCCACAGACCCAAGCAAGGGAAGATAGAAACAGTGAATATGAGCTGAAGGGAAACAATGAAATTTAAAAGTCACCATTTGTGGAGAGGTTAGGATACCTACAAATATGAACTTTAGTTTAACCAAACCAATTTATTTTGAGGTTATGTGGTTATAATGAAATGCCTTAGGAGAAAACTTGAAACCTGCTAATTGAATAAAATTTCTTAGTGACACAATTTGGTCTTGATCAAATGCATCTGACATGTCCAGAGTGCTCAGTATGAATTGTGCATTCATAAGACCCAACTGTCTAAAACTAAAGAGCATAGCAGTCTTTATTTACAAAATAAAGATTTCCAAAATTTTAACCATAAAATTGTCACCTGTAATAGGCGGGTGCCCCTAGAGCACCCCAAGACACCCCAAGACCATGGCTAATGACCACTGTTAACATTAAAGAAAAAGAGAGTTTAATGAATATGAATATGAACACCGGTACATACACATGTGTGGGCTCTAGGCACTGTAGAAAAGCCTAGAGCCCCAAATATTTTCGGGGCAGAATTCTTATACCCAACTCTAGGTAGGGGAGGGGGTATGGGCGGGCTTGGCGCAATAACAGGGCAGGGCCAATGGTCAGCTTAGGACAGAGTTTAGGAATGCAGGCAGGCAAGCTATTTCCTGTGAAACAATAGGACCACCTGAAGACATTAATTTCCTGGAGTAGGGCACATTGTGTAAACTTCAGAAAGTTCCTGCCTTGGCAAACAATTAACAGTTCTCATGGTAGGGCTTTCCTGGGTGGCCCACCCAGGTTGCTACAACAGGAATGAAGAATGTGGTCTCACCAGGTTGCTAGGAATTCAGGAAGTATCAGGCTCAGGCTGGTGGGTGTGTCCCAAGCAGCCATCAATCCCAGGAACAAAGCTTTTCTGAGAAACAGCCATCTCAACCTTGGCTAGTTTCAGGGACCTCAGGAAGGGGTAGAGGGGGAGAGAGTTACAGGATTTTTCTATTTTCACATTCCTCCCTTTTCTCTTCTGAATATCTCTAATCTTAGAGATGACTCTTTATCTAGTCTCTCATCTAAGCCCTGCCGACCTCGGATGGAAACCCCAGCACTTAGCAATACTGTGAGTGTGACAGGCTCTCTTCTACCTTAACTATAGTCAGTCCTGTGCTGCATGCCTACCTCGTTCTTGCTTCTGGGATCAAGTAGGAGGAGTTAGGGACTGTAAGCACCTAGCCACGATCTGGTAGACAAGGCTCCTAGGCATATTTTCTGTCCAGCCACCTCAGGGAGGGTGAGCATAAAATCTGTGCAGGGCCCATTACTCGTCCACTTCTCCTGACAGCAAATCAACTCGATGGGAAGCCTTACTATGCTTATTAGGTCCCTGTTGTCTTATATTTTACCTCTCTATACTTATGAGCTGTTGCCCTATCTCTGCCATCTTGGGTGCACACATAGAAGGGTAGCTGCTGCAAGATCTGCTTATTCCAGGGAACCTCACATCTTGGGCTGCTATGTGAGGGCTTCTGCTCTCAGATCCCCTCATAGGCACAAGGGGGCAGATGGGCAAGGTCAATGGTGGGTATGTCCCAAGACTCTAATCCTGCCGCCAGCAGGCAGAGGTCCAGATACAGGCTAGGCCACCAGGTCCACTGGGGTGGTGGGAAAAAGATAGCTTTCATACGGTGTCCCCAGTCCCAGATATCACCTGCCATGTCTGCTCAATCGGTTGGTGAAGGTTCCTCTCTAGAGAACTGGCGCCGCACACGGAGTTTGAGGGGATTATAAGTTCTTTCAACAGTCCATTAGTCATCAGGAGCAGGAGCAGGCTTAAGATGAGAAGTGTGGATCTAAACAGCAACGCTATGTTGTGAGAAGGACTTGGTAGGGTCCCTTCTAGCAGGGTTCAAGAGTCTGATACTGGTGTCACCGGGCATAGATGAGGTCTCCCACCTGGTAGCATTGTGGGGTCCCATCTCCCTCTGGCTGGTAAAGGTCTGAGAGCTGCTTTCACAAAGAATGTTATACATTAGCCAGGGCCTGCAACCTAGCAGACAAGGGGGTTACACCAGAGATGGTTCTCAGATCTAAAAAGTATCTCAAAGGGAGTTAGATTAGTTTTAGCAGGAGTATTGAGCTCAGAAAAGGGTATAGGGCAGGAGCATCACCCAGACTCCGTGGCCAGTCTCCGGGGTTAATTTGATTCCTGAACTTTGGGGTACAATCCTGAACTTTGCGGTACAATAAAGTTTCTAATTAATCCCCAATATTTTGTCTACTCTCTCCCACTAACTTACCTGGGCCGCGAGCGCCGGTCCATTGTCGAACCCTATCTTTCACCAGGAGTCCAAACCGAGGAAAAATTTGCAAGGTTTTATCAGCGTCTTGCACCAGAAGTGAAACACCATCAGGAAGGGCTGGAGCTGGGGCCGAGAGCAAGGCCTTCTTGATCTGGTCAAAAGTCTCTTGCTGTTCTTTCCCCATCTATAGGGGGCTAAAGATGGGCTGCCAAGGCTGCGAAGCCTGGAATCCATAGTCTACAGGATCTAGCAGTTCCCAGAAACTCTCTCAGGCTCTTCTGGCTCTCAGGGAGGTATCTGAGTGACAGTTCTCTTTCTGGCCTCTGTTAGCCATCAAGAACACCGTCTCAGGACGGCATATCTGGGCCTCTTTTAGCAGAGGTCCAATGTCCCGGTTTGGCCAGTTCAACGAGCAGTTTCTCAGTCCCTTCTGAGTACTGTTTCACTGTGGAGGCTGCAATCAATGAGTCATCAATGTACTGAAATAGAATTAGTTACCTTGATGCAGAACCTCATCGAAGATGGTGGGAGAGTTCTTGAAGCCCTGAGGTAGTCTAGTCCAGGTGAGCTATCCTGAGAATCCGTTCTCTGGGTCTGTCCACTCAAAGGCAAACAGAGGCTGGCTGGACTCATGGAGACGCAGACAGAAGAAGGCATCTTTCAGGTCTAAGACAGTGTGAATGTCTACCACCTGGCTGTTGACTTCCCTCAGGTCTTAGCCTCTTGTCTCAGGCTTCTTAATGGGCAGCAATGGAGTGTTCCATTCTGACTGACATGATTTCAGGATTCCATGCTCCAGTATGGGGTTTGATCCCTTCCCTGGAGCACTGTCTGACCCACACGGAGGTGGCTGAAGGCTTCAAATCTACCACCACAGAGGGCCACTGGATCGCCAGCCCTGGTCTAGCCATTTTTTGCTTATGCCTCTGGGAAGGCCTGAATTGGTTACGGCAGGCTGGCTGCCTAGAGGGTTAGTGAATTCCGCCTCGGGCCCCTGGGGGTTAAAGGTGATCTTTGCCCCCAGTTTGGTAAGCAAGTCTCTCTCGGACACTCTAGAGTCACTAGGAAAGAGTGCTGCATTTTTTTCTCTTAAGTTCATTGTTCTTTTGGTCGTCCACACCCTATGACTGCACAGTTGACATCTTAGACTGATGATTTCTTGTTGGAGAGAGGACTTAACCGCTCCTGTTTCCGTTTCAAAGTCACATTAAAGGTTTGGGGAGGGGATTCAGGAGGCTGGCTGTAGTAGCTGCAGGTAGGTTTTGGCTTCTTTTTTCTTGGGGCAGTCTTTATCAGCTTAGTGCTCTTCTAAGCTTCTGGCACAGGCCCAGGTTCTACTCTGTCTCCCTTGCCTGTCGACTAAGGTAGCCAAGATTTTTCTCTATTCCATCGGTTATCTCTCAGTTTTTCTTTTCTTTTTCTCTTTCTCTCTCTTCTTGCTTTCTAATCCCAGCTCTTTCTTCTCTTCTCTCTCTCTACATTTTCTCAGCCTCTCTAATTAAATCTCTTAAGGCCATATCTTGTAAGCCATCCATTCTCTGCAACTTTCTGTGAATATCCATTGCTGACTGTCCTATAAAGGCCATTGCTACTGCCCCCCTCTGTTCTTCCAATTCTGGATCAAATGGTGTACATCTCTGATATGCCTCTACTAGCCTCTCTAGAAACTCAGAAGGGGACTCATCAGACCCCTGCATTATTTCCCTTACCTTGGCCAGATTAGTTGGCCCGTCAGAGCCTGGTAACAGAATAATAGGTGTCTCCTATCTTCAGGAGTATTCGGATCCCAATGGGGACATCTAGATTAAGCGACTGCGTCGGGGCGGCTGTCTGAGCTGGGGAACCAGTTTTCGCTGATCCCTTTCCTCAGAGGTAAAGAGAGTTCTCTCAAGTGGGCTGATAAGAGAACATAGTTTGACAGGATTATCATCTACCATCGGGAGGAGAGGAGAGTGCCTGCAATGCCCTTAGGTGGCTGAACTCTCTCTCTGGCTCTGGGTCTCTTGTGCCGGTCTCATGCGCCGGGGTGCCTGGGCAGGGGGAGCCTCTGGGGGTCCTGTCGGATCTGAGACTTTGGTAGGCAGAGGCAGATAGAGGCGCATAGACTCCAGTAGGCAGAGGGCTTAGAGGAGGATTTAAGAGTAAGCATAGTTACAGAGGAGCCTAACGTCAAGGGAGTTGGTGGAGGAGGTAGGAACGGCCGCACCCAATGGGGAGGGTTCAGCCAGGTCCTCCCAGACCCAAATGTACAGCTGTTGGTCCTGGTGTCTGTCTGCAGGGACCTGGATGGAAGACAATGGCTTTGACTGCTCGGATAGTGTGGGGCCATCCCACACCAAAAGTCGGCCATTTACCTTTCCTAACAATGAGAGAAGTTATTAGCCTGGTCTGAGACTTCAGACCAGTGGAACATTGGGTCCAGAGAGTGGGGTTGAGGATTTTTGACCCATTTCAACAACAAGGAGACAGAGTCCAACAAAATAGAGACAGACGGACAGACAGAGACACAGAGACAACACAACACAGACAAAGCCGGCTGCGCCATGAATGGCAAAATGAAAATAAAAACAGATCTAACGGTTCGAACATGTGAAGCGAGCTCATTCAAAGCAGAAACTGGCACTGATACAGGGTCTCTCTGAGACAGCAGATGGGTTTCCAAGCTTCTAGGTTGCTCTGAATACAGAGTCTGTCTAAGACAGCAGATGGGCTTCCAAGCTCTTGGTTGCTCTGAATACAGAGTCTAAGACAGCAGATGGGCTTCCAAGCGTCCTTGGGGAGCCCGTGGCCTGCAGTTCCGACACGTCTGTCACCCGCAGCCAAGAGAGACTCATGTCCTTTCTTGGTGGCCACACCAAATCCAAGAGAGACTCACGTCTCTTCTCGGCAGACATCGCCAGTTTTACTCACCAACAGAGTGGTCCACACGGGGAATGGGGGTCTTTGAATAATCTTGGTGGGACCTCCATATGTAATAGGTGGGCACCCCTAGAGCACCCCAAGACACCCCAAGACCACAGCTAATGACCACTGTTAACATTAAAGAAAAAGAGAGTTTAATGAATATGAATATGAATACCGGTACACACATGTGTGGGCTCTAGGCACTGCAGAAAAGCCTAGAGTCCCAAATATTTTGGGAACAGAATTCTTATACCCCACTCTGGGTAGGGGAGGGGGTATGGGCAGGCTCTGCGTGATAACAGGGCGGGGCCAAAGGTCAGCCTAGGACAGAGTTTAGGAATGCAGGCAGGCAAGCTATTTCCTGTGAAACAATAGGACCACCTGAAGACATTCATTTCCTGGAGCAGGGGAATTGTGCAAACTTCAGAAAGTTCCTGCCTTGGCAAACAGTTAACAGTTTTCATGGTAGGGCTTTCCTGGGTGACCCCACCCGGGTTGCTACATCAGGAATGAGGAATGTGGTCTCACCAGGTTGCTAGGAATGCAGTCCTAGCCAGGCAATGGGGGAAACAAAGGTGGGTCTCATG
Organism: Phyllotis vaccarum; assembly: GCA_033318265.1. Classification (NCBI taxonomy): domain Eukaryota; kingdom Metazoa; phylum Chordata; class Mammalia; order Rodentia; family Cricetidae; genus Phyllotis; species Phyllotis vaccarum. The sequence continues at coordinate 127,313,409 of JARWLC010000013.1, forward strand.
AATTCAGGAAGTATCAGGCTCAGGCTGCGGGGTGTGTCCCAAGCAGCCATCTCAGCCTTGGCTACTTTCAGGAACCTCAGGAAGGGGTCCAGGGGGAGAGAGTTACAGGATTTTTCTATTTTCACAACCCCATCTTGTCATTTTCTGGAATCCAATTCTTAGGAAGAAGACAAGGTTTCAAATGTGTGTACAAGAGACTCACTCTAGTTGAGAAGCGACTCCGAGTATATGATGCTTTAATGCCGAAACTCTAGCTCGTTTCACAGCTCAAAGATCACTCTGATCTTAGGCAAGTTAGTATAGGGCAAGGAAAAGATAGTTTTCAAGCCCTGGGTCTTGGACCTGGAAAGACAGTTGGCAGTACTTGGCTTCTTTCGGATGGAATCCTTCTCAAATCAGTGAATTGCGAATATTGAATTCTCATCAGGTTTGGAGAAATATGGACCAGCTCCTTTGTTCATGTGGTTTTACATTCTGGGGCAACTTGCTGAGACTTAATTAAATGGAGCCTGGATTTACACACCCTTTAACTATAAAACTTTCTCAATTGATTCCCACTTCTAGACTCAGGAATTCCTGCATTCCTATGGCTTTCTTACTTTCCAAAGCCGTGGAGAACTTAAGAATATGGTCAGCACTATAGAATTAACCATGTGAGTATGGCATAGACTGAAGGTTCAGCTACTTCCTTCAGTCATTTCAGTCTGGAGATATGACATACTTTGTACTGAGTAATAAGATTGTCCCAGGGGCTTGAGAGATAGATCATCAGTTAAGAGTGCTAACTGCTCTTCCAGAAGACCTAGGTTCAATTCTGAGCACCCACCAGCTAGTTTATAACCAGTTTCAGGAAATCTGAAACCTTCTTCTGGTTTCTGTGGGCACCAGACACACATGCTATGCATCACTGGCTTACATGCAGACAAAACACCCATACACATAAAATAGAATAAAATTAAATATATTAAAGATACTGTATTTAGAATAATTTTTCAGTTCCTTCTTTAAAAAACACACTTCTGAAATAACTCAAAGGGCTTGGGAAGTGTCTACACTTAACAGCTTATGACTTTTCTCTACAGATTTCTACAAATTACAGCCTGGCTTCTGACACATTGGTAGCTTCTTTATCTAATTTACATCCAATTCAGAAACCCTCAAAATTTTATTTTTTTCCCATTGTACTAATCTTGTTTTGGAACGACCCCCATGTCTTCTTGACGTTATTTTACTCCTTGGGAAACCTGTACTATTTGAGTGGCCCTACCGTTGTTGTCCCATTATTCATGCCTTGACATCACGCTCCATCTCTGATTATCTTTTCAGATAGCACAGAACTTGACACAGCATCTTCAGAACACAGATACTGTTGCTTGGCATGCAAATTTTATCCATTTCTGAGAGTCACTGATTCTGTAAGAATTCTATGCCTACAAGTGTTACGTTCCAGAAAACTTGCTAAAGAAAATTCTACTTGAAGGTCATCTTTAGGGTGGAAATAAGTGGTAGATCAATGGCAACACATTGCAAATACTTTCATATTTACTGAATTATAACATTAAAAGCAGCATTAAATAGAGTATTGATAACATTTTGCCACCTTAAATTAATAATGATTTTTTGAGCCAATTTCCCTCAGCTCACTGGAGAATTATGTCTTTCCTCCCTGCTATTTCAGTTAAATGATTTGTTTTGCTGTGGCAATTATTAATGTATTAAATGATAACTGTGGGCTATGTCTGACCCTACATCCAAATGCATTTTGATTTTATAACATAAAATAGTTGACCCTGACTCCAAGTGGTCCACCTTCATGAACCTCTGTACCCCAAGGCCATGAAAGCATGTGTAACCTGAAGTTCATAAAAGGACTCTTCTGACTTTAACTTATCTCAGTCCTGGCTTCTTTGCACTTAGTAGCAGTGTTAATAGCTGTGCACTCTTGGCTCTGCTTCTGCAGCTTGAGCCAAACCATCTACTTTCAGTTCCACTCAGTGTTTTTGAGAAGTCCTCTGGGCATCTTCCTTTTTCATCCTCCCCAAGACATCAATTATTATACCTTTCGCCCTTTATTTAATCCAGTCCTCATCTATTTCATCCCCTAATTCCCAGTTTCCCTTTTTTTCCCTGAGAGCCCTGAAATCATAAAATTGTCGCCCCCTCTTGGCATTTTCTGAAATCCAATTCTTAGGAAGAAGACAAGGTTTCAAATATGTATACAAGAGACTCACTCTAGTTGAGAAGCGACTCCGAGTATATGATGCTTTAATGCCGAAACTCTAGCTCATTTCACAGCTCAAAGATTACTCTGATCTTAGGCAAGTTAGTTTCTTTCAATAGAACCAGTAGACACTGTTTCTACCCTGGATTTTTCCAAATAAGAGTATATGGTTAGTGGAGAGTTTCCAAAAAAGAGGGATTTTCTGTTGCATGTTTTCTTTATAGCTTTTGGCCTACACATTTAAAAAAATGATTTATTTTATGTGTGGGTTTTTATTTCTTTTTTTTTTGAGATGTTAATTACATTATTTCACCGTTTCTTCTCTTCAAACTCTCTTGTGTATCCCTCCTTGCTCTCTTAATTCATAGCTTTTTAAAATTTCTGTTTTGCATACATGTGCATATGCACACACGCACACACAGAGAGTCTGTATAATGTTACTTATATGCATATTTTCAGGACTGACCATTTGATATACTGTTCCTTGGAAAGGCTTTCTCCTGCTCTCAACATTCATTCATGTCATATTTTGATGAGATGGCATAGTTTTTCTGACATTCCTTGGAGACACAATATCATAGAAAATTGTTCCTCTGGCACATACAGTCTTTTCACCTCTTCTGCAATTATTGCTGAGCCTTAGGTGCAGGAGTTATGTTGTAGATACATTCATTGAGACTAGGCTCCACAACTGCATGGTGATTGGTTGGAGTTTTCCCTAATGGCCTCTGTCTGTTGCCAAGTGAAGTTTCTTTGATGAGGAGAGGAGTGAGAAGTGCACTTACTGGGTACAAGGACAAATATTAGAATGTAGTTAAGAATTATGCCGGTTTAGTAAAGTGGAGGCCCTTGGTTCTTTTCCAAGATTTTACTAGCACAGGGTGGCTGGCTAGGTTTCTGGTACTAATCATGATCTTGTTCTTGTTGAACAGATTATAGTCCAATTAGAAAACTGTTAGTTACTGCCAAGGTATGCAGGCCACGACTGAACTCTTAGGGTTATTGTGCTATGCTAATTGTTGTTGTATGTGGTTCATAGGCATCATATCTCAGTGGGCTATTGGTCTCTTCACTATTTGGAAACTTGCTTGGTGCCTTTTGGTACTATCAAAGTTAGTCCTTAGGAAGGAAGGAGGCTATAAGGTCAGTTCTAGCTTAGGGGTCCTTGAGCCCAGTGTCTGAAGTATATGTTATCTTCAGCAACAGGGTCTTACATTTCAAGGCCAATAACAATAGCCTGTAATGTTTTGGGAGTCTCTTGGACAACCATGACCAACAACTAAAAAGAGGGCTACTCAGGCTTGATGTTGCCTTATATCTCATCTCATCTTATCATCTATCTTATCTATCCATCTATCTGTCTGTCTGTCTATCTATCTCTGTCTCTGTCTATCTATCCAGCTTTATTTGTTAAGTATCATTTATTTATTTATTTAGGTTGGATCTTTATTTTTTTTTTATTGAAAATGGATTTTTCTCACATAATATATCCAGATTACAATTTCCCTTCCCTTCTCCCATTTGCTTCCCACATCCCTTCCCATCTGGATCTATCACCTTTCTATCATCAGAAGACAAACAGACTTTTAACATATAACAATGGGATAAATAAAAAACCTAACACACCAGAGTAAGACAAAACAAACAGAAGGAAAAGAGTCCAGGCCAAGAAAAGTCAAAAGGAACAGATATGGACATAGGCCCATTCTTGCAGACATTATGAAGAGAGAGATCTTGAAATAGTCAGATGTTAATGAGATGTCTCCATCAAATTCCCCCTCTCAGAGCCCATGAAATACTGCAGAAGAAGAGCTGAAAAGAGTCAAAGGGGATGGAGGACACCAAGGACACAAGGTCCTCCAAATAAACAGGATTAGCACACATCTAAACTCACAGAGACTGAGGCAGCATGCACAGGGCCTGAGCAGGATCTAACCAGATGGAGTCCTAGAGCTGAAAGGAGAAGTGGACTGTGCCCCCATTCATTACTTAGAAGCTGTTTTCAGTTGATAACCGTTTATAAGGGAATGTTTAGTTTACTCCAAAGGAATCTCCCTGGGGAAACAAACTACTCTTAAGGGTAGGCTACATGCTCAGCAGTGGACATCAACAGAAAATGAACTCACTGGTATCTTTGGAAGTTCCTTGTCTCATAATGTTGTCTCAGGACTTCTTTTCTCTTTTCAAATTTAATTTAGTTTTTATTTTCTATTTTTATTTTATTTTATTTATCTTTCTTATCTTATTTTACCCTATTGGTCATTTAGATATAGATTATAGCTTCCAGTCTACTGTTTTTATGGGATTCCTGAGTGTACCACAGTCTCTCTGTATATTGTCTGGCTGTGAGTCTCCAGTTCTGTTCCTAACTGCTGTAGGAAGAAGCTTCTCTGATGCTGACTGAGGAAGACACTGATCTATGAATATATCAGAATGTCATTAGGAGTACTTTTGTTGCTGTCTTCTTAGTAGAACAGTAGTATTTGGTTTTACTCTTAAGTACTTGGGCTATCTGGTCCCAGGTTCTTGGTCACCAAAGCAATATGGAGAATGGGTTCCCTCTTGTTGAGTAGGCCTTAAGTCAAATCAGATATTGATTAGTTACTCTCACAGGCTTTGTGCCATGTTTGCACTAGTGTATCTTGAAGCCAGGACAAGATTTGTAGATCAAAGAGTTTGTAGCTAGGATGGTGCTTACATTTCTACTTTGGTAAAATGCAGGGTATCTTCATATGCTGAAGACACTGGAAGGTGGGGTGGAGGCTCTGTTTATGTACCAGTTTAACTTCTCCATGTTGAGTGAGTTGTCTAAGCATCATATTCAGCAGTGGGGCCTTGCTGTCAGTTTGTGGAGAGCAAAGCATAGTTTTAGCAACTGCCTGGGTTGTTTAGGGGTTCCTTTGTGACTCCTTTCACCTATAACTCGATTAGATGTAGCCCAATCCTGATACCAGAAGCTTCATTTAGTGACAAGAGATGTCCAGTTGGGGCTCTGCCCCCCCCCATTATTTGGTGACTTCATTTTGATATCCTTCATATATGTATATATTTTAGTAACCCGTGTTAGATTTTCATGCTACCCTTCAAATGGCCCTTAAAAATATCTCTCTTCTCATATTCACTCCCTCACTCCCCATCTACTTCCCTTCTACATTTAATGCTCTCATTCCATCTCACTAACTCCATTCATAACTGTCTCTTTCATTTCCTTTCCTTTATTTGCCCCACCCCTAGTCTTTTATTCTATACCTAACCACTGAGGTTCTATGGATTTTAGCTTGGTTATCAGTGACTTAAGAGCTATTATCTATATATAAGTGAATATAAAGTATAAACTATATCTGTTTTTCTGGATCTGAGTTGCCTCTTGCAGGGTGATTGCTTTTTCTAGTTCTACCCATTTACTTGTCAATTTCAATTTCATGATTTCCTTCTTTTTAACACCTGAGTGATATTCTATTGTGTATATGTGTACCATATTTCTTCCTTTATTTGTTGATGAACACCTAGTGTGTTTCCAGTTTCTGGCTATTGTAAATAGAGCAAAATAAACATGGTTGAGCATGTGTCTCTGTGTTAAGGTGAGGCATCTTTTGAGAGTACATGCTCAAGAATGGTATAGGTGGATTCCCATCTTCCTGGCGAATTGCCACACTGATTTCCATAGTGGCCGAACAAGTTTGCACTCCCACCACCAGTAGTGGATGAGTGTTCCCCTTCATTATTCTGTCCTCCTCAAATAAGCTTTCACTTGTTTTGTTGATCCTATCCATTGTGACAAGTGTAAGATAAAATCTCAAAGTAGGTTTGATTTGCATTTCCAGCATGACAGAGGGTGCTGAACATTTTTTGAAGTGCTTCTCATCCATTTGAGTTTTCTCCTTTGTGAATTCTCTGTTTGGATCTGTACCACATTTCAAAAGTGGTGTTATTTGATTTTCTTTTCAACATCCACCTTTTGAGTTCCTTATATATTTTGGATATTAGACCTCCATCATATGTGCAGTTGATAAAAATCTTTTCCCATTCTGTGGGCTGTCACTATGTCCTATTGCCCATGTCCTTTGCCTTACAGAAGCCTTTTAGTTTCATGAGGTCCCACTTTTGATTGTTGATGTTAGTGCCTGTGTTAACAGTATTCTGTTCAGAAAGTTTTTCCTATGTAAATAAATTCAAGGCACCCCCCCTTTCTCTTTTGTCAAGTTCAGTGTTGTTGGCTCTTTATGTAGTTGAGAGTAACTGTGACCTTATAAACACATTGGGGAATAATTTTTTTTTCTGTTTTTATTTCTGTGAAATAATACATTGGCATAAACTCCTCTTTGAAAATCTGGTAGAATTCTGCACTAAAAATCCACTGGCTTAGGGATAGTTTTTTGTTTCAGGTGATTTTAATTGCTGGTAGTATTTCACTAGGGGTTATAGGTCCGTTCAAACTGATTATTTGTTCCTGTTTTAAGCCTTGTACCAATCCAGAAAATTATCTGTTTCTTTTAGATATACCAGTTTGGTGGAGAAAAGGTTTCTAAAGTGTGTCTTTAAGATGACCTGGATTTCCTTGATGTCTGTTGTTATGTTTTCCTATTTATCATCTCTAAGTTTGTTAATGTGAATATTCTCTCTCTGCCTTACACATACTTTGCATAAAGATGTGTTAATATTACTGATTTTCTTGAGGAACTTTTGTCCCATGGATCCTTTGAATTGCTTTTGTTTGTTTGTTTCTGTTGCATTGATTTCATCACTGAGATGATTATTTCTTGCAGTCTACTCCTCTTGAGTGCGACTTCTTGTTCTATTGCTTTCAGGTGTGCTCTTAAATTGCCGGTAGGAAGTCTCTCCATTTTCTATGTAGGCACTTAGAGCTATGAGCTTGCCCTTTAGCACTGCCCTCAAGTTTAGGAACTTTGTGTATCCATTTTCATTCAGTTCTAGAAAGTCTGTAATTTCAACATTGACTCACTTTTGATCCATAGTTGTTCAGTTTCCATGAGATTGTCAGCTTCCTGTTGTTTCTGTTGGCGATGATCCATGGTGGTCAGATAGGATGCAGGGGGTTATTAGAATTACAGCTGACTTCTCAATGGAGACTCTAAAGTCAATTGTGAAGACTTGATTTATGTATGTAGTCAATTTTGGAGGATCTTCTGTGAAGCATTGAGAAGTTATATTCTTTTGTGTTTGGGTAAAATGTTCTGTAAATATGTGTTAGGTTTAGTTTATAACACCAGGTATCTCCAGCATTTCTCTGTTTGGCTTTTGTCTGCGTGACCTGTCTATTGGTGAGAGTCTGGTATTTATGTCTCCCATTCCGTGAGTGAGAGTCAGTATGTGATTTAAACTGTAGGACCGTTTCTTCAAAATTGGGTTCCCTCATGTTTGAGGCATGGATGTTGAGAATTGCAGTGTCCTGTTGGTAGATTTTTGCCTTGATGAGTATGTAGTGTGCTTCCCTATCTCTTCTGATTAGTTTTGATTTGAAGTCAATTTTTTTTTTGATATTATAATGGCTAGCAATGCCAGCTTCCTTCTTAGGTCCACTTTCTTGGAATAACTTTTTCCAACCCATTACCTTCAGATGATGTCTATCTTTGATGTTGAGGTGTCCCGCGCCCACTTCTCGCCCGCAAGAAAAGGCACGGCACACGTAGGATCCTTCTGCAGCAATGCTTTAATGCTCCATGAGGGAGAGCACTAGCATACGGAAAATGGAGAGACCACGAGGTAGGAAAGCCCAACTTTTATACAGACCAAAGGCCTCTGCCTTGGACGTATCACCTTTCTATATGCTGCAGCTCATTATCCCACATGATGCCACGGGAGAGGCGGAGAGACCAGTCTCGCGAGAGTACCAAACGCATGCGCTCTTTACTGACTCAGGCGGGTTGGCCAGCACCGGATATTGGCGCCACCTTGAGGAGCTGGGGCCAGTGGCTCCCAACATTGAGGTGTGTTTTTTGGATGCGAAAAAGGATGGATCTTGTTTTTAAATTCATTTTATTAGTCTGTGTTTTTTTTTTTTTTTTGGAGGAATTGAGACCATTGATATTAAGAGATATCAATGACAAATGTGTAGATTCCTGTGGTTGGTGGTGGTGGTAGTGGCACCAGTGGCTGTAGTAGCATGCATGTCCATATATGTGTGTGTAGGAGCACATGAGCATGAGCTCACTTCCCTTATTTTGACTTCACTGTTCTGGGACTATTTATTATTTAGAACTATTGTATGTCTGGGACTGTGTTTTTTCTTGAATCTAGCTAACCTCTAAATGTTGGATTGTTACTTCTAGTGCCTTCTGTAGGGACAGGATTTGAAAATAAATACATATATGTATGTATGTATGTTAAATTTGGTTTCATTATGGAATGTCTTATTTTCTCCATGTATTGTGATTGAAAGTTTGGCTGTAAAAAGTAGTTTGAGCTAGCATCTGTGTTTTCTTAGACTCTCTGCAATACATTTATTTATCCAGGCCTTTCTGACTTTATAGAGTCTCCATTGAGAAGTCAGGTGTAATTCTAATAGGTCTAATGTTGCTTGGTCTCCCCCCCCCCCCCGTAGCTTTTAATATTCCTTCTTTGTTCTGTGCTTTTAGTGCCTTGATCATTATGTGCTGGGGAAACTTTTTCTGATACAATCTATCTGGTGTTCTATATGCTTCTCTTACCTGAATAAGCATCTCCTTCTTTAGGTTAGGGAAATTTTCTTCTATGATTTTGTCAAAAACATTTTCTGGGCCTTTGATCTGGGATTCTTCTTCCTCTATTTTTATTATTCTTAGACTTGATCTTTTCAGTGTCCCAGAATTCTTGGACATTGTGTTAGTTTTGTCGATTTAACTTTTTTTTTTTGGTCTGATGTATCCATTTCTTCTTTTGTGTCTTCAATGCCTGAGATTTCCTCTTCCATCTCCTGTATTCTGTTGGTGAATCTTGACTCTGTCGGTTTCTATTCCAACTTCCCAAATTTTCATTTCCAGAATTCCCTCAGTTTTGGTTTTCTTTATTGGTTCTACTTTGTTTTACAGGTCTTGAACAGTTTTATTCATTTTCTTCCACTGTATTTTCCTGGATTTCTTTAAAGGATTGCTTTATTTCCTCTTTAAGGACCTCTGTTATCTTCATACAATTGGTTTTAAGGTCTTTTCTTGTGCTTCAGCTGTGTTGGAACATTCAGAGCCTAATGAGGGATTACTGGACTCTAGTATAGAGATGCCTGGCTGTTATTTGTTGCGTTTGTGATTGTGTCTAAACATCAGGGTTTGGGATGATTGCAATTCTAGATGCTGATGTATGTTCTTGTCTTTGTTGGGGTGATTTTTTTCTCTTGATTTGTGTTGCCCTCCTTGGTCTTTAGTAGGGTGTGGTAGCAGGTTGTCTGCCTAGGAGCAAGGGGATGAAGACTGGGGCCTTGAATTTGAAGGAGACCGGGGTGGGTGTGGGGTGGGGTAAACATCTGGAGCCTGTGACTTCAAAGAGAATACCTAGTATGGTTGGGGCCTGGGTGTTGATGTTAGGGTTTTGGGTAAGTAGTCTTTGGCTCTTGGAGGGAGTATTGTCAGCCAGCCCAGATAGGAAATTTTTACTTACATATATTTGCACACAGAACTCTGTATACTCTAGGTATTTTATGTACATAATTAATAATATGATTCCTTATGTATCTTTAGATACTGTTAAGATTATTTTACTTTCTCTCTGCTTCTGTGTTTATTTTCCCCTGCCTAATTAGAGATTCCCCATTTATCCCATTCTTTTCATTGGATTCCGTGCATCCTATTATTCTCTTCACTGATCTTCTATTTTCCTGGTTTCTGCAGTACTCCAAGATATGTTTTAAGTATGTAGGTGTTTTATATATATATATATATATATATATATATATATATATATATATATATATATATATATATCTGCTCCATGCCTTCAGTGCCCTCTTCTGTGGACTTTAATCCCAGCATTTGAGAGGCAGAGGCAGACAGATCTCTATGACTTTGGGCCAGTCTGCTCTACATAGAGAGCTCCAGGACAACCACAGCTACATAGTAAGACCTTATCTCAAAAAAAAAAGCCTCATGTTGGCCCTGCATAATTAGACACCCCTACAAAGCACCATGGTCGTTTTCTATCAACTGGACTAATTCATAGTTTCTTTCACAAATGTAAATAAAATAAGCTTTTCTTTGTGCTTGTGTGTACACATATGTCTGTGTCACAGTGTGTCTGTGTGTGTGTGTGTGTGTGTGTGTGTGTGTGTGTGTGTGTGTGTATTGTACAGGCACACATGTGTTGCATGTGTGTGGAAGCAAGAGGAAAAGTTTTGATGTCATTCTCCAGATGTTGTCCTGCACTTTGAACTGGTCTCTTACTGGAATGGAGCTTACCAAGTAGGTAAGGCTATCTATAGCTAACCAACAAGCTCCACGAATTCACCTTTTCTGTCACCCCTGCACTGGGATTACGAGTGGGCATCTTTATACTCAGATCTGCTTTTCATTGATGTACTAGGATTTGAACTCAGTCCCCATGTTTGAGCTATTTCCTCAGGCCTGAAACAGGTTTGCCAAACAGCCCTTTGTACTGTATACAGCTTTAAAAACCAAGAGCAGTTCAATTCTTCTCTGAAAGGTGATATACTCTGCATCCATCCCTATCCCCAACAAATACCTTTCTACTTATGGGTAACATAACATGATTGCTGTGGTTTTATTATTTTTTTCCAGTTCAGTACGAGATTACTATTTTGATGTTTCATCATGCCTCAGTGCTTGAGAAACATTTTAATTGCCCCAAAGCAGTCATACCATAGGTGTAAACGAAGACATTAAGGCTTCAATCTCTCTCCATTAAAAGATGAATCTTGAAGAGAAGGCTGACATTATCTTTTCTCTGTCCTCAGAGTTATGTAACTAACCTCACTTCCTTTGCTAACTGAAAAACTATCGTTAGTTTGCAACTCAGTCTCTATTGAGTAAAAAAAAAAAAAAAATCAATAGCCTGAAAATTCAACCTTCCACAGTCTGATCAATAGATCATTGTTTGAGAAAAGTGGTTATTTTAAAAGCATTAATTTCTTTCAGTAGTAATAGGAAGGCTATATTAGGTTTTTGTTTCTGCTTATTTCACACTATTTGGGCAATTCAGGCATTTGTTTATTATATGATTTTTGAGACAGCATCTTATTGTGTAGCTCTAGCTAGCCCAGAACTTGCTATGTAGGTCAAACTGGCCTCAAACTCTGCACCACTAGGTTCAGCCTATTGTTTACTTTTTATCAACTGGATTTTCTTTTTGAAAGCATCCTATGAACTTGGTAAACCAAAACAAAACAAACAACAACCAAAACACCAAACCCAAGTGTATTGAACATTATAAAATGGGTCTTTCTCTCATTTTAGAATCCCAGTTTCTAGTTTTCAGCACTCCATCTCTGAAGGTAATTAATACCTGCTTCTGCTGAATCTAACCAGAATTATTCTAAAAGTATCTATGAACATGCATACAATGCACATTGCACGTACCATGTTTATTTAGTTGATCCAATGTATTAGGAAAATTTCCATATCTACATGTTTAGTTTTATTTTTTTTTCCTTTAATGGCTGAATAGCACTTCATGGTGCTGTATTGTTACTGTTCATACCACAGGACACAACAGTACAGAAAGTCAGAGACACTTGTACTTGTGAAAAAAATTCATTGGACTTATTAAGGTCATTTCTTATCAGTGTTGCCAAATTGGTCTTCCAAAGAGGCAATGCATATTACCCTCCTTTATCAACAGAATATGAATGTTCCTGTTTCTCCACCAGCTACTCATGTTGTCAGTTTAACCTTCGTCATTTATGCTACTCTGCTAGATTGAAAATGTTGTATCATTTTAATTTGCACCTTTCTAATTATGAAGATAAGCTTTGCATTTGTTTTAAGTCTTTTACTCATCATTATATGTGATATTGCACATTCATTTCCCACTTATTCATAGAATTTTTGTTCCTTTTCTAGTGTATAAAATTTAAATATTAATATCATCTGTTATATCGATCCCATCACAAATGTTATTTTTTCCTGGCTTAAATATTTTATACCTCTGGAAATTGTTGTATTTTACTAAATTATTGTTAAAAATAAAACCACTGAACTTGTTTAAACTTCCTCAAGAATGAAGTCAAAGTATCCTTTATTAGTCATTGTACATATCTGATACATTTATTTAGGACCAGCTGTGGCCGGAAATGTGCTGAGTAAGTACATTTCTGGCATTCTTTTTTTGTTATTTTTTCCCCTGGCTTCCTTCTAAATATTTTTTTTTGCTTTGCTTTTGTGAGAAATAAGCAGTCCTATTGCATGTTTTCAAAGCAGCAGTCAGGTTGTCACCTCTGTTGTATTCAGGGAGTTAGTCTTTTCCCTAATCTCCACTACTTCCTCCCTATCACACTTAGGAGCATTGGGAAACCTAGGACAGGGTGTGTATCAGTTCACATTCACCAACTTCCTTTGAAACCCTTTTCTGTGTGAGATTTGGCCCTTTTAAACTGCCTTTATATGGAAAAAAAAACCCCACACCATTATATACCTGGAAGATTGAAGTACTGAGAAGAGAGGAGTGTTTTGTAAACCCTTGGGGAACTTTGACTATGGTAGCTACCCTGCCATACCTTCAGTGGTTGGAAATCTACATTAAATTACCCCATCTTGTGTGTATGGAACTTAAAATCAGGTGGGAAAACTTCAAAATCCCATGATTAATTATTTTAAAATGTTTAGCAGATGTCCTTAAATCTCAGTGACATATACACATTACCTTTTCCTACCTAACTAGGTGGCTCTGTGTGGATTTGCATTGGTTTCCTATGTTTCTTGGTTGCCCTTATACTGCTGTTACCTGTATTATGGTCTTTTCATGGCAAACATAGAAACTCCAGTGGCCAAACAAAGCCACAGAACCATATTGACTTCACCAAGGCCAGGCTGAAGGGACTTCCAGGTTGCTTCTGAGTACCTACCCATGATAAAACACGGTATCAGCACAGGCACTCATAAAGCTTATGCACCCTACAACCTGACAATACTGGCAAAGCAAATACTATTAAATGCTACACAACAATTTAGCTCCATTGCCTTCCATGGTGATGGGTCTTGGCATTTCTAGGAGAAGCTTACTATAGCGAAATCTCTCCTAGCTTCTATTTTTACCACTGTAAGTAGTCATATCACTGTTCTGGACAGTGAAACAGCAGGATAATTCTGCTGCGTGCCTCTGTAGTTTCTGTGTTTTGTTTGAACAGCAGAGTTTCTCGGCTCTTCAATATTCTGATCTACATATTGGAGCTGTTCACAAAGTTGTTGTATTAGTCACGTTTTACTTCATTACTAATGGTGCATATTAAAAAGACTGACATTTTATTAGGTTTATGAATCATCTCATATATAACTCCTCTTCAGGCAGGGGACTGTGACCTCAGCTGAACCCCATGTGACTTCAGCTGAACCCCACGTGTTCTGTAGAATAGACACTATGAGGGCCATTTTCAAATTTATGCTCATGATACTAACATACTTGTGATTAAAGCAATTCATGTGATCAAGAACATCAGTAGCAGAGACATATGCTGCAGCTACAGTGGTCCACTGATGTTATGACAAAGATGAGGACATGCAGTTCTATCACGGTAGAATAGACACCAAGTAATTATCCAAAGTTGTACCCTTTCTAGCTGTATGAACATAGAAAGTCTGTGGCTTCTCACAACTTGAATAGCATCAAGATTGAGTCTTTTTTTTCCTTGGGTTGCCATGAACATTAATCATGCCACCACCATCTGCTTTCAGAGGCTCTTACAAAAGGTAGCTCTTTGCTCTCACTAAAGCATGATTGCTTACTAAATAAGTTCTTCCAAGAAGATAGAGATGCGATTCAATACTGGAATTGCATGAGGTGATGAGAGTGTGAAAATAACCCAGACATTAGCTCCTCGAGAAAAGAGAGTTTTTTCACTAAGCCAGTAATGACTGAGTGCCTGAAATCATTACGTTTTTACATATCAATAATCTATAACCCTTTTCCTATGGTTGGTTTCTTTTTTCCTTTGGCAAATGACTCCTCATTCTTTCTGATCACAGGAACACTGACTGCATTTTAGGGTTGATTTGGGCTGTTTTAGAGGCTCCCTCTGCTGGAGTAAAACAGCATTTTGTTCTCAAGCTAAAGATACCTTTCTTTAGTTGAAAACAAATGATAATAAAAAACTTGCTGTATCTCTAGGCTTCTTTTTCCATATAGTGTTTCTGGTAGTGTGTCCTGAATTTACCTGTCACAGGAGTATATACAAATTGGTAATAGTTACTTTTTCAAAATAGAGCCTTACAAAAGAAACTTATTTTTAAAGAATTTTCCAGAAATGTGAATTGTTAATAATAAGCAGGTCCCTGTTTCCTGTGAGTAATGAATGCCTTGTTACTTCAGTTCTAACATTCATGGTTTCAGAACACCTGGGAGTATTATGGTAAGCCTATGACAGATCTATTTAGAGGTACTTGCTAAGAGGAAATTATCCTGAGTCACCAAGTTTGTTATGTTTTCTAGGTAAGCTATAATTTTCCATAGAAAAAAGCACACAGAATAATGTGAACTTTCCTCTGCCAAAATAAGTAACCACTTTTGGGGGACACACACTTTCATTTTTAAACTTTCATTACTATTTATTCTGTGTGTTTTTCCACTTCATGCATCTCTGTCCCGTTCATTTATTCATTTCCTTGTCCCTTCATATTCACCTCTGCCCTTGCAATCCCCCATATAAAATAAAATAAAATTTAAGAGGAAAAAAAATAAGAAAAATCAATCTTGTCATGGGAGCTGTAGTGTGCCACAGTGATTCATGCAGTAAAGACTTTTATCTATCTATCTTTACTTGCAAGTTCAACAGTTATTGCATAGAGTCATTGGTCTGGTTTGAGGCCTCTGGTTCCTACTACACAATTAATTGCTGAGCCCTCACTGGGACTCCTTTTGAATATCATATTTGTTGGTGTCCTGTGTCTTGGTGATCCTGCAGCTTTGAGTCTGCAGGACTAGTCCCTTCACATACTCCAGCACATCACAGATGGTGTGGATGTCGGGGTGGGCCAACTTATAACCCTGGTTCTGGGTCTGGGTAGTTGCAGGGTTTGTCAGCCTGTCAGCTTTCCCCAGTCCTCACCACCAGGGCGAGCTCTCTAGCATTGCCCTATTGCACTGGCTAGTTCACCCCTTGCACTGGCAAGTAAGGCATGGGGCCGGTTCTCCTGCTTTTACACCCTCAGGGTTGGTTCTCCCACACCCACACCTTCAGAGCCAGCTCTACTGTGTTGCCCAGGTGTGGCATAGGGGCCATACTCCCAAGTGCCGCAGCTGATGAGGGACAGGAAAGCTCTTATGACCTGAGGGCCAGCTTACTCATCTGTCCCAGGTTTTGATTGCAGGAGTTGGGTGGGACAGAATATCACTCTTGCTCATGCTACTACATGACAGGTGAGTAATGGGGACAGCCCTTCCATGCTCACAACCTTGGGGCTGGCTCACCCACACCTCCACCAAAGGGGTTGGCTGACAAACACAGTCTTAAGGATATTGAAAGGAAATGTCTTAGTTTTGAATTGCATAACTTTTATGGTGTTTTGCTTCATTTCTGCCTTGGCAACATGTGATATATGTATTGTTAACTTTTCTTACTACTATACTCTGTCGGAATTACTTTTTGCATTTAAAGGACTTGGTAGGGCATTCAGTGAGTTTTCAGTTAGCTGATTTGAAGAGGTTTCTATACAGTGAGTAGAGAGTAATTTCATAGTAGTATTGACTCTCCTGTTATATGGATACTTTACAGCACCTAACTTTCCATCATAGCCCAGTTACAGATTTAAAAGTCAAAAGATAGTCTGAACACACCCCACTGACATCATCTGTGGACTTGTAAGAGACATATAATTTTGTGCTACACTCTGGTTCTTCTGACCTGAATGCTGAACTTCAACAAGATTGCTAGGGAACTGGCATACTCTTTATAATTTGCACAACTCTGATTTGCAGGAAGGGGAAAATGTGGCTGCCAACAGTGAAGCATATGAGATAGTGCTGGCTTACCAGACTCCACTGTAGTCAGGAACACCTTACTTTGCATTCCACTGAAGGCTGTGACTAACACCCGCTGGCTCAGAGCCAGTTTGCCCATTAGCTTTATAACACTAGGAATTATGCCCACAACCTATGCCCTGAAATCAGAGGTTATGATCCTTGTTGTCTGGCGTACATTGACTTTGACTTTGTGGACTCTGACTTTCTGCACCTACCTGTCTACCCCTCTGTTGACTTGACTGATTTATCTGACTTCCATAATACATTGACCTTATTGGCCCAAAGTCTGAAATTCTGAACTGAACCTTCCCATTTGGGAAGTAGCCAGGCTTAAGCAATGACACATCTTACTATTGAACCAATGTGAGAAAAGGCTGTAGTTATTAGAAAATTGTAGAGGCAGTGTGATTTTTAGGCTGTCAACCAATAGAAAGTCCTCGAAAATAACTTCCTTTTAAAAGTGGAAGCACAAATATGGGTTAAATACTGTATCCTTGTCAATATTATATTT
This sequence comes from Phyllotis vaccarum, assembly GCA_033318265.1. Taxonomy (NCBI): domain Eukaryota; kingdom Metazoa; phylum Chordata; class Mammalia; order Rodentia; family Cricetidae; genus Phyllotis; species Phyllotis vaccarum. The sequence continues at coordinate 127,330,256 of JARWLC010000013.1, forward strand.
TGTAAGAACACTATATCACTTCTTGGGTCTTCCTGCCACACATGTATGAGCTGAATTTTATCATGAGGAAGATTGAAATTAGGGGATATCTTATTAAATAAATTGTCCATACTTTTTTAAAGAAATTAAAATCAAGGGGAAAAGAGAACAGAGACTGAGTTTTTTTTTTCCACATTAATAAAGTGTAAAGGGATATGACAATTAAATACAGTGTGTGACCAATTTTGGATTAGCTTCTGTATCAATACATGAAATAGCTTTAGGATACATTACTGAGATTATCAGAAAAAAATCAAGATTGGCTGTGTTAAAATTTCCAACTTTAATAATTGCGTTGTAGACGGGGAAAATGTCTATGATTATATGAAGTACATCTAGACAAAGGGGTATTATATACACAATTTATACTCTATAATGCCTCCTCACAACAAATAGAATATAGAAACAAATATGTCAGAATTTTAATAAGAGATAAATAACAATAAGTAAATGATACATGGGAATTTTGCTGTAGTGGAATATAAAATGGAAGGGAGAATCAGTGATAGAATACTAAGAAATCTCACAGAATTAAAGGAAGTGATGTAAGCTCAGGATAGTGTGTGGTCCTGGTGGGTCTAGAGATGAAGGCTTCAGAACACACCGTTATCCAGATTAACCTATTTGAGAATAACAAAGACGTAGAATGACTAAGTGTCCTTTAAGGTCCTTGAGTGTAATCCAGATGGTAAAATTATTTTGCAAGGGCTTATACATAGCTAATAAATACACTTTCTAACCTCAGGTAAAAAGGCTTTATTTTATCTTGTTTTTTTTTTATGGTTCTCCACAAAGACCAGTGGAACAGTCAGTTGGCAAATAAATGCATGACTATAGTAGATGTCTGATGTTTGTTCTTCTCCTTATGATTTTTAGGAATATAAATTGAAAGAGCAAAACCACAGGAGAACTAAACTGAAACATTGCATATGTTCAGTGAACAAGTATCTTGACACCTCTTCTCCATGATCACAATCACCATTTTTTAATACTTAAATATGTATAGAGTTTAAACACACAAAGATGCTGGTCATTTTCTTCCCACACAATCTTATTGACATTGTAGATGAAGAAATGTAGCACATCTGATGGTGCTTGTTTTGGAATCCATGGAGCCTTGGACTTGATCCTCAGCACCAGTACTAATAAGCCAGGAATAGTGGCAGAGCCCTGGAATCTTAGCAGGTAGAAATAGGAGAATATGAAGTTTGAGAGAATTCCAGACTAGATAAGTTTAAGGCTAGCTTGGGCTCCATGAGACCCTATCTTTAAAGAAAACTGAAAATCTCCACAATCTTATTTATATACAAATGTCAGCTAAGTTTGAATCTCTTTTTCTCACTTGACGGGTACATTCTATCCTTTTCCATGATATTTAAAATCACTCAGTTGAAAGCTAATATTAATCTGACCTAATTTCTGGAAATAGTCCTCATGATTTGGAGAGTTTTTGATTGCCGTTGATTTCAAAACTGTCACATCAAACAGGATGTTGGGAAGCCCTCCAGTTCCACAGGTTCATATGTCAATTTTTTTAATTATATATTTATTTATTTATTGTGTGTGTGTGTGTGTGTGTGTGTGTGTGTGTGTGTGTATGGGGGGGTAGGGAAGGGGAGAGAGGGAGGGAGTGTAGTGATGTATTTTATATGTAATAAAGTTTTCTTGATGATCAGATGACAGCGCCAGTTAGCCATAGAGGTCAGGGAGGGGTCACACACAGGTTCAATCTTAGTACTTGGGAGGCAGAGGCAGAGACTGAGTTCCAGGCACACACCTTTAATCCTAGCACTTGGAATTCCTTGCCTCTACTCTCAGTACTTGGGAAATACATGCTCCTTTAATCCTAGCACTAGGAAATTTGAGTTAGGAAGTGAGATAGCTGGGTTAAGAAGAAAAGATAAGGTGGGAGGAGGTGGAGAATTCAGCCCTTCCACCTGCACTCTCCCTCCCTTTCAGCTGAGGACTCCAGATAATTCAGTTTGAAGATTCATGGAGACAGGCCTGAGGAGTTGGCTGGGGTGAGAAGTGATGTGGCTTGTTCTTATGTCTCTGATCTTTCTTCTTCTACACAAAATTCTTTTATACTAAAAGTGTAAGACCAACTAGGAATTGTGTAATAAGGGAGGGAGTGTAGGCATGTGCATAAACATATATGCGCAGGAGTGCCACCGTGCATGAGGAGGTCAGAGGACAGCTTGCTAGAGTCCATTATCTCCTTCAGTCAAGTGTATTCTGGGTATTGAGATGAAGTCATCAGTTTGGCAGCAAGCATCTTTATCCACTGAGCCACCTCTCTGCTTCCTACTGCCTACTCTTTTTTAAAGTAAAGACAGACTGTAGTTGGTTAGTTGGCAAATTAAAACATTCTCCATTTCATACAGATCAAAATTTAAAGGAAATAGTATTTATCTTCCCATGTTGAAATAATTATCATTAGGTATTTCTGAAATAGCAATGTATTTGGAGAAAGCTACATATCCTTTATTCATGCCTTCTATGGTACATTGGTAGAAAAGGTTTTTGTATACTACTTAGCTAGGCTGGAAGCCAACTAATACCTGCCCTACAGCTTTGGAAATGCAATGCAAATTATAGTTGAAGCATCCTAAATCATAGTTGAATGCAATGCAAATCATAATGGTAACAACGTAAATTCAGTAGGTAGTGATTTAGTGTGCCAGAAGAAGCAATAAACATTTTTAAAATGAATTAAATGTGCCTTTCATCACTTGTATTGTGACATGACCATGAATAGCCAACACATTTCTAGATAATATGGATTTCTAGACTTCAGTGTGGTCACAGGTACATTGTTACCTACCAGGCTCCATTTTCCATTGCCTTACTGAAGGAATCCAAGTCTTGAATGGCATGGTAATGCCCTCTAATAACTACTTGATTTTCTAATTTTTAACTGTCATCCTAGGTGGCCATCTTAAGCATAACTCCTAGTGTCATGCCAGTGATACTATGTATGGTTTGTGCTGCTCTTTTCTAGTTCTTTCTGCCTTGGATAGATGCACAGTGCCTGGAGTTGTAGCAGTCATTTTGTGCCTGTGGCTCCAAATGAAGGAATAATGAGGGCGTTGCATCATCTTGGCTCTGTTACCACAAGTCATTAAATAATATCAACAGTTGGTGCTTTAGACTTGTGTAAGAAAAATGACCTGTTATGTCACTGAGCCATTAAATGTTATACATTTTCATTTTCTCTTTTTTCTATATTTATGTGTAGGACATGGAAATGTGTACCATGGTTTGTTGGGAGGTCAGCTTCAAAGAAGCAAATAGGCTTGTATAAAGGGCAAAGGAGAGACAGAGAGCAGTATCACCAAGAGAGAGCTCTGCCCTCAGTTTGGCAGTTCCCCAAGTCCAAGTAAGATTCCTTCTTAGACCTTGACTGCCCTCAGGTTTCATGAACTTTCCCAGTTTCCTTCCTGATAGCAGGACAGGCCTTGAGTGGTAATCAGGTTATACCCTACAAGAGCCAATAGGACAAAGGAAGTGAAATCCTACCTCTGTGTGTTGGTCACTAAGCCTTGGATCATGCTACAATACTTCATAGGGAATTTTTTTTTAATATGTAATCCATCTACCTAGAAGGGAGCATAGCTTTTGCTATCTCACACAAAGGTGTAGAAAGGCTTCTTCAGGACAGCTGGCAAAGCTGCCCCCTACTGCTTAATAGCCAAAGAACTTTATGTATTGAATACAAATGCATTTGTCAGACAAAATACATTAATAGACAGCCAAATTATTTGCTGCACTATTTGATGGATATACTGGCCAATAGAGTGATTATTTTTACTAATTTAAAATTGAGGAACAATGTATAATGAAATATATTTAAAAAATTAAAGATGCAACCCAGTGACTCATAATTCATATATAGGCCATCAATATCAAAATACAGAATATTTACTCTTAGGAGGCAGAGGCAGGTGGATCTTTGAGTTGACACCACCCTGCTCTATAAAGCATATTCCAGGTCATCCAGGGCTATACAGAGAAACTCTGTCTCAAAAAAATCAAATCAAATCAAATCAAACAAAAACACCGAGCATTACTAATTCAGAAAGGGCCTTGATCCCAATAACTGTAATTAATGTACCCTCTCCCTCACTACACACAAACAGACACAAAAAGAAAAGCAGTTTTCTGACCTCTATCACCATACTTGAGTTTTGCCTATTCTAGAACTTCCATGAATAGAATAATACAGCAAATACTCTGGGAGTATGGCTTCTTTTGCTCAACATGTTCATAGAACCTGCTTATATATGGCTATGCCACAGTTTATTCATTCTTTATTTTACTGATGGATAGTGAGGTTTCTAAATTTTAATTTTTATAAATAAAGCATTTTTGGACCATCTATATTTTTGTGCTGGAGATTGAATCAGGGCCTCACACATGCTAAGTAAGTTACTATTAACATTATTGTATGAATGAACTTAAGCACTTATTTCTTGTGTACACCAATGTACTGTAGTAGAAATCTGAATTCTAATTTTTTTTTTGTTTTGGTTTTTTGAGACCGGATTTCTCTGGGTGACAACCCTGGCTGTCTAGAATTCACTATGTAGACCATGCTGGCCTGGAACTCAGAGATCTGCCTGCTTCTGCCTCCTGAGTTCTGGGACTAAATGTGTGTGCCACCACTGCCTGGCTGAATTATAAACATTTCCATATATTACATGTATGTGGAAATACACTTAAGCACATTCAAGTATCTAGGTAAATTTGTCTCAGTTATTCCTTCTTGCAAAAAATTGGGAGAATTAATTTGTAAGTATCTATCTTTAACTGTTTTCACTTTTAGTGTTCCTTTTACATGAGGCTCCCCTCTGCATTATCATGGAGTGGCACACTTTTGCCTATTTATAAGGTAGTAAACAATCAGGGTCAGTAATATTTTTTTCCAGAACAACTAATGAAGCAGATTTATGCAGAAAGTACCGAGCGTCAAGCCTATAATTAAGAGTCTAGTCTGACCCAAGTGTAAACCCCATCAAGCTATGTGAACCGCATAATAGTAAACTGTGTTCTTTTTTTTGCAACCACCTGTGTTATTTGTAATAATAAACAAATAGCACTAGATTTGCAATGCACATAGTTCTGGCATCACAAGTGGATTTTTGAAAAGTGTTTGATCTTGCCATTACCTCAAAGAATACATTTTAAGGAACTTGCACTTATCTTTGTGGCTTCTGCTTTTCAAAAGTTCCCATGCAATGATGCATTGCAGCAACTGGCCACTGTTTCCATATGTGCATTTTACAATTCCAATGGTCTTGCTTGGCCATTGATGATTAATGGATTTCTTTTCCTATTAAATTTTCCTTGAACAATGTAAGATGAAACACTCTGTACACTCACTGATGCTTTTTTTTTTTTTTAAATAGCCCTGTTGAAACAATAAAAATTTATGGTGACTGACAAAATAAGACACATTGAAGGAATAGAATATAGAACAGGATATGCATTTGTTCAGGCTGTCCACTAGATCTCCATGGTAGCAAGATTTCTCTCCCTCTTTTGGTTATTGTTCTCTTTAGTGGGACATACAAGGGCTCCGTATGAGAATTTATAGAATAAGCTTTTGTCTAAGACAAAAACTTTTAGTTACGGACTTACAAGGTTGTAAAGCCTGCTTTGCTTAGTACTAGCTATACTTCCTAGCAACTTTCTCTCCTTTCTGAGGACTAGACACCTGTTTTATTTCCTTTATTCAATGCTAACCATTTGGATTTTGTCAAAGCCCAATCTAAGGATTCCTTTTATCCCTCTTCAGCCATAGAGCCAGCTCCTCCCCAAGTTTTCTTTTCCACTTTCCTCCTAATAGACATAAAACTAAAATTGAAACCAGCCTCAGAACTGTTTCTGTTCGTTATGACTAAGGGCTACCTGGCCAACCCCCAACTGCCATCAAGCAGTGGTGATAGCAGGTCCCTTTATCATATCTTCATTCTTAGGTCACCTCAAATTCTCTTTCTGAATATTTTATTTATATAGAAAATAATTATATCTAAATTTTACAATCTGGCTTTCCTAAAGATCCCTGTATAGAACTTTTTCAAAGAAATCAAAAGAAAAGGAACCAGAATCATTTTATTAGCTGCTAAGCCAGAAAGACACCTTGAAGGAAAAGTTTTCTATGAAGCCACCTTCAAAGCATCCTTTCTGTTGGTTCACTAAAGCATCAAGATGAAGGTTGAGCATTCCCAGATGAGTTCCTGTCCACAATTTTTATGATCTACGCTAAGAAGATCTACAAGTGTTCCTATCCACCTTTCAAACATGTCATCTATGACCTTGAGATAAATAGGCACTAAACTATGACTGCCATTTTTCCTTCTACTATGACCTTAAACTAAGCATGCTTAAAATACAATTCTTAACTGAATATGTTCAGAGGGGTGATTGCCCTTGAAGTGCTTACCTGTATGCACAATTATATCCTCCCTGAATAAAACCTTATACCTGCTCCAAAGGTACCACTTTAAGAATAACTTTACTTACATGATGCAAGTAATAGATCATTCTTCATCCTTCAAAATGTACTTTGCTCTGATTGCTTTGGCTTTTTTACTCATTGAGATAGAAATCTGTTGCATTTGGTAATTTCTTTTTCGTTTAAGCTATTGGAAAATATGTCAATACAACAAAATTGCTTTGGACGTGGACAAAGAGGATGGTTTTTCTTTAATACCTTACTTAGGTATTGTTATTATCAAGAAAAAAGAGACAGTTGATAGAACAGACACATCATTTTACAGATACAGACAATAAAGTCAGAAAGATTTAATTGCTGAGGATAATATAATGACTAAGTACAAAGTTAAAATTTCCCAGCATAGCTACCTTCTTCCATCCTCTGATTCTGTCCAACAGCTTTATGTAGTATGAGGTTTCTGTTCTGGACTTTTGGGCCTAGCCTCAAGGTTTAGGCCCACAGACCCACAGACCCGTAGACCCACAGAGACACACAGATGCTTGCAGTAGTTTTAGGCTAATCTGCCTAAGGCCCAGGCACATAACTTGCTAACTCTTTACCCTTAATCTAACCCATGACTCTTATTCTCTTCAGCCATGGGGCTGGGTACCTTTCCTCAGAGCAGCATAGTTGTCCTCTGCTTCTTCTGGCTTCTCTCTGGCATTCTGCTCTGTGCTTCCTTTTCTCAGAGTTTTCCTAGTCTGATAGCCCCGCTCACACTTCCTGCCTGCCTTTGGCCAATCAGCGCTTTTTATTAAACCTGTAGATGTGACAATGTAACAACATAATCTCCTACAGCTTTACATTTGCATATGAAGAATGTACCATTTATGACCAAGCCAGCTGTTCCTTACCTTATTCCTGAGAAGCACACTCATTAAAATGCATTTTAAAGTAATAGGGCAGTGTTTCCCAACCTTCTTAATGCTGCAACCCTTTAATACAGTTTCTCATGTTGCAGTGATCCCCAACCATAAAGTTATTTCATATTGTTATGAATTGTAATGCAAATATCTCTTAGGCAGGATTTCTGTTATGCAACCTCCAAAGGAGTTACAACCCATCCACTGTAATAGGGGAAAGGAATAAAAAGATCTGAGCAATTTAAAAGACTCTCTAATTTCCTTCCCTGATTTCCAGTCTTAAGACTAAAGCAACTCTTTTAGTTACTCCTGTGGATAGCCTGTAGGAGAAAGAATAGCTTTTAAATGCTGCAAATTGTTCAAGTATTTTTTTTAATCAAGAATCATTTTTCATGAATAGTTCTCAACAGTGTCAACAGTAGGCAATATATAACACAGTTGCTCAAGTTGAGAGGACAGCAAGTACTCAAAGCGGCAATAATTTGCTCCAGAGCACTTGTTGCTGAGGCTCCCATGGGCGTCCTCTGTCTTTCCAAGGCAGTCTTAGGGATTTGTAGATCAGCGCCATGATGACATGTTGGAGGGATCATCAAGGACTGTGGTAGCAAATATGACAGTTTATTTTATTTTCCATTTCTTATCCCTGAGCTCTAGGGTGGCACTTAATGAGAAAGATTCATCATAAGTACAGACAGACCTGGACATAGCATTTGGATTTGCCTACTCAGGCCATTGGCCCCACATTAAAGAGCTTCAGCAGTATAGAATTTTGCAAAAACAGATGGATGAACATGGGCACAATTGTTTTACATGGAGATGAATGTTTGCAATGTTGTTAGGTTGGCAGCTGGCTACCCAGTTGATGAATTTGTAAATAACTTTATGAAGAGTAACTTTTCAAAAGATGTTAAATCTCTCTCAAAATAGGAGTCTAGAGATGGGTGGTTCTGCTTGTGCTAACCACACTTTAGTGATGTACACCAGCCCCCCATATTATATCTCAAAATTTTTTACCCACATGCTGCTTGCCACATGATACAAAATACATGACTCTACCAGATTTTACACCAAAATGAAAGTCCTTACAGTCAATTTATCCATTTTATTTTTATTTATTATGAAGAAAAAAAAGTGTCAAAGAAATTCTTGTAGATTTTCACATTGATCAAAGTGTGTTACCAGCCATAGATATACAGAATATTGTGTTTCTTTCAAGAGACAATGGTACTGTCATATTTAGCTGAGGCTATTGACCATCACTTGGGGAGGAACACAGCTGTCATTCTAACAAAACTGAAATTTATTAAAGGATAAGATGTGAATTAATGCCAAGTAGGGAACCAATAAAGGAAATCACAAATACAGACCAGAATTGACCTTTCCAGACAGGAAAGGCTTCTTCTTTTTATATGAATATAAGCAACTATGTATTTCTGCATTTCTAACCTCTCTGGAACAATAGCATGTGCTTATCATCTGATGCTGTTCTAAATCACCAGTTCTGAATTTCTAATTTTCCAGCCATAGTCACCTTCTTCCTTCATCATCATCTCCTGTCCAGTAGCTTTAGCTTCTACAGCTTGCAGGAGTCGGTCCTCTCCTTCTGCCATGGAGGCTCCCAGGATCAAGCTCATTAGATTTGGTTGAAGGCAGGTGCCTTTACATGCCTTCACTTGAGAAGTTGGGCTATGCCATTCTCTGCAATGGCATTCTCATTTAGCAGTGGGTTATAGGAGAGGGCCTAGTGTGCAGTGTTGCATCAAGTGTCAGCTTTAATGATGTTATTATGGTTTGAATGTAAAATACCCCCTTAGGGTTGTGTATTGAAATCTTTGTCCTCAGCTAGTTAAACTGTTTAGAGAGATACTGGAGATTTTAAGAATTTGGCCCTAGCTTGAGAAAGTAAGCTCCTGAGAGGTATGCTTTTGAAGGTTATAGCTGATTCCAGTTCCTTCCTCTCTTCCATCTCTGCTTTCTGTCTACTATTGAAAGGATTACTTCCTGTTTAATTTGCATTCAACTGATGGTGCCCCAGGGAGGAAAAGATTTATTTGTCTTACATTTCCATATCATTGTTCATCAAGGACAGAAGTCAGGGCAGTAACTTAAGTAGGGCAGGAAGCTGGAGGAAGGAATTGAAACCAAGACCATAGGGGTCTGCTACTTAATGGCTTGTTCCTACTGACTCACTCTTGTTTTTAAATTTTATTTTTATGTTTATTAATGTTTTGCCTACATGTATGTCTATGTACCATGTGTATACTCAGTGATGGAAGAGACCAGAAGAAGGTATCAAATCCTCTGGGACTGGAGTTACAGATGCTGTAGAAGTATTTATTTGTAATATATAAAGGGTTAATATTTATTGAGGGGTATATGAACATTCATGATTCAAATAGAACCTTAAGACAACTCTTCAAAAATAAAATGTTTAATAATTAAAAAAAAATCAATCTACTCTCCAAAAACAAAACCAAATTAAAATGAAAGTCAATGTTTCCCGCATCTCAGTCGATTCTAGCCATGCCCTGTAAGGGTCCTGATTCTCAAGAGCTACTAAGGTTTCCCTAAATAATGCCTAAATCCCACTACATTAGATAGTTGTGAATTTCATGTAAATGTTGGAAATTATTAAATTTTGGGTCCTCTGGAAGAATAGTAAGTGCTTTATTAGTTAAGCCTCTTTACAGCCCATACATTTGCCTTCTTATGCACCCCAGGGCCATCTGCCCAGGGATAGCACTTCCTACACTGGGCTTGGCCCTTCCATATGAATTATCAGTTAAAAATATGTCTGACAGGCTTATTTACAGGCCAATCTGATGGGGGCATTTTCTTAATTGAGGTTCATTCTTAAATAACTCAAGATTGTTTTAAGTTGATTTGCTAAAACTTAATCAACACACCTTCTTTGACAGATGCTTCCAAAACTATTTTCTGCCTTCCTATGGTTCCAGAATCAATGGAGTTGAGGACTATGGACTGACTGTTCTGAATTCATGGGCCAAAATAAATCTTTCCAAAATAGGCATTGTTTTTGCCAGATATTTTGTCACAGTGACACAAAGTTCAACTTACCCAATTGTAGTCAGTTATTTGAGGGATTTTGCATGACTGGTGAATTCAGATATTCAAGCAAGTGATGTAAAAAGAATTGTAGTGACAGTGAGATGGCTCAGCATGTCAAAGCATGCTGCCAACCGTGCCTAATGAGTTTGATGCTAGGAACCCACAGGATAGAAGGAGAGAACTGACTCCCATAAGCTGTTTTCTTACTATATCCAAAGGAAATAGACAATTATTTTTAGCAAGTGTTCTGCTCTGTTAATTTTTCTACTAGGAAAAAAGTATATAAAAACATAGACTTCATGTTGAAATAAAATGTCTAGGATGACTATATGCCTACTCTAAGAAACTAAATAACTACAACACATTATCACAACCACATTTTAAGACCAAACCTGTACACACAGAGTTATAAATATTTGTTATAAAGTGTTGAATAACAAAAATTGCAAAATACTACAGATGAAGTCATGTTTAAGAATCACCTTTCTGTAACTGCTTTTTTTTATTCACTTGAGTACACTGAGGTTCATAGAGATTGTTTGGTTTGTTTGAAGTTACTTAGTTACCTAGTTTAAAAAAAATCTTTCGTGGAAATCAATTGAATCTGAGAGGTATTCTGAAAGAGCAAAGGAATGAGATTTTGGGAAAAGGGTGACAGTGAAGGCTGCAAATATGATGAGGAGCAAATATAATAAATACAGATATGAAGAACCATAAATGAGTAGTTTATGACTTTCATGTTGAGATAACTTAGGAATGCTGAATCCCATGGGTGTAGCTTGGATTGAAGATTAAGTGTTACAAACAGGGAAAGTCACAAACAGGGTTACTTTGTTAGAAATCTTCTGAAGCTCACTTTTTTAGACAGTGGGAATTGAGTCATTATTGGACCTCAGATTCCATATTTGGGCACTTTCTGTGTGTTTTACAAGTGTTTCATGCAAGAAACCATACTACATGTCTTTGGTGGAATCTTAACAATAATTCAGTGAGATAAGTTTTATAACTCCTTTTTGGCAAGTGAGAAAACTGATGATTAAAAGGTATTTTAATTAGAATTCTTACTGCTATTGCAAGATACTGAAAAAAAAAAAAGCCTAAAATAAGGAAATCATCAAAGGCTCTTGGTTTCAGTACACAGTTGCTGGCTTCATTGTTTTGGGACTATGTTAGAGCAGAAGATCATGGCAGAGCAAAATTGCCCTCTTCATGGTGGAGACAGGTGGGGAGAAAGGAAGAAAATATATTATACCTCTAATTTCTCTAGTTCTGTATTATGTATCCATCAGATACTTAAAAAGATGTGTCATGGCTTAAGAATGCTGCAATGACATTCATTTAATAATGGTACATGGGAGGACTAGTGTGCAGTGAACATTAATACTTAGTGATGTTATGGTTTGAATGTTAAAGGTCGTCCAGGGCCATAGATTGAAATTTTGGCCTCTAGCTAGTGACACCAATGCTCAAACGTTTAGTAGTTTGGGCAGAGTTGGAGAAAGTAGGTCACTGAGAGATCTACTACTAGCTTGAATTTAGCTTGGCTCTATTTAACCATAACTGAAATGGATTCTTAGTGATTACATGGTTGAAAATTAAACAGTACTTCCCTAGGAAACTCCTTGGAGCATCCTCCCCAACTTCCTCCATTTTGAAGTAGTCCTTCAAATGACTTGATTCTTTCTGATCCTTGAGCTTGCAATGGTGACATTAGGTCTTCATGAGATGTTCTTAAAATATCTTTGTTTTTCTCATGCAAAGTGTGTGACTTACTTCAAACATTTTTTTAAATTACATTTTACTCATTTGTTTTTGGAGGGTCCAGGTGATGTATGCATGTGGAGATCAGAGGACAAATTGGGAGAGTAAGTTCTCTGATATAAATAGTCTGGCTTGATGACAAATATCTCTACCTTGTGAGCCATTTCACTGGCCTGGCTTCTTTTAAATGCTAATGTCTTTAGAAACTCTCTTTCTTAGCTCCCATTTTACACAGAATTTTCTGCAAGAAACTGCAAGGGTCTTAAGACATTTTGCTCTGATTTTCACTATTAAATCTCACTGTGAACTTGGCCAGAAGCAACTAGCAACCATTATGGCACAGCTGAAATGTCAATTTGAGACTTCCTCTGCCAGATTATCTCATCAAGTTTAAGATCAGATTCCTACACTGTCTTGAGATAGGGACAAAATGTATGCGAGTTCTTTGTCAGAATGAAATACAAGAGCTGGATAGATAGCTCAGCCTGTGCAGTGAGTATTGCACAAGCATGTGGACTTGAGTTCAATTCCAGAGGCTATGGTAAAGCTGGGCACACAGTGCATACCTGTAATCTAGAATTAGTGAGGCAGTCATAAGCAGATGACAAGGGTTTGCTAGCCAGTCAATGAAGCCAAATTGATGAGTTCGAGGTTCAGTAAGAGACCCTATAACAACTGAGGAAGACACCCAATATCATTATTTGGCATACCACACACACAGACACACACACACACACACACACACAGAGAGAGAGAGAGAGAGAGAGAGAGAGAGAGAGAGAGAGAGAGAGAGAGAGAGAGAGAGAGAGGGAGAGGGAGAGGGAGAGGGAGAGAGAGGGAGAGAGAGAGCGCTACTCACTCACTCACTCACTCACTCACTCACTCACTCACTCACTCACTCACTCACTCTCAGAGAGAGAACACATGAAGAATGTCAAGTCTAAATTCCAATAAAGCACTTGCTTCTTTTTGAACTTCATGGCCCCATTTGACTATGAGCATAATCTTTATTCTATAAGAACTAATCTTTCAGGTTCCTACCAGTTTCAAAGTCTTCTGAACATCCTGGTCATGTTTGCTTATAGCAACAATATTATTTCTCTGGTACCAATGTCACCACACTGTCATTGGTGTGTCAAAATATCTGATATAACTTCTTATAAGTAGAAAATATTTATTTTGACTCACTATTTCAGTATTTGATCTATACTTGGGCAGCTCTGTTGTTACTAGAGTGGACAGAACATTGTGCCTGGGAGGAGCATACAGAAAGTATAGAGAGAGATAGAGAGGTATCTAGGAGAAGATATAACATCTAAGGACAAGCTTCTGTTGTGCCTGTATCGACGGACCCCCAAAGACCACCAGGGAGCTGGATTTGATATAAACACATGAGGGTCTGTTTATTGCTTTGGATAGGTTCAGATGAACATGGGTCAAACCCTTTGTTCTGCCACAGTGTGGGTGGGTTGTCGGGGTATGTAGGTGGGGTTTGGGTGGAGGGTGGTGGTGTGTTTTGGCCAAGAGTCCAGAGTTGAGTGGTTTTTAAAGAAGAGCATAGGTAAGTGAGGTGCTGCACTCTTGGCATTCCAGGATTGGGCAAAGGGGTAGGGAATTCAGCTACACTTTTGGTGTGAACCCAAACCCTGAATATGCTGGCTGAACTTTCAGTGCCAACCTAACTTTTGAATCTATTGGCTGAGATTCTTTCCAGACTCAGACCTATGCCTGCCTTGCCCTTGGGCATTAAATGCTCTTTTCCTCAAATAATTTTGTAAAGATAAATCTATGCCTTTACACTTCTCCCCCCACCCCATGACCTACTTCTTCTAGGTAAGCCTCACTTCTAGGGCTTCTAAAACAGAAATGTCAGTAGTTTAATATCAAATAAAATGTTTCTTTAAAGTAGATTTTATATATGAATCATAACAAAAAGTACTTAAGCTGCCCAAATCCACACTATCAGAAAGTAGTAAATCTGCATTTGGGATCCAAGTATTGATCTGCCTCTGAATTCTGTGTTTTTGTCATTGTTTTGGTTTTGAGAGGCTGTTATGTAGCAAAGGCTTGTCTCAAATTACTATATCGTCAAGGCTGGCCTTGAACTTGTGATCTTTTTTGTCACCACTTCAGAAACATTGATGATATAGATGTATCAACAGGCCTGACTTCAGCTCATAATTTTTTTGCATCACTGTTTCTGAGTCCTGACAGTCCCCCTGGGAGAGGATAAGAAGACTCAGAGTCAACAACACAGACCCTGGATGTCAGGCAAAAAGCAGAGTGCAGACTCATTTATTCAGCAGTGGGGAGAGCCTTATATACCTGCCTCCAAACACCCTGGCTATCCCATATTGGCTGGGCATGATCAGGATTTCTGACAGTGTCTGTTGCTAGTCAGACTCAGCACAATCAGCAACTCTGGGCAGAACACTTTGCTAGGCCCTCAGGCAGAATCCAGTTTAGCTCATAAGGAATTGAATTATGTTCACGTCTTGGCAACTGATTTGAGGCAATTTTCTCAACTCTATGGGCATGTTTTACTATATATCACTATAGTGTATTCCTTATATTCAAAAGCCAGACTCCTCTGAAACCTTAGCGAATGATAAAATTTGGAGCACTTAGGTGGTCATCTATTATAGAACTACTCAGTGAGTGCTTCCCTCACTGACAGCAACACCACCATTGAAAAGATTGTTACAAACACAATATCTTGGATTCCACAGCCATTGAATATGTCACTGGCTTAGGAAGCTGTGTTTTAGCAAGTCTCCTAGATTCTTAGGTGCAATTCTTGAATGTTTTTAACTAAAGTAGTATTATGTCACTACACCTGCTCCCTTTCCTCCCTCCATCTTCTCCAAGATACCCCCCATTGTATTTCTTCCATGCCTCTTACTCTCAAATTGATAGCCTGTTTTTCTTTGAATATATATTGCTACAGCTAACAGATATATTTGAATATATATTGCTGCATTATATACATATATGATATTGCTCCAGATATATCAATGGACATGTTAAGGCATAAGGGGAAATTTTTCACAAGATTCTCATCCCTAGATAAAGAACTATAGGCAACTAGTTGGTACAGGGAGGAAAGGAGACTTAGCCTCTCCCAAGGATGAACCACTTTATTGGTTGTCCAATGCAAAGTGGTCATCCTTGAAACCATATACATATTAAAATCAAAATAGACTCAACAAGTTATATTGTGTATACTTAGGTCCTTTTAATTGATAACTTTGTTCATTGACAATTTCATATATGTTTATAATGCATTCTGATCAGTCTCCTCATATCCTTTCTAATCTCACCTCCAATCAGTTTCTCTTCTTTACTGCAAATCTCTTTGCAATATTCATTTTTTGCTTGTTTTGTGTCCTGCAGAGTTTAACTAGGATTGCCAGTATGACTCTGTGTTTGGAGCTATTCCTTAGAGCCTCATGAATAAACACACAAGTGGATATCATGCCTCCTTCTTTCCCAGAACCTGTCATTTGCTAAAAGTTCATCAGTAAATATTAAGGCCCCTTGAGCCCTTTTTCCCTCTGTGTTGGGTGATTCTGACTAAGCCCTGTAGTCACAAAAAATTCAGAAACACTTACATAAGGACAGATTTTAGCTTCACTCCTTTATTTTTATAAGAGAGGGAACTGGATTCTAATCACTTAACCATGATTATAGTGCCAAATTCCAGATTCCTAGTCCAGCTCACTGTCTGTGGTTTTCTTCATTAACCTCCAACACCCTGGGTAGTGTTTGGAGGACCTCTAGTCTGACTCAGCATATTTGAAGGTCACTGTCTCCCTTCTACTAACATTTGTCTTGCACTAAAAGCTGTCTCTCCATACTGAGGCAATCATTTAACCTTCCTTTTCTTCCTCCTCCCGCTTCTTCTTTTTCATATTATATTTAAATGTTTTGCGGTAATTTACTATTTTATGGCAATATTTTTAAACACTGACCTTTTATAATCATTTGGAAAACTTAAAAAAATACATAGATGTTGGAGTGTCCTACCCAGGTACCATGATGTCATTAATTTGGCCTTAGGTCAGGGCATCTAGAATTTTCAAAAATTTCCCCAGTGACTGCAATGTAAAACCATATATTAAGAACTACCTTTTTGTAGGAGTCTCACAATTACCTGAGGATATATGTGTGGTAATTGTCTTGATCTGCTTTAAGTTCAGGCTCTGAGTCATCTAGTGACACTGGATCCTGACTGGGTGACCAGTATCTCTAGTGAGTCTTTTTAGTCTGTGGTCCACAAAAATGAAGTAAAACCTGTTTTTTCTTTCTGGCTTTCAGTGTTTTGTTAGTTCTTGTTTCTTGACGTGAGAAAGAAATAGAAACAATAGTGAAATGGTATTGGACCAACTGTTTACAACTAAAATTCCCTGCAGACTTCCTTTAATGACTGGAGAATAATCATTGCTCCAGCAGCTTGCCTCCCGTTCCTCATTGCCTAGCATAATAGTATTTAGGGAGCATCAGGAAAACCAGATGGAACTTGCTCATTCTGCACCATCACACATGTCCCATTTGGAGACTAATTACGAAAATAACAAACCTGGCCACATTGGCTGGAGGGCTCCCCACTGGGGTTTGTAAATTTGGAGATTTTCCTGCATACAGCATATTGATAGGCAATGTCCCATTGTTACTTCCTCTTTCTGAGTAATCTAATGATTGTATAACATGATGCTTGATGCTTCCTCTTGCTTTCCTGATGACTGTCTTTCAAACTTCCTATAGTTCCTTTATTCTACTTTTTATCACCCTTTCCTAAGATCCTCTGTAGTAACCAGCCTCTGTAGTTCAGAGGCAACAACATCAGCTTCAGCATCATCTAGCAATTGTTAGAAATGGAGAACCCCAGTCCTACTCTAACCTTAACAGATTTAGAATCTTCATTTTATATATATATTGTTCCAAGCTTCTGTTTTCTCTGTGCCCTATGTAAATATACACCCACTAAAGAGATTTCATGAAAGGCCTAGCTTCTAAGTAACCAGAAGAACTCCAAGTGGAATATAGATAGCCCCAGAGACAGTAAAGGTGCAAATCCAACCACATACAAATATTGTTTGCATATAAAACTTTTGTTGACATTTTAAAACAAAATTATTTAGATTGGTAATTTTAAAAGGTACATTTATAATGGAGAATAGGATACTATTATACTTTGCCCTGGTACCCCCTGGAAACTCAGAATTGTCTTTTCTCTGTCTTGTACACCTATCACGTGTTGGTATCTCTGTTACTGGTACTGTACCTAAGAGACACATCTTTGAAGCTACTACATTCCTCAGTACCATAGGGAGGGGGTACACATCCTAACTACTTGTAATAACCCTGCTTTGTGGGTGAAAGGAGGCTATAGTATTATTTCTAAGGGTTGACACAAAAAGGTGTAAGTAGGAGCCTAGCGTAAGGGCATACACCTTTAATCCCAGCACTCCAGAGGGAAGGATAGGCAAATCTCTGTGAGTTTGAGACCTTCCTGGTCTATATTGTGAGTTTGTGCCTGCCAAGACTACATGGTGAGACTGTGTGTCAAAAGCGAAAATGTGTAAGTAGGAAATGAAGAATTTCATGCTATCAATTTTCTGTTTCCTGGCCTTAAAGTTTAAGATGAAGTTCTTGCTATACCTCTATAATAAAATCAGAACTTATCAATTTGATTGGTTTCCTAAGTGGACTATGAAAAGAATTTTCTAGAGAGCTGCTAAAGAACTCTAAAGCACTAACTTTTGTACCTGTCTGCAAAAGTTGTCAGTTTCCTTTTGTTTGTACAGAAACCAAGGATGTAGTAGCGACAGCTGGGGGTGAGTTCTGGGGGCTGGGGAGATGGTTTAGCAATCAGTTAAGAGAACTGGTTACTATTCCAGAGTACCAGGCTTTAATTTTCAGCACCCTTATGGCAGCTTGCAGCTGTCTGTAACTCCAGTCCCAGGGGGATCCTATCCCTATTTTGACCCCCTTAGGCACTGCATGCATGTTTCATCATAGACATATACATTCAGGCACACACTCATATGCATAAAATTAAAAATAAAATATTTTAAAGTGTAAAGCATGACTTACGTTATTTAAGCATACAGTCTCAACAAGCCTTTTAGTATCAGGGAGTTTTAAGAATTCATAGATATCTTGAGAAGCCTGTACTTTTCAAGCCTTAATGTGAGTTCATGGCACCTTGTAATCTTGCTAAAATTCTGTTTCTGGTTCTGTGGATTTTGGACTGGGGCCTGGGAAGCTATATTTCTAGAGGTTGTTGTGTGATAGGAAGACTTCTGGACCAAGGACAATACTTTGAGGGACAGATGCATCTGAGATCTTAGATGTTTTCAGTGAGCTTTGATAGTGCCCAAGGACAGAAACCTCTGTTGTGTGCCTTAAATAGGGGCATCATTATTAGTTTTGTCTGAGAAGATTTAAACTGGTAGGTAGCAGAGTTGATACGTTTCTGTGGAGGATGGAGATAGAAGTAGAGGAAGTGATGGTTTTGTATTCATGCTGTTCTTGTTAACGTTGTTTGTGGAGGAAAGATAACAGCCTGAGGCACTCTAAAATAACTCAAGTTGGGATGGATGAGAATGTGTGCTGTACAAAACTTTGCAGGAAGCCCTAAAGGGAATTTTCTTAAATTCTCATGAATTAAGAGCTATGGGGACCAGTCACCTTTCTCTAAATTCCTTTGCACATAATTGTTTCTGCTGATACTACCTCAACCTCCTTTCACTCTGTTTGAGGTGGCTTACTCAGTCTGTTTCTGCCATAGCTCCTGCATGTTTGTGCTAAGTCTCAGCTGTGCATGGGTCCATCTCTACCACCTGACCTGCTGTTGGCATCAACTGTGATTGCTGACAGCTTCATTTCATTTAGAATATGCATTTCAAATTGCCAAAAGAGTAAATTAATAGCATAGGATGCTGTAGCACACTGATAGACCTAGGATTTCACTGCTAGTATCCGAAAATCTCATTATTGCTGATGGGGGAAGGGGCCAATGGTGTTTGATACCCAGACAAAGGAATATAGCTAGCAAAGATGGCTCTTTCATAGGGGCTGTATGCCAGGACAGAGTCTGTGGTGTGGGGCAAGCATCTTGCAGCCTAGTCCATTTTATTCATTTCCTTAATGAAGGTTGTTTCTGTATGGATGTGGTTTATTCATAGCCTTCAGGCAGGACCAAGAAACATAGCATTTGTTTTATTGCTCTTTCATCTGTTCATACTCAGAGGCCAGCTTAATAAGAATATGTTACAGGTTCAGTGAAGGGAATCACTTAACTAATGAAACAGTTTAAAGCAAACCACAGCAGACCTGCTTCTGCATTTTTGAGATATCTTTATTTTAATTTAGCATCGGCAAAGGAGGTTAAAAAATGATTAATCCAAAGTATCAACATAGCATTAAGCCTTCAGTGTTAAGAATACAGGACAAGGCATCAGGCTTGTTTTAGGAGCCATCTGATGAATAGGGAGCTTCTTTGGAGCTTCCTGTCACTTTCTACAATGGAAATGCTTTGTCATTCAGGGATATCTGAGTGTACCCTGAGGGCATCTCCTCAGAGGGAGTGAACATGCTCATTCACCTTGAGTGCTTGAAACAGGAAATGAAGGGATGTTTGAGAAAACAGACACAGGAGAGCACAAAGCCCAGTCCTAAGACCTAAGACTCACCCCCCCACACACACACACTTTTGTTCTGTGCTGTTTTTTCAGTGTGTATGTGTGTGTGTGTGTGTGGGGGGGGTGACACCTTCTTTCTCAATATTCCTTCCCACGTATAGACTTTTAGAGAGAACTATTTTCAGGTATTTTTTTTTTAACTGATCAATAAACTCAAGGGTAGGTCTTGTCTGTTCCCAGAGATAAAGAACTGCATGCATAACTGCTCTCTATCCAGCTGAACAAGCACCAGAGTTCTCTTTGTTTTTCATGGTGTTTCTTTGAGATAAGAAGAACTCGCCCGGACATGATGCATGGCCAGGCAAGGTTTGGAGAGAATATTTTATAAATTCATTCCTTATTTTGAATGGTGAGATGAAAAGAATGGGGGAGGGTACCACACACAGAACAAGCTGATTTTTTTCCTGGCTTCAAAACAGACTGGAGAATAATAATACATGTCCAACTGAGGGAAGATTCAGACAGTTTTCAGTTCTGAATATGAAAAACAATTAGGAAAATTGTAGCAATTTAGTAATTCAGTGGCCATTTCCTACCACAAAAAAATGGTCTGTTATGTGGACTGAGAATCAATACAGGACTGGTAAGACCCGTGGCTAAATAGCCAAGGAGCAAGATCTATTCCTAAGAAAATAGAAAGTGGATAAAACCAGCATAGAATCAATTTAGGTTCAAACCCTCTGCGGATCTTAGAAGCCTTCTGAGAAAGAACCAGGGCGGAGGAGCTGATTTTAAATTAACCCTGTAAGACTTTAAACAATAGGATTCAATATAAAATCAGCTGCTGTGACTAAAGAAAAGAGAGTGTTTTCAAATGGCAGATGAACCTGGGGCCTACAACTTAAAGAAATTGAGTTGGAAAACCATTTAGAAGACATATGCCGTTAGGCAAAGGAAAGAACCAAGTCTGGGGGGATGTGTCAGGGATGATACGTAGGAAGATGGGGTTTTCATGAGTAGGAAGAGAAGAGAGATAAACTCAAGACACAAAGACAGGTAACTAGTAAGGAAAATTTGAATAGAAAGCCATAATGTAGTTGTTTCTGGGCAAGTGGAACTGAGGATAGAGTAAAATCTCAGGGAAGCTGAACAACACTTCATCTCTAGGTTCATGAAACCAAGAAACTGTTGTCCATCTCTCATCTCCATCAACAGATAGGAAATTCCCTTTAGGAAGTGCGAGATGTCCCATGCTTTCAAAAATTTCCCCCGTGATAGCTAGTGAAGGATTACTAGAATAGTAACTCAACAAATGTTAATTGGTAAATTAATGAATAGACTGTTTCTTTTTTCCTTAGATATATTTTGAAATGGGTAAGACAAACAAGAACTTGAGATTCTTTTGGACTTAGCCTCTCAAGTGCTTGAATTACAGGATGTGTGCTGCACTTGGGAACTGGTTCCTCTTTAGATAATTATTTTTCTACATAAATCCTAGAGTTGAGGATCCCAGAAACTAGATTGTACTTTGTTTTCCTAATGTTAGGTCAAACAGTGGATTTATGGCTTAGATCATTAGTTTTTTACTTAAAAAGAACTGATTGGTCTAATGACAGATACAGGTAACTGAGATGTTTGTGTCTTTAGGAGAGAGGTCAAAATTTAGTGATACTAGATTCATTCAACCAGGCTAGACTGTACATAACTTTTTCCAGGTCAACCTAACCAGTACTTTTATATTAATATTTGCCTTTGAGGCAGCTTGGTGTCCTCAGAGCAAGTGCCATGTCTATCATGTTTACTGTCTTACTGCCAGCACCTACAATAAGCTTACATGGAATACAATACATGCTTAAGAAATGATCAAGAAAAGAAAGGGAAGAGGGGAGGGATCAAGCAAAGGAGGGTAAAGAAAGGAGGGCTCTGTATATATATTTTCCATCTAAAACTTACTTACTCATTCGTTACTAAATCCTCCTTTCCCCCAACCTCAATTGTTGTGTTAGGCACCAGAGATTCAAAATGATGAAATGTCACAAGGAACTGATCGTTTAGTGAGATACAGAACTAAGACAGCAAGAGGATGTTTCATCATAACAGGAAACCTGATGACAGGAAACAAACCAGAGGAGGCATCCAGTTGGCCCCTGAAGGAAGACAGGTCACAGAGCATAGTGCAAACCAGAGGAGAATATTAACAAGCTGTCTTGTGCTTTGGAGACTTAAGAACATTTGAGTCTTCCCTCATAACCCTAAAACTGATTATGCATAGACTGAACAAAATGTGAAATACCACAAGTTCTTGCATTTCAGCTTTTCTCTGTTCAGAGTCACTTTGGTGTTTAAGTGATTTTTGTCTTGGCACAATTGGGGTTTCCTTTCATTTTTGGAATGCAAGTGGCTGCTCTAAATTTGTCATGCAGTGAGTGGCTTGTTGTAGAGACAGGGCAGTTTAACTGCCTCAAACTAAAGGCCGGATGTCTGGACCAAACCTGTAGCATATATTGTGTCAGGAGTAGCAGCTTTGTTAAGCATGATCCATTAGCATCGCCATTTGTTCTTTTCTTCAGCCAATTCTTGTTCCCATGACAAAGATTAATGATAGAACATGTATGTGGTGGTCTTTGCGTTTTATAACAACCTATCACAGCAAAAGTGTCCATTTTAAGTGTTCTGGAGAGGGTAGATAAACTTGAATCAAAAGGAGGAGAACCAGTGGTAAAACAGGAAGTTTAGTGGGCTAAATTTTTATGTAGAGGATAGCCTTTTTAAGCCCCATGATTTAATGTCTGTTGGGAAAGAGATAGAGGTCCTGCTTTGACTTTAGCTTTTTGATCTTTCTTTATTCAGGTACTGACCCCAGCACAAATTAAATCAATATGCCAGGCAATTCTGGACTCTGGAAAGCAGTATGCTCTGAAAAAGAGAAAACCATTTCCCCTGATGTATTCTTACTATGGAACCGAATACTTGGGTAAGTGGCATATGCCAATAGGCTGGAGAGTCTCTAATGGCAACATTGAGTAAAGAAAGAATGTTTGCAGTTTTGCTGTAATCCAGTGATTCTCAACCTGTGGTTCATGACCCCTTTTGGATCTACCAATCCTTTCATAGGGGTTTCATATCAATATCCTGCATATCAAATATTTACAATATGATTCATAACAGTAACACAATTATAGTTATGATGTACCAACAAAAACAATTTTATAATTGGAGTCACCACAACATGAGAAACTGTATTAGAGGATTGTAACATTAGGAAGGTTGAGAACCACTGCTCTAGATTACCATTATTCATGAACAAGAAATAATTTAAAGCATTTGAAATAAAAAATTGATGTATAATTTACTATCTTCTCAATGTATAAATGATAGTAATGTAAGTATTTTAACATTTATGTTCATGAAAGACTAAAACTTTTATTATAACTCATTTACTTATTTGAGATAGAAGTCTCGATACATTGCCTAGGCTGCCCTTGAACTACTGGGCTCAGATAGATATCCTGTATCAGCTTCCTGAAGGCTATGGGCATATATAATCTTACAAGGCTTAATTTTGTTGATAGTGAACAATTGTCACACGGATTCTAAGTATGTTTTTGAATAAGGGAATAATATCAATTCAGTGTAATTTTTAGTGATAGTAGATTTCTAACATGCAACTGAACTACAGTGACTAGTTTTGAGCTCTGATTCATGTAAGGAAAAAATGAGTTATGTGGGGATATGTTTCAAATTAAATAAAAACCAGTCTGAGATATCAGAGGGATCTACTCACAGTCAGTCTAGGAGGATCAGAAAGTGGAATTCACACCTTTAATCCCAGCACATGGAATATCCAGGAGTGGTGACCTACACCCTTAATCCCAGCAAATCTGAGTTTGAGGTCATTTTAGTTTACAGAGGGAGTTCCAGGCTCCCAGGCAGGCAGTGGTGGTTCCACACCTTTAATCTTAACCTGGATGTGAAACAACTGAGTGAAGACAGTATTTAAAGCAGGCATAGGAAGACAGAGGAGGCAGAAGAAGTCTTGAGGAGTGAGGCTGAGGAAGCTGGAAGACAGCTGGGTGAGATCTGACTGTGGTGTTTCCTCTCTCTAATATCTCAGCCTTTCCCTGAGATCTGGCTCTGTTTCCTTTATTTGTGCAACAGAGTTACTCTCATTTTCAATCCTTAAACTCCTGACCAAGATTTGTAAGGCCCTTTGTAAGATACACTTAAACTGTGTCTCTTTCCTTAGGTTCTTTCTCCTGTAGGTTTCTACACACAAAGTGACCTCTTATCTTTAAACTATTATCTATGTTCCTTTTACCTAGAATGTTTCACTTCCCACAAACCCTTCATCTACTTGTAATACCTAGACTTTAAAACTCAGTGCAAACCTTATGAGATATACTGAGACACGTTCTGTGTCCTTGGGAAAAAGGTAGTTGAAGCCTGTCTTGAGAATCATTAACATGTTTTAGGTATTTTCCCCTGAAGGAAATAGGGTGACGTCATGGCATCATACCCACACTGTTAATGGAGTCCTCACTGTAGCTCATTATAATTTGTGACTCACTTGTTCAACTGCCCTGTCAGGTTTTGTGCACATTCAAGATGGGGATTCATTCATTTAGCTTTGTGATCCTTGGACCTTTGCCAGGGAGGCTGCATTTAATGAGGATACCCGAATGAATGGATGAATGGCTAATGGAGACATTACTGAGAGTTTTCTCAATGAAGTTTTGCATTCTTTTCTGACTCTTTGTAGGATCAGACCTTGAAACAAGATTTTAGTATAGAAATCTATTTGAAATGTGATCTTAGAAAGCATTGCTGGGGGAGTAGAGAAATGAGACAATGAAGAAGAAGAATTTTATTTGTCAAATAATGAGCAGATTTGGATATCAGAGGCCTTGTGTTAGACTTTTGAGTCATTTTGACAAAAATGCCTGATTTAACAACAACTTAAGGGAAGAAAGACATGTTTTGGCTCATGGTTTCAGAAGGTTCATTCTATTGTCATTTGACTAAATTCATTCTGGACCCATAATAGGGAAGAACATCAGGGTAGCAAAAGCATACTAGAGGTTACTCATCTAGTGGTAGATGAAAATCAGTGAGAGGGAAGGGCCTGAAGTCCTTCAAAGGTACATACAGGTAACCTACTTCTAGATAGGCCCCCACATTCTAACATTTCTACAGTCTCCCAAAATAGCACCACTCACCGGAGAACAAACATTTACTATATATTCTGGTGGCAAATATTTCATATTCAAACTGGAATAGGCTCAATCCCACTGGAGACTCTTAGAGGTCATATGGGGTATGCTTACGAATTGTCTTACTCAAAGGCTGAGGAAATTCATGTATTTAACTATGCATTTCCTGATTTATTGCTTGTCTGCTCCAGGAATATTAATTCTGCCTTATCCCTTTATGTTGAGCATATTCCTGTGGCCAGAGAAAAACTCCAGCAAAGTAAGAACTAGTTAAGGTAGCAAGTTGGGAGAGCACAGATACACCTGAGTGGAAAGTTTGTCAGGATCATTTATATTTCTTTCATTGAGTGTTTTTTTTTCTTTTTCCTTTTATTTTTTTAAGAGAACTTGATACTCTGGCCATTGATATGCATATTACAAACCAAATTTCTGGTGAATATGTAAATACTTTCCTGAAAACTCAATCTTTCTTGTAATAATTATTCTCAATGTATGTAATATGTTTTAATATGAGACTAAATAGTACATATACATCATATACAGTCTAAGTTGTATATGTTATATATATATATGTACCTATTTGTGTAAACAATGACTTACTTAAAAAGTTGGTAAATTTGAGCCTGAGTCCAAGTCCACAGGGAGAGGACAAATGTCTAAGCTTGATAATTATTTCTTAGTGTTTTTGTTCCATTCAGGCCTTGATGAGTGGATGAGAATTGCCGAAAATTGGCAAGGAAAAGCTTCTTTAACGAGTCTACAGGTTTTATTGTAGCTACAAGGACTCAAAAAGATATGCCTAGAAATAATGTTCAACAAAATCTCCGGGCAATATCTTGCCCAGTTTAAGTTTTCACATAGACTCATTCACTCATAATACTTCCACTATACATCTCTCATAGAGTACTTCACTTACATTCTAATGTTTTATCAAATATGGCTCACTTTCTGAACAGAATGGAAAGGGCATTTTAAGAGTATGGGCAAACCCATATTCATCTTTGTATCTCCACAGTGAGATAATGTCCAAAACACAAGTATTCATTGTGAAGACTTAAATGAATTGATGCTAAGAGAAAGATTTTTTTTTTCTGATTTGTTTATTCATCTATCATTAGCACCTAAAGCATCTGGTGCACAGTAGATGTTAAGTACTTATATTTGAATGGATTGATGGATCATTAAGATATCTAGACAAAATTGTTTTCAAACACTTTGGGAACATTTTCATAAAATCAAGTATTATATGAAAAACTTAACAGTTTTGTTTAGGGTTTATGATTCATATGGTTTCAGCCATAAATACAAGTCTGCTGTATGACGTGAAGAAAGCAGAGTACAGTGTGCAAATGGATGAGTATAACTATGCTCCGATAAAACTTTATTTACAAACTAATGAGTGAGCCAGATTTGGGCTGCAAGCTATACTTTGCTGGTGGTTTAGTTTTTTTTTTTTTGTTTTTTTTTGTTTTTTTTTTTAAGCAATGTGCTTTTAAATAATACATTAATGTAAAACAAATCTCATGATTTTCTTTTCACTAGATCAAACTACATCCCCTCTCTTGGTGAATAAATGGTGTTTGCTTTGTCTACACAGGGGCAGCTCATGGCCTGTCATCCATTCTTCAGATGCTTCTTTCCTACCATGAGCATCTTAAGCCTTCAGATCGGGAGTTGGTGTGGCAGAGTGTGGACTTCCTCATGGAACAGGAACAGAATTGCAACTGGCCACCTGAGCTTGGAGAGACCATCGAGAGAGAAAATGAACTGGTCCACTGGTGCCATGGTGCTCCAGGTCTCTCACACACTATTGTCTATAAACAGGGCCTTTCACCTAGATGGAGGTTCATTTTTCTGAGAATTGAGGGTATTTCTCATTCTCGGTCATAGCTATCAAGTTGAAATTTTTGAAAACTAAAAAAAAACCACGTTGATCTTTAATGGACTTCTGAAAATTATTCTATAGATTTAAAAAGTATATCTTCATACATCGTATTAAGCAGGCATTCCCCAAAATGTAATGTGAATCACATATGTCATCCAAACTTTTATGGTATCTGAGTTTTAGGGTGGGGAATTAGTATGCTCAGAGTTCTGGGTTTGATTCCCAGAAGATATGCACAAAAAGAATCAGTAGCCCCATATTCAAAAGCAAAAAGAAATGGGTAGAATTCATTTTAATAATTTATAACCCAAATATTATTATTTCAGTATGCTACTAATTAAATATAGAGATGGCTGACCTATGGACAAAGAACACTTTCCTGGAACACAAGGACCTGGGTTCAATCCTGAGCACTAAAGAAATAATGATAGTATACATTCTTTAAAATATTGAAATCTTTAAAATTCAGTGTAAAGTTTAGACTTACATAACATTTCTAATCAAAGGCTGCATTTCAAAATTGTTTTAGCTCCATTTGAAGGCACACATATTCAGCCTGATCATTTATATGGTGGCCCCTCACTTAGTATCATAATAGTTTGTAAATTTCTAATCTCAGGTCCCATCACAACACAGTGAATCACGATGTGTATTTGATCAGTATCCTTATGAAACATGTGTTAATCTTTAAGTTTGAGATGCATAGTTTTGGAATTCTTCAGTTGAGTATTTCTAGTAATAAATAATAAAATGCCTAAAGAAATGTAAATCCATCCTGCAATGAATTCTGAAACTGAGGCTTGAAACTAGACAGGTTTCTTTACCTACCTCTCCCTATCCCACCTTTTTCAAAACCCATTACATTACTAACTAGTCCTTTGAAGAAGGACTAATTTAAAAGAAGTTACATTCAAACAAGTAAATTCAGTTAATTGTCAAAGAGAGTGAACTATCAAATAATCGAGTTTTAAACTTGCTCTTTTATAATTTCATGTGTATATAATGTTTTATAATTATTTTCACCTTCCAAAACTTTGATTATGAATGAATTTAGTTTGGAAAGCTATGATTCAAGAACAGATTGCATCTGATTTACCTTTGTCTTGTTACCTGGTTTTTACTGTCCCAATTCTCCCTTTAACTAATGTTCTTTAATCAAACTAGAGTTCTGCTTTTTTCTTGGTATAGTTTGAGGTGATGAATAATATGTCACTGTCTTGTCATATTTTCTCTGCCAGCAACATTTAACACGGAAGGAATTGCAAAATGTGTATTTTAAAAAGTACCAGGATGTAGTACATTATGTGCAGGCTAACTGCTGCCAGGTGTAATTTGTGCCCATTACTTCTTGCTTTGACCTTTTTTGGTGAATGAAAAAACCTACAGCAGTTATTTCCCATCCTGGAAATCGTGTTTCTTGTTCTGCTCAATACTTCTATTTCTCCTTCCTCTAAATCATCCTCAGCGATGGTCTCTGGATATTCTCCAAGCATTTCAGGATTCTTGAATTTTGAAGATGTCCCACATTAAATATGTAATATTTTAAATAAAAGGACTTGATGTGTTAGTAAAAACCCTTAATAAAGTAGAAAGATAATCTAAAATGAGTAGATAACTGTTACAGTGTGGTTTTCTGGCCTCGGGCGCCAGAGGTCAGACCCACAGACCTGCAGCCTCAGACCTCTTAGCCACCCGCTGCTGTTTAGTCCCCCCAAAATGATTCAGATGCTTATATTAGCTTCATGCTGTTTGGCCTATGGCTCAGGCACATTGCTAGCTAGCTCTTATATCTTAACTCAACCCATTCTCATTAATCTGTCTGCCATGTGGCTTGTGGCTCACTTGTGTTCCTTACATGTTGCTTCTTTGGGCAGCTGGCTCAGTCTGTCTGACTCTGCCCTTCTACCTATGCTGTGATTTCCTCTCCTACTTTTTCTGTGGTGTCTGTCATGGGCCAAAACAGCTCCTTTATTTAAAGATTTATATTCACAGCATACAGAAAGACATTCCCACATCAGATAAGCCTGTTATTGAAGTAGGTGTTTAAATGGCTGTTATTCTACCCTTTCTGGATGCCAACTATTTCAGCAGGTTACAGATTATGATACTGTAGCATAGGACTCATGACATTGGAGGCTTTGTTTATCCTCCTTTATCATTCATTCTAAGTATTTTGAGAAGAGTAACATAAATACATTGCTTCAAAATAAAACAAAAATGTCCATTAAGTCCACATCATCACCAGAGTATCAAAAAGAAAGCAGTTACTAAGAAATACGGTCCATTATTTCTGATAACCCCAACCTTCACCTAAGAGCCATTATAAGACTGGTAATTGCAAGTAAAACACAGTCAAGATCTTGCTGAAATTGACTACAATACATTTCTCCCTAAATCCAACAGGAAATGGCCTAGAAAAATAATTTCATTTGTTTGAGAAAATATTGAGAATAGATTTAGGAACAGCACAGATGGCTTTGGATGACAGACTATTCCTGTGATTAAAAACCTGGCAGGGATAATCTACGATGTGGAACTTCATTCATGCCACCTTATCCATGCCTCAGTGTCCTGTTGGTTTTCTTTCAGCCCACCTCTACAAATGACTGCCATAGTTATTATGTATGAAATATAACTAGTTCTTGACTATAGATTAACAATTCAACTCTGGGGTCTAATTGTAGCTCTAGCACTAACCAGCTAAATGACCTTGAGAAAAGTCACTTTTAAACAAATCTGAAATGAGCATGTGGAAGTGGAATAAAGAATCTCAGTATTTTTTGCCACCATTGACACATTTTTTACATCTGGACCTTTGCCATTCCTAAGGGATATATCTCAGATGCTTTTTTAAACACCCACATTTATAAATACCTACAGTGACATATAGGTTTGTCTCCCTAAATACAATAAAGTATTACAGGAAGACTCATCTAATTCCTTCATAACCTTGATCACTCTGAAATACAGGATGGAAGTCATTTTCAGAATCATTAAAATAAATGCTGTGGCTAAAATAACCTCCCTGCCAGCATCAGGTTACATCATTACTTTGGTAACACTGACAGTGCACTTCCTTTACTTTGTGTAAAACACAGGTGTGAGCAGTTTTAAAAATTCATTCCACAAAGGCTCTTGGGTAGGTGACTTTGAATAAAGAGCAAAGCTTTTGAAGTGAAAGGTGCTAAGTTTTGTGATGACTCAACAAAATTATATATCCGAGCATGAACCTGGTTGGTGATGCTCCAGTATTTTGAAACAGTGTATTCTACCCATCACAAGTCTCTGGAGATCCCACACTTCAAAGATTTAGTCTCCCCAAACCATTTTTATTAAATTACAATCTAATTTCCTGGTTGTATTTGGCAAAGCCATAAACTGTCACTGATCTCTTTTATACCATTGAATACTGTTAGGCTGATTTCCATTACGCCAGAATAGGTGCTAACAAATTTAGAACATTTTCAAGACTCCTACACCCACATCAATCTGTGAATCGAGCTTTAAGGAGAGGACTTTTTACTCTGGCCAGAAACTTAGGATCCATAGCTTACAACTGTCTGGAGCTCATGGCTTGATATAGAAATTAAACATCCTCAATCTATCCTCTTTTCTACATCTCTGCTTTGCTTCCAGTGCTAGCTTCTGCTAGAGCAATCATTCTCAACCTTCCTAAAGCTGTGACCCTATGATATAGTTTCTCATGTTGTGGTGACCCTCAACCATAAAATTATTTTTTGTTGCTACCTCGTAACTGTAATTTTGCTACTGTTATGAATGGTAATATAAATATCTGATATGTGGGATGTCTGATATGTGACCACTCAGAGAGGTCATGACCAACAGTTTGAGAACCACTGTATTAGAATGATAAATGAATTATCACAGGGATAAAAGACATTTGTGGAACTATTTGATAGCAAAACCCACAGCACAGCACAGATGAGGAGAAAAAAGGGAATATGATAAAATTCCCGCCATTTGGTGGTTTGCCTTATACTACGGGAAGCAGGCATAGAAACAGATGGTTTTAATTTGATTATGTATAAGTGTTACATTATATATAGTATGAGATAGGATCCAAGAAAAGAGTTTTCTCATGCTGCCTCCAGATTCAGTGAAGGCTTCCTAAAGAAAGTGATTCTTGAGTTGAGTTGTGCCATGAAAAACAGGAGGCTTCTTCAAAGAATAACAGGCACTCAGAAGCATGTAAACCCCACAGGTATATTGGATTTATGGGAGTTAAAAGCTTCAGAGAATGAAGAAGAAGCTAGCAAACAGAGCAGGATGTTGATCAGAAAGGGCCTTCTGTATAATGCTAAGAGACCTGTATAATAGGGAACTGTTTAGCTTTTTCTTGGGTAAAACACTTCCCACCTAACACTCTTCTCTGTGTGTTTGGGAACAGAACATACTCCTAGGGGAACCTACTAAGCCAGTGGTTGTAGGACAGAAAAACTTAAGAAAAGCCAGAGAAGTGTCTTTAATGGAGACTAGCTGTACTCTGATTCTGAGGGATACTAATAGGTACAAGATATACCAAAATTCTAGTTCTGTCTTGAGGCAATGGAGTAGGCTGTTTGTATCCATCCATGACAGTCAGCTTCAGAGAGCTGAGTACATGATGCAGTTTTCTATTTGCTGTGGGGAAGTCACCAAAGATGGGAATCCAGGAGGTATGTTAGCAGCCAGCTGTTAAAAGAACTCAGACATGAACTACTTGCTGATAAGATAAAAGGGAGCTGAGTCAGGTACCTCATTGATTGCTGCTCATCCTCTAGTACTCAGTTAGATGATGATAGTCTAGTAGGCCTTTCCTACCAGCAGCTTTAGGGCAGGGTTCCATCTGTGTTTGTATTCATAAAACCTATTTTATACCTCAGGATTAAGCTCTAAAAGCCATTAAAGACAGTAGCCTTTTAAAATCAGTGTGTGCCATATCATTCATGCTCAATTGGTATCTAAACAGCCACTGCGTCCTATGAAATTACTTGTTGGCAAGTTTCATTTTCATTTTTCTGCCAACAAAATTAGCTCAGAGGAACCCATCTTTTCTCAAGGGCTTTCCTTACAATACCGTGTAAGAACAATCACATTTATCACATATTCAAAAATCAAAACCAACCAATTCATAATAAAAAGACTTATAATAGTTCCCCTATTACCCACAGTACACAGTCTGAAATGTCCAATGGAAGCTATTATCACATTCATACTCTGAATTCATCCTTCTTCTACCCTCCTGGCCCCTTGGTTAGGATGCTGCCACACTGATCTGGTGGTTAGTCTTAGCCTCTGTGATCTTGGTATCTAATATGAATTCCCTGCTTCATATTGGGCATAGAGTTTTCTATACAACCTACAATCCCCAGAAAATCCCAGCTTCCATTCAAGGCTGACAGTTTCCTTCAGGGCGGTCTCACTTGTCTGATCTCCATCATTTCACTGACAGGACATTCATTGGTCTGCTCTAGTAGCAACATGGACCCATGCCTTATTTCTTGTTAGTCACAGCGCTGAAGAACATATGCCACTGTGAGCATTTATTTTAGATTCCTTAGTGCTAGACTAGCTATGCAATTTGGGAGACCTAGTACAAAATAAAAAAGTACTCGTTTTGAAAAAAATCTATCAAGAATCTCAAGATAGTAACAGCCGAGTATTAAGTCCAGTATGGGACGCTGAGATGTAAGCTGCTGTGCCCTTGGAGCTTGCCTTGCACCATGGCCACCCCATGGGTTCTCTCCAGTTTTTTCTTCTCTAGCAAGTTATATATTGAAAGCAATGAAAGAAAGAGAGAATCTTAGTGGGAGATCTCAAGGTACCTACTCCATTCAAGGCCATTGTTTTCACTCTAAAAATATGATTTGGGAGGCTGCTGTGCCCAAATCCCAGTGCCTCACACTTGCTAGGTGAGCATTCTACCAGTATGCTAGCCTCTTAGCACTTTTCTGCAATCTGCCTGGGGGGGGGGGGGGGATAGGCATAGTTATCTTGGACTGTTAATCTCTTTCCCTTTGGACCACCAGACCTTGCAACTTGAGGAAAATGATTTTAATGAATAGTTGTCATGTCAATTGATTCTGACCTTGTTTCTATAGTGGGTACTACGTTGTTGGTAAGTTTTGAAGGATTGTTTCTTTCCATGGAACACTGACCCCAGGAAGGACTCACTTCAGAGCTGGAGTAGATATCTTATTGAGGTTGTTTGATAACACTGTTATTCTTGGAAAGACTCCTAGTTTTTCTCTTAAGGAAAAGGGTATTGTTATAAATATGTAAGCATTGCAAATTCTGACCTTCTGTGGGGTAATGGATAATATTAATTGATGTGCTTCAATGAAAATGCTTCTCTTTCTCCAGATGCTAACTCCATGATATAGTTAAAACAGCATAAACTAATTACACAGGAAAAAAGCCCACTCTTATCTAGAACAGCCTATAGTCTTGCCAAATGTATAGTGCCCAGAAGTCCACTTTTTGGAAATGCAGTTAGGAATGTAAAAAACAGAAGAAAACAAAAAGAAAATGCAGTATTTCCAGCTACATCTTAGACACACTGTGTTAAGAAATGTTGTGATTCATGAGGTGTACACTTTTGAGAAGCTGTAGATTATTAAACCCTGAAAGTCACCTCTTACTGTCTTTGATGTTTTTTACAGGAATTGCTTATCTGTTTGCCAAAGCTTATCTTGTTTCCAAGAAACCACAGTACCTGGACACATGTATACGATGTGGCGAGCTAACGTGGCAGAAAGGCCTGCTGAAGAAGGGGCCAGGAATTTGCCACGGTGTAGCTGGCAGTGCCTATGTCTTCCTTCTGCTGTACCGTCTTACAGGAAACTCCAAATACATCTACCGTGCCCAAAGGTCAGCTGTTTGATGTGCATATTCTTAGGAGTCCTTTTCTTTTGTGAGACAAGGTTTCATATATCTCAGGCCGGCCTTAAATTTGTTATATAATAACCTTGAATTTCTGGTTCTCCCTATTAACATCTTCCAAGTTCTAGAATTACAAGTGTATATACCACTACACCATTTTATATGGCACTAGGGATTAGAGCCAGAGCCTTTTTTGTGCTAGACAAGTCCTCTATGCACTGAGCTATATCCTGAGTTCTAATTTTTGACATCTTAATCTAATTAATTTTCTAAGTAGGTAATATAGCCACTTGGTTTCAGATGTGTAAAAAAGGAACATAGTGACCAGAGCCCCCAGCATTGTCTTTCCTGGAGTTACTGTCTTGTCTTCCCAAGAATGTTCTGTATAAAAGCATTTGGGGGTATATAGCAAGTTTTATTCTTCTTATACAGATGATAGTGCCTTGTTACCTATGCTATATCAATATGTAGATGGCCTCTTCTATCATTTTTGTTAAAAATTCTTACTCAAATAAGAACAGTTTACTCCAGTTGTTCTCAATATTTTAATTATAATTGATACTGCCTTTTACACATGGGTGGATAGATTATCCTTTCTGCCTTCTGTCAAGGAGGAAATCAGCTATGCAGGATGCACAGACATCTTGGATTACTAGTCTTTCACTGTGAACTTCCAGTCCTTGCAACTGAGGGGAAATAATTTCTATTAATAGTTGTCACATCTCTTGTTTCTGTTCTTGCTTCTGTAGTAGATACTACCTTTGTTAGCAACAAAATTCCTAGAAATGGAATTTCAGAGCTAAAGGCTCTCTCTCTCTCTCTCTCTCTCTCTCTCTCTCTCTATATATATATATATATATATATATATACTTATATATATAATATACATTCTAATAATATATATTATCTAATTTGCTGTGCTAAATTAGTCTCTGTAGTTTATTCCCTGGAGCCCTGATAAATATGGAAACCAGATGTAGAACAGGAAACATTGTTTTGAATAGAAATAACTTCATACTGATTAACTCTACACATTGTGCCAGAACACTATGAATGGACTATAAATAAACTGCTAGAAACCTGAGCAGTCCCTTTGAAGGTAGTTGGAAGCTCTGTATAAGTTGTCAGAAGAGGTCTTGTCTTGGTTTTCTATGTAGCACTTACATCTTCTAAGCTAGAAGCCCTCTCACCCACTTATATGATCTGATTCCCTTGTATCTGAATTGTCACTTGGGAGAGGCCAAAGTATAGTCCCTTCTGGTTGTGAGAATTCCTTTTAAAGGTATATACCCAGAATCATATTGGCTATGTGAAATAGTG
The DNA here is from genome assembly GCA_033318265.1 of Phyllotis vaccarum. Lineage (NCBI taxonomy): Eukaryota > Metazoa > Chordata > Mammalia > Rodentia > Cricetidae > Phyllotis > Phyllotis vaccarum. The sequence continues at coordinate 127,365,430 of JARWLC010000013.1, forward strand.
CCCACTTCTCAGGGATATTGGCTGGTTTAAATAGTTAACACATGAAAATTATTTTATTTTTTAAGTTTTATAAACTTTATTATAAAAAAGTACTTGCAAATAAATATAAGAAAATCATTTTAAATAATGCCTTGAGTATAGTGACTTCAATGTAAGCATTAGCTGTTGTTATTACTATAGATTAGAGAGCTTTATTAGTCTGACGTTTTATCTGTGCATATGTGTGTGTGTGTGTGTGTGTGTGTGTGTGTGTGTGTGTGTGTGTGTGATTGTGTACATTTTGATTCTAGGAATTAAACCTAGAGCTCCACATGTGCTAAAGACACTCTTTATCATTAAATTGTACCTTAGCACTCACTATTTTTAATAGTCTCCTATTATTATACATATATAAAAGATACTGTATGTACTATCTTAACTTAAAATTTTGAATGAGTAATTTTAGTTTGAATAGGTTTCTTTCATTGGGTCTTTTTCTTTGTTTTCTTTTTCAAGATAGGGTTTCTCTGTGTAGCAGTCCTGGCTGTTCTGGAACTCGATTTGTAGACCAGGCTGGCCTTGAACTCACTGAAATCTTCCTGCCTCTCAATTGCTGGGATTAAAGGTGTGCACCACTACCTACCCACTTATTTCATTGTTTATGAAGTTAAATAATTATTCAATGAAGTTATACCATAATTAATTCAATCAACCTCTAAGTAATAGAAACTTAATATGTCTTTAATATTTACCAATATAGACAAAATTATCTCAAATATATCTAATATATACATTCAATGTAATCAAGAATCAAAATATGCAATATATGTACAAAATAGTGCAGTATATGTACATTATAGAAGCATTTATGTAGGAAATATTTTTAAATTACCATATACCCTTTTTCGAGTGCTGGAAATAGAACCCAGAGTCTCATTTATGCATGCTAGGTAGGCAAGCAGTCTATCATTGAGAACTCTATCCCCGCCCTAAAATTTTATAATTGAAATCTTCAGGTTTATTAGTGTTTCATAGACTAAAATAAAACCAACTTTATTCTTTCCCTTCTTCCCCTCCCCCCCATTGTTGTGGTTATAGTGCTATAAATATTTTCCTTTACTGCTATTCATTTTTAATGTAAAACTTTTATTTTATTTTATTTGTGTGAAGTTTTGCCTGTATATACATCCGTGCACCACATGTAATCCTGATGCTTTTGGAAACCAGAGGAAAAAAACAGCTTTCCCAGTATTGGAGCGATAGACATTTTAGAGCTGTCGTGTGGGTACTAGAAATCAAATCCTGGTCCTCTGGAAGCCCAGCCAATGTCCTTAACTGATGACCCATCTCTCCAGCTCCCCCTTTTATTTTTCCTCTCTTGTTTTTTATATGAAAGTATAAAGTGTTGTTCCTGTGAAAGTCAACAATTTTAAGATTTTTGTATTTGTATTATTTATAAAATTTAATCTTCAGTAACAAATTAGTACTGATACTTGCACTTTTGTGACTTTATTTTAACATGAAAAAGATTTATTCATCTATAGTTATTTTTCATTGGAACTAGGTTGTTCTGTATCTTTGGTCACTGAAAATAATTTTAACCTAGTACTGTAATTTAAAGTTAATCTTTATCACAAATTGAAATATTATAAGCAGCTGAGCTTGGGGACTTTCTGATGTGACATTTTAATATTTCTATATTTATTGTTTACTTCTAATTTTTCTTTACTACTCAGTTTATTTTTCAACTTGTAATTTAGGACCAATTTGTCATCTTTAAAAATAGTCCTATGCAATTTGGGCGAAATTTTCTGAATTGTAGGTTATTTCCATGAGAAGTATTAGCACTTATAATATCAAGGTTTTCCATTCAAGATCAAGGTATACCTTTCCACTTGCTTAAGTTTAAAAATGACACTAGGCTATTTCTTGATTTTATTAAGTATGTCTTCATAATTCTTCTTAACATTAAGTGTTTTCGTTTGTTTGTTTTCCAGTTTATTACAAATGAATTTTTTCTCAAGAAATCATATTTCCAGGCTATTTATTACTGGTGCTTATTAATTTTTAAAGCATATACATTAGTACAGTTTATCATCAGTTTCTATTTTTCATGTAAATCTACATTGTGCTTTGAAAGTATCTGTTTTCATAAACAGTATCATCATAGAACTTACTGTTCCATTATTGTTCTACCAGTTTTCTATTAGATTTCATAGGATTCTTTTATATACACATGCATTATATGCAAGTAATTACAACTACACCCTCCTTTCTTCTAGGCAGTCATACTCTTTCTAATTTTCAGTTGCATGAATTCCCTACTTCAATGCATCCCCATAACAAGCTTTAATAATAAAAGGGATTGAAGACATCATTGATTTCATGCTGCCAGTACTAGGGAACCTTACATTTTACCACAGTCTTTTATATTTACTTTTTATAATGTATACCATGTTAGAACAACACTCCTGTGCTCAAGGTAATCTAATAGAAATCTACGATGACTGAAGGTAAAGACCAAAGGCTGAGCTTTGAATGGGAGGTCCTACAGCACCTGGATTCCCTTTGCCTTTGATTTCATCTATTCTCTTTATTCTTGTTCCCTCTACTATGTTAAGGTTCTTGTGAAACCTTTAGTATGCCATATATAGTACACTTCAAGCCCTTTTACATATTGTTTCCTTCTATCTATGATTTTTAATTTCTTACCATGTTTCCTAGATCCCTAGCCTGTCTACATTTATCTCCTAGTACCCTCTACCTATAATGTTCATTTTGAACATATATTTCCTAGATCTTTAGGGCAAAAGTCTACATGACCCAGAAAGGTGATCTAGTGATAATGAATACTGTATTCAGTGTTAAAATAAAGTGTATAATATCTTTGATATCAGAATATATGTTATGAATGTACTGGCATTTATGAGCCTTCTCTTTTCTTTGTGTGATAATGTAGACCCATCATGATAGCTGTTTAAGAGGTTCAGACAAGAGGATCACAAATTCAAAACCTTCCTGGGCAACTAGTAAGGCCCTGCCTCCAAACAGTAAAATTGACAGGTGGTGATATGACTCAGTGGTAGGCTGCTTGCTTAGCACACACACATGACACAGTTTTCTAACCTGTCCCACTGAATTATGACTCACTGTTTTTCAGTTGCGTAAAAAGAAAGTTATTAGGACAAAATCTAGGAAAATGGATTACATCTGTTTGACAAGTTTTATCAGAAGTTCTTATACCCTAAAACATCTATTGGAAAAGATGAGGTGAACCTCTCTATTTCCTGGCCTGCTAATCTGAGTGTTCTGAGCTGTAGTTACATCATTTTGAGTTCCAGGGTTTTTCAGGAAATTAAATTGAAATTTCTCACTCACAAGTAGAAAATAGTAAAATGCAGATTTATTTGTTAGTGACCACAAACTCACCCCATGGTTCAACTGAACATGTAGGCCACTTTAGTTGGCTTTCTGGTGGTCATGCATGATGAGAACAGGTTTTCATTTGCTGAAAAACTTGAAAAAGTACTTTAGTGCCACATTCCTGTGATGTTTGTGATTTTTTATATTGTGCTTTAATTGTTGTCAAGACACATTAACACCTTTGCCTTGTCTTGTTTGTCCTCCCAAGGAAAAGGTTCTTGGTTTATTAGTTTTGTTTGTTTTTTTTTAAATTTTCTCTTTTGCTTCCTACTTCATTAATTTCTGCCTTGATTTCCAACTTCCTTTTTCTGTTTCAACTTTTATATCACTTTAAAGTTGTCATATTAATTAATTGGTGTCATTATGACATCTTACGAATGTGTGTCATTATACGTGTTTCTAATTCACTGTCTCCTGTTTGCCCTTTATTTTGCCTACTGTTCATTGGCTGCTGGTTCTCTTCCTCCAGGTAGCTCCCACTCTTGCTTCTTTTTATTTATTGTCTACAGCTTAAAATGTGCAAATGGATGGCCTCTTATTATCAATTAATAATAGTTTATAAATGATGACTTTTTATTAGCTCAATTTTTTATATAAGCATTAGGTTTTTATATGTATTGTACCAATATTGTCCATTCTTGTTGGTTCTAATTACCATTTAGGCTTCTATTTTAACTGAGAATTGTTGAGAAAATTAGTTGGTTAATTTGATTTGGGGAACATTGAGCACGTTTTTGAAACAGTAGTTTTCTGTTTGCTATTGACAGTATTTTTCAGAAATAAGCAATGTCATGCATTGCTTAAAATTATTTTTGAATGATTTTTATTATTACTTTTACATTCTGACCATAATTTTCCCTTCCTCTTCTCTTCTCAGTCCCTTCCCCCACCTCCCTTAGCCACCTCCTATCCACTCCTCCTCTGTTTCTATTCATAAAAGAGGCCTCCCATTGATATCAACCAAACTTGGCATGTCAAATTGCCATAAGACTAGGCACCTCCCCTCATATTAAGGTTGGGAAAGGTGACCCAGTATGGGGAAGAGGAACTCAAAAGCTGGCAAAAGAGTCAGGATAAAAGGAATATTCTCATATTTTTATATCAACCACTTTTGTTATAGATAGTGAAAAATACATTTTATATCCCTCAGTGCTTAAAAATGAATTAAACCACTACTGGATAGTGTGCTCTTTACCGTGCTAATGAAGAATGCATGTTACTGTACCTTAAGTTTGGGTTGGCCTTTTCCCTCCCTCCCTCCCTCCCTCCCTCCCTTCCTCCCTCCCTCCCTCCTTCCCTCCCTCCCATCCTCCCTCACTCCATTCCTTGTCGTTCTGTCTCTTTTTTTTAAACTGATATGATGCTGGGCCCAATGATGGAGCATGCCCAAGGTTCCAGCTTTAATGCCAAGCATCTAAAAAAGATAAAAGATCAAATACACTAATTGTGCTTTTCTATCGTTGAGATCTTTTAGAATTTTATATATTATGTTTTATACATTTGAACACAATTCCAAGATATCCAGACTACCAAATAAGTCATAGCACTCAAAAGATGAAGGCTCCCTAAAATTCATCTCAAAATTCCTATTTATCACATACTTAGACATATTGAGTTGATTCTGTTGTTTAGAAGTATAACATCTTACTTAAATAGTTGCATATTTAAGGAAACAGTTAATAGAATATTGGTAACAAATGGGATTGCAATTTATTTCCTCCTTATTTATTTTAAGTAGCCTGCAGTAATTCCAAGGGCCCTCCAGAAGATCAAATAACTAATTACTCTTTATAGGACTCCTGTGTAGATGCAGTAATCAGAATTTATAACAGTACCAACTCCCAGGCCTCACCAGTGTCAGAAATGGCAATTATTTTTTTTGATGAAAACTGAATAAGATCAGTTCAAAACAGTGACATAGGTGAGAGCATTTGAAGGGCTGAAAACTACCATACTTCTTTCTAATGTTTTAATAATTAATCTAAGGAAGAAAATAAAAGTCAAAGAAGAAATGTTTTTCATTGAAATTTTAGAGATCGGTGACTTGTTTTAAAGGTAAATTGTCCAAACAATAATGCTTCGTAGCTGAATTTCCTATTTGATGTCATCATTATGAAAAGTTGCTTGCATCCTCCCATTCATCTTAATCCTTTGTTGCCCAAAGCAGATTATGTCAAATCCTGCACATTTATTTTCAGCCTCTGCTCTCTGTCACATATAAATGAAACTTAGTTCAGAATAATATGCTTCCAGAAACACAATATGCTTAGATATTTTTTATAGGAACAGTGACAGATAAGTGTGCTTTTGGTTCAAGATAAATAAAAGAAGCATGATTTATGTGGCTTTTCTACTTTTAATTATTGGAGTGTGGAAGGAATAGAATTTTAGAAAACACCAATGTGCTTTGATCTGCGACTTCTAAAACCAGTTAAATTTGTTTTTCAGCAAAATCTATTGCAAAGCATAAACACTTATATAACTGATCTCTTTTTTTTTCCTCCAGAGACTGGAGTTTTCTCAAATTAATTACATGATTTTGAAAAGAAAATGACACTAAAACAGTAACTTCCCAAAAGAAGAAAAGCGTCCTCTGGCTGATAGTATGGACACACTCATATTAAAGCTGTTCATGTTTTCTTTTTCTCTTAGGTTTGCTCAGTTCCTGTTCACTGAAGAATTCAAAGCTGGTTCACGGGTCCTTGAGAGCATATACAGCTTGTATGAAGGCTTCTCTGGCACTGTTTGCTTTCTCATTGATTTGCTACAGCCCAATCAGGCTGAATTCCCTCTCTTTAGTGTCTTTGTTTAAGAGGCCCATCTCCCATTGCACCCTGGCAGAAGTTACCTGAGATTTCCTGAGGCTGTTCTAGGCAATTTTCCACATATTCCACATCCATTAGTATCCCAACCATGAGCCTTCACATTGTTGCCAGAAGGATGAGGTCAGCATGATGAAAAAAGCATGATGCCAGACTGGAGAGAGCCTGGCAAATGAAGATGCTATAACTCATCTCAAAACCACACATTTACTGTTTCAGGGGGAGAGATAGAAAACCCAAGTTCAGAGAGAAAAGCAAAAGAAAAATAATGTGTTTCAGTTCATGGCACTGAAGGCAAAAGTGAACTGGAACTGATGGGAATAGAAAGCCAACTCCTTCAAAACTGAAGAGCAGATTTGACCATCTGTGCATACCCTCCACCCTGAAATTCAAAAGTGAAGACAATCTAAATAATCTAAAATATATAAAATAATTTTGCTGTGTTAAAAACTGTTAGCAGGGATCAAGTGTCAGGATGAGGAACATGTAAAGAAACCTTTGGTTGCCCTAGGCCATTGTTTACTGAAATTCATGTTTTTTACTGAGTGGAGATATTTGCATATGTATGTGGATTTTTAAAAAATTACTATCCTGGGCACATTAAAAACATTGTAACTTATTTTAAACACTAAAATTGGAAGCTTCCTTAGGCCTTAGAAGATAATATCTCTTTCCCTAATTTTTTCCCTATAGCTCAGAAGATTAAAATTCAAGCAGGAAGCAGTGCAGTGTTAGTGACAGCCTAAGCTTAGTAGCTTAGGGGTGTGGCTTGTTAGCATGCACAAAGTCCTAGTTCCATGCCTAGTACCACAAGCAAAAAGGAAGACAGGCAAATTCATAGCTAGCAAAAAAAGTGTTGTTGTTATGTGTTTGTTTCAATTTGAAGTATGACCTGTACGTTGTATATTTTAGTAATTTTTCAAATGCCTTTATCTTTGTAATCTCTATGAAGCTCTTAGGCTGTAAAATATGCTCTCTGTGAAAATTACTCACCTCAAAAATCACGGTGATTACCACAAAAGTAAGTCATCTCTTTATTTCATAGAATACTGTAAAAGACATGAAATAAAATCAAAGTACTTAGAGAAAGAAGGTTACTGCTCAGTTATATCGTATTAGGTTGAGAGTAGAATGAACTCTTTGGCTAGTCATCTTACCTGGCAAAACCCAGGATATGCTAGAGCTTGGCCATCATACCAGTTGATTCTAGTTATCATATTAAGTTTCCTTGAACTATAAACACAAGTTATAAAAAATGCTTCAAGTCAATAGTGGATTGCTGAACACTAATAGAAGCAATGTCACTCCAATACTCAGAATATGAGTTTACGGCAGTCCTTGTATTTAACTACTCAAGTTCAAACATCATATTAGGGGAACAGTTGTGCTGTATAAGGTGTCATTATTTCAGTAGTCATTAGATATTTGAATATGTATATATGTAGGTATATATATGTATATGCTACATTTATTACCATATAAACTGAAGCACTATTTGAACTATAGATAGACTTTGGGAGGAATTAAGTAATACTTCGCTGCCTATAAACATTTGTGTGTGTGCTGGCTTGTGGAGCTGTATGAACTGATGGATTTGTATGGGTTTGTGTTAATGTTTTATGTGTGATCCTATTTTGAAAAAGAGGACCTCTTGTATTCATAAGATTCTTAAAGAATCTTACCAAAGAAAAAATGTCTTTTTATACTTTATGACTCTTTGTACATTTATAATTATCAACACAAGCTAGGACAAAATGATTTTTGCAAAGCATGTACCTTGTTGGTTTATGGTCCCATTTCACACCCTCAGATTTCAACATATAAAATTGGCTTTAATTGCTCATCTGTGAAAATACTGTTGAGCATAAAACTTAATTAGATTCCAGTTCTTTCTTGAGGAGTGCAAGCACCTTTTGGAAAGCATTAAGGAAGATTCTGTGCATAAAATTTTCTTTGGAAAGGCCAGTGACAACCACTTCACCATCTCATTTCAAATGCATTTGGCATGGGCCCTTCAGGCTAAAGATAACAAGCCAGAATGGGGCCTTTTATATTAAAGGAATAAATGCTTTTATTGTGTCTGAGCAGCCACTCAATGTGTGTTAGATGATCTCCCTAAAAGACTTAGAGCTGGGCGAGAGCAAAACAAGGATTCAAAGTCTGGTTTCTCTTTTCAAGTTCATTTGCTCAATATTCCAGATTAGAACTACACAAGTACCGCAGTAAACAAATTACCCCTTCCCTTAAAGGTACCTCGTTAAAAAAAATCTTCCTGCCTCTTCCACCATTCATTATACAGACTTAAGAACCAAAGGACTAGGGAATAATGCAAAGATTTACTTCATCTGTTATATACCTAGGAGCTATAGAAAAACTAGAACTACCTTTTTAATATGTAATAGAGTGACTAACTCTGTGCGGATTATTATTAAGAGGTCACTATTTTTGTATATCATATCTAAAAAGCCGGTATGTTTGGCTTGTGGTCTTTCTGAAGTACCATTTCAGTAAATATGAAACAAGGATACAGTTTTTGGGGGCTGTTAAATCTATCATTGAAACTTTCCATTTTCCTGAAAGAAAAGCACCATTGGTTTGGGAGCATCCTCTTCTATCTTATTTTCCCAAGAAAGGGAGGAAAGACACATATTTTCAACAGGAAAATAAGTGATGTCATTTATTTTATTATTAGCTTCATGTGTAGTAACATTCTTCATGTTAAACCATGCTCCCTCTTGAATGCTACTGTGGTATTTTGTAAAGTTTTATTTTTTTTTTAGTAGCTTTAATTACATGTATGTGTGACTATGTGCATGAGAGTGCTAGTGTCTGTGGATGCCAGAGGTACTATATCTACCCGGAGCTGCAGTAATGGACAGCTCTGAGCCATCTGATGTGAATTCTGGGAATGGAAATCCAACTTGGGTTCCGAGAAAGAGGGGGCGACCCATGCTCTTAACCACTGAGCCATCCATCCAGCTCTTACTGTGGCATTTTCACCACTGTTCAAGCTTTAGAACTATTTAGTGTAGAGGACAAAAGCAGTTCTGAATGCTGAGTGGAGGTGTCAGAGGATACATTGAGAGTCTTAACAATAAGGACTGAAACTGCATTACACTTTGATAGCAATATAGTTTGGAAAGCACTGTAAGTTTGTGACATTAACCCAGTTACATACCTTTCCCTCTACCCATTAACTGTCTATATTGAATTTATCCCATCTCATTACCACTTCTTTTCAGTTTGTAACCTGATATTTAAGGAGAACAGAAGTTTGACAGTGTTTATTTCCCCACTGTGTTTTTCCAGTCAATTGACCATGCTGTTAAGATAATATTCAATTATGACATTTTATTACACAGAGCAGTTTACTTGTCTGTAGTAAATCCCATCTCTTCTGCTGGTGAAATCTTTATCTTTCTTTGAAAATTTAATCAAAGTGTTATGCAAATTAGTTTTTTACAGCTAGCATATATCAGTAATTTCAATACAAGAAATACAAGTTTGGAATTCATAACCAGGCTAAGAAAATATACACAAGTATATAACTCTGCAGTAGAACACTTATCTAGCATGCACACATCCCTAGGCCCTAGGCCCACCATTAGGAACAGAAAGACATAAAAGAAATGATACAGTTAAAAGGAAACAGTAATGACGAGAGGACCATGTTAGGAATCCCAAAGCCTTGTTCTGCTACTTTTTTGGGGCACTGTATATAGTTAGGTGCCTTGTCTTATTCATACAGTTGTCGTACGAGTTATTTGTAGATATGACTTCTTTACTATTTAAAAAAAAAGGCTTTTGTATTTTAAGTTTCTACTATATGCACAGACAATTATGTTCAGTTAATATTTAAAAGTTAAATAAAACAAACACATATCATATGATGATGTAGTGCTTAAGGTTCAGGACACTAAATGGGTAAAATACCTTTATATTCTACCACCAATTCTTAGTGTGGTGTTTCTGCCTCAGAAGCCTCTGACTTAAAAGAATTTCCTACAGGGAAGGGATGGTGCAGCCTAGAAGCTCTGTTTAGTACAAGTATTTCTTTTTCTGATTGAAAAATAAAGGATTTTGGTGCCAATAACTCAAGAAAAGGGCAGCCAGGCCAAAACTATATAGCAAAAATGAATTGAGAAATAGGATAATTTAATTTAGCCCTCAGAGGTGTGTTGTCTATCAGAATAAAATTAAGCTTGTGAGGCCTCCCTTAAATTATTTATGTCTCAGATTAATAGCTGGAATGACTAACCATCAAATTTACCAAAGTCATGTGATCTTAGCATAAATTGGGCTTGGAAAGCAAATGAGAAGGCAGAATCAGAGCTTAAGGGTTGTGTACCAAAGCTCAGCATCTAAAAGTAATTTGTACATGTCCATTTAATGACACTAAGAATGAGTACAGGCTTCCTAATGGTTTTTTGCTTCCTGGACTCTCTCTAATCCTAAACCACCTTCAATTCAGCATGTGTCATTGCCTGTCTCTAACTGTTTCATTCTGATAATGGAGCTTGTCTATGTCTGCTGAATCACATGCATTTAATCACTTCTTCTGGGAAGGCAGGCTTCCTTGATATCTCCATCTGCATCTGTTCTTCATTAAGAGCATGGGGTTCAAGGAGACTTGACTCCACTTTGGACAGAAGGAGTCCTCTCCCGGTCAGTAGCAGTCAGAATTGGGACTATTCTGTAATCAGATAACAAGTTGGTCCAGGGCAAGCTGCCACAGGAGTGCCTGTGCAATAAAAAGAGGTAGTGGTTGCATGTATCTTGTTTCCACTCCATAAATGGGACTGGTCATATATATGTGTGTGTGTGTGTGTGTGTGTGTGTGTGTGTGTGTGTGTGTGTGTGTGTGTGTGTGTGTGTGTGTGATAAAAGAAAAAAAAACAGAAGTAGTTCCTACACGGACTTTGCCCATGGTCATAAGTCTTTGGCTAGAGGTCCACTTTCTCCCCTTATTTTATAAATGGAAAGTGTTAATAAATTGAAACCTAATGGGTGATGTCATTAAGACTTAAAACAATATTCATCTTCATCTTCCATAAATATTGAACCTTGTTCTTTCCATTCAGTTTCCCTCACAAATGACTAAGTCATCTACAGGATTCTCTGTATCATCATTTACTTTTGGGTTACTTGCCCATTCTGAATTAACTTGGAAAAGTTATTAAAATGGAAAAGCCGTCCTTTGCATTTTTCGGCATTGGAGTGGAAGGAGGACTGGTGAATTTTATGACTCACATGAACAGACTTATCTTTGTATTCAGGATCACCTGAAAGGCAAGATAGCTCTTTCGTTCCAGAATAACCACGGACTAAATTGAAACTAGCTGATGATTTTAGTGTCTTACATAAAGACATAGATGTTTCTGAACATCTCTCTTCCTGGGCTTGAAGAAATGAAGGCACTCCAAAAGAATTGAGATGGGGAAAAAAACAACCATGTATATGAGTAAACAGAATTCATACATATAGAATAATGCAGTTCTGCTGAAATTTCTTTCATATATTTTGTGCCTGATATGTTCCTCAATGTATAATCTTGTATTGTATGTGAAGTGGCTCTGACTTAACAGTCAATTTAAAGAAGACATAAACTCTCTACTGTCTTCAGCAAATGACCTTGTTACAACATATTTTAGTAGAGTGTCTGATATTATCCACTGATGCTTTAATATCTACGTGTAAGTGTCAGTTACCAGTAAAATAAACTGTGTCACTGAATTTGGATCAAGTTTAATGTAGTAATACTGATATGTGAATATATTCAAATAAGCAGATTGATTCAAATAATCAGTCTTGTCTCTGTCTTTTAGGACATTAGTATTTTAACATTAGAGGTGTCTTCTGAAGACTGTAAGCAGCATTAGACTCCTTTTGCTCTTGAAATTATATAGATGTTCCAGGAGTAAAAGTGGAACAGTCTTAAGTGTAGTAGTTTGGTCTCAGAATGTGGTAAAGGACAGTTCATTCTCTTATAAGGCAAGAACTTGAAACTGCTTGGGAGTTCTTGGAAGACAGGACTGAATTTTAATCTCTTGGATGAAGACACCAAACTAACAGAATTTTTAAAATGAATTTTGTAGAAATAAGTGAAACATGTTGAAAAGCCATATGTAACTGGTCAAGCATTATATACTAGAGTGAATAGACTCTACTTTGCCAAAAGCATTTTCAGTTTTTTTCTCAGTTTGAAATATTAAAAAAAGATATGATTGGCTTTAAAAAGGTTCATCTAATAGTACATTTCATAAGCAGCAAACCAGCACAGTTCCTTAGTCCTGTAGGGCAATACCCCAAATAGTAAATTGTTATAGTATAGCAGCTTACTCCTAATTGAACCTAAGAGTAAACAAACACCACAATTTAATGCACTATTGAATTTTGAAGACTTGCTCAATAAATTAGTATTATTAATAAAATTGTGCTCTTTATCCCATTTCTCTGACAAGTATGAGTAAAACAAAATTATAAAAAATAAACCAAATAGTAGGAATTAGTTATTAGTATTTTAAAAAATCATTTTAAGTTTTATTACCATTAAATTCAACACCAGTCATCTGTTATATAAAAAGAATTTTAAAATATTTGCACACCAATTGAGAAGCTTTGTAAAGATGCCTTTTTGCCAAATTCAAATTCTTTGAATTCTTGCTAATTATATTTCCATAGTGTACTTTGAGATGTTTGAAAGACATATCATAGCAGTTCTAATCTTAGTGTAGAACATTTTGCTAATCATTTTACTATATTAAAAATGTTATACTATATTTTATAATAAAAATTATGGCATATTACATATTATACCCAAACATCACTTTCTATACGTATATTACTGTGTACACATATTTTTAAAAAATTTACAGTTGTTATTTTGTTCCTAGTGAGAGAGAATAATGCAATATATGACATTATTTTTAAATAAAAATCCACTTAAATGTAGGACAGGGAAACTAAGCTGTAAATGTACATGTTCTTCTCACAGAAAAAATGACAAATGGTGATTCAGAAAGATCAACTTAAAAATGCTCATCAGACTATAGCTTTTGTTATTTGGTGTTCCTGGAGCAGAAAGGGCAATTGTCAGTTGAATTTGCTTTTATAGAGGGAGTTTGCTCACAGTCCACTGCATGGCGTAATTTAATCTCTTCAGAAGCAAGACTAACTGAGGAACTTAGTGATGTACCTTACTATTTTTTAACTGTTGTTACAATATCCAAAACACTGTGATCTTTCCAATGTGTTTTCTGTATTAGTTTTGTACGGTAGAAAATAATCTGCCATAAACTGGACTTTATTGTGTTTAAAGTGATGTTGCTGGCTTATTGTTCCCCTGCTCCACAACACGGTCCACTTAATAATGTGAAACCTGTGATAATACTTTGCCTTAAAATCTAATGCTAAATCATCATTGTGTTCTAAGTAATTATTCTTAGCTACTTGTTAACTTCTCTTTAATGCTAACTATGGTGTCAAATAAAATACTACACAAATACTCTGGAGTACTGCTGGTGATTCTGTTTGTGACTGTGTGTATCTGGATCCAGGACATGGTGACCTGCTGGGTTCTATAAATAGGCATGGCTAATCCTTTTGGAGAAAGGGCCTGGTACTTCTCCAGCCTTGGTTGAATTTTTCCCTCAGCCCTTATAAATAGATTTTCTCATGCCTCTCCATCAATCAAGTCGAGCAGCTCAACTTGTCCTCTCCCAGTATCTTCATTCTTGTGGAGATCTTAATCTTCACATTATTTACATAATTTTCCAAAATAGAAAAATGCCCAAGGTGCCTGGAAATTAAAATCACCCAATTTCTTTATGAAAAATGATCTTAGAAGGGGTGTGTGTGTATAGTCCATTGATGTAGAGAAGGTTGTCTAAAGTCAGCGAGTGTTCCTGCACAGGTTAAAACCAGACAAAATCCCAGCACTGAGAAAAGGAAGTAGACACAAATTCGAACCAAGAAGGTATTTGCAGTTGATATATACTGGGATGGAGAAATTCTGCTTTTTTCCAGGTAAGTGTCAGTGAGTATATGAACCACACTCCAGGCCAAGCCTCATGGCCATGAATAGTGGGCCAACTCAAAATGGACCCCATATTTGTTGCTTTTTTTTTCTTTTGCACTTTTGGTTTCATTTTGTTGGTTTTTGATGTTTTTTTTTGTCTTACTGTTAGATTTTCATTTTAGGTGGGTTTTTTGGTGTTTATTTTATATCAGAGATAGAGCACGAAATTGGGTGGTTAGGGAGGATCAGGAAGTCAGGTAGGGAAAAGAATATGTTAAAAATATGTTGTATTAAAAATGTGTAAACAGTCGAGCGAAAAAGAATTGTATTAGTCTTAGAGTTGGCAAACTAACAGAGGTATGTGTTGAGCTAGAAACTGCTTCCTTATTAGGCTCTGGTCTTTGACATGTCTTGAGTTAGTCACAACTATACAGCAATATCTTCTGTAGGCAGTTTTATAAGGAAAGGAAAACTTTGGCTCCTACAACTCTTGATATTACTTCTCACCCTGTATAAGAAACACAAAGGACATGCTCAAGGATTTCATTGAAAAGTTAAAAGTATTTCCCAGTATGTTAAGTGTATGACAAGACACTTGCCTTCTGAAAAGCATCTCAATGGCTCTGGCTATTTTAGAATGGCAGGAAAATAATGAACTTTTGACCAGGAGTTTCTTCCACCCAGACACCAGACAGTGGGTCAGCAGTTCAGACTCCCCCACCCCAATTCTGGTTGCAGTTTATCAAAACCCCTCAAGGCAGCCCAGAACAATGGACTCTAGGACCCAGAGGCTGTGTGCGGTCTGTTTGTTTGGCCGCCTCCTGGTGGTTGTGCAACAGCCGCCCCAAGGTGCAGGTTCGCGGCTGGCTGGAACAATCTCCAACAGAAACAGGCGACCAGGCGAGCTGTGTTGCGCGCGCTGGCGGCTGCGCACGGTGCGCGTGGGCGTGTCCGAACTGGGCCACGCTTCCCGCCCCACCCCCGCCCCTGGTGTCGGTTGCCCCCAGGGCCAGGCTGCAGCGCACGCGGGCCATTTGGCCGGGCCGGTGTGCCCTGAGCCGGCAACGGACGAACGCTGCGTTCGAGCGTGTCCAGGCCAGGCATGCTGGGAGCCGTTCGGGAAACCGACTGGGCCTCCGTTGCCATCGTCGCCATCGCCGCCATCCGCGAGGCGAGTCTCTGAGGCGCGGCGATGAAATTCCCGGCCTCGGTGTTAGCGTCCCTGTTCCTGTTCGTGGCCGAGACTATAGCAGCGTTCTACCTGAGCAGCACCTACCGCTCAGCCGGGGACCGCATGTGGCAAGCGCTGACGCTGTTCTTCTCCTTGATGCCCTGTGCCCTGGTGCAGCTCACGCTCCTCTTCGTCCACCGCGACCTCAGCCGCGATCGCCCACTGGTGCTGCTGATGCACCTGCTCCAGTTGGGGCCCATATACAGGTGCGTGTGGAACCCCAAACCAACCCTTAGGCCACAGCCCCTGGCTGTCCCCCAACCCCCTATTGCCCTAGCTGAGGAACACCCTTCCTGAAGTGGACAGGTAGCCAGAAGTGGGACTGACCCGCCCTGCTTTCCCAAGCCTCACCCATTTCAGTCTCCGGAATGTGATAGGATCCCAGAGTGACACTAAAACTGAGATGCCCTGATTCCAGGAGCCATCATATGGACTTGCCAATGTTTCCTTCAATTTGACCCAAAAGAGCAGCAGTCTTTGCCTTTTTCAGTCTCCTAAAATATTTGGTTTTCTCTGTGGCCAAGTGGTCTTCCACAAGATTGGCATGTGTGGTCATGGAACTTTGGAAGTTACTCTTAAGTGCAGCTAAAGTCAGAGTCATAAAGGGTCATTTAATTTAGTTTATCAAACACATGGCACTTAACTGTATACCAGGCACTATTCTAAGTGCTTTGTTAATTCATAAACAGAAGTCTAGAAATTCATGCACTCTATTTTTCTCTTGGCGTGATGAACATTGTCTAGAGTAAAAATACACATATAAAAATACACCAGAATCAGTCTTTTGATTCTGCCCAATTTTTAATATAGTCATGAAATCTGGGGCACAATGTGCCTTGATAGCAGGAACTTGATTGTGTTAAGAAAAAGTGTTAATGCCATTTTGAGGGAAAATAAAACTTATTGTTGGTGCTATTGGTGGTGCAGTAGATGGATCTAGGGCCTGGTACAGGCTAGGCAAATGCTCTACCAGTGAACTATGTCCTAAGCCCTACAAATTAATCTTTATGAACACAAAAACGAGAAGACACAGTAATGAAACAAACTTGATTTTAATCTCAGAACTTGAAGAAAATTTAAATGTATTGTTTTTATATCTTTTATTAGAGAAAACACAAAGGAAAAGTTTATGATCAGATAAAATATGTTAACCATATTAAAACTTTACATGCATTTTAAACACTGTCTTTTGGCTTACTGTAGTGACTTGCAGTTTAACACAGTCATGGCAAACTCGGTAAACAGGTTTTCCATTCTTCAAGAGCCAGGAAATCCTAGAAAGGACAAAAATCATGCTTGTAATAGTGTGAAACGACTCCTGATGCCTTGACAGTCAGGGAGGAGTCAGAAAAACAGGTGTAAGAGGTACTTAGAAAGCATTGCAATCAATTCGCTAGTAGAGAACCCATGTCCTTAGGCAAGGTATAGGGCCCTGATAGTGCTCCTGCTCAAGAAACTTAAGTGATATTTTATTTTAGACAAGGCTCATAAATTAATGTTGTCTGTGGGGGAGGAAACTAATTTTGGGGTGGAATGGCTTGGGGAAATGAGAATTCTCAAAAGTTGCTTGTGCTAAGTGGTTTGGCTTATACCTAACATGGTTGTTGATTATCTCTCTGCCATGAAGTAGATGCATGGGGCTCACATTTATTTGCATATTTATTATCTTGGGGCCGAAGTTTGAACCTGGGGCCCTAGGCATATTAAACCAGTACGCCACCAATACTGTAGGTTCCCCCAGTCCCTGCCACCATTTTATACAAAGGCAAATTAGGTTCCAAACATGTTCCCAAGGCTTCCTTCCAAAATGCAATTCGGTTCATTATCTTCTGTAAAAGAAAGAGTGTGCAATACTTTTATCAACAGTTCCGTCTTTAAAGTTTTAAATGTTTGATTATTTGTGAACAAAATAAAAAAAAAAAACCAACCAAAGGAACTAGGCACAAGTAAGAATCCTCTATCATTACTGTCATTTGGAAGTGACTTAACATTAAGAGTTAGTCACTCAAAGACAAAGCTACTAGAATATTACATATAAAAACATCATGGCAATTATACAGTTCAAGGAAATATACTAAGATGTTAAAAACAAATAGTACTGAATAGCGTAGTGTGCCTTGTGCGTTTAGTTTTTTTGTTTGTTTGTTTTACTCGCAAACATGGGCATATAACAAATTTCTCCTTTATATTTTATATATATATATATTGGTATTCCTTAGTTATCACAGTAAGTTTTAAAAACTGTTAAGGAAAGGAGTCTCATATTCGGATATAGCTAATTGATGTCAAGCAACTCCTGAACTCATGATCTTTGAACTGAGATACACAAAATGTAGTTTCAAGACCCTTAGCTTCCAAATGAAAGGGAAATTTGTTGATTTTTGGTTAACAGGACTCTAACAAAATCTTAGTGGGATTTCTCCATAATGACTTGTTCTAATTTGAACTTTTAAATCATCAGCTTTACAGAAAGATCAAGTTATTACCCCAAACAAGAGAATCACAATACTTTCTCCCCCTATCCCTTAGCAATCAACTTTAGTAATATTTTAAAGTTGTTTGGGGGACAGCTTACTAAAGTTAAGGTAGCCACACTACCATTTTTAGGTAGATGTTGTTTTTTAGTTCATGCAGTATGATGACCCAATTAAAGTGATATACAGTAGTTTACTCTGTATAGTACTTGGCTTAATATGCTTGAAGCTCTATGTCATATCTTCATTATGAGGAAAACGGAAATCTGAAATACCTTATACTAAGGATTATGGACTAAAATTGTTAGCTCAATTCTGCCCCCCTTTTTTCAAGGAGGCATTGGTAAACTTTATTAATTATAATTTTAGTCTTATTTAAAAATATAGGTACAGTTTCTATGTTTCCTTCTAATGTGAATTTTGGATGGTGTCTTGAATTATCTTTTTGTCCAATTTGAAGGAAAATCTTACTTAAATTATAATATATATTCTGGAAAAAACAGAAGGGAGAATATCTTTTGCCTTCTTTGTCTTATTATTCTCACAGTTACGTTAACTTTCATAAATTAATTGAGAGGAGTAAATGTAAATAAGTGGCAACTTCAAGAAATTCCCCATTTTTATTACTAGCACAATTTAGTGGACAAAATAGGAGGTGAAAAAAAATCTAGGTTTCTAAGATGTAGTTTAAAACAGTCTAAAATTGTTATAGAACATTGCAAGGTGATTCATAATAGTATTTCTCTATGGGTAACTTTAAAAGGAATTTAAAATATTAGCAGTCCACATTGGAAAAGCATTTCTTTCCTTTGTAAATACATACATCATTTAATTCCACCTATAGTAAAAACCCTGTGAGCTAACTAGCACAGTTTTATTTCTACAGTCAGGAAATAAGCAAGTGGCTTTTCAAAGGCTTTACAATATTTTCTTTTTAACCAGCATAGCTCTTTGATGTAGCTTTTCAGAGCATGTGTTTCACATGAACATAATATAGCTTATAGGAAATCATAATATTTCTTTTGAAAAAGTATTTTCATTAGGGTTCTTAGTACCTCAGGTTATTTGTGATGCCATGAACATGCCTAGTTTTACCTAGGGAACTGCTGTTATGGTGACAAATGAATTATGTTATACTTGAAAATGGAACTAAGTGAAAAAAAAATTCTATCAAATTACTGAGTATCTACAGCAAATATCCTCCAATGGCCAAATCAAGCCACCATCTGTTTCTGTAAATCAGGTTTTATTGTAAACAATATTTAATTGTAAACAATTGTAAAACAAAACTATAGTCATTCCTTTATATAGTCATTCCTTCCTAGACTATTTGTCCGCAGAGGAAAAGTTCAGCAGAGACCCTAATGGCCTGTAGATCCTAAAATTACATTATATTACACAGAAGCTTCCTGAGCCATGGGATATGTGATACTAAAGAACTACTATGGGGATATTTTCAAATATAATAAAAACATTCAGAGATATTAGAGGGATCTACCCACACTCAGTCTAGGAGAATCAGAGAATGGTAACTCACATCTTTAATCCCAGCACAGGGAATATCCCTGGAGTGGTGACCTACCCTTAATCCAAACTGAGTTTGAGGTCATCTTAGTTTACAGAAGGAGTTCGAGGCTCCCAGGCAGGCAGTGGTGGTGCCAAGCCTTAACTGAGCAGAGAAAGTATTTAAGGCAGGCATGGAAAGACAGAGCAGGCAGAAGAAGCCAGGAGGAGGGAGGCTGAGAAAACTGGAAGACAGCTGGGTGAGATCTGACTGTGGTGTTTACTCTCTGGTATCTCCACCTTTCCCAGAGATCTGGCCCTCAGTTTCCTTTATTCGTACAACAAACTACCTTGGGTAATTTTTTATGAAGGATGGTGATCCTCTACCACTGAGCTACATCCTTAGCCCTTACCTTGGACTATATTATTCAAATAGTTCATGCACAGAAATAACACCTCAAAACATTATAAATAAATTGGAATAATTAGATAAGTCTTGACAGTATTTTAATAAACAGTAATTATATCTTAGTTTTCTACTTAGTAGAAATAAGAGTTTGTAGGAAAGTTCACAAATTTAAAAGATATGATGTTTGAAGCTTTGTTAAGATATGAAAGGTGGCACATGCCTTTAATTCCAGCACTAGAGAGGCAGAGACAGGCAGAAATCTGTGAATTTGAAGCCAGCCTGGTCTACAGAGTGAGTTCCAGAACAGCTAGAACTACACACAGAGAGACCCTGTCTCAAAGGGGAAAAAAACAAATGTATCATATAAAAAGCATTGAATTGTGAGAGGCTCCAACATTAGAGCTTCCTGTGTCATTAGTTTTTTTTTTAACTTTTTTAACTTGCATCTCTGAAATTTCATTAAATTTTTTATAAATGATCCCTGTTTAGTCCCCTTAAGCATCAATAGAATTGCATTCTTTTGAAAACCCTTATTTTATTCATTCATTCTATTGAGCAGCTTTTGGCATTCTCTATCCTTTGTTTCTTTATTTTGGTCTATAGCAGCCCTGTCTGTTCTGGAACTCACTCTTATTTGTTAAAATAACAGAGAATCAGAAAATAAATTTGCACAGCAAAGAAAATAAAACCTTTAATTTGACTGTCTAAAGGGAATAATTCTTAATACTTTTGTTTTATATCTTTACTAGTATGTATAGTGGTTGGGAATGTAAACTTTCAGGGAAAATGAGCCCGAATCTCAACAGTTTGCTAATTTTCAAATTATATTTATCCCCATCATATTTGACCAAGTACTAGTTGTTTATCAACTTATTGCACAATTTCAACTTAACAATTGGCACTTTTTGAGTCAATATGATTCAATTCTGTCATTCCACTATTTATGTGTATTGTATGTTTGTGCAGTTTGTATACATTCATATATATCAAGTTTTCTCTTAAAATTGCTTCCCTTATCAGATATGAATTACATTCATATATATCAAGTTTTCTCTTAAAATTGCTTCCCTTATCAGATATGAATTACATTC
This sequence comes from Phyllotis vaccarum, assembly GCA_033318265.1. Taxonomy (NCBI): domain Eukaryota; kingdom Metazoa; phylum Chordata; class Mammalia; order Rodentia; family Cricetidae; genus Phyllotis; species Phyllotis vaccarum. The sequence goes on from JARWLC010000013.1 coordinate 127,386,379, forward strand.
ATATATATGAAGTTTTCTCTTAAAATTGCTTCCCTTATCAAATATGATAAAAATTTTTATCAAATATGATAAATGTATTTTTATTTTAATAAATTAGATATGTTGTGGATTAAATCCAGGGCTTAACACATGCTAAGCAGACTATATTCCTAGCCTCGAATTTAAATTTTAAATTATTTTTTAATTTGATGCATTGTGTATTTGTGTGCATGTGTGGAGGTCAGAGGACAATTTAGCAGAGTCAGTTCTCTCCTTTCAACATTTGAGAGAGATGAAGGATTAAACTCAAGCGCTCAGGTTTGTCAGCAGGCATGTTTATCCACTAAGCCACCTCACTTGTCCAAAAGTCTTATGCTATTTCTATTACACATTTTCTTAAACTATCAGTTTTGAGAACTACATAGTTTTTAATTGAGTAGATGTGCTTTGATATATATAATTATCCTTTTATTTTGAGAACCTCTAAAATAATAGTATTATTTTGCTATTATAAATGATGCTGGTTTAAATTCTTTCAGTAAGGTTTCTTTGTGAGCTGGTATATCAGAAACCATCATGTGAACCAAAAGTGCAACATATTGTTTTGTTATACATTATTTGTTACATATTGTTTTGTTTCATATTGTTTTATAGAATCAGTATTCTATATATGCCCCATTATCCCATCTAGATAGTAAACACCTCTGAATTGACTGGGAGTGTTCAAGCTATTTTAGTAAAGTACATCTGCTGACATCACCTCTTTGAGAATAAATACCATTACCATTTTATTCAATATTCTACAACTTGCCACTTCAAATGGTCCAACAGTTTTAAGGGGTATTCATTTATGAGTCAAAGGTTTACATTTTGGAGGAGTTGTGCTTGAATTTATGAACTACACTTAAGCATTATCATTTTCTTACAAACTAGACTACAGTGCACCTTATTTCCTCTATAAACAAGTGAACAAAGGTAATAATCATGAAATCTGTCCACTTAATGCATCAAGAAGAAGGTTTCATTTTACTATTTCAAATTATAAATATACTGAGGTTGTTATAGATACCTTTAGGCAATATTTTAAAGTTAACAACATTCAGTAAACTCAATGAAGCCATAAAATTTAGCAGCATTGTAAGACTGTTATGAATGTGCCTGTTTTAGGGCATAAACATTAATGTTTATATCCAATGGAAAATACGTTTTTCCTAGAACTTCATTATGTAAGTTTTCAAACATGAAGAAGAAAATTTTACTAACTGTATACCCAAGTAACTACAACCTAAATTTCATAATTAACATTGTGTTTAACATGTCTTTCCATCTCTCCATCCATCAAATCAATCTCAGTTCTTCTTTCCTTTTTTCTCCATATATGTCTCCCCCACCTCTCTCTCTCTCTGTGTGTGTGTGTGTGTATGCTTCAAAGAAAATCATAGGCCCCCAAATTTTCTTTCCCTAAGTATCTATCTATAATATCTAAAGAGAAAAATTTTAGTCCCTAGTTAAGGATGTGTACTATAGTGGCTTACGAATCCTTAAATAAGACATTCGTTGCCTCCTGGGTATATTTGAATTTAGCCATGGCCTGTATAAGCTTATTAGAATAAAGAAATGGGTAATATGTAGGATAATGTTCTTGTACATTATAAAGATTTTTCACTTGTATTGGTTTAATAAAACTCTGATTGGCCAATAAATGAAGGAAGTAGAGGTGGGGCAACCAGACTAGGAGAATGCTGGAAAGAGGAAGTCAGAGCAGCAGATATAAGCCAGATGCAGAGGAAGGTTAAGAATGCTCACTGAAGCAAAGGTACCAAGCCACATGGCTAAACATACATAGACTTATGGGTTAATTTAAGTGTAAGAACTAGTTGGTAATAAACCTGGACTACTGGCCCAGCATTTACTATAACATTATGTATCCGAGTCAATTATTTTATAAGTGGCTGTGGGTAGAAGAGATTTGTTTACACAGCAGTGCTATGTGGGACAAAGAAACATCAGACTACAAATGGCACTAACATAGTACATATACATCCACAGAAAGCCCAAGAAAGATTAAAAGGCATTCTAGAACATAGAAATGGAGCCAATAACAGCTTCCTAGTTGTGTTTTTCAAGTGGGCGATGGTACAGAGATGTTGTGCAGTGCTGGCTTATCTACAAGGGCTTGTAGCATGCAGCTTGAACTTCAAAAAGGTAGGTTCCCACAGTCTCACAGAAGCCTGGTACAAGTATGAGCTATATATGACCAATTTAAGGTTTCTGTTCATACAGACAAAAAGAATAGAGTCAAGCACAGCTTCTTGTAGCAGGATTTTCTCATGTGGGCTCTGTTTTCTAGAGGCAAGTAGATGTGCAGCTTCTTTAAGGAGGCTTCCTTACTCAGCATTAGTGCTAAAAATCATGTGGCTCTTTTAAGAGGCCCTGCTGCCAAACACTTAAATGGTGTTTATGAGCAGCAGGCAGTGGTGCTCTACTTGATGGCAGTGAGAACCCTAAAATTACCCAGAATTGAGTGGTAAATATGGCTCCTGCCAGTATCATGAAGCTAAGCTCTTACAGACCAAGGAGAATAGAGCTAGCTACCATAGCCTAGGCTTTAATCCTAGCCACAATGCTTAGCAAAGTATTTAGCAGATTAAAGCTGTGGTCAGGAAAAGATAATGGTATGGAGTAAAGATAGATTCAGATAGAAAAATATCTAAACAGTTTACAGTGTGTTTAAAAATATACGTAGGCTTGGGAGAGGAAAAAAAATGATAAAGTCATGTAAAGTTGGAAAATAGAGAGTCTGGATACTATATGTTATGTTGTCTGTGAATTGTTTGACTACAGAGAAAGGAGCGAAAGCTGCTAAGAGACATTTGCTTATAAATGCTGCTTGATTAATTCAACCTATTTATTTTGAAAATATCTTTATTTCAGAGTATAAGTCATTAGATGTATTACTTTGGAGAAGAGATTATGCTTTTATTTCCATAGAAAATGAGAGGCTGTGGGTTCATTCTGGGTTAATAAAAAACAAGTTTGCTTGAGGAAGACCCCCAGAAAAATTTCTGATGGAAACAAATGGCCCAGGTGATCCAACATTTCAGAGAACTTCTGTTACAGTTAACTTTGAGTTCTGCATCTAGAACAGCTTCAAAGATTCTGGCTGAGATCATCTAGCCTCACAGACTATTCCCATCAGGATTTCTCCATAATCCTAAATTTTCTTTGGGTCCCCATGAGATTACCAGCACCCCCAATCAGCAAGAAGTAATCTAGAAAAAAGCATCCACATTCCCCCAAAATAGACTATGGATGTTTCTTTGTTAGAGTGTTGATAACAAGTTGTAATGGATAATGGTCAGAAAAAAAGTTATACAAAAGATGTCAGATTTGGGGTTCTGATTTCGAAAAGAAAAAAAAAAAAACCCGGGGGAATGTGGGATAATGTTCTTGTACATTGTAAAGGTTTTTCACTTGTATTGATTTAATAAAATGCCAATAGGCCAGTAGACTCCGGAAGTAGAAGTGGGGTAACCAGACTAGGAGAGTGCTTGGAAGAGGAAAGGTAGAGTAGCAGACACAAGTCAGATGAAGAGGAAGCAAGATGAGGGAGCTGCTCTGAGCAAAGGTACCAACCCACATGGCTAAATATAAATATAATCATGGGTTAATTTAAGCATAATAGTCAGTGATGTGTCTGAACTATTGGCCGAGAAATTACTATAATAATAAGCCTCTGAGTCAGTTATTTGAGAAGCAGCTGTCAGGTATTTTAGAGTTTCTGGTGGGAACTTCAGTAATGTGTTGTAGTCTTCTAATGAAATTCCAAATGGCAAGCAACTCTGTTGTACATGTACCCAACTTCATTTACCTTCATGTTCCATTTTTTTTCTCCCTCCTTCCTTCCCTCCCTTCTTCCTTTTCTTCTTCCTCTACCACTTCTCAGTCTTATTGTAGCCCAGGCAAATCTGTAATTTACTGTGTAGCCAGCCTTAGCTGGCATTGAACACTTGACAATCATTCTTCCCTAGCCTCTATACTACAGACTCTAGAGAGTGTAGAGATTATAGGAGCCTGCACATTCTTTCTTAACTACGGTGGTTTGTAGCATCAGTTTTATGTGGAACATTTACATACACATCCTTATACTCTTTAGTTCTCTTTACCAGCAGGATGACAAAGTAAGTATTTTCTCTATTTTATTATTGAAGGGGAAAGTTCAGAATATAAGGGCTTTGCATACAGTTGCACAGCTAATGTGTCAGGAAGAAAAACTAAACATTTTTCTTTAGCTCTAGAGTATGAACTACCCATTGTCTTGTTTTCTTTGTCTTGGTAGCTTTTAATGTCACCTTTGCTTCAGTCTCCCACAATTCCTAAGAGTCTCCTGGAGGGCTTGTAGAAGATTGACTCAGAACTGATCCTGAGAGTGAATGATTTAGGGAGATTTAGAATAGCTGGGCAAGGGTTTGAAAATCAGGCTAAGTGAAAACAGGATAATTTAGAAAGGACAAAATTCTGCCAGCCACTAATTTCTATGACTCATTAATTCGTTTCTAGGTGTTTTGAAGTCTTTTGCCTCTACTGTCAGTCCAACCAGAATGAAGAGCCTTATGTGAGCATTACTAAGAAACGGCAGATGCCAAAAGATGGCCTCTCAGAGGAGGTCGAGAAGGAGGTGGGCCAGGCAGAAGGCAAGATGTTTACCCACCGTTCTGCTTTCAGTCGGGCATCAGTGATACAGGCTTTCCTGGGCTCTGCCCCACAACTGACCCTACAGCTGTATATTACAGTCTTACAGCAGAACATCACTACTGGGAGAGGTATGTATGCATGCCTTTAGAAAAATTTCTACTTATAGCTTTCTTAAGATATTTTATCTATTTCCCAGGGGGATCCAGAAATGTCTCTCTTAGGGTTCTCCTTGTTACCTTGCTTTTCTAGGGTTGTGTACTACAGCCTGGATACTCTTTGCTTTATGTATCCATTTATGGATGAGCACATACCATGCTTGTTTCTCTGGATCTGGGTTACTTCATTCACGATAGTTTTTTTCTAGTGTCATCCATTTGCCTGCAAATTTCAAGATGTCATTTTTTTAACTGCTGAGTAGTACTCTGCTGTGTAAATATACTACATTATTTTATCCATTGAGTTGAGGAGCATCTATGTTGTTTCTAGGTCCTGGCTATTATGAATAATGCTGCTATGAACATAGTTAAGCAAATGTCTTTATGGTATGATAGTGCATTCGTTGGGTATATGTCCAAGAGTAGTATTGTTGGATCATGAGATAGATTGATTTCTAGTTTTCTGAGAAACTGCCATACTGCTTTCCAAAGTGGCTATAAACATTTACACCCCTACCAGCAATGGATGAGTGCTCCCCTTACTCCATGTCCCCTCCAGCATGAACTGTCATCTGTGTTTTTTATCTTAGCCATTCTGACAGGTGTTAAGATGCTATCTCAGAGTCATTGTGATTTGTGTTTCCCTATTGGCTAAAGATACTGAGCATCCTTAAAGTATCTTATGTCATTTGAGATTTTTCTGTTGAAAAGGAGGTAAGGGGAGATGGGAAGAGAACAGGAGGGAACTGGATGGTTGAGTTGGGGAGAGACAAAGAGGGAGGACAATAAAGTAGATGTCTTGATAGATGGAACTATTTGGGGGCTATGGAGAAATCTGGAGCTAGGGAAATACTCAAGAAGCCACATAGATGAACTAAGATAAGACTCAAAGCAGTAGTGGAGAGGGTACCTGAACTGGCCTTCCCTGGTAATCAAATTGATGACCACCCTCATTGTCATCATAGATCCTTCATCCAGCTACTGATGGAAGCAGATGCAGAGATCCACAGCTAAGCACTGGGCCAAGCTCCCAGTATAGTTGAAGAGAGCAAGGAGGGTTTATATAAGCAAAGGGGTCAAGATCATGATGGAGAGACCCACAGAGAGAGCTGACCCAAGCTATTGGGAGCTCACTGACCTTGGATTGAAAGCTGGGGAACCTGCATGGGCCTAAATTGGTCCTCTGATTGTGGATAAGAGTTGTGTGGCTTGGGCAGTTTGTGGGGCCTCTGACAGTGAGACCTGAATTTATCTCTAGTGCATGAACTGGCTTTTTGGAGTCCATTTCCTGTAGAGGGATACCTTGCTCAGTCTTGATACAGTGGGAAGAGGCTTGGTCCTGCCTTAATCTGATATGCCAGACTTCGTTGACTCCCCATGGGAGGCCTTACTCTCTTTGAGAAGTGGATGAGGTATAGATGAGGGGAAGCTGGGGGGTGGGTGAATGGGAGAACAGGTGGGACGGGGAACTGTGATTGATATGGAAAAAAATCTTAAATTAAAGAAAAACAAAAAAATAAGCTTATATTTGAGGTTCAAACTGAGAAGCATCCAGATATCTAAAACAAAAGGGAAGGATACATAGAAAATAATTTACAACAGAGTGAAAATAGGGCCTATTGGTAACCAATATTCTCTCCAGGGTAAAATCTCAAGCCCTAACTTCTATTTCTCTTTACTTCTAAGAAAAAGTTGAGGTCCTGACTCAATTATAAATTAAAGCTAACTTTGGAATTGGAGTGTGGCTCTCTCCTTAACCCAAGCATGCTTATTAAAGGAAAATGTAAAATTTCTGTATCATATCAAAAGAGCTACATAATACAGGACAGAAGATTTAATAAACCATTATGTAATCTATTTCTGGGGGTCTTTTTGCCCCTTTTTGTTTATTTATCACACTTTTAAGAACTTGATTTGCTCTATAACTGCTTGTCCTATAGGATTGTGTGGTATATATGTAACATGTTTTATATTGTAATAAGCAAAAAATTGTTTCATTTTAGTAGAGACATATGCTGGAGCATTGTCAGTCTTAATTTGTACAGGTATTCCCATGATGGCCATAACTTCTAGCAAATGTGTGATTACAGAATCAGACTTTTCTGAACTCAAAGCAGTTGCCCATTGAAATCCTGAAAATATATCTATTGTATGATGGACATATCTTAATTTCCAAAATTCTGTTAAATAAAATACTTCCATCTGCCAGATTTCATTTCTACGTATACCTTTAGGATTACTTCCTGCTGGCAATGGAGTTTGGTTATAGAAAGAACAGATGGGACACCCTTTTACAATTTCTTTGGTTTGTTGCCAAGTGATAGAGAAATCTTTTTTTTTAATCTTTTGCTGTTGACATGCTCTTTATGAAACTCTGAGGCCTCTAGTACATTTCCTATTAATATTTATCAATTTCACCATTACCTTGTGCTAAAAGGCTTGGCAGACACGAATGGATTCCTATTCCTGATTATTTCTTGTAATTGGATAAATAATGAGTTAGTTATGACTCATCAGGAATAAAGTCAGCAGTTTTAATGTATTTACAATCCTTTCTGCATACTGAGAGTCAGTACCTATGTTAAAAGTTTTTTGTAAAATCCACTGATACCATCAGAATAGCATGTAATTCTGAATTGTTGACAGAATTATACCTTTGAGCCACCTAACTTAAATTTTCCAATAGGTAACTTGCCTTTCCTGATTTATTTACATCAGCATAAAATGTAGGGTCTTCAGAAATTGCTGTTACTTGTATCACACAAGAAAAATTTCAGTTTTTTCTCTTATAAGTTTAATTATTTTGCTTTGGGGATATCTGTTGTTAATATCACCTCAAAAAATTACTGCAAGTTCTTGGCCAAGGTTCACTTTCTGCCCCAAACTGGTCTATTTCATTGTTATTTAAAGGTATGACAATTTCTGCTGTGTTCATTCCTGTCAATTAACAAACTCTTAATTTTCCTTTTATAATCAAATCAGAAATCTTTTCCACATACATCTTTAATTTTTTATTTAGTTTATGTGGTAGAAATATCTACTCTAATGTAATGTCTTCCCTTTGCATTTAAATTCCTTTAGGAGAATGCTCAGAGGGTAAAATAACTATAAGGCAATTAAGGTCTGGATCCACATGACCCACATGTGCATCCTGTAATTTCTTTGTCAACAAGAGCAATTCTTTCTCAGCTTCAGCTGATAATTTTTGTTTTGAATAAATTATGCAGTTCATCATTTTTACGCCAATCATGGTCCATAAATTGGAAATGTCTCCTAGCAATCTTTTAAAATCATTAAGAGTAAAAAATCTATTCTAATTTACATCTTTTGGAGTCTAATTTTTTGTAGACCTATTTTATATCTTAAATAATTAATATCTCCTCTTTGTATTTTTAGGAACAATTTGTAACCCCCAAGCAGACAATTTCACTTCTTCAGATATTCTTTCTAAATTATATATGTTTGAATCAGCTAGTAAGATACCATCCATTTAGTGGTAAATGATAGATTGTGGGAATTGCTTACATATAACTTCTAATGGCTTTTGTAAAAAATATTGGCACAGAGTGGACCCTTTTTTAAAAATTATGAATGCTTGCTCTTGGCTTGGCTTCTCTCACATAATATATATATTATTATGTATATTATATATATACAAATATATATTATTTTCATTAAAAATGTCATCTCCATCAATGTATCACCTTGTCCCCCCCAGCCCTTCTCAATCCCTCCCAGCCAGCCCTCTGCCTTGTCCCTCCCCATCAACCCCTCCCTTCACCCAAAAGGGCTAGAAGTCCCAAGGTGGGTCAGCCCAGCTTGGCACATCCACTCCAGGCACATTCACTCATGTCAAAGTCAGTGCTAGGCTGGGTGTTCCTCTATAGGGAATGGGTTCCAAGGTGCCAACCCATGAACAGGGAAACAGTCTGAACCCACCCCTCTGTGACTCTACACACTCATGGCAGTTGAAAGCCACCCACCTCCAGAGAGCCCAGCTCCTCCTAATGGATCTCCAATGGCAATTCCCCCATACAGTGAACTCCCAGAGCTCCAGCCAGCCATCACCATGGGAACCTTCTTCATAATCCCTATCCCCCTGTTCATACAGACTCTCCTCCCCTGCTCTCAGCTGGACCAGGAGCTCTACCCAGTGCTCAGCCATGGATCTCCACCTCCATCTCTATTCCCTATTGGATGTAGGTTCTGAGATGACACCTAGGGTGTTTACTCATTTGGTTATAGGGGAAGTCCCATTTGGGCACCCCCCTCCACCATTGTTTGAAGACTTGACCAGGGGCATCCTGTGAGTTCCTGGATATTTCCCTAGCACCCAGTCTCTTTCCAACCCCACATTGACTTCCTTTATCAAGATATTTATCTCCTTCCGTCTCCCTCATTGCTCCTCTCACTCAACCATCTCATTCTTTCAAGATTTGTTCCCAAGTCTTCTTGGTTGCAACCCATTATGACGCCAATTTGTTAAGGTGATCTCTATTTTCTTTTCTTCGGAGAATCTCTGGATGTCTCTCTTAAATTCCTTCTAATCCCAAGCTGTTCAGGGGTTGTGGTTTGCCACTTTGGTATTCTTTGCTGTTTTCCTAAAATCTACTTATGTGTAAGTAAATCCCATGTCTATCTTTCTGGGCTTGTGATACCTCACTCAGGAGGATATTCTCCAAGTCCATCCCTTTGCCTGAAAAATTTAGGACGTCTTTTTTTTTTTTTTTTTTTTTTTTACTGTTAAGCAGTACTCCATTGTGTAGATGAACCACGGATTGTAAATCCATTATTCAGTTGAAGGGCATCTAGGTTGTTTCCAGGTTCTTTTTGTTACAAATAATGGTGCTGTGAACATAGCTGAGATAATGCCTTTGGGGTATGAATGTGCATCCTTTGGGAATCCTTCAGGAAATTGATTCTCAATTTTCTGAGGCATACCCATAGTGTATTCCAGAGAGGCTGTACAAGTTTACACTCCCACCAACAATGGGGGAGTGTCCCCTTGTTCTACACCCTCTCCAGCATAGCCTGTCATCTGTTTTTGAACTTAGCCATTCTGACAGGTGTAAGGTGGTATCTCAACGTTGTTTTGATTTGCATTTCTCTGATTGCTAAAGATGTTGAGCAATTTTTTAAGTGCCTTTCAGCCATTTGTAATTCTTCTGTTGAAAATTCCCTTTTAAGCTCTGAACCCCATTTTTAATTGGGTTATTTAGGTTTTGGGGCTCTAGTTTCTTGAGTTCTCTATATATTTTCAAGATCAGTCCTCTGCTGGATGTAGAAGATCTTTTCCCATTCTGTAGGCTGTTGTTTGTCTTATTGATTGTGTCCTTTGCCTTACAGAAGTTTCTCAGTTTCAGGAGGTCCCACTTATTGATTGTTGCTCTTAGTGCCTGTGCTACTGGTGTTATATTTAGGAAGTGATCACCTGTGCCAATGCGTTGGAGGGTATTTCCTACTTTCTTTTCTATCAGGTTCAGTGTAGCTGTGTTTGTGTTGAGGTCTTTGATCCACTTGGATTTGAGTTTTGTGCAGTATCAAGCTGTTTTTATTACTGTGGCTCTATAGTATAGCTTGAAGTCAGGGATAGTGATTCCTCCTGAAGTTCTTTTATCGAGCAGGATTGTTTTGGCAATCCTGGGTTTCCTGTTATTCCATATGAAGTTGAGTATTGTTCTTTCAAGGTCTGTAAAAAATTGTATTTGGATTTTGTTGGATATTGCATTGAATCTATAGATTGCTTTTGGTAAAATGGCCATTTTTACTATGTTTTTACTGTCTAGGAGCATGGGCTATCTTTCCATTTTCTGATATCCTCTTCAATTTATTTCTTCAGTGACTTAAAGTTTTTGTCAAACAGATCTGCTACTTCTTTGGTTAGAGTTATGCCAAGGTATTTAATGCTATTGCAGCTATTATAAAGGGTGATGTTTCCCTTATTTCTTTTTCAGCCCTCTTATCCTTAGCATATAGGAGGGCTATTGATTTTTTTGAATTAATCTTGTACCTTGCTACCTTGCTGAAGGTATTTATCAGCTATAGGAGTTCCCTGGTAGAATTTTGAGGGTCACTTATATATACGATCATATCATCTGCATATAGAGATAGTTTGATTTCTTCCTTTCCAATTGGTATCTCCTTAATCTCCTTTTGTTCTCTTTAGCTAAAACTTCAAGAACTATATTGAATAGATAAGGAGAGACAGGACAGCCTTGTCTTGTTCCTGATTTTAGTAGGGTTGCTTTGGGTGTTTCTCCATTTAGTTTGATGTTGGCTGTCTGCTTGCTGTATATTGTTTTTTTTTTTATTATATTTAGGTATTTTCTCTGTATTATCGTGAAGGAGTGTTGGATTTTGGCAAAGGTTTTTTTTTTCAGCATTTAAGGAGATGATTGTTAAAATGAGGTTTCTTGGTCCTGGGCGGCCAGAGGCCCAGACCCTGCCGCACCAGACCCCTTAGCCACCAGCCGCTGCCGCTGTTGCTCGGACCCCCAGAAAGGACTCAGACACTTATATTAACTTTATTCTGTTTGGCCTATGGCTCAGGCACATTGATAGTTAGCTCTTACATCTTAAATCAACCCATTTCTATTAATCTGTTTGCCAAGTGGCCCATGGCTCACCTGTGTTCCTTACATGTTGCTCCTTGGGCAGCTTGCTCAGGTCTGGCTCTGACTCCACCCCACTTCTCCTACCTATGCTCTGATTTCTCCTCCTACTTCTTCTATGGTGCCTGTCATGGCCCAAAACAGCTCCTTTATTTAAAGATTGATATTCACAGCATACAGAAAGACATTCCCACATCAGATGATCATATTTTTTTTTATATTTCAGTTCTTTAATATGATGGAGGACATTCACAGTTTTATGTATGATAACCATCTCTGCAGCATCTCTGGGATGAAGCCTACTTGATCTTGGTGGATGAATTTTTTGATATATTGTTGAATTTTTATACCATAATTTTATTGAGTATTTTTTTGCATCAATGTTCATGAGGGAGATTGGTCTGTAATACTTTCTTTGTTGGATCTTTGAGTGGCTTGGGAATAAAGGTGATTGTAGCCTCATGAAAAGAGTACGGCAATGTTCCGTCAGTTTCTACTTTATGGAACAGATTGAGGAGTACTGGTATGAGTTCTTTGTGTGGTGGACTTCTACTGAATCCATCTGGTCCCTGGCTTCTTTTACTTGGGAGACTTTTAATAACAGCTTCAATTTTCTTTGAGCTTATAGGCCTGTTTAGGTCTTTACTTTGATTTTGCTTTAATTTTGGTAAGTGGTACCTGTCCAGAAAGCTGTCCATTTCTTTTAGATTTTCAATTTTAGTGGAATAGATATTTTCAACGTATGACCTGATAATTCTTTTGATTTCCTAGGTGTCTGTTGTTATGCCCCCCTTTTAATTTTGATCTGTTAATTTGGATACTCTTTGTGTCTTGCTCTGTTTCTCTGTCTCTCTGTCTTCCTCTATCTGTCCCCCTCTCTCTTTATCTTCCCTTTGGTTTGTTTGGATAAGGATTTATCTATCTTGTTGACTTTCTCCAAGAACCAACTCTTTGATTTACTGATTCTTTGTATTGTTCTCTTTGTTTTTATTGTATTGATTTTACCCCTATGTTTGGTTATTTCCTGCCATCTACTCCTTCTAGGTGAGTTTGCTTCTAAGTGTTCTAAAGCCTTCAGATGTGCTGTTAGGTCTATTGTGTGAGATTTCTCTAGGTTTTTCACATAGGCCTCTAGTGCTATGAGTTTTCCTCTTAATACTGCTTTCATTGTGTCCCATAAGTTTGAGTATGTTGTAGATCCATTTTCATTAAATTCTAGGAAGTCTTTTTATTTCTTTCTTAATTTCTTCCTTGAGCCAGAGGTGGTTCAATTGAGAGATGTTCAGTTTCCATGAGTTTGTAGGCTCTCTGTGATTTTTGTTGTTATTGAACTCTAGCTTTAGACCATTTTGGTCTGATATGATACAGGGAGTTATTCCCCTTTTTTTATCTATTGATATTTGTTTTATGTCCAAGTATGTGATCAGTTTTAGAGAAAGTTCCATGGGGTGCTGAGAAATATGTATATTCATTTGTGTTTGTGTGGAAGGTTCTGTATATATCTATTAAGTCCATTTGGGTCACAGCATGTTAGATCCTTTATTTCTCTGTTGAGTTTGTCTGGTTGACAGATCCAAGGGTGAAAGTGGGATATTGAAGTCTCCCACTGTTAATGTGTGGGATTTGATGTGATGTTAAATTTTATTGGTGTTTCTTTTACAAATGTAGGTGCCCTTGTGTTGGGGGCATAAATATTCAGGATTGAGACTTCATCTTGGTGAATTTTTTTTTTCTGAGATGAATAAGTAATGTCTGTTCTGGTTTCTTTTGATTTTAGTTTGAAGTCTATTTTGTTAGATGTTAGGATGGCTACACCAATTTGTTTCTTAGGTCCATTAGATTGGTCCGACCTTTTTTGAACCCTTTACTCTGAGCCTGTGTCTGTCTTTGATGTTGAGGTGTGTTTTTGTATGTATCAGAAAGATGGCTTCTGTTTGTGTATCCATCTAATAAGAGTGTGTAATTTTATAGGTGAATTGAGTCCACTGATATTAATGGCCAATAATTGTTATTTCCTGTTATTTTTGGTGGTAGCTTGTGTGCATTTCTCTTCTTTGGGTTTTTGTTTCTATGGTATCATTGATTGTGATTTCAGTGGTGTATCTGGTTTCCTTAGGTTGGAGATTTCCCTCTAGAGCTTTCTGTAGAACAGAATTTGTGGAAAGGTATTGTTTAAATCTGGTTTGGCCATGAAATGTCTTATATGAAACTCTACTTATAGTGATTGACAGTTTTTCTGGATATAGTAGTAGTATGGGTTGGCAGACATGCTCTTTTAGTGTCTGTATAACATCTGACCAGGACCTTCTTGCTTTCATTGTTTCCATTGAATAGTCTGGTTTTATACTGATTGGGCTGCCTTTATAGGTAATTTGGCCTTTTTCCTTTTCTGCTCTTAGTATTTTTTCTTTGTTCTGTAGGTTTAGTGGTTTATTATGTGGCAAGCAGGGGTTTTTTGGGGGGGCGGTGGTCTACTCTATTTGATGTTCTGTAAGCTTCTTGAATCTTTATAGGCATTTCCTTCTTTAGATTGGGAACGTTTTCTTCTATGATTTTGTTAAATATATTTTCTGTGTCTTTGAGGTGGTGTTCTCCTTCAGTTCCAATTATTCTCAGTTTTCTTTTCATGGTGTCTCAGATTTCCTGGACATTTTGTGTTATGATTTTTTGGTTTTAGTATTTTAACTGATGTATCTATTTCCACGATTGAATCCTCCACTCTATAGATTATTTCTTCCGTCTCTTGCATTCTGTTGGTTATGCCTGTATCTGTGGTTCTGGTTTGCTTCTTCAAGTTTTCTATTTCCAGCTTTGTCCAGTTTGTGCCTTCTTTATTGCTTCCATTTCAATTTTTAATTCCTGGAATGTTTCTTTCACCTGCTTGTTTTCTTTTTCTTGGTTTCCTTTATTTTCTTTCAGGGACTTTTTTCATCTCTTCCAATTTTTTGTTTATATTTTCTTCTATTTCTTTAAGGGATTTTTTATATCGTATTTTAAAGCTTCTATTATCTTCATAAAGTTGTTTTTAATGTATCCTCCTGTTTTCTCTTCATTGTTCTGCTCAGATTTCGAAGTTGTATAGCCATCAGCTTCTTCTGGGAGTGTCATGTTGTTCTTTATATTCTTATATGTATTCTTGCACTGGCATCTGCCTATTGCTTCCTTGGCTCACTCTTTGCTATTAGTCAGTTGTTAGCCTGGGGGCTCTTGGTTAGCTCATAGTTAGCTGTGGACTAGGATGGGGCTTTTGGTTATCCAGTTGTTGGTGTGTGATGATGTAGGCTGCCCAGTTGTTGGTAGGTGATGATGTAGGTTGTGGTTTGGGCGTGGTTTAGACAATGGCATGTCCCTAGAGCTGTGTTTTCTTGGGGATTAGGCTGCGGGGAGGGTTCCCAATGTTTCTTTGGTTTAGGGTGAAGTTGGGTGTGCATGGGGTGTCAGGGGCAGTGTCCCCAGGCCAGGGTTCAGAGATGGTCTCTGCTTGGCCTGAGGGCCCAGTGCCACTCACTTCTTAGGTAGCTGTGAACCAGGAGGGGGCTTCTCCAGAGTGGGCCTTTTAACATTCCCTGTGGGAGAACCTTCCAATGATATCTCTTTACAGGCTGAGAATTAGGTGGGCATTGTATAGGCAAATTTTTCCTTGTCCTGTTCTTGTAGATGTATGGTAAAACAAAACAAAAGAAATCAGTCTTTTAATTCAATAACTATAATAAGTCATTCTTTAGGTAACAGAGAAGGCAGAGGATTACCAGATTGTAGAGAGCCCATTGCCAGAATCACCTTGTTTACCATTCATAGATTTATTACCATTCTCCATTTTTCAGATTTTTGTACAGGAGAATTCCAAGGGCTGGTGACTTATTTAATATTCCAAGCTTTTAACTGCTCATTTATCAGCTATTCTAAAGGCTGCAATTTTTCCTTTGTAAAGGCCATTGCTGAACCCATACAAACTTTTCTGTTAACCATTTTAAAGGTAGAGCTGGTGGTGTATTTGAAAGATCAGCAGCTGTTGTGCATTCTTTTTGTACAACTTGAATGGTCAGTAACTGTTTTTCATAATACCTTTTAGTGTTTTTCCTATATATGTTTCTGAGATTTGAGGAATGCTAATCTTGAGTATTCCATTACTATAATAAATCATGTATCAATAAGTTTATGCCAACCTTAGCCACATATAGCTTTAAATTTCCTCTTTGTCATTCGGGCCCTATATATTTGACCCATCCCAAGCATATTTTTACTTGTGATAACATTCCAATTCCTAATAGCTGAACATTTACCTCTTGAATGGGCCAATTGGGATGCCAAGATTCTGGTAAAATTATTGTTACATCTGAACCTGTGTCTGTTAGATTTTTGCTGATAAGGTCATTTATTTTTTATTTTAAATTTTTGTCCTTGTTCCTTTGTAGAAGTTTGCTTAAATATTTGCTTTATGGTTTCTTTTGAATTTTTGTTTTCTCTTTAGTAGCAGTTCTATCATTCAGAGTAGTATAGTTTTATTTTTTATTTTATTTTTTTTTTACAATAGGCATTACATACTTTAATTGCTCTCTGAAGGTGTTTCCTTCACCATGATAGGACAACACTGAACTGGATTTGTTCTCGGAGCCTGGGAGAGGCCCCTCGGGACATTTCATACTGGCAAAAAGTTATGTTGCCTCTCCCTTGTTGATTGATGTACAGTCATTAGTCCAATGCCTGTCTTTTCCACAATTTCTCCATAATCTAGAAGTGAAGAGGGTTCTTTTGGGGTTATTGTTTCTAGGAACACCTTGTTTACATTCCTGTTTTAGGTGACCTGGTTTACCACAGTTGTAACATTTGATTTTTAAGTTTTTCTTCAAATCTCTAGAAATAATCCAACCTATCTAAGCATCATCATAGTTATAAGACTCAATATTAATTGCATCTTGAATTTATTTCTCCAAGAGTGATGATCTTGGCTTTAATGGCCTTATTATCCTTTTGCATTGTGAATTTGCATTTTCAAAAACAGATATTTAATTATTACTTGTCCAGTTTCTGAATTTGGTATAATTCTTTTTCTACTGAAGTCAGTCTTTGTAATAAAGCACCAATGAAGTTTTCTTTTGAGCCCTGTGTCACTTTTGTAAATGACTAAATTTTCTTTCCTACCCAGTTTTATCCCAAGAATTCAAGGCTGCTGTCCTGCATAAAGCCAGGTTGTCATTCTATGAATATTGGCTTTCCTCTAAATATTAACATCTTATAAAGATTGATCAATCCTATAAAGGTTGATCTTCCCACCAAGTCTTATATTGTAATTGGGAATCAGCCTCCAAAATTGCTGTAACCAATTTGATCCAATCCTCAGAGATTAATTATATTCCAAATTGACTACAATTTTCAACTGCTTCACAAACCATGAATGCATGCCATATGAATGTCCTCAAATTTAACATTTGCACAGGAGTTCATTCAGTTATTATATAGACTGGGGAATATTAATCATTTGGCAGGAAATCCTTATAAGGTTACTGTATAAATTAAGGCTTTTGAAAGCCTTGGTTGTTTCTCTGTAACCTTATAAGGCAGTGTTTCTTCTATCTAGGTCTGAATACTTTTGTGTTCTGCTTTAACAAGTTTTCCTAAGACATTCATCTTGGCATTCACATTAACTGATTTTTAAAATGATAAAACAGAAATGAGCAAACAATATTTATAATAGATGTGAAAATTCCATTTACATTAATTATCCTCTCATTTAATTGTTTCATTTTCATACCATCTAGCATGTTATCAAAGACAAAATTTCTTGCATTGTAACAGTTTCTGATTTTTCTAATGTGGGGAAAAATTCTCTGTCTGAAACTAATTCACATTTTTAAGAAATCCCAATTGACTGAGCAAATCTGCTGACAATGACGATTCAGATGACTGTGAAGTGAGGCAGTACCTAGTGTGGCAGAAGTCTGAGGCAGCAGTTGTGGGAAAACCACAACCAACCATGAGAGGAAATGAGCCAAAAATGCAAGCTGTCTACATGAGGAAATGTGGGAGTGAGGCTAACTCCTGCTAACTCCTTAGGTGGAAGGTAGTGTTTTTGGTATTGCTTAGCTCTGGCCTGTACTAGTGCCTGCAAAGCTATAGGCAAGCAGCATTTTTTTGTTGTTTTTTGTGAATTTGTGCCCCTGAAGTTGAGTATCAGTTGTTGCACAAATCCTAATTGGTCTTTTAATAAAAACCCAGAGCCAGATATTAGGGAAAAGCGAAATAGTAGAGAGACAAAGGAACAAACCATACACACTTCTCACCTAGTCAACTCCTCGGGCCTAAAGGGGATCCCATCTTCATGAATCCTCAGACTGAATAGGGAACGCAAGCCACAGACTAAATGGAAGGGGCAGACTCTGTCTTCATCTGCCTTATATACCTTTCTCTGATCGGCCATATTACTTCCTACTTCAAACTTCCTAGTGCTAGAATTAAAGGCATGTGTGTTTTCCAAGTACTGGGAGCAGATTCATGGGATCTCAAGTGCTGGGATTAAAGGTGTGTACCACCACTACTTGGCTCTGTTTGATCTTGAACTCACAGAGATCCAAACAGATCTCTGCCTCTGCCTCCTGTGTACTAGGATTGAAGCTGTATGTCTCCACTGCCTGACCTCTATCTGTTGCTGGCTCTGTCCTCTGATATTCAGGGAAACTTTATTTCTTTAGAGCCGCCACAATTTATCACCACAATAGGAGGCAAAGTTGGCTGTAATAAATGGTGTTCCATGAACACTTATTTTATACCAGATACTGGAATGAATTTATAGCATTTGTTTCTTATGGTGTCCTGTGAGGTAGGGGATGTTCTTTTCATCTTCCTGAAGAAGTAAAGCATACTTGCAGTATACTAGAAGAATTGTGAGCTAAGATTAGATTTGTGTGATTTTATTCATGAATGAAATGAGGACTTACAGAGTACATTCTGTGTCTCTGTGCTTGTCTCTGAGGTTAAGTCTTAATGAAGTGGACAAGTTCCTGATACCTTGGAAGAAAATGACAGTCACAAAATAAACGATTAATAAGAGTATTTATTTTTCTTACAAAGTAAAAGTTAAAGAGACTGTATGGATTATAACCAAGCTTGGAAATGAGTTTTTCAGAATATAGTTTTATATTTAATAAATGGCCAATAAGGCAGAGAAGATAGATGAAGGAAAAAACAATAAAGAGCATTTTAGGATTGAAAGCATTAATCCATATGCAATTGGAAGCCACTGATGAATTTTTAAGTAATACAGTGTCCACTCTGGGAAATGAATGGGAAGAGAGTAAGGGAAGGAATAGGAAAGAAAGTAAGCAGGTGGCTACAGGTTCTGAGATGTCAGTGATAATGTGTTAAGACAGACAGAATAGTGCTCAGAACAATATTAAACATATAGAATAGGAATGATTGATGAGTAATAATTATGAAAGTGAATCAAAGGAGATGCTAAGAGAGTTTCCAGGCCCCTGCCACAGTTATAGTCATGGCAGCTCTCTGTACAAGGACCACGATTCTCTGGTATTGTTTTATTGAAAGATTTAGAATTTTTACAAAATAAATATATTTAGAGATTCTATTTAGATCATGAGAGGAAAAAAAAGATGTTAAAACTACCTCAAAAGATAGACCAAAGAACAGACCTGAAGATATAAGAAGTGATATTAAAATGGTTGTACAAAGGAGATAAGTCTGTTTTCAATGCATGTCAGAAAGTAGAACTAGGATTGTGGGTCAGTAGAAGGAGTGCTTACCTTGCATGCACATGGCCTTCAGTTCAGTCCTTAGTACCATAGAAAAAGAAAGACAAAGGAATAGAAGAAATACAACAGGAGCTAAAATGTGCTAAAAAAATATGTGCTAAAAATAAACTTTAAAAAGTGTTCATTACGGTATTGTATTTGCTTGAAGTATTGAAAATTGTAGGCATGGGAGAATATGTCTATCATTGAACTTGAAATGGCTGTAAAGTGTCTAGTATAAAGGGAATCAGGTAAGTATATGTGTGGATGTGCTCCAAAATGGGTTGGTAAGATTATGCAAAATTGTAAAATTAAATTTTTTAAAAAGATATGAACACCTGTTAAATACATAGCATGTAAATATCTGGCAGATGTTAAAGGAAATGGCAAATGTGAAGAGTAAAAGTAAAAATAGGAATACCGATTAAGAACTTTGAGGAGACTTTGTAAATTGAGGCAAAACTAGAATCTGATATAAAACCTGGACTTGCATATCACAGTCAGAAGTTATTTATTACATATAGATCTTGTCAGAATACAAATTAAAACAAAAAGAGTTCCCGTAAAAAAAGAGGGTGTAGCCTGGTGGTATTGGTGGCTTGACTGTATGTCCAAATGTGAAAGGCTAAGGCAGGATCTCTTGAGCAAGGTGGCTAGTAAGACTGTCTGTATTGATAAGCTCTGGATTGGATTGAGAGATCTTGACTCAGTAAATAAAGTATAAGACTGATCAAGGATGAGTCCAGATATCAACTTCGGCCCCCCTCCCCCACCATACACACATTTATATGCACAACACACATGAAAAAGTGAGCACTTTCCTAATGTGCAGTAAACATCCTAATATGGACATTTCTGCACTGAACATGAGGGCTCAGTACCAGAGACATCATAATGTCTATGTTGTAACAAAGACCTCTCCTGAGGAGCAGAGATAAATACAGGGTCAGCTAAGTGGTTTGTTTATTTTGAGAGAGCCTGGCCAGAAGAAAGGTGGAGCCCAGCCAAACTCATCAAGAGAGCATGGCTGGGAACAGGCAAAAAAGACAAAAGGGATCCCGCTCCCCAAGAGCCAAGCTTCAACACGCTGTCAACCAAAGAAGACAACATGCATCCCACTCCACAAGAGCCGAGCCTCAACGTCCTGTCAACCAAAGAAGAGGACATGTATCCTGCTCCCCAGGAGCCGAGCTTCAATATGCTGTCAACCAAAGAACAGGACAACATGTATCCTGCTCCCCAAGAGCCGAGATTCAATATCCTGTCAACGAAAGAACAGGACAACAGGTATCCTGCTCCCCAAGACCCGAGCTTGACTATCCTGTCAACCAAAGAAGAAGACATGTATCCCGCTCCACAAGAGCCGAGCTTCAATTTCCTGTGAGCCGCATAGACCGCTTCCTGCGACAGGGGAACTATTCCCAGCGCCTGAGCTCCACTTCACCTGTCTTCCTAGCCGGTGTCCTCCAGCATGTGACCTCCAACATCCTGGAGTTGGCTGGCGAGGTGGCCCACAGCAGTGGCAAGAAGCGCATCGCCCCAGAACACCTGAATCGAGTGCTCCAGGACAACGTGCAGCTCAAACAGCTCTTAAAAGAGGACACCAAGTCCGTGGGTGACCAGATAGGAGACCACGAAGACAACTGAAGATGCTGGGTCTCAGAGGCTGGAGGGTCCACCACCCTTCAGCCTCAACCAAGCAGTGCCCTACTAACTAGGGGCTTAATCACACAAATAAACATCAAAACAGAAGTCAATCACTGTGTCGCCTTTTCATTTGTCATTTTGAGCTAGAGAAACACCTGGGAGGGTGGTGGTGGGGTTGGAGCTGTGGTCAGTGTGGGGATTTGAATTCCAGGGGAAGTCGTTTCTAACAGGGACCGTGTGGCCAGGGGTCTTGGTGGGAGGAGGAGGTGGTCAAGGGAGAAGAAGAGGGCCTGGTGAGAGGAAGGGGTCCTGGTTTGTCAGCACAGGTGGCCTTGGGGGAGGACTGGGCTGTGGTACAGGGCAGAGAAGCTGTCTCTGTCTCTGCAGGTTGTGAGCACAGATAATCTTGGGAGCCCAGGAACCTGGCTTCACAATCCCAGTGCAGTGCTAACTGGAGGAGGGTGGATGAAGGCAGGGACTGGGGTAGGAAAGGCTTCTTTGGAGATAAGATCTCAGGTCAGAAGGTGATGATATGATAGACCATGGGAAGTGGCACACTTTGGGAATGAGCTTCAAGGATCAGGAGCTTCAAAGAGAGCACTGAAGAATGAAGAAGAAGAGGAGGAGGAGGAGGAGGAAACACACAAAATAGGAAATAGAGTCTGTGTTTTCTTTTCTTTTTAAAATGTTTGCTTCTAAAAGGATTTACACAAGACTGTGTAGGTAACATACTAAGGTGCTGTGTAGAATGTAAGTGTATGTGCTTCTGTATTTTTTTGTTATTGGGTCAGGGGGTTTCTACATAGCCCTGACTGTCCTGGAACTCACTGTGTAGACCAGGCTGGCCTCAACTACAGAGATCCAGCCTGCCTCTGCCTCCCAATTTCCGGGATTAACGTCATATGCCCCTAGTCTTGGGCCTTCTGGTACACTAAATAACAGTGGTATATAAATGCTATTACCTGACAGTCATGAAATTCAAGCAGAACATCAATGAACTTATAAACACCTTCAGTTGTGCACATGTCCTTCTCAGAAGGAAGCTCTGAATTGTCAGTGATGGTGTATGTCATAGAGCAATGCAGCAGCATTAAAGGCTAAGCCTGGGCCTGTGTTTGAAGAGTTTTTCTGTATTGAGTATAAACTATGTCCCCGATGTTCACACAAGGGCATGGGATCATTCCTATGAACACTTTCAAATGTGACTTTCACATAACACTGGGACCCAGATCAAGTGCTCTAACCATCTATGTCCATGCCTGTGAATGTCCACATTTGAAGTTTTCACTGTTCATGAGACCCTGCTAGCCCCACCCCCTTCTGTTGCTGCTGCTGGCCTTTTAGAGTGAATGTCTCAGTCATCTTTCACAACAGAATCAGAAGGTCCCATTACACCTCTTTTTATGTGATTTTTGACATTCCCTATTTCCTCTGGACTGTGACTTTTTTATGTATAGCTTGGAAGATAAGAATCCCTCTTCTTGGTTTCCTGTGAATACTTGCACCTTTGTCCTTTCCTGTCCCACAAACTTAGGCTTTCCCAAAAGAATGGCTAGCTTTGCCAAGTGCTCAGGTTACTGTTGGTGCTGGGGCTACTAGCTATGACTACCAGCCTTTACTGTCTTAGGGTGGGATTGGAAAGTAATATGCAGAGGACATATGCAGGTGGAGATGGGTACATTGGCAGGCTTTGGTCTCTTCTTTGATCCTTCCTTCTGGTGGCTCCCTATGCTTGGCTTATAACCAGGCTACAACCCCAGAGAAGATAGGTAATAACGGGAACCATAAGAGAGACATCCATGGATCCACTTGGAAGGGGAAATATATAAGATCCCCTGGGTAAATTTGGAGCGTGGGGGAGATAGGAATAGAACAGGAGGAAAATGCATGGTTGAGTTGGGGAAGGGCAGAGTTGGAGAGCTAAGAAAGACATGTCTTCATAAAGGGAGCCATTTGGGGATTACAGAGAGACATGGTGCTAGGCAAACACCCAAGAACCCACAAAGATGACCCTAGCTAAGACTTCAAGCAATAGTGGGGAGGCTGCCTAGGCTGTACTTTACCTATAATCAGGTTGATGACTATCATAATTGTAATCATAGAACCTTCATTCAGCAACTGATGGAAGCAGATCCAGAGATGCACAGCTAAGCACTGGGCTGAGCTCCCAGTGCAACCAATGAGAGGGAGGGGGGATTATAAGAGCAAAAGGGTCAAGATCATGATGAAGAAACCCATAGAAAGAGCTGACTCCAGCTCCTGCAAGCTCACTGACTCTGACCTGTTAACTGGGGAACCTGCAGGGGACTGAACTAGAGCCTCTGAATGTGGATGGCAGTGGGGAGCTTGGGCAGTATGTGGAACATCTGGCAATGGGATAAGGTTTTCCCTAGTGTATGAACTGGCTTTTTAGAACTTGTTTTCTATAAAGAAAAACCTTGCTCAGTCTTGATACAGGGAAGGAGGGTTGTTGGTCCTGCCTCATCCTGAAATCCCAAACTTTGTTGATTCCCCATGGGAGAGCTTACCCTTTCTGAGAAGTAAATGGGGGTTGGTGTGGGGAAAACCTGTTGGTGTGAGTGTGAGAATGAAGTACAGGGGGAACCATGGTTTGTATAAAATGAAAAAAATAATGTAAAACATTAAAAAAAAGAAGTAGAAAAACATGACTTAGTCTTAATGCATTTACAGGAATATTAACAGAATATAATGCCAGAATTATTTTTCTGGCTCCTGTAGGTATACTTGCAAAATCTCAGACAGCTTCTTGTACATAATCCCCAATTCTATTTGTATGTGTTGAAACCCCACTCCCAAATTTTCTATCCCACACATTCATAGTTCCATGAAGAGGTATGAAGCATACTTTCTGTCTTTTTTGAAGCCTCATAAAATGACAATTTATTTTTAATTAACTTGCAAGTGTTTATGTTTATTATGGTGTAATCAAATATAGCTTATTTTCTTGCTCCTCCAGATCCTTTTCTCCTCCTGTTTCGCTGCTCTCACTGTACCATTTTACTCCAAGTCTTTTTCTTCTATCAGCCTTGGAGCACTCTGTGAACTTATCTCATTCTCCCCTGCTTGTTCCTATTGCAATTGTCATTCTCTCCAGCAACCTTAGGTGGGTGGACAGCTCCCCTTATCACAGGATGAAGACACTCTA
Source organism: Phyllotis vaccarum (assembly GCA_033318265.1). Lineage (NCBI taxonomy): Eukaryota > Metazoa > Chordata > Mammalia > Rodentia > Cricetidae > Phyllotis > Phyllotis vaccarum. The sequence continues at coordinate 127,410,377 of JARWLC010000013.1, forward strand.
GCCTCCTCCATTCCCTGCAGTGGAGCATCTCTGTATGTACAGGTTCCGAGTGCCTTCAAGTTCAGTGGCCTCAAGTGAGTCATTATATTCAGAACTCGGTTTTCAAAGCATGTTTTTGGTGTAGAACCTGTCCTAGAGGATTAGCTTGATTAGATAGCTTTCTGACATTTTTGCCTTGTTACTGTGGTTTATTATGATCTAGGGCTTCTGTGTATATAATAGAACAGCATTACAGTTGAATTAACTTAGTATAAAAGGAGATACAATGGATTGATTAAACATGTCAGATGAGTTCAAGACTATTTCCTACTTTCTTTTCTGTCAAGTTCAGCACAACTGAGTTTATGTTGAGGTCTTTGATCCACTTGGACTTGACTTTGTGCAGGGAGATGCATATGGATCTATTTGTGTTCTACATGCCATCATCTGGTTATGCCGGCATCATTTGTTGAAGATACTTTCTCTTTTCCCTTGTATATTTTTGGCTTCTTTTGTCAAAAATCAGGTTTTCATAGGTGTGGTGATTAATGTTACGGTCTTCAATTTGATCCCATTGATCAACAATGTCTGTTTACATAGTACCAGGCTATTTTTATTACTATAGTCAGGGTTGGTGATGTTGCCAGAATTTTTTTTAATTGCACAGGAATTTTTTTTGTGATCCTGGGTTTTTGTTCTTTCATATGAAGTTGAATAATGTTCTCTGAAGGTCTGAAGAATTGTGTTAGGATTTTGATGAGGATTGCATGGAATCTGTAGATTGCTTTTGTTAAGATTGCCCTTTCACTATGTAGATGGGGGGATGGGGTAGGGGGAGCTGGGGATGACAAGGAATAGGGGGAGGAAGGCAAACAGTGGTGGGCATGTAAAATAACTTTTAAATAAAGAAACAAACAAAAAACCTTGCCAGGTGAACATCCCTGTGTAGCCAGCTGGATCATCACCTTATAGTACATGCAGCAGTATAAGAGTGCATCCTTACTTGTCTCACTGAGACTCTGCTTCTGTTCTGGGGTTGAATTTGAAGGTTGAACTTGATTCAGACTTGGTTAGCAAAGCCTTTGAAGCACCAAGAGACTTGGGAGGATTAATCAGAAAGGATACCTACCCCCTTTATGTGTTGTGCTCATCTGTGCCTACAGGTTTCATAGGAAACATGGAACCCATGAACAGCATAGCAGATGTTCAATGCATTGCCCTGTCTGATACCTCTTATGCTTGTTCCTTTTATTGCTTTAATAAAATATCATGACCAACTTAGGAAGAAAAAGCTTATCTGGGGTTTAGTGAGGAAACACTGGACCATAGCAAGATCAGAACTTAGCAGGGCAAATAGCAAATCCTGTAGCTCCAAGTCTGGTGTCTAAAGCTTTGTTTACAAATGGCTTATATGGTTCTGCTCCTACAGCTTTGTTGCCTGGGCTGATTCCACTCCCTGCATGCTACTCTTATTGTTAGATTTCTTACAGTTCTGGCATCTTAAACACCTTTGGGTCCTCACTGAAACGCAGACATCACATTCACAGCTTCATGCAATGGCCTATCAGAGCCTCCCAACCTATTGCCTTTTTGTAGTGTCTTGAGTACTTCCACACTTTGCCTAGCCTCAGCGGCTCTCTGAAATCACAGAGGAAGATTCCATGTCCCCTGTCTCTTATGCCTCCAAAGCCAGTACCACATGGTTGACACTCATATATTCAGATGCCGGCTTTAGATGAACTTACACTTCCTTGGACTACTATAGCAATTGCTTTTAAATGCTTCCTGGGATGACAAAACCTGTTAGCTCTCTTTTCTAAGTGGGAGTTCTAGCTAGGCAGGGTCTTGCACTAAGGGTATCCTTCTTACATCCTCCGTGTAGAGCAGACTTCTCTGAGGCTATCAAAATCCTAGATGAGGTAAGCAGCTCTTTGAAGGTTCAGTTAGTGCACAGCAAAATGAGAATACAAGTTTGGCTCCTACCTGTTCTTGAGGCCCTTTCCTCGACTCCGCCCTGAAAGGGGCCTTACAATAAAGTGTTTGATGTTCTCTTCTAGACAAATGAATTGCTTTAATATTCAGATATTAGTGTCTGTCTGATTTCTAGGAACACACTCAACAACTCATTTCAAGAAGATCTACTTGGGGTAGGCCATACAGGTTAGGAAAAATGAACTGATTTGGGCTTTGTTAACCAAATTCTTATCTACTGGATATGGTGCTAACTTTTTTTTTTTTTTTTTTTTTACAGAATTAGCTCTAATATAATTCAAAAAATATTTTATGTATATGAATGTTTTGCCTACATGTGTGCATTGCTCCTGGAGTTGCGAAAGGGATATCATATCCACTGGGATTAGAGTTACAGCGTTACAGCTTTTTGTGAGCTGCCATGTAGATACTTGGAATTGAACCTGATTCTCTGGAAGTACTCTTAACCCCTGAGTCATCTCTCCAGCCCGTGTTCTTTTTCTTTTTAAAGTTTGTTTATTATTTTACACTCTAATCACAGTTTTCCCTTCCTCTTCTCCTCCCTTCCATCCTCTCCTTCCCCCCTCAATCCATTCCTCCTCTGCTTCTGTTCAGAAAGGGGCAGGCATCCCATGGATATCAATAAAGCATGGACACATCAATTTGCTTTAAGACTAAGCACCTCTCTTGAACAAGGATACTCAATATGAGGAATGGGTTCTGAAGAGCTAGCCAAAGGGTTAGGAATAGACCCTGCTCCCATTGTTAGGAGTCCCACAAGTAGACAAAGCTACACATTTGTCACATATAATAATAGTGAGCCTAGGTTGGTCCCATGCAGGCTCCCTCATTGCTAGTTCAATCTCCATGAGCCCCTATAAGCCCAGGTTAGTTAATTCTGTGGGTTTTCCTCTAATGTCCTTGACGCCTTCTGGCTCCTACAATCCTTCCTCCTCTTCAGCAGGATTCCTGAGCTTGGCCTAATGTTTTGCTGTGGTCTCTGTATCTATTTCCATCAATTATTAGATGAGCTCACTGATAATAATTGGAATAGTCACCAATCTGATTGCAGGAGATGGCCAATTCAGTCTACATGTCCAGTATTGCTAGAGGCCAAAGCTGGGGCCATTTTTGTAGATTCATGGGAGTTTCCCTTGCATTAGGTTTTTGGCTGACCTCTAAATTCCCCTTTTCTGATCATCTCTTTCAGTGTTTTCCCACTTCACCCCCCCCCCCAACCCAATCCCTCAAATTCCCATCCATACCTGCCCCTAGTCCTAAGGAGATTCATGCATCGCCCTTTCAGCCCCTGTTCTTAAGCTGACCACTTTCATGGTCTGAACATGCTTATGTCATGATACTAAGAACCTGTGTCTAAGAGCCTATTCTCTAAAGTCACTGAAGTCCATTTTCACTGAACTCTGAGACAGTTGGGGATTCATTTTAGATTAAAAAAAAAAAACTATAGATGATTGACACTTAAGTCTCTGTGATTAACTGGTGACTTCTAATAATTTTCACAAGTGGACAGTCAGGTGGGAGTACAAAATAAATATAATACAATTAGACATAATGGTAATAGAAAAGTGATATACACGATAAGATAATAAACTATTATTAAAAGATTATTTTGGGCAAAATGTTCTAACTGTGATAACTAAGCATATTTTCAGTGACAAAAAGCTAGTTTCTAGGTGTGTATGGTTTTAATAAATCAACATAGAAAAGTGTGATATGAATCCTCATTGAAAAAATACTGTTATAATTAACATTATTTTTAAAAGGAAATTCGGTGTTTACATTTTCAATTTACTGAAATAACTGCTAACACTATAATTTTATTGCCTAATATCATGAGGGAAAGCACCAAGTGGACCATGATGATTAGAAGTGGAGCTTCAGACATTTCTCACATAACCTTGAACATTAATACTTCTCCTCTCCAGTATTTGATATTGGTTCTCAGATGACACTTGAAGATATGAAAATCCTATTCAGTCTCAAATTCATTAATTATAGTGGTGATATATTTACTTATTGTATACATACATATTACATATCCTCCTGTCTCAGCTTCTAAGTATCTGGGATCGGATCATTACAAGTATATACAACTACACTTGGCTATAATTCATATCAGCTCTAGGTTATTCATAAAAAAACACAATGTAAATGGAGTGTGAATCACTACTAGAACTACACAAACTGGCTACTGAGAAAAATGACCCCCACTTGTGTGATTTCATTGAGACTCATTTACCTGAATGAACAGGTGAAACCCATCAAAGAACTGGGTGACCTGTGACCAACTTGCACAAAAGGTGAGATCCTCAGTCTAGTATCACAGAGTATCTTTGACAAGCACACCCTGGGACATAGTGATGAGAGCTAAGCTGACCCCCCCAGAGCCACAAGTGACTTTACTGGTCATTGAGGCAGTGCATGTAGATTGGGCTGCCTTTATCATTTCTATAAGTTACACTAAAACATCCAATTAAGTTCTTTAATATCTATCATTTCTTCAAAGGAATTTTGGTATTCACCCAAATGAAATGTAAATAGCTTTAATTCTAGATTGTTTAAGGAAGGGTGACAATCATACTTCTTCAGCACAAACATGTATTTCTAATATTTTAAGTTTTCACTTGGTCGAATTATAGATGGAGAAGCTCTGCATAAGAAGTGCTAACTATACTTAATATTAACATTATTTTCCCTACTGAAGTTAATGTAGACAAGGCTAGCCCACTTTTGCTGCGGCATTTTTGCCTGAGACTTATAAAACCTGACATAGCAAATCTAATTTTTCTAACATCTCTTTTATAAGTTGAAAGAACAAATCGTTTGTTTCCAAGGTTACTTTTTTGAAATCTTAAAGACAAGTTTAACCATGAAAGATACCATGGATCTTTTATTTTACTTCATTTTTAATTTTTGGTTTGACTTTGGAAGGCAAAATTAAAGAGTTACTAAGAGATTTGAGTTGTGCCTTGGTATTTATTAACTAAGATGAAAATATTAAGTGAAGTATAAAAATATTTTAGCATATTTATAAATGTAGGCTTTGTACTTTTTAGTTTCATTCTCTCTTTTTATTTAAAAGTTCTCTTTTTAACATACCCACCGCTGTTCTCCATCCCTTCCCTCTTCCTAGCCATCCCTCAGCTTCCCCCTTACACCATCCCTTCATCTGTTCCTCAAAGAGGGCAAGGACTCTCAGGGTGAGCTAATACAATCTATCACATCAAGTTGAAGTAGGACTAAACCCCTCCCCCGGCACCAAGGCTGAGCAAGGTCTTCCTCTGCAGGTAGTATGCTCCAAGAAGCCAGTTTATGCACCAGGAATAAACTCTGGCCCCACAAAATGCCCAAGCCATGCAACTGTCATCCACATTCAAAGGGCCTCCTCCAGTCCCATGGAGGTTCCCCAGCTGTCAATACAATCAATGTACTCCCAATACCTTTGGTCAGCTGTCTCCGAGGGTTTCTTCATCATGATCATGACTCTTTTGTTTATATTATCTCTCTTCCTTCTCTTTGCCTGAGATGGGAGCTAGACCCAGTGCTTAGCTGTGGATCTCTGCATCTGGTTCCATAAAAGCTGCTAGATGAAGGTTCTATAATGATAATTAGGGTGCTCATCAATTGGATCATAGGAGAAGATAAGTCTAGGAACCCTCTTCACCATTGTTTGGAGTCCTAGCCAGGGACATCTTGTGGGTTCTTGGAGGTTTCTTTAGCACCAGGTTTCTCTCTAACCCCACGATGGCTCCGTCTATCAAGGTATCTTGTTCATTGTTCTCCCTCTCTATTGTTCCCCCAATTAAATTATCTAATTGATTTGTCAAATTTTTTTGGTTTTAGAGAGAATAGTCAAGGTCATAATCATGTTAGGAGGAAAACCATCACTTGGATCAGATATTCAATCTTTGCTGTTTGGCCAAGATTGCATAGGAAATACAGTAGGCTGGATAGTGTCTCCTCCAAGGATATTTAGTTTCTGATCTCTGGAATTTGTGAATGTCATGTTTTGTGACAAAAGTGAATTTATGGATAATGAGACTACCCTGGGTTTATTATGACACCCAGGTATGACATTAAGTTATGAAGAAAGAATACAGTGTGTGAACTGAAGAGGGAAAGTGTAACAAGGCTGCCTTGATGATGAAGGAAAGGGGCAGAAGTCAAGGAATGTAGCTATAGCTAAGCTCTCTCTAGTAACTGGGATTGGTAAATATCTTTGTTTTTTTTTTCAATCTTTGGGTTGCTATTTTGTTTAATTGACCAGTCCTTTGTCTTACAGAAGCTTCTAACTTTCAAGTGGTCCTATTTATTTACTGTTGCTCTCAGTGTCTGTGCCACTGGTGTTATATTTAGGAAGTGGAGATGCCCTTGCCTTCAAAGTTATTTCCCACATTGTCTTCTATCAGGTTTAGTGCAACTGAGTTTATGTTGAGGTCTTTGATCCATTTGGGCTCAAGTTTTGTGGAGGGAGATGCAAATGGATCTGTTTGAATTCTTATAAGTGCCACATCCAGTTGTGCCATACCATTTGTTGAAGATGCTACCTGTTTTTCATTGTACTTCTTTGTCAAAAATCAGGTATTCATAGACATTTAGATTAATGTCAGGGTCTTCAATTCAATTTTATTGATCTACATGTCCGTTTTTATGCCAATACCAACCTATTTTTATTACTATATGTGTATAATAGAGCTTGAAGTCAGGGATTATGATGCCTCCAGAAGGTTTTTTTTTAATTGCACAGGATTGTTTGTGTGACCTTGAGTTTTTGTTTATTTATCTGAATTTGAGTACTGTTCTCTGAAGGTCTGAAGAATTATGTTGGGATTTTGATGGAGATTGTATTGAATTTGTAGATTGCTTCTGCTAAGATTGCCATTTTACTTCGTTGATCCTACCAATGCAAGTCAGGGGATAGGTAGTCTTTCCATTTTCTGATATCTTCTTCAATTTCTTTTTTAAAGACTTACTCAGTTTCTAAAGACTTAAAGTTCTTGTTATACAGGTCTTTCACTTGTTTATTTGTGCCTATTGTACAGGGTAATGTTTTCCGGATTTCTTTTTCAGCTCATTAATCATACATTTATCAGAGGGCTCCTGATTATTATTATTTTTTTTGAGTTAATCTTGTATCCTGCCCCATTACTGAAGGTATTTATCAGCTGTAGGAATTTCCTGGTAGTATTTTGGGATCACTTACGTATAATATCTGCAAATAGCAGGAGCTGACTTCTTGTCTATCAATTTGTGTTGCCTTGATGTCCTTATTTTGTCTTATTGCTCTAGCTAGAACACTTCAAGTACTATATTGAGTAGATACAGAGACAGTGAGACAGCCTTGTTTTGTTCCTGATTTTAGTGGTGGAATCACTTTCAGTTTTTCATCACTTATTTTGATGTTGGCTATTGGCTTGTTGTATATATCATTTATTATGTTTAGATATGTTCCTTGTGTCCCTGATCTCTCCAAGACGTTTCTCATAAATGAGATGATCATGTGGCTTTTCTTTTTTCAGTATGTTTAAATGATGGATGATAGTTTTTTATATGTTGAACTGTCTCTGTATGTCTGGAACAAAGCCTACTTGATCATGGTGGAGGATTTTTTTTAATGTGTTCTTGGATTGAGTTTAACAGTGTTGTATTATTTTTGCACCAGTGTTCATGAAAGAGATTGGTCTGTAATTCACTTTCTTTGTTGGATCTCTGTGTAGTTTGGCCATCAGTGTCACTATAGCCTCATAACAAAGAGTTTTACATTGTTCCTTCTGTTTCTGTTTTCTGGAAAAATCTGAGGAGTGATATTAGCCCTTCTTTGAAATTCTAGTAGAATTCTGTACAGAAACCATATTGTCCTGGGCTTTTCTTTCTTTTTTTTTTTTTTGGTTAAAAGACTATTGATGACTGCTTTTATTTCATTGGTGTTTAAAGGTCCATTTAAATTGTTTGTCTGATCATGATTTAATTTTGGTATGTAATACCTATCCAGAAAATTATTCATTGTTTTAGATTTTCCATTTGTGTTGAGTACAAACTTTCTAAGTATGACCTAATGGTTCTCTGGATTTCTCAGTGTCTTTTGATATGTCCCCTTTTTTATTTCTGATTTTGTTAATTTGGATGTCCTCTCTCTGCCCTTTGCTTAGTTTATGTAAGGGTTTGTCTGTCTTGCTGATTTTCTCCATGAACCAACTCTTCACTTCATTGATTCTTTGTATTGTTCTCTTTGTTTTTATTTTTATTGATTTCAGCTCTCAATTTGATTATTTTCTGGCATCTGTTCCCCTGGGTGACTTTGCTTCTTTTTGTTCTAGAGCTTTCAGGAATGCTGTTAAGTCACCAATGTGAGATTTCTCCACTCTCTTTGTGTAGGCACCTAGTGCACTGAATTTTCCTCTCAGCACTGCTTTCATTATGTCCCATAAGTTTGGGTATGTTGTGGATTCATTTTCATTACATTCTAGGAAGTCTTTAATTGTTTTTTTTTTCTTTTATTTCTCACTTGACCCAGTGATGATTCAAGTAAGCACTGTTCAATATTCATGAGTTTGTGGACTTTCTCCAATTTTTGTTGTTGAATTACAACTTTAAGCCTTGGTAGTCTGATAAATTATTCCATTTTTTAAATCTGCCGAGATTTGCTATCATACTGAGTATGAGATCAATTTTGGAGAAGGTTTCATGAGGTGCTGAGAAGAAGGTATATTCTGTGGTGTGTGGCTATCGAATGGTGAGAGTGGGGTGTTGAATTCTCCCACTATTAGTGTGGGGTTTGATGTGTGGTTTAAGCTTTAGTAATGTTTCTTGTACAAATGTAGGCACTATTATATTTGGGACAGAGATGTTCAGAATTGAAAGGTTATTGTGGGGATTCAATAAAAGTTTCAGAAGTTTCGGAGATATCACAGGGAATCTACCCACAGTCTATGTGGGGAGTTAATAGAAGCTCCAGAAATCCCAGAGCTCTAACCACAGTCAGTCTATGAGAATCAGAGAGTGGTGATTCAAACTTTTAATCCCAGCACAGGGAGTATCCTGGGAGTGGTGACCTACACCCTTAATCCTAACTGAGTCAAGGTCACTTCAGATTAGAAGGAATTCTAGGCTCCCAAGCAGGTGTGGTAGGGCCATGCCTTATTTACCAAAAGAATACTTAAGACTGGATTCAAACACAGAGAGAGCCATTCCAAGGGAATTGAGGCTGAGGAAGCTAGAAGACAGCTGGGTAAGATTTGACTGTGGTGTTTATTCCCTCTAGTATCTCCAACTTCTTCAGAGATCTATTCCCGAGTCTCATTCATTCGTGTGACAATTGGCATCCAACTTTGGGGCACAAATTTCTCTCCTCCTAGGAAGTAAACTTAAGAACAGAGTGCCACACTCCCAAGTGGTGGGGTGGTTTGGTTTTGGTTCCCAAATAGTGCGGTGGTTTGGTGTTGGTTGTTCAATCAGTTATGGATGATTATCATTGTTTAGGTTAATTGGTTAAAAATTGTTCATGGTTATGGTTAGAAAAAAGTTAAACAAGAATGATTAGATTCAAGATTTTTGTTTAAAAAAATAGAAAGCAAAAGGGGATACAGATAGATAGGATATAAGGATAGATTATGGAATCTTCTTTTAAAAAGATTTACTAGCTTTAAATATTTTACATTGCATTGGTTTTCTGTATACAAATTGTGTACATTGAGATTAATTGTGTCATTGTACAAATATTTCTATGCTTGTTTGAGGTAGTATACTTAATCAGTTTATCTAACATTGTAATATAAGTTGCTAGTCCATGAACGTTTTTATTTCCAATTAATCAGAATATAAAGCAATGTAGGTCAATAGTTAGACATTACATTCAGACATAGTCATGTTAGATATGTTTTTCAAGGTCAAACAAATATATTTTAGATAAACAGGTCTTCTTCAAAAACTTCAGAGATCCATAGAATATGGCATTTAAAATATTTTTAGAACTTCAAGACTTTTCTGGCCAGTGAGACAGGTTTGCTCCTGGCAGCCCCAATCTACTTTAAGAGAAAAAGGGGCATCGAAGAAACTCCATATGGAGTCTACTTTCCTTGTGGCAACAGTTAGTCATTGGACAAGAACCTGTCCCTGTAATGACTGCTTGACAGTGTGCTATTTAAAATGGACATGCAGATTCTCTCAGAAAGTGACCTTTGAACTTTGACAGAACAAGCTGAGATGATATTTCAGGTTACTGCTTTTCAGAGAAAACTGTCAGAGATGGCCCGTGGATGGTGTGAGGCTGGTAGTGGCCCTGGAGCACTGGGCCTGGATCTTCCTGGAGTCAAGTTGCTTGGGAATGCAGTCCAAAGTGGTGGTAAACTCCATCTAAGGCTAAATACCGGCATGAGACCAATAACCAACAAGTACCGCAAAGGAAAGTTGAAAAGAACTTTGAAGAGAGACTTCAATCTTCAGGACACAAGGAGAAGTGAGTGAACTACACCAAAATGGGCCGAGCAGATTTTCTGCTTCATTGAGATAAAAAGAGACTCAGGGCCTGTAGGCTGAAGATGGATGCCCCAACTTTAGAAAGGAACTTTGGGTGACTGTCCAGGCAGATAGGTGTCATCTCTGTCATTTCTAGTTTTTGGAAGTTTCTTGCACTTCCTGGTTATTTGGGTAAATATTATTTCCTTCTTGGGTCTCTGAGGTAGTTGAAGATGAGATAGTTATAGTTACAGTTTTCTAATGACAGTTTTAGAAAAGAAATTTTGAAGTTAAAGTTCATAAGTTTAAGAGACATCAAAATAATAGCTTTTAGTTAGAAAGGAAATGAATTAGGTATAATCATTTGGACTCATCAAAATAGGATAATTAATGAAATATTTTCTTGGAATTGTCAATTGTTAATGGACTGGACATTACTCAATTATTGTTTGTATATATTGTATATAATTATTGTACCTATTATATATTGGTTTTCTTATGTTAGCTACCACCTTCTTTTTTTAAATTTGACACAAAAGGGGATATGTGGGGATTCAATAAAAGTTTCAGAAGTTTCGGAGATATCACAGGGAATCTACCCACAGTCTATGTGGGGAGTTAATAGATGCTCCAGAAGTTCCAGAGCTGTAACTAACCACAGTCACTCTAGGAGAATCAGACAGTGGTGATTCAAACCTTTAATCCCAGCACAGGGAGTATCCTGGGAGTGGTGACCTACGACCTTATTACCAACTCAGTGGAGGTCACTTCAGATTATAGAAGGTATTCCAGGCTCCCAAGCAGGCAGTGGTGGGACCACCCCTTAATTTACTAAAAGGGTACTTAAGACAGGACAGAAACACAGAGGAAGCCATTCCAAGGAAAGCGAGTCTGAGGAAGCACATATGTATATATAATTCAAATAATTCAGCTTTAACTGATAGGCAAATATTGTGAATAGATGGTTTACCACATGATGGTTCAAGATATATATATATTATAATATTTAGAAGTGTCAGCATATTTACTCAAATTGTTTGTCATGTTTTTTATTGTAGAAGCATTCAAAATATTCTCTTATATTAGGAAGTAATTATTATTATCATCATCATCATATAATTACCACCCTGTGCAACAGCATGCCGAAAGTTACAAATCCTATATGATTATAACCTAGTGCTCATCTTTTACAAATTGGTCACCACCTGAGCCTCACTTCCTTCCACCCTCCCATTATTCTCACACCCTATTGTAGCCACCATTATTATCTCAAGTCCTGTGAGGTTAATGTTATTTAGACTCTACATATTAATAAAATCACCTGTTACTTTCCATTTAGTATAAGGGATTTGTTATTTGATATAACTACCTACAGTTTCATCTGTTGTCACAAATGTCAGAATTTAATTCTTTTTATAGCTAAGTAGAATTTCAGGACATATAATATGGAAATATATATATATATATATGTATGTATACACATACATATATCAGTCAGCAGACATGTTGCTTTTGTTTTTGGCTCTTGTGAATAGTGCTGCCTTTAAGTAAGGGTGAGGAGATATTATTTAGTATACTGATCTGATTTCCTTTGGGTATATAATAAATAGTAGGAATTGCTAGTTCATTAAGTAGTTCTGTTTTCAGTTTTTGGGTGACTTCCTTACTGCTTTCCAAAATATATGTAGTCATTTATAGAATAATTTTTAATATTTAAGGGAACGACTCAACATTTCTCTTATATTTTTTCTTGGATTCATATTCAAGGCAATATATTGTTGAAATGAAAGTGTCAAACATGACATTCTCAGGTCTTCTAAGTTTTTTCCCAATAAATTTTTAGTTTTGTTTCAGTTATCGGTCTGTTTATATCCAAAAGTTGACAACTTTGATACTACTTAAGGAACAATGCCAAAAGCTCTGAAACTTCTAGAAATACTACAGCCTATAAAACATAGCTTACTTAGTTGTGAACCTATGTAACTGTCTTTACATTAGCATCTTTCCAGTTTCTTAGCTTGTTCATAAAGTTACTCTGAGGTAGTTTACATATAGTTTATATGTTTTTGTTTTCCATCTTAATTTCTTTCTTGAAGTTTTTGAAGATATGGTCTCACTTTGAAGCTAAGGCTGGCCCAGAACTCCCAGCAATCCTCCTGCCTTTGCTTTCCAGAATTATGGGTTTAAAATCATAGCTACAATGCTCATTTTTCTTCTCTTTTTTGTTTTGGTTTTTGAAGGTATTGCAGATAATTATACACTAAACTTTATATTGTCTATTCACTTATTAAATGGGAACAGGAAATAAAATAACTACCTACCTCTTTGCCTGATTAATCGACTCTTCACATAACATATTTGCTTTAGATATATACTTCATTTTGTTTTTAGATATAAATTTATGTGGAGGGTTACCTTATGAGCCTTCTTTGTCATGATTTCAGTATTGATCAGTCTAATGGATTTATGTATTGTCTGTACAGACACCATATGCCTAAGTACTGTATATGCAGATTCTGTAGGTCTTCCATCTTTTCGCATTTTTGTTCTTGAGACATTTGAGATAGGACACAGTGTGATGACATCCGTTTACCATTTGACTATAACAGTATCATTTCTCCTTGATTTCTGTGATTTCTTGGCATCAACTTATTTTAAAGCAAAAGTGTTAATGATTGTTTTTTTCATATATTATCTTAGATGTTTAGAAAATTGTCTTTGTTTCCTATACCACTGAAAAAAGCAACAGAGAGAGAGAAAGGGTTTGTTCTGGCTCACAGCTCAAGTGTATAATTCTTCACAGCAGGGAACTCAAGACAGCAGAAACTTGAAGTAACTGGCACACTATATCTGACAAAGAATTAGAGAGCAGTCAGTTAATGCCTTCATTTCTACTATTCTGTTTCCTTTCTCCATATAGTCTTGCATTCTAGTCAAGGAATGGTCCCATCACAGTATATGAATCCTCCCACCTCAACTGATAGAATCAAGATAACCTCCACCCAGACATGGCCAGATGCCCATCGTCCACATAATTTTAGAATTTGAAAGTTGACAGTTAACACAAACAATCTCAAAGGTTAAGACCGATAGTTGATTATGAAAACAACTTAAAGATTGTCAATGTTTATTTTACATTTTCTTTTTCCATTTACCTTATTTTTCTCTGTTTTTTTCCTTGTTTTTCTCTGTCCTAAAGAGCCTCATAATTGCACTTCTATTAAAATATATGGGAAGTTATTGAGAAAGTTATGTTGCCAAGATGCATGGGATTTTGCATTAGATACTTGGGAGTTTTAGAGGTCCAGTCACAGAGAACAGGGTTCACATTTTTGCCAAGAGATTGCCTCTTGATTTGGTGTAATAAAGCAGTAAATTCAGATGCCGTGCTTGCATATGAAGTAGCCTCTTCTGAATTTCAGCTGCTACTGTGCTAAAATCCTTTGGATCTAAGATCAATAGCTTAGTTTCAGATAGCCTACTTTTCCACCAATTAGTTGTGTTGCCACACAAATGTCAGAAACAATTAGTCTCATAATCTGCAAATTGCACATTATCAAAATAATTTTTGCAAGAATGTTGCAGAAATTAAGGGAGATATTCTGACAGCATTAGCCTATTGTTAACTAACTCTATTTGGGAGTGTTTGGTACAGTCTTGCTGGAGGAAGTATATCCCTGGTGGCAGATTTTGAGATTATACTGCATCACCCTACTTCCCTGGAGTTATTTTCCTATGTGCTCTATTTGAAAATGTGATTACTGATCTTCACGCTCTGGTCATCCATGCTCACTGCTGGCATGCTTATCTGCCATGATGGAAATCCCCCTTTTCTTATTCTTTATTTTTCTTGCATACAGTACATCCCTGCCACAACTTCCTCTCCCTCCCTTTCTCCCAGTTTTGCCCCATACCTTCCTTTTACCCCAACCCACTGCTCCTCTGTTTTTTCTTCAGAAAAGTTCAGGCCTCCCAGTGATATCAACCAAACACAGCATAGCAAGATGCAACAAAACTAGGCATAAACCCTCATATCAATGCTGGATGAGGTAATGCAGTAAGAAGAAAAGGGTCCCAATAGCAGGCAAAAGAGTCAAAAACACCCCCACTCTCCCTGTTAGAAGTCCAACAAAAACCCAAATATTAACAACCACAGCACGTATGTAGAGGGCTGGTTCAGAATCTGTGAGCACCTATTAGCCTTGCTTAGTTGCTTCTGTGGGCCATGTTCTCATGGTGTCCTCAACCCCTCTGGCTCTTATAATCCTTCCTCCATAATGGCCTATTTTTCTTTCTTCATTAGTAAACAAAACAAAACAAAACAACAAAAAAAACCCTCTTCTGTAAGTTGCCTTTCTCATGGCTTTGTGTCATAGCACTAGAAAATCACTAATACAATCTTCTTATACATGTAACATCTTTATGACTATAATGCTATCATTTTATTTATGCTGATCTTTCATGGTTTTTTATTTACCAATCAATCTAGATAGGACCTATCAATATTGTGTTTTCAAGGAAATATCTTTAATGATACATTATGTTAGAATCATTGTACTCATGTACAAACTTTAGTTAAAAAACCTGTCTAGACTAATAGACATCTCCTACATTACTTAAGTCACTCTGTGTGCTAAATGAGAAAATGAAAAGTTGACGAATAGCTAGATATTCATAAATGAACATGGTGAACACACATAGAAAGTTAAACTGACTCACATAGTAGTAGAATTTTACAGTGTTGAGAATGGAATCCAGGGTAGCCCTCACATAGGTTTTTAGTATGGACAATGGTCATTGATGGTAATGCCCTTTCCCCATTAGACTGATTCTTCAGGTAATAATTATGTGATAGACTAAGAAAGAAGGTTTGAAAATTCAGTCCGTGCATTTCTATATATAAGTGACTTTAATTGCTTATTACATATTGAAAGCTCTTTCTGGCATTTCTAGTAGTACTTCAAGAGACCCAACAGTGATTTAGACTAAGTGAGCAGAATGGAATTGAATCTTCTCTAAGAAACATAATATAAAACATAAATTCAACACATATTACACCAGGGTTAGTACAAAGATGCAGTATTCATTATATCAGAGAACTAAGACAATAAGTTTATGCCATTAGGATCTCTGCGAATTAGTTTCCTTTGGGTTACACCTCAGGACATGGAATTGCTATGGCTTTGATGAACATTTTCTCTATCACATTGTATGTGTAGAACAGGATCCAAATAACAATGCTAATTAGAGAAAATGTTTCTGTGAATACATTCATACATTGATGATAGACTGTTAAATAAAGAATATTAATGTTTATTAATAATTGTTTATAATAAGTGTTTATTGGCTTCATAATAAATCCTTATTTATAAACTTATTCAATAAATAATAATTGTATACAACTAGTTTGGGTATTGTGTTTAAGGCTTGGTTGCCAACCTGTGGTATCATTCGGGAAATGCCATTCCACTCTGGCAATTTATATCATGGGAACATGCCTTGAATGAGATACTGGATCCTTGATCACTTCCTCATTCTTTGCTTTCTGACTGACATAACAAAGTTGTCCCTTTCACCACAAATTCCCAGCTAGGATTTTACCACCTTGCCACAGGTTCCAAAATAAGCATTTTATCTTTTGAAACTGATTATTTCAGGTAATTTATTATAGCCATACAAAAATTTTAAAACATTATATACCAGACATCAGTGAGTAATACAAGATTTTTGCCTTTGTCTATTTTTTGTATATCAGATATATTAATTTCACATGTCTTTTTATCTAAAAATAGAGTATGGTAGAATAATGAAATAAGAACTCGTTGAAGGCTTTTATTAAAATTTTCAGTTACTAAAAATCTTGTTTTACCATAGTGAGTACAGAGTAATGCATTTGAAAGCAAAGAAGCATAAAGAGATGAGGAATTTACTGAGAAATGTGGGTGCTGGGATGCTGATGGGGGTCCAGTGGTCACAGCTGATTGTTTACAAAGTTCACTATACATGGGATATTGTGTTTAGGACAGTTTGCTATGCCTTGATATAGCTGTAGACATGCAGGTGAATGAAGAACTTCTGCATTAAATTCTGGATGGCTGTGGGACAGCATATAAAAGGGACTCACATAGGAGTGCAGAGGCTTCTTCCTTCATATGGCTATAAAAGCCGAAGAGCTTCCTTTTCCAGCTCAACTCACTGATGTGTCTCCCTGCCTGAGACAGGATGATAAGGAAGGAGGGAGACAAGTTGGTAGGACAGATAGAGGAGTGTGCCCCACCCTACCTCTTTCTAGACATTGCTTGTGTCCTGGGAGGTGACTCCTAGAAACCAGCTTAGTGAATTTTCTGGAATAGGCGGTAACATTTCAAAATACTCATATAATAGAAAGCAGATGGAAATGTGGGCTCAGTGGAAACAAGGAAGTGCAATCTGTTGTATGATTTTTCTGGCCAGAAATTTCCTGCCTAGCCTCATGGCCTGGACTTTCCAGCATAGCCTGATAGCCTACACTTTCAGACCCACACTCCCACTGAAACACACAGATGCTTGTATTAATTGTACGCTGATTGGGGCCCAAGCATATAACTTACTAGCTCTTGCTATTAAACTCACTCATGACTCTTACCTTGTTTAGCCATGAGGCTTGGCACCTTTTCTCAGAGCAGCATTTCAACTTTTTTCTTCTGCATCTGCTGACATCTCATCATGGTGTCACCGTGGCTTCTCTGTGGCATTTCTGCTCTGTTCTTCCTGTTCCCAGAGTTTTCTTAGTCTGGTAGCCCCACCCACACTTCCTGTCTGCCTTTGGCCAATCAGTGTTTTTATTAAACCAATAGGTGGTACAATTATTTACAATGTAACAACATGATAACATTTCCCCTTTTCTATTTTAAAACAAGAACCCTAAATCTTAATTTCCTTTGTATAATTTTTTTTACCATTATCTGTAACAACTTGTAACCAACACTAAACAAAGACAAACACCCATAATCCATTTTTTTGGGAATGTGGGCATAGTTTTCCAGGCTATTTCCTGCTGAATGGGGGTGCTGGCAATCCCATGAGGAACCAAAGAAAAATTTAGGATTATGGACAAGTTTTTAGTGAAGTAGTCTGTAAGGCTGTGTCATCTCAGTCAGTCTCCTTGAAGTAGTTTTGGATACAGAGCTCAGAGGAAACAGAGATGCTCTGAAATGCTGAATCATCTGGGCCATCCTTTTTCAATGGAAACTTTTCAGAGGATCTTCCTCTATGAAACCTTATTTTCTTTATTCAATAATAAATCCACAGCCTCTCATTTTCTGTGGAAATAAAAAGAAGGCCCCTTCTCCAAAGTAGCTTATCTTTTTATTTCAATTTTAATGTTAGGTTGAATTAATGCAACAGTATTTATATTCAAATGGCTTTTAGCAGCTTTTACTACTTCCTTTATAGTCAAAAAAAGTTAAAGACAATAACATACAATATCTAGACACTCTTTGCAATTTCCATGTTTATGTGGCTTTAAAGACTTTATCTATCCTTTTTTTCTCTCTCAAGCGAATGTATATTTTTAAACACACTCTAAACCATTTAGAGTTTTTTTAAAATCTGTCTTTACTGTATATCTCTTATTTCTTATCTTTTTAGGTTTCTTACCACACCTTTGATTGGTTAGGGTGGCTGACTCCACCCAGCTTCCTCTAATTTTTTTTTGTTTGTTTGTTTCTGTCCCCACCTTTAATCTATCAAGGTATTGCTAAGGATTATAGGCTTGGCTAGAGTAGCTGATTCTACCAAGCTCCCACTATTTCTTTGTGTTTCTGACAACACCTTTAATCTGCCAAGGTGTGGCTAAGGACTAGCTCAGTCGGAGAGCATAAACTCTTAATATTGCGGTCCTGGGTTCATGGCCCACCTTGGGCACCAATTGTTGCAGGAATAAAGGAAATTGAGAGCCACATAATCAGTGAAAGACTGAAATATCAAAGAGAGGAAACCCCACAGTCAAATCTCACCCAGCTGTCTTCCAGCTTCCTCAGCCTCGCTCCTCCTGGCTTCTACTGCTTCATCTATCTTTTTATGTCTGCCTTAAATACCCTCTTTGCCCAGTTGTTTCACATCCAGGTAAAGATTAAAGGCATAGGCTACTACTATTTGATAGTTAGCCTTGAACTCACAGAAACACAGAAAGAACTCTGCTGTCTCTGGAGTTTGGGGATTAAAGGCAATTGACATTTGGAAGGAGAACTATACCACTTGATACAGTAAGGATTTGGAAAACGAAATCAGTCATGGAGGGTAGTAAGGCAATAGTCAAAGATCTAGGTAAGAGACACTTTGTTTACTGAATTGATAGAAATAAAAGGTGAGATTCACTGAATCTCAGGGCCTGCTTGAAACTCTAATTTCCAGTAGCTTACCATGTGTGTCAGTTATCTTTATTTTCCCTTACCTTACATACTTCACATCCTTTAGCCTTTCTCCATTCATGCCCCACCCCCATAACATGATCCATTATTATTTTGAGACTGGTCTACTTAGGTACCTCCTGATGGCCTTGAGTTTACAGTCTTTCTGCCTGAGGCTTCCCAGGCTTGCTATCATACACCAACATGCCCAGCTCATTAATTTAATTAAAGTCTGTTTGACCCAAACATTTCATGAGTTCAGTGGTTTTGCTGAAAAGTTGATGTCTTCAGACAGCAATTATATAACAGAGAACCACCATCTACCATCCTGTATCTTATGGGCAGCTTTCAGAATTTATAAATAGCCACATAGAAGCCATCCCACTGTCCTGCAATTAGAATTCCTTCCATAATTCTGGGTTAGAAAATAAGCTTCATGCCTTTGCATAAAAGTTAAGGTTTTAGTGTTAAGAAATTAACAAATTCATAGTTTCTCTGAGCTAACCGAAGTCTTACAGTAATTCAATGTACTAGAAGTAGATAAGAGGAAGCAATAGTTGAAATGGTTTAGAATCTGCTGAAGCCTTTTAGTGCACCTTTTACCTAAAATTGTGTTTTGCCTTGTGATAAAAGAAGATTCTAGGATTATTAAAGGATGTTACACTTTGACAAGGAATACTTTAATAAGCAGGATTGTTAAGTAACCCCCTTCTGCATTGACTCTAAGTAGATAGGTTTAGAAAATGATGTCAGAGATCCCCTAAAGACATGGTTTTTGTTAAGTGTAGGAAGATGAAGACAAGGACATGGAGCTCTGTAGCTGAATGGTGCCAGGCAAGGTTGGTGCTCTGGGAAGGTAGAGAAGATACTTTAACCAAGTTCAGAATTCTACTATTTCTGCCTGTAGCAAGCTGGACTTTATTTGGGTTGCCATCCTCCAAATAATGACATAGAGACTTATTATTAATACGGAATAATCTTGGCCTTAGCTTATGTTATTTCTGACAAAGCCACTAGGCTGACAAACACCAAACAAAGATCAGATTTGGACTACAAATTGCTCAGGACAATTTTGAGGCAGCTCACTAAGATGAACCAGCTTCACATTCTACTATAGCCAGGGCTTGAGACAAGGTGTACACTTTCCTGTTATGCAGAGACTGGGCAGAAAATGATACAGCTTACTTATTTCAGGACTTGACAATTAACAAAACTTTTCTTTTCAGGATCTCCTATAGATGCCATTGCTCCCAGACAGCAAGAAGTAAATTTAAGAGCATGATGCCTACATTCCCAAGAGGTGGGGTGGGTGGTTTTTGTTCTTTCAATGGGTTATGGATGATTGCCATTGTTTAGGTTAATTGGTTAAAAATTGTTATTGGTTATGGTTAGAAAAAAGTTAAACAATAGAGATTAGATTCAAGATTCTTGTTTAAAAAAAGAGAAAGAAAAGGGGGATACAGATATGTTAGGATATAAGTGTAGATTATTGAATCTTCTTTTTAAAAGGATTTACTAGCTTTAAATATCTTACATTTGATTAGATTTTTGTATATTGTATACAAATTGTGTATATTGAGATTAATTTTGTTACTGTACATATATCTCTATGCTTGTTCAAGATATTATACTTATTCAGTTCATCTAACAATGTAACACAAATTGCTAGTCCATGAAAGTTTTTATTACCAACTAATTAGGATATAAAGTAATGTAAGTTAGTAGTTAGACATTACATTCAAACATAGTCATATTAGATATGTTTTCAAGATCAAACAGATATATTTTAGATTAACAGGTCTTCTTTAAACACTTCAGTGATCCATAGAATATGGCGTTTAATGACATAGGTTCTTATTATTTTTATAACAATGGGACAAGTGCTCCTGGCAGCACCAATATACTTCAGATAAGATTATGGACATCAGAGAAACTCCATAAACAGTTGACCTTCTTTAAACAAAAGTTAGCCACTGCGCAAGAAATGACTCTTGCCTTGACTGCTGACAGTATGATATTCAAATTGGACAAGCAGGAGACACACCCACAAGAGAATTGCTGAACCTTGCCAAGACTAGGTATCATGTTCTTTGAGAATATTCTGCTTCACAGAGAAGTTTATCAGACATGTTAGGCCTGTAGGCTGAAGATAGATGCTTCAATGATACAGAAGAACCTTGGGTGACTGTCCAGGCAGCCAGATGTTTCATATTTTACATTTTTTTTGTAAGTTGCTTGCTTGCTGATGCTATTTAGTTAGTTAATATTATTTTCTTCTTGGGTCTCTGAGGGAGTTGAAGATGAGATACTTATAATTTTCTAGTGATAATTTTAGAAAAGAAACTTCGAAGTTAACGTGTATAAGTTTAAGAGACATCAAAATAATGGTTTTTAGTTAATAACACAAGAAGAAAGTGAATTAGGTATAATCCTTTGGACTCACCAAAATAGGATAATTAATGGAATATTTTCTTTGAATTGTCAATTGTTAATGGACTGGGCATTACTCATTTATTGTTTGTATATATTGTATATAATTATTGTACCTATCGTATATGGTTTTTCTTATGTTAGCTTATAACTTTCTTTTTAAATTTTGACACAAAAGGGGATATGTGGGGATATGTTTCAAATTTAATAAAAACCAGTCTGACATATCAGAGGGATCTACCCACAGTCAGTCTAGGAGGATCAGAGTGTGGTAACTCACACCTTTAATCCTAGCACAGGGAATATCTGGGAGTGGGGACCTACACCCTTACTCCCAGCAAATCTGAGTTTGAGGTCATCTTAGTTTACAGAGGCAGTTTCAGGCTCCCAGGCAGGCAGTGGTGGTACCAGGCCTTTAATCTTAACCTGGATGTGAAACAACTGAGGAAGAGGGTATTTAAGCCAGGCATAGAGAGACAGAGCAGGCAGAAGAAGCCACGAGAAGTGAGGCTGAGGAAGCTGGAAGACAGCTGGGTGAGATCTGACTGTGGTGTTTACTCTCTGATATTTCAGCCTTTCCCAGAGATCTGGCTCTGAGTTGCCTTTATTCGTGCAACAGATAGTATGGAAGGATTTCAAGGGTCTGAGGTTTGGTGATGCAATGCATGTTTAATATCACAAAGAAGAAAATTGATAATATCAGTTTTCTTTCAATTAAATTTCTATGTTCCAGGGCACGATATAGTACACTTTAAGTATACTAGTCAAAATCCAGAAAAAATGACAACCCTAAATACTGGTGGGGCTACAGAGAAACAAATGCATCCTCATTCATTGTTGGTGAAAATGCACAATGAGATCACTACTGTTCGAGAGTTTTGCAGTCTCTACAAACTTATATGCTTTATTTTTACCATGTGACACAACAATTACTATATTTGTATTTCTTCCAAAGGAGTTGAAAAGTTAATGTCCACAAAAAAGTCTGCATGTATTTGTAACAACATTATTCATAATTGCCATAACTTAGAAACAAGCAAAATATGCTTCAGCTGATAAGCGAGTAAACTAGTATACCAGAAATGGAATATTAGTCACTAAAAAATAAGTGAGCTGTTAAGCTCATTTGATATCTACATAATGTAGAAAATATAACTCTATAATTTAGTGAAAGAAACTTATCTGTGGGTCTAATTCTATAATATTCTGGAAAACATGAAAACTCTGACAATAGTAAAAAAGATCAGTTTAGAAGTTGGAAGGATATTTGTATAGAGAATTTTAGAGTAGTGAGACTACTCTATAATGCCTGACACATGCATTATACATTCACCCAAATATATAGGATGTACAAGAGTAAAGCCTAATGTGAAAATCACTTTCAATGATGATGATGTGTGTATATAGATTCATCTGTTGTGGTATAAACACTACTCTGCTAGATGATAAAGATAATTATTGAAGCTGAGGTTGTATGTGGGTTCTCTAAAGCTGCTCTAAAAGAAAAGTATGCCAAGACAGTTTTTAAAAAGAATGGAAGGTATCATCATTCCCATTTTATGGATGAGAACATAGAAGATGGGAAGGTTGTCATTTGCCAATGTAGATTGATGTGGCAAAAGTCAAACCAAGAGCCAGACTCATGTACCCATGTCTCTAAATAGTTTTATATTTATCTTGAACATTATATAGTGCTCCATTTAAATCTGATGCATCCTGTCTCTTCAAACTGTTTATAAGTATTGGATACACCAATTTTCCATAAGCCACTTAAAGAAATAAACACCCAGAGTTGAGGCATCTCTAAATTTTAAAGCCTTTCATTTCAAGGCAGGTTGACTCTCCCCTTTTCAGCAGTCTAAGAATGAAATCAACTGATCTCCTAGAGTAAGCATCTAAAACAGGCTATGATAGACAGAGCAAAACACCTTGAGTTTATTATTATCAAGTGCCTTCTGTTTGTGTACCTACTACTGGAAGTTGCTGAGGGACATCAAGAAGTTACTTGAGGGGCTGGAGGTAGGATTCAGCAATTAAAAACACTTATTGCTCTGTTACATGGCCAGAGTTTAGATCCCATGATTCACATCGGGTGGCTTTTGAGTACCTGTAACTCCAACTCCAAAAGATATGATGCCTTGTTCTGGCCCCTGTTGGAACTCCCAAACAGGAATACATATAAATAAAATAAGTATTTATAAAACAGGAAAAGAAATGCTAGACATGTTCTTGACTCTGCAGAAACTGACAGACCAACTGCCAAAACAAAACAAAACACATTATGTAAAGGACTCTTCATATTCTCATTGACTAAGATTGGCATCAGGAATGAGTTTCAGTCTGAGTTGCCTCTGAAGCAAACCCTGAGGAGTTGAGGCATGCATTTGAAGTGAATGTGTAACAAGTATGAGAGAAAACTGAGCGTTGTAAGTGGATGAAACAAAAATCAGAGTGTGTAAATAGAAGTTAAAACCTTCGAGTAAACATTGGGAAATAAGATAGAACATATTCTTCACACTTACTCTGCATAACAGGTAAGGAAACTGGCTCTTCCTGGGGCTAGACCTGAGTTATTGAGGGATTTACTCATGAATCTTAATTCCCTTGAGCTTCAGCCTAACAGGACTGTGTGTATAGCAGCCTTTTGTAATTCTTGAGAAAGTCCTAAAGCAGTCTCAGATATCAATAGGCAGAAGTTAGCTTGCATATGTAATACAGAGGAATTCAAGGCCCGTGGGTGGGAAATGGCAGCACATTGGCCATAGGATTCCAGGTAGAAATGAAATTTGAACATGCTCTTTCTGTTTTTTCCTCAGGCATCATCATGGCCTTGTCCCTGTTGTCCATTGTGTATGGAGCCTTACGTTGCAACATCTTAGCCATCAAAATCAAGTACGATGAGTATGAGGTCAAAGTCAAACCCCTGGCCTATGTCTGTATTTTCCTATGGAGAAGCTTTGAAATTGCCACTCGGGTCATTGTCCTGGTCCTCTTTACCTCTGTCCTGAAGATCTGGGTGGTGATGGTCATCCTGGTCAACTTCTTCAGCTTCTTCTTATACCCCTGGATCCTTTTCTGGTACAGTGGATCCCCATTCCCCGAAAACATTGAGAAGGCCCTGAGTAGAGTGGGTACCACCATTGTACTATGTTTCTTCACTTTACTGTATGCTGGTATCAACATGTTCTGCTGGTCAGCTGTACAACTCAAAATCGACAGTCCTGACCTCATCAGCAAATCGCAGAATTGGTACCGGCTGCTGATTTACTACATGATAAGATTCATGGAGAACTCCGTCCTTCTACTCCTATGGTATTTTTTCAAAACTGACATATACATGTATGTGTGTGCCCCTCTCTTGATTCTGCAGCTGCTCATTGCGTACTGCACAGGTGTTCTTTTCATGCTTGTTTTCTATCAGTTTTTCCACCCTTGCAAAAAGCTCTTCTCTTCCAGTGTTTCTGAAAGCTTTAGGTCTTTTCTCAGGTGTGTCTGCAGGTCCTGTGTGAGGAGAAAGTCCCCTGAGCAAGTTGTAAAGTCAGACACGGACTTAAAGTCATGCACAGATCAAGATCAAGATGTAACACCTTCTACAAGTAAAATAAGTCCTGAGCCCACAGAGATGTGGAGTGCTGTTGATCTGTGCTCTGCCTGATGAAACCAGAAGCTTCTTACAAGAAAGGAGTATTATGTTTTGGGTTAATAACTGTTCTCCATACAAGTAATGAGCCCTTCACAGCGAATAAGACAGGAAATTTTAGGTCAACTCCTTGTGACTGCTGCCTTTTATAGAGCTTATTGATTTGTGGCAGCTATGAGGAGCTCTGAGGATGCCTATTACCCCGCAGTTTGTTTCACAGTTGACTCTGTTAGTTCTTGCAGGTCTTACTGGCCATTTCATTGATGCAGTATCCCTGAAGTTTCAGTTGAGCTCGTCATCTTGATCAGACAGAATAAAGAGAAACGTTTGTTTTCCACACTGTTGTCCCAGTAACCTGATGCTTTACTACTACTGAATATAGGTATATGCAAAGTGTCCCTGATAGCTGAGATAGGCTACTAGGGATTTTACAGCTTCGTTCCTATGACAGCTTACAGGAAGAGCTGTTTAAGTTTGTGTTACCAGTATGTTCCACTTTCACCTCACAACTTCATTAAGACTTTTTTACATAACCAGCTATAACCTCTCTGGCATTCATTCTGTATTAGTTTCAAGAGCCTAGACTTGGGGACTTCATTCCCTAAAATCCGTTGGTACAGTTATTTAGGAAAGCTGAGTTTCATTCCACAGGTTGAAGAAATTAGGGATCTAATGGACTGGGACAATTGTTAGAACATCAAAATGATGGAAGTTTATACAGATAGAACTGTTAGCTAATGTCTGAAGATATGAATTGGTTAGAAGGTAGACTCAATTCTCTTCACAGCTCAGTCTTGTCATATAATTCTGGAAATTTTCTAGTAGAATTTGCTAAGATTAATATTTTAAGAAGGAAGAAAATAAAACCAATACTTTTCATTCTGATCACCCTCTTCCTCATCTGCCAGGACTTTTTTTTTTTTTAACAGACTTACCTCAGGTCATTTTCTGTTGTTTCTAGAAAGTCCTATAGAAACTCTTCCCCTATTTAAGTACAGGATGCTTTAGTTTTCATGATTTGAAGAAAAAGAAGTGTTGTCCTCACTCAAACCTAGTTAGAAACATTTGAAGATATAGAAAGTAGTGAGATGAGTAGAAGATGTTCTTCATGAAATACATTTTGACATGACATAATGATGAGCTAATTTTAATAAGTTCTTCATTTTATCATCTGTGTAATTTTCCTTTAATTTGCAACTATTTAATTTAAAAGGGTTGAGTAGAATATTGCCACTAGTCTGATGAAAATGCCTGTAACCAGTGCTAATATTTCTAGCAGTATAATTTGGATAATAGGTCTAGGAACAGATGATCATAAAGTTTATATCAATTGAAATGAGAATTGTAGCAAAATTTAGGGAATTTTCAAAGGTACCTGTGTTTACCGATTTTTATGAGATAGAGCAAACCTGTATTTTTCTGACCCCATAAATTCATAAAACACATTTATCTGCTATCATACTAGAAATATGTTGCTTTTAAACACTTTGGTATCAAACTGATGGGTACTTTAATAAGCAGTTAAAAATTAATTTGGTAAATAAATTTTACTCTACTAGAGGATTCAGAAGTCAGTAAATATTATTTGACATACCATTCACACTTAATATTTATACCATTTGCATGCATACACATCAGTAAGTTTCTAAACTGTAGAACATCCATTGTACTTTTTTGAGGTATTTTTCCTCAATTGCAATCCTCCTGGTTTGTTAGTATTAATAGTTTAATTTTATGAAAATTCATAGGCAGTACATCCATTTTGACTACTTTTAACATATATAAACGAAACTTAAGGTTGTCTGTTCTCTGTTGATCCATGTACCACTTTTCCTGTTTTTAATAGGACTAGATAAAGTTAGCATACATTATCAAAATGACACTTTATACAATAGATACTTGTCTGTATTTTGTACTTTTCATATTCAGAGGTACAAAACTGTAACAAAGGGGAAATGTCTTTGAAAATATATGATAACTATAGGTAAACCAAAGCTATAATGTTAAAGCACTCATATTTTACTTCTTTCATAATTGAAGTTGTTCAAAATGACTAAGAGTAGGAAGACTGTTCCTGTCATTCTAAAATTCTTTCCTCTGGCAAATCACTTCATTATATTTACAGACACCACATGTTTTCACTCTTTGATGGGAAAGATCACCTTTTTATGAAGATTTACAGTGACTGAGGGTAGAGTTGATAATATATTGTAAACCCCTTTTCTTGAGACAGCTGATAAGCATCTTGAATGACCTCATATAAAACTAGCAGTGATAAACTGTTGTCAGACACTGACGGCCCAGTTCAAGCTTTATAAAACTGATTTTTCTTTTTTAGCAACTTAGATATTATTTCAGTGTCTTGGTATATAGGCATTTCCCTGTTGCAGTCCCAAAAGCTTACTTAATTATTCTATTCCTCAATTTCCTAACTCACCAAATTAAGATGATATACTTGTCCAACTTACCTCATAAACCTTTTGGGAAGGTTTCATTAAATAATAGACACAGAAATATTTTGAAAATACTTTTAAAATACCCTTTAAAGAGTTATTCTATTATCAGTCCATAAACAGGTTATTTTTGGTGTTT
Organism: Phyllotis vaccarum; assembly: GCA_033318265.1. Lineage (NCBI taxonomy): Eukaryota > Metazoa > Chordata > Mammalia > Rodentia > Cricetidae > Phyllotis > Phyllotis vaccarum. The sequence continues at coordinate 127,437,854 of JARWLC010000013.1, forward strand.
TGTTTTGATATTCAGTGTCTGAAAAGAAATAAGTAGTTTCATCCACATCAGTGTCTTGAGTGAACATCTAGGTCTTTGGTATTTTCTGCAACTGCCCTCACTTATTATTTGTTGACTACAAAATTTAGTGCCCAGGACGTGTGAGATGCCTCAGCGGGGCAAGGTGCTTGCCACCAAATCCAACACCCTGAGGTCCATCCTTGAGATCTACACAGTGGAAAGAGAGAAACAGTTTCCACAAGTTGTCTGATTTCTAAAAGCACACTATTATACACACCCATTCTCTCTTTTTTTCTCTCTCTTTCTTTCTCCCTCTCTCTCTCTCTCCCTTTCTATTCCCCCCTCTCTTTTACACACACACAATATATGCAATTAATATTTTAAAATAGCTACAAGCCCCTAGTCCTTGGTGGAAAAAAAAAAGATCCAGGGAATCTAAGAAAGTGTTTCTGATAGCAAAAAGTTTATTGTCTTGATATATATTTCATAAAGAATGTAACAACATCTTTTGATGATTGTACAGTGAACCTTAAATAAATTATTCAAAGCATTAATTAAATGTGAATATAACCTGTTCAATGTTGTAAACGGGAAAATAAGCATTAGCATCATTTGTGTTGACAACATAGCATTTCATTGAGGATGTGAATTTCTTTGGACTGTTTCTCTGAGTCATTGGCTCAAATATTGTTTATGTTTCTTCATTTAATAAATTAATTTTTCCAATTTTTCTTGCATTTTATTTCTTGTGTAGTCCTCAGATGACTGCTTTTTAAAATATGTGGCCCATTTGAAAGACAAATTTGAAAATAGTTTGTTGTGATTTTATATTTTTAGTATAAGATTAGAATTTCTGCCATAGCATGATAAATTAAGAATGCTAAGATTGAACCTTACAATACAACAGCTGTCCATGAAAATACTGCTTTCTATGTATGAATTTGCTCAGTTTATTGAAGCCATTCTACAGGGTACTGCTACTAAGATTCTGCTGAACAGTCTCAGTTGTATATGACACAAAGCAGATGTGATATATATATATATATATATATATATATATATTCATATATACATAAATTCTAGATAAACATGAGTGTTGTGGTGATCCATATATATAAAATATGAAAATAACTTTAGCTTTATCTGAACATTTTAAATAAAAATTAATTGCTTCTGTGACTGGAAAAAATCACACTTTGAAAGGGGTCATTTGAATACATGAAGAGCTAGATATAGGCTGTTTTTAATAATTCGTTTGCTTTTGAAGATGTCTTTTCAGTTTGCAAAGTAGTAGTAATAGGATGTTTCTTTATAAAACTAGCTTCATTGAAGTATAATTGCTGCTTAGAACATACACATTGAATTTGTACAATTTAATATGTTTAGACATTTGCAAACACTCATCATGACAAGGAAGATGCTCAAATACTTCATTGTTTTTTATTTTTATTACTTAGTTTTCTATTTTGGAAGAACACAGCATGAAAACTATCCTCTTAGAGTTCATAACATTTTTAAAAGAAAGTTTATACACTATGTTGTTTAGCAGATCTCTAGACTTTACACAGTGTAATGATGAACTTCCTACCCATCTTGCAACAATGGTTTGCCCCCTAGCCACTGACGATCACTGTCCCTGTCTAGGAATATGATTATTTTAGATACCTCATGTAAGTACAGCCACAAAGTGTTTGTTCTTCTATATATGTCTTATTTTGATTAATATAATATCCTCCAGATTTATTTGTGCTGATAGAAATAGCAGCTTCTTTTGGAAGTTAATACTTCATTGCCTGTATATACTGTTTTCTATATTTATTTGGATTATTTTTCTATTGTGGCTGTTGGGAATGCTATTATGATGATCATGGAAGTGCAGTTGTCTTTTGAATATCTTTATGTATTTTGGCTACATTCCCAGAAGGATCATATGGTAGTTTTGTTTTTTTTTTAAAATATTGGGGCTATGGTGCCTGACTGTTCTCTATGTCAAGAAGCTGCCACGTTGGGTCATTTAGGTGTGCCACTTGCAAAAATCCTAGCTGGGCCTGTTGACAGCTTGAATGCCCAGCCTCAGCCGTAACTGTATTCATCTGCTTTCTATAGTCTGGAAACTTTGCTTGTGTCCTGGGGGAGAGACTGGTGTATATATAAATGTATCTATATCTATGCATGCATTGTATATATGTATGCTCCTTGAGGGAGAGCACTAGCCCACATAAAATGGAGACAGTGAGGTAGGAAAAGCCCAGCCCTTATATAGGCCAAAGACCTCCGCCTTGGACGTGTCACCTCTCTATAGGCTGCAGCTCATCATCCCACATGACGTCACGGGAGAGGCGGAGAGACCAGTCTCGGAAAATTAGCAAAGGCATGCGCCCTTGCCTTGATTACTGACTCAGGCCCTTGCCTTGATTACTGACTCAGGCCCTTGCCTTGATTACTGACTCAGGCCCTTGCCTTGATTACTGACTCAGGCCCTTGTCTTGATTACTGACTCAGGTGGGTTGGCCAGCACTGGATATTGGCACCATCTTGAGGGGCTGGGGCCAGCGGCTCCCAACATAGACAGAAAGGGGGAGGTGATGTGGGAATGTCTTTCTGTATGCTGTGAATATCAATCTTTAAATAAAGGAGCTGTTTTGGCCCGTGACAGGCACCATAGAAAAAGTAGAAGGGGAAATCAGAGCATAGGTAGGAGAAGTTTAGAGTCAGATCAAACCAAGCCAACTGCTCAAAAAAAAAAAAAAAAGAACATGTAAGGAACACAGATTAGCCATGGGACATGTGGCAGACAGATTAATGAGAATGGGTTGAGTTAAAATGTAAGAGCTAGCTAGCAATGTGCCTAAGCCATAGACCAAACAGCATGAACGTAATATAAGCATCTGAATCATTTTGGGGGCCTGAACAGCAGCAGACTGCTAAGGGTTATGGGGCTGCAGTTCTGTGGGTCTGGACCTCTGGCTGCCCGGGACCAGGAAACCTCAATTTTAATGGACCAACTGTAAGAAGATACAGCTCCCATCTTCAGAAAAGACAAACTTCTCTCTTAAGACAGCTTGAAGCAGCCTTAGGAGATCATCAACTCTGTTCCTGTTCAGTCCATATACCCGTGCCCCCCACATGATCCCGGCTTTCTTTTTATAATAAACATAAGGGTGAGATGTAAGGATTCCTGGCACATAGCAGCCATGTGGTAAATGTTTTGAGTGTACTAGTCCAATAACCCAAAATGGTGCTGGCAGAGCATGAAGGGCACACCCCTAGTGATGGCGATGTAAATCTGTGCCCACCCATTCTCTTAAAAGGTGACACCACATGAAAGGTCATTCTGTTTACTCTTCAGCTTCTCTTCCTTGTACCTGCCAACAAACTTTCCTGAATACACTCTAGTGTAGCAGCTGGTAGTGTGTGTTTTTTCTCACATGTGAAACCAACAGTTTGTGTCTTCTCTATGGCTTCCGTTTCAATTTTTAAGCCTTAATCTGTTTCCTCCAGAGGTTTGAATGCTTTTTCTAGGCTTTTTTCGTACATTCTTTAATGGATTTATTGATTTCTTCCAAATTTTTGTTTGTTGTTTCCTTTATTTCTTTAAGGTAGTCTTTCATTTTCTCTTGAAGGGCTTCTATTGTCTTCAAAATGTTATTTTATGGTCATTTTCTTCTGTTCTTCTACATTGGAATGTGCAGGCCTTGCTGTTGTAGAACTGCTGGGTTCTGGTGGTGCCATATTGTTCTCTATGTTGCAGAATGTATTCTTGCACTGGTGTCTGTGCATCTCTTCCTCAAAATGGTGCAAGTATTGTCTGTGTTCCAAGGAACCCTTCTTGATCTAATAGATGTTCTTTGTGCAATCAAAGCTCTTGGTGGAATTTGAGCCACTGGAGTCTTTGTCTCAGGGAGCAGTTGGAGTCTTTGGGGGGATAGTTGGGTTTGGTGGATGGAGTGAGGCTTGTAGGTTGCAGGGTCTGATGAAGGGTGGTGATGGGCATGCCTGCCTGTAGGGGTCCTGCCTGCTGGCCTGAAAGTGGAGCTGTTGTGATGGAGTCCACCAAATCTGTATGTCAGAGAGCTGCTGAGGTTATGGGAATGGGTCAGTTTGGGGAAACGGAATGGAGCTTATAGGATACAGGTTCTGAGGAGTGGTGGTAGTGAGCAGGCCTGTCTGCAGGAGTCCTGCCTGTTTGCTTACAACTATAGTTGTGATGTAGTGGGGGTGGGGTGGGGACATGTGTTTTATGAATGTCTTTGCAACTACAAAAAGCACTCAGACATGCTAATTATATGTTTTAATTAAATGAATAATGTTCTTAGTAGGTTGTCTTTTACAGCAAACAATACTTGATAGAAGCACAACTTGGTATGTAAGTTTAACATTTAGTCCCTTCTTTCCAAGTATACAACAAACCCTGAGAGATGAGGTCTCTGTTGTACCAAGACGGTGAGTTTTCTGTAGATCCATGTCCTAGACCACAGGTTTATACAACCTACTCATCACATACAGCAAAGATATCCATGAAGAAGTCCCAATGCAAAATTTTCAGCTTATTTAAAGCATTGTCAGGTGGGTTCCTGTGGAGTTATTGTTCATTGTAAATATTTGTCCCTCCTGCTGGTTTAATAAAGTGCTGATTGGCCAGTAGGCAGACAGAAAGTATGGGTAATGTTGCCAGACTAATAAAACTCTGTGTGTGCTTTTCCTCCCTCTCTGTTTCCCATCCTTCATTAATTTTCTTTACCAAGTATGACTTTCTGATAGATTATCCTACTTCCTAGGATCCTTTAATACCACCCTCATTATATATCTGAATTGTGCATATTGGTTTAATTTCTCATCAGTTTGCTTCTGATATAATCACCTCAAATATACATTTAATGAATCAGTATTGGGAGTGATAGCATTCAAGAAATAAAACAGGATGTAAAATTTTTATGTCAGTGCAATGATTCAAGACATCCCCTACTACCACCACCACAGCACTGAGAAGGGTACTCTCTTGTTACCTTCTCCTACCAAGAGGATTGTATTAAATGGAGTGGCAAAAGTGACATCCTCTCTAGAAACTAGAAGTATCTAGCACACATCTATACAATTATTTTCAAGCCAATGGGGATGTGGGTGTGAGTGATGGTAGTCACTATACCCATAGTAATTATCATAGTCCTCACAACCTACACCACAAATAAGAATTAAAAATTGAAAAAGGAACCACAATGATGCCAGGTAAACTTAAAAAGCACTTCCTGGGAGCTGGAGAGGTGGCTCAGCATTAGAATCCTGATTACTCTTCCATAGGACTTGGGATCAATTTCAGTACCCACATGACAGCTCACAATTGTTTGTAATTCCAGTTCCAGGTGTTTTCACAGCCTCACAGATGTGCCTGCTGATAAGACACATTTTAAAATGTAGATAAAATGAGAATAAATTATTTAAAATGACACTGTGATTGAAACTACAAGACTATGACTCTGAGGCCAATTCTCTGTTGGGATAGATTCTTCTGTCTACCAGAGCTCCCACTGTGGAAATCACATTGGATAAAGCACTGAATAGCCATATTTTAGTATCCGCTCACAGCCCCCCAAATAATTCACTACCCACCTAGCCCAGATCCATGAGACACAGAATTGGCCATCTTCTACTGGACCAAAAGTTGCACGCCAGCAGGAGGATCCCTGCAGGCAAACATTCCTACCAACACTTGCATTGGAACCAGGAATCTGCAAGTCCTAGCTCCTCCTCCAAAACCATTCATCACACTGTGACTTCAGTGGCTTCCCAAAACAAAGAATCTGTCAGTCCTATTAGACCAAGAGGTGACTGACACTTTTCTAACCTAGATACAGAGCCCAATCTCTAGGACCTAAGCACAGGGACACAAGCCATGCCCCACACTCCCACTAATTGCTGCCCCAGTGTAAGCCAGCAGATAAGACTCCTGCCATAGACATCCCCACCAACACCCCCATTGGACCCTGCATTCTTCAAGTCTCACCCCTGTAGTAGTGGGGGTTTCTAGGTCTCCTGGCAGCCAGACCCCTAAGCTGCCCAGCCGTCTGCTGCTCATGCCCCCAGAAATGACTCAGACACTTATATTAACTTTATGCTGTTTGGCCTATGGCTCAGGCACATTGCTAACTTGCTCTTACATCTTAAATAAACCCATTTCTATTAAGCTGTCTGCCACATGGCCCGTGGCTCACCTGTACTCCTTACATGTTGCTCCTTTGGCGGCTTGGTTGATCTGCCTCTGACTCCGCCCTTCCTTTCCTACCTATTCTGATTCCTCCTCCTACTTCTTCTATGGTGCCTGTCATGGCCCAAAAGAGCTCCTTTATTCAAAGATTGAGATTCACATCATACATAAACGCATTCCCAAATCACTTCCCCCTTTCTGTCTAATCAAAAAGGAAGGTTTCAATTTTAACATAGCAAAATTATATATAACAAGATAGCTATTAAGAAAGAATTACAGTTACAATATCTAGTCTATTTGTATTTAGCAAAATGAAAGAAAATACTCAATCATCTACCTTATCTTTATGAGTCTAAAGTTTCATATACAATATACCTTTCAAATGACTAAGAAAAACTATACCTATAACTATCTAATCTTCAACTACACCAAAGACCACAGAAGGATATATTTACCCAAGTAAACCAGAAGTGCAAGAGACTTCTAAAATCTGGAAAGGACAGAGATGACACCTATCTGCCTGGACAGTCACCCAAAGTTCCTTTATAAAGTTGGGGCATCCATCTTCAGCCTACTGGCCCAGAGTCTCTTTTCACTTCAGTGAAGCAGGAAATCTGCTCTGCCCATTCTGGCAAAGTTCATCAGTTGCTTCTCCTCGAGTCCTGAAGAATGTCTGGCAGTTTATTCTGCAAAGCAGGAACCTGAAGGACCATCTCAGCTTGTTCTGCCAAAGTTCAGAGGTCACCTTCTTATGAAACCTACATGTCCACTTTAAACAGCATACTGTCAAGCAGCCAATATAAGAACAGGTTCATTTCCACTGGCTAAACATTGCCACAAATAAGACTCCATATGAAGTTTCTTCAATGCCCATTTTTTCTTGAGTAGATTGGTGCTGCCAGGAACAGATCTATCTCACTGTCCAGAAAAGTCTAAGTTCTTAAAACATTTTAAATGCCATATTCTGTAGGTCTTAGAAGTATTTGAAGATTACCTACCTAATGGAAAGATATCTTTGTATATTTAAAAATCTAACTAACATGCATTTCTTAATTATACATTACAATTCTAAATCAGTTACATAAATATCCTATGTTTAAGAGTAGAAAAATACATATAGCATAAGAGAACTGACCTTAAATTTGTATCAATAAACCAAAATCTATACCAATGTAAAACATTTTGAGATTAACAGCTGATTTCCTGATCTAAGTAAATTCAATAATCTAATTTTTTTAAAAATCATTTATATACCATATCCCCTTTTTCTGCTTAGAAAGAGATTAACTATGACCATTAACCATTTATAATGAAAACAAACATCTAGAAACAATATTTGGGGAATTAGGGCATTGCTTTCCATTACTACTTCCTGCTGATTAAGGGGCTTGAAAATATCACGGTAGTTGAGACTAGATCAGTCTGTAGCCCTGAAGCTGATACCACCATCTCTTTTCATTAGAGATTGTTTTCAGGGTGTCTCAGTTTGCACAGGTGAGCATTCTCCCCTTTCTTTTACTGAAAGAAACTAGTGGAGCAGCAGTTACTATAATATTAAGGCTCCAAGTCAATTATTTGAGTATGGGCTACTGGGTATTGGGTATTTTAGAGTTTCTGGCTGGAAAGAAAATACACAATACAGGCGACTCAGTAAATTAAGGGAAAACTAGAGTGTGATGCACGAACTGAACTTGTATCCCATGGACAGAATTTTTCCACTGACACATAGATCTTGTCAGAATATAAATATCAAGTAGATGAGTTCTGATAAAAAGAGGATATGTCCAGGTGGGTTTGGAGCCTAGCATATAATTCCAAACATGAAATGCTATGGCAGGATCACTCAGGCAAGGAGGATAGTTACACTATCTGTATTGGTGAGCTCTGGTTTGGAGTGAGAGGTCTTGTCTCAGTAAATAAGATAGAAACGTGATTATGGATGGTTCCAGATATCAACTTCAGGATACACACACACTCACAACACACACAGAGACATACACATACACACACACACACACACACACACACAGACACACACACAAACACAGACACACATACACACAAACACAACATGGGCACATGTATAGACACCACACATGAAAAAGTGAGCACTTTCCTAATGTGCAGCAAACATCCTAATAAGGACATTTCTGCACTGAACATGAGGGCTCAGTAATAGAGACATCATAATGTCTATGCTGTAACAAAGACCTCTCCTAGGAGCAGAGATAAATACAGGGTCAGCTAAGTGGTTTGGTTATTTTGAGAGAGCCTGGCCAGAAGAAAGGTGGAGCGCAGCCAAACTCATCAAGTGAGCATGGCTGGGAACAGGGAAAGAAGACGAAAGGGATCCCGCTCCTCAAGAGCAGAGCTTCAACATCCTGTCAACCAAAGACGACAACGTGCATCCCACTCCACAAGAGCCGAGCCTCAACGTCCTGTCAACCAAAGAAGAGGACATGCATCCTGCTCCCCAGGAGCCGAACTTCAATATGCTGTCAACCAAAGAACAGGACAACATGTATCCTGCTCCCCAGGAGCCGAGATTCAATATCCTGTCAACCAAAGAACAGGACAACAGGTATCCCGCTCCCCAAGAGCCGAGCTTGACTATCCTGTCAACCAAAGAAGAAGACATGTATCCCGCTCCACAAGAGCAGAGCTTCAATTTCCTGTGAGCCGCATAGACCGCTTCCTGCGACAGGGGAACTATTCCCAGCGCCTGAGCTCCACTTCACCCGTCTTCCTAGCCGGTGTCCTCCAGCATGTGACCTCCAACATCCTGGAGTTGGCTGGCGAGGTGGCCCACAGCAGTGGCAAGAAGCGCATCGCCCCAGAACACCTGTATCGAGTGCTCCAGGACAACGTGCAGCTCAAACAGCTCTTAAAAGAGGACACCAAGTCCGTGGGTGACCAGATAGGAGACCACGAAGACAACTGAAGACTCTGGGTCTCAGAGGCTGGAGGGTCCACCACCCTTCCCACCCTTCAGCCTCAACCAGGCAGTGCCCTACTAACTAGGGGCTTAATCACACAAATAAACATCAAAACAGAAGCCAATCACTGTGTCGCCTTTTCATTTGTCATTTTGAGCTAGAAAAACACCTGGGAGGGTGGTGGTGGGGTTGGAGCTGTGGTCAGTGTGGGGATTTGAATTCCAGGGGAAGTCGTTTCTAGCATGGACTATGTGGCCAGGGGTCTTGGTGGGAGGAGGAGGTGGTCAAGGGAGAAGAAGAGGGCCTGGTGAGAGGAAGGGGTCCTGGTTTGTCAACACAGGTGGCCGTGGGGGAGAATTGGGTTGTGGCACAGGGCAGAGAGGCTGTCTCTGCAGGTTGTCAGCACAGATAATCTTGGGAGCCCAGGAACCTGGCTTCACAATCCCAGTGCAGTGCTAACTGGAGGAGGGTGGATGAAGACAGGGACTGGGGTAGGAAAGGCTTCTTTGGAGATAAGATCTCAGGTCAGAAGCTGACGATATGATAGACCATGGGAGGTGGCACACTTTGGGAGTGAGCTTCAAGGGTCAGGAGCTTCAAAGAGAGCACTGAAGAATGAAGAAGAAGAGGAGGACGGAAGAGGAGGAGGAAGAGGAGGAGGAGGAGGAGGAGGAGGAAACACACAAAATAGGAAATAGAGTCTGTGTTTTCTTTTCTTGTTAAATTGCTTGCCTTGTTCTAAAAGGATTTACACAAGAGTAAGTAGGTAACATACTAATGTGCTGTGTGGAATATATGTGTACATGGTTTGATATTCTTTTTTCTTTAGGCCCAAGTATCTCTACATAGCCCTGGCTGTCCTAGAACTCACTGTGGAGACCAGACTGGCCTCAACTACAGATATCGGCTAGCCTCTGTCTCCCAATTTCCGGGATTAAAGTCATGTGCCCCTAGTCTTGGGCCTTCTGGTAAACTAAATAACAATGGTATATAAATGCTATTACCCTACAGACACGAAATTCAAGCAGAACATCTATGAACTTATAAACACCTTCAGTTGTGCACATGTCCTTCTCAGAAGGAGGCTCTGAATTGTCAGTGATGGTGTATGTCATAGAGCAATGCAGCAGCGTCAGAGGCTAAGCCTGAGCCTGTGTTTGAAGAGTTTTTCTGTATTGACTGTAAGTTATGTCCCCGATGTTCACACAAGGGCATGGGATCATTCCTATGAACACTTTCAAATGTGGCTTTCACATAACACTGGGACCCAAATCAAGTGTGCTAACAATCTGTGTCCATGCCTGTGAATGTCCACATTGGATGTTTTCACTGTTCATGAGTGCCTGGTAGCCCCTCCCCGCTGTACTGCTGCTGCTGGCCTTTTAGAGCTAACTTCTCAGAGACTGAGTCAGCTTTCACAACAGAACCAGAAGGCTTCACTTATAGGTCCCACTACACCACTGTCTTTCCATGTTTTTTTGGACATTCCCTGTTTTCTCTGGACAGTGAATTATGTATAGCTCAGAAGATAAGAATCCCTTCTCTTGATTTCCAATGAATAGCTACATCTGTGTCCTTTCCTGTCCCACAAACTCAGGCTACTTTCCCAAAGAATAGCTGCCTTTTGCCAAGTGCTCAGCTGTCTGTTGGTGTTGGGGCTACTGGCTATGACTACCAAACGTCAATATTTTAGCACTTGCAGGGGACAGATGCAGGTGGAGATGGATTGATTGGCAGGCTCTGGTCTCCTCTTTGATCCTCCTTTCTGGTGGCTCCCTGTGTCTGGCTTTTAACCAGGCTACAATCCACAACCCCAGAGACTTTATGTAGTAAGGGGAGCTGTGAGAGAGATCCTGTGGGAAGGAGCAATAAATAAGATCTCTTGGGTTTATTGGGCACATGGGGAAGAGGTATGAGGAGGTAGGAATAGGACAAGAAAAAAGCATGGTTGAGTTGCAGGAGAGTCAGTTTGGGAGAGCCAAGAGAGAGATGTCTTCATAAAGGGAGCCATTTGGGGAATACATAGAAACCTGGTGCTGGGGAAACATCCAAGAACCCACAAAGATGACTTGATCTAAGCAGATGCAGAGATCCACAGCTAAGCACTGGGTCAAGATCCCAGTGCAGTCAAAGCGAGGGAGGAGGGGTTATAGGAGCAAAGGGGTTAAGACTATTATGAGGAAACCTACAGAGACAGCCGACTTTAGCTACTGGGAACTCACTGATCATTTTAGATAAAACATTATCCAGAGATGACTGAAACTTTAGTCTCTGTGGTTCACTGGTTAGTTTTATTAATTTTCACAAGTGGACAATGAAGTATGAGTACATATTAAATAGAATACAACTGAACATAACAGTAATAGAAAAAGTGATATGCAGAATAGAAATATAAAACTATTATTAAAAGATAACTTCAGCTAAAAATTTTTAATTGTAACACCTGGGCAAATTTTCAGTAACATACATGCTAGATTTTAGGTCTTTATGGTTTTAATAAAGCTTCATAGAAAACTGTGTGTGAATCCTCATTACAGAAAAAATTACTGAAAAAAATGACAATTAACCTAATAAAAAATTAAAAATCAAGATTCAAAGATTTATTTTTCAATTTACTGAAATATAAGCTGCTAAGGCTATAATTTTATTGCCTAATATCATTTGGTAAATTTCCATCTGGTTCATGATGATTAGAAGTGGAGCTCCAGAAATTCCCAATATACCCTTGAACTTCAATACTTCTGCCGTCCAGTAGCTTATATTGGTCCTTGGATGACCATGGAAGGTATTAAGATATGGTTCACTTTCAAGCACATTACATATACTGGTGTCATATTTGCTTATCATATACATACATATTCATTTATATTTTATCTCCTTTATTTTATTATAGCAGGAAGTTGCTATAGTGCCTAGTCTGGTCTCATATTTGTGAGCGCCAATGATCTTCCTGTCTCAACTTCCTTACTTTATGTGACTATTACAAATATACACTTCCACACTTAGCTCTTGCCTATAATTTATGTCAGCGGTAGGTCATTTGATAAGAGACATATAAATTATTGTTATTCTAGATTATTTAGGGAAGGATGACAAAGAATTATACTTCATTTTAGACACATTTTTCTATTTTTTTCTTTTCACATGGTTGAATTATAGATGGAGAATCTGTACATAAAGAGTCCTGATTATACTTTACATTAACATGATTCAATGTACAGAGGACAACACTTCTTTTGCTTTGACATTTCTGCCTGTGACTCCCATACCCTGACATAGCGAATAAGGCTAAATTTTTCTAAAACTACTCTGATGAGTTGAAAGAACAAATCTTTTGTTTCAAACATTTTTTGGCAAACTAAAAGGACCCTAGCATATTTATAAATGTAAGCTCTGTGATGTGGGAATGTCCTTCTATATGCTGTGAAAAAAGGACTGTTTGGGCCATTGCAGGCACTGTAGAAGTAGGTAGGGAAATCAGAGCATAGGTGGGAGAAGGAGGGTGAAGTCAGAAGACACAAGATCCAGCCACCCAAAGAAGCAACATGTAAAGTAACAGAGATGAGCCACAGGCCTCATGACCGGACAGATCAAGGGAAATGTGTTGAATTAAGATAGAGCAGAATCCTGTTGTAACACATGGTGCCCAACGTCGGCAGAACACCCAGGTAAAGCCAGATAAAGCTTGAAAATGATTCTAGAGCACAGAAAGGGAGACAAAAGTGTCTCTGAAGTTGGTCATGGTACAGAGAAACTGTGGTGTTTGTTCTTGAATTTCAAAATGGTGCAGCTTAAATCAAGGCCAGATCTTGAAGTCTCAAAGAAGACTCATATAAGCTTCAAGCTACATTTGATTGATTGAAGGTTCCTGTTCATATTGAACAAAAATGGAGAAGAGTCAAAGACAACTTCTTAGTAGCAGCAATTTCTTGGGTCCGCTGTGTTTGTTGGCAGTGAACAGAGAGATGGCCGCCTCAAGAGAAGCTTCTTGACTCAGCTTTATTGGCAAAAACTGTGCGGCCCTTTAGGAGGCCCTGCTGACAAATGCTTAAGTGGAGTGAGCACCTAATAATCCCCAGAGTTAGGATGGTAACAGGTTTCATGATATTTCATATTGCTTCTTAGAAATGGAAAGATAAGCATGGCCCCAGCACCCCCACCATGTTGAAAAGTCGCCAAGAGGGGTGGGCCGAGTCAGCAGTCAGGGACCTAAGCTGTGCTGTAGAGATGGGAGCTCTGGGACCATAGGTCTATGGGTCTGAACCTCTGGATGGATGGGGCCAGAAACCTCTTGGGATCAGATATTCAATCTTTGCTGTTTGGCCAAGACTACATAGGAAATACAGTAGGCTGGATAATATCTCCTCCAAGGATATTTAGTTTCTGATCTCTGGAATTTGTGAATGTCATGTTAAGTGGCAAAAGAGAATTTATGGATAACGAGACTACCCCAGGTTTATTATGACACCCAGGTATGACATTAAGTTATGAAGAAAGAATACAGTGTGTGATCTGAAGAGGGAAAGTGTAACACGGCTGCCTTGATGATGAAGGAAAGGGGCAGAAGTCAAGGAATGTAGCTATAGCTAAGCTCTCTCTAGCAATTGGGATTGGTAAATATCTTTGTTTTTTTTTTCATTCTTTGGGTTGCTATTTTGTTTAATTGACCAGTCCTTTGTCTTACAGAAGCTTCTAACTTTCAAGTGGTCCTATTTGTTTATTGTTGCTCTCAGTGTCTGTGCCACTGGTGTTATATTTAGGAAGTGGAGACGCCCTTGCCTTCAAAGTTATTTCCCACATTGTCTTCTATCAGGTTTAGTGCCACTGAGTTTATGTTGAGGTCTTTGATCCATTTGGGATCGTGTAGTTCGAGGTTTCTGGCTCGGACTTTCCGGCCTAACCTCAAGGTTTAGGACCACAGACCTGCAGACCCCGCAGTCCCACGGTCCCACAGAGACACACAGAGGCTTACTATAGTTTTAGGCTGATCAGCCTCAGGCCCAGGCATATCACTTGCTAGCTCTCTACCCTTCATCTAACCCATGTCTCTTGTTCAGCCATGCGGCTCGGTACCTTTCTTTAGAGCAGCATAGTTGTCCTCTGCATCCTGCAGCTTCTCTCTGGTGCTCTCTGTCTGGCATTCAGTTCTCAGAGATTTTCTTAGTCTGGTAGCCCCGCCTACACTTCCTGCCTGCCTTTGGCCAATCAGCTCTTTTTATTAAACCAGTGGGTGGGACAGTTATTTACCATGAAACAATACAATATCCCTACAGGATCGAGTTTTGTGCAGGGAGATGCATATGGATTTATTTGAATTCCTATATGGGCCACCATCCAGTTGGGCCAGTACCATTTTTTGAAAATGCCATCATTGTTCCATTGTATATTTTTGTCTCTTTCTCAAAATTCTGGTGTTATTAGGTATGTGGATTAATGCCATGGTTTTCAGTTCAACATGCACATTTTTATGTCAATACCAAGCTGTATTTATTACTATACCTCTATAGGAGAGCATGAGGTTGGCTATGGTGATGCCTCCAGAAGTTCCTTCATTGTACAGGATTACTGTGGCATTTACTATATTGATCCTACCATTCCAACTCATGGAAAACCTTTCATTTTTTTTGATATTTCTTCAGTTTCTTTCTTCAAAACTTAAAGGTGTTATCATGCCAGTCTTTCATTTGTTCGGTTAGATTTACCCCAAGATACTTTATATTGTTTGTGCCTATTTTAAAGGTGATGTTTCCCTAATTTTTTTTCCAGCTTCTTTGTCATTTTTATATAGGAGGGCTACTGACTTTTTTTTTTTTTAATTAAAGTTGTATACTACTACATTACTGCAGGTGTTTATCAGCTGTAGGAGTTCCCTGTTAGAATTTTGGGGATCACTTATGTATACTATCACATAACATGCATATATGGATAGTTTGACTTCTTCCTTTCCAATTTATAGCCTCTTGATGTCTATATTAAATAATTGTGGGGGAGGGGATAGCCTATTATTGTTCCTGTTTTTATTGGAATCACTTTGAGTTTCTCTGCATTTAGTTTGATGTTGGCTCTCAGCTTGCTATATATAGCCTTTATTAGTTTAGATATGTTCCTTGTATCCAAGATGTCTCCCAGACCTTTGTCATTAAGGGCTGTTGAATTTGCAAAGGCTGACATGACCATGTGGGTTTTTTCTTTCAGTTTGTTTATGTGGTGGATGACATTAATAGATTTGTGTATGTTGAACCGTCCCTGTATCTCTGGGATGAAGCCTGCTTGATGATGTTGAATAATTAATTGAGGTGTTCTTGTATTCAGTTTGCAAGTACTTCATTGAATAATTTTGCATCGATGTTCATGAGGGAGATTGATCTGTAATTCTCTTTCTTTGTCATACTGTTGTGTGGTTGGATATCAGTGTGCCTGGAGCCTCCTAAAAAGAGTTTGGCAATGTTCTCTCTGTTTCTGTTTTCTTGAAAACTTTGAGGAGTGGTACTACCTCTTCATTGAAATTCTGGCGGAATTCTGTCCTGAAACCATATGTTAGTGGGATGTTTTTAGTTGGAAAAATTTTTGATGACTGCTTCGATTTCGTTGGGATTCATGGGTTAATTTAAATTGTTTATCTGATCCTGATTTCATTTTGGTATGTGGAGCCTATCCAGAAAATTGTTCTTTTGTTTTAGATTTTCCAATTTTGTGGAGTACAATTTTTTCTAAGTATGACCTAGTGATTTTCTGGATTTCTCAGTGTCTCTTGTTCTATCTCCCTTTTCATTTCTAATTTTGTCCATTTGGATGTCACCTCTCTGCCTTTCAGTTCGTTTGGATAAGAGTTGGTCTGTCATGTTGATTTTCTCCATGAACCAACTCTTTATTTCATTGATTCTTTGTATTGTTCTCTTTGTTTCTCTTTTATTGATTTAAGCTCTCAATGTAATCCTGGCAGCTAGTCCTCCTGGGTGAGTTTGCTTCTTCTTATTCTAGAGCTTTCTGCTGTGCTGTTAAGGTGCTAGTGTGAGATTTCTCTCTACTTTCTTTATACTGGTATTTAGTGCCATGAACTTTCCTCTTTGCACTGCTTTCA
Source organism: Phyllotis vaccarum (assembly GCA_033318265.1). NCBI lineage: Eukaryota > Metazoa > Chordata > Mammalia > Rodentia > Cricetidae > Phyllotis > Phyllotis vaccarum. The sequence goes on from JARWLC010000013.1 coordinate 127,454,073, forward strand.
TTGTGTCCCACAATTTTGGGCATGCTGTGGATTCATGTTCTTTGAATTCTAGGAAGTCTTTAATTTTTTTCTTTATCTTTTGACCCAGTGATGAATCAAATGAGCATTGTTCAATTTTTATGAGTTGGTAGGCTTTCCCCAGATCCAAGATTTCAATATTGTCAGCATATCTCTCTTGACATATTCTTATCCATCTTTTCTTACTAATTCAGGTTTCATTTCTCTGGCCTAATTTCATGTTTTTGCTCTCTTTGCTTTGTAGTTGTGAAGTATAAATTATTTTGAGAATTTCACGTGAGTGCTATATTTACTTCATTTTCACCTCTGTCCAACTCCTCACAACCAGTTCACTCTCAAATACATGACCTCCCATTCTATAATTGCTTTTGTCACATATAGACTTATATTGCATAAACCTACTGAGTCCATGTACTATTGCTCACCTGTGTATGTGTTTAAAGTTGGCATTTGGGGATTGGACATGATTTTCTCTTGCTCTGAAGCCACTGATTGCTTATAGCTCTTTATCTAGGGGTGGGGCCTTATGAGATTTCCCCCATTAGCAATGGTACACTGACTGGTATTATCCTTATGCAAGTCCATATGTCAACCTTTCTGTTGAGATTTTAAGAGTACAGCATCCTTCTTAGGGCTAGAAGACACTATCTAGCAGAGGACATCTCAGTCCTGTTTCCTACAATCTTGTGGCTCTTCTTTCTCTATATTCCCTGAGCTTTAAGTGCAGGAGTTTCATGGTAGTTATATATAATCCTTGGGACTGGTCACCTTTCTTGGGAAGGTGTCATGAACCCAAGACAAATTAGAATAATCTGAGAAGACGCAATCTCCGCTGAAGAACTACCTCTATCTGAATTTCCTGTGGCATGTCTGTGAGAAATTTGCTTTATTAAAAATACTGTTTAGAAACATTGAGATGAATATAATCAAAGTTTTATTATATTCCTGCAGGCCACTTAGTTCCAAATAATCACACAATGGCTTATATTAATTATAAGCTGTTTGTTGATGTGGGAATGCCTTTCTGTATGCTGTGAATCTCAATCTTTAAATAAAGGGGCTGTTTTGGGCCATGACAGGCACCATAGAAGAAGTAGGAGGAGGAATCAGAATAGGTAGGAAAGGAAGGGCGGAGTCAGAGGCAGACCGAGCTGAAGCTGCCCAAAGAGCAACATGTAAGGAGCACAGGTGAGTCACGAGCCACGTGGCAGACAGATTAATGAGAATGGGTTGATTTAAGATGTAAGAGCTAGCTAGCAATGTGCCTAAGCCATAGGCTAAACAGCATGAAGTTAATATAAGGGTCTGAGTCATTTCTGAGGGCCTGAGCAGCGGTGGCTGGGCAGCTAAGGGGTCTCAGGTGGCAGGTCTCTGAGTCTCGGACCTCTGGCCTCCTGAGACCAAGAAACCCCACTACTACAGATGGCGCATCCAATGTGGGTCGATTGTCCACTTAATGCCTGAGAAAGTTTAAAAAGGGTTTTAGCAGAAACTGAGCCAAGGCAGCTTCCAAATTGTGTTTACGAGGCAGTCATTATACAAAGAAAGCGTGGTGTCCGGGTCACATTCAAAATGGTGCCCGCGGACTGGCTGCAGGCAGAGTCAGCTGCAATCAGGCGGGTTCCTGAACTCTCACAGAAGACTCAGTAGCATGTAATTGATTTGAGATTTCTGTTTATTTTGAACAACAACAACAACAAGAAAAAACAGACAGTTTCCTAGTAGCAGCATTTTCTGGGGTCTGCTCTGTTTTCTGGCCACAAACAGACACGTCCCTTTAAGAGAACTTACTGATTCAGCTTCCTAGGCAAAAATTATGCATCTCTTTAAGAGAGTGTATTTTAAAAGCTCTTATGGTTAGAAGATGATTAAGGATTCACAATAAAACAGATTCAGATGAAAAGAAAAACCTGTAAACGGGTTAAAATGTGTGTAAAAGGTACATAGGCTTCAGAGAGAAAATAAAGAGGATAGAAAAAGTCTTTAAAAAGAGTAATAGAGTAATAAAATTATAATAAGCCACGTAAAGATGGAAAATAGACACAGAATCTGGATTTTGCTTGTTATTGTGTTTTCTTTTAATTTTATAACTGTTAATGAGCTAACTGAAGAAAGACAATGGATTGCAAATGCAAAGGCTACTAAGTTAAACAAGAATATATATTTTAAAGGTATTTTGATTTTGAAATTTGTGTCTAAGGATTTATTGCTTTGGAAGAGTTCTGCTTTTGTTTCCACAGAAGATGAGAACCTGTGGATTGCTTCCAGGCAAATATGTTTTATCAACTGAGACACCCTGAAAAATATCTCTGATGAAAAGAGATGGCGGTATCAGCTTCAGGGCTGCAGACTGATCCAGTCTCAACAACCCTGATATTTTCAAGCCCCTTAATCAGCAGGAAGTAGTAATAGAAAACTACGCCCAAATTCCACAAATATTATTTCCTAGATGTTTGTTTTCATTATAAATACTTAATGGTCATAGTTAATCTCTTTCTAAGAAGAAAAAGGGGATATGGTACATAAACAATTTTTTTAAAAAATTAGATTATTAAATTTACTTAGATCGGGAAATCAGACCCTTATATTAACTTCATGCTGTTTAGCCTATGGCTTAGGCACATTGCTAGCTAGCTCTTACATCTTAAATCAACCCATTCTCATTAATCTGTCTGCCATGTGGCCCGTGGCTCACCTATGCTCCTTACATGTTGCTCCTTGGGCAGCTTCAGCTCAATCTGCCTCTGACTCCACCCTTCCTTCCCTACCTATTCTGATTCCTCCTCCTAGTTCTTCTATGGTGCCTGTCATGGCCCAAAACAGCTCCTTTATTTAAAGATTGAGGTTCACAGCATACAGAAAGGCATTCCCACATCACTTCCCCCTTTCTGTCCAATCAAAAAGAAGGTTTCAATTTTAACATAGCAAAATTACATATAACAAAATAGCTGTCAAGCAAGAATTAGTTACAATATCTAGTCTATTTGTATTTAGCAAAATGAAAGAAAGTATTCTATTATCTACCTTATCTTTATGAATCTAAAGTTTCATATCCAATATACCTTTCAAATGACTAAGAAAAACTGTACCTATAACTATCTAATCTTCAACTACATCAAAGACCACAGAAGGATATATTTACCCAAGTAAACCAGAAGTGCAAGAGACTTCTAAAATCTGGAAAGGACAGAGATGACACCTATCTGCCTGGACAGTCACCCAAAGTTCCTTTATAAAGTTGGGGCATCCATCTTCAGCCTACTGGCCCAGAGTCTCTTTTCACTTCAGTGAAGCAGGAAATCTGCTCTGCCCATTCTGGCACAGTTCATCCGTTGCTTCTCCTCGAGTCCTGAAGAATGTCTGACAGTTTTCTCTGCAAAGCAGGAACCTGAAGGACCATCTTGGCTTGTTCTGCCAAAGTTCAGAGGTCACCTTCCTATGGAACCTGCATGTCCACTTCTAACAGCATACTGTCAAGCAGTTAATATAAGAACAGGTTCTGTCCAGTGGCTAACCAATGTCACAAATAGACTCCATATGGAGTTTCTTCAATGCCAATTTTTCTCTTGAAGTAAATTGGTGTTGCTGGGAGCAGATCTGTCTCACTGTCCAGAAAAGTCTAAGTTTAAATTTAAAATATTTTAAATGCCAGATTCTGTAGGTCTGAGGGCCTGAGCAGTGGCGGCTGGGCAGCTAAGGGGTCTCCAGTGGCGGGTCTGTGAGTCTCGGACCTCTGGCCTCCTGAGACCAAGAAACCCCACTACTACAGTTTGTCCTACTGCTCAAGTTTATTACTTGTTTGTTAACTTTTACTCTTAAACTTGTCCATCTTTCTTATCTATATTTGGTTGTGTGGCTTGGTACCTTTGCTCAGCTGAGCATTCTCCCCTTTCTTTTACTGAAAGAAACTAGTGGAGCAGCAGTTACTATAATATTAAGGCTCCAAGTCAATTATTTGAGTATGGGCTACTGGGTATTGGGTATTTTAGAGTTTCTGGCTGGAAAGAAAATACACAATACAGGCGACTCAGTAAATTAAGGGAAAACTAGAGTGTGATGCACGAACTGAACTTGTATCCCATGGACAGAATTTTTCCACTGACACATAGATCTTGTCAGAATATAAATATCAAGTAGATGAGTTCTGATAAAAAGAGGATATGTCCAGGTGGGTTTGGAGCCTAGCATATAATTCCAAACATGAAATGCTATGGCAGGATCACTCAGGCAAGGAGGATAGTTACACTATCTGTATTGGTGAACTCTGGTTTGGAGTGAGAGGTCTTGTCTCAGTAAATAAGATAGAAACGTGATTATGGATGGTTCCAGATATCAACTTCAGGATACACACACACTCACAACACACACAGAGACATACACATACACACACACACACACACACACACACACAGACACACACACACACACAGACACACACACACATACACACAAACACAACATGGGCACATGTATAGACACCACACATGAAAAAGTGAGCACTTTCCTAATGTGCAGCAAACATCCTAATAAGGACATTTCTGCACTGAACATGAGGGCTCAGTAATAGAGACATCATAATGTCTATGCTGTAACAAAGACCTCTCCTAGGAGCAGAGATAAATACAGGGTCAGCTAAGTGGTTTGGTTATTTTGAGAGAGCCTGGCCAGAAGAAAGGTGGAGCGCAGCCAAACTCATCAAGTGAGCATGGCTGGGAACAGGGAAAGAAGACGAAAGGGATCCCGCTCCTCAAGAGCGGAGCTTCAACATCCTGTCAACCAAAGACGACAACGTGCATCCCACTCCACAAGAGCCGAGCCTCAACGTCCTGTCAACCAAAGAAGAGGACATGCATCCTGCTCCCCAGGAGCAGAGCTTCAATATGCTGTCAACCAAAGAACAGGGCAACATGTATCCTGCTCCACAAGAGCCGAGCTACAATATCCTGTCAACCAAAGAACAGGACAACAGGTATCCCGCTCCCCAAGAGCCGAGCTTGACTATCCTGTCAACCAAAGAAGAAGACATGTATCCCGCTCCACAAGAGCCGAGCTTCAATTTCCTGTGAGCCGCATAGACCGCTTCCTGCGACAGGGGAACTATTCCCAGCGCCTGAGCTCCACTTCACCCGTCTTCCTAGCCGGTGTCCTCCAGCATGTGACCTCCAACATCCTGGAGTTGGCTGGCGAGGTGGCCCACAGCAGTGGCAAGAAGCGCATCGCCCCAGAACACCTGTATCGAGTGCTCCAGGACAACGTGCAGCTCAAACAGCTCTTAAAAGAGGACACCAAGTCCGTGGGTGACCAGATAGGAGACCACGAAGACAACTGAAGACGCTGGGTCTCAGAGGCTGGAGGGTCCACCACCCTTCCCACCCTTCAGCCTCAACCAGGCAGTGCCCTACTAACTAGGGGCTTAATCACACAAATAAACATCAAAACAGAAGCCAATCACTGTGTCGCCTTTTCATTTGTCATTTTGAGCTAGAAAAACACCTGGGAGGGTGGTGGTGGGGTTGGAGCTGTGGTCAGTGTGGGGATTTGAATTCCAGGGGAAGTCGTTTCTAGCATGGACTATGTGGCCAGGGGTCTTGGTGGGAGGAGGAGGTGGTCAAGGGAGAAGAAGAGGGCCTGGTGAGAGGAAGGGGTCCTGGTTTGTCAACACAGGTGGCCGTGGGGGAGAATTGGGTTGTGGCACAGGGCAGAGAGGCTGTCTCTGCAGGTTGTCAGCACAGATAATCTTGGGAGCCCAGGAACCTGGCTTCACAATCCCAGTGCAGTGCTAACTGGAGGAGGGTGGATGAAGACAGGGACTGGGGTAGGAAAGGCTTCTTTGGAGATAAGATCTCAGGTCAGAAGCTGACGATATGATAGACCATGGGAGGTGGCACACTTTGGGAGTGAGCTTCAAGGGTCAGGAGCTTCAAAGAGAGCACTGAAGAATGAAGAAGAAGAGGAGGACGGAAGAGGAGGAGGAAGAGGAGGAGGAGGAGGAGGAGGAGGAAACACACAAAATAGGAAATAGAGTCTGTGTTTTCTTTTCTTGTTAAATTGCTTGCCTTGTTCTAAAAGGATTTACACAAGAGTAAGTAGGTAACATACTAATGTGCTGTGTGGAATATATGTGTACATGGTTTGATATTCTTTTTTCTTTAGGCCCAAGTATCTCTACATAGCCCTGGCTGTCCTAGAACTCACTGTGGAGACCAGACTGGCCTCAACTACAGATATCGGCTAGCCTCTGTCTCCCAATTTCCGGGATTAAAGTCATGTGCCCCTAGTCTTGGGCCTTCTGGTAAACTAAATAACAATGGTATATAAATGCTATTACCCTACAGACACGAAATTCAAGCAGAACATCTATGAACTTATAAACACCTTCAGTTGTGCACATGTCCTTCTCAGAAGGAGGCTCTGAATTGTCAGTGATGGTGTATGTCATAGAGCAATGCAGCAGCGTCAGAGGCTAAGCCTGAGCCTGTGTTTGAAGAGTTTTTCTGTATTGACTGTAAGTTATGTCCCCGATGTTCACACAAGGGCATGGGATCATTCCTATGAACACTTTCAAATGTGGCTTTCACATAACACTGGGACCCAAATCAAGTGTGCTAACAATCTGTGTCCATGCCTGTGAATGTCCACATTGGATGTTTTCACTGTTCATGAGTGCCTGGTAGCCCCTCCCCGCTGTACTGCTGCTGCTGGCCTTTTAGAGCTAACTTCTCAGAGACTGAGTCAGCTTTCACAACAGAACCAGAAGGCTTCACTTATAGGTCCCACTACACCACTGTCTTTCCATGTTTTTTTGGACATTCCCTGTTTTCTCTGGACAGTGAATTATGTATAGCTCAGAAGATAAGAATCCCTTCTCTTGATTTCCAATGAATAGCTACATCTGTGTCCTTTCCTGTCCCACAAACTCAGGCTACTTTCCCAAAGAATAGCTGCCTTTTGCCAAGTGCTCAGCTGTCTGTTGGTGTTGGGGCTACTGGCTATGACTACCAAACGTCAATATTTTAGCACTTGCAGGGGAAAGATGCAGGTGGAGATGGATTGATTGGCAGGCTCTGGTCTCCTCTTTGATCCTCCTTTCTGGTGGCTCCCTGTGTCTGGCTTTTAACCAGGCTACAATCCACAACCCCAGAGACTTTATGTAGTAAGGGGAGCTGTGAGAGAGATCCTGTGGGAAGGAGCAATAAATAAGATCTCTTGGGTTTATTGGGCACATGGGGAAGAGGTATGAGGAGGTAGGAATAGGACAAGAAAAAAGCATGGTTGAGTTGCAGGAGAGTCAGTTTGGGAGAGCCAAGAGAGAGATGTCTTCATAAAGGGAGCCATTTGGGGAATACATAGAAACCTGGTGCTGGGGAAACATCCAAGAACCCACAAAGATGACTTGATCTAAGCAGATGCAGAGATCCACAGCTAAGCACTGGGTCAAGATCCCAGTGCAGTCAAAGTGAGGGAGGAGGGGTTATAGGAGCAAAGGGGTTAAGACTATTATGAGGAAACCTACAGAGACAGCCGACTTTAGCTACTGGGAACTCACTGATCATTTTAGATAAAACATTATCCAGAGATGACTGAAACTTTAGTCTCTGTGGTTCACTGGTTAGTTTTATTAATTTTCACAAGTGGACAATGAAGTATGAGTACATATTAAATAGAATACAACTGAACATAACAGTAATAGAAAAAGTGATATGCAGAATAGAAATATAAAACTATTATTAAAAGATAACTTCAGCTAAAAATTTTTAATTGTAACACCTGGGCAAATTTTCAGTAACATACATGCTAGATTTTAGGTCTTTATGGTTTTAATAAAGCTTCATAGAAAACTGTGTGTGAATCCTCATTACAGAAAAAATTACTGAAAAAAATGACAATTAACCTAATAAAAAATTAAAAATCAAGATTCAAAGATTTATTTTTCAATTTACTGAAATATAAGCTGCTAAGGCTATAATTTTATTGCCTAATATCATTTGGTAAATTTCCATCTGGTTCATGATGATTAGAAGTGGAGCTCCAGAAATTCCCAATATACCCTTGAACTTCAATACTTCTGCCGTCCAGTAGCTTATATTGGTCCTTGGATGACCATGGAAGGTATTAAGATATGGTTCACTTTCAAGCACATTACATATACTGGTGTCATATTTGCTTATCATATACATACATATTCATTTATATTTTATCTCCTTTATTTTATTATAGCAGGAAGTTGCTATAGTGCCTAGTCTGGTCTCATATTTGTGAGCGCCAATGATCTTCCTGTCTCAACTTCCTTACTTTATGTGACTATTACAAATATACACTTCCACACTTAGCTCTTGCCTATAATTTATGTCAGCGGTAGGTCATTTGATAAGAGACATATAAATTATTGTTATTCTAGATTATTTAGGGAAGGATGACAAAGAATTATACTTCATTTTAGACACATTTTTCTATTTTTTTCTTTTCACATGGTTGAATTATAGATGGAGAATCTGTACATAAAGAGTCCTGATTATACTTTACATTAACATGATTCAATGTACAGAGGACAACACTTCTTTTGCTTTGACATTTCTGCCTGTGACTCCCATACCCTGACATAGCGAATAAGGCTAAATTTTTCTAAAACTACTCTGATGAGTTGAAAGAACAAATCTTTTGTTTCAAACATTTTTTGGCAAACTAAAAGGACCCTAGCATATTTATAAATGTAAGCTCTGTGATGTGGGAATGTCCTTCTATATGCTGTGAAAAAAGGACTGTTTGGGCCATTGCAGGCACTGTAGAAGTAGGTAGGGAAATCAGAGCATAGGTGGGAGAAGGAGGGTGAAGTCAGAAGACACAAGATCCAGCCACCCAAAGAAGCAACATGTAAAGTAACAGAGATGAGCCACAGGCCTCATGACCGGACAGATCAAGGGAAATGTGTTGAATTAAGATAGAGCAGAATCCTGTTGTAACACATGGTGCCCAACGTCGGCAGAACACCCAGGTAAAGCCAGATAAAGCTTGAAAATGAATCTAGAGCACAGAAAGGGAGACAAAAGTGTCTCTGAAGTTGGTCATGGTACAGAGAAACTGTGGTGTTTGTTCTTGAATTTCAAAATGGTGCAGCTTAAATCAAGGCCAGATCTTGAAGTCTCAAAGAAGACTCATATAAGCTTCAAGCTACATTTGATTGATTGAAGGTTCCTGTTCATATTGAACAAAAATGGAGAAGAGTCAAAGACAGCTTCTTAGTAGCAGCAATTTCTTGGGTCCGCTGTGTTTGTTGGCAGTGAACAGAGAGATGGCCGCCTCAAGAGAAGCTTCTTGACTCAGCTTTATTGGCAAAAACTGTGCGGCCCTTTAGGAGGCCCTGCTGACAAATGCTTAAGTGGAGTGAGCACCTAATAATCCCCAGAGTTAGGATGGTAACAGGTTTCATGATATTTCATATTGCTTCTTAGAAATGGAAAGATAAGCATGGCCCCAGCACCCCCACCATGTTGAAAAGTCGCCAAGAGGGGTGGGCCGAGTCAGCAGTCAGGGACCTAAGCTGTGCTGTAGAGATGGGAGCTCTGGGACCATAGGTCTATGGGTCTGAACCTCTGGATGGATGGGGCCAGAAACCTCTTGGGATCAGATATTCAATCTTTGCTGTTTGGCCAAGACTACATAGGAAATACAGTAGGCTGGATAATATCTCCTCCAAGGATATTTAGTTTCTGATCTCTGGAATTTGTGAATGTCATGTTAAGTGGCAAAAGAGAATTTATGGATAACGAGACTACCCCAGGTTTATTATGACACCCAGGTATGACATTAAGTTATGAAGAAAGAATACAGTGTGTGATCTGAAGAGGGAAAGTGTAACACGGCTGCCTTGATGATGAAGGAAAGGGGCAGAAGTCAAGGAATGTAGCTATAGCTAAGCTCTCTCTAGCAATTGGGATTGGTAAATATCTTTGTTTTTTTTTTCATTCTTTGGGTTGCTATTTTGTTTAATTGACCAGTCCTTTGTCTTACAGAAGCTTCTAACTTTCAAGTGGTCCTATTTGTTTATTGTTGCTCTCAGTGTCTGTGCCACTGGTGTTATATTTAGGAAGTGGAGACGCCCTTGCCTTCAAAGTTATTTCCCACATTGTCTTCTATCAGGTTTAGTGCCACTGAGTTTATGTTGAGGTCTTTGATCCATTTGGGATCGTGTAGTTCGAGGTTTCTGGCTCGGACTTTCCGGCCTAACCTCAAGGTTTAGGACCACAGACCTGCAGACCCGCAGTCCCACGGTCCCACAGAGACACACAGAGGCTTACTATAGTTTTAGGCTGATCAGCCTCAGGCCCAGGCATATCACTTGCTAGCTCTCTACCCTTCATCTAACCCATGTCTCTTGTTCAGCCATGCGGCTCGGTACCTTTCTTTAGAGCAGCATAGTTGTCCTCTGCATCCTGCAGCTTCTCTCTGGTGCTCTCTGTCTGGCATTCAGTTCTCAGAGATTTTCTTAGTCTGGTAGCCCCGCCTACACTTCCTGCCTGCCTTTGGCCAATCAGCTCTTTTTATTAAACCAGTGGGTGGGACAGTTATTTACCATGAAACAATACAATATCCCTACAGGATCGAGTTTTGTGCAGGGAGATGCATATGGATTTATTTGAATTCCTATATGGGCCACCATCCAGTTGGGCCAGTACCATTTTTTGAAAATGCCATCATTGTTCCATTGTATATTTTTGTCTCTTTCTCAAAATTCTGGTGTTATTAGGTATGTGGATTAATGCCATGGTTTTCAGTTCAACATGCACATTTTTATGTCAATACCAAGCTGTATTTATTACTATACCTCTATAGGAGAGCATGAGGTTGGCTATGGTGATGCCTCCAGAAGTTCCTTCATTGTACAGGATTACTGTGGCATTTACTATATTGATCCTACCATTCCAACTCATGGAAAACCTTTCATTTTTTTTGATATTTCTTCAGTTTCTTTCTTCAAAACTTAAAGGTGTTATCATGCCAGTCTTTCATTTGTTCGGTTAGATTTACCCCAAGATACTTTATATTGTTTGTGCCTATTTTAAAGGTGATGTTTCCCTAATTTTTTTTCCAGCTTCTTTGTCATTTTTATATAGGAGGGCTACTGACTTTTTTTTTTTTTTGAATTAAAGTTGTATACTACTACATTACTGCAGGTGTTTATCAGCTGTAGGAGTTCCCTGTTAGAATTTTGGGGATCACTTATGTATACTATCACATAACATGCATATATGGATAGTTTGACTTCTTCCTTTCCAATTTATAGCCTCTTGATGTCTATATTAAATAATTGTGGGGGAGGGGATAGCCTGTTATTGTTCCTGTTTTTATTGGAATCACTTTGAGTTTCTCTGCATTTAGTTTGATGTTGGCTCTCAGCTTGCTATATATAGCCTTTATTAGTTTAGATATGTTCCTTGTATCCAAGATGTCTCCCAGACCTTTGTCATTAAGGGCTGTTGAATTTGCAAAGGCTGACATGACCATGTGGGTTTTTTCTTTCAGTTTGTTTATGTGGTGGATGACATTAATAGATTTGTGTATGTTGAACCGTCCCTGTATCTCTGGGATGAAGCCTGCTTGATGATGTTGAATAATTAATTGAGGTGTTCTTGTATTCAGTTTGCAAGTACTTCATTGAATAATTTTGCATCGATGTTCATGAGGGAGATTGATCTGTAATTCTCTTTCTTTGTCATACTGTTGTGTGGTTGGATATCAGTGTGCCTGGAGCCTCCTAAAAAGAGTTTGGCAATGTTCTCTCTGTTTCTGTTTTCTTGAAAACTTTGAGGAGTGGTACTACCTCTTCATTGAAATTCTGGCGGAATTCTGTCCTGAAACCATATGTTAGTGGGATGTTTTTAGTTGGAAAAATTTTTGATGACTGCTTCGATTTCGTTGGGATTCATGGGTTAATTTAAATTGTTTATCTGATCCTGATTTCATTTTGGTATGTGGAGCCTATCCAGAAAATTGTTCTTTTGTTTTAGATTTTCCAATTTTGTGGAGTACAATTTTTTCTAAGTATGACCTAGTGATTTTCTGGATTTCTCAGTGTCTCTTGTTCTATCTCCCTTTTCATTTCTAATTTTGTCCATTTGGATGTCACCTCTCTGCCTTTCAGTTCGTTTGGATAAGAGTTGGTCTGTCATGTTGATTTTCTCCATGAACCAACTCTTTATTTCATTGATTCTTTGTATTGTTCTCTTTGTTTCTCTTTTATTGATTTAAGCTCTCAATGTAATCCTGGCAGCTAGTCCTCCTGGGTGAGTTTGCTTCTTCTTATTCTAGAGCTTTCTGCTGTGCTGTTAAGGTGCTAGTGTGAGATTTCTCTCTACTTTCTTTATACTGGTATTTAGTGCTATGAACTTTCCTCTTTGCACTGCTTTCATTGTGTCCCACAATTTTGGGCATGCTGTGGATTCATGTTCTTTGAATTCTAGGAAGTCTTTAATTTTTTTCTTTATCTTTTGACCCAGTGATGAATCAAATGAGCATTGTTCAATTTTTATGAGTTGGTAGGCTTTCCCCAGATCCAAGATTTCAATATTGTCAGCATATCTCTCTTGACATATTCTTATCCATCTTTTCTTACTAATTCAGGTTTCATTTCTCTGGCCTAATTTCATGTTTTTGCTCTCTTTGCTTTGTAGTTGTGAAGTATAAATTATTTTGAGAATTTCACGTGAGTGCTATATTTACTTCATTTTCACCTCTGTCCAACTCCTCACAACCAGTTCACTCTCAAATACATGACCTCCCATTCTATAATTGCTTTTGTCACATATAGACTTATATTGCATAAACCTACTGAGTCCATGTACTATTGCTCACCTGTGTATGTGTTTAAAGTTGGCATTTGGGGATTGGACATGATTTTCTCTTGCTCTGAAGCCACTGATTGCTTATAGCTCTTTATCTAGGGGTGGGGCCTTATGAGATTTCCCCCATTAGCAATGGTACACTGACTGGTATTATCCTTATGCAAGTCCATATGTCAACCTTTCTGTTGAGATTTTAAGAGTACAGCATCCTTCTTAGGGCTAGAAGACACTATCTAGCAGAGGACATCTCAGTCCTGTTTCCTACAATCTTGTGGCTCTTCTTTCTCTATATTCCCTGAGCTTTAAGTGCAGGAGTTTCATGGTAGTTATATATAATCCTTGGGACTGGTCACCTTTCTTGGGAAGGTGTCATGAACCCAAGACAAATTAGAATAATCTGAGAAGACGCAATCTCCGCTGAAGAACTACCTCTATCTGAATTTCCTGTGGCATGTCTGTGAGAAATTTGCTTTATTAAAAATACTGTTTAGAAACATTGAGATGAATATAATCAAAGTTTTATTATATTCCTGCAGGCCACTTAGTTCCAAATAATCACACAATGGCTTATATTAATTATAAGCTGTTTGTTGATGTGGGAATGCCTTTCTGTATGCTGTGAATCTCAATCTTTAAATAAAGGGGCTGTTTTGGGCCATGACAGGCACCATAGAAGAAGTAGGAGGAGGAATCAGAATAGGTAGGAAAGGAAGGGCGGAGTCAGAGGCAGACCGAGCTGAAGCTGCCCAAAGAGCAACATGTAAGGAGCACAGGTGAGTCACGAGCCACGTGGCAGACAGATTAATGAGAATGGGTTGATTTAAGATGTAAGAGCTAGCTAGCAATGTGCCTAAGCCATAGGCTAAACAGCATGAAGTTAATATAAGGGTCTGAGTCATTTCTGAGGGCCTGAGCAGCGGTGGCTGGGCAGCTAAGGGGTCTCAGGTGGCAGGTCTCTGAGTCTCGGACCTCTGGCCTCCTGAGACCAAGAAACCCCACTACTACAGATGGCGCATCCAATGTGGGTCGATTGTCCACTTAATGCCTGAGAAAGTTTAAAAAGGGTTTTAGCAGAAACTGAGCCAAGGCAGCTTCCAAATTGTGTTTACGAGGCAGTCATTATACAAAGAAAGCGTGGTGTCCGGGTCACATTCAAAATGGTGCCCGCGGACTGGCTGCAGGCAGAGTCAGCTGCAATCAGGCGGGTTCCTGAACTCTCACAGAAGACTCAGTAGCATGTAATTTATTTGAGATTTCTGTTTATTTTGAACAACAACAACACCAAGAAAAAACAGACAGTTTCCTAGTAGCAGCATTTTCTGGGGTCTGCCCTGTTTTCTGGCCACAAACAGACACGTCCCTTTAAGAGAACTTACTGATTCAGCTTCCTAGGCAAAAATTATGCATCTCTTTAAGAGAGTGTATTTTAAAAGCTCTTATGGTTAGAAGATGATTAAGGATTCACAATAAAACAGATTCAGATGAAAAGAAAAACCTGTAAACGGGTTAAAATGTGTGTAAAAGGTACATAGGCTTCAGAGAGAAAATAAAGAGGATAGAAAAAGTCTTTAAAAAGAGTAATAGAGTAATAAAATTATAATAAGCCACGTAAAGATGGAAAATAGACACAGAATCTGGATTTTGCTTGTTATTGTGTTTTCTTTTAATTTTATAACTGTTAATGAGCTAACTGAAGAAAGACAATGGATTGCAAATGCAAAGGCTACTAAGTTAAACAAGAATATATATTTTAAAGGTATTTTGATTTTGAAATTTGTGTCTAAGGATTTATTGCTTTGGAAGAGTTCTGCTTTTGTTTCCACAGAAGATGAGAACCTGTGGATTGCTTCCAGGCAAATATGTTTTATCAACTGAGACACCCTGAAAAATATCTCTGATGAAAAGAGATGGCGGTATCAGCTTCAGGGCTGCAGACTGATCCAGTCTCAACAACCCTGATATTTTCAAGCCCCTTAATCAGCAGGAAGTAGTAATAGAAAACTACGCCCAAATTCCACAAATATTATTTCCTAGATGTTTGTTTTCATTATAAATACTTAATGGTCATAGTTAATCTCTTTCTAAGAAGAAAAAGGGGATATGGTACATAAACAATTTTTTTAAAAAATTAGATTATTAAATTTACTTAGATCGGGAAATCAGACCCTTATATTAACTTCATGCTGTTTAGCCTATGGCTTAGGCACATTGCTAGCTAGCTCTTACATCTTAAATCAACCCATTCTCATTAATCTGTCTGCCATGTGGCCCGTGGCTCACCTATGCTCCTTACATGTTGCTCCTTGGGCAGCTTCAGCTCAATCTGCCTCTGACTCCACCCTTCCTTCCCTACCTATTCTGATTCCTCCTCCTAGTTCTTCTATGGTGCCTGTCATGGCCCAAAACAGCTCCTTTATTTAAAGATTGAGGTTCACAGCATACAGAAAGGCATTCCCACATCACTTCCCCCTTTCTGTCCAATCAAAAAGAAGGTTTCAATTTTAACATAGCAAAATTACATATAACAAAATAGCTGTCAAGCAAGAATTAGTTACAATATCTAGTCTATTTGTATTTAGCAAAATGAAAGAAAGTATTCTATTATCTACCTTATCTTTATGAATCTAAAGTTTCATATCCAATATACCTTTCAAATGACTAAGAAAAACTGTACCTATAACTATCTAATCTTCAACTACATCAAAGACCACAGAAGGATATATTTACCCAAGTAAACCAGAAGTGCAAGAGACTTCTAAAATCTGGAAAGGACAGAGATGACACCTATCTGCCTGGACAGTCACCCAAAGTTCCTTTATAAAGTTGGGGCATCCATCTTCAGCCTACTGGCCCAGAGTCTCTTTTCACTTCAGTGAAGCAGGAAATCTGCTCTGCCCATTCTGGCACAGTTCATCCGTTGCTTCTCCTCGAGTCCTGAAGAATGTCTGACAGTTTTCTCTGCAAAGCAGGAACCTGAAGGACCATCTTGGCTTGTTCTGCCAAAGTTCAGAGGTCACCTTCCTATGGAACCTGCATGTCCACTTCTAACAGCATACTGTCAAGCAGTTAATATAAGAACAGGTTCTGTCCAGTGGCTAACCAATGTCACAAATAGACTCCATATGGAGTTTCTTCAATGCCAATTTTTCTCTTGAAGTAAATTGGTGTTGCTGGGAGCAGATCTGTCTCACTGTCCAGAAAAGTCTAAGTTTAAATTTAAAATATTTTAAATGCCAGATTCTGTAGGTCTGAGGGCCTGAGCAGTGGCGGCTGGGCAGCTAAGGGGTCTCCAGTGGCGGGTCTGTGAGTCTCGGACCTCTGGCCTCCTGAGACCAAGAAACCCCACTACTACAGTTTGTCCTACTGCTCAAGCTTATTACTTGTTTGTTAACTTTTACTCTTAAACTTGTCCATCTTTCTTATCTATATTTGGTTGTGTGGCTTGGTACCTTTGCTCAGCTGAGCATTCTCCCCTTTCTTTTACTGAAAGAAACTAGTGGAGCAGCAGTTACTATAATATTAAGGCTCCAAGTCAATTATTTGAGTATGGGCTACTGGGTATTGGGTATTTTAGAGTTTCTGGCTGGAAAGAAAATACACAATACAGGCGACTCAGTAAATTAAGGGAAAACTAGAGTGTGATGCACGAACTGAACTTGTATCCCATGGACAGAATTTTTCCACTGACACATAGATCTTGTCAGAATATAAATATCAAGTAGATGAGTTCTGATAAAAAGAGGATATGTCCAGGTGGGTTTGGAGCCTAGCATATAATTCCAAACATGAAATGCTATGGCAGGATCACTCAGGCAAGGAGGATAGTTACACTATCTGTATTGGTGAGCTCTGGTTTGGAGTGAGAGGTCTTGTCTCAGTAAATAAGATAGAAACGTGATTATGGATGGTTCCAGATATCAACTTCAGGATACACACACACTCACAACACACACAGAGACATACACATACACACACACACACACACACACACACACGCACACACACACACACACACACACAGACACACACACACATACACACAAACACAACATGGGCACATGTATAGACACCACACATGAAAAAGTGAGCACTTTCCTAATGTGCAGCAAACATCCTAATAAGGACATTTCTGCACTGAACATGAGGGCTCAGTAATAGAGACATCATAATGTCTATGCTGTAACAAAGACCTCTCCTAGGAGCAGAGATAAATACAGGGTCAGCTAAGTGGTTTGGTTATTTTGAGAGAGCCTGGCCAGAAGAAAGGTGGAGCGCAGCCAAACTCATCAAGTGAGCATGGCTGGGAACAGGGAAAGAAGACGAAAGGGATCCCGCTCCTCAAGAGCGGAGCTTCAACATCCTGTCAACCAAAGACGACAACGTGCATCCCACTCCACAAGAGCCGAGCCTCAACGTCCTGTCAACCAAAGAAGAGGACATGCATCCTGCTCCCCAGGAGCCGAACTTCAATATGCTGTCAACCAAAGAACAGGACAACATGTATCCTGCTCCCCAGGAGCCGAGATTCAATATCCTGTCAACCAAAGAACAGGACAACAGGTATCCCGCTCCCCAAGAGCCGAGCTTGACTATCCTGTCAACCAAAGAAGAAGACATGTATCCCGCTCCACAAGAGCCGAGCTTCAATTTCCTGTGAGCCGCATAGACCGCTTCCTGCGACAGGGGAACTATTCCCAGCGCCTGAGCTCCACTTCACCCGTCTTCCTAGCCGGTGTCCTCCAGCATGTGACCTCCAACATCCTGGAGTTGGCTGGCGAGGTGGCCCACAGCAGTGGCAAGAAGCGCATCGCCCCAGAACACCTGTATCGAGTGCTCCAGGACAACGTGCAGCTCAAACAGCTCTTAAAAGAGGACACCAAGTCCGTGGGTGACCAGATAGGAGACCACGAAGACAACTGAAGACGCTGGGTCTCAGAGGCTGGAGGGTCCACCACCCTTCCCACCCTTCAGCCTCAACCAGGCAGTGCCCTACTAACTAGGGGCTTAATCACACAAATAAACATCAAAACAGAAGCCAATCACTGTGTCGCCTTTTCATTTGTCATTTTGAGCTAGAGAAACACCTGGGAGGGTGGTGGTGGGGTTGGAGCTGTGGTCAGTGTGGGGATTTGAATTCCAGGGGAAGTCGTTTCTAGCATGGACTATGTGGCCAGGGGTCTTGGTGGGAGGAGGAGGTGGTCAAGGGAGAAGAAGAGGGCCTTGTGAGAGGAAGGGGGCCTGGTTTGTCAACACACGTGGCCGTGGGGGAGAATTGGGTTGTGGCACAGGGCAGAGAAGCTGTCTCTGCAGGTTGTCAGCACAGATAATCTTGGGAGCCCAGGAACCTGGCTTCACAATCCCAGTGCAGTGCTAACTGGAGGAGGGTGGATGAAGACAGGGACTGGGGTAGGAAAGGCTTCTTTGGAGATAAGATCTCAGGTCAGAAGCTGACGATATGATAGACCATGGGAGGTGGCACACTTTGGGAGTGAGCTTCAAGGGTCAGGAGCTTCAAAGAGAGCACTGAAGAATGAAGAAGAAGAGGAGGACGGAGGAGGAGGAGGAAGAGGAGGAGGAGGAGGAGGAGGAGGAGGAGGAAACACACAAAATAAGAAATAGAGTGTGGGGATTTAATACAGTTTCAGAAGTTTTGGAGATATCAGAGGGAATCTACCCATAGTCTATGTGGGGGGTTACGAAAAGCTCCAGAAGTCCCAGAGCTCTAACCACAGTCAGTCTAGGAAAATCAGAGTGGTGATTCAAACCTTTAATCCCAGCACAGGGAGTATCCTGGGAGTGGTGACCCACACCCTTAATCCTAACTGAGTCAAGGTCACTTCAGTTTAGAAGGAATTCTAAGCTCCCAAGCAGGTGTGTTGGGGCCATGCCTTAATTACCGAAAGAATACTTAAGACAGGATTCAAACACAGAGAGAGCTGTTCCAAGGGAATTGAGGCTGAGGATGCTAGAAGACAGCTGGGTAAGATTTGACTGTGGTGTTTATTCCCTCTATTATCTCCAACTTCTTCAGAGATCTATCCCTGAGTCTCATTCATTCGTGTGACAATTGGCGTCCAACTTTGGGGCACAATTTTCTCTCCTCCCTACCCAAAAAACTGCTCTTGCAGGCCAGAACAACATGTGGCTGGAGGAGTATTTACTAGTGGCTAGGCTTTCCATTCTGGGTTAGCCTCCAGCCTTAGGCAGACTGGCCACACGTGTTTCTGTTTCACCCTGATCTGGGTAAGTCTTTCAGACAGTGGCCTCTTTATCCTGGTGTGTTATTTCTTTTTCCTTTTTGGACCCCTCCTTGGGTTGTTATCACACTAGGTAGCTGCCCCACTTCACAATCATCAAAGGACAATAACATAAGTAACTCAATTTTTTTTTTTTAAAAAAAAAGAGGGAATTTGTTTAAAGCAATGGAGGGTGGATTGGTCATACTGTAACCTCTTGTTAGATGATTTGCTATTAAAACCAGTAAAGCAAAACATAGATAAGGTAGATGGAAATATCATAATGTTTATCATACTATTTAGTATGAATATTTATTGTTTGATATCACAGAAAAAGTTGACTAATGTAAATCCAAGAAAAAGGTCTTTAAAAAGCGTGTTGAGAGAGAACACAAAGATGCTCAAATTCAAACAGAGGAATATGAAGAAACAAATTCAGCAAGGTCATCTAAAATTAGACAAAAACAGGCAACATTACTATACCAAGTAACCTTCAAAAAATGAAGGATGAAAAAGATGAAAGAGAAGCTAGCTGGGCTCCAGTAAAAATATTAGAACTACAGAGAGTAAAGAAAGCAGTTGTATCATATGGGATGCATTCACCATTTGTTAAGCAAATGCTGAACTCCTGGTCATGCTGTAACCGGGTCACACCTAAAGATTGGTTGGATATGGTTACAGCCGTACTTGAGGCAGGGACGCTCATGCAATTCAAGTCATGGTGGAGGGAGGAGGCTAAAACAGAACAAAGAAACAGGCCCAGAGGCATAGAAGACCAACTCCTTGGGGAAGGAGATTATGCTAATGTTGAAAGGCAGTCATTGTACAGTGACCATCTTCTGGATTTATGTCACATGGCAGCTTTAAATGCTTGGGATCCTATTGAAGAAATAGGAAAAAAAGTGAAACATTTACAAAAATAATTCAAAGTCCCAAAGAAACTTTTACAGATTTTTTTGCACAGATTATCCACAGCAGTAAACAGAATGGTGCTGGACTTAGAAACCAGGCGAATAATCATTGAATCACTGGCTTTTGAGAATACCAATGCACAATGTAAAAAAAAATACTTAGACCTTTAAAAGCAAGGTCAGCACCTTTGGAGGATTGGATTCGTGAGACAGTAAGTATGGAATCTTATGACAGTGATGATAACTGGGTAGGAGAGCTTATTTCAAGAGGTATGAGAAAAAATCAAAATGTCAAATGTTATAATTGTGGAAGGGAAGGTCATATTAAAAGAGATTGTAAACAAGGCGTTCCCAGAAACAATGCTTTTGGTAGGAATAATCCCAAGAGAACACCCCTCCCTTCTGGAATAAGCAGAAGGTGTGGAAAAGGAAGACATTGGACTAATGAATGCAGGTCAACCAGAGACAGACAAGGGAACTTTCTACCCTTGAGAAATGCTCCTAGGGGGCTTTCAAAAACCCCTAGGTCAGGTAACTTTCTGCCCTAGGGAAACGCCCCAAGGGGGCTTTCAAAAGCCCCCATATCAAGTCCAATCTAGTCTTACCCTGCCATTGTGGAGGAAACACCTTCCCAGAACAATTAAAAAGGTTAAAACCTATTTTAAAAAGACACACTAACTGGAAAAATAGAAAATTTACAGAAAAAGAAAAAAACTCAGGAAAAAATATAAAGCAAATATTTTGGCAAAATTCTATCAATGAGCAAAGGCCAAAATTAAAAGTACAGATAATTGATGTTATTATTGAAGGCTTATTGGACACAGGCGTGGATGTATCCATAATTTCACCTGAGTCATGACATCCAACTTGGCCCCTACAGGAGGTAAATGTTCAGTTTTTGGGTATTAGATCAATATCTCAGGTAAAACAGAGTGCAAGATGGCTTGAATGTATAGGACCAGAAGGACAGAGAGGAATATTAAAGCCATATGTGGCTGATATAGCTATAAATTTAAGGGGAAGAGATTTACTGCAACAGTGGAACACACACATTAATATTCCTCCAAATACAGAAATAAGCGGTGATCTAGCACATGGTTCCAGAAGAAATATCAGAAGATATTATGAGAAACAGTCACAGACCATTCAGATTATAGAGAAACAAGGCAAAACAGCTGCTGATTTTTCAAAAACACCCAGAGCACTACCTCTAAAATGGCTAACAGTGAAGCCTATATGGGTTCATCAATGGCCTCTAACAAAAGAGAAATTACAGGGCTTAGAGCAGCTGGTACAGGAACAGTTAGATGCTTAGCATATAGAAGAATCTTCCAGCCCTTGGAATTCTCCTGTATTTCTTATTAAGAAGAAATCTGGAAAGTGGAGAATGGTAACAGACCTAAGGGCAATAAACAAGGTGATCCAGCCAATGGGCTTGCTACAATCTGAGATTCCTTTGCCTTCTCTATTACCTAAAGAATGGCCTATTACAGTTATTGGTTTAAAAGACTGTTTTTTTTACAATACCTTTACAAGAACAAGACAAAGAAAAATTCGCCTTTACAGTGCCCACTTATAATAATTCTCAGCCTGTAAAGAGATTCCAGTGGAGGGTCCTTCCTCAAGGAATGCTAAATAGTCCAACTCTGTGCCAGTATTTTGTTTAAAAGCCAATAGAACAAATACACAAGAAATTCCCACAATCTATAATTTATCATTATATTGATGACATCTTGTTGGCCGATTCAAATATTGATACGTTGGAAAAACTTTTTGTAGAAGTGAAAAGAATTTTGCCTGCTTGGGGATTACAGATTGCCCCAGAAAAAATACAAAGAGGGGATTCCATTAATTATTTAGGATATAAAATAGGTCAACAAATAATTAGACCCCAAAAGGTACAGATCAGGAGAGATAGATTAAAGACACTTAATGATTTCCAAAGACTACTAGGAGACATTGCCAACTTATGACCGACTATTAGACTTAAAAATGATGAACTAGATAATCTGTTCAAAATGTTAAATGGGGACAAGGACTTAAATAGTACGAGAGAGTTGTCACCTGAAGCTGAGAAAGAACTGGCTTTGGTGGAAAAAAAAAATTACAAGAGGCACATGTTGATCGTGTGGATCCAGACCTCAATTGTATTCTAGTTATCTTGCCCTCTAAGCATTCTCCTACAGGAATTTTAATGCAAAGGGAAAATGTTATATTGGAATGGATATTTCTTCCACATAAACCAAGAAAAAAGTTAAAGACATACGTGGAAAAGATTTCTGAACTTATTTTTAAAGGAGAATTAAGACTTCGTCAATTGACAGGAATGGACCCAGCAGAAATTGTTGTACCTTTAACTAATGAAGAAATTGACCAATATGGGAAGAAAGCGAACCTTGGCAAAGAACCTGCAGTAATTTTTTGGGAGATATTAACAACAAATATCCTAAAAGCAAAAGGATTGAGTTTATAAGGAAAACTGATTGGATTCTCCCTCGTATTGTATGAGATAAACCAATTTCTGGAGCTCCTACATTTCATACCAATGCAAACAAATCAGGAAAGGCCAGTTACAAATCAGAACATCTAAGTAAAGTGATTCAAAGCCCTTAGAATTCTGTTCAAAAGTCAGAATTATATGCCATCATAATGGTATTAATGGATTTTACAGAACCACTTAACATAGTCACTGACTCTCAATATGCAGAAAGAGTTGTTCTACACATTGAAACAGCTGATTTTATTAATGATGAATCAGAATTAACTTTATGATTTATTCAGTTACAAGGAATAATCAAGACTAGAAATCATCCCTTCCATATAACACACATTTGCTCCCATACAGGTCTGCCAGGTCCTTTAGCACAAGGTAATGATGAAATTGATAAATTATTAATAGGAAATGTACTAGAGGCCTCAGAATTTCATAAAAAGCATCATGTTAATTGTAAAGGATCAAAAAAAGATTTCTCTATCACTTGGGAACAAGCCAAAGAAATTGTAAAAGGTGTCCCACCTGTTCTTTCTATAACCAAATTCCATTGCTAGCAGGAACTAATCCTAAAGGTATACATAGAAATGAAATCTGGCAGATGGATGCATTTCATTTTACAGAATTTGGGAAATTAAGATATGTCCATCATACAATAGATACATTCTCAGGATTTCAATGGGCAACTGCTTTGAGTTCAGAAAAGGCTGATTCTGTAATCACACATTTTCTAGAAGCTATGTCCATCAAGGGAATACCTGCACAAATAAAGACTGACAATGCTCCAGCATATGTCTGTACTAAAATGAAACAATTTTTTTCTTATTATAATATAAAGCATATTACAGGAATACCATACAATCCTACAGGACAAGCAGTCATAGAGAGATCAAACCGAACTTTAAAGGATATGTTAAATAAACAGAAAAGAATAACAAAGACCCCCAGAGATAGAGTACATAGTGCTTTATTAACTTTGAATTTTCTCAATGCTAATAACAAAGGAACAACAGCTGCTGAAAGGCATTGGACCATAGAAAAAACAGCTGAACTAAATCAGCCTATTTACTTCAAAGATGTACTAATCTCTGAATGGAAGACAGGGTATGTGCTATGTTGGGGAGGGGGGTTTGCATTTATTTCCACAGGTGAGGAAAAGATATGGATACCATCAAAATTAATAAAGTCTCGAACCTAACCAGAGACACTTCATCAAACTAAGAGTTGATAGCTCATCTACCCATATTACAATTCTTTCAGTTGTAAATTTAAAAAAAAGGGTCGGGGCAGGTTTCTGTTCTTGTCTTTACAGGAAACTGGAAATACCCATCTTAAAGAAGCTAAAAGGCCTTGGACATCCAGACATCTAAAGCAAAAAAGAGGCTATCCAGGAAAATTTGCAAACAAAAGAATATGGTAACTATTGGTACCAGTATACTTGATAGGGTAAAATCTCATTACTTAACCTTTACAAAATCTTTTTTATTAGCTAAAATCTCATTTTAATTATAATTTAAAGCTGGCTTTAGAGTTGGATTGTGGCTCTCTCCTCTAAACTCAAGCATACTTGTTAAAGGAAAATAAAAAAAAATCTCTGTATCATATCAGAAGAGCCACCTGATATGGGACAGAAGAATAACAAAAAATAAGGGACTATTCTATTGTTACTAATCCTATGCTCAATAAATTGTTATATGTTTAGTTTCCTGTACATTGTGTTGGCTTTTAGTCTCTTATCAGTTTTCTGCAGTGTTCCAGGACAAGGCCTATTTGCCAAGTTGAAATATCCAAAAAGAAGATGGGGGCCCCACAATTATGGTTTCACACGAACTCTGACAAAGCCACTAGGCTGACAAACACCAATCAAAGATCAGATTTGGACTACAAACTGCTCACAACAATTTTGTAGCAGCTCAATGAGATGAACCAGCTTCACAGACTACTATGACCAGGACTTGAGACAAGCTGTGTGCTTTCCTGTTATGCAAGACTGGACAACAAATGACACAGCTACTTATTTCAGGACTTGACATCTAATGAAACTTTTCTTTTCAGGATCCCCAAAAGATACCATCGCCCCCAGTCAGCAGGAAGTAAACTTAAGAACACAGTGCCCATACTCCAAAGTGGTGGGGTGGGTTGGTTTTGGTTTCGAAGTGGTGGGGTGGTTTGGTGTTGGTTGTTCAATCAGTTATGGATGATTGTCATTGTTTAGGTTAATTGGTTAAAAATTGTTCATGGTTATGGTTAGAAAAAAGTTAATCAAGAATGATTAGATTTACAATTTGTGTTTAAAAAAATATAAAGAAAAAGGGGATACAGATATATAGGATATAAGGATAGATTATGGAATCTTCTTTTAAAAGAATTTGCTAGCTTTAAATATTTTACATTATATTGGTTTTCTGTATAAAAAATGTGTATCTTAAGATTAATTGTGTCATTGTACAAATATTTCTATGCTTGTTTCAAGTAAAATACTTAATCTGTTTATCTAACATTGTAATTCAAATTGCTAGTCCATGAAAGTTTTTATTTCCAATTAATTAGAATATAAAGCAATGCAAGTTAGTAGTTAGACATTACATTCAGACATAGTCATGTTAGATATGTTTTCAAGTTCAAACAAAGATATTTTAGATAATCAGGTCTTCTTCAAAAATTTCAGAGATCCATAGAATATGGCATTTAAAATATTTTTAGAACTTAAAGAATTTTTCTGGACAGTGAGACAAGTCTGCTCCTGGCAGCCCCAATATACTTCAAGAGAAAAAAGGGCATTGAAGGAACTCCATATGGAATCTACTTTCCTTGTGGCAATAACTAGTCATTAGACAAGAACCTGTCCTTGTATTGACTGCTTAACAGTGTGCTATTTGAACTGAACATGTAGGTTCCCTCAGAAAGTGACCTTTGAACTTTGACAGAACAAGCTGAGATGGTCCTTCATGTTCCTGTTTTTCAAAGAAAAAGTCAGAGATGGCCCATGGATGGTGTGAGGTGGTAGCGGCCCTTGGCATGCTGGGCCTGGATCTTCCTAGAGTTGGGTTGCTTGGGAATGCAGTCAAAAGTGGTGGTAAACTCCATGTAAAGCTAAATACTGGCACAAGACCAATAACCAACAAGTACTGCAAGGGAAAGTTGAAAAGAACTTTGAAGAGAGTCTTCAATCTTCAGGACACAAGGAGAAATGACTGAAGGACACCAAAACAGGCAGAGCAGATTTTCTGCTTCATTGAGATAAAAAGAGACTCAGGGCCTGTAGGCTGAAGATGGATGCTCCAATTTTATAAAGGAACTTGGGTGACTGTCCAGGCAGATAGGTGTCATCTTTGTCATTTCGAGTTTTTGGAAGTTGCTTGCACTTCCTAGTTATTTAGGTAAATATTATTTCCTTCTTGGGTCTCTGAGGTAGTTGAAGATGAGATAGTTATAGTTACAGTTTTCTAATGACAGTTTTAGAAAAGAAACTTTGAAGGTAAAGATTATAAGTTTTAAGAGACATCAAAATAATAGCTTTTAGTTAGAAAGGAAATGAATTAGGTATAATCCTTTGGACTCATCAAAATAGGATAATTACTGAAATATTTTATTGGAATTGTCAATTGTTAATGGACTGGACATTACTCATTTATTGTTTGGATATACTGTATATAATTAATGTACCTATTGTATATTGTTTTTCTTATGTTAGCTATCACCTTATTTTTTTTTAATTTGGCACAAAAGGGGATATGTGCAGATTTAATAAAGTTTCAGAAGTTTTGAAGATATCAGAGGGAATCTACCCATAGTCTATGTTGGGGGGGGGGTTACTAAAAGCTCCAGAAGTCCCAGAGCTCTAACCACAGTCAGTCTAGGAAAATCAGAGTGGGGACTACAACCTTTAGTCCCAGCACAGGGAGTATCCTGGTAGTGGTGACCTACACCCTTAATCCCAACTGAGTCAAGGTAAATTCAGATTAGAAGGAATTCCAGGCTCCCAAGCAGGTGTGGTGGGGCCACGCTTTAATTACTGAAAGAATACTTAAGACCAGATTCAAACACAGAGAAAGCCATTCCAAGGGACAGGAGGAAAAAGCATGGTTGACTTGCAGGAGGATCAGTTTGGGAGAGCCAAGAGAGAGATGTCTTCATAAAGGGAGCCATTTGGGGAATACATAGAAACCTGGTGCTGGGGAAACATCCAAGAACCCACAAAGATGACTTGATCTAAGCAGATGCAGAGATCCACAGCTAAGCACTGGTCAAGATCCCAGTGCAGTCAAAGTGAGGGAGGAGGGATTATAGCAGCAAAGGGGTCAAGACTTTTATGAGGAAACCCACAGAGACAGCCAACTTCAGCTACTGGGAACTCATTAATCATTTTAGATAAAAAATTTCCAGAGGTGACTGAAACTTTAGTCTCTGTGGTTCACTGGTTAGTTTTATTAATTTACACAAGTGTGAGTACATAATAAATGGAATACAACTGGACATAATAGTAATAAAAAAGTCATATGCAGAAAAGAAATATAAAACTATTATTAAAGGATTATTTCAGCTAAAAGTTTTTAATTGTAACACCTAGGCAAATTTTCAGTAACATATATGCTAGATTTTAGGTCATATGATTTTAATAAAGCTTCATAGAAAACTGTGTGTGAATCCTCACTCAAATATTACAGAAAAATGACTGAAAAAATTGACAGTTAACCTAATAAAAAATTAAAAATCAAGATTCAAAGATTTATTTTTCAATTTACTGAAATATAGGCTACTAAGGCTATAATATTATTGCCTAATATCATTTGGTAAATTTCCATCTGGTTCATGATGATTAGAAGTGGAGCTCCAGAAATTTCCCATATAACGTTGACTTCAATACTTCTGCCATCCAGTATCTTATATTGTTTCTTGGATGACCATGGAAGGTATGAAGATATGGTTCACTTTCAAGTTCATTACATATGCTGCTGTTATATTTACTTATCATATACATACATATTCATTTATATTTTATCTCCTTTACTTTATTATAGCAGGAAGTTGCTATAGTGCCTAGTCTGGTCTCATATTTGTGAGCACCAATGATCTTCCTGTCTCGGTTTCTTTAGTATATGTGAGTATTACAAATATACACTTCCACACTTAGCTCTTGACTATAATTTATGTCAGCGGTAGGTCATTAGATAAGAGACATATAAATTATTGTTATTCTAGATTATTTAGGGAAGGATGACAAAGAATTATACTTCTTCAGTTCAGACACATATATCTATTTTTTTCTATTCACATGGTTGAATTATAGATGGAGAATCTGTACATAAAGAGTCCTAATTATACTTTACATTAACATGATTCAATGTACAGAGGACAACACCTCTTTTGCTTTGATATTTTTGCCTGTGACTCCCATACCCTGACATAGGAAATAAGGCTAATTTTTTTCTAAAATCACTCTGATGATTTGAAAGAACAAATCTTTTGTTTCAAACATTTTTTGGCAAACTAAAAGGACCCTAGCATATTTATAAATGTAAGCTCTGTGATGTGGGAATGTCCTTCTATATGCTGTGAAAAAAAGGACTGTTTGGGCCATTGCAGGCACTGTAGAACTAGGTAGGGAAATCAGTGCATAGGTGGGAGAAGGAGGGTGAAGTCAGAAGATACAAGATCCAGCCACCCAAAGAAGCAACATGTAAAGTAACACAGATGAGCCACAGGCCTCATAACCGGACAGATCAAGGGAAATGTGTTGAATTAAGATAGAGCAGAATCCTGTTGTAACACATGGTGCCCAACGTCGGCAGAACACCCAGGTAAAGCCAGATAAAGCTTGAAAATGATTCTAGAGCACAGAAAGGGTACCAAAAGTGTCTCTGAAGTTGGTCATGGTACAGAGAAACTGTGGTGTTTGTTCTTGAATTTCAAAATGGTGCAGCTTAAATCAAGGCCAGATCTTGAAGACTCACAGAAGACTTGTATAAGCTTCAAACTACATTTGATTGATTGAAGGTTCCTGTTCATATTGAACAAAAATGGAGAAGAGTCAAAGACAACTTCTTAGTAGCAGTATTTTCTTGGGTCCGCTGTGTTTGTTGGCAGTGAACAGAGAGATGGCCGCCTCAAGAGAAGCTTCTTGACTCAGCTTTATTGGCAAAAACTGTGCGGCCCTTTAGGGGGCCCTGCTGACAAATGCTTAAGTGGAGTGAGCACCTAATAATCCCCAGAGTTAGGATGGTAACAGGTTTCATGATATTTCATATTGCTTCTTAGAAATGGAAAGATAAGCATGGCCCCAGCACCCCCACCATGTTGAAAAGTCGCCAAGAGGGGGAAGAGTCAGCAGTCAGGGACCTAAGCTGTGTTGTAGAGATGGGAGCTCTGGGACCATAGGTCTATGGGTCTGAACCTCTGGATGGATGGGGCCAGAAACCTCTTGGGATCAGATATTCAATCTTTGCTGTTTGGCCAAGACTACATAGGAAATACAGTAGGCTGGATAATATCTCCTCCAAGGATATTTAGTTTCTGATCTCTGGAATTTGTGAATGTCATGTTAAATGGCAAAAGAGAATTTATGGATAACGAGACTACCCCAGGTTTATTATGACACCCAGGTATGACATTAAGTTATGAAGAAAGAATACAGTGTGTGATCTGAAGAGGGAAAGTGTAGCACGGCTGCCTTGATGATGAAGGAAAGGGGCAGAAGTCAAGGAATGTAGCTATAGCTAAGCTCTCTCTAGTAATTGGGATTGGTAAATATCTTTTTGTTCAATCTTTGGGTTGCTATTTTGTTTAATTGACCAGTCCTTTGTCTTACAGAAGCTTCTAACTTTCAGGTGGTCCTATTTATTAATTGCTGCTCTCAGTGTCTGTGCCACTGGTGTTATATTTAGGAAGTGGAGACGCCCTTGCCTTCAAAGTTATTTCCCACATTGTCTTCTATCAGGTTTAGTGCCACTGAGTTTATGTTGAGGTCTTTGATCCATTTGGGATCAAGTTTTGTGCAGGGAGATGCATATGGATCTATTTGAATTCCTATATGGGCCACCATCCAGTTGGGCCAGTACCATTTTTTGAAAATGCCATCATTTTTCCATTGTATATTTTTGTCTCTTTGTTAAAATTCTGTTGTTATTAGGTATGTGGATTAATGCTATGGTTTTCAGTTCAACATGCACATTTTTATGTCAATACCAAGCTGTATTTATTACTATACCTCTATAGGAGAGCATGAGGTTGGCTATGGTGATGCCTCCAGAAGTTCCTTCATTGTACGGGATTACTGTGGCATTTACTATGTTGATCCTACCATTCCAACTCATGGAAAACCTTTCATTTTTTGATATTTCTTCTGTTTCTTTCTTCAAAACTTAAAGGTGTTATCATGCCAGTCTTTCATTTGTTCGTTTAGATTTACCCCAAGATACTTTATATTGTTTGTGCCTATTTTAAAGGTGATGTTTCCCTAATTTCTTTTTCATCTCCTTTGTCATTTATGTATAGGAGGGCTACTGACATTTTTTTGAGTTAAAGTTGTATACTACTACATTACTGAAGGTGTTTATTGGTTGTAGGTGTCCCCTGTTAGAATTTTGGGGATTGCTTATGTATACTATCATATTACACGCATATATTTGTGGTGGGCTTCAGGTCTCAATTGATAAGATCCGAGGATGCTTACCCAGGGTCCCATGCCCCTGAGGGGTATGTGGCTAACCCAATTGATAAGGGGATGCTGGCACCCCAGAAAGCCTGTTTGCCTGTTTCCTGGTTGTTGGAGAGACCGGTTTGGAATCCATTGTCCACTGTTCCAGACTCCAGTCCCTGTTCAGGCTCCACTGTAAGCTATTACCTGTACCGTGAGTGTTGGTTTATATTTTAATAAATATCAGTCTTGAACTGGTGCCTTCTAAGTAAACTTCCCCTATATCTGGCACCCAACATTTCCGGGGCCTGTGACCAAGGCTTTATGGGGTCCCATTCGTGTTTTGAACACTTTAAGAGGGCAGGGGACATACAGACTGTTTAGGTTTGGGAACCTGCACTCCAGTGCCTGGCCTTAAAGCTCCCTCTTGCCCATGGAATTGGTTTTCAACTCGCTGACCTCCTGCAGCTTGCTGGCTCTCTTTTCAGCCAGCTGCAGTGCTCAGTTTTCAACTCCCTGGCCTGCAGCAGTGAGCTGCCTCAGTTTCAGCACAGCATGCCCCCTCCTGCCCTCCAGTGCAGCGCTCAGTCATGGTCCATTGTCCACTTGGCCCTCCACTGCCTGCCTGTATGGCGCTCTGCTTATCTAGCCCGAGTAGCTGAGTTTAAAGTGTGCGCACACTCCTCCCCCTCAGCCAGCCCACTTGGTCGCTGATTGTGACCCGGCAACTGAAAATTCAAGCAGTGGCACTGAATGCTTGGGGAAAGGTTTTGGTCCCAGGTCAAAAAACTGAGCATTATACTAAGGTCAAACAAGGCTTAAAAGAGCCTTATACTGACTTTCTACAGAGGCTTACCACAGCTGTACATGGAGCAATATCAGATCCAGTCGTTAGGAAGCAATTAATCCTTTCTCTGGCCTTTGATCATGCTAATCTGGAATGTAGAAGAATGCTTACACCTTTAAAGATCAGAGCTGCACCTATAGAAAAATGGATTCAATATGCAATCAATGCTGAATCTCTCCACTGCAATGAGGAGAATTGGGTAGGCCAAGCCGTTGCTAATGTTAGGGTGAGGAACCAAAGCATCACTTGTTTAAACTGTGGTAAACAAGGCCATATAAGACAGAATTGTATGATGTGGGAATGCGTTTATGTATGCTGTGAATCTCAATCTTTAAATAAAAGAGCTGTTTTGGGCCATGACAGGCACCATAGAAGAAGTAAGAGGAGAAATCAAAGCATAGGTTGGAGAAGCAGGGCGGAGTCAGGCAGACTGAGCTGAAGCCGCCCAAGGAGCAACATGTAAGGAACACAGGTGAGCCACGGGCCACGTGGCCGACAGATTAATAGAAATGGGTTGATTTAAGATATAAGAGCTAGCTAGCAATGTGCCTGAGCAATAGGCCAAACAGCATGGACTTAATATAAGCGTCTGAGTTATTTCTGGGGGTCTCAGCAGTGGGCGGCTAAGTGGTCTCGGGCGGCAGGTCTGTGGGTCCAGGTCTCTGGCCGCCTGGGACCTAAGAACCCCACTACTACAGATGGCGCCCAACGTGGGGCTCGAACCCATGACCCTGAGATTAAGAGTCTCATGCTCTACCGACTGATAGGTGTCATCTCTGTCCTTTCTAGATTTTAGAAGTCGCTTGCACTTCTGGTTTACTTGGGTAAATATTATATGCTTCTGTGGTCTTTGATATAGTTGAAGATTAGATAGTTATAGGTATAGTTTTTCTTAGTCATTTGAAAGGTATATTAGATATGAAACTTTAGATTCATAAAGATAAAATAGATGATAGAGTATTTTCTTTAATTTTGCTAAATACAAATAGACTAGATATTGTAACTGTAATTCTTGCTTGATAGCTATTATGTTATATGTAATAAACCTTCCTTTTTGATTAGACAGAAAGGGGGAAGTGATGTGGGAATGCGTTTATGTATGCTGTGCATCTCAATCTTTAAATAAAAGAGCTGTTTTGGGCCATGGCAGGCACCATAGAAGAAGTAAGAGGAGAAATCACAAAGCATACGTAGGAGAAGCAGGGTGGAGTCAGGCAGACCGAGCTGAAGCCACCCAAGGAGCAACATGTAAGGAACACAGGTGAGCCACGGGCCACATGGCTGACAGATTAATAAAAATGGGTTGATTTAAAATATAAGAGCTAGCTAGCAATGTGCCTGAGTTATAGGCCAAACAGCATGGACTTAATATAAGCATCTGAGTTATTTCTGGGGGTCTCAGCGGTGGGCGGCTAAGTGGTCTCGGGCGGCAGGTCTGTGGGTCCAGGTCTCTGGCCGCCTGGGACCCGAGAACCCCACTACTACAATTGTATACAAGGTATTCTTGGAAATAATGCCCAATCTAGGTTTAATTTGAACAGAAGGCCATTGCCTTCTGGATTATGCAGAAAGTGTGGCAAGGGACGGCATTGGACCAATTAATGTAGATATACCAGGGATAAAGAAGGCAACCCTTTTCCATCCGGAAATGTATTTTGGCGCTTCCCCCGGGAAGACCCCAAAAATCAGACTCCAAATTCGAGGATGGTAAGATCATATCTGGTCATAGTAGAAGATCAGCATTCTCAGGATGAATAGAGCATCCAAAACCTGATCTAGAACATCATACAGTATTAGATAATAACATAAATTCAAAAGAAAATTCAGAAATTCCAAAAAGAATCACAAAATGAATATTTTGGCAGACTTCAATAAATGAACAAAGACTAAAATTGAGAATATGGATAGATAATATTTATATCCAGGGTTTAGTCAACACGGGAGCTGATGTTTCAATCCAAAACCCATAATCTGGCATCCAAGATGGCCTTTAGGGGCAGTAGATATCCAATTTCTGGGTATTGGAACAATATCTCAGGTGAAACAGAGTGTGAGATAGCTTGAATGCATAGGACCAGAAGGTCAGAAAGGACGGTTGAAGCCATATATGGCTGACATAGCAGTGAATCTGTGGGGTCGTGACCTTCTAATGCAATGGAATACCCAGATTAAAATCTCTCCCGGTTCTGATATCAACCAGAGACTCAATTATGTTTCCAAAAATGATGCTTTAAGGTACTATGAAGAAAATTCTCCAGCCATTCAGGTTGTACAAAAGAATTTCCCAACAACCACAGAACCTAAAAGGACACTCATAGAACTGCCTTTGAAATGGTTAACAGAAAAGCCTATTTGGGGTCAACAATGGCCTTTGATGAGAGAAAAACTTCAGGCTTTGGAACAGTTGGTAAAGGAGCAGTTACAGGCTCAGCATATCGAAGAATCAACCAGTCCATGGAATTCTCCTGTTTTTGTTGTCAAGACAAAATCTAGAAAATGGAGGATGGTGACGAATCTAAGAGCTATTAATAACGTGATTCAACCTATGGGCTCTTTACAATCTGGTATTCCCCTGCCTTCTCTGCTACCTAAAGGATGGCCTATTGCAGTTATTGATTTGAAGGATTGTTTTTTACCATACCTTTACAGGAACAGGACAAAGAGAAATATGCTTTCACAGTGCCTACTCTTAATAATTCAGGGACAGCTAAGAGGTACCAATGGAGAGTTCTTCTCCAAGGAACGTTGAATAGTCCCACCTTCTGCCAATATTTTGTACAACAACCACTAGAAATACTGCGCAAGCGCTTCCCACAATCTATCATTTACCATTATATGGATGATATTTTGTTGGCAGACCCAAACCCAAAGACATTAGAAACATTGTTTGAAGAGCTAAAGAAAATTTTGCCTGATTTGGGACTACAAATTGCTCCAGAAAAAGTACAGAGGGGAGATTCTATCAATTATTTAGGATATAAAATAGGTTTAAAAAAATAGGCCACAAAAGGTAAAATTAAATAGAGATAAATTGAAGACTCTTAACGATTTTCAAAAGTTACTAGGAGATATTGCTCATATACGGCCCATGATTGGTATAAAAAACTATGAGCTAATTAATTTGTTCAAGACTTTGGATGGTGAAAAGGATTTAAATAGTTCAAGAGAATTATCTGATGAGGCAGAGAAAGAATTAGAGTTGGTGGAAAAGAAACTTCAAGAAGCACATGTGGATTGTGTGGATCCAGATCTGGATTGCATACTTGTTATTTTACCCTCTAGACAATCTCCAACAGGAATCTTAATGCAAAGAGAAAGCATTATATTAGAATGGATATTTCTGTACATAGGCCAAGTAAGAAGAAGACATATATCGAAAAAATTTCTGATCTGATTTTTAAAGGTAAATTAAGACTTCGCCAATTGACTGGAAAGCACTCTGCAGAAATTGTTGTGCCTTTGACTAATGAAGAAATTGAACGATTATGGTCAGGCAGTGAACCTTGGCAAAAGGCTTGTAGTGGCTTTTTAGGAGAGATTAATAATAAATATCCTCGAAACAAGAGAATTCAATTCATAAAGGAAACTAATTGGATCTTTCCTCATGTGGACAGGATAAACCCATTTCTGGAGCCCCTACATTTTATACTGATGTGAACAATTTAGGAAAGGCTGGCTACAAGTCTGAAAACTTAATTAAGGTGGCTCAGAGCCCTTATAACTCTGTTCAGAAGTCAGAACTATATGCAACTATTATGGTGTTGTTGGATTTCACAGAGCCTCTCAACATAATTACTGACTCTCAATATGCAGAAAGAGTTGTTTTACATATTGAAACTGCTGACTTCATTCCTGATGATACAGACTTTACCTTACTGTTCATACAACTATAAAATATCATCAGAGATAGGATACATCCTATGTACATAACACATATCAGGACGCACACAGGTCTCCCAGGCCCTCTAGCACAGGGTAATGATGAAATAAATCAGTTGCTGATAGGAAATGTGCTAGAGGCCACAGAATTTCATGAGAAACATTATGTTAACAGCAAAGGACTAAAGAAGTGTTTTTCCATCACTTGGAATGAAGCAAAGGAAATAGTAAGGAATTGTAGCACTTGCTCTTTCTATAACCAACCGTCTTTACCTGCAGGAAGTAATCCTCAGGGTAAACAGGGAAATGAGATCTGGCACATGGATGTGTTTCACTTCCCAGAATTCAGAAAGATGAAATATGTACATCATACTATCGATACTTACTCTGGAATGCAATTGGCGACTGCCCTGAGTTCTTAAAATGCTGATGCTGTACTTACTCACCTTTTGGAAGTCTTGGCCATAATGGGAATTCCCACTCAGATTAAGACTGACAATGCTCCAGCTTACACTTCCCAAAAAATGACGCTAATTTTTGAATACTATAATATAAAGCATATTACAGGGATACCACACAATTCCACAGGACAGGCAGTTGTGGAGAGATCTCACTACACATTGAAAGAGATGCTTTATAAACAGAAGAATTGAGAAAACCCAGGGAGAGGTTGCGCAGTGCCTTATTGACTTTAAATTTTCTTAATGCTGATGAAAAGGGAACATCAACTGCTGAGAGACATTGGGTAATAGAGAAATCTTCTGAGATAAATCAACCCATCTACTTCAAAGATGTGTTGACTTCAGAGTGGAAGCCGGGATATGTGCTTCGATGGGGTAGGGGTTTCGCTTTTGTTTCAACAGGGACAGAAAAGATATGGGTACTGACAAAACTAATAAAAGTCCACTTCGAAAAGGAGTCCCTTCCTGAGGAGGAGCAGTAATTGCTCATCCCTGTTATGACAAATGGATACATGGTAAGGAAAACAGATTTAACAAGCCTGGGGCAGGGTCTCAATTTTGTCTTTACAGGAAAATGGATACAACTATTTTTAAGACAGTGACTAGACATTGAATAATTACTTGCAATCGAAGACAGATTGATGATGAAGGAATGTAAATGACAGACTATAAGGCCAACTGATACACATATGCACTCCTGGGTAATCTCTCAATTCTTACTGCTTTGCATCTTGCATCTATACCTCAAAAAAAAAGTGGTCCTGATTTGACTATTAATAGGGCTTTATTTGGATTGGGAGCAAGTGGCTTTCTCCCTCTCTAAACCCAAGAATATTGGTAAAGAAAATGTGAAGTATTCTGTCTCATCAGAAAAGCCACCTGGTGTAAGACAGAAGACAGAATGTTTAGGGACCAATATTATTGTGACTTTATCTTAAACCTTGTTTCTTTCTGTATCTGTACCTCTCAAACATCCTGTCTGCATACAATCTCCTGAAGTCGTAGAAGATATGAATATCTTTATTGAGTATCAACAATGCTTAAGTTTTCCATTGTAAATAACATTTCCTCCTATCAGCTATCTACAAAGATTCTGGAACCGAGATGGAGCCCCCACCGCAACAACTCCTACTAGTGAAACAAGAATAAAAGGGAGATTATGAGAGAGAGAGTAAGAGACAGGTAGACAGACAGACAGAGGCAAAAATAGGAAAATCAAGAACCTGGTGCGCACCAATCAATGATTGTTTTCAGAAAATAGACTATTCAAAAATTGGCTGCAAGATAGCTCCCTATGATTATCCTTCAGATCACACTTCTAACTATAATTCCAGATGGAGTTAACCACAATTCTGAGAATGGTTATAAATGTATATAGTCAGTCCATTAAGATCTAACCATTGTTTTAGCATTTACAGGATCCCAAAGAGATGCCATCGCCCTTAAGTCAGCAGGAAGCAACCTTGTGAATAACTACTCCCCCTTTACCAATAAGTTTTGTGTTCTGAAGGTTGTGGGTAATTATTATTCTAATAGAATAGTTATAAGTTAAAGTTGGGTGAAGGACAGAACTATAATATAGCATCAAAGATCTCTTTTGAAGAAGAGAAAGGGGATATATAGGATAGATAAAGGTAGACTGTTCTACCTTACCTATACACCATTCTAGCTGAGTATATGGGCTAAGCTAAAGACAATTTTCACTGGCATAAATATTTGTATATGTATACAAATGTGAAATCATTTTATATGTTTATTTGTGATAATTTGTACATTGGTACAAAGTTTAATCTGAAATTGCTTTATATAACCAAAGCGACTTGTACTTCAATATAAATCTGAATCTGTAACTATTATGTAAATTTGAATCTGTAATTCCTATATTTTATATATGCTTCTACCTCTGTTTAAAATATTTGCACATCACTGCCATGTACACTATGCAATTACTACCTTCATTTAACTATAGTAGATATAATGTATGATTGCGCTAGTTATGATATATGCACAAGATGTTTTATATACCTCTGTTTAGATGATGTATATGTATATACATGTCTAAAATGCTGTGGCCACTTTACATGGTAATAAACCCCCGGCTAATATTTGATAGTCATACTAAAAGTCATTGTTCAGAGATTGTATACCCCTTATATAGGTATTCTAATTTTTAGTACAGGGTTCATTCCTTAAGAAGATAAAAACTGCAGTCAACATTACTTAAGGTACCATATTCCAGTCATCTCAGATACAGGTTAGAATATCATAGATAGACAGGAATCTTCAACCATTTCATAGACCCAGAGAATATGGCATTTAACATTTGAAATTCGGCCACGAGAGACACGACGACTCCTGGTGTCACTGCTCCTTTCCAGAGATGGTGTTGAGCATCGAGGATACTCCTTTGGAGTTTGTACTTTTGGCAGAGAATGGCCGGTTGGGTAAGGAAATGTCCTTACCTTGATTGCTGACAGTACACACATGGTGTCCAAGCTGGATTAACAAGTTGATGGATGGAGACTGACAAAACCTGCCTGGACAGGATAAGACAGTCCTTCCAAAATTGCCCTGCTTGTGAAAAGATCTGTCAGATACCATAGGCCTGTAACCAATAAGATAGATGCTCCAACGGCGCACAAAACCAGAGGTGATTCTCCAAGTAGCTGTGTTGCTATCCTCTCCCAAATTTCGGAAGCCACTACTTCCATGTGCTCCTGACTTTCAGGTGATACATCTTCCTTCTCAGGTCTTGAAGAGGTTGAAGAATAGGTATTTAAGGTTATCACCCTATTATCCCTTAGAAAGGAACATTCAGGTGTTGAATTTTCACTTTCCCAGATTAATCTTTTGAAGTAATTTATATACCCTACCATCTACCAATATTCTAGAAATATATGATGTACTTTATATAGGTTAGGTTTTGGTTGTAATTTGTACTTTATCATCACCTGGATACTACCTCATAATAATTCCTATTGTACATAGTCTTAGTTTAGAACCTTCTTAGTTAGACAAAAGGGGGCTATGTGGTGGGATTCAGGTGTCAGTTGATAAGATCTGAGGATGATTACTCAGGGTTCTGGGCCCCTGAGGGGGGCCTGGCCAACCCGATTGATAAGGAGCTGCTGGAACCCCGGAAAGTCTGTTTGCCTGGTTCCTGGCTGCCGGAGAGACGGGTTTGGAATCCATCTTCCACCTTTACAGACTCCAGTCCCTGTTCAGGCTCCACAATAAGCTGTTACCTGTACCGTGAGTGAGTGTTGGTTTATATTTTAATAAATATCAATCTTGGACTGGTGCCTTCTAAGTAAAACTTCGCCTACGTATATGGATAGTTTCACTTCTTCCTTTCCAATTTATAGCCTCTTAATGTCTATATTAAATA
This sequence comes from Phyllotis vaccarum, assembly GCA_033318265.1. Classification (NCBI taxonomy): domain Eukaryota; kingdom Metazoa; phylum Chordata; class Mammalia; order Rodentia; family Cricetidae; genus Phyllotis; species Phyllotis vaccarum. The sequence goes on from JARWLC010000013.1 coordinate 127,492,779, forward strand.
ATTGTGGAGGAGGGGATAACCTCTTATTGTACCTGATTTTATTGGAATCATTTTGAGTTTCTCTGCATTTAGTTTGATATTGGCTCTCAGCTTTCTATATATAGCCTTTATTAGTTTAGATATGTTCCTTGTATCTAAGATGTCTCCCAGACCTTTGTCATTAAGGGGTGTTGAATTTGTCAAAGGCTGACATGACCATGTGGGTTTTTTCTTTCAGTTTGTTTATGTGGTGTATGACATTAATAGATTTGTGTATGTTGAACCATCCCTGCATCTCTGGGATGAAGCCTGTTTGATCATGTTATATAATTTTTTAGGTGTTCTTGTATTCAGTTTGCAAGTACTTCATTGAATAATTTTGCATCGATGTTCATGAGGGAGATTGATCTGTAATTCTCTTTCTTTGTCATACTGTTGTGTGGTTGGGGTATCAGTGTGCCTGGAGCCTCCTAAAAAGAGTTTGGCAATGTTCTCTCTGTTTCTGTTTTCTTGAAAACTTTGAGGACTGGTACTACCTCTTCATTGAAATTCTGGTGGAATTCTGTCCTGAAACCATATGTTAGTGGGATGTTTTTAGTTGGAAAAATTTTTGATGACTGCTTCGATTTCGTTGGGATTCATGGGTTAATTTAAATTGTTTATCTGATCCTGATTTCATTTTGGCATGTGGAGCCTATCCAGAAAATTGTTCATTTGTTTTAGATTTTCCAATTTTGTGGAGTACAATTTTTTCTAAGTATGACCTAGTGATTTTCTGGATTTCTCAGTGTCTCTTGTTATAGCTCCCTTTTCATTTCTAATTTTGTTCATTTGGATGTCACCTCTCTGCCTCTAAGTTCATTTGGATAAGAGTGGGTCTGTCTTGTTGATTTCCTCCATGAATCAACTCTTTATTTCATTGATTCTTTGTATTGTTCTCTTTGTTTCTCTTTTATCGATTTAAGCTCTCAATGTAATCCTGGCAGCTAGTCCTCCTGGGTGAGTTTGCTTCTTTTTATTCTAGAGCTTTCTGGTGTGCTATTAAGGTGCTAGTGTGAGAATTCTCTCTACTTTCTTTATACTGGTTTTTAGTGCTATGAACTTTCCTCTTAGCACTGCTTTCATTGTGTCCCACAATTTTGGGCATGCTGTGGATTCATGTTCATTGAATTCTAGGAAGTCTTTAATTTTTTCTTTATCTTTTGACCCAGTGATGAATCAAATGAGCATTGTTCAATTTTTATGAGTTGGTAGGCTTTCCCCAGATCCAAGATTTCAATATTGTCAGCATATCTCTCTTGAAATATTCTTATCCATCTTTTCTTACTAATTCAGGTTTCATTTCTCTGGCCTAATTTCATGTTTTTGCTCCCTTCGCTTTGTAGTTGTGAGTTATAAATTATTTTGAGAATTTCACGTGAGTGCTATATTTACTTCATTTTCACCTCTGTCCAACTCCTCACAACCAGTTCACTCTCAAATACATGACCTCTCATTTTATAATTGCTTTTGTCACATATAGACTTATATTGCATAAACCTACTGAGTCCATGTACTATTGCTCACCTGTGTATGTGTTTAAAGTTGGCATTTGGGGATTGGACATGATTTTCTCTTGCTCTGAAGCCACTGATTGCTTATAGCTCTTTATCTAGGGGTGGGGCCTTATGAGATTTCCCCCATTAGCAATGGTACACTGACTGGTATTATCCTTATGCAAGTCCATATGTCAACCTTTCTGCTGAGATTTTAAGAGTACAGCATCCTTCTTAGGGCTAGAAGAAACTATCTAACAGAGGACATCTCAGTCCTGTTTCCTACAATCCTGTGACTCTTCTTTCTCTATATTCCCTGAGCTTTAAGTGCAGGGGTTGCATGGTAGTTATATATAATCCTTGGTACTGGTCACCTTTCTTGGGAAGGTGTCATGAACTCAATACAAATTAGAATAATCTGAGAAGAAGCAATCTCTGCTGAAGAACTACCTCTATCTGAATTTCTTGTGGCATGTCTGTGAGAAATTTGCTTTAATAAAAATACTGTTAGGAAACATAGAGATGAACATATTCAAAGTTTTTGTTATATTCCTGCAGGCGACTTAGTTCCAAACAATCACACAACAGCTTATATTAATTATAACTTTGCTCAGCTGATCATTCTCACCTTTCTTTTACTGAAAGAAACTAGTGGAGCAGCAGTTAATATAATATTAAGGCTCCAAGTCAATTATTTGGGTATGAGCTACTATGTATTGGGTATTTTAGAGTTTCTGGCGGGATAGAAAATACACAATATGGGCGACTCAGTAAATTGAGGCAAAACTAGGGTGTGATTCATGAACTGAATTTGTGTCCCATGGGCAGAATTTTTCCACTGACACATAGATCTTCTCAGAATATAAATATCAAATAGATTAGTTCCGATAAAAAGAGTATATAGCCAGATAGGTTTGGTGGCTTGCATATAATTCCAAATATGAAATGCTAAGGCAGGATCACTTAATCAAGGGGGACAGTTACACTATCTGTATTGGTGAGCTCTGGTTTGTAGTGAGAGGTCTTGTCTCAGTAAATAAGATAGAAACGTGATTATGGATGGTTCCAGATATCAGCTTCAGGACACACACACAAACACAACATGGGCACATGTATATACACCACACATGAAAAAGTGAGCATTATCCTAATGTTCTGCAAACATCCTAATAAGGACATTTCTGCACTGTACATGAGGCCTCAGTACTAGACACATCATAGTGTCTCTGTTGTAACAAAGACCTCTCCTAGGACCAGAGATAAATACATGGGCAGCTAAGTGGTTTGGTTACTTTGAGAGAGCCTGGCCCAGAAGAAAGGTGGAGCGCAGCCAAACTCATCAAGTGAGCATGGCTGGGAACAGGCAAAAAAGACAAAAGGGATCCTGTTCCACAAGATCCGAGGTTCAATTTCCTATCAACCGAAGAAGAAGACATGTATCCTGCTCCACAAGAGCCGAGCTACAATATCCTGTCAACGAAAGAACAGGACAACAGGTATCCCGCTCCCCAAGAGCCGAGCTTCAACACGCTGTCAACCAAAGAAGACAACATGCATCCCACTCCACAAGAGCCGAGCCTCAACGTCCTGTCAACCAAAGAAGAGGACATGTATCCTGCTCCCCAGGAGCCGAGCTTCAATATGCTGTCAACCAAAGAACAGGACAACATGTATCCTGCTCCCCAAGAGCCGAGATTCAATATCCTGTCAACGAAAGAACAGGACAACAGGTATCCCGCTCCCCAAGAGCCGAGCTTGACTATCCTGTCAACCAAAGAAGAAGACATGTATCCCGCTCCACAAGAGCCAAGCTTCAATTTCCTGTGAGCCGCATAGACCGCTTCCTGCGACAGGGGAACTATTCCCAGCGCCTGAGCTCCACTTCACCCGTCTTCCTAGCCGGTGTCCTCCAGCATGTGACCTCCAACATCCTGGAGTTGGCTGGCGAGGTGGCCCACAGCAGTGGCAAGAAGCGCATCGCCCCAGAACACAGGAATCGAGTGCTCCAGGACAACGTGCAGCTCAAACAGCTCTTAAAAGAGGACACCAAGTCCGTGGGTGACCAGATAGGAAACCACGAGGACAACTGAAGATGCTGGGTCTCAGAGGCTGGAGGGTCCACCACCCTTCCCACCCTTCAGCCTCAACCAGGCAGCGTCCTACTAACTAGGGGCTTAATCACAAAAATAAACATCAAAACAGAAGCCAATCACTGTGTCGCCTTTTCATTTGTCATTTTGAGCTAGAGAAACACCTGGGAGGGTGGTGGTGGGGTTGGAGCTGTGGTCAGTGTGGGGATTTGAATTCCAGGGGAAGTCGTTTCTAGCATGGACTAGGTGGCCAGGGGTCTTGGTGGGAGGAGGAGGTGGTCAAGGGAGAATAAGAGGGCCTGGTGAGAGGAAGGGGTCCTGGTTTGTCAACACAGGTGGCCGTGGGGGAGGATTGGGTTGTGGCACAGGGCAGAGAAGCTGTCTCTGCAGGTTGTGAGCACAGATAATCTTGGGAGCCCAGGAACCTGGCTTCACAATCCCAGTGCAGTGCTAACTGGAGGCTGGTGGATGAAGACAGGGACTGGGGTAGGAAAGGCTTCTTTGGAGATAAGATCTCAGGTCAGAAGCTGACGATATGATAGACCATGGGAGGTGGCACACTTTGGGAGGGAGCTTCAAGGATCAGGAGCTTCAAAGAGAGCACTGAAGAATTAAGAAGAAGAAGAAGAAGAAGAAGAAGAGGAGGAGGAGGAGGAGGAGGAGGAGGAGGAGGAGGAGGAGGAGGAGGAGGAAACACACAAAATAGGAAATAGAGTCTGTGTTTTGTTTTCTTGTTAAAATACTTGCCTTGTTCTGAAAGGATTTACAGAAGAGTAAGTAGGTAACATACTAAGGTGCTGGGTGGAATATATGTGTACATGGTTTGATATTCTTTTTCCTTTAGGCCCAAGTATCTCTACATAGCCCTGGCTGTCCTAGAACTCACTGTGGAGACCAGACTGGCCTCAACTACAGATATCGGCTAGCCTCTGTCTCTCAATTTCCGGGATTAAAGTCATGTGCCCCTAGTCTTGGGCCTTCTGGTAAACTAAATAACAATGGTATATAAATGCTATTACCCTACAGACACGAAATTCAAGCAGAACATCTATGAACTTATAAACACCTTCAGTTGTGCACATGTCCTTCTCAGAAGGAGGCTCTGAATTGTCAGTGATGGTGTATGTCATAGAGCAATGCAGCAGCGTCAGAGGCTAAGCCTGAGCCTGTGTTTGAAGAGTTTTTCTGTATTGACTGTAAGTTATGTCCCTGATGTTCACACAAGGGCATGGGATCGTTCCTATGAACACTTTCAAATGTGGGAATGCCTTTCTGTATGCTGTGAATCTCAATCTTTAAATAAAGGAGCTGTTTTGGGCCATGACAGGCACCATAGAAGAAGTAAGAGAAGGAATCAGAATAGGTAGGAAAGGAAGGGCTGAATCAGAGGCAGATGAGCCATAATCCCAAAGGAGCAACATGTAAGGAGGACAGGTGAGCCCTGGGCCATGTGGCAGGAAAGATTAATAGAAATGGGTTGATCTAAGATGTAAGAGCAAGCTAGTAATGTGCCTGAGCCATAGGCCAAACAGCATAAAGTTATTAAAAGAGTCTGAGTCATTTCTGGGGACCAGAGTAGCTAAGTGGTCTTGGGTGGCAGGTCTGTGGGTCTCGGACCTCTGGCTGCCTGGGACCAAGAAACCTCACTACTACAGATGGTGTCCAACGTGGGTTGATTATTCACTTAAAGCCTGAGAAAGATTAGAAAGGGTTCTAGATCACAGAAACTGAGCCAAGACAGCTTCCAAATTGTGTATACGAAGCAGGTCATTATACAAAGAATGCATGGTGTCCGGGCCACATTCAAAATGGCGCTTGCAGACTAACAGCAGGCAGTGTAAGCTGCAATCAGGCAGGTTCCTGAAATCTCATAGAAGACTCAGTACAGTGTGATTGATTTTAGATTTCTATTTATTTTGAACAAAAAGGAAACAAAGACGGATACTTAGTAGCAGCATTTTCTTGGGTCTGCTCTGTTTTCTGGCCACAAACAGACACGTCCCTTTAAGAGAACTTACTGATTCAGCTTCCTCTACAAAAACTATGCATCTCTTTAAGAGAGTGTATTTTAAAAGTTCTTATGGTTGGAAGATGATTAAGGATTCACAATAAAACAGATTCAGATGAAAAGAAAAACCTGTAAATGGGTTACAATGTGTGTAAAAGGTACATAGGCTTCACAGAGAATAGAAAGAGGATAAAGTCTTTAAAAAGAGAAATAGAGTAATAAAAATATAATAAGCCATGTAAAGATGGAAAATAGACACAAAATCTGGATTTTGGTTGTTATTGTGTTTTCTTTTAATTTTTTAACTGTTAATGAGCTAACTGAAGAAAGACAATGGATTGCAAATGCAAAGGCTACTAAATTAAACAAGAATATATATTTTAAAGGTATTTTGATTTTGAAATTTGTGTCTAAGGATTTACTGCTTTGGAAGAGTTCTGCTTTTGCTTCCACAGAAGATGAGAGCCTGTGGATTGCTTCCAGGCAAATATGGTTTCATCAACCAAGACCACCTGAAAAAATCTCTCATGGGAAGAGTTGGTGGTATCAGCTTCAGGACTACAGATTATGATCCAGTCTCAACAATCCATGAGATTTTCAATGCCCCTTAATCAGCAGGAAGTAGTAATAGAAAACTACGCCAAATTCCCCAAATATTGTTTCTAGATGTTTGTTTTCATTATAAATGGTTGATGGTCTAAGAAGAAAAGGGGGATATGGTATATAAATGATTTTTTAAAAATTAGATTATTGAATTTACTTAGATCAGGAAATCAGCTGCTAATCTCAAAGTGTTTTACATTGGTATAGATTTTGGTTTATTGATACAAATTTAAGGTCAATTCTCTTATGCTGTTTGTATTTTTCTACTCTTGTTTAAGATATGTTTATGTAACTAATTTAAAATTATAATGTATAATTAAGAAATGCATGTTAGTTAGATTTTTAGGTATACATAGATATAATTCAATTATATAGGTAATCTAAACACTTCTAATACCTACAGAATATGGCATTCAAAATATTTTAAGAACTTAGACTTTTCTGGACAGTGAGACATGTCTGCTCCTGGCAGCACTAATTTACTTCAAGAGAAAATTGGGCATCAAAGAAACTCCATATGGAGTCTATTTGTGGCAATGGTTAGTCACTGGACAAGAACCTGTTCTTATATTGACTGCTTGACAGTATGATATTTAAACTGGACATGCAGGTTCTATAGGAAGATGACCTCTGAACTTTGGAAGAACAAGCTGAGATGGTCCTTCAGGTTCCTGCTTTGCAGAGAAAACTGTCAGACTTTCTTCAGGACTCGAGGAGAAGCAACTGATGAATGGGCAGAGCAGATTTCCTGCTTCACTGAAATGAAAAGAGACTCTGGGCCTGTAGGCTGAAGATGGATGCCCCAACTTTATAAAGGAACTTTGGGTGACTGTCCAGGCAGATAGGTGTCATCTCTGTCCTTTCTAGATTTTAGAAGTCGCTTGCACTTCTGGTTTACTTGGGTAAATATTATATCCTTCTGTGGTCTTTGATGTAGTTGAAGATTAGATAGTTATATGTACAGTTTTTCTTAGTCATTTAAAAGATATATTAGATATAAAACTTTAGATTCATAAAGATAAAATAGATGATAGAGTATTTTCTTTAATTTTGGTAAATACAAATAGACTAGATATTATAACTGTAATTCTTGCTTGATAGCCATTTTGTTATATGTAATTTTTCTATGTTAAAATTGAACCCTTCCTTTTTCATTAGACAGAAAGGGGGAAGTAATGTGGGAATGCCTTTCTGTGTGCTGTGAATGTCAATCTTTAAATAAAGGAGCTGTTTTTTTGCCATGTCAGGCACCATAGAAGAAGTAGGAGGAGGAATCAAAATAGGTAGGAAAGGAGGGGTGGAGTCAGAGGCAGACAAGCCAGAAGCCCAAAGGAGCAACATGTAAGGAACACAGGTGAGCCCCGGGCCACATGGCAGGAAAGATTAATAAAAATGGGTCGATTTAAGATGTAAGAGCAAGCTAGCAATGTGCCTGAGCCATAGGCCAAACAGCATAAGGTTAATATAAGCGTCTGAGTCATTTCTGGATGCCTGAAGAGTGGAGGATGGCTAAGGGGTTTGGCAGGGCAGGTCTGTGGTCTAGGCCTCCAGGTAGCATCGAACTGAGAAACCACAATGTAACACTTTCTAATGTGGCTTTCACATAACACTGGGACCCAAATCAAGAGTGCTAACAATCTATGTCCATGCCTGTGAATGTCCACATTTGATGTTTTCACTGTTCATGAGTTCCTGGTAGGCCCTCTTTCCATGTTTTTTGGACATTCCCTGTTTTTTTCTAGACAGTGACATCTTTATGTATAGCTTGGAGTGTAAGAGTCCTTCCTCTTCATTTCCTATGTATAGCTACATCTGTGTCCTTTCCTGTCCCACAAACTCAGGCTACATTTCCATAGAGTAGCTATCTTTGCCAAGTGCTCAGGTGACTGTTGGTGCTGGGGCTACTAGCTATGACTACCAGCCTTTACTGTCTTAGGGTGGGATTGGAAAGTAATATGCAGAGGACATATGCAGATGGAGATGGGTACATTGGCAGGCTTTGGTCTCTTCTTTGATCCTTCTTTCTGGTGGCTCCCTATGCGTGGCTTATAACCAGGCTACAACCCACAACTCCAGAGAAGATAGATTATAAGGGAAGCCATAAGAGAGACTTCCATGGTTCTATTTGGAAGGGGAATCATTAAGATCTCCTAAGTTAATTGGGATCAACGAGGGGGCAAGTTTAGTGGAGGTTAGAGATGAAGTGGGAAGGGGATGCTCAAATTGGGGGAGTGACAGAGAAAGAGAGCAAAGAAAGATGTATATTGATAAGAAAACCATTGTGAGGTTAGGGCAAAACTTGTTGCTAGGAATCTTCAAAGATTACCTCTAGGCATGAGTGGTGGTGGTGTTGCTAATAATCAAATTGTTGACCACCCTTATTAGAACTGTCATCCATGTGATGGAAACAGATGCAGAGATCCACAGCTGGCACTGAGCCAAGCTCCCAGTCCAGCCAAAGTGAAGGAGGAGGGATTATAGGAGCAAAGGGGTCAAAGTCATAATGGGGAAACCCAGAGAGGCAGCTGACCCGACCTACTGGGAGCTCACTGATCATTTTAGATCAAAAATTATCCAGAAATGACTGAAAGTTAAGTCTCTGTAGTTCACTGGTGACATCTAATATTTTTCACAAGTGGACAATCTGGTGGGAGTGTGTATTAAGTATAATACAACTGGACATAGTGGTATTAGAAAACATGATATGCAAAATAAGATAATAAAGCTATTATAAAAAGATTATTTTGGTCCAAAGTTCTAATTGTGATGACTAAGCATATTTTCAATGACACATAAACTAGTTTCTGGGTGTGTATGATTTTAATAAAGCTGCATTGAAAAGTATGGTATGAATCTTCATTCAAAAATTACTGTTATGATACTTACCCAATTCATAATCAGGAAGATTAAAATTTTACTTTTAATTTACTGAAAAATCAACTGCTCTCCTCACGAGAGAAAGGACCAAGTAGACCCTAATTATTAAAGTGGACTTCAAAAATTTTTCATGTAACCTTGATCATCTTTAGGTATAAAGAATCGATTTCACTTCAAGTCCGTTATATATTGTGGTGACATATTTACTTATTGTATACACACAGGAGGCCTAAATATACATAACATTAACACAATTAGTGTGAAAAATGACAAACATCTCTTTTGCTTTGACTTTTTGCCTATGACTCGTAAATCCTGACTTAGCTAATAAAGCTAATTTTTCTAAAATCATTCTTACAATTTTAAAAAACAAATCTTTTATTTTTAATATTTCTTTGACAATTTTTTAATTTATTTTTTTTTAAAAAATTCTCATACTTGCTATGGCTCCCTCTCTGCCCATTCTTTGTCCTCCCACATCCTCCTCCCTCCTCCCTCATGTCCCCACCTCCTTCACTCCCTAGAGGAGTCAAGGAGTCCCAAGGTGAGTCAGTTCAGTCTGCTATATTGAGGTGAGTTAGGATCCAGTTCCTAACCCAAGTATCAAGGCTGAGAAAGCTATTTCCCCTCTAGGCGTTTCCCCCCTGAATCCTATTCTCTCATGTTCTCTTCTCACCTCCCCTATCAATTTTCTCAGATCTTCTTATTTACCAGAGGATCTATGGCTGTCTCTCTTAACTTTCTCCTGTTACCTAATTACTGTGTGCATGTGTCTGTGTGAGAGTTGTAGCCTGGTTATCCTTTGCATTACATCTAAAATCCATGTATGAGTGGGTACATACCATGTCTTTCTTGGTCTGTGTTACCTTCCTCAGGATGATACTCTCTAGATCCATCCATATATCTGCAATTTTCAGGATGTCATCCTTTTCAACTGCTCAGTAGTACTCCATTATGAAAATGTATCACAATTTTTAATCTATTTTCAGTTGGGGGCATCTAGATTGTTTCTAGGTTCTGGCTATTATGAGTAATGCTGCAATGAATATAGTTGAGCTAATGCTCTTGGAGTAAGAATATGCATCTTTGGGAATATGCCTAATAGTGGTATTGCTGGACCATTGGATAGGTTGATTTCCAGTTTTCTGAGAAAACACCATACGAATTCTCAAAATGTCTGTACAGGTTCACATATGTATCAGTAAGTGAGGAGTGTCCCCTTGCTCCACATCCCCTGCAGCATAGGATGTCATATGTGTTTTGATATTTGTGTGTAAGATAGTATCTCAGAGTTGTTTTAATGTGCATTCCTCTCACGGCTAAGGATGGTAAATAGTTCTTTAAGTGTCTTTCAGCCATTTGGAGCTCTTCTGTTGAAAATTCCATATTTAGCTCTGTACCCCATTTTCTAATTGGGTTCTTTGACTTTTTGACCCATAATTGCTTGAGTTCTCTATATATTTTAGAGATTAGTCCTCTGTCTGATGCAGGGCTGGTGAAGATACTTCCATATTCTATAGGTTGTCATTTGGTCTTAATGACAATGTCCTTTGTCTTACAGAAGCTCATCAATTTCAGAAGGTCCTATTTATTAATTGTTGCATTCAGTGTCTGAGCTACTAGTGTTATATTTGGAAAGTGGTCTCTTGTGCCAATGTGTACAAGGGTATTTTCCAACATTTTTTTTGTATAAGATTCAGTGTAACTGGGTTTATGTTGAGATCTTTGAACCATTTGAATTTGAGTTTTGTGCAGGGTGATAGATATGGATCTACTTACTTTTTAATATACTACCACCCAGTTATGACAGCACCATTTCTTAAAGATGCTATCTTTTTTCCATTGTGTATTTTTGTCCTCTTTGTTAAAAGAAGGGTGTTCATAGGTGTGTGGGTTAATGTAGGGGACTTGATTCAATTCCATTGATTCAAAAGTCTGTTATTATGTCAGTACCAGGCTGTTCCTATCACTTGAATACTATAGCTTGAAGTCAGGGATGGTGATGCCTCCTAAAGTTGTATTATTGAATAGGATTATTTTTGACAATTCTGGGTTTCTTGTTATCCCATATGAAGTTGAGTATTGTTCTTTCAAGGTCTGTGGAGAATGGTGTTAGGACTTTGATGGTGATTGTATTGAGTCTGTATACCGCTTTCAGTAACATTGCCAGTTTTACTATGTTGATCCTACCTATCCAGAAGCATGGGAGATCTTTCCATTTTCTGACATCCTCTTCAATTTCTTTCTTTAAGACTTAAAGTTCTTGTCATTCCTGTCTGCCACTTCTTTGGTTAGAGTTACTCCAACATATTTAATGTTGTTTGCAGCTATTATAAGGGTGCTGCTACATTGCTGAAGCTGTTTATCAGCTGTAGGAGTTCCCTGGTAGACTTTTGGGGTGACCTATGTATATTATCATATCATCTGCAAATAGAGATAGTTTGACTTCTTCCTTTCTAATTTGTATCCCCTTGATCTACTTTTGTTCTCTTATTGCTTTAGCTAAGACTTTGAGGTCTATATTGAATAGATATGGGGAGAGAGGACAGTGTTGTCTTTTTCCTGATTTTACTGAGATCATTTTGAGTTTCTCTCCATGATATTGGATGTTGGCTTGTTCTTTATTGCCTTTATTATGTTTAGTATTTTCTGAATCCCTGTATCTCTTCAAGACCTTTATTATGAGTTGGAAAAAATGAACCTGTGATCAGAATATATTGTATGAAAACGGATTTATTATCAATAAAATATTTTGTTTTACAAAAAGTCTAGGAATTAGGTGAGGGTAGCACATGTTCCTCTATGACAGCATATATCTGCTTCCCTCTTACATAAGGTGAGTTTTTTCTAAGTAACAGAATTTATACAGATTGATGAATGTAGTGGCTCATGCCTTTACTCAGCACTTGAGGCAGAGGCAAGCCCTGCTCTACATTGTGGGTCCCATTCTATCCAGGGATGCATGCTGAGACAAAGTATTATGCATTCTAGGAGAGGCATGTGACATTTTAATATATGTATTTGTTGTGTAATGTTCATATCAGAAATAACCAGGTCTCTCTCTTCAAACATTTGTTATTTCTTTAAGGTTAAATGATTCATAATCTTTTTTCTTAACTATATTGTAATGCACAGTACAATTTCACCATGTGTAGTCACCTGTGCAATAGAATACCATAAATTTATTTTCTTATTTAACTATAACCTCAGGGTTTGTTTTTACATACAAACCACAGTAACCCCTCCCTCCCTTTCCCAGCCACCCCACAGCTTCCCCTCACCCCACAACCCCAATTAATCCACAGAGAGAGTAAGGACTCCCAGTGTGGTGAATACAGTCTGTCATATATAGTTGAAGCAGGACCAAACCTCTCCCCCATTATCAAGACTGAGCAAGGTATCCCTCTATAGTGAATGGGCTCCAAAAAGGCAGTTTATGCACTTTGTATAAATTGTGGCCTCACTGACAGAGACCCCCAAAATACCCATGCCTAACAATTGTCTTGCACATGAAGAGGGCATAGTTTGAACCCTTGCAGGTTCCATAGCTTTCAATCCAGAGTTAGTGAGCTCTCAATAGCTCAGGTCAGCTGTCTCTGAGGGTTTCCATATCATGACCTTGACCTCTTTGCTCACATAATCTATCTTCCCAATCTTTGACTGGACAGGGAGCTCAGCCCAGTTTTAAGTTGTGGATCTTTGCACCTGCTTCCATCAGTGGCTGGATGAAAGTTATATGATGACAATTCGGGTGGTCATCAACCTGATTACAGGGCAAGGCAAGTTCAGCCACTCTCTTCTCTATGGCTTGGAGTCTTAGGTGGAGTTGTCCTTGTGGGTTCTTGGGCATCTCCCTAACACCAGATTTCTCCCTAACTCCAAAATGTCTCCCTCTATCAAGATATCTATTTAATTTTTCTCCCTTTCTGTCCCTCCTCCAATTCAACCATTCCATTCCCTCATGTTCACTTCCTCCCTCCCTTCCCCTCCTCTCCTCCATGGTCCCAATTTACTCAGAATCTCATATATATTTCTCCTTTTCAGGTGAATATATGAATGTCTCTCTTAGATTCTTCCTTGTTACCTGTCTTCTCTGAGGTTGTGGATTGTACCCTGGTTTTGATTTACTTCTGAATTCCACTTACGTATGAGTACATACTGTGTTTGTCTTTCTGCATCTGGGTTACCTCACTCAGTATGTTATTTTGTAGTTACTTTCATTTGGCTGTAAATTTCAGTATTATTTTTTACTGCTGAGTTGTACTTCATTGTATAAATGGACCACATTTAAAAAAATACTTTCTTCAATTGAGGGGCATCTAGTTTGTTTACAGGTTCTGGCTATTATCAATAATGCTGCTGTGAACATGGTTAAGAAAGTGTCTTTGTGGTATAAATGTGTATTTTTGGGTGTATAACCTCAAAATTAGTATTGCTATATCAAGAGATACATTAATTTCCAGTTTTCTGAGAACTGCCATACTGATTTTCAAAGTGGTTTTACAAGCTTATACTCTGACCATCATAGACTATCATCATTTTTTTTTTTTATCTTAGCCCCTCTGACAGGTGTAAAATGGTATCTCACAGTTGTTTTGATTTGTATTTTCCTTGATGACTAAGGATGTTAAGCAATTCTTTAAATGTCTTTTGGGCATTTGAGAGTCTTTTGTTGAAAATTTTCTGTTTTTAGATCTGTACTGAGGAAATGAGCCACAAAAACTCCAGCAGGCCAACTGCTAGAAGATATAGCTCACATCTTCCCAAAAGAGAAACTTAACTCTTAAGACAGCTTGAAGCAGCTTTAAGAGATCATCAACCCTATTCCAGTTCAATCCATACACCCATGCCCCCCACATGAACCCAGCTTTCTTTTTATAATAAACATAAGGGTGAGATGTAAGGATTCGTGGCACATAGCAGCCATGTGGTAAATGTTTTGAGTGTACTAGTCAAATAACCCAAAATGGTGCTGGCAGAGCATGAAGGGCACACCCCTAGTGATGGCTATGTAAATCTGTGCCCACCCATTCTCTTAAAAGGTGACACCACATGAAAGGTCATTCTGTTTACTCTTCAGCTTCTCTTCCTTGTACCTGCCAACAAACTTTCCTGAATACACTCTAGTGTAGCAGCTGGTAGTGTGTGTTTGTTCTCACATGTGAAACCAACAGTTTGTGTCTTCTCTATGGCTTCCGTTTCAATTTCTAAGCCTTAATCTGTTTCCTCCAGAGGTTTGAATGCTTTTTCTAGGCTTTTTTCGTACATTCTTTAATGGATTTATTGATTTCTTCCAAATTTTTGTTTGTTGTTTCCTCTATTTCTTTAAGGGAGTCTTTCATTTTCTCTTGAAGGGCTTCTATTGTCTTCAAAACGTTATTTTATGGTCATTTTCTTCTGTTCTTCTACATTGGAATGTGCAGGCCTTGCTGTTGTAGAACTGCTGGGTTCTGGTGGTGCCATATTGTTCTCTATGTTGCTGAATGTATTCTTGCACTGGTGTCTGTGCATCTCTTCCTCAAAATGGTGCAAGTATTGTCTGTGTTCCAAGGAACCCTTCTTGATCTAATAGATGTTCTTTGTGCAATCAAAGCTCTTGGTGGAATTTGAGCCACTGGAGTCTTTGTCTCAGGGAGCAGTTGGAGTCTTTGGGGGGATAGTTGGGTTTGGTGGATGGAGTGAGGCTTGTAGGTTGCAGGGTCTGATGAAGGGTGGTGATGGGCATGCCTGCCTGTAGGGGTCCTGCCTGCTGGCCTGAAAGTGGAGCTGTTGTGATGGAGTCTACCAAGTCTGTATGTCAGAGAGCTGCTGAGGTTATGGGAATGGGTCAGTTTGGGGAAACGGAATGGAGCTTATAGGATACAGGTTCTGAGGAGTGGTGGTAGTGAGCAGGCCTATCTGCAGGAGTCCTGCCTGTTTGCTTACAACTATAGTTGTGATGTAGTGGGGGTGGGGTGGGGACATGTGTTTTATGAATGTCTTTGCAACTACAAAAAGCACTCAGACATGCTAATTATATGTTTTAATTAAATGAATAATGTTCTTAGTAGGTTGTCTTTTACAGCAAAAAATACTTGATAGAAGCACAACTTGGTATGTAAGTTTAACATTTAGTCCCTTCTTTCCAAGTATACAACAAACCCTGAGAGATGAGGTCTCTGTTGTACCAAGATGGTGAGTTTTCTGTAGATCCATGTCCTAGACCACAGGTTCATACAACCTACTCATCACATACAGCAAAGATATCCATGAAGAAGTCCCAATGCAAAATTTTCAGCTTATTTAAAGCATTGTCAGGTGGGTTCCTGTGGAGTTATTGTTCATTGTAAATATTTGTCCCTCCTGCTGGTTTAATAAAGTGATGATTGGCCAGTAGGCAGACAGAAAGTATGGGTAATGCTGCCAGACTAATAAAACTCTGTGTGTGCTTTTCCTCCCTCTCTGTTTCCCATCCTTCATTAATTTTCTTTACCAAGTATGACTTTCTGATAGAAACCTGATTATCCTACTTCCTAGGATCCTTTAATACCACCCTCATTATATATCTGAATTGTGCATATTGGTTTAATTTCTCATCAGTTTTCTTCTGATATAATCACCTCAAATATACATTTAATGAATCAGTTTTGGGAGTGATAGCATTCAAGAAATAAAACAGGATGTAAAATTTTTATGTCAGAGCAATGATTCAAGACATCCCCTACTACCACCACCACAGCACTGAGAAGGGTACTCTGTTGTTACCTTCTCTTACCAAGAAGACTGTATTAAATGGAGTGGCAAAAGTGACATCCTCTCTAGAAACTAGAAGTATCTAGCACACATCTATACAATTATTTTCAAGCCAATGGGGATGTGGGTGTGAGTGATGGTAGTCACTATACTCATAGTAATCATCATAGTCCTCACAGCCTGCACCACAAACAAGAATTACTGAAAACAGAACCACAGTGATGTCGGGTAAACTTAAGATACCTACTGTGAGGCTGGAGATACGGTTCAATGGTGTGGTTCTGAGCACTGACTGTTCTTTTAGAGGACCCTGCTTCAATCCCAGCACTCACTTGGCAGCTCACAGTAGTCTGTAACTTCAGTTCCAGGGGCTGCAACACCCTCACAGTTGTACCTACAGGTAAAACACATTTAAGATGCATATTAAATAAAAATACATTATTCTAAAAAGCACTGTGATTAAAACTACAGGAGTGATATTGCAGGAATTCTACTTTGTTTCATAATTAAAACCCAGAGCCAGACATTGAGGAAAAGCTAAAATATCAGAGAGACAGAAATAAGCCACAGCTACTTCTCACCTAGCCAACTCCTCAGGAATCTTTAGACTGAATGCCTCTGAGTCTCCAGCCAAAAGGAAAGGGAAGTACAGACTGGGGGAAGAACTCCTGCTTCCTCCTGCTTTATGGTTTTTCCTGCACACAGCTATCTCACTTGCTGGTTAAACTTTCCTAGTGCTAGGGTTAAAGGTGTGTTCCATCACCTCCAAATTCTGTTTGGACTTGAACTCACAAAGATTCAAAAGATTTCTGACTCCCAAGTGCTGAGATTAAAGTGTGGGTCACCACTCCCTGACCTTCATGACTAAATCTCTGAGTGGCTCTGCCCTCTGATTTTCAGGCAAACTTTATTAAGATACAAAATATATCATCACAGACTACTACTCTATGAGGCAATTTCTCTGTTGGCATAGATTCTTCTGTGTACTAGAGCTTCAATTATGGAAGTCCCATTGGTTAAAGGACTGTATAGCCATATTTTAATATCAGCTCACAGCCCTCCATATAATTCACTACCCATCTAGACCATCAGTTTCTCCATTCATTGTCCCTAAGAACAAAAATTTATTGCAAGAGAGAAGGAAAATGATTTATTGTTTCTTCCCATTTCCATGTCTGCCTTTAGTTAGCTGGTTGGACAAATGTAGAAGGATTCTATCCCATACTTTAGAAAGACTGAAAATGTTTCAGTGCTTTAAGGGATATATGACCTGTAGTTACATTTCTTAAGTTTATTTCTCCTGTATGTATTTCACCTATCAATATTTGGACTTATAAGATCAATAGGAACAAGGCTCAGCCACTTCTACTGGAAGGCAAATCATAAAAGGCCTAATGTGGCCTAATTCCGGACATCATATCTAACCTTGATCCTAATCTTCTTTTTATTAAAACATGGATATGAATATCATAAAGGTAGTATCCCCAGGGTGAGGCTTATTCATTGCATTATGGTTATGCTGAACCCTGTGATGGCCCCAAATGTGTGAAATGCAATTGTGTAATTTATGGTAGTGGAGGAGTGTTTGATATATATGTGCTCAGGAAGTGTATCAAGTGTATCAAGACAGAGTGGTCATCAGCCACCAGGATCATACTTTTCATCCACTACTACGGGTTACATTGGAAATAAATTTCTATTTTTCTACCCAAATGTTGAACTTATTTCCTAGGTTTTAGAACGCCTTAGAATTTCTTTATATTTCATTTCTACCTTTCACAGTAAATTAATTTTCTCCTTTTTTCTGGAGAACTGATTCTGAAGGGAAAGATAAGCAAGGTTTCTATTAAGCCCCAGTGAACTATTCAGGTATGCTGTTTTTACTCTGACACAGCTGCCTGGAATTCCAGGATAAAACAAATATTATTAAGGTCCTGATATCTACACTTTTCCAAAGGTAAATAAACTATATGCTAGAATATCATGTCCTTAGATAGCTCTCATATTTAGCATCTAATATTAATGAATGATATTATATCTACACCAGTCTGTCATGTGTGGCAGCCACTAACAGCATATAAAAATGTGTCTACTTCAAATTGAAATGTGTAGATATAAAACATGAATATCCTAAAATCGTAGTACCAAAACAAAGTAATGGAAATGTTAACATAGATTTCCTTTACATTGAATGGTATGATGAAGTCAAATATTTGGAGTTTAATGGTCTAAATAAGAAGGACTAATAAAATCAATTTTTACTTTATTTAATATAATTAAATTTACCTCTTTGAAATTACTATTTATTGTGACCATGGGAGCATTTAGAATTGCCTACTTGGCTCCTTCCTGTGGTGTGTGTTATAGTAGACAGAGCTCCTTCAAACATTTGGCCTGGTGAATGCTGTCCTGAAAACCTGTTTTTATTTACTTTTTTCTGTTTAAAAATTTACTCTTCTCTCACATATTACATCCTGATGGCAGCCCCTCCCCAATCTTCCTAGTCCCTTCCCCTCTCCCTTAGATATACTCTTCTTCTGTTTATCTTCAGAAAAGAGCAGACTTTTTTACTTAAGGAGGAATTTAATACATGATTATAAGATGTTTTGATCAAATGTATCTGCTATCTCCTCCCCTCCAATGCCTATCATACTCACCACCATGTCTCCCTCATACATGCTATGATACTGAGTAGCTTACTCTTGTACCGACCTTGTGCATGTAGTCACAGCAACTTTGAGTTCTTATGGGAAGCTCTAGCATTTTCAAACACCACTTTCTGAGCACTCCTCCACAGTTTCTGGCTCTTACAGTCTTTCTGTTACTACTTCTTCAGTGATCTCTGTGCCTCTAGAGGAAGGGATATGACAAAATATCTCAATTAGAGCTGAGCACCCCACAGACCCTTATTCTCAGCACTGATTGTGAATCTCTGTGTTAATTGCCATCTATTGCAAACATTTTTTTACAATTTTGACACATTTCACTGTTTTCTTCAAGTTTATTGAGTTAGTTTTTTAAAAAACTGTTGTTTTAAATTATCTGAGATTACTTCATGCTCCTTACTGCCTGATCAGTTTCTGACATCTTATCTGAGTACTAGATGAGGTTATAGTTTTCTGAAAGGTTGTGATACTGGTATGTGACATCATCTGACACTGAAGAATCATGTGTTGGGTATGCTTCTCTTTTAAGAAAGTATAGGAGTCTTAGTCATTTGTTTTATCTTAGTCCCATGGAAGGCTTCTAATGGTGACTTGTCATTGTTCTGGTGCCGTAGGCAAATTCAAGCTTCTCCTAAATTTTTCATTAAAAAAAAAAAAAGCAATAGAATACCTAGAGAGAATTGTCTGTCCTTATAGCCACAGTCCCAGGGCCTTGTCTACATTTACTGACTTGTGGTTAGACTTTAAGACTCATTGAGGATGGTATACTAGCCCCAAGTTCCTGTGGCCACAAAAGCCATAAGCTATGCCACTCTCTGAGACCACTGCCCAACAAGAATGGCACAACAGTGTGTTAGTGAAAAGAGCTATGCTTCAAACAGTTGCCAATTACTTAGATAGACTCATAACCCTGAACTGTTGGAACTAGCCAAAAGTGATGAAGTGGAAGTCCAATGGACATAGGCTGTATAGTTTTCCTTAGCACAGGAACTGCACCAGAGGCTCTAATCTCAGGGAGAACTGTGGATTGACCTGCCCATGTTTGGCTTCAGCAGCTGAGCCAGTTTGAGGGCAAAGATCTCTATGCTTTATTATTCAGTGCTGCTACTCCTCACTGAGTGGAGCAATGCACTAGACTATATTTCCTAAACTTGGTATATTGTTGGTGAAGGCAGAACATTAGTCACCTTGGCTTGTACTTTGTTTTAAGATGGATTGTACCTGAATTTTATGAGTTCAGAGGATCTGCAAGATAATCACAGGTAGCAGTAATGCAGGCAAAATCATGAATCTGTCCCACTTGATATACAGGAAGGTCCTGGGGCAGTTCAAGATTCTTGTATATGAGTACGGCTCTAATAATAGCTGTCTTGGCCAAATTATGGAGTGAGTGGTAAAGACAGTCCCTTGGTCACAAAAGTTAGTACTAAGTTGGGCCATGTATATATATATATATATACATCAGCCATAGGGCCTTGGACATGTTCTCAGATGTAGGATGTGTTCCCAAGCCTAAACTATGTATGTAACTGATGCAGTTGAAACTCAGATGTGTCCTACAGGTATGTAGATTTCCATGTGAGCACTGGTTTACAAACTGTCTGAGATTTGGCCTACCTACACAACCTTTAATTTTAACTTAAATCTTGACCTTATGTGCCGATATGTATTTAATGAAATTAGTCTGGAATATTGGAGGACAGAGCCATCTCTCCAGCCCTTTTATTTTATTTTTCTGTTTTTTTTTTTGTTTTTTTTTTTTTTTTTTGAGACAGGGTTTCTCTGTGTAACAGTACTGGCTGTGTTGGAACTTGCTATGAAAACCAGGCTGACTTTGAACTTACAGAGATCTTTCTGCCTCTGCTTCCCAACTGCTGGGAATAATGGCTTGTGCCACCATTGCCTGGCTTTATTAAATGCATATCACCACAATATCACATTGAATCTGTTACTGGACTCTCATACAAATCCCTGTCCTAGATTTCCTACCATGCTCCTCAGTTGGTGTGGTTCTGCTCCCCACTCTACTGCCTGAGGTTGGGGGGATAGTTAATGGGGGCAGTCTCTACTGCCTGAGGTTGGGGGGATAGTTAATGGGGGCAGTTTTTACTGCCTGCCATAGACAGTTACGGTGGCTCAATTTTTCAGCCACTAAACTAAAAACAGGTATAATGGGACTTTTCCTGTGACGTGCCCAATTCTGGATATCAAGTCTTAGAGACAGACTTAATTTTGTCTCTCCCTGAAGTAGGAAGTGTTTCTCTCTGGGGTTTTCTTAGCCATGGAGAGAAGGTGTAAGAAGTTGAATGAGAGCTGTCCAATACAGGCCTTAGTATTTGAATACTCAGTCCCCGTTTCACTCTGTGTTTCAGGAAGTTTAAGTGATTTAGCCTTTCCAGAAGAAGAATGCCACTAAGGCACCTCAGACTGGACTTTAAAGTTAAAATATTCAACAATTTTCATTCTCTCTGCTTCATGCCTGTGTTTGAAGATGTGAGCTCTCACCTCCCTGTTCCTGCTGCCAAGCCTGCTAGCTTCCATGTATTACCACCATGATGGACTCTTAAGACTCAAACCATGAGCTCTATTCAACTCTTTTTTTTTTTTCTCCACATTTCTTAGGTGGTGGCATTTGATCAAACAATGAAAGGTAATTGCTGCAAAGGGAGTGATACGGAAACATTTTGCTTCCTACTTTCCTCTACAAGTCTTTCAATTTGTTATACTATAAGCAGATGTGGCATTCTCTTTCCAGATTGCCTTAGGCCTTGTGAAATTAGTTTGGGGTGTGAATAGATGTTCTATTTGGTGTGTCTGGGGAGAGATTGCCTCAGGATTTACTCAGTTGTCATCTTTCTTGGCCCATTAAAAGTTACTTAACCCAATTTTTAAAATAGGCTAATACACTGAACAGGAAGTTCTCAAAAGAAGAAATACAAATGACCAATGAATATTTTTAAAGTGTTCAGATCCTTAATTATCAGCAAAATGTAAATAAAAATACTTTGAGATTTATGCTACCCTAGTCATAAAATCAAGAAAACTGCTGACAACAAATGGTGGCCAGGACACTGGAGGCAAACCAGGAAAGCTATTATATAAGTCAAAGTTGATGTTTCTCAAAAAGCTATAAATAGATTTGCCACACCATCTCTCTGTGCAACGTTGGCATATACCTAAAGGACTTTATATCCTACTATAGAGATACTTGCTTATTCATGTTTCTTACTGCTCTATTGTAATGGAAGCAGTCTAGATGTCCGTCAGTTAATGAATAGATAATGAAAATATGTTACCTATATACAGTGGGATTTTATCATGCTGTAAAGGAAAATTAAATGATAAAGTTTGAAGGAAAATTGATAGAGTTGAAAAAAATCTTACTGAAATGAGGTAATATAGCCCCCAAAAGGCCAGCCCACATGTTCTTTCTCATAAGGGAATCTTTGCTTCTAAGTTTATACCTGTGTATAGGACAGGGAGTATGTATGTATGAAGGCCATGAAAACAAAAAGAAGTTCATGAGAGGGGCAAAAAGTAGGGTTATAATATACATGTTATGCAGAAGTAATAGAGAAGATCCTGGGGGTGGAAGAATGTAGCCAAGGGTGAGAGCAGGGAGATGGGAAGTAGAGAGAGTGGTGGAGGAGAGTCAAACAAAAGTGAGTTCTCATGAAAAAATCATGAGGAAACCTGATACTTTGTAAGCTGATTTAAAAACTAAGTTAAAGAAAAGAGTACCAGATGCTTTTGGATTAAATAGGAGGCCTTTCCCAATGATTTCTCACCCTTCTTTCTCTGAGAAAAGGCAGCCACAGTGAATACAGAAGATATTTCGACCTCACAGCAGAGAACATCTAAATCCTCTTGAGTAGGGGGTTTTAGGTCCTCCCTCCATCCCTCCCCTCCCTCCCTCCTTCTCTTTCTCCCTTCCCTCCACCTCCACATGCACAAATATACACACCTATTCTATCTTTTTCTCCCTCCCCCTGCCCCTCCCCATTTCCCTCTCTCTTTTCCTTTCTTCCTTCCCTCTCTCCAACTCCTGTTGGAAGGTGATCCTAAACTCAGCCACTGTTGGAGTCCTCCTTCCAGCACCTAGTACCACAGAAGATTTTCAGCCTGCAGATTTACATCCTATTTTGGACAGGAAATGCTGGGCTTCTGGAACTGGCTTACCTCCCTTCGTGAACATTTAGGATGTGGAGGGGGTAGAGAAGAAGCATCTATTAGAAAGTCACTAACTGAAAAAGACACAAAATACCCTAAATTAGATACTGTCTCCGTCAATTTAATAGAATTCATCTCAAACACAGTTCTGGGAGAGGTCATTAAGGCACAAAGGCCTCACTATTTTAGTCTTATTTCACTGTAAATCATTTTTATTTACTTAATTGAACAACTAAAGTGTAACATATTGGCATGTACTATGATCATATTCTGCTCCCCATCTGCCTTTTCATTCTCTTCCTTCTATGACTGACCAACTTTCCTTGTAGGCCCCTTCCCACTTCCATGACCTTATTCCACTGGCACAGTGTATTAGACCTCCTTGGGTTAGTCACAGAAGCAAGGATAACCTGCTGGTAACACCCACACAAGAAAATGATACCTTCCTTAGGTGATCACTAACTTTCAATAGGTCCATCAGAGATGGGTGAACCCACATGTGCCAAACATGCACGTGCGTGCAAGCGCGCGCGCACACGCGCGCACACACACACACACACACGAACACAAATGTACACACATGCATGCACATATAGGCACACATGCATGCGCGTACACCCCCCCCCCCCCCCCGCAACCTAACACACACACTAACCTCACCTCTCTCACCTTCTCCTACCTCTAGGTGGGGGAGATCCCAGGTCCTAAGCACCTTATGATGAAATAGAGTGTTCACTCTCACTGGGGAGCATGATGGATGGCCTCAGTCCTAGATTTGTGATGTGTGAAGCCAAAGCCAAGGGATATTGTATAAGGATTTAGTTTACAACAAGCTTGAATTTCAATATCATGACTTCTCCTCTGAAAATTATGGTTTTTCCAGGTCTGAATGGAAGGGAACATTTCACTTTTTTTCAGATGTTCTAGCGCCAATTACATCTTTCCATTCCCCAATTCCAGGTCGATCATAACTTAAGGTGACTAAGAGACAGGCTCAAACAATGAAAAAGTGTTCACTCAAGTGTATTTTAAAAATAGGATTATTGCCTTTAGTACAACTGTATAAAAACAGATCACTGATCCCAAAACTCTGCTCCCCAGGCGTCACAGATATTCAGCTGTCTTAATTCTGAATCCAAGGTACTGAGCAAGTAGAAACAGTGAAGTTAAGGAATTTGCCCAAAGACACACAGCTGCTAAATTCCAACCAGAGCCATACCTATAGCCTACTTCCAGGAACTGTGCTCTAGTCAAGTGACCTTCTTCAGCCCTTTGTACTCCCACTATGCCTTGAGAGTGACACCAAATGAAATGCTGCCTGGGAGGCTCCAGAGAGTCACTGCCAACATGTTGCTTGGAAGGTAGTGGAGTACCCTATTCATAAGTCAAATGCATGTGTACACAAACTATGTTAATTGGCTATCTATCAGTAAAACTCCACCACATCCTTTGATAGTCTTGAACCAGCTATTGTGAAGTTCCTAATTCTTGCCTTCGGGCACTTTGGAATTCCAGACTCTTGCATTTACCTAGTGTTGCTTATGATAAAAGGATCCTAAGTCGAGAACTCCACTCTTTGCTACCTGGTAACTTCCTCTGCTTGTTACCTATCCTGCCCTGCAGAAATCACCACATGGTTCTGTGCACTGCTATGGTGGGTTCAGGTGTTACCTCACATGTCTAATATCTGCATCTAGATTCAGACCTCCTGGAAGACAAGGACAATATCCTGGATCAGATTTGTAGGCCCACATTCCCTAACACAGCAGGAGACACATAGGAGCTTCTAAGTGTGAAAAGATGAAATTGTTTTTCTATGCTCTAGTATTTTATCTCATTGCCCTACCTGCTTATTCTCTTTACCTTTGAAGTTTGCATTCACTTTCTTGCTTCTTTATATTTCACACATTCCCCTTGTGCTCTGAACTACATGGGTGATATCTGACACATTCAGTTCCCTGCAGATCTACTTTGTCTATTGCTATTGTCTAGTACTAGTCACACTTTCATGTTTTGTGTGTATTTGCACAAATAGGAAAATGCAGTGAAGAAGATTTGTGAATCAGTTAGACTAGTGATTTACACATTGTCAATATTGAAAATTATAATGTGTTTACTGGATGCATTGGCACATGCTTGTGGTCCAAATTTCCCTCAAAAACTGAGATGAGAATCATTCTGTAACTGGAGTTTAAGGCCACCCTGGAGAAAGTAGCCCAGATCCTATCCTAAGTAACCACCATCACACAAGAAAAAAATGCATGTTAATCTGATTGCCTCTGATTTCTGGTTTAAACACGCGTGATAAAACACTATGTCTTAAGTAGTTTCTCTCTCTCTCTCTCTCTCTCTCTCTCTCTCTCTCTCTCTCTCTCTCTCTCTCTCTCTCTCTCTCTCTCTCTCTCTCTCTCTCTCTCTCTCTCTCTCTCTCTCTCTCTCTCTCTCTCTCTCCATTCACCCCAGTTCTATAATGTTTTTCAATTGTGTGGTTTTGCAGCCGATCCCTCAGCAGTCGTATTCTCCAAGACCAGCAGGTGGCAGTGTTTGCTCCTTCAGTTCTACACCCCCTCCTTAGCACTCTGGCTGCAGGTGCTTAGGTTGTTTTGGAAGTTGCCCAGGTTATACAGTTCTTGCCAGTTTTTTTTTCTCAGTGACTGGCTATTGACTCCCCTCCACTTCTCATCACCACCACTACCTGACTTACTATAATACTTAACTTTAAAAATTCATCTAACCATACCCACAATATGTGGTTTCTACACTGCACCCTTCCATAAAGGGCTTGGAGGTTTATCCACTCAACTCCTCACTTACCCTCCCACTGAGGTACTAACAAGAAGTTAGGGCTTAAAATGAACTAGTCTGTAAAATATGAAAAGTTAACTATATTCTGAAAGACCAGGAAAGCTGAAGTCCTAGCTAGCCTGCCAACACTCACTCTCTGCAAAGCCGCTGTAGGTGGTGGTGGTGATCAGAGCTGATGCTCTGTCACTACACTGGCATATTCCCTGACTTTAGGGTCCATTTTAGCAAAGTTATCCCAGAATCATGTGACCAATATGCAACAAGACAAAAATCTATTGGCTTGCCCAGGAAGGGCGTGTTTCTGGGTTAGTATAGTCTGAGATGGTCCATGACGCATTTAACTGCCCTTCAGGAGGTGCTGTCTTGTCACCAGCTCTTCTCCCCACCAAGGTAGCAATAACAGTACTTTAACAGCAGAAGCTACCATTAACGAGCTCATGCTACATGTTGGGCAGCGACACAGCCATATGCATCACCTCATTTCATCTTTGAAGTAGGAAGATACTGTTATTTATGTGGCAATCAGAGTTTGGTTTAAAAAGTGTCATGCACTCTAAAAGGAAGGGTCAGGATTACATCCAGATCCTCTTTCAACATCATGCCTTTAGCCTCCCACTCCTTGGAGGTCCTCCAGTCTATCACATGTTCTGACTTCAGAACTTAAACTACAGTGACACCATAACTGCCATATGCCCGAACTCCCACAAGCTCCAAATGTCATTACTTCTTCCTTCTATAAGCTCACAGTTCTGCAGAGAAATCAGGATTGTTCACTTGGTCTGGAATCCCAGAAAAGCTGACATCCTATCTGTAGTAACATGGGAAAGAGGCCTAATAATTACTAGACATAGACAGTCACCTCAGCCTGTGGGCAAATGGCCAAAGAAATAGACACTGTCTCCAGGGCAGCGTGGAGTTGAGTGGTTTTGAGGTACATGGAGAAACAGGAAGGGAGTTTATTGATGCCTAGTTTCCTGGTTTGGAGCTAGGGTGTGTCTCCTCTGAATCCTTAGTCATTCTCCTCACTCCCAGGAAGAAACAACTGCAAAGGATCCATGGAGAGATACACTGTGCTATGAATGGCTATGGAGGTGGATACCATAGCTATTAGTCCTATAGCAGATGAGCTTTGTCTCCAATGTGAAGTTGTTCATACAGTAGCCTTGCTTTCTTGGAGAGTGCTATGATCAACTGTCCCTTTCCTGTTGCTGCCATTAAGCTATGCTCTCAGATTATGAGGAAGAGACAGGAGCAGCCTGTGGTGAGAAGTCTACTTCACTGTGTGATTTTTATAAGCAAGGTGGCATAACTTCTGTTAAACTAGTATATATAAAATGTAAATATAAAACAATATAATCTCCTAATGGCTTTGTATTGATCAATTATGCAGGATGAAGCCAAAGCACAAGAAACAAAAGTAAAACCCAACAAATGTGACTACATCAGACAAAAGCCTTTGAATATAAAAGAAAAGAAAACAAAAAAAGTAAAATGGAAGGTACCTGCTATAGTTTGCACACAAGCAATCCTCCAAGGGCTCATGTGTTACGAGTTCGATCTCTGTTGTAGAGCTGTTGGGAGATGGAGAACAACGTACCAGATGGATACTAGTGAGAAATCTTAGGTCATCTAAGGGTGTATCCTCAAAATGGATTGTGGAACCATGCTCTCTGAATCTATTATCTTCCTACATTCTCTCTCTCTCTCTTCCTTCTTCTCTTTTTTCCTACTTCCCTTTTTTACACATTAAAGATAACATTTGCCCTATTACACATTCCCACTATAATGTACCACCTAGTCATGTGCCAAGAAGTGGGACCAACCAACCAAGGGCAAACACTTCCATAATGTTGACCCAAAACAAAGCTCTCCTTTTCTGAATTGATTTTTAGCTCAGATCTTAATTACAACAATGAGAAACTGACTAGCACAGACAATATGAAATATGAATATGACAATATGAAATAGACAATATGAAATAGAAGAAACTGTTGAGCAATTAATGCCTAAAATCTCTAAGAAATGCCTGTAAGTCAAATATATATATATATATATATATATATATATATATATATATATAAAACAGAGATAAGAATGTAGAACACTTGTTCACTGTATGCAAGGTCTAGATTCAATCCCTAAAGCACTGAAAAACACCATACTAGTCAAACTATATAAGTTTGACAATTTAATGTTTTTTTAAAGTCCTTTGGTTAAAGGATGAAAAAAAAAGATTTGACATTTCTCAAAGATGGCATTCAAAAAGCCATTCAAATAGATGAGTGGATGCTGAACACTTGTTAGGATGGGCTGTTACCAAAATATGAAAATCCAAATGATAAAAACAGTATCAAGAATGGGAAGAATTAGGGAAATTGGTACACTGTTGATGTCATGTAAAATAATACAGACACTGTGGTAAGCAATAGCATGGCTTCTCAAAATATTAAAATTAGAATTGCAATATAATATAATTTTGCTTTAGGGTACTTATGCAAAACTAGTTCAAACTCCTGATCTTGAAGAGATATCTAAACTCCCATGCTCTCTGCACCATTATTCACATCAGATGAGAAACAGAAAAAATTCACCAAAATATCCATCAACGGATAACATACTAAAGAAAATATGGCATACATAGACATAGCTATATAGATGTACATAGTCAGTGAAATATTATTTTGCCTTAAAATGAAGAAAATTCTGCCATTTGGACAAAATGGTGAACCTATAGTACATTATAGTAACTTAGGAAGCCAGGCACAGAGGGGCAAACACTGATTCCACTTATGTAAGGGATTATAAAAAAAGTCACAGAAACAGAAGGTAGGCTGCTGATTGCTAGGGCCTGGGGTAGGTGGGAGAAATGACAGTTGCTGTCAAATAGATAAAGTTTTAGCTATATATTTAAAAAAGGAAGCACTAGAGACATGTAACACAGCATATTGCCTGGCATTAACAATGCTATATTGTGTACTAAAAAAAAAAATAAATAAAATAAGACTGCCTCTCACATT
The DNA here is from genome assembly GCA_033318265.1 of Phyllotis vaccarum. Lineage (NCBI taxonomy): Eukaryota > Metazoa > Chordata > Mammalia > Rodentia > Cricetidae > Phyllotis > Phyllotis vaccarum. The sequence goes on from JARWLC010000013.1 coordinate 127,521,261, forward strand.
AAATGTTATCACTACAATAAAAATACTTTAAAACATATCTAATTAGACATGATGGAGAATGGCTGTAATCCTAGCATTTGGGAGGCTTAGGCAGAAACAGTATAAGTTCAAAGCTGCCCTGGCCTACATAGCAAGACTTTCATGAAAAATATTAAAAAGAAAGAAAATGAAAAAAAATCGATTTCTTTAAGAGAGTGTGAGTGTAAGCTGTGCAGCAGAATATACATCTTCAGCAATAATTTCCACCCCAAGTGGGTTGAAGTCTGCTTAGTATGGACTAAAAGAGTCCATCTCTCCATCTTCATTGGTGGCTGCAAAACGTCATTAGTAAAAACTACAAAGGTATGATTATACAATTTAATGATGTCAGGACCACTTAGTTCTAAGTCAACACAACTTTTAGCAATATGGCAATGTTTTCTATTTGTCCAGTATCCAGTATAGGAGCTACTATCCACATACAGTAACTGAGCACTTGAATTGTATCCACTAGAACTGAAAAAATAAAATTTTAATTCTTTTATCATTTGTATATGTGTACATGGTGTGAGTACTTCCCTCTATGGGAATGCTGGATTATAGACATATCTGTAGAATCTCGGGTTTCATCTCTGGTCCTCAAACTTTCATAAGTGCTTTTACCCACTGAGTAAAGCCACTTTTTACCCACTTTTACCCAGCCTGGAATTTTTACTTTAATTAATTTAAATGTAGAGAATCACTTATACCTAATGAATACCATTATTGGGAAATACTGGTTGAAGACCATTTAGAATGCATAATCAAAAGTGCTAATGATTTGTGATTAGACAAATCTAAATTTGAAGCCTACCTCTATCTCCACTACTCTGAAACTTTAGATATGTTTCTTGATTCTTATAAACATACTTTTCTATAATGGGGAACCAGAAGAGATACATCATATTTTCCTTTATTTCACATTTTTTTAATTCAAAAATTGTTAATTTTTTTTTTACAAACTAACCACAGTTCCCCTTTCCTTCCCTCCTCCCACTGATCTACCAGTTTTCACCCACCTCACCCTACCATCCACTCCTCACAGATCATAGGGAGTCAACAAAGTCTGGGATATCAGGTTTAAGCAGGACCTGCCCCCCCCCATATCAAAGCTAATCATGGTATCCCTCTATAGAGAATGGGCTCCAAAGAGCTAGTTCATGCAGTAGAAATAAATGTTAGTCCCATTGCCAAAGACAGAGCAAACTTCCCAAGCCACACCACTGTCATCCACATTCGGAAGCCTAGTTTAGGCCCATGCAGGTTCCCCAGCTGTCAGTCCAGAGTCAGTGAGCTCCTAGTAGCTTGGGTAAGATGTCTCCATGGGTTTCCCCATGATCTTGACCCCTTTGCTCATATAATCCCTCTTCCAACCATGAGACTTCTTAATTTACATACACTTGATAAAACATATTTTCATCAATTACTACAACACAGTTGCTATGGATTATATAAAAAGTTTGATAGCTGTAGTTGATTGCACACTTCTGTATGAACCAATAAAGTGAGGCAAGTCTTAGAATGGTAGCACAATTGGTGTGGAATTTCACCATTGACTATGGTTTCCACACCACAGGAAGTCAAGATTTCACTTCAGTACTGACGAGTCAGATCATACCTAGAAAATTTTCTTAATTCTAAACTTCCCATCAACCCAGCAAAGTTATATTAACCACATTTTCAGAAGGAAGTGAAAAGAGGTTTGTCCAAGGTCAGAGAGCCGGGAAGTGCAGGGGTCAGCATTCAACCGTATTCTGCATAACTTCATATGATGGTTAATACTGATTCTACTTGACAGGCTCTAGAATTATGTAAGAAGAAAAACCCATAGACATTACTATCAGATTGTGTTGGTTGAGATAAGAAGATCCACTCTAACTGTGGGCATCATCATTTCATGAGGTAGGGTTCTATAGTGCAGAGAGAGAGAGAGAGAGAGAGAGAGAGAGAGAGAGAGAGAGAGAGAGAGAACCCTATCTCATGAATACTGCCATCAGCTGCCTCAAGCTCCTGTGCCATGTCTTCCCTGTTATGATAGACTGTATCTTATGGAAGCCAACTATAATAACAATAAAATACTTCTATTCTTAAATTGTTTTTTTCATGTATTTTGCTACAGCAATAATAAAACTAATAAATGTCACCAACTTTGCAGCTGAAATAGGGTAAGCAGACCAGGAAGCCATTTGGCTATTGAGCTATCTGGGAACACAATGCTACCAATCTGTTTAATCTGAATAAAAATAGTGGCACTGTCAAAATATGTTTATAGGATTCCTGGGATGACAGTGGATCACCTGGGCTCCATGGCTCTCTGGCTTCCCAATCCTCCAAAGCTTTCTAAGGTATACCTATCTAGATTTCTCAGCCCATGCTGCAAAACTAAGCCTGAGATCTCTCCACAGTGCAGACAGACAGCTCAGCTACAAGAATGAACTTCCCATAGGCAATGGCTGTAAGAGTGGGAACTGCGATTGCACTGGTCTTAGCAAATTCAGAACTCTGCCGATCTCTGCCTTGTCAAGTGAAACCCAGCTGGTGTCCACTCATCTTTCTCCATTACATTTACATGTAGGCACTGCTGATTTCTGATCTCTAGGCTCAAGTGGGTTGTTAAGTCAGCTGCAAATCATTTGGGGTTTCTACAGTCAAATCTCCCCTTCTGAGCTTCAGTTATAGTATTGGAAGCTATCATCTGCTTTCAGAAAGATTTCCTCACCACTTGACTTTCAACAAATGACCTTGTTTTTTCTTTCACAAAGGAAATGGGGACCACAAAGAGGAAGAACCTCACTTTCCTGCCACTGGCCCTGGAAAGCCTCCTGTATCTATACCCTCTTCCCCTGTCCTCACCAAACAGATATCGCCTATTGTAGAAGACTTTCCATTTTCTTCTTTCCCTGTGCTTAACAACCTTACTTTATGCAAGCTCTTCTATGTACAGCCTCCACCTTTGTTTGAGTTCCAGCTACATAGTATTTACAACTTCATATTTTTTTGAAAAAAATTAAATCCTCTGGTGTGCACATTTTTTCTGCATGCCAGCTGAGCTCTCTCTTCTCTATCACAGTCTTGGTCACCTTGAGGTGACTTGGGTCTCTGCTTCCATCCATACACAGACAACATCTAAGTCCCTTCATGTACTCTATTGAAACTCCTTACTGTGATCACTAATAACTTCCTATTGCTAATCCCAAGTATCAGTTGTTGACCTGTTTCATACTTAACTATTCTCATGAAATAACTGGTTTTTGAATCTTCCATGGATTCCAGGCCCTGTAGCTACAGACCTACATACTCTTTTCTGACAACTTTTCCTTTTATTCATTTCAAAATCCTCCTTTCTTGTTCTTCAACCTTGAACCTTCAAGAGTGTTTCTCTCTGGAGATTTCTCCTTTCTTATTATGGCATTCTCCTGTCTTGCCATAATAAAACACTATAGACAATGTAGTTTAAAAATGTATTTCTTACAGTTCTGGAAGCTAAGAGTTCAGAATGCTAATATAAACTATAGTTTAATGTTATTTATAAGTATTTTCCATGACCTCTGGGATGGCTTGTCTAGAAATGTGCTTAGATGTAATTTCTCATATAATAGGTAGATTACTTGTATTAATGACCTCAAGTCTTTACTTCGTCACTATATGCATACCCTTTGCTATATGACTTTATAGCTCCTCCTATCAAGTGGCAGAATACTTTTTCCTGGCCTTTGAAATTAAGCTCAGCCATGGGATGTGCTTTGGCTAATGGGGGCTAGGAGATACAGTGCTGGTATAAGCTTGAGGGGATGCTTACGTACTTAGACATTCCCTCTTGTATGCTTTTCATCTTTGAAATATCAATGTGCCCATATTTGTCTACTCTTCCTAGAAGGAAGGTAAAATGATGTGTAGAGCCCTTCTGAGCTAAGCTTGATCCATTTAACCTGGCTCTCACTTTGCTGCAGGTGCCTAGGAAGAAACAATTCAGAATAATCATCTATATTAACTACTCTAAACCCCCTGGAGAAGTAGTTTTTGTATGTTATTTCAATCCACTAAGATTTGGGTTTTTTTTCTTAAATAATGGTGATCAACTTACATGCTAACCCAGAATTTGATTTCTTCCAAGTTTTTTTCTTATCCAATAAATCCTTCTTGAATCTATTTTTTTCTTTTTAAATGTGTGTGTGTGTGTGTGTGTGTGTGTGTGTGTGTGTGTGTGTGGTTTGCATATACAGGTATATGTACATATTTTCAAGTGTGGGACTTTTGTGCAGATCCACTGGGATGCAGGTATGTGTAGAGGCCCAAAGTTTACATTGGAAGTCTTTTTCCTCCAGTTTTACCTCATTCCTTGGTAGGTCTTCCAATTGAACCCACAGCTTACTGATACAGGCTAGTCATCTTGCTTTAAGGATTCCCATTTTTCCCTTTCCAAGCATTGGAACTATAAGCGGGGCATAAGTTGACACATGGCATTTATGTGGGTGCTGGAGGTCTCCAGACCTCATACTTTCCCAGGAAGCACTTCATGATATGAATCATTCTCCCATATCCAAATAATGTATTTTTCATAAATCATAGTATCCCTCTACAATACAAAATTGATCACTCTATCATTTCTTTACAATTATTTAAAGAATTTTATTTTAAGTCAGAACTCCTGCAAAATCTAGCCCTGTCTCGTTCTTCTGGCCAGTCTCATTTCTTGGCATCACCTGCCTCTCTGTCTCCTGATTTTACAACTGTGTTGCTTGCTTGCTCTGTTTGGGCCATTCCCACTCCCATTCTCATTTCCCAACCTTCAGCGTGTTATTATCCTTACCAGAGAGGCGAAGGACTTTCTTCTGACTCTTTTATCAGAGTATCAAAAGCTTAGTGTTTTGAAATAAGAGAAATTACCGGTTCAGATTTCTAGAGGATACAAGTCTGGACTCGTGGCCATATCTGCTCTGAAACATACACTCATCCTTCTTTCCTTTCTAGAAGTGCCTAAACAATCCTGGGTTTGTGGCAGTAGCACTTCACCTATGGCCCTCTTATGCAGTTCTCTTCTGGGGCTTTAACATCTGTGTCTCATAAGGACATCAAGTGTGTAGGATTAAGGCTTCTTCTGACTCCAGTATGAGCTCAACTAATTACATCTGTAGTACCATTATATAGAAATAAGTTCATGTTGTGGGGTATTGGTGTTTAGGACAGCAACCTATCTTTGAGGAAGACACAATTCAGTTCAGAGCAGCATTCGTTTTTAATTGCCAGTTCTGGTTGCTAACCTTAGTCATTTATCAGATGTCATTCTTATTATCAATTCTCCTAAGAAGTCTTTCCTTATCTCCTAGACCTGCTTAAAGGCCACTCCATTGTATAAACAAGATACTTAGAGAAAAAGTTTACTTCATAAACTTTGATTTTGTAGCTTTCAAATGAATGAGATTTTTTTGTTGTAAATGAAATTGTGGTATACCCACCAAGATGTGATATTGCCTTGTGATATGTTGCTAAGGCCAGTTTTGAAAACATACTGGACTAAAAGTTAAAACAATTCATGACTTCCTCTTAGTTTATCATAATTACTTGTCTTTGAACATCAGTAATATTTGTTTTTCCAAATGCAATCAAGATTTCCTTGTTCCCTATTGCTTACAAACTTATGGCCATGTCATTACCTTCAAGTTGAGATATCACTGATTCAGCTGTCTACAGGAATGAAATATTTTTTCCAAATATCAAGGAAGAAATAATATAGTTGGCACAGCTTTGGTTAGTGTTAAACTACTAACTAATTGGTCTATCATAGGGATTCTGTGTTTCAGGCATACACTTAAGGGCCCATTTCTGTGAAAATGTGAGTAACATATCTTTTGAAAGATATGGTTTAATAACCTAGAATTTGAACCACACCTCAAATGAGATGATACTCATTACATAGTGATTATATAATGGAGTAGCCTTTCTTAATACTGAAATCGTTTAGCCAAAAGCCTTAATGTTTATCCACATACTAGGGAAATATGCTTGATTATTTGCCAGCTACCATATTGAGCTCTGAATCATTGTCCCAATAATACTTTCAGTAAGATATTTTTCTTCATTCCTTCTTGGTGTCTTTTCATAAGCTATATAGAAAGAATGTGTAAATGAGTACCATAAAGTTCCATAAAATAAAAACTAAAGTCCCATGATAGACTTTGAGTCCATTATTAACAGAAACTATATCTTGTTTATCTTTTTTTTCTTGCCTTCTGAGAAAAATAAAACATTATGGTTCATATGAAATTTCCAATGAATTGCATGAAAATCATCTCAACCAGACCTTATTTTTATTGCAACCAAAGGCTTGAGCTGCTTGAAAACAATGTGAAGCAAAATACTTAAAGTTACTGAATATAAAACAAGTACATTGCAGTTATACCAGATTTGACACTGTGCATTAGAAGAATAATTTTGTGGTGCTTCTGATTGAATTCAGGACTTTCAAGAGCAGCTTTACCACTGAGCAGTAGCGCTAGTCTTTAGCATACTGTATATCAAAATAATTATATATTATCCATTTGTAGTATAAGTTATATGAAGAATGGGGTGACCACACGTGTCATGTTCCTTTGATTTTCAAAATGCCTCACTTAGTAGCTCAAATGCATTTGTTGTAGCCATTAATGCGTCCTCTATCTACACCTTTAGCTTTTGCCTATAAATTCATAACACTCATCGTAAGTCACTGTCCAGGTGACTTGCTTTTGCTTTAGCTGATGAAATGTTAGTGAATATGAAGTGAAGTGAAAAATTCTTATGTGCTTACACTTGCTCATTAGTAAGATTAGACTCTTCTTTCTTTGACCAACCAATGAAGTATCACTAGGTTAACTTTCTGGGAATAAATTTATAAAGAATAAATTGAAGTCTTTAGATCAGCCAAGGTCCAGATGTCTTTGAAAAACATGAAGGACTTTAGGCAACATCAACAAAGCCACTCACTTTCCTCAGATGACCACTCATCCAAAATTATAACATGATTAATATTTTAAGATAAAATTATCTAGAATACTTTTATGCAATATCTTATAGTGATATGGGAGATAGATGAATTGATATATGATAGATATTTTCATAATTTATACCTGACATTTGTTTTTAAAAAAACACTTTAAAATAAATTTTCTTGACCAAATTGTTGAGTTAATGACTTTTCTGCTTATTTTCATGATATTCCTCTTCCTTGCTTATTTTATGTTACATTTGTTTTGGTTAAACCAGGATTTTGCCACATAGTCTAAGTTAACCTAGAATTTGCTTTGTAGCTCAGGTTGATATCAAACTCATGATACTCCTGCTTCAGGCTCTTTAGCTCTTATTTAATAAGCATGTACCAAGATATTTGGCCTGCATTCTTTATCAGAATTTCCCAGAACTATTCTGAGTATAAGCCTGAAAACTCTGGCTGTCTAACATTCTTTCATTCTTGCTGATTTCTTACATGTCAATCTTTTGCCCTTTTCAAAGTAGTAAGTATGCTTTAGAATATAGTTTCTCCTTTTTATTTTTCTTTACCTTTAAGTAATTGTATTTTTCACCTTATATGTCGGATCTTCTCTTTTGCTTACACATTCAGTGTCCATTTCATGCTGTTTATTTATAAATAAGAGACAATTATCAAATTTCAGAAATTTTATGAGCAGAATATTAAATATCTTTGAAATCAGTTATGGTGGGAATATATACACCAAATAAATGATAAATGTAGGGTAATCTGTAATTTCCAAACTTGGGAGGCTACAGAAAGAAAATTGTCAAAAATTCATGGATAGTCTGTGCTACATGAGTTCCAGACAAGCATGAGCTATAGTGAGACTTTGTCTTAAAAATAACAAAGAGCCAGGAACACTGGCAAATGTCTTTAATCTCAGCTCTTGAGAGGCAGAGACAGGTCTCTGTAAGTTGAAGGACAGCAGAGCTACATAAGGATAACCTCTACCAAAAACCAAACTAATAAATCATCAACAACAAAACCACAAAAACAGAGAAGAAAATGGATAATATTTCAAATAAGATTCTATGCCCATGCAGAGTGAGACATGTTAAATATATATTATGAGCCTGATTTGTTTTAGTTGTTGTTGTATTGCTGCGAGGAGACACCATGACCAAGTCAATACTAATAAATGAAGACATTTAATTGGGGGCTGGCTTATAGTTATAGATGATTAGTCCATGATCATCATGGCAAGAATCAGACAGGCATGGTGCTGGAGTGGCAGCTGAGAGCTTGACATCCTGGTCCATGGGCTGCTAGCAGATTATCTGTACGGAGTGTCACCCTGAGAGCACTGCTCCCTTTATTCTGTTTAATATCAGGTTTCTTGAAACTTATAATGTCCTTGATCATAAGACTTGGCCCCAACATTACATTTCCTTGTCTCCTTCCCTCCTCAAACTGTACATTTTGTGTTTCCCTTTTCCTGCTTGTGCCTTTTCAGTGGAGAGCTACATGAATGAAGACTAACAACCCGATGACATAGTAAATTCTAGCTTGTCTTAAACCACTGCCAATAACATTAATCCAAACCTCTCCAATCTAGCTTCAGGGAGACTTTTTTTTTTTTGAGGGAGAAAGACCAGTATACTCTTTGCCAAAAAGGAATGGTCTATACCACTTACTAATATTTTTCCTCTCTTAAACCTCTTAAAGTGGTCCAGATTTTACTCAGCACTACTGTCTATGCTTCTATTAGGATTGCCATTAAGCCCCAAATAAAGCATTCTATTACTATTCTAGTACAAAGTACCAAAGTTTTCCATAAGCCTCCAAACAATAGTATGGTCAGGCCTATCACCATAATACCCCACTCCTAGTCTTATCTGCCATTCTGTTGATATGAAGAGATGCCATGACCAAAGATTATAAATAAAAGCATGTCATTGGGGGCTTGTCTACAGTTTTATAGGATTAGTTCATGATCATTATTGCACGAAGCAGACAAGTATGCCATTGGAAGAGTAGCTGAGAGCTGTACATCTTGATCTGCAGACAGTAGGCAGAGAAGCACTAGGCCTTGTGTAGGCTTTTGAAACCTCAAAGCCCAATAACTCACCTCCTCCAAATGGTCATATCTCCTTCAAAAAGGCCACACCTCCTAATCTTTTCCAAACAGTTCTCACTAGGGACCAAGCATTAAAACATATAAGCATATGGGAGCTATACTCATTCAAACCATTATCTGTAGTTTTATATTTTATTCTTTCATTTTCTATCAGAAGAGCCCATAGTAAAGAGGTGAATGAAGAGGGAGTAAGAAAAGTGCTAAAGATTGAATCAGAAAAAGTCTCTGAAAATAGAAACTTTGATTTTCTGTCTGTGTCCTGTGGATATACAAATTTCTAAAACACTGCTTTTGTAGATGGTATTCTCTTAACTTACAATGGCGTACATGGTGAATGTGACCAAAACCCTGGCATTTACACTTTTTCTCATTATTGATATAATGAAAATATGTCACATTTTAGCCACCCAATCACTCTACAAGCTACATTTCTTAGTAGATGAAAAGATGAAATACATATTCATTTTGATTAGGAGCAAGAATACAAACACAGAGAGAGGCATGTAGGACATCCGAAGATAACAAGAGTGTAAAACCCATTCTCCTGTTTGTGATTGTAGCTGCTGCCCCTTACACAGATGTCCTTTGGCATCAATTTAGTGTAGCTTCTCTCAGTTCTTGTCTTTTGTTGAATTTAACTTATCTAGCTTCCCCATCAATTATATAAGGCATTTTACACATTTTCCCTTTATCGTGTTTTGAGGTACAAAGGATCAAACCTAAGTCCTTCCACATCTTTGGCAAGTTATCTATCACCAAGCTATGCCATAACACTTTTAATTTATGAGACAGGTACTTACTACATTTCCCACATGGATCTTGAATATAAGATCCTTCTGCGTTGGTCTTGTAAATATTTGGGATTACAGGTCCAAGCCACCAGATCTAGCGATAAGTTATGCTGTGATGAAGTTAATGAAAGTCAGTTTCTGTTAGTTGCAGCAGGGTACTTGACTGAAACAAGCTGTGTGCTGAGAAATGAGTAAGGGTGCTATATGACTAGACAGCTGTGTGATGGAGAACATGTTTACAGGCCATCTATAACTTGGCATGCATTGCCATGCATCCACCAAGCGGATTAATTTAGCTGAAAGGAATATAGTTGACTTTCTCCTTTAGTTATACTTTCTCTGTGATATTAGAGTTCTACATTTATGCAAGTGAAGTAAAAGAAAATCATTGTATATTAAAACAGGATATATATCTTAGAGAGAGAGATAAACACTAACAGTAACACAAATGAGGCAGATATTTTTCCAACCTGTTTTAGACAGAGGAGCTGAGGGCACCCAGAGAACATGCCCCACTGAACCAACTAAGAAGGGTTCATAGGGGCTCAAAGAGACTGAAACAGCAAACCATGGAACCTGTGGGGGTCTAACCTAGGCCCTCTGTATTTAGGTTATATTTGTGCAGCTTGTTGTTCTTGTGGGAGTTAGGGCTGATTCTTTTGCTTGTTCTTGGGACTCTTTTCCTTCTACTAAGTTGCCTCATCCAGCTTTGATATAAGGGACTCTTCCTGGTCTATTGTAACTCATTATGCTGTGCTGGGTTGATAACCCTGAGAGACTGAGAGACATTGAGAAGGAGTAGATTTAATGGAGAAAGGAGGTATCTGTAGGAGTGGGAGGTTCTGGGAGTGGAGAAACTGAGATAGGCATGTATTGTATGAAAGAAGAATAAATAAAAAACAAAAAGAATTATCGACCAAAGAAAGCTTGAGCTGATGGTTTCCCACCTCCCTTGCTCCTTCTTTCCTTTTTTCTCATTTATAGAGAATATCATACATGCTCACTGAATTTACCTCTCTCCCTCTCTCTCCTTTCAACTTCTGATATATTCCTCCCTCCCAAATTAAGAATCTCTTTTTAAATTATTATTATTATTACAAGTATATGCAAGTGTATGTATATGTTTATGTCGAGAGACATAAATATGGCTCTAACCCTCACAAAACAAGCTTCCTTTTGAATTAGATGGAGATTCTAAGAGGTATACAATTTGTGAGTATGCGAAGACTAAATTGCTATGGGGTTCTCAATCACGACTGATACATCTTACAACACAACCTCTATAAGTTTCAGAAGACGTTGAGGAAGAGGTATTGAAAAGATTTTTAAAAGCCAATGGACTAGTGCATATGCTACTAGATACCATCCCTTACATACTATAGAGAAGACACAGCATGAAATCTCAACAATATGGTTGTCTGAAAAGACTGACTTGATGGCAACCTCAGTTGTCATGCCAGTGTTGCTGGGGGAAACTCCATGTGGTTCTGACCCCTAAACGAAGGAAGAGCTGTAGTTGGTCAGTGGCTGATGAAAGACTCCACAAGGAATGCGATTTATGTATCCTGGATGCTCTTCAGAGTGGTTATTTTTGGGTTCCTAAACTTTTATAGGCAAAATTATATAAAAAGATCTACTGCAATTATCCTTTGATCTAGCAGGAAAGAGTATGATAATAAGATACATTTTCTTAATGCTCAAGCTTCTAGAAGGATGGAAGGATAATGGCCAGATTTTGTCTCCCTGTATTGTTCAGCAGAAAACAGGTCTGCTTTCTTTACACATAACAAAGGCAAATGGAACTTCATTTGGTGGAAGGATTTTTGTAAATAAGAAGGCCTTTTCATTTTCTAATTGAAGAGAAGTTACTTTATATAGATTTATTAATTTCACTTGGACTTTTTTAAAAATTTTATTTATTTTATTTAAAAATGTCATTTTTATGCATGTATGCCCCTACTCCCCCTCCCTTCCCTCATAGCAAGCCCTCCCAGTCAGCGTTCAGCTTCCCCCTCCCCATCTACCCATCCCCTCCACCTAGAAGCTGTCATTTAACTATAAATTTGTGTTGTCTGGCAATTATATAAAACATTTAATACTTCCCATTTCAAATCTATAAACCAAGGTATGATCAGAAAATCATGATTTGATTCAAATCCTTTTATTAGATAAATTTTAAAACATTTAATATCTGTATGATCATGGGCATGCATAAATGTGTATATTTCACATTTAAATCAGTATAGTTCTCAAAGTTTTAGCTAAAGCAATAAGAGAACAAAAGGAGAATAAGATACAAATTGGAAAGGAAGAAGTCAAACTATATTTTCAAATGATATGATAGTATACATAAGTGACACCCAAAATATACCAGGAAACTCCTATGGTTGATAAACACCTTCAGCAATGTAGCAGGGTACAAAATTAACTCAAAAAATCAATAGCCCTCCTATACACTAAAGATAAAAGGGCTAAAAAAGAAATAAGGGAAATATCACCCTTTATAATAGCTCCAAATAGCATTAAATATCTTTGGGAAATTCTAACCAAAGCAGTAGCAGACCTGTTTGACATAACTTTAAATCACTGAAGAAAGAAATTAAAGATATCAGAAAATGAAAAGATCTCCACACTGCTGGATAGGTAGGATCAACATAGTAAAAATGGCAATTTTATTAAAAGCCATCTACATGTCCAATGAAATCTCCCTCAAAATCCCAACACAATTTTTTACAGACCTTGAAAGAACAATACTCAACTTCATATGGAATAACAGGAAACCCAGGGTTGCCAAAACAATCCTGTTCGATAAAAGAACTTCAGGAGGAATCATCATCCCTGACTTCAAGCTATACTATAGAGCTACAATAATAAAAACAGCCTGGTACTGGCATAAAAACAGAGTTGTGGGTCAATGGAATTGAGTAAAAGATTTCAACATTAACCCACACACCTATGAACACTTGATTTTTGACAAAGAGGCCAAAAGTATTCAATGGAAAAAAGATAGTATCTTAGCAAACAGTGTTGGCATAACTAGATGGTAAGTATGTAGAAGAATGAAAATAGATCCAAACCTATCATCCTGCACAAAACTCAAATCCAAGTAGATCAACAATCTCAACATAAACTCAGCTACACTTAACTTGATAGAAAAGAAAATAGGAAATACCCTCCAATGCATTGGCACAGATGACCACTTCCTAAAATGTAACACCAGTAGCACAGACACTAAGAACAACAATCAATAAGTGGGACCTCCTGAAACTGAGAAGCTTCTGTAAGGCAAAAGACACAGTCAATAAAACAAAACAACAGCCTACAGAATGGGAAAAGATCTTCACCAACCCTACATCTGACAGAGTACTGATCTCTAAAATATATAAAGAACACCATAAACTAGAGCCCAAAAAACTAAATAACCCAATTAAAAATGGGGTTCTGAGCTATAAAGGGAACTCTCAACAGAAGAATTACAAATGACTGAAAGGCACTTAAAAATTGCTCAACATCTTTAGCCATCAGAGAAATGCAAATCAAAACAACTTTGAGATTCCACCTTATACCTGTCAGAATGGCTAAGATCAAAAACACAGATGGCAACCTATGCTGGAGAGGATGAGGAACAGGGGGAAAACTTCTCCATTGTTGGTGAGAGTGTAAACTTGTACAGCCACTCTGGAATGCAGTATGACACTTCCTCAGAAAACTGGGAATCAATCTCCACAAGGATCCAGCAATATCACTTTTGACTTTTGGGCATATATCCAAAGGATACACATTTGTACCCCAAAGGCACTATCTCAACTATGTTCATAGCAGAATTATTGGTAATAGCAAGAACCTGGAAACAACCTAGATTCCCCTCAACTGAAGAATGGATTAAAAAAAAAAAGACATCCAAAAATTTGTCTTCAAATGGATGGATTTGGAAAATCTCCTCCTGAGTGAGTTATCACTAGCCCAGAAAGATAGACATGGGATGTACTCACTCATAAGTGGATTTCAGACAAAAATCAAAGAATACCCAAATTGCAAACTACAACTCCTAAACAGCTTGAGATGAGAAGGAACTTAAGAGAGACTCCCAGGCATTCCCCTAAGAAGAGAAAAATAGAGATCTCCTTAGCAAATTGGAATCATAATGGGTTGCAACCAAGAAGAGGTGGAAACAAATCATAAGAGAAGGAGATGGTTGAGTGAGAGGAGCAACAAAGAGGGAGAAAAAGAGATGGATATCGTGATAGAGGAAGCCAGTGTGGGGTTGGAAAGAGACCGGGTGCTAGGGAAACCTCCAAGAACTCACAGGATGTCCCTGGCTAGGTCTCCAACCAATAGTGGAGGAGATGCCTAAACAGCACTTACCCTGTAATCAAATGAATAACCAACCTATATGTCAATCACAGAACCTACATCCAACAATGAATAGAGGTGGAAGTAGAGATCCATGTCTCAGCACTGGGCTAGGCTCCTCCTCCAACTGAGAGCAGAGAAGGAGAGTCTGTATGAGCAAGGGAATAGGGATTATGAGGAGGAATCCCACAGAGATGGTTGGCTGGAGCTCTGGGGAGCTCACTGAATCAAGAACAGCCACTGGGGAACCATCTGGAAAAGGAGCTAGGCCATTCAAGGGTAGGCAACTGTAGCTTGGGCAGTATGTAGAGCCTTGAGTGCTGGAATCAGACTGTTCCTGTGCATGAGCTGGCACCTTGGAACCCCTTCCCTTCAGAGGAGCACCTAGCCCAGTCTTGATTTTGGTTTGAGGAAATCGGACTTGCTTGGAGTATATGTGCCACAATGAGCTGACACACCTTGAGATTTCTTGCCCTTTTGGGGATAGGATGGGGCGATGGGGATGGGGGAAGCTGACAGCTGACTGGGAGGAATCGGGAGGAAGGATGGGAGGGGAGCAAGGGGTACATGGATAAAAAACATTTTTAATAAAACAAATAATAGGATGATTATACAAAAAAGAAAGTAAATTAAGTATAATCTTTTGAATTCACCAAAATAGGATAAATAATAAAATATTTTCTTTGAATTTGTTAATTATTAATAGACTGGACATTACCCATGTACTTATTATTTCTATATATAAAATTAAATTTTAAAAAGGGCTTACCAGGAAACAAAGTTCCTCCAGGTGGGCAAGATAACCCTGGGCAACAACTTTTAAGAAAGTACAATATTGGTGTTCTTAAAAAACATAGATTTGTAGTACCAGGTATGAATTTCATCCTAATGAGTGGGCCTTTAGTTCGTTGTCAAAAGATGAAAGTGCCCCAGTTGCACCATTGTGGATATCTTGCCTGGCCGGTTGTGGTTCTGTTTTGTAGGCTTTGCATTTGAGTAGGACTTGTGATTCTCTCTCCCTCAGTAGCTTCATAGCATCTTCTGATACTCCAAGACAGTTTTAACTCTATTCCTCAATGCTCTGGTATATTTTTTTCATATTTATAAGAACATGATATTAGACACAGACTGTAGTCACACAAGGCATACATCATTGAGAAAGAGGAAGAGAAAAAAGTTAATTTTCTTTTTCTAGAGGATGAAAAAACACTGATTGGTCTTTGTAGGCGAAGTTTTACTTAGAAGGCACCAGTCCAAGATTGATATTTATTAAAATATAAACCAACACTCACGGTACAGGTAACAGCTTATCGTGGAGCCTGACCAGGGACTGGAGTCTGGAACAGTGGATGATGGATTCCAAACCAGTCTCTCCGGCAACCAGGAACCAGGCAAACATCACGCACAGTTGCTGACTTTGCTAAACATGACAATTATGGAAAGTCTAGCAAACACAAGCTAGCCACAAAAGAAAGAAAACACATCAGCACTAGAAACAAAACTCATCAGGACTATTTATGTAGTTACATATCTCCCTTTCTGTAGCAATTTTCTTACTTGAAATTGTGACAAATCTAATTCCCAAATTAGGCTATCAAGACAGAAAAGGCAGGGATCACATTCGGGAAGTGAAATCGGGGAATTTTCTGAAACTTGGGACTGCCTCTCTCCTCTTTCTCAAGGGCTTGTTAATTCATGCCTAAGTTTTCCACAGTCTAAGTGAATGGCAACAGTTCAAGAGAGGGCGCCCACTGAAGGGCTGGGGACAAGATGAGCCCTTAGTTAATAGTCATTAGCTAATACAGGTTTAAGGTTTTTCCTTCCGCTTGTGTAATCAGTGCTACACAGCTAAACCACTTGGTCGTTTATCTCCCTTTCCACCTGTGTTTCCAAGGCAGCGGACACTGCAGCTTTTTTAAAATCTTCTTAAAACAGAAGTTAGTTGCCAAGGAAGAAAGACTTCACTTTTCATTGCAAGTGATCTTCTCCAGCTGTGAAACTGATTGAGGCTCTTAAGACTCTTGAAAATGCTACTCAGAGTATCCTGATTACTTTCATGAAAAGAAGGGAAGGGATGCTGATTCTTAGCAAAATAATTCCTTCTCTGAATTTTCTTCTGGACTTTTCGAGGGAAGGAAAAGGAGGGGGTAATAGCTAAGAAGCATATTTATAAGATACAGAAAATATTGTTTCTTAGTTTGTGAGTGTTCTTATTTCTTCTGCAGTAGAGCAGAGGCTTCAGAAGGCACATGGAAAACAGCAAGGAGACATGCAGGCTTAGAACAGGGTAGATGACTCATTGGCTAGGTAAGGAGAAATGAGGGAAAGGTTCTATAAGAGAAGACCGTGTTGAATTGTGAAAAACTTGAAGGATTGAGAGTCATCCTTAAGAAGCTTATAGTGGAGAAGATAAAGGGAATTCGTGTTTATGGCATTTTATTGTTCTTTAGGAACATATGACTCACTTCTTTAGTTACATGAAAAAAAGTACTCATCTGAATTACTTTGTTTCAAAATCTAATTAAAAAACAGAAATCATCATATTTCAACAGAGGGACTTTCACACCAGGAAAATGTTACATGGGTGATGGAAAAGGGGAAGATCCCAACAGGGGACAAAAGGCACCATAAAAAAGAACAAATACAGGAAGTGGTTAGCTCTCAGTTAGAGAGGAATTGAGAGGTGGCTGTCTAATGTTCCACCCACACACATTAGCCAGGGCCATCTGGCAACATGGAGCCCTGCTATGCTATTAACAGGTGCTCATGACACTGAAGGAGGGACTGGCAGGAAGCTGTAGGCCCAGGAGCAATTCACCCACCTGGTGAATGCTTCTTGAAGCAAAATTTTGTGGTGAGAAACACTGTGGCTTCTCTTCTACTTCAGTTTAGCTAGACCAACAGGAAGCCATATTCACTGACAAATATAGTTCTGTGAAATTCAACACTCCATTGAGAGGGTAGGCAAACACATCCACAAACAGAGCAGCATGTAAGTTGCCAATATTAATTCTTTGAATTTTATCTATTTGAAGAATGAACCCAGGAGGTCAGTTTGCCTTTATGAGGATTATACATGTTCTAATTACCATGGAGAATGTCAAAATAACTTTCTAAATATCATGCAGTGAAAAAGGCATATTGTTTAACTAATTGCCACAATCTCAGAGATTGTCCATGTGTTTTGTAGACAGCAGCTGAGAGAGCTTGTACCTGGGTTCTTTCGCTCTTTTCTCCTCTTCCAGGTCTTCAGCTTGTTTCTTGAACTTCTCTATTAGCTGAAACTACTGTACAGTCTTGTACAGCCGGTCAACTTTCATCACAAGGTCATGTTATCACCCTACCACATCTAGCTTTATCATCTACCACACACTGAAATACCTTTGATCTGTGTTTATAAATTTTGCTTATAGAATGTCTGCCTGGAAACATGATTGTCATCTAAACATTTTGGTAATTTTGTTACACTTTCTTTTTCTATGTGGATTGATTTAAGGTGGAGCTGACAAATTTAAACTTTTTTTTCTGGTATTATACTTACTGGTAATGTCAGTTATTTGGAGTTCACATGACTACCTGCATTATTGCTTGGCACTGTAACTAGGCTTAAGTAAGTTCACTGCTCTGGGCTTTGCCTTTCTCATTTGTAAATGTAACCATAAAATCAAACCTACTCTATAGAAATTGAGTTATGAATATCAACTGAATTGATGTACATGTGGACACAAGTATTTTTCAGTGTATGTATGCCTATGCGTTTATATGTATGTTTCAATTCTCAAATTTTTTATATACACTCAATGTCGACATAAATCCATTTTAGGATATAAAACTGTCACATAGTTAGCACTCTATAAACATCATCTGTCACTCTTTTTACTTTATCCAGTGAGGATAAATACTGCTTCAAGATCCTGTCAGAAAATGTCACATGTTTTAACTATGGTTAGATGGATAACTTGAAAATTGCAAGCAGATAACTATCTAGTTTTTAGAAAACATAATTCATTGCATACAATACACTTATAAATTAAACATATAATCTGAAAAATAATAAAAGCAAATTTTAAAACTTGACAGTCTTTCAGTTGTAACAATTGATTTCACTTTCCCATGGATTTACTTGTGATTAAATCACAAGATCTTTCTTCTTTCTGTAGTTTTTATGTGGTTTAAAGATTTAAATTTGCTGTGGAAACAGACTTTCAGTTGACCAACTATTAGCTAATTTCTGATAATAGAAAAGGAAACATATTGCCCCAAGGCTGCTGTTTTCATTTCCTCATGCAAAGAAGAAGCACAGTGGAGAAGAAAGGCAGAACTAGCACACTCAACCTTTGCTACGATGGGGAACTGGGCTGTGAATGAGGGGCTCTCCATCTTTGTCGTTGTAAGTACCAACAACAGATAAATTATAAACTCTCTAACATGTTGGAGTTATCTTGGGAGATAAAATAGAGCAATGGCTTTTCTTATTATTGCTTGCATAAGAAATTTACTTACTCTGTGAACAAATATCTATTTGTAAGTAAATTGAGTTAGTTCTCTCATCCAAACTTCTTAATTAAAATATGTATCAATGGCTCTTATTTCACCTAATTTATTCCTCAGTTACTCAGACTGTGAAATTAGCAAGCATTTAACAGAGAGAATAGAAGATATTTCATACTAAAGATCTCTAATGCTAAAATATCTTTTCTTAATTACTCTGATGTAATTTCTCCACTTTTTATATTACCTACTTAAAATGGTCACTTAAAACCTTACTGTTTTTAAAATAATATTTATGCTTATAGACTTCTTGGGTGGGAAAGGGATATTTATTTCAGTAATAAAACCAAAGTTCTCAATTTTCTTTTTAATGCAAGCATTTTCCCATGAGGTCTGAATTGTAATTACTTGTGAATTTTACAACAAATCAAGATGAATGAATTGAAATAAATTATTTAGACTCATACACATGTAGTTTGTATATTATAGGAATTTATGTACATACAAAGTATGTATATAATGTGTAATTAATCTATCTTGAGAAACAAGTTTGGAAATAACACTGTAGCAAATTTACGGTTTACACATTGATTTCTGTTCTAACACTATTATGAATTGAATTGGAAGAAATTTAATATCTAAATACCCTTGCCAAGCAGCTAGTGAGGCATGATATCAAAAATCGCTTATGATTGGACATTTTGTAAAATTTACCATGTAATGCATGGAGTCTTTGAGTTCTGGACATAAAAAAAAACAGTAGCATGAAGAAAATTAAAAGTAAAAACATGGCTTAGAAATCTAGAGTTAGGGAGAATGGCTGGGTAAGAAGTGAAGTTTCTGTCACACCTTCTTTGTAAAGAGAAACTGCTATGAAGTATCCATGGGTATTTAATAGCTAATGCTAGCAATAGCTAATAATTTAATGTTGAAAGAAAATCACTGTGCAACTGAAAGTAGAAGACTGGGCAATATCATCCCTTGATAAGGTGGTTTTGACATCAAATGAGAACTTAAAATCTAGAACATTTATTTTATTTTTAAATTCTACTACCTATTGACCTCCTTGCTTATGCTCAATATCCCCTCCTTTAAAAGTTAAGGAAAACTTACCAAATAGAATGGTAAGCGATATGTACTGCAAGCAGGTGGCTGTTATCTGTGAGAGTAGAGCTCAATTTCCTACAGGTCAAGAGTCAACCACAGTATCTTGTTTCCATCTGTTCTCACTTATCAATCACTGATATTTGTCTATCTGAGCTTAGAGGTAACAGAAAAGAGATGAGACAGACTGATGTTAGTTTAATATGTTGACTGAGTAATGAAGCAATCATGCAAAACAGTGAAAGAAGATAAAGTCAGTTACTGAAAAGTGAAATGATACCGGAGTAGAAAAGAGCTGCCCTTACCTTGATTGTGCTCAGCTCTGTAATCACCTTTGTCAAAGTCTGAACTCAGGGGAAGTCCTGTACTTCACTTGAATACAGTATCACATGGAATCTACCTATTTAGATTCATAAACCTCATCTGACTTTTTCTGTTTGTGCAGCTGGTATGGTTGGGGTTGAACGTCTTCCTCTTTGTCAACTACTACAAAGTTTATGATGATGGACCTAAGTACCATTATACGCGAAAACTCCTTGGGGTGAGTGAATTTCTACATCGTGCAATATTGGCCAGTTCACACTTCTAGGTAGATGTGCTCATATTCACTCCTTCATTATAAGATTTAAAATAAATATTGTAACCAACCAAGACCACATCACCAGCTTTATCCCCCAACTGCAAATTCTTTGGCAAGAGTCCCTTAAGGCCTGCTAGTGAAACAAACTGAAGCATGGTAGAGGGTCCTAGCTGCATTCTTCTCTACCAATATATGCCAAGTTTAACACAGGAATCTCTAGTATAGAAAGCCTACTGGGAGCCACTCATGCAGTGGTGACATTGTTGTGACAATGAAAATTTTATATATATTTTTAAAGTTATATGAGTCATATCATTTAAATTTTTGGCATGGAAAATCCATCCTCCTAATGACACATGAAATGATCTTGAGAAAATCTACCTCAAACTGTATCTGGAGACTTACAGGAATGTGTTCTTTTACTACATCATTTCAGTAGGCCAGCAGAGCGGAGGTCCTTGAATTTCTTTGAATCTTTAAGTAAGCTGTCTTCTTGAACTGCCAGGTCTCTACATCACAAATTGTTAGAACTATAGCTATTCCCAGAGCACATCATTTGGTATATGATGCTGAAAATATTAATTACTTACATTAACAATGTTATAATCACATGTATAAGTATTATCAAACAATAATATCACACTATCATTCTTGTCTCTAATATATTCATGTTGATAGTTCTCCCTGAAATAAGCAATTTCTTTAGATATTTCTAAACCAGTTTTGCCAAAGTATTACACCATACCCACTTAAATTACAGTTAAGGTATAAATGCTAAGGGGACTTCACTTAAAATCAAAGATCTGTTTTGATACTGACAACATGTTACTGGTATGCACGCTCAAAGATCTAAGAGGAAGTAAACTGATGCATGTGACCTACTTTAAAATATATCAAATATATAAGGGGGCTCAAAGAACAGGAGTTCTTGCTACACAACATGATTACAAGAGCTCAGTTCCTCAGCTCCCATGTAAAAAGCCAAATGTGGCCACACACACCTATAATCCATTAGTGGAGGAAAGAAGGGAGTAGCATAGGCAATAGGATCCCTAGAGCTTGCTGAACACCAGATTAGCCAGACTAGAAGAAATACAGGGAGATCCTGGTTCAAGCTGAGACCTTGTCTCAAGGGAGTACAGCAGAGAACAAGAGAAATACAGGAGGACATCTGATATTCTCCTCTGACGGAGAAAGGGATAGAAAATAGATATCTGATAAAAAGACTGACACTAAAAATTTAAAGGCTTAGTGTGGTGGATGGATAAGCAAAATTCAAAATACATTCATTTCCATTTCTCTTCAGGTTTGAAATTTTAACATGTTCAGTTACAGTAAAAAGGCAGTTTCAGGTTAAATTAAATGATATCAGTATACCCTAAGAAAAAAATCATCTACTGTGAAGAAAACTTCTTTCTTGAAGGAGCTTTTTGGGGTTCTAGGATGGGACTCCAAGGAAAAGGAGTATGAGTATTCTGCTCATTAAAGTCCCTTACTCCCTATCCTCTCTCTTCTAGTCAGCACTGGCTCTGGCCAGGGCACCTGCAGCCTGCCTGAATTTCAACTGCATGCTGATCCTGCTGCCAGTGTGTCGAAATCTGCTCTCCTTCCTCAGGGGTTCCAGTGCGGTAAGCAACCATTCTGCTGAGTACCTCAAATTTTCAATCCATCATGCCAAATGCTCTTTCTAAGGAATAGTGAAGTAATGTTTTATGAAGCTTATCTTATGTAGAATATTCATGGGCTACACTGTGTCCTATGCTGCAATATACATCATATATTTATATTTGAGGGTAGAGTTCCTTGGAGCAATCATTTAATTTGGAAATTTTAAGAAGCAGCTAAGCAAACTATTTATCAATTATAGGAATGAAGTAAACATACATGTGTGTTAAGAGTATATGAGCCAGACAGGTGATATTTAAAAACTAACTGTCCAAAAATGTTTTTAAAATTTTATCAAAGAAAACACACTTTTTTTTTTTTTTTTTTTGCTATTCCTGACTACACTGAAAGAATTCCTGAGAAATTTCAGGGGTTAGTGCCCTCCTGAGGCCTGGAGTTTAGTCTTGCAAAATTGGTGTGCTCCAGATTTGGTGAGAGATTTTTGCCTCAAAAATAAGGCGGAAAGTAAATGGAGACACTTGATATCACTCTCTAGCTACCATACAATCACGTCTACCCCAGTCTCCTAAAATCTTAGAATATTTAACTTAAAATAAAATTTGAAGGAAAACGCCAAGCAAACTCTGTTTATGAGAGTACAGTAATTATAATGGTTAAGTGTCTAAATAGTGGCTCTCAATCTCCCTAACACTGGGACCCTTTAATACAGTCCTTCATGTTGTAGGGACCACAACCATAAAATTATTTTCATTGATACTTTATAACTGCAATTATGCTACTGTTTTAAATCAAAATGTAAACATACATGTTTTTCCACACCCGGACAGTTTGAGAACTACTGCTCTAAGCTGAGACTGGGAAAGGAAGCAGGGATTTTGCTGGGAAATTAGAAGCTGAAATGTCTAGCTAAAGAATTAACACTTCATCCAGCAATGATTGATTGAATATGTAAACTAGATTGTGAATTATGAATACAATTTGTGTCCCATTTTCCAGTCATATAAAATACATATAGTCTAAAGAAGAGATTTTATTTAAAAACACAATTTTCTGAAATGGGATGAACAGACAGTAAACGTTAATACTACCTACATCTTTACAAAACACCATTTCATCTTATACATACTCCCTAAATTCCACTCTCAGGGGTCTAGCTTTACATGAAGAGTTGGGGAAAGAGGCAGCATTAACCTAACATGCGGGATCCCCCACCCCGAGTCCTGTCTGCAAATCCATATGTAGTTGAGCAATATGTGAGAGTTATTTTCCTTAGTCCCCAAACAACAGATCAAATGGACAGAAATAAAAGAGGTGTGTTGGCAAATCCTTTGAGGTTCTCTGGAAAACACTGCGACGAAGCTCCTCTATCTAAGTCATTAATTTGATGTGTCACAGTTTCGTCTTGCAAGCTGAGCGAAAGCAGAGAGAAACCTAACAATAGCACCTAGTGTTACATATCAACCATGAGGCTTTCTAAATAATTTTCTGGATAGAAGACTCCACAGAGATGAAATCTCCCAGGATTGAAAGGCTACCTACCTGTCTTTTAAATAGTATAGGAACCAGATGAAGACTTCCTAGATGAAACCATTGCCCAGTAACTTTTTGTTTTGATGGTGACCTGATTTGGGTGCTTAAAAAAGTTCTCCTTGTCCCCATTTGAATATTTTGTACTTAGAGGAAGTAAAGCCTGAGAAACAGGCAATGTTTTCACCAAGGTGGTCAGTTAAGAAATCTTTGTTACTCCACAACCCGAAGTTGCATTGTCTTGAGTGCCCATGTCCCATGAGCAGCTGCACAAGTAAAATGTTAGCTTTGGGTCATCTTGTGGCTCACTGGTGAATACCTTAATGAGAATCTTTAATAGCAGTGAGTGATAAATTAGATAAAAGCCCAACTCTGTAACCAGATAGATAGACCTTCATACAAAAGAACAATTTCCCACACATTTATTTATTTATTTAAATTAACATACAAAGTAATAGTTCTCTTTAGGGCATTTCATACATACTTGATTATGGTTTGTCATCCTCTCCACTACCTCCTCTCCCCATCCCTCTGCCATTCATTCCCTTTTATACACTTCCTTCTCTGGAGCTGTTCTTCATGTTTCCATACCACCTATTCTGTTATCCTTCTCTCTTCCCCTCCCTCAAAAGCATGCCACAGGTTTGGCATGCCCTTCATTCTGAGATTGGCAATCTGCAATGTGAATGCTGAAAAATGAAACCAGTTTTCTGATTGGGATTTAAATGAGTGGGTTTGCTATGACTAAAGTTGGAGATTACAAAAGCCACAGCTCACTGCCTCGTCAATGAAGTGAGATGGGAATATGATTATATAGGAGTATTGGGATTTAAAGCTAGATAATTGTGCTCCTAAAAGCTATTTGCTTGTCCCTGTGGCTCTGTTTATTATGTATTTAAACCTACTAAATAACCTACTCTAGAAATGATAAGGATATAACAACTTCAAGAACTTGTTAATGGAACACTGTGCTAACTAAATAGACACAGAATTTCTATCTCGTCTTAGAGATTGAATTATTCAGACTTGGATTTTTAATCCTTCTGGTCACCTCTGGCTGTTTATCATTACCTCCCTTCGGGGGAAAAAGGGGGGTGGGTAAAGGATATGGGAAAAGGATAGGCCTAAGTGTACAAAAGACCTTAGTGAACTTTTACTAACCTCACTTTAATGTGTAGCAACAAATTTCTAGCTTGTGGCCATCCTAATCTCCAGATCATAATGAAACAGGAAGGTTAAAAGGTAATCTTTTTTGTCCTCAGAATCAGAGGGCCTCATCACGGCTGGGCCTCAACCCTGATGGCCTTCTAGAGGGAGTCCTTTGTGCTTTCCGTCTCAGTAATTACTTAGCTGGGAAGCAGGTTAAATAATGAAAATTTAAAGATAAACATGTCCTTCTAGGAAGGGCTGTAGCTTAGTGGTGAAGAGCATGCCACATGGGAAAGACCTCAAATTCCATTTCCAGTGCTGAAGAAAAAGAAGAAAAATAATTTAATATACTTTTAATAAAAATACACTGGTTTATTAAATTTGTCAATTATTGGGTTGTCACCCTAATAGGGTTATTTCCATATATTAATAACTGGAGGCACAGAGTGGACAAGGGCACATGGCCACAAACTTAAGGAACTTAGAGTTTTGTAGAAGAGACATAGAATAAACATGTGGTTTCAAAATTATAAGGAGTGCCATAAACTATATTTTATATATTTATCACATATTTCTACTGCCACCATGTACAGACATTACTGACAGATTCTTGGCTCAGTTCTCTAAGGAGATGTGAGTATTCCTAAAATGTTTATAATATGCAATGCAAATTCAATCAGACCAAGTATACATAAAATAGAGCTACAAAAGCTCACAATATACCCTACTAAATATGTACTTCATTTTATTTCCACTTTTCAGTATTTTGAAATTCAGTTTCAATAAAGCATAGAAATTTGCCAGGATGTCCCAACAATTGCCATTGCACTACAGTGATAGTTGGTTGAAATTGGGCAAGGCTCTTTGTAACAGTAACAGAGAAGCTTCCTTTTAGAAGTCAGTGGACAAAGGCAAAGAGGTAGTTCCCTGAGGAAGCAGAGGCATGATGACAGCTTGGCTATTTGGGAGATGGCTGGTAATACTTCAGAAGTAAGCCAAAGCACAGAAATGCTATCTGTAAGGTAAGGAGGAACAGCAAGGGCCCAGGCAATCAAAGACAGTAAAATCCTTCCTTCAAACTTTACCAACTTTTTATCCTGTCTCATTTTCAGGAAGTGGTTAGGAGATCATTTTCTTGAAAGTTCAGCATCAGCATGACTTGTGGCTTTTCTTTAGGGTTGTTTACCATTCCTGACCACACTGAAGACAGTGGTTAGGGAAAATGAAGGATTTCTGCTGACCTGTTCAGGCCTGTTCCATTGACTCAATAGTTTTTTGGTTCCCCTAAAATAGTCTTTGCATTAACTAGATGTCACTATATAATGGTTGTCTCTGAATGGGCACTGTATTACCTAATAATATCTTTCCATTATTCTGACACTGTATTTATTTTTTTAAGGGTTTGTGCCAAAGGCTGGTTAGGGATATCAACATCTATTATTCCTCAAATTTTACTGATGCTAATGACAGCAATAAAGATGGAACTATGAAGATAACATAGGGATTCCCAACAAAGCCATACTATTTTTCTTTAAATTTGTTATGATGCAGGAGCTAGTGAATTTGTCCTTCAATCCCTCCATCAATAAAACAAAAATTAGCAGTGTCAAATGTAGATAGGCTTAATGATCTCATGTTCAAGGCAACGAAAAGCATTGTCTGTTTGTATGAACAAGTAATTATTAAAGAAAAATTAAAAGAATATAGTATGTTGATCTTTATGCAGAATGCTTGCCCTCTAGCTGGAGAGTCGGACTATATTACATGAAAACTATACTAATTCCCTTCCTGTGATTTTTTATTTGGTTTCAATTTTAAGAGAGGGTTTCTCTGTATAACACCCCTGGCTGTCCTGGCCTTTGCTCTATAGACAAGGCTGGCCTTGAATTCACAAAAGTCTGCCTGCCTTTGCCTCCCAAGTGCTGTGACTAAAGGTCCATTTCACCACCGGCCAGACCATCCTGTGATTCTTAAGAGTCCAATCCAGCCTGCCATTATAGGAAGGATGCTATTAGTTAACTGCTGTGCAAAATTGCTACAAATACAATTGTTTTAAACAACCCTCATTTACAAGCAGAAAGTTGTGTAAAGCAGAGGACCAGCATCCTGTGATTGACTTTTCTACCTCTTAGCATTCTATGAAACTGAGATCTTAAAAAATGTTTGCTGGGCTGAGATAAAATGAATGTATCTTGAAACTGGATTAGAATATTCTTCTCAAAGCCTTTTCTCAGAGATAAAGTATGTTTCTAGAAAGCACGAGGCCCTAGGTTCCATCCTCAGCTCTGTACATCAAAATAAAAAAAAAAAAAAACAACGACTTGAAGAACCCTTTCAGAGCTCTTTCTTAGCAAACTTCTATTTGTTACAGTTGTGAGTCTGTGCTCCTGGTTTCCTTTCTTGCAGTTATGCCATGGCCACCCCATCACCTTCCTGCCATGTGTTTTTCTCTTTCTCCAGTTTGCAACAGTAATTTGAGTTGCAAATTCTTATATTTCAATATGCTGACATTCTCCACTTGAGATTTCCAGACCTATATTTCAAGGGTTTATGTGATGGTGTCAGAAACCCAGAAAAAATATGCCCCATTAAGTCAGTTTTGGACTTTTTATCTACAGCCTCCATTTTGTCATACAGTCTAACAAAATTGTCTGTCCTAATCACAGGCCTCATCCAAAGTCAAGGGAGAAGATCATACAAAGTCATTACAAGACATTCCAAAATTCTGTCAAAACTAAATGAATATGTCAGTTAAGAAACAGGAAGTTGTTTCCAATAAAGCTATATTATATAAATATAAAGAATTCCTTGGTCTGAATAAGCTCACTGTTAAAGCATAGTGATGGCTGGATGACAATATGCCTTTTACTTTTTGTTCTCTTATCCTCAATTTCTATGACCACCTTCCACTAAGGATCCCAAAAGTTAAATTCTGAAGTTAGATTGTTGAGGCACTTAGAATGATACTGATAGCATCCTTGCCTCTGATTTGATGAAAAGGGGAGTCGACTTTTGATAGACAAACAATAGGCTGAAATCCCAGTCAAAGTGAAATTTTATTTTTTTTTATCTACAATAGAGACAAAAATACTTTCTCTGACAGTACATTTAAATTGTGGGACAAAGCAGCTAGAACAAGCAAATGGCCAGATTTTATGACAATAAAATTCTATTTCAACCATCAACAAAGGTTTTTGCTTTCTCTGCTTTGAGCACTGACTTAACTCCAGATTCAAATCCATGCACTCTAACATGTGAGGATAGGCCAAATACACTGGACCCACTTTGTGTTTTGAATGTCAAGATATCATATACATTTCTGCAATATTGATACAAAGAGTTCTCAGATGATCTGGATTTAACTCCGACCTCTGTGACTCATTGACTACAATACATAAGACAGGATATCACCTCCGTCTCCTCAGCTGTCAGGCAATGGTCCTTCTTTAGTAAAAACTGATGAGAGAGTAAGAATTAAATGAGCCAATACACGTAAAAAGGCTTGAAGAAACTCTTTCACAAGTTCTCAGTAACTACTACTTATTATTATTAATTATTATTATTACATGACAATGATCTTTCTTATAATAAATCTGACCTAAACTACTTCCTATAGTGTATATGAGCAATTGGGCTAAAGACCTATTCTTGTTCTAGAATTTTTCATTCATTTTTGTCCCCATTGTACTTCTAAGAATCTAACAATAGGCCTACTCTTTATAAATTTCTAGATCCCCTGTTTATTAAGTAAATGAATCATAACTAGATCTATTTTGTTGTAATTCAAAACTTTATATAATGAAAAGGTTATTTGAAAGAAGGCTTCATGTCACTAGTATGAGAACAGGAAACATTACATAAGCTTGCTGTTTGATTTGGGAGAGATGACTAAGTGTCTGGGACATAACAAACTTTAACTTTAACATTAACAATTTCTACCATTCTTCATTCTCTTTATCCAAAGTGTTGCTCAACAAGAATTAGAAGACAACTGGATCGGAATCTCACTTTCCATAAAATGGTAGCATGGATGATAGCACTTCATACTGGTAAGTTTTAACTTTGAAATGCAAGGTTATTTGAAATACAAATAAATTGTAACAGAGGACCTCTCTTATAGAGGGTCCCTCTATGTAGAGACTCTACAACTCCATTATGTTGTGGTCAGAGGAATGTTGCATGAATTAAGGAAACTCAGAGCCAGATCTCAGGGAAAGGCTGAGATATTAGAGAGAGTAAACACCACAGTCAAATCTCACCCAGCTGTCTTCCAGTTTCCTCAGCCTTGTTCCTCAAGGCTTCTACTGCCTGCTCTGTCTTTCTATGTCTGCCTTAAATACTCTCTTTGCCCAGTTATTTCACATCCAGGTTAAGATTAAAGGCATGGCACCACCACTGCCTGCCTGGGAGCCCAGAACTCTCTCTGTAAACTAAACTGGCCTTAAACTCAGATGTGCTGGGATTAAGGGCGTAGGTCACCACACCCCGGTATTCCCTGTGCTGGGATTAAAGGTGTAAATCACCACTCTTTGACCCTCCTAGATTGGATTGACTGTGAGTAGATCTCTCTGATTTTTCAGACTGGTTTTTATTTAATATGAAACACATCCCCACAGAGGAGTTCAGTTCAAAAGTATTCAAACTCTATTTTCTGATGTTAGGATTCACAACTATAATTTTTTTTTAAAAAAAAGTAAGTTCTTTCTATCTAAGTAAAATAAAAATACGCCATAGAGTCTGCCCTCATATCCTTACCATTTCCTATTATTTTAATGTAAAAATGTTTCTTAGAGAACACACACAACTTTTTATTAATTCTACCAAATTTTTTTGCTAAAAATGTGGACATTTAATTTTTTCCAGTAAACCTACAGAAATATGAGCTATAAATGGAAAATATCCTAAGAAAGCCTTTATCACCTCCCTAGGTGATAACATTCCATTAGAAAGTAGCATACTGTACCGATAAGAATGCAGACACAGATGCCACACAGCTTGGATTTGATTCCTAATTCAGCTGCTTCTAGGTTAGGGGACTTTGAGCAGTATTTTAAAGTAATATATGTCTTAGTCTCTCCATATTTTAGATGAGCTGATATTAAATGTACTTAGATCATTGATTTAATATAAGGACAGAGTAATTGTAAAACATTCATAACAGTGTCAGACCCCTAGGATGCGCTAGGCAAATGATAATGAAATTATGAATGCAATTTCTTTTTAACTTAAGAAATTCATGCTGTTGACCATCAGTTCATACTAATTCAGTTGTGCTTGTCACTGTTCTCTGGAGGGGGGATTTAGCAGAAATCACATGAGTTCTTTTCTCACTTGAGCACAGGTACTTTAGGGAAAAAGAGAGGATGTGAATATATTAAATGTATAATCTTAGAAATTTGTTGGATCTTCAGAACTGTTAGTTCAACACCTTCATTTTACAAATGATGGAACCAATACCAGAAAGGCTATGTGATTTTCCCACAGTCACACAGGCAGAAAGAAGCTGGTCTTAACTGTTTTACTTCACTCTTTATTGGGACCTAGTTGTTATGTACAGCCCTAGACTACATACCTTTGTTTCGCTTGAGAGTCAGAGGCTGTGGCCAGAAACCTAGATTCCAATGCTGTTGTTCAAACCTCCTCTTTGTTTCTCTTCCCTGCTCTCTTTAGCGATCCACACTATTGCACACCTGTTCAATGTGGAGTGGTGTGTGAATGCCAGAGTCAACAACTCTGACCCATATTCAGTAGCACTCTCTGAAATTGGTGACAAAAAAGATGAAGAGTATCTCAATTTTGCTAGAGAAAAAATCAAGGTAAGCCTCCCCTTTTCTGATTCAGATGTTTGAAATGAAAAACTATGATTTGTCCCTTAAGGTCAACAGTGAAATTTGCTAATGGTGTAGAGAGTAAACCTAATGAAAAAATTTCCTACCCTTTCGGTCCCACATGCTCAGACTGCTCAGGTAGTTCCTGGATCCTCAGGCTCTCTTGGAGTAATTTTATATGCAGATCTTGTAGTAAGTCACACTCTTGTCATGACTGTACACACCAATATAATAAAGCAAAGGATGTCTAATGTCCAATCAAACTTGCGTTTACTACCTTATAGGTACCTTCTATCTTAAAGAAGTCCAAGTGATTACCTACAGAAAATGTTATGAAGGACTTGCGAGGCAACTTAGGCTTTCATTAGATAGTTTGAGGAATGGTTTTGTTTGATTCATATATGATCAGTAATTGAAGGGATTACTATCTTACTTATTTTTATGTAAGGCAAAAAAGGAAGGCCAGGGATATCTGTATTAGGTAAAGAATCTGTGTTTTGTATGGAGTCAAACATGATTTCAGAATAGTCTTGTTTTGTTTATTTTTAAAGATTTACTTATTTAATTACTTTTGTAGACATCCATGAACTCTCATGTGTATCCATAGGCTTTCATCCTATGAGTTACTGAAGCTTCTTCCACTCTGAAAGGAGCCCAGGCCATTGTTATGAGCCCAGTGGCTTAGGAAAATAGTTATGGTCCCCACTGAATTTCAAACACATTGTCTGAGCTTAGAGAAACAGCTACAAACGAAAAATGTTATTTTTTTTCAGAATTGTTACATTCAAACTGACATAAGAAAAATTTTAATGGTTCATAAATACTTTTTCTGTGATACCATGGATAATTTTTCTTTCCCTTGTTCATTGTTTGCCCAATGATGTATAAAGATGACAATTTGAACATATTAATTGAACTGACATTGTCATACTCTTTCTCAAGTTCCTTGGGTCACTTTTATTGGACCTTCCCTTACTCCAGAATGTTTTTCTTTTCAATCACTTAAGCCTATCTCCTCTTGTGAGGATTGCCTAGAGGCTACCAATATCTCTGCCCAAGGAGGAACGGGAAGGATCTGCACAGTTACTTCTCTGTGAGAAGTCTGAGGCAAATAACTGATGCAGGCAGGCCTTAGAGTGCAGCTTATTCCCTATAGTCAGCACAAACTCTGGGGTAGAGCTGACTCTAGATTGGTTTGAAATTCTCTCGTCCTTATTCACTGGAATGCTCTGAGATTAGAGCCAAACACAAAAACAAAACAAAATAAACAAAACAGGGGACAGTTTCACAGGCCTCAGCCTGACCCTGTGTGCCTCTGTGTATCACAGCCTGCTCTTACCTACACATTTTTAGCATTTTTATTTTCAGTTTCCTGAAAATAGATATAACGAGAGAACATCTAGAAGGCCAAGTTCAAGCCCTGTGAGATGTATAGTAGTTTCTCCTTCCTTGACTTTCTCTTTTGTTCTGTCCATTCTTTTTCTGTTGAGCAGAGTAGCTGCTCTTGGAACATCTTGTTTCTAGGTTACTTGTCCATGAACTCTCATCTCAGGGTCCACTGGTGGTGAGTTCAATCTCAGATGGCAGGTATCCTCAGACTTCATTGTTCAACTAAGTACTATAACCTTCCAAAAATCAAATACATAAAGAGCATAGGACACTTTGAGGGCATCTTTTACTAGGTCAGTTCTTTGTAGTTGAAATCCATGAAAATCATCTGAATGTAACAGTTCTTATTTATCTATCATTTCTTAACAATGGGAGACTGTTTAAATTTTAGAACCTAAACACCATATCTCTCTGAAAGATATGATGAGGATAGCCAAAGGGACAATAAATGCCTCATATAAATAGCTTGAAAATGGATACTCCTACAGTTATGAGCCTAAGTGCTTCTCTTTTCCAGAACCCTGAAGGGGGCCTGTATGTGGCTGTGACTCGTTTGGCTGGCATCACAGGAATTGTCATCACACTGTGTCTCATATTAATTATCACATCCTCTACCAAAACCATCCGGAGATCTTACTTTGAAGTGTTCTGGTATACACACCATCTCTTTGTGATCTTCTTCATTGGTCTTGCCATTCATGGAGCTGAGTGAGTTTTCTAACTCCATTGCCAAAGACTTTGGGTTCACTTTGTAGATGTATTGTCCAGTGAGAGGCACAGTTACTTCCTGGCTTTCGTGTGGTTATGCTGTCTGCTAAGGTAATGTAATGTGACAGCAGAGATCAGTTACCAAAAAAAAGCAACACTTTTGCTTTCTTGTTGTACCCATCTAATTCATGATGCAGTTATTTCAAATTCAGATAAGCTTGAAACATATACCTAGAGTATAAAATATAATGGCTATGGTTAATTTCAAATCCACTGTGTATGGTTATGTAAATTGTTCACTACAAATTCCTGCTTAAAGAGAAGAAAGGTAGTCTACTTTCTGTTGACCATACCTTATTGAAAGTATTGTTATGTTTTGGGATATCCACCACATTATTTCCTATGAGTAAATCACAAGTAGTTTAGGTAAAGTCCCAAAGTAAAAGAGTTAGTGATTAATCAGTTGAAAAGTTTTTCTATTGTCCATATGATTTTTATTTAAGCAAATAATCATTACTGGCTGCCTACTGGGTATGAGGATCTATCTCAGGTACTGTAGAGGATGCTAGCTAGAAAAATACATGGACATTGCCTTCAAACTGTTGAATATGATAAAAGTAATAACTTCTATCAAGTTCTATTTCAGATGCTAAGAACTTGACATTCAATGTTTGCTTCTTTAACCCCTCTAATGTATAGATATGGAGCCCTAAAGTAAAAATGGTAAAAATACGTGGGCCAGGCCACTCCCAGATGGTATGTAACCTAAACAACAGGTGGTCTAGAGTGGACTGTGGTGAACACTCTTGTAAATATATACGGTGCTTGACTGTATGCCTGGAAAATCTGCTTTAATATTAAGTTTCATTTCTCTACTTTTTCATATCACCTGAACATAAAAGCCAAGGCCAGGGAAGTTCCATGTACATAGAGTTCCAGGAACATAGGGGTGGGGAAAGTCAATATGCAAAACTCAAGTCAAGTAACATAAGTCTGAGAGTGAAAAGAGGAAGAAAGATGAGAAGAAGCAACCATGACCAACTTCTGTGTGCATTCTTAACCTACTACCTGATTTCAATTCCTGATAAAATCTTTCTAGGCACTGAGAAATCTTTAGGAATGAACCCCAGTCTCCCAAAGCAATAGAGTATCTCTAAGTGGAACTTGCTCCCAATCTGGTTATCTCAGAGAGTCCTACAAAAGTGAAAGCATTTCTTTCCCCCTCTCCTTTCCTAATCCCACCACTTCCTGTTTGTATAGTAGCATACATAGCTGCCTTCCTTTGGATCAACCAGGGATTTGTTTGCTTTATTCTAAGTCATAGTTGTTATTCATATTTCTTAAGTAAGTGATTGTTCAAGATCTTATGGCGAGGTAACAACTGAAGTGGAATTAAAATTCTGCTATTCAGACTTTGGGTCTTATTATTTAGAGCACAAGGAGAAAATTCATATTTTTTCCATTATTTATTTCTATTATTTATCCCCATGTGAACTAGAGAATCAACATCTTGCATAATTACTGTTTACTGTTCCTCAGACTTACGTTTTGTGCCTGATGTTTTTCACATGCTGTGTCCATTGATCATTAAGTTCAATCTCTAAGGAGGAAATGCACCTGTTTTACAGATGGAATAACTGATACTCAGAAAGTTATAATTTTACCAAGAATACTGAAGTACGAATGAGTGGAATGGAGATTTGAGGTCAAAGCTATCTGGGTCAAAATCAGAATTATTTTCAACAAATCTTTTGGCTTTGCTATCCTCAAGTAAAACTTGCAAAAATAATACTTGCTTCTCAAGTCTACTCCACAGATTAACTGAGATAATTGGTGAATGGTACTTTTCCTCAAGCTTATCCATAATAAGTGCTCATACAAGGAAAGTCTGTTCACTAAAACCTAGGAATATGAAAGGATTAATGTGCACAATATTTTCCATGCCAGCCAGAGTGACCTAATGAGATGCTGTTTCACAACAGGGTAGATGATAGTTAATGGCCTTGAATCAAACTATTCTCAGAATATACTTTGTTATATGATAAATTTTAGGAATCCCAAATAAAGTTTGAAAATAGACGCCCATGTCTCTTCTATTAATATGTTCTGAAGGCCATGTTATTTGCATTCTTTGAAATAACTTACTTCATTTTATACCTTCCTCTTTCCATCATAACAAACCCAGGATATTTTAATATTTGCTTACTGAATGATTATTGATTTGAAGTAAATAGGCTCTCTAAGCACTTTGGGACCATAGTAGTGGTGCTCATATCTGTGAAGATTGTTAAATCTTCTCAGAAAGATATCATTTTTAGAGCATTTTTTAGATGTAGTCTCACTATGTATATTAGGCTGGCTTGGAATCCTCAAAGTCACACTCTTCCTGCTTTAACATGTAGAGTTCAGAGATTATAGGCATGCATTGTGCCTGGTCTAGAGAAGTTGGGAATCTACAAATGAAGCACTTCTGCTAGCCTCAGGGTCATTGTGCATAGTTGTGTGGGTTGTCCAGAATATGAAAATGCCTGTCTATAAAATGAAATGTAGTCTGCTCTCTGCTGGCAACACTTTGGCTTGTAGGAGTGTCTTCACGGATGGCCCTTTTCAAATCTGCACAAAGGCCCCCAATGTGTTAATAATCAGACTGCTATAACTATTGTTTTTCTGGGTTCTGTTTGTCTATACACAAAAATGATACTTCAAAAGAAGCACATTCTCCTTAAAAATAAAGCACATATTGGTAATCCAAGGCTCACAATCCATAATATTCTGTGCTGATATTCTTTGTACTGCCACACAGAGTTTATTGTTCAAGATCACACATTTTCATTTTTTCCCTAACTTAATTAGAAGGGATGATATTAAATAGTTCAGGGCCCCCTCAAAATATTTTCAATATGTCCACAATTAGTGTTAAGGGTATATAGCTCATCGCTAGAGTGCTTACCAAGCATATATGAGACCCTGGATTCCAAGGGTCTAAAACTCTCACGTAACTTACTGTCTTGCTGTTAATTGATATGGTCTATGTTTTCATTTTTTTCACCAGACGAATTGTACGCGGACAGACTAAAGAGAGTTTGGAAGAGCATAATATAGAAAACTGTACAAACCAGATCTCAAAATGGGGACAAATAAAGGAGTGCCCAGTACCAAAGTTCTCTGGAAACCCTCCTATGGTATGTATTTTTATTGCTTCTTTTATAGTTCTATTACCAGTAGGCTTGAAACTGGTATAAATGTTGTTATAGACACTTTACTATATGAATTAGCTAGAACTTTTTCTTGAAAAACAAACTTTGCATTGATCTGCTATCAGTGTCCTAGGATGAAGTTGGGAAGCAATGCTTTTAAACAAAATTGGGGTTAAGAGCCATCACTACCAACAGCACTACCTCCTCTTCCTCTTTTCTTCTGGGTGTGAAGATCACAATAATAGCAGTTAATGAAGTTTTCAGAGGTTCACCTAAGAATTATATCCTGATCTAAGTTGTATGGCTCAAAAGAATCACTTACAAGGAGAAGTTGGTCTCTTTGGTTACCTGAAAGTCAATATGACATTCTATGTGGCTTTCAGAACTGTTAAGAAAATGGATGAAGTAGCACACAGTGCTATCTTTAGGCATCAGGAGATCCAGTCTATGAGTATGACAAATATTGCACAGCCAGAATCATACAAACACCAGAGGCAGACACTTTGTGATAGAGTAGGGATGAAACAAGGGCAAATGGGGGGGGGGGGGGACGACAAGGTGAAATACTTGCTTTCTCCCATAGAGAGTTCCTCTGAGCTCCATTGTGAGCAGTCTTAAATCTGTGCTCCATAAAACAAGCTCTATAACCATCGTGGGGTCTTCCCTTCCATACTTTGTTAGCTGCTGTGCTAGCCACTGGTATAAAATAAAAGAAAACTTAACATTTGTCTGGGGTTTCTGACTAGTATTATAACTCTTTATTGAACATTGTATAACATAAAGACAAATCTCCTATCATACCCTGTTTTTTCCTACTCTCTTCGCATGTGAATATTCTTTAACTGTGCCCATCACTCTACAATAGCTTAATGCCTTTGAGTATTCTTGTTTATGAATGAAACCAAGCCGACTCAGCAGTGACTTGCCCCTACTATATTCAGCCATCAATAGAAAGTTTAATAAACAAGACTTATTATTAGTTCTTTTATTGGCACAGCTACAGTGAGTTCTACCACCTTTGTAGGCAACAGCCACAAAACTATTTCTAGGTGTCTGAGGATATCAAAGGAAATATCTAAAGCTGATGCCATTCACTGGCACTCTACAGTATCACACAGGAAATAGATAGGAGACTTTGAAGCACTCATCTTATAAAGATGAAGTAGGGCAAAAGAGTACTAGTGATGTGGAGAATCTGAGTACTTTCAATTTTTAAAAATATATTGTCAAAAATAAAGTTTAATAGACTCTTGGAGCTATAGTGTCCTAGGTATGGTTTCCAATGCTGGAATCAAACACAATGACAGAGAACAAGTTGAGGAGGAAGTGGT
The DNA here is from genome assembly GCA_033318265.1 of Phyllotis vaccarum. NCBI lineage: Eukaryota > Metazoa > Chordata > Mammalia > Rodentia > Cricetidae > Phyllotis > Phyllotis vaccarum. The sequence goes on from JARWLC010000013.1 coordinate 127,558,439, forward strand.
TTATTTCAGTTTATAACTCTCAGGAACTTAGGGCAAGAGCCCAAGACAAGAACCTGGAGGCAGGAGCTGATGTAGAGGCCATGGTAGGATGCTGCTTACTGGCTTGCTCCTCCTGGCTTGGTCAGTCTGCTATCTTAAAGAACCCAGAACCACCAGCTCAGGGATGGCACCACCAATCATGGGCTGGGTCCTTCCTCATCTGTCATCAATCAAGAAAATGCCCTACATACTTCCCCGCAGAAAATCTGGATAGAAATATCTTCTCTGTTGAGATTCCTTTTTCCTCTTCCAAGATAACTCTAGCTTGTGCTAAATTGACAATAAAAACAAACAAACAAACAACAAAAATGAACAAACAAACAAAAACCAACCAGGACATATGAGAAACATGCTTTTACTTTCTATTTCAGATTTTTTTCTAGGAAATTAAATTTTAGAAACTTTAATTTTTTTGATACTTCAAATATTAAACTAGGAATCCAACTGGTAGACCTATTAGGCCTAAGTGTTTATATAGAGCCTAAAAATCTATGAAGTAATTTCCATATTCTGACCAGAGTCTTAGTTAGCATCTTCATGTGTGTCCTTTCATCAAAAGCATTGCATTGCTCCTAGAGTTTACCAGAATATTGAAGAAGACAGCTGAAGTCTTGCACAAAATTTGTCATCTTGCAAAAGATTTATTTCAGACTCAATTGCTGGGAGAAAACAATTACAATCTTGCACTGAAAATCTCATGCTGCCAAAATGAGATAGGTTCATTGTGATACTGTTTATATTCTGTTATATACTAGTTAACTTCGGTTGTGACACAGAGAGGAAATCTCATTCTTGTAGGAAGTTCCTCTTTGGAAAGTCTCATTCGACAGATATAGATCATATAATATGTAACCCCAGTGTTGCTGTTTTGCCAGCTTTATAGTTTATCTTAGCTTTTGATACTTTCATACATTCTATCATTCTATTTTATATTTAAAAAGTCTATCTGTAGTAAATACTTAAACAAGTTATAGAGGTTAACCTGGCTTGTAAAATATTTTTTCCTTCTGAATATTTCACTAGCTCTCCACCATTTCTTTAACATAGCTCATATTTGTATTTCATGTGATTGCAGACTTGGAAATGGATAGTGGGTCCCATGTTCCTGTATCTCTGTGAGAGGCTGGTTCGATTTTGGAGATCTCAACAGAAGGTGGTCATCACCAAGGTATTTGCTGATCTGGGATTCTTGGTAGCTAAGTATTACATGGGCAACTCTCCTCACATTCTCTACATTGTTGTTCAAAAATATCTCTTATCTGTGTTTTTTTTCTCTTAAACTGAAAACAGAAATCCATTATTTCAATGAATTTAACTTGATGATATGGATTGGCCTTTAAATAAGGACACTATAAAGTGTTACTTTATATGATACCCCCAAACACACACAGTAAAAATTTAGGTACTAATAGACAACAAGAAGCAAACAAAAGAGGTTGAAAGGTCTTTCTAGTTCTTTCTATCTTTTATAAATAATCACAGTGTATTAGTGCTGTAGCATTCAAGATGTCAAGTGGATTAATATATAAGCTTCATCTTGCACTTGATCTCCAATCTCCAAGTCTATAGTGATTTTTCTCTGTTTTTCTATGTTTTATTTTTTTCTTACCAGAGAGAAAGAGAATTAGATAGACTCAGATACAATTAGATAGACTCTACCAGATAGATAGATAGATAGATAGATAGATAGATAGATAGATAGATAGATAGATAGATAGATGGATGGATGGATGGATGGATGGATGGATGGATGGATGGATGGATGGATGGATGGGTGGATGGATGGGTGGATGGATGAATGGATGAATGGATGGATGGATGAATAGGAAAGTTCCTTGTTGCAGTTTCAGTAAACACCCAACAAGATTGTTTTGTCAAATGAAATTTAATTCTGATAAATTCACTTCAAAAAAGATTTACAAAAAGCTCATTACAGGTTTGTAGTTGGAGGTTTCTGGCCCTGACTTTTGGGCCTAACCTCAAGGTTTAAGACCCACAGACCTGCAGTCCCGCAGTCCCACAGTCCCACAGTGACACACAGATGCTTTCAATAATTTTAGACTGATCGGCCTCAGGCCCAGGCATATCACTTGCTAGCTCTCTACCCTTCATCTAAACCATGACTTTTATCCTGTTCAGCCATGTGGCTCGGTACCTTGTCTTAGAGCAGCATAGTTTTCCTCTGCTTCTTCTGGCTCCTCTCTGGCGTTCTCTCTGTCATTCTGCTCTGTGCTTCCTGTTCTCAGAGTTTTTCTTAGTCTGGTAGCCCCGCCCACACTTCCTGCATGCCTTTGGCCAATCAGCGCTTTTTATTAAACCAGTGGGTGGTACAATTATTTACCATGAAACAACAAAACCCCTATACGGGTTATTTTTTTTTAAAGACACAAAAATTCCTTCTGTCTTCCCTCTCACCTTTTTTAGTTGATACCCAAGGCACTGGGAGCTCTGTACTACAGGAACATGCAACTGCTCTCCTTATGCTATTATTATTGTGTTATTTGTAAAAGTCTAGCAATTAACAAAACAGCCTTCCACAATTTTTCTCTTCATAAATAAGACACGATGAAATCAGAGAATTATTTCTCCTTAATATATTTCTAGGGTAAATTTGTTATCTTGTGAAGGAAATAAATGTTCCCTTTCTTCTCATGCAAATACAGGAAACAGAGGTTATCCAAAAAATTCCAGTGAAATTACTGTCTACTTGTAAATTGTATTTAGTTAAATAAACTCTCTTTGTGCTTATAGTCATAAAATTGCAACATGAAAAAATTTTTACCACACAAAACTACAACAATGCAAACAATTTTCAACATAATTTTCTGTAGTCAAAACGATGCTTTCCAATTTTTTATTTCAAAGCAGAGGAAGCTGTTTGTAGCCCTGTCTTCTGAGATACATTTAAATCCCAAGTTCTGAAAATGTTTTACAATATTTTGGTGGTACGAGGTGTCAAACCCAAGCATCACATATGCTACTCATGTACTTTGCCACTTAGCTGCAGTCTTAATAGTAATTTTTATTAGTAATAATTTCTACATGTCTGCAGCTCACTAATGGACAGAAAAGCCCAGCAGTATCAGTGAGCATTGGAAAACTGTTATTTCTGTCTTCCAGAACTTTCCGTCCTTCAATGTCCTTTGGTTTGTTTGTATCTGTACCTCTGAAATTCTTCTAGGTATTGTAGCCATCTTCAAAAGAATAGTACCTTACCTTTCTGATTCTTTTTTAGTTTGATTTAATTTTCAGTTAATTTATACTTGTACCCATTTATAAGCTACAGTGTCATGCTCCCCTATGTTATAATTGTGTTATCAAGCAAAGTAGTAGCACAGCTTTCAACTCAAACATATGATTTCCCTGTTATGAAAATAGCTAAAGTCTTTGAAAAGCCTTGACATATGCAACATATTATTCAGCACCAGATCACCAGAACCTACTTATCATACCCGGCTGCAACTCAATACCTGGGAACATCCTTGTTTTCTTCCACCCCACTCTCCTTGTCCCTTGGTAACAATTTCTATGAGTTGAGCTCTTTAAGATTCATCATATGAGTGATATTATGCTGCATCTGTGTCTGGATTATTTCACTTATGTCATTCAGATTCTTGTTGCACATGGCAAGATGTCACCCATTTAAAGCTGAATAGCCATCTACTGTGTAAATGCATCACATTATCTCTATCCATTCATTATTTGCACAGTTAGGCTGCTTCCAGACCATAGCTATTGTGCTCAAATAAACTTGGGAGGGAAGATATCCTTTTGACAAGAAAGAAGATTTAGTTTCTGTTTCCCTGATTCTGTTCTGTTTTAGAATTATGAATTCATTTACTAGATGTAGATCATTTTAATAGAACTTCTATGGACAGTTGTGTATATGGAGAATAAATGTACTACCTGACTTTGGGGAGAGATGGATGGCATCCTCCCCATGTGAGGAAAAATGTAGGAACAGTATGTGGGGTTGACCACATTGAAGTGTGGTTCAGGACAAGAATAGACAGCATAGTAAGCTTCATTTGGGGCTGTTGTTATATAGCTGGTCAGTAAGATTTCTATATTCTGTCTAGCTGCCAATGTCCTCTCTCATGGCCAGGGAAGACAGAAAGAATGAACAGGAAACTTACTTTTCCCCCCTAATTTATGTGTACATTCTTTAGCTTCCAAGAGAGAGGAAAAAAAACACGACACACTGATAGTTTCAATCTCCTGCTAAAAACTGTGAAACAGAACTGTTTGCAAAACACTTATTAGGAGTGTGTTTTTTGGGGCTGTATTCATAATGAAAGTTAAAAAGAAAGAAAGAAAGAAAGATGTGGTAGCACATTCCCATGATCCAAGTAATCAGGAATTTGAGGTAGGAGAGCATGAGCTCAAGGGCAACTTGGGCTACATCACGAGTTTCAGGCTACCCTGGGCTACACACAGAAACCATGTCTCAAAACAAATAAGAAAAAAGCATTAAAAATATTACAATAGAATGAGGAAGAGAGAAGGACTGATGTGCCCCACGCTGTGGTTGCAGCTGCAATGTCAGCTATCATAAAGGGAGCATTAGAGGTGCCTCAGACCTAGAAGAGAAGACTAGGACTTTGCATTCATAATTCACCATTAGCCAATGGCTACAAATAAGGATAAAACCTGATGAGAGATGTATCTTTATCTGTGTTGGTCCTTAAATAAGAAACACAAGTAGAGTATCTTAACTAGCCATTTTATCCATGTGAATCCTGAAAATGCAAATGTTTTGGTGACATGTAATTTTCAGGATCATGTTTTATTCTACAGGTTGTCACTCACCCTTTTAAAACTATTGAGCTTCAGATGAAGAAGAAGGGATTCAAGATGGAGGTAGGACAGTACATCTTTGTCAAGTGCCCTAAGGTATCCAAGCTGGAATGGCACCCATTCACCCTGACCTCTGCTCCTGAGGAAGACTTTTTTAGCATCCATATTCGTATTGTGGGAGACTGGACAGAAGGGCTATTCAATGCTTGTGGTTGTGATAAGCAAGAGTTCCAAGATGCCTGGAAACTACCTAAGTGAGTACAGAACACATATTGCAAATGATGCTAAATAGTTGTGATTCTCTGTTTTGTCACATGATCTGAGTGACAAAGCATAGTGATTCAACGAATATAGTCATGCCTGTTTACCATTGCATGTGTATGTTTATGTATATGTTTTAGGTATCTTAGGTGAACTATAAAGCCTTGATATCAAACATTAGTAATAATTTTAATTTTTAAAAAATATGTAAATATATTGACTACTCAAGCTAGGCCTCACCCCCTTTGAGAAGTGGATGGGAGGTGGAGCTGAGGAGAAGAAGGGGAGGGGGAACAGTGGAGGGTATGTAAAAGGAATTTTAATAATAATTAATAAATATACAAAGATAAAAGGAGAGGAGAAATATGTAAAGGTCAAGGACAAGTTATATTAACTTTTTCTGACAAATAAAAATCTTATCAGAGATACTTTCAAGTTTTAAATGACATAATTTTTGAAAGTATTATTTGCTCTGCATTCTTCTCTTCACTTGCCTAACACAGTTCTAAGGACTCAGTAGAAGCTAAAGAGGGTGTTGGGTTTTTTTTTTTTTATAAATTGTTTAGTGAATTAACAAATGGAACATGGTACTATCAATTCAATGCTATGTTATTATGTAAACAAAAAAAATCTTACTTAAATGTGTAATGCAAGTAGGAATTTCAAATTTGTATTTCCCTGTCAGTCACAGAGCCCATGACTATAATCCTAGTACTTGGGAAACAGAAGCAGAAGGATCAGGAGTTCAAGATTCTTCTTGATGACATAGAAATTATGAGGCCAGCCTGTAATACATGAGATTGTTTTTAAAAAACAAAACAAACAAAAAAAAATTAAGAGGTTCCCTATATGGCTCAGTGGATAAGAGAGCTTGCTGTGCAGACCAGATGTCCTGAGTCTAATCCTCATCTACCTGAATCACATGATTAAAGAAGAGAAACTCCTGAAAGTTGTCCTCTGACCTTATGTCCACTTTGGCATATGCACACACATACAAAACAACAACAATAATAAACCAAAAATAAAATATACTTTTGCATAACAAGAGACAGATATGAGCTGAAGAAATGTCTCAGACATTAAGTATATTGGCTATTCTTCTAGAAAACCTGGCTTTGATTCTAAGCACTCATGACTATCTGATGCCTGTTTCAGGGGACCCACCATTCTTTTCTAGCCTTTATGAGCACCAGGTATGCACCTAGTGCACAGACATACATGCAGGCAAGACATCCATACACAAAAATTAAAAAATAAATCTAAAGAGGTGTGTGTGTGTGTGAGTGTGTATGGTGTATGTGTGTTGTGTAGAGACAGAAAGAAGAATGAGAAAATGAAAAAATGCTCATGGTAAGCTACCAAAGGTTTTCAGTTAGATAACCATTCCTATTCTTACTTTCAACACCAATGGTGGCATTAAATGACTCACATGAAAGCCATTTTATAGAGGTTCATAAGCTACCTCACATGCATACATACATATACACATACATATACTACCTCAGCAGACTCAGCATAGTGCACATTTCCAACAACATGTGTTCTACTTCCTGTGTGGATGAAGAAACTCAACTAACCCCTTCCTTTGTCATTCAGGATAGCAGTTGATGGCCCCTTTGGCACAGCCAGTGAAGATGTGTTCAGCTATGAAGTGGTGATGCTAGTCGGGGCAGGGATTGGAGTCACGCCATTTGCTTCCATTCTCAAGTCTGTCTGGTACAAATATTGCAATAATGCCACAAATCTGAAGCTCAAAAAGGTAAGTTCCTCTTATTTTATGGAGGGCCTGGATTAGATAGCAGGCTGAAAAGCAAGGCTTTCGGGGACAGGAGAAGTGAGGGAAAGATTTGAGTGATTGTAGAGAAGTAGTCTCCTTGAGGGATAAATTAATGTGCTTGTATATAAGCAGACCAGCTAGCAAAAGTAATATGCTGCATTTGTGTAGCAGTATTATAAATTCAACAAGTTTTAGAGGCAGCATCTTTTCTATCATCCCGCATTATATAATTGTATTAGATAATATAATGATATGTGTTGATATGATTCTTATTTAATAAAAATCAGTCTGAAAAATCAGAGGAATCTACCCAGTCAATCCAGGAGGATCAGAGAGTGGTAATTTACATCATTAGTCCTACCACAGGGAATATCCAGGAGTGGTGAGCTACACCCTTAATCCCAGAAGATCTGAATTTGAGGCCTGCTTGGTTTACAAAGGGAGTTCCAGGCTCCCAGGCAGGCAGTGGTGGTGCCAAGCCTTTAATCCATATTAGAGACAAAGGAGCTCTTTCTATGTTTCTGTGAGTTCAAAGCTAAGTAGTAGCCCATGCCTTTAATCTTAACCTGGATATCAAACAACTGAGTGAAGAGAGTATTTAAGGCAGGCATAGAAAGACAGAGCAGGCAGAAGAAGCCATGAGGAGCGAGGCTGAGGAAGCTGGAAGACAGCTGGGGGAGATCTGACTGTGGTGTTTAATCTCTTTGGTATCTTACCTTTCCCTGAGATCTGGTTCTGAGTTTCCTTTGTTTGTGCAACAATGATACTGACTATTTTCAGCTCTTCAATACTACTTTCTTTTTTTTTTTAGAAGAATAGGGCAGGGGTCACTGACCTTTTTACTTGCCTATGGATGTCTCTTGGGGATAAATTCCCAGAGGATTGTTACATGCCAATTATTTGATAAAAGATGTCTTTGTAAACCTCTAATTCTTCTAGTAATTGTCAAGGTTGGTTCTGATAAAGACACTGGAGCTAGCTTCACATTTTATTCTTCTACTTTACTTCTTTTCTATGTACAAAGAGATTTTCCCCTAGGAATTTGGGAAGGTCTGGCACTCCAAGGCAGGGAAGATATCCTGTAGTAGCCACTGTTGATTCCTTTAACAATTCTCAGAGCAGATACATAGGATCCCCAGGAATTCTGGGAAAGAAACAGTAGCTGGCAGAGGGAAGCTAGAGAGCCACAAGATGGGGGTTAATGATATATTAGCTAAGCCATCAGTGTTTTACCTTTAAATGGTGTGTGTGTTCGTGTATGTGTGTGTGTGTGTGTGTGTGTGTGTGTGTGTGTGTGTGTGTGTGTGTACCTCATATGTAGAAGTGCCACCATAGGTTAGAGCAAGAGAAACAGGCAGTTGTGAGCCACTTGGCAGAGGTGCTGTATATAGCATTGGAAGAGCAGAAAGCCTGCTTACCCACTGAACCAACGCTCCAGCAGCTCTCCAAAAATCATTTATTTACCAATGTGCCTGCTTGAAAGTCAGAAAAGGTTTATGTAAATTAGCTTGTGAGATATTCACACTGTGGTAATACACACCACCAATCCCAGCACTTGAGGGAAGAAACAAGAAAATCCAAGCTTGGAACCCACCTAGGCTAGATTAAACATCCTGCCTTGAAACACTGACAAACATCACCAGATTGTTGAAAACCTGTTTCCAGGCCTCCTGGGCATCATGGAAAGGTTTAGAACATTAGAAGCCCATTCATTGAAACTGATAAATACTATCCCCTATAAAATCTGATTTGTGGCCCCTCCCTCTTCAGATCTACTTCTACTGGCTATGCAGGGACACACATGCCTTTGAGTGGTTTGCAGACCTGCTGCAGCTGCTGGAGACCCAGATGCAGGAAAGAAACAATGCCGACTTCCTCAGCTACAACATCTACCTTACTGGCTGGGATGAGTCTCAGGTGAGGACAAGAATCCAGTTCTCTGGTCTTTTTCAGTGTGTCTAGAGCTTGCTGGCTTTCTTTTACATATTGCTATGTTCTGTGCACTGCTCCCCCCCGACACCAAGGACAGCTGATGAATTAAAGTGACCTACTTTGTTCACACTCACTCACTATCACCATTGGGACTCGATTCCAAACTAAAAGGTTTGTGTTGATATTAGAACACTGATCCCACCAAGGAGCAGGAATCCCAAAGCAGGTGGACAAAACTCATTAAGTGATAATGTGGAAAAATTCTATTCCTCTCTCACGTACATATTCCTTAATTTATATGTGACAGGTGTTTATGATATATTCAATAAATTTATATGCAGTCAGCTCTCCATGCACTTGAGGTTCTGTTCTGTATAACCCATCAACCTAATGAAAATATTTTAGAGAAAAGTAACCATATTGAACATGTACAGTCTTTTTCTTCAAATTGTTCCCTAAACAATACAGTATAACAATTAGTTATATAGAATGTATATTGTTTGAAATGTTATAAGTAATCTAGATATGAAGTATGTAAGAGATGAGCAGTATGAATTTGGAGGTCCTACAATTAATCCTTTTCAAAGTCTGAATTCGGTTCTAGACATTTGTTGTTGTTGCTGCTGCTGTTTATTTTTTCTGTGACAGCCCTGGCTGTCCTGGAACCCTCTCTCTTTGTAGATCAGGCTGACATCAAGTTTAGTACAATCCACCTCCTCTGCTTTCCAAGTGCTGGAATTAAAGTGTGCCACACCGCCCAACCCCCAGACATTGTTTTTAGTGTTTATATGGATTGTATAATTTTAGGTGTCAAATTTATTGTCTCATTAGACTCAAAAGCCTAGAACTGAGTAGGTTATTTGCATAAAGGCATCCACCAAGTAAATGGCTGCTTTGTCTGTTCCAGAGACTGCACTCAGCAACTCTCAGCAGCTTGTTGTTATTAATAGTAAATAAACATATATGATGAAGAAAACTTGACTAGATATTACATATGCATATGAATATGTGTGATGAAAAGTATTTGGAGACTACTACAATAAAATAAGTCAGTTGTCTTCAACTTGATGCAATATAGCCTTCCACGGGAACATTTAGCAACATATGCATCTTATAATTGGCAAGACTAAGAAATACTGTTATGAAGCCTCATTAGGGCCTATAATGGTTAGTTTTAAACGTCAATCTAGGAAGGTAATCTCAATTGAGTAAATATTTAGATCAAATTGGCCCAGCGGCATATCTGTGATGAATGTGTGGCCCATTGTAGGCGCACCATTCCCCTGGGCATGGGTCCCTGAACTATATAGGACAGGAGAAAGCTAGATAGAATCAGAAAGAAAGCAGCATGGGTACATTTCTTTTTTTTTCTGCTCTTGACTGTGGATAGACATGACTCGCTGTTTCAAATCCCTTCCACATTGTCTTCCCCACACTGATGGATGTAATCTATAATTGGGAGCCAAATAAACCCTTTCTCTTCTAAGGAGATTTTATCATACATAGTGACAGCAGCAAGAAAGGAAAGTAGGACAGGTTCCCTGTGATATCAATTTGCTTTTCTTAGAGGACAATACGGCCCTTGAGGGCTAAAACTGGACTTCCAAGTCAACTGAGGAGAAAATAGTTAACTTTAGTATTATTTGGTTTAGGCTTGAGTTCTCTAAAGCTCCCTCTATGTGACCTTGAGGTCAGGATGTATCTAAGACAAGAAGGAATAATTATTAACTGGATTCTCATCGGTTTGCCTTTTAGCTTTCTTACCTTAGGACCAGACAAGAAGAGTAAATTGTATAATTGTCATCAGTTCAAAGCCTTGCCATTGGTTCATCTTGTCACAAGCAGCTAAAGGTTTAGATCACTTACTGAAAGGCTGGGGCTCATTTCTTTTGATCCAAAAATGGAAGATTTGAAAATGAGTTACAAGCACCTGGGAGATTTCCTGTCATCACATTTGAAATTCATCTCCTTTTAAATTTTCTATCCCCCACCTACACTAATAGGGCCAGCAGTGAAATTCTGTAGGCACCTGCTTCTAGGGGCAGGACTTTTGTAATGTATAAAAGCCACATCACATTCAGGGAACAGTTATTATTCTTGTTTTGTTATCTCATCTTTGTGTTCTATTTCCTTTTCTTTTTTTACATTTGAGGTCAGTTTGGCCTCATTTGCATTGTAAAAGAGGATTTTTCTTTTTAACGCAGATGAGATGGAATCTTGCTTCAAATTATATCTCCCTTATACCTGAACCTTTACAAAGCTTTTGCAAAGACACCTTCCGTTAAGGGAGTTACTGACCATTGATTGCCTTTGCCATTGTCACATAAAGAACTGACTTACTGATATCCACATGTCTAGCATAGTATCTGGGTAGCAGATGTAGAGTCAGATGTTTCTGTTCAACCAACAACAATTCCCAAATACCCAGAAGCCTTTTCCCAAATAATTGACTCAGAGTCTCAACATTATAGAAAATGCTGGGCTCAAGCACATTACTAACTAGCTCTTACACTTAAATTAGCCCATAATTCTTATCTGTGTTTAGCCACATGGCTTGGTACCTTTTAGCTCAGTCCAGCATTCTCATCTTGCTTCCTCTGCATCTGGCTGACAACTGCATCTCTGCCTTTCCTCTTCCCAGAATTCTCCTAGTCTAGTTGCCCTGCCTATATTTCCTGCCTAGCTAGTGGTTAATCAGCATTTTATTAAACCAATACCAGTGACAAAACTTTACAGTGTACAAGAGTATCTCACATCGCATTCCCTTTCTTCCTGAGTAGCACCCCTTCTCATCATAATGTGTGTGTGTGTGTGTGTGTGTGTGTGTGAGAGAGAGAGAGAGAGAGAGAGAGAGAGAGAGAGAGAGAGAGAGAGAGAGAGAGAGGAATGATAAGAGTTTTGTTTGCAAAATGTGTATTATACCATGTTTTTTTTTTTTTCTGAATGTATATCTTTGGTTACAGGCCAATCACTTTGCTGTACATCATGATGAGGAGAAAGATGTGATCACAGGCCTAAAACAAAAAACTCTGTATGGACGCCCCAACTGGGATAATGAGTTCAAGACAATTGCAAGTCAACACCCTAAGTAAGGAGTCCTCCACTTTAGTTGTGTGCCTAAAGCAGGAGTTCCTGAACACTGACTGTGCTTCATAGCCTAAAAATTAGCATTAACATCTCCATATTATGGTAATAGGGTTGAGTCTTCTCCAACAGATGTCTGATGTCAGTGAATTTAAGAAATAATCTTTAAGTCATAGCAAAACTACATGGAGAGTAAATCTGTCAATGTCCTAATTCAAGCGCACCATAGCATTTCTTCATTTTAGTTGTCCACATTTCATTAGTGTATATGTTTAAGTAGTGAGTACAGTTTATGCTTATTATTAAGAATATTATGCCTTCACTTTCAATTCAAGTGTCTGAGTTAAGTCATAAGTTGATAGATGATGACACAAGTTTCTTTCTGTTGTCACTACGATTTTATCCATCATGAAACCTTGAGAACATTCTCGTCTCCTAAAGCACATGAAAAACTCATGAGCTCAACATAAATGCATCTTTTTTTTAATAGTTGTGACAAACACTCTGATTTGTCATTGTAGCATGATGTTGTGATCTACAAATTTATTGGGCTGCATGCATAGATAGTCTGATTGGCCCCAGGTTTGATGCACCTGCTTCATTTGAACTATTGCTTTCTACACTTTGATGGGCACATAAATTACCTTGCTATGTTTTTACATACAGACTCTTATTATTAAGTGTGAAGTGGGGCCCAGGAATCTGCATTATTTAAAAGAGGATACTTTTTAAAATGGCATGGGACCATATTTTGAAAAGCAAGAATTTCAAGTATAAGACTTAAAGCAATGAATCTCCTGTCAGAGCTGGAGTACCCAATTAGATTTTAAAATACTAGAAAGATTGAGGGTAGAGTCCTATAGGAAAGTACACTGTAGTTTCACATATTCGCCATGATATCCTCATGGTAGAAGTTTCCAAAAACCCTGCTTAGGTTTAATTTTCTGAGGGTGTTTTGAGTTTTCTAGTTGTCCCTATCATTAGAGTTAAGCCTGATTCTTGTGAGTAATATGAACATTTTGTCATTTGTGGAGAAAATAGGAATAGAAGGGGCTCTACTTAATAGGCAATTTAATTTATCCACCTACTTTGTTTTCCAGCTAATGTCAAAGCCTAAAACTTTCTTTTCTTTCTCAAAAGCACCAGAATAGGAGTTTTCCTTTGTGGCCCTGAAGCCTTGGCTAAAACCCTCAGCAAACAGAGCATCTCCAACTCGGAGTCTGGCCCTCGTGGAGTACATTTCATTTTCAACAAAGAAAATTTCTAACTCAGCTCTTTCACAAAGAAATAAGTGTATGCTGCCAAATGCCCCGATATTGCTGGTTGACTGTATGATTTCCATGCTCTGAAGAAAGGAGGAGGAAATTATAAGGATGAAGCTCCCTAAAAAGAATCTCAAAGATTGTTTGCTAGTTATAGGTTGCATTTACATGAACCTTTATGACTTTCAAAGCACTTTTGCAAACATTGTTATGTTGCTTTATTTCATATTTCCCTCTGCCATGCCAGAAGAGGGTAAAGCAAGAATTATTTGGGACTCTTTTAGGATAAGCAATAGAAGCTCAAATAAGTTCAGCACCTTCCTTCAGGTTCAGAAGCTGAAACCAGATCTATGCCATCTGACTCCAAGTGTGATTTTTATATTTAATGCCAGGCTGTCTCAAGAATCAGTTTTTATACCCTCTTCTAACAGGAGATATTGAAAGGAGATAAATGAAAGAGTAGTTCATCATTCTTCTTTTTTATTTTATCTTTAACATTAGAATTATGCAAAAGGAGAGTGTTTTTAATGGGGAAGATCATGATGCTGATAGTAACTTAATACTTACTAGTGACAATATTGTCATGGAAGTGCATTCCAGTTTACCAGCACAACAGCCTAACTGAGTGAGATATTATTCCTACAAAGGAACATTAAACTGGAGATAAGGTAGCACCCTTCATTTAGCATGATGCTTGACAGTGTGGATGTTCAAGGCCATTTTATTGAATGAAATAACTATACAATGTCAGAGTGGAATTCCGTTAAGGCCAGAGACAAAATTGCCCTTCAATTACTTTTACAGACCAGAGGATAGGATTCCCTTGGAGGTAGAGAGCAGGATATGGACCAGTAGGGTGGCCTAGCCCAATGTATTCATCCCATTGTTATTTGGAGGCAAGAGGGATGATTTCAGAGTCTTAAACTCCTATAACGATGCTAACACTTCTCTTCTAGTCCTTCTCCATAAAATGGAAAAGAAAAACACATCTGTTTACTGCCAGAAAGAGTCTGCTCTAGCCAACCCTTGTGAATTTTGAACTGAATTCTAGCAAATGTGTAGCTGATAATACATATCCTGCTTAGTGTCCATTTATTTTTTTTGCTTAAATGCCCACACAAATAGATCTTATTTGAATAGATAATATCTTATTTTTGCTGCATAATTTTCATTACCAGCATCACCATCTTCCTGAAACATCAACCCTAGAAACTATAATCTCCAAATGTGAAATCACATCCAATATTTTATGGGCAGCCAGAAGTGCAAGACAGAGTCAAAATCACTGCTAGAGTAGTCCTAATTTCTTTTTAAAAATCTACTCCCATTTTTGGGAACTAAAAACAGCTATGATTGCTTATAACTATTTACCTTTGGTAATGAGGAAGGAAGAGCAGAGGGAAGGGCAGAGGCCTTGATGTAGAGATGGCAGAAGAGAAAAGAGTAGAACACTCAAAAGAGAAAAGGGAGGGGAGGGTATCTCATAGTGGTCTTGTTTCACCCTCCATTTCTATTCTTTATGTATTATGTGTAATTGAAAGACACATGCAGACTCATCTTGTTTTGATTTCATCTAGTGTTGAACTGTTTTAATTCTGGTCACAAATTTCGATGTTGTGTGGGTCTTTTGAAAGAGTAGATGAAATGAGAGCTCAGATGTCCCTTATATTACTTCTATGCCCTTCTTCTGTCAACGTCCTGAGAGCACTGAAGGTTGGTTCTGGCAAATAAGGCCTTCCTAGGTATGCACATGGCACCATAAGAAATGCTTTCTATGGAGAAAGGTCCAGCCTTTTTGCAAAGCCCTTTTTTTCTTTCTTATGGTATTAGCACATTCATTCAACATTAATTTGTTTTGTATAATTAACACGAGAAGGATACTGTGAGTACAGTTTCATTTGTAGCAGAGTTGGAGCTGGAGGAAGACCTCAGTTACATGGAATTTGAATATGTTTCTAACAAAGTGGTATTAAGTGGTATCTCTCCGTTACTCCAAGAATGTTTCTCCAGTTTTCTACAGATATCAACATAGTTCTGAAATTTGAGATCAACCCCGTGCTATTCTGGTTATGAGATGGAAAATGAGTGCAATGTGCTTGTAGTCCCTAGCTCCCAGCTGCCAGCTGCCAGCGTAGCTCTTTCAGCATTTACTTCTTAGAGTTTAGTAACAGATTTTGAGATCTATATTTAGCAAATATTAAATGAGAAAATAAGGCTATACATGCTTTTCTTAGTTTTTTCTTGCTTTTGCAATATTATGTTTATGGAATTTGAATACTTGTAGCCATTGTATATGAATAGTTTGGGGAGAAGATAATCTGGGGATAACTTTTAGAAATAGTTATTAAAATTTGCTTAGATATTAAAATCGGTATGCTTTCCCTGTGTCTGTATTTCTGAACTTATTAAAGGCTGAATCAAGTTAGCAGACATTTGTCTATTTCCAAGAGAGTTGTTATAATGAGTCTATCATTGTCTAGATAATGCATGGAACTGTGAACACATGTTTTGGGGCTGGGTCAGCTGATATTATCATGGATGAAAACAACATCACATAAGGAAAATATTAATAATAGAAATAGCAAACATTTATTGAGCACCTACTACTATACCAAATATTTTTTGTATGCCTCAGGTACTCCTTCAGCAATATCACAGTATAGACATTTTAATCTTAATCATGTTGATAAGAAAACTATCCAAGGAATGATAATTGATAAACTAGGATCCTACAGTTAATGGATAAGTATTTCAGCGATGCAGATTCACAATTTCTAGCAATAGGGTCAAGGCCTTTCCACTAGCAGATTAAACAAGGTTCATGGAGCCAAAATATGCATTGTGAATGGTTAGGTCATGGGGGGCAGTAAAAGCCAAGTCTCTTAGTATGTCAATCAAAAGACTGGATCCATGTTGATTTTCATTTTTAAAATAAAATAAAATGGAATGTTGGAGGGAGAGAAGGGAGCAGAAGTGATGTAATTGTATTTAAAATATATAACAATATATTTTTAAAAAGAAGTGAAGAGCCCGATGTTCTGATGCGCATATGTAGTTCCAGCATTCGGGGATCTGAGTGACAATTATGAGTCAAGGACAGTTTGACCTATATATCTAGACCTCATTCTGACCCTCCTCTGCAAACAAAGAAACAAAAGGTCTAGTGACTCAATGCACATTTGCTTTTTGTATGTTTTTATTTCCACATATTTATACTATTCAGAGAATGTCCAGCCATTTATTGAAGGGTACATACGTGTGTGTGTGTGTGTGTGTGTGTGTGTGTGTGTGTGTGTGTGTGTGTGTGTGTATGAGAGAGTGAGTGTGTGTGTGCCCACGTGTACAATACGTTTTCATGAGGAAGAAATGAAATTATAAAATTATAAGATTTCTCAACTTTAAGTGCTGTTCCATAAAGCAAGAAATGCTGACAGTGCCAGTCTGACCACTGGTAATTTCTAAGATGTGGAAAAATGATCAACGAGTTAAGCGTGGCTTGACATTGTTATAGCCTTTTGTGTGTTGTGTTGGTAAATGAGGACTTAGGTAGTCAACACAAAGTAAATGGTCCAGCTAAGAATTGCTGAAAATAAATTACCAATAGCCAAGAAAATAAAATATTTCAAATTGTACAAAAAAAGAACTCAATACCCAAGTATCTGTTTTGTGGCTGAAGGGAAGTACTAGGAATGGCAATGTATGAGAAAAAGCCACTGTGAGTTAATTTTGGAGATTTTACCTTGAGAACTAGCAACAAATAGTTGTGCTTGTCTAATTTGGGGGGAAAGCCACAAACATTATATTCTGAAAGTGGATCCTTAAGAGAAGATTGCATAAAGTCAGCAAACTTGATTTATATTAAAACATTAAGTTCAAAACATCGTCATAAATCCTCAAGTCCATTAGAATATTAAATTATCACCAGGGTTTTTCCATTCTGTTACACCACGTTATTGCTAAGTATCACTTCCTCCTTTAGTTAGGCAATTCCCACTTGAATAACAACACAATTGCTGGCAAAAAGCTAAACATCACTGTTTAGAGTCAGATGGAGACGGGTCAAATTACAAAATAAATACTTATTCTTCCCAGAGATTGTAGACTAATTTTCAGTTTGTGATTTCTTGATTGATAAGAAAAAAAATCTCTCGCTATTTATGCATTGTGTCTCTGTTGACTGAAAACCACCCTGGTACTCTATTGACATGGAAGTTAATCATAGCGGGTGTGGAAAGGTCAGCAGAACTAGCTGATCCTGTTTTTCAGGGGCCAGCTTTCCATCAGCCATGGCTAAAACATCACAATCAGACATCTGTGTTGTCAACTACCTGTCACATTGACACCAGATTCCTCATTCGACTGGAGTACCTCTGGATTTTCTGAGATCTTTTAGAAAATGAGTTTGTTTTTCCTTTGTAAAAAAAAAAAAAATTACCAAACTTTGTTTCCTACTTGATACATATGAGATGCATTAAAACAAACAGGCAAACAAAGCCCCCATGGTTTCTATTTAATGCTATGATATATCAAAGGCTAAAAGATGGGAGTAAAAGGAAAAAGTGAAACAAATGGTATCATCATTAACTAGAGAGAAAGGTGCAATACAAATAGATCAATTTATCAGCTTTTTAAAGAGGTGAATAATGCTTAGATTAATTGCAATTTAATCCTCACATTTCCGTTAATGTCTGCACACAGATGATCTGTCTACAATTCAACTTTGTGTCCCTTTCCATCAGTAGATGTACTTCCTTTAAGTAGTATTTTAATACATTGAACTTGTAGATCTATACCTTTCCATAAATAGGAGAAATTGTCCCGTAATGTAGTGTAGTTAGTATACATGTTTACATTACAACATACAACTCAATTCAAAGTAAAAAAAAGACATAATTACAATTAATAGACAAGTCACAGAAGATATAACTATGATTAAATAAAATATAAAGTTATTAACTGTGGTACTATATAACTAAATGCACAATAGAGGATGTAGGGCGTGCTTATTGCTCTAGCAGAGGATCTGCTTTCAGTTTCCAGCACAATATCAGATGGTTCACAACAACCTCTGTAGCTCTAGTTCTGGGAAGTCTGATGCTCTCTGACCTCTGAGCACCTGGCAGGCCAGTGATGCACATAAACTCACACAGGCACATGCATACACATAAATTCTAAGATATCTTTTAAAGGTGTGGGTCTGAAAGGTGGCTCAGTGGTTAAGAGCATTAACTGCTCTTCCATAGGGCCTGGGTTTGAGTCTCAGCAACCACACTGTAGCTCACAACTGTCTGTAACTCCAGTTCTGGGAGATCCAATGCCCTCTCCAAGCCTTTGAGGGTACTAGGCATGCATGTGGTACATAGACATACATTCAGGTAAAACACTCATACACATACAATTCAATTGTCAAATCAAATGGTATAAAGTACCTGTGGATATAGAGACAACTGGGGAAGTAATCCCTACTTCCTGTGTCAATTTCTATTGTAGTCAAGATCTACTTGTGCCATAGGCAGTTAACTAACCACACCAGGGAGAGCCCTGCTCTGAAGGGTATATGGACAGGAGACATAGGACTTTATGAACTAAAAGGAAGAGGACAGCAGTTTGGAAGATAGGAAAGTGGGGTGTATATAGGAGGAATGGGGAAGAGGAGTGCGTATGATCAAAATACATTATATGAAGTTCTCCAAGAATAAGAATAGTTTTTAAAAATCTCAATGATTTTAAGTAATGGAAGTCATTTTTATGACCAGATTACATGACCATTGCGTAATGGCTGAGAATAAGGGACTTGTTGAAACCCGTATGGACCTAGGCTTCCATCTTCCTGCTTCTATTATTGGCTAAAAACATATGTTTCTTCTAATTTATTTTCAGAGCAGCTCTTATCTGAGTTACAGATCAAGGTGTTGCAACATTGAGATATTAAGCACTTTCTTTGCTATCACACACCTAGGGTATGTTAAGATTGAAATCTAGACAGTATGTTTGCTCACAAACTTACCTTATGGCATCACAGAAAAAAAAAATAACTATGAAGGATCATTGCAAATGAATTGAAATGCTGGCGTTCGTGAGGAAGGTGGCTAGGAGTTGATGTCAAAAACTGACCTTAAGATACACTGCTAATTTAAAGCTAGAATTTTACTTAGTGATGGCATATAAAAGTGAAATTAAGCCATGATGTTAAATAGTTTAAAAATTAGTAAGAATAACACAGCTTTAATTTAGTAAATCAGTTTGGCAAAATGCTTAAAGTACCATCTTTTGAAACGGTACAGTGTATATAGCCATTGGTCCAGGTCAAGGACCAATCCACCACTGGGGATTTGGTGGATTCTGAAGCAGTTGGGTTCTGAAGAAGTTGAGTAGAGATGAGCCTCCTGCAGTTCACATTCTTGAGTGAGCAGAAACCCCTAACAACTAACAAAGAAAGCCAAGAGGGTGAAAAGCTTTTGCTTTTTAGTCACTAATAATTGAGGGCTGCTTATGGTTACAGCATAACCTAGCTCAGGACTGATTGGTATGCTTGGTTTTTAGGGATAGATCTTCTTGTCCAGCATAGTTTTAGAGATAAGAAGGCCAATCATGGGACTCATTAGGATAAACTAAAGTTCTCAGGAGGGCAGGGTGCCTATGTGAAAGCTTATATTTTTGCCTTTCTCAGCTCTTTCTCAGCTCTCAATTCTACCAGCAACCTCAATTTTCTTTGTAAGACACATATTTCTAGTCCTAAGAATGCCTTTTTTTTTGTTTTGTTTTCTTCTATCCTTTGGGTTCATTGGTTGACCAGTTCATCATGGCAGGGAAGACATGATGGCAGGAATCAACAGTTTACAGTTCAGGAAGGTTTCAATTATGAACACTCCCCCCCCCCCCTGCCCGCTCTCTCAGCCTGCCTTGCTCTCCCTCAAAAACACTGGTTGATTCCACTTCTGTCTTTACATTTATAGTCCCTCTGACTGAGCTAAATTTTTTCACCTATTTGTGTGGTTTTCTCCATCTCATCTCCTCAAGATTGCAGCTGAAATAGAATATTTATTAGACAGGTCAGGTTTGACCAGTTCATTTAAACTAGTAGCCCTGCTACCACCTACTTCTTCAGGTACTTTTCACCTTCCACCCAGTTATTTCTCTACAACATGTGGAAGCATATGATTGTGTTGGTTTATTGGCCACCACACTAAAATGTCAACAAGTAAGTGGTTTTGTTTGCCTTGTTTACCTGTAGTTTAGAATGGTATCTTGTACACAGGGAACATTAAATACCTATTCAAATGTTGCTTTGAGAAGGAGACCAGTGATGGTCTGTGGAAGGTGTATTGGAAAAAGCCACAAAGACAAAATTACAACTGAGAGGCCTCTAAAGAAAGCAAAAAGATCCTGGTTATTTCTCTGAAATAACTGCAGCAAGCCAAAGAGTGTTGCAGTTTTTACTACATATACCAAGGCCTGTGAAAAGTTCCTCTGGAATGAATTTAGAGTTTGACACAGTCGAACTATTTTAAGAGGGCTGTTTTATAGGAAATGATGGGGAATGTATGGACATCCATTGTAGGTAAGGGTGCAGAGTGGAGAAAGAGCCTTCAATTTGAATCTCATAGAGTCTAAACTTCAAATTTATACTTCAATGCACCATCAATAGCACCCTTCTGCCCCCTGATGGCAGCAATGTTAAACTACATGAGGAGATAAACTAAAGATGGGTAAGCAAAGCTTTATTTCAAAGCAAGTTTTACCCATACATGTGCATTGTGTGTGTGTGTGTGCGTGTGTGTGCGTGTGTGTGTGTGTGTGTGCGTGCGTGCGTGCGTGCGTGTGTGTGTGTGTGTGTGTGTGTGTGTGTGTGTGTGTGTGTGTGTGTGTGTGTGTGTGTGTTCTTTGGACTCTTGGGGTAGAGATTTCCAAAGTAACCCTGACTGTCTTTCCTTACTTGTCTGAGCTCAACATCAAAGGAGCCAGTTAAATAGTGGGTGTACCTGACATGTATGCTTCAATGCAATACAGCTTTTCGTCCAAGCAACTTTCTCTCTGAGCCTTCTCTGTTTGTAGAAGGATCTCTGCTGTGTCTGGAGTGCTAGCATAAGTAGCCTCAAAGTGCTCTGCAACTCTAGGATCTACCATACATGATGAGCTATTCTCAAGATTCCCAAGGAATGTGATGGGCCAGAGTGAACATCTGTGCAACTTGGCAAAGGACAAAATCAGAACACAAAAGAATAAATTGTTCCCAGAGAGAAGCAGAAGAGAAACTTTACATGTGTACAAAGAAAGTAAAAGAATGTTGGAAAAGGTATAATAGAGAAGATATAGCCTCTGCCTGCAGAGTTCCCAGAAGCAGGTAACATGAAAACTAGAACTCAGAGCAAAGTCCAGTTCTGGTTGAGCACATCAAGGATGGAGTCTGGGGACAGTCCTGTTAGTTGCCCCACTTGCATGAGTTGATGTGCAGACTACCAGTGCTATGGTTTGGATATGGTATGATGGTATATCCTCCACAACCCTTCCCTTGTTGAACACTGTAGAACCTTACTGGTCATATGGTTTTGGAGGTTGTGAAAAATTTAGGAGAAATTAGTTCACAACAGTCCCAACTTGGAATAATTTATCTGATCTCTCTGCCTGTACTCTACCTACTTCTTGTCCACCATGATATGAGACCACTCTGAATCCTGGTGGCCCAGAGGTGAACAGCTCTACTGTGCATACACTTGTGCTGTCATGGTGTCTTAACCTGGCCTGAGAGTCGACTAGTGAGCAGACCAGGGACTCAATTATTGAAACTATAAGCTAAATAAACATTTTTGTCTCTAAGTCCTTATCTCAGTTATTTTTAATAAGAAGAAAACTAGCTAATTCACTGAGGAAGCACTAGCCAAAGCATTAACAGAAAATTCTGAAGTCTCATTCCTGGCTCTTCCCTGAACCTTCCAAGGCAAGGAATTGCATATTTGAAATTTTCTTTATTCTCTAATATTCAAGTTTTAAAAGATATGATCTATCCCCTACATTTTACAAGTCAATTAACTGCATCTTAGAAAGGTGAAATTAAATATTTCTGTATCACACAAGCAATTTCAGGTAGAGTCACCACTGAAATGTGGACTTTCTTATGCTTCAAGTGCTACAGCTGGCAGCAGAGAAGCAACATTAAGAACATAAATGAAATTGATCCCAGTGAATGGTGCTTGGTGTGTTTATAGATGTTTCAAAAAACTATTCAAACCAACCCTGTAGTGTCCTTAGTGGCGATGTTGCAAAATTTGGGACAAACATGATAACACACACACACACACACACACACACACACACACACACACACATAGAATTATTTATAAAGAGAAGGGTAGATATGTTATTCCAAGCATGCTCCCCCCAAAATGAGATCCACTTTTGTACTTTTTGGAGAGTTCATTTGGACAACAAAGAGTTTCATTTGGGATTGACAACTTTCAGAGCTGGCACACATGTGTGCTGTATATTTGAAGGTGTATTGCTTTTCTTATTAGTGTGACAAACCACCTGATGTGAAGACCTATAAAGAGAACAGGTTTTTTTGTTGTTGATGGTTTCAGAGATTTCAGCCCATCACTGTGAGGAGGGTGTGGCAGAGCAGAGTAGCTCACATCATGGTGGTCCAAGAGCAGTGGCAGAGAATAGTATTACTAGTAGTCTCCATTTCCCTCAAGTTTTATTTAGGGCCTCAGAGTTGGGCTACTGTTGCCCACATTCAGAGCATATCTTTACCCATTTATAAATTTCTCTCTGGAAATACACAGTGTATTCCACAAATCGTGTACACTTGCCAGTGCAACAAGGTTGACAAAACTAATCATCACACAACGATGAAGAGATGGCTCAGCACAGCATGTACTGTTCTTGCAAAGGACACATGTTCCCAGCACTGGGAAATTCACAACTGCCTGTAACTTCAGTTCCAGGGAGACCCAGATATATCATTTAAAACAATAATAAAAATAAAATCTTAAAAAATCACAAAGGCAACTTGTAACTTTTATATATCTTAATTGTTTTCTTATATATCAAAACAAGTTTTATTATTTTTTAAATTGCGTAAGAAAATAGTTCAGATGTAAAAGATACATACTTGACCATTAGATAATTCCACTTCTAAATTATTTTAGAGATGGTTCTCTACGTGGAAACAAGGGATTTGTGCAAAGATTTTCATAGCTAGATTTTTTGTAAGATTGGAACATGGAATACTACCTAAATGTTCAAAGTGAATAAACCATTAGTTAAGCTCAATGAGACTTTACACACTGACAGGAAAAGATTCATAATAAAATATGACATAAAAAGGGTGATCCTGGGAGGGGAGATAGTTCAGCAGGTAAAGGTGCTTGCTGCCAAGCCTAATGATCTAAGTTTGTTCCTTGAGAACTACACAGTGGAAGAAAAAAGCCACCTTCCAAAAGTTGTCCTCAATCCTACAAACATGTGCCTTGGCACATATGGGCCCCAGGTCCAATGTAACATTTAAATTTTCATGATTTATTATTTTTAAAGATTCACTTATTTTTATTTTAATGTGTGTGGGTGTTTTGCCTACATGTATATATGTGTACCACGCATATGCCTGGTATCCATACAGGCTATAAGCGAGAGTTGGATATCGCTACACTTAACAAGCTTTAAAAAGAGCAATCTTCAGTTATCTATCACATATAGCAATAAAATAATAGTACTCATATACTTGTATCAATACAAAACAGTAGCCTGAATCATGTACAACAAAATACCAGTTTTTACCCTCTGGAAATAGATACAGATGTGGAGGACAAAAGGGAGGCAAAATGGAAGTCACATAATTTGTTAGACCATTATACTATATTAAACTGTCTTACATAAGAATTTATGTATTTTATTTAAATTAATGTAAAAGTTCATTGTTTAGCTACTTCAACTTGGTAATTTGCTTTATGCAAAAGTATTAATTTCCCCTTTCTTCTCCATAATTTGTCACTGATCTTGGTGAACACTCTGGCTTGCTTTTTCTGTTTGCTTTTGAGAGCCTTTTTATATAGCTCAGGCCGACCTACAACATACCTCGTAGCTAGGATGACATTGAACTCCTACTGTGTCAACTTCCTCTGTGTAGTACCATACTTGGTCTTATTTTTATTTTTAACTTGCTTTATGAATAATAGAAAAGCCTTATTTTCCCTTTCCCTTTATGAGCCATGCTATTAGTTCTGTAGCACTGAGCCAAAGAACTAGTCACATGATAGCAGCACAAAAAAATGACAGATGTTGCTAAATTGTTTCCATAAAAAATCCTTCTAATAATTCAAAGAACATTAATTCAGTTAAATATCTGGTCCCTATTAGCATGGTGACAACTGTGCCATCAGCACTCAGTATTGATGTGGCCTTGAGCCCACACTGTGGCTGACTTCACTCCCTGCTCTTTGCTCATTGACTATCAGTAGATTAAGTATAATGTGTGACTAGATTATATAATCAATGGAGGTTCTAGGAGGGGGCTGGAGGTGCTAGTAAAAGCCTAGAGCTCTTAGAAACTATGAAATTGACCCAATCCAATCAAGTGTTAAGTGATCAACTGAATCTCCACTTACGTTATTTTCTTTTTCTTGTAGTCGTCTAAGCGCAGAATCATCTATTTCTATAACATTCTTTCCATTTCCTTACTCCTTTGCTTCTGCCTTATTTGGGACGGGCTTCTTTTTGAAAGGGCTTTGTCTCCTTTGATTTTTGTATTGGCTTCCCAGAAAAGCATGTTCCTACCTTCATCTGAGTAAGAATTCTCATACTGGAGTGCAATATGAGAAAGAGCAACTGAAGCACACCTCTTAGCCCAACACTTGATAGTCCTCTGACGCAGGACAGTTGAACAGCCTCGGCTACATACCAAGACCCTATCTCAAAAAGAAAATAAATGATGGGAGAGAAGAATAAGGGATCAAAGAGGAAGAAAGGGGGAGGGAGGGAGGTAGATTAGGAGCTACAGAGAGTAAGAAGGACACTATTTCTTGGGCTTGCCTAACTCAAAAATCAGTGTTTAAATGTTTTTAATTTCAAAATATTGTAAGATTTTTTTTAGATCGTAATGATGCTTTGATTCTTTTTAAAGCTGAAAGATTAGGTACATCTTAATCGTCATCCTTCCCCAGTAACAGTGGATGGAGTTAAAACCCAATTTCCCTTTGAATCGAGCACATTCAATATAACTGATCATTGTTCTACCTCATCTCTATTTTTTTGGTACTCATATTGACCATCCACTGACACTAGGAATTATGTGATGATAGAGTTGTAGTAGGATAATATCTCCAAAAGATGTCCACACCCTTATTTTTGAAACCTGTGAATTTGTTTATGGTAAAAGAAACTATGTAGGTGTGATTAAAGATCTTGTAGATAGAGTAAATCAAGTGTAACCACTGTATTTACAGGATTTGTAATAGGAAAACATGAAAGATCAGGGAGAGAGAAAAATTCTAAATCTCAGATGTCAGAGATGAGGTCTGAAGATGCTCTTCTCCTAGCTTTGAAGAGGAAAGCTGGAATCACCATCACAAAATTCAATTAGCCCCTAAGACAAGAAATAAACAGAAGAAAAATTCCTAGAGCTTTCAAAAAGGGGACCCTGTCTCAAAATAAAAATAGAAATGGGCTGAAGAGATTGGTCAGCCTTTAAAAGCATGGGTTGCTCTAGTAGAGGATCAAAGTTTGATTCCATATACCTACTTGGTAGCTCTCAGCTCTCTAACTCTGACACTCTCTTCGGGCCTCCACAGGAACCACTGTAAGGGGATTAGGTTGTTCCATTGTAAATAATTGTCCCTGCCTATGAGTTTAATAAAAAGCACTGATTGATCAAAGGCAGACAGGAAGTGAGGGTGGGCTATCAGACTAAGAAGACTCTAGGAACAGGCAGAACAGAGCAGAATGCCAGAGAAAAGGCAGAAGGTGCAGAGGACACTATGCTCCTCTGAGAAAAGGTACCTAGCCGCATGGCTAAACAGGATAAGAGTCATGGGTTAGATTAAGGGTAAAGAGTTATCAAGTTATATGCCTGGGCCTTAGGCCAATCAGTCTAAAATTATAGTAAGCATCTCTGTGTCTCTGTGGGTCTGCAGGTCTAACCCTTGAGGCTAGGCCCCAAAGTCCAGATCAGAAACTTCATACTACACACCACCAAGCACAGACAAACTTGTAGGCAAAACACCTATATACATAAAATAAGTGCATCTTTTTCTTTCAAGTTAAGACAGGGCTAGGAATATGGCTAAATGGTAGAATGCTTTCTAAGTGAGCACAAAGTCACTGGCTCAATCATCATAAAAATAAATAACACATTTTATAAGGAATGAGTGTTTAAGATTATCGCATAGAAGACATGGAACATGAAAGAAAGAGAAAGGATTATTAGAAAGAAAGGGGACCAGTAAGAAGAGGAGGGAAGGGGGAGCAATTGGAGTATCAGACAGAAAGGAACCAAGTATGACACATATGTGTAAAAATGTCATAATGAAACCCATTAGTTTGTGAGCTAAATTGAAATACGCACTGTAAAATGTAGAGAGTTATCTTTACAGAACTATTTAACACTGGACATAGAAATTTTAGCCACAAACATAGTTACACCTTTTAAATCATAAAATAACTTCACCTTGGATATGTTCCAACACATAAGAACTTCAATCCATCTTAAAATTTTCTTTGATATGTGCCCTAAAAGAGACTCAATTACTTCTCTCTAAATAGCCACTTATTTTTTCATGCTTTAAAAATAACTGTTATAAAGAATATGTAACTATTTTTCCTCGGACTTTTAAAAGTCTAAGAGCAACCCTAAGAGCACTATAAAATGTAGGGAGGAAAGCAGGCAGTGAAACCCATCAGTGACTCACGATTCACACTTAACTTGAGAAGGACTGAAAAATGCTCTTTAATAAGATGTTGCCATTATCTAGGCAGTCTATTAGGACTTCACAAACACAAAATTATAGCTTTACAAAACATCGGAGTTAGTGCTTACACTAACTGAATTACATGTGTTTTAGAGTATTACATGCAAATACTCTAATTTTACTTCAAGTCTCTAATTGTATTTTTAGAGAAGCAACAGCTCATCTGTAATTTGACAAATAAGACAAAATTAATTTCTAAAAATAATCATTAAAGGTTCATAGCTATATATTTAGACTAAGTTTAAATAACCGCTAAAAATAATAAAATGCATGAAATAGAAGCTATTCCTTATACTGTAATAGTATAGATTAGATTTGAATGGCAATATTTTTGAGACACAGTTTTGCTAGTATCGGAGCATGGTTTCATACTGTTGATCTTTCTGCTTAGACCCATCTGTATATTAATATATTTATCTTTGTAAGATATTTATGTGGTGCCACATTTATCCTCCTCCTCCATTCATCCTGCTTGTAATTTCTTAAAGAGATCACAATCCCGATTTTTTGGAGCACTGAATTATCAACCAGAGCCAAATATACAGCACAGTAAGATAGTCTTTATTATATTTTAACTGGAAACAGTAGATAGCAAGCTCATGAGGTATGGTTTATTTTTAAATGAGGCTTCAAAAACAATAGTCAAAAATCAGCCTTAACTGCACAGATAGTTTGGTCACTATTATAATCTCCATAGGTACAAGAGCCAGCAGCATAGAGTAACATATATGTAATGACAAAGAATTCCTGATGTGCAAAACTCAAAGATCACTGCATTAAACCCTGTTTTTGCATTTTTGTCCTTACAGTTATTCAGCAAAATTTCAACCATGCAGGTAAAATTCATAGAAGAATTCCCTCTTAACACTGCTGCCAATCATACTAAGTTTTTCTTTACCCTCCAAATTCAATGAATCGTGATTTCAGTCCTTACATGGATTGGGTGTCAGTGGTGACATGTAAAATTGATTTCAAGGTTAAATGGCAGGCTGACTTCACATTTGGTGGTCAGCTGTGTATCCTAGTTTTTATCATTGATTTTTAAAATAAATTTAACTATATTTCATAAACCCTGAGATATTAGATAACTTGCTAATGATTGTTCACTTTTAATGTATATTTTACTCCATTCAATCATAACCCTACATACTTTAAATTATGCACACATAGCTGTAACTAACACAATGACAAAATCTATTACCTGTATAACTAAGACTACTAATAAGGCCTTTGAATAAGAGTTGCATATTTTATGTATTTTACTTTGTCAGAAGCAACTCTTAAAAATTATATCTATAATTCTGTCACCAGTTAGGGCTTTCCTTTTGGTTAGTTCTCCACGAAGGCCCAGATTCTTTTCCTTTCTTCTTTGGCCCTTCCTCAGAGATACCAGTTTCCTAACTGAACAGCCACCAAAAGACACTTAACACTTGAACACCACGTTGAGAGCTGTCAATGCCAGGCAGAGAATATGCAGCACAGGCACTCACTAGATAATGTTCCTCATGGAATGAGTGGGTTGTAAGGCAGATATCTGAATCATATACTGTTGATCAGATGCTTTTTGCCTAACCAGGAAATTTGGTTACAATTTAATTCTACCTCAAGTGGAAATGCAAGAAATATGACATTTAAAAATGGTTTTTCCAATTTTCAGGAAAATGAAACAGATTAGTCATAGCTGTTACTACAACATTAGATACAGATGGTTGGGGGAAGGTAGAAATTAGAAATTACTTTCCATGAACATATATATATATATATATATATATATATATGTATATATATATATATATTCCAATGAAGGAAAGAAATTAGTATAAATTAGAAAAGAATTAGCTAATTTATGTAACTTTTTTCTGCACTAATCATTGCAGTTTTTGTCCACATATTTATTCTTGTTAAGTTTTCTAGTTTAAGGATAACGTCAGTATCTCAATAGATTTTCCCATCTCTGTGAGTACATAATGCTAGTGAAAGGCTTGTATAAATATATCATCCTATTTTTATGTCAGTCAATATTTCTGCACTAATTTTTGGCTAACATGTATATCTTTAAATGAAACTGTATATAATATCAGATAATCTACCAAGTTCTTATTTATTAGACTTTTGCTTACAATATTTAGGTTTTTTATTGATAGCTTTGAAGCATATTGCACACTTGTCATCTAGCACATTAATAGGTAGTTATTACTCTTTTTAGAAAAGATACACTCACAAACTTAACTTAATGGCTTTAACACATTTATAACCCAAGTAGGTTACAGGACAATCGCAATCGCAAAGACATTAACGATGCAGTTCATGGTACGATTCTCCCATCTTACAGTACAGGTGCCTGAAAGCATACAAGAAGAGCACTTTGATAAATTAACAAAATAATAAAATTACCAGGCACTAAGTAATTTATACACACACACACACACACACACACACACACACACACACACACACACACACACACATACAAATGCATACAGAAACTTTTAATAATATTTCCTCTAACATGTTTTATCTTCATATTTCATACTGGTTAGAAATCCTACTTGTGAGTAAGTACAAAGCTATTCTACTGATACATTGTTTTTCATACTTTAAGTAGATCTACATAATAAGTCCAGATTGACTTTGCTGGAACTTTGACTCTGAGTAAATTTATTTATGATCTCTTACCATCAGATGTAGTATCCCAAAAACAGGAGCTGGCTGTGTGAAATCCATATGCACTCCTCTGGACCACGGCACAGGTCACTACAAAGAAAGTCATAGAGTGACATGTAGGGGGATTATGTTGTTCCATTGTAAATAATCGTCCCACCCACTGGTTTAATAAAAGCGCTGATTGGCCAAACACAGACAGGAATTGTGGGCGGGGCTACCAGACTAAAAGGACTTGGGAACAGGCAGAACAAAGCAGAATGAGCCTTAGGCCAATCAGCCTAAAATTATAGTAAGCATCTCTGTGTCTCTGTGGGTCTGTGGGTCTAAACCTTGAGGCTAGGCCTGAAAGTCCGGGTCAAAAACCTCTTACTATAAAGACACTTACTGAAAAAGGGAAAGAATTAAGGTTGGAGTATTTGTATTAGGACTCTAAGAGCTGAAAAATGTAACACAAAATAATTCAGCTAGTAGACTAAAATAATCTTTTATTTTGAATATTGACCATCATGAAGTGCTTTCTACACTATTAGTATTCAATTGCAATGCCCGTCATTCAGATACATTTGGCAAATTCAGAGATAATTAAGATAAAAGATGGAAACTAGTGGAGATCACTATATCAATACTTACCAATGTACTTATAAGCTTTTCCCAGCTTAACCAAATGTGCCAGGGATTGCTCCACGATGCTTGCAGTCCACTGATTGATGTTGTCCTGATCGTAGTCCTGGCCTCCCAAGACTCCATCAACACACTAGAATAGAGGACAGCCCAATTATCCCAAATGAACGATACTATACATATACTGCAAGAGAAACTCAAGGCAGCACCCAGCACTGAGGCATAAAAGAAAACAGGCATCCATTAAATGCTTGCTGTGCACTGCCTCTAACTGCTTAAGAGTTTTCAAAGCTTTCCATAAGGCTTATCTCATTCTATGAGATATTACAGGTCATATAAAGATAAATTTGCCGGTGCCTCTGCAGTAAAAAGCTTAATCTAGCAGAAACAGTAATAAAAGAACTCTAACATTTATAACACCAGAGAGACAAATCATAAACAGTAAGTGATAAAAATGACAACAGGATTAAGAAAAGATAGCATTAACTGGTTAAAAGATGGCTTGAAACAGATAGGATTAAAACTAGGGTTCATGTACTCAAAACAAAGAATGGGACTAATTTAAAAGCAAAATGCTATGGATGATAATTACAATCTGATTCATGCTACATGGTTGCTTAGCTATAAAACAACCAATACACATGCCAGTGGAGGCAAATATACTCCAGGAAAAGGAAGTACAATAATATCCCACAGTGCTTATTTGCATCCACTTTTGACACTTGATTAAGAGCAATAGTGAGTTTGAGGCCAGCCTGGTCTACAAAATGAGTTCCAGGATAGTCAGGTCTATCCTGTCTCAAAAACCTAAAAATCAAAACAAACAAGAAACCAGCAATGGTTTTAGTATCTCAGGCCTGGGCTGGAAGGCCAGATTCATACCTGTCTGCTCTGGAACCTTTAGCAAATGGCCTATGACCTTTAAGCCATTGTTTTCATCTGAGAAAACCACGTTCCCAAGTATCTTCGACTTGGGTTTTCATTGCTCCTTCCATCTCTACCCAGACCAAAGAAACACATTATCCTGTGTTTCTCTCTGCTGACTCAAACTTTCCCTGGTGTGCTTGCAAAGCCAGTATTGCAAATTCAGAATTGAGTAGTGGCTAGTAAAACATGATAAGGTCATCAACCTAGATTTTTCTACAACAAAGGTGGTGTTTTATTCTTTCAAGTGAAAACTTTTGTCTTTTCATATACTTCTAAACTTGCATAAGAAAAATAAAGTAGCTCCCCCAAAGACCCAGCATCTTTTATTTCCTGTCTTCTATGAAAGACAGCCTTTCTTTACATTTTACTTTGAAAAGATTGTTGTCATCTCTGCTTCCAATTGTTCTTCCTTGTGCTCTGACATTGTGAGGGTGTTAAAAACATTTGCATTTTATTTTAATGAAGTAGTCCTAAATAAATATTTTATTTAATATACTCTGAATACTTTAAATATTCTAATATACAATTCTTCAACTGTTAAAATATATCAATGTTTTTGGTGCTGCCTAAACCTATGAGACTTTAAGGTGATTCTACTTATATAGGGCCAGACAAGCTGAGCTCTGGATGAGATGATACCTTTAGGAGCACTCAGGCAAGTCAAGAACTGTCTCCAAGTGACTTGATGGCACACACTGTGTCCAGAATGCAGAGTCAATCCAGCCAAGACAGAACTCGATCAGGGCTTGCTAGGACATAGGCCCCAAGAGGCATACCCATAATTGAAGCAAGCCTTGTGGGCCAGCTCAGGGATTTTACCTAGGATCTAGCAGAGTTAACGATGACTCTGGACTGTTAGAGTGCTCTTAAAGTACCTCACCTCTAGAGTAGTCTATATTAATAACTTCACCCCAGGGTAGTCTATAGTCTCACCCTCTGGGCAGTCAACATTGATAATCTCACTCCAGGATACTCCATATTGATAGCCAGATCCTCAGAGTAGTCTATATTGCTAACCACAAGGCAGTCTATATTGATGATAATAGAAACAGTAAAGGTCCTCAGCTAAAAATGAGTCTGAAAAAGAGCTTCTTCTGTGGACTTTAAACAGTGCTTCAGTGTGTCTTTCAGAAAAAAAGTCCAAATAGACCTCTCTGAATACAAGAGACCACGTACACACCTGTACAAAGAGTGAATAAATATTTTCAATCTTGGTGTTTTGGGCATTAAGAGTTCTAATTGTGGGCTGAAAAACCAAAAGCTGAACTTAAAATTTTTCTATCAACACAACAAGCTTGGAAATAAAACAGCAAATATAACTCACGTCTTTGACTATATTTTGCACTTCATCAGCATTGAATCCAACCTAAAGAGAAAATACATGATAAAACAACCTTCAGCACTGACTTCTCTTTATGTATAAACATTGCAATATATGGGATACCTTCAGCTGGCCTAAAAAAGTGATAGTGACATAAGACCATAGTGCTAGGGGCATCAGGTCTACTGAGAATGCTGGTCCTACTCCCCATAGATTCTGATCCATTGGGACTGGGCAGGGTCTAGGCAAATACCATTTTCAAAAGTGCTTTTACATTAGTGATTCTAATGAACATTCTAGATAGTCATTGCATTATAAAGCTCAAGAAATTAGCAGGTGGTAGCTATAAATAATGCCTATTGTGTGCTATTAGTATACAGGAAATCATTTCAGCTAGATAAAGTGGCCCATAAAAAGTATGCTAAATTGTCATTTCCAATTTTATTTTGAACTGATATGACATAAACCAAAGCTTTCCAAAATTAAAGATTATGGCAATACTCTGTCATTCAAAATTAATGTCACTTTAATTGTATAAATTGGTCTCTTATTGTCTTTCAGAGGAAAGAGTTTGTTATAATCAATCTTGGATTACCAGCAATTTTCAATAATATCTAAGTGTCCTTGGGTGTAGAACTAGGTTATGTGATAATACTGAAATATAAACCAGGATGCTTTAGGTAATATAAGAATGATTTCCATGGAGATACTTTGAGTACATCAGGAAAGCAATACTTTTGTGTTTTAAACCACTTAAAACTATTTGAAATAAGTAAATTCTGTAGTAAAGTTTTAAGTACAGATATTCATATTTTAACTCTCTTAATTATCCTATATAATTTCCACATCTCCCTAACAAAGGAGTGAAAATCTAAAAACTTGAAGATGTCTTGAAAAGAGGTCTCATATTTTAGACCTATGACAAATTGTAATTTTTGCTTCAAAATCACATCCAAAATTGGCCTAAGAAATAAATGATGCACATTTCACTATAATTTGAAAAGACCTAATAATATTGGTATATAATTGAGCATGGTAAACACAAATGTTTGTTGGTTTTCCTTTTTTTAATTTTTTTTCAGCGCTGGGGATGAAACTCAGGACTTTGAATGTGCTAGTCAACCAAACTGCAAATTACTTATTTCTCCACTCTTATTTCTTTTTAAATTATATGTATTTAGGAAGTAGTGCAGAAAAGATTCCCTTGCACCCTCACTAAGGTAAATCTGAGGAAGAGCCAAACATGCAATTTCGGGGGCAAGTCCTTATTTCTAGCATTAGTATGCTTTACCACTGACCTACAAGTATGTATGCTCTCTGCAACACAGAATCTTCTACAGAAAACCATACCCTAAAATTTCCCATTGGACCAGAAAAAGTCCCTTACAAGGATCATGTTACATTGGGCCTTCACCATCTCATCTTTCATTTTCTTGTATCACTCACCAGTGGCTACCACTGGACAGAAAATGTCTGTCTACTCTTTCACTGCAAACTCTTACAGGCTATGAGACAATTCAACAGGCCTCATCTTCTAAGAGCTAGAAACACGGGCTAAGTATAAAGTCAGAGACCTGGGTTCAAATGAAACATCTGTCATTCCTAGTGGTTTTAATTTGGTCCCAGTCACTAGGCTGCCAGGAAAAGGCAGAGTACCCATCAGTAACATGAAAATAACCGACACCATCGAGTTCTGGTGAGGCTTAGGGAAACCTGAATCAGTGAGCAAGGGCTCTTAATCCATAAAGCACTTCTCCTGCTAGCCCCTGGGGAGAGTTCCCAGGACCAGAGCCACCTTGCGACAGCAGCTCAAGGAGACCCAAAAGGGTGGAGGAAACAGAGAAAACCGGTTTACCAGGCCCAGATCGCAAGCAGACGGGCGGGGCTCGCCAACGCCCGCCCAAACACCCCAAGTTAGGCCTCCCCCTACACCCCTGGGTCCTCTTAGACCCTGCCGATTGTCCCCAAGAGCTTTTGGTCACCCAAGCCAAGGCTATGATAAGCCCACCCTCAGACTCTTAGGGGTGGGGAGACAGAGACGCTGAGGAGCTAGAAGGATCCCGGTCTTTCGGAGCCAACTCACATTCACCGGACCCAGCATCCTAACACCCCAAGCACTAAGAGACCACCCGACAGCGTCCCCACATCCAGGGCCGAGGGGCGCTTCTAGGCGCCAGAGGGGCGGTACCTCGTCGCAGGGCGGGTGGTACTCCTCCATGGTGGCTTTGGCAGTCCCCGAGGGCGGAGCAAAGAGCCGGTCGCACTCGCAGCCGCGCACTGGCCTCCCGGGAGGCCCCGCCTCCATTTATGGCCCAGGGCTTTTGTCTACGTAGGCCTGCCTTTGTGTCGTCCTAGTGCAACCTTCCCGTGACCCCACCGGAGCAGGGATTAAAGGACCGGGAGGAGGGGCACTGGTTGAGCTGAGCGGTTTAGCAAAGCTAAGGATACTTCCAAGGCCTAGAGTGCACTTCCGACCAGGCCTGTCTTCTGAAAGTTAAGGGTGTCTGTTACTAGTTTAAACAGCATCCCTGGGGATTAGTTAGGATAGCATTGTGTCAACCAGTTTAGATTCAGCACAAGCAGTTTAGGGCTCACTGCTGTGCTCATATGCACAGAATTCGTTCATCCACAGTTATCCAGCAAATGAGTGTAGCAAGTGAGCAAGCAACTTTGGCTTCTCTGTGTACTAGTTACTGACTTTGAAAAATATAGCCCCTCCCGCCCAGCTTCAGTTTCCTTATATGATAAACATAATCACCTCTTTTTGTGACTAGTTATAAGGTTCAAATAAGATACTGTACACACAACTCCTAAAGTTCATGCTCTTCTGTCAACACTTTTTTTTTTTATAAAGAAGTATGACTTCTGAGAAAGCAAGTGCCCTAAACTGAATTATGAACCTTAGCAGAAGCACTCTGTTTACATTTATTTTAGGGCTACTAAATTGTGGCTGATTCTGAGATTTTCCTCAAATTCTCAGTAATTCAGATTTGCCCTCCCCTTATCCTTTTATTAAAGATGCAGCTAAAATGCAGATATTTTCAGTGACTTGCCCAAGGTCTTATATACATACAGCATGTGTTAGAAAAGGTCTATCAGCTCGAATAGTACAGTCTAATAGCAAAGCTCAAGCAAGTTCTTCAACACTGTTGTGAGCTACCCTGTTGTTGCTATAACGAATTATCACAGATATGGTAGTTTCAAGCAACACAAACATCATTTCATAGTTTTAGAGATATAAGCTATAACTACATTCACAAAATGCTTTTCTGGAATTCAAACATGGATATGTTTTAGTGGCGAGTGATACTCACCCTGCTATATTGACTTTTACTTTGTTCCAGAAGGCTCATTAGTTTTCTTATCCCTTTCTCTTATTTTACAAGTAAAAAGGAATTAAGAGAGATGAAGTAACCCGTAAAACCTATATAGCTATTAACTGAATCCTTGGGCTCCTGAATCTCAGGTCCCCCAATTCACCATTCTCTATTAATGAACTTTGAGTCAACTAGAGCTGTTAACGTGATGATAAGATTTTTGTTTTAATGGTTCTCTGTTATTTATGGCTCACACAGGACTATTGCAAAAAAAAAGTTATTGGGGCTAGAAAGACAACTCAGCAATCAAGGGCACTCATTACTCTTGTGGAGGACCTAAGGATTTTTTTCCCTCCCACTATCCATGTGGTGGCTAATAGCTGTCTGTACCTCCAGTTGTGGGGGATGCAACACCATTTTCTGGCCTCTTCTGGCACTAGGCACTTACATGGTAAACATACATGCATTCAAGAAAATAAGCAACTTCAACAGTCTCTCAGTGGGAGACATATCAAATAATTTGAAAACATACTTTAGAAACTGTGCAGTTCATTTAGTAGGCCTCTTTGGCTACAAGTAACAGAAGACCCAAGTAGGAGAACTGAAGCAATGATGTTAATGTTAATGATATTTTGTTGTATAACCAGGAATACAAAAAAGTATTCCTGATTAACTTAGTTGTTCAAAAGCTTTTGTGCAATCTTTGTGTTTTCCATCTTCATACACTATTGTCTTTAGAACATCACCAACAAGTTTCTTTCTAATCCCCAGGAATCCTTTACTTAGACTCAACTGGCCAAGAGTTAGCCATGTGATTCTCCCTGTTCTATTGGAAACTCTGCCTCAGCACCCCCCTCCTCCCTTGCCAAACCCCGCCCCTCTTAGGAAGCCTGCCAAGCTGTGGCTCCTCCCCTGGAGCTGCTCAAGATCCATCCTACAGACTATTTAATGCTCTTGTTCATAGACCTGCCACATTATTTCTTCTCTTTTCCTCCCAGGTAACTTGGGAGTGCTTTGCTCAGATGAAACCCACTCCTTTGCTTTTAATTTGGCTGGATTTGATTTACTGCATTGATGGCGAAACCTAGTACCAGAGATTCAAAACAGTTATCATTCCCTTTTAGAGAACAGACAGGAAAATCTATGGATAATGTTTTATTTTATTTTTTTATTGTGAGTATTCTGCTATCAAAAAATGGATACTGGGATGGGGACATGGCTTAATAAGTAATCTCAGTGCCAGTCTAGCATAAATGATGATTCCAAGTCCCAGAGAGAAATTCTTTCTTACAAACTAAGATGGCAAGCATTGAGAAAGACACCAATATTGATCTCTTGCCACAACTGGAGTTTTCTGTTGCACTGTGTTTGTGACTTTTGTGTGTTATCTCCTGAGTGTGTCATAGCTTCATTTAAACTATTCATATGTATATGCGTGCTTCTAAAAACCATAGAAAAACATAAGCTTCTTTTAAAATGCATAAGTGTGCATGTTTATAGGATCTATCCTTAAAATTATTTCTATGGTTGTGAAAAAAACAAAGTAGAAAAGATGTTACAATAAATTAGTAAAATATTCTAAATAAAATCTTTAAAATGTTTTAACGAAACCTTAGATTTCGCTTTTCTAAACATATTTTAAATATGATTTTAGTCTATAAATATTTATAAATGATTCTTGCTCAAGCAGTTTTTGTTTGTTTGCTCCTTTTTTTTGAAATAAGGTCTCACTTATAAAAGCCAGGCTGTACTAGAATTCATGGTCCTCCTGCCTCAGCTTCCAGTGTACTGGAACCATAAATATGGAACACATACTAGCAATGTTTAATTAGTGATTTTAGTCTAAATATTG
The DNA here is from genome assembly GCA_033318265.1 of Phyllotis vaccarum. Taxonomy (NCBI): domain Eukaryota; kingdom Metazoa; phylum Chordata; class Mammalia; order Rodentia; family Cricetidae; genus Phyllotis; species Phyllotis vaccarum. Next base: position 127,596,254 of record JARWLC010000013.1, read on the forward strand.
TTATTTACAATTTGTGGTGGTGGTTTTAAACAGAGTCCCTTTGTGTAGCCAAGGAGGGATTGAAACTTGTGTTCTCTTGTCTGAGCTTCCTGTGGCGTTGGATTAAAAGTATGTTTCAAATAAAAAAGATTTATTGTTGAGAAATATTCTTCATAGGAAGACTTACTTAATAAAACATTTAAACTCATTTTCTTATTTTTATTAAATTTTTTTCCGATACCCAATACTGCTCCCTTTCTTGCTCTTTCTCTCAAACCTCTCCTAGTCTATGCCTTCCCCCAGTCCTCTCCCAGCCTATCCCTTCCCCCCTTTCCTACCCCATTGTTCACTCTCCAGAGAAGGCAAGGACTCCCTAGGTGAGTCAATTCAGTCTGGCAAATCCAGGTGAAGTAGGACTCCCTCCCCCAAGTATCCAGGCCGAGAAAAGTGTTTTCTTACTAGGCATGGGCTCCAAGGAGCCAGGTCATGGCCCTGGGATAGACTCTGGTCTGAGTGCAAGAGTCTCCACAAACTGCCCACTCCTTTCAACTGTCATCCACATTCAGAGGGTCCATATCCATCCCATCAAGGTTCCTCAGCTGTTATTTCAGCGTCTGCAAGCTCCCAACAGCACGGGACTACCTACTCCATGGCTCTCCCTGATCCTTTCACTCATGAAATCTCTCCTCCCTCTCTTCAGGTGGAACAGTAGCTTAGCCCAGTGTTTAGTTATGGATCTATTGTAGTAAGTTTCTGGCTGGGCCTTTCTGGCCTAGCCCTGAGGTTCTGACCTACTGTCCCACAGAAATACAGATACTCGTATCAATTTTATGCTGATTGGCCTATGGCTCAGCCATATAATTTGTTAACTCTTAATTCTTAATCTAATCCATGATTCTTATCTTGTTGAGCTATGCAGCTCAGTACCTTTTCTCAGAGCATTGTTTCAACTTCTTTCCCCTGCTTCTCTTGGCATCTCATCGTGGTACCTCTGTAGTATCTCTCTGGTTTTTCTGTGGCATCCCTGTTTCCACAGTTTTCCCAGTCTGGTAGCTTTGCCCACACTTCCTTGTGGGGATTCAGTAAAAATTTCAGAAGTTTTGGAGATATCAGAGGGAATCTACCCACAGTCTATGTGGGGAGTTAATAGAAGCTCCAGAAGTCCCAGAGCTCTAACCACAGTCAGTCTAGGACAATCAGAGTGGGGATTCAAACCTTTAATCCCAGCACAGGGAGTATCCTGGGAGTGGTGACCTATGCCCTTAATCCAAACTGAGTTGAGGTCACTTTAGATTATAGAAGGCATTCCAAGCTCCCAAGCAGGCAGTGGTGGGGCCACGCCTTAATTACCTAAAGGATACTTGAGACAGGATAGAAACACAGGAAGGAAGCCATTCCAAAGGAAGCAAGGCTAAGGAAGCTGGAAGACAGCTGGGTAAGATCTGACTGTGGTGTTTATTCCCTCTAGTATCTCCAACTTCTTCAGAGATCTATCCCTGAGTCTCATTTATTCCTGCGACACTTTCTGACACTTTCTGTCTGCCTTCAGCCAATCAGCATTTTTATTAAACTAGTAGGTGGGACAATTATTTACAATGTAATAACATAATCCTACTACATGGATCTCTGCATCTGTCTCCATCAACTGCTGGATGAAGGTCCTATAATGGCATTTAGAGTGGTCATTCACATGATAATAGGGAAAGGCCAGTTTAGCCCCCCCCCCCACACACACACACACATACACTATTGCTTGGAGTCCTAGCTGGGCTCATCCTGTGAGTTCTTGGCTGTTTCCTAGTATCAGGTTTGTCTCTAAACCCACAATGGATCCCTCTATCAGAATATTCACTAGTTGCTCTTCTATGGTTTTCTATTCCTCCCTGCTCTACCATCCCTTTTTCTCATGTGCTCTCCTTTCCTCCCCTTGCTCTCTCCTCCTGTATGATAGCAATTTTCTCAGGAGATCTTCTCTATTTACCCTTCCCAGGGGAGTGTATGGATGTCTCTCTTAACTTTCTCCTGTTACTTAGCTGCTGGGGGGGGGGGGGTGTTGATTGTAGCCTGTTTAGCCTTTGCTTTACATCTCAAGTCCACTTATTGGTGAGTACATACCATGTCTATCTTTCTGAGTTTGTGTTACCTCACTCAGGATGATACTTTCCAGATCCATCCATTTGCCTGCAAATTTCTAGATGTCATTTTTTAATTGAAGAGTAGTATTCCATTGTGTAGATATACCACATTTTTAAAATATATTCTTCAGTTGAGGGGCATCTAGGTTGTTTCCAGATTCTGATTATTATGGGTATTGCAGCTATGAACATAGTTGAGCTAATACTCTTGAGGTAAGAATGCACATCCCTTGGGTATATGCTTAATAGTGATACTGCTGGATCATTGGGTAGATAGATTAATTTCCAGTTTTCTGATGCAGCACCATACTGCTTTCCAAAGTGACTGTACAAGTTTACACTCCCACCAGCAACGGAGGAGGGTTTCCCTTGCACCACATCCCTTCTGGCATAGGTTGCCATCTGTGTTTTTGATCTTAGCCATTCTGACAGGTGTAAGATGGTGTCTCAGAGGTGTTTTGAATTTCACTTCTCTGAGGGCTAAGGATGTTGAGCAGTTCTTTAAGTGTCTTTCAGCCATTTGGAGATCTTCTATTGACAATTCTTTTTTTAAACTCTGTTTCTCATTTTCTAATTGGGTTCTTTGGTTCTTTTAACCTCTAGTTTCTTGATTTCTCTACATATTTCAGAATCAGTCCTCTAATGTAGGACTGGTAAAGATCTTTTCTCTTATTGATCATGTCCTTTGCCTTACAGAAGCTCCTCGGTTTCAGAAGGTCCCATTTATTAATTGTTGTACTCAATGTCTGAACTACTACCAGTGTTATATTGAGAAGGTGATCTCCTGTGCTAATGAATTCAATGGTATTTCCCACATTTTTCTGTCAGGTTCAGTGTAACTGGGTTTATGTTGAGGTCTTTGACGCACTTGGATTTGAGTTTTGTGCAGGATGGTAGATATGAACCTATTTGCATATTCCTACATACCACTACCCAGTTAAGCCAGCACCGTTTGTTGAAGATGATATCTCTTTTTTTTCATTGTATATTCTTGGCCTCTTTGTTAAAAATCAGGTGTTCATAGGTGTGTGGATCAATGTCAGGGTCTTTTATTTGATTCCATTGATCCACATGTCTATTTCTATGATAATACCAAGCTGTTTTTATTATTGTAGCTCTATAGTATAGCTTGAAGTCAGGGATGGCGATGCCTCCCAAAGTTCTATTATTGAACAGGATTGTTTAGCATTTCTGTTTTTTTGTTGTTGTTGTTATTCCATATGAAGCTGAGTATTGTTATTTCAGATTCTGTAAAGAATTGTGTTGGCATTTTGATGGGAATTGCATTTAGTCTGCAGATTGCTTTTGGTATGATTACAATTTTTACTATGTTGATCCTACCTGTTCAGGAGCATGGGAGATCTTTCCATTTTCTGATATCCTCTTCAATTTCTTTCTTCAAAGACTTAAAGTTCTTGTCATCCAGATCTGTCACCTTTTTTGGTTAGAGTTATCCCGAGATATTTAATGCTATTTACAGCTATTTTAAAAGATAATGTTTCCCTGATTTCTTTTTCAGCCCTTTTATCATTTGTGTATAGAAGTGCTATTGATTTTTTTTTTGAGTTAATCTCCTATCCTGTTACATTGCTGAAGGTGTTTATCAGCTGTAGGAGTTCGTATACTATCATATAGTCTGCAAGTAGTGATAGATTGACTTATTCCTTTCCAAGTTTGTTCCCTTGATCTCCTTTTGTTCTCTTATTGCTTTAGCTAAGACTTTTAGAAATATAGTGAATAGATATAGGGAGAAAGGACAGCCTTGTCTTGTTCCTAATTTCAATAGGATTGCTTTGAGTTTCTCTATTTAGTTGATAAAAATCAGTTGATTTATTAGTTTGATAATGGATTGCTGTATATTGCCTTTATTATGTTTAGGTATTTTCCCTGTATCCCTGATCTCTCCAAGGCCTTTGTAATGAAGGAGAGATGAATTTTGCCAAAGGATTTTCCAGCATCTAATGAGATGATCATGTGTAGTTTTTTTTTTCTTTCAGGTTGTTCATATGATGACAATTTTTTTGTATGTTGAAACATCCCTGCATCTCTGGGATGAAGCCTATTTGATCATGGTGGATAAATTTTTGATATGTGCTTGAATTTGATTGCCCAGCATTTTATTGAGTATTTTTTTCATCAGTGTTCATGAGGAAGATCAGCCTGTAATTCTCTTACTTTGTTGCATCTTTGAGTGGCTTGGGTATCAGGGTGATTGTAGCCCCATAAAAAAAGTTTGGGAATTTTCCTTCTATTTCTATTGTGTGAGACAATTTGATAAGTATTGGTATTTTCTTTGAAAATCTGATAGAATTCTGCACTGATCATCTGGCCCCAGGCTTTTTTTCCCCCCTTAGGAGACTTTTATGTCCTTAGGAGCTTCTGAGTCCTTGGGGGTTATAGGTCTATTTATGTCATTTGTCTGGTCTTGACTTAATTTTGACAAGTAGTACCTGTCCATTTCTTTTAGGTTTTCCAATTCAGTGGGGTCCAAGTTTTCAAAGTATGACCTAATGATTATCTGTATTTCCTCTGTTCTTATGTCCTCCCTTTTTCATTCCTGATATTGTTAATTTGGATCTTCTCTCTGCCTTTTGGTTGGTTTTGACAAGGTTTGTCTATCTTGTTGACTTTCTCAAAGATCAAGCTCTTTGATTAGTTTATTTTTTGTATTGTTCTTTGTTTATTCTTTGTATTTGTTTCAATTTGATAGATTTCTGCCCTGAGTTTGGTTATTTTCTGCTGTCTACTCCTAGGTGTGTTTGCTTATAATTGTTCTAGAACTTTCAGCTGTGCTGTTAAGTCTCTTGTGTGAGATATATTAAAGTTTTTATGTAGACATCTAGTGCTATGAATTTTCCTTTTAGCTCTGCTTTCATTGTGTCCCATAAGTTTGCATATGTTGTCTTTTCATCCTTGTTGAATTCTAGAAAGTCCTTAACTTCTTTCTTTACTTCTTCCTTGACTGAGATGTGATCCAATTGAGAGATGTTCAGTTTTCATGACTTTCTGTGGTTCCTGTTGTTGTTCAACTCTAACTTTGGTGGTCTGATAGGATACAAAGAGTTATTCCCATTTTCTTTCTTTCTATTTATATTTTTATGACAGAGTATGTGGTCAATTTTAGACAAAGTACTAAGAAGAAGGTATATTCCTTTGTGTTAGGTTTGAAAGTTATATATATATATATATATATATATATATATGTATATATATATATATGTCTGATGTGTCTGTTTGACTCATAACATCTGTTAGATCCCTTATTTCTCTGTTAAGTTTCTGTCTGATAGAACTATCCATTGGTGAGAGTGGGATATTGAAATCTCCCACTATCAATGTGTGGGGTTTGATGTTAGATTTAAGCTTTAGAAATGTTTCATATATATATATATATATATATATATATATATATATATATATATATATATATATATATATATATATATGGGGGAACCAAGGCATAAGTGTTCAGGATTGTGACTTTGCCTTGACTGATTTTTCTTGAGATGAATAAGTAATGTTCATTTTGATCTTTTTTGATTGATTTTAGTTTGAAGTCTATTTTATTAGCTACCAGGATAGCTACACTAGCTTGTTTATTGAATTAATTTGATTGGAAAGTTTTTTCCCACCCTTTACTCTCATCCAGTATCTGTCTCTGAAGTTGAAATGTGTCTCTAGTATGCAGCAGATGGATGGATTCTCTTTTTCTATCCATTGTGTTAGCCTCTGTCTTTGTATAAGTAAATTGAGTCCATTGATATTAAGGGGTATTAATAACCAGTGATTGTTAGTTCCAGTTATTTTTGGTGGTTGTGTATGTGTTTTCCTTCTTTGGGTTTTCCTTCTGTGATATTATCTATTACTTGTGGCTTCATAGGTATATCTAGCTTTCTTAGGTTAGAGTGTTTCCTCTAGGGCTTTTTGTGGGGCTTATTTGTGGATAGGTGTTGTTTAAATTTGGTTTTGTTGTGAAATATCTTCTTTACTCCATCTGTGATGATTGATAGCTTTACTGGGTTGGTAATCATTGTCTCTTAGTGTCTATATAATATCTGACCAGGACATTCTAGCTTTCACTGTTTCCATTGAATAATCTGGTGTTATTCTGACTGTTCTGCTTTTATAAGGTACTTGGCCTTTTTCCTTTGCAGCTCTTAATATTCTTTCTTTATTCTGTAGACTTAGTGGCTTGATTATTATGTGACAAACAGACTTTTTGGTGGGATCTAGTCTATTTGGTGTTCTGAAAGCTTCTTGTATCTTTATAGGCATTTTCTTCTTTAGACTGGAAAATTTTTCTATGATTTTGTTGAATATATTTTCAGTGCCTTTGAGCTGGTATTTTTCTCCTTATATTCCTATTATTCTTAGGTTTGGTCTTTTCATGGTGTCCCAGATTCCCTGGAGATTTTGTGTTATAATTTTTTTGTTTTGTTTTGTGTTTTCTTTGACTGACGTATCTACTATTTCCACTATCAAATCTTCCACTCCAAACATTCTCTCTTCCATCTCTTGCATTCTGTTGGTTATCCTTGCATCTGAAGCTTCAGTTTGTTTCTTCAGATTTTCTTTTGCCAGAATTCCCTTGGTTTGTGTCTTTTTTATTGCTTTTATTTCAATTTTTAAAACTTGAAATGTTTCCTCCACCTTTTGATTTTTTTCTTTTCTTTTTTTTTTGCTTTTCTGTATTTTTTTTTTTTTTAGAAGAGATGTGTTGATTTCTTTCTTGTTTTTTTGTTTGTCTTTTTCTCTATTTAGGGAATTTTAAAATTTTCTCTTTTAAGGCTTCTATTATCTTCATAAAGTTGTTTTATGGTCATTTCCTGCTGCTTCTTTTGCATTGTCATGATTAGGTCTTGTTGTTGTAGAACCACCAGATTCTAATGGTGCATTATTGTTTTTTATGTTGTTATATATGTTTTTCACTGGTGTCTGTCTATTGCTTCCTTGGATCCATGCAGGATTTGTCTGAATCTCAGTAAGCTGATCCGGTGCAGTCTGTTCTGGGTGTGTCTTTGTCTCAGAAAGCCTCTCTTCGTCCAATCGGGGGTCTTGGTCTACTTGGAGGTAGTGTTCTTAGTACAATAAGAGCTGGCTGATTCTGTGTTTCAGGAATCCAATCTTGGTCCAATATGAGTTCTTAATCCACAAGGACCTCTTGATCCTATAGGAGCTCTTGGTCCAATAGGTGCTGGCAAACTGTGGGTCTCAGGTATCCACTGTGGTTGTCCGGTGATGAGATAGATAGGAGGTTAGGGCAGTATTTGTAGATGAGGGTATCTAGCAAACTGAATTTTACTGGGGAGTTCTGGTCTGCAGAGTTTTCCCCTGCTGGCCTTAATTTAGGGATGAGTGGAGGTGTGTTCCAAGGGTTGTGTTTCAAGGTCTGGTTCAAGGAGACCTGGCTCTTTGTGGGATAGGATGAAGTGTCACTTACTCTTTTATCCAATAGGTACTGAGGAACTGTGGGTCTCGGGTAGCTTGTTGAGGTCACTATGTGATGGGGTGTGTTGGGAGTTAGGGCACAATTTGTAGATGGGGGTGTCCAGCAAACTGAATTTTACTTGTGATTTCTAACCTCTAAACTCATTTTCTAAATGATTCAAATTTTATCTAACAGTGAACTAATGAATAAGTATCAGATTTTTTTGCTAATAATTTTGACTGGGCAAAATGTAACAAAGAACGCTGAAGGCAATTAGAGATTTCAAATGACAAAAAAGCTGGAAAAAGTAGAGCATGGCATTTAAATCAGGTTTTCAGCTACTGTTTAGAAGATGCAATGGGCTAAGACATAAGATTTTGTGGCATGTCAAGGAGAGAAATTCTAGTAAGAAATTATATTTTGACTTGAAAGAAATCTTTATGATTACAAGCTAGTAATATAATATCAGAGCTTGACTGTGAAAGTACAAGGCTCAGTTTTAAATCCCTTCTGCCCCTGCAGTTGGATTAAGCTGGTCTGATTTTGCTAATGCCTCTAGGCAGCTGCAACAAAACAAAATAATTCTTTCTGCATGATAGAAATAGTATCATAGGCTACAAAGCAGACTTATATTTTTCACATACATTAACTGCAAAATGAAACATAAGTATGTACATAAAGAAACAAAACCACATTATCATAGCATGTGGACAATGGAAACAGCCTGTTAAGACTCTAGATGGCGCGATTTTCAGAGAGATTTTAAAATAATCATGTTTATTACATTCAAAGATATAAAAGACGAGATTGGGTGGTATGTCCAACAACTGGAAACTACTGTAAAAATCCAAATTGAATTTCTAGAAGTAAAGCTATAGTGACAACAAGCAGAAAAACTCCTAAATTTCCAGGGAAGGCTGCTCTAGTAGTTAACACAACGCTGGAGGTTTAACTAGCATTTCTTGGAAAGTGATTCTAGGCATTGGGGAGGCAGCTCAGAGGTTAAGAGCACTTGCTGCTCTTATGAAAGTCCTGAGTTCAGTTCCCCTCAACCATATGATGTCTCATAAGCACCTGTAACTCTAGTTCCAGGGGATCCAATACCTTCTCTGAACTTTGTGGGCACCAGGCACTCAGGTGATGCATATGCATACAGTCAGACAAAATGCTCACACACATAAAATAAATCTTAAGTCTTAAAATATTGGCCCAAGCTAGGTATGGCATACACCCTAATCTTAGGACTTGAGAGGCCCGGGCTGGCATATTTCTGTGACTTTGAGGCCTGTTTGGTCTACCTAGCAAATTTCATGCTAGTCATGTCTCAAAATTAATTAATTAAAGATTAGTCAAAAAATCCCAGAACTCAGACCGACAGGTGGACACAAAATCCTACCCCTAACCATGAAGCTAAGCTATTTGCAACTGATACCTGCTGGGAAAGGAAAAATCAATTTTCTCCAATAAAGTATCACTGGATGAATCAACCATACCTTAAGCCCCAGGCCCAGGAGTAATCAGCCAATACGATGGGATTCCGTGTTTGTGTGCTTTATGTTTTTTTGTTTTTGTCTAATTGGTTTTGTTTTTTTTAGTTTGCTTGTTTAAATTTCATTTTTTCCTTGCGGGGGTGGGGGGGGGAGAGAGAGAGAATGTGTAATAGAGTGCATAGGAGAGTGGGAAAGATCTGGGAGGAGTTAGGGGAAAGGGAAAGAGTCTGATCAAAATATATTATATGAAAAGATATTTAATAAAAATTTTAAAAATGGTCTGAAAAATATTCAAAATGAAGCAGAGATTTAACTGAATGTGAAATATTGAAGGAAGTATAGAGGCAAAATAATATCATGAGCACATTTAGTATACAAAATTGGGTTTCTTAAAGAAGATGAGAGAAGGGCTGGAGAGATAGCTCAGTGATCCTAAGTTCAATTCCCAGCAACCACACGATGGCTCAAAACTATCTATAATGATATCTTGCACCCTTTTCTGGCATAAAAGATTGGTGACTTGTTCTTAAAATAAATATTGGTTCTCTCTCCCTCAGTCGCTATTGAGTACCTATAGTTATCCATCTAGTTGTGGGACCTTGTGAAATTTTTTCCATCCATGTTAACATGTTGACTAGTGTGGCCTGTGCTGGTCTTGTGCAAGCAGTGAGTGGTGTTGTTGAGGATTCATGAGTGCATAAACTTGTCCTATTCAGAAAAAAAACAAAACAAAAAACAAAAAAACTATGTGTCAGTAGTTGTCCACAATAGTTCACATTCTCTGGTGATTCCCAAGCATTAGGTGTAGGTCGTATTACAGATGTCCCATTTGAGGCGAGCCCCCCCCCCCAAGTCACTTATTCTCTGCGGTTTCACTAGTTATGGTTCTTCCCAATAGGTTACCTCTGTTACAAAAGAAGCTTCTCTTATGAGAGTGAAAGCACCAGTTATCTGTGGATGTAAGGACACATATTTATAAGGCAGTTGGCAACCATACTAATTTAGAAACACTGTAGTATTGTGTTTTCTCCTAAAGCCTATGATCTCTTCAATTAAGGGTTCTTGGCTAGGTTTACAATACCAGACATGAGTTTCTTCAGTTGAAAGTAATTGCCTAGCATGTCCAAATCCTTGGGTTCCATCCACAAGACTGCATGAACTCAGCACGTGGGATGTGGAGGCAGGTGGGTCATGAATTCAGGGTCCCTATTAGCCATTAAAAAAATTGTAGGGTTAGAGAATAATAGCCTGAGGTTCATGAGACCCTGCCTGGTTCTTGCTCCCTGCCCTTCTACACCCAACAGAAAAAAGAAAGAAAGAAAGAAAGAAAGAAAGAAAGAAAGAAAGAAAGAAAGAAAGAAAGAAAGAAAGAAAGAAAGAAAGGAAGGAAGGAAGGAAGGAAGGAAGGAAGGAAGGAAGGAAGGAAGAAAGAAAGGAAAGAAAGAAAGAAAGAAGAAAGAAAAAAGAAAGAAAAAAGAAAGAAAGAAAGAAAGAACAAAAAAATGAAAATAAAAAAACCCAGAAATGTTGGAGGAAAACTGTGATGTTAGGGAGCCCAGTGTCAGGGATTGGAAGCCAGGAGCAAGTCACTTGCACCTCTTCTGCTACTAAAGTAGCTAAACCCAGACATTATTGACAATGTCAGATCAACGTTCTCTGCTGCTCCTGCTATTTCTCTCTTTCTTTCTGTTACCAGCTCCTTGTTTATTACTGAGAGTGGACAAAGAAACTGATCACCCCAGAGAAGCTGTTATTGAGCCTGATGTCAAAATGTGATTGTAAAGTGCTTCCCAGTTGATTCTAAGGAAGCTTAAGTACCATGGTTGTATATTTAGGGAAGGACTGTTTAAAGTAGTAATGGGTATTTTTCTGGGCCAACAATAGTCACTTGTTTGGCTAATCACAGCACTGCCTGGTGACCTAATCAGGGTCATTGAGGTTTGTGTTTGGGACCAATCATGGCCTTCCCTTTCAGCACCAGCCCCAACAATTTCTCTGGTAGGCTCCATGCCCATGCCCAACTGTATATGGCCAACAAAATCTGAACTCAATGGTATTTTTGGAGTTTTTGTTTTTTGTTTTTGTCTCATATTTCTTTGAGCATATTTTAAAACCTTTTGCTTGCATATTAATGGTTTCTGATTTTGTACTTTTATGGGGTTTGTATTTGTGTGCGCATGTTTCTCATGCTTTTTCTTATTTTTAAATTATAGTTTTATTTGCATGGTTGCTCCAGAGAAAGAGAGAGAGAGAGAGAGAGAGAGAGAGAGAGAGAGAGAGAGAGAGAGAGAGAGAGAGAGAGAACAACAGCACTGACTTGGATTACTGAGGAGATGGGGAAGATCTAGGAAGAGATGTGGGAGGAGAGACTGTGATCAGAATATATTTTATAGAAATTTTTCATTTTCAATAAAAGTATGCTTAATACTAAAAGCAACAACAAAACGATTTCTCTGCAAGATCACTGGGAGGAGGTTTTTCTCTTGCCAGGATGGAAACAGCTACAGGGTCATCAAGAGTTCATTATAGACTGCGATAGCAAACAGTCTCATCCAAACACTTCTAACAGCTCTAATTTGAGCCGTGCCTTCAGAAGCCCAGGCAATCAACTTCAGTCTTTTGAATATTTGTGTCAAAGAGTCCTTGGAGTATGTAAGATAGCTGATACTGGCATAAGGGTAGTCCAGCTGGCTGTTGGACTGATAATGCTTTTGTTCAAGGCAGCCCAGGCAGCAAAGAGAGTTCAGTTGCTGCTAATTAAACTGTTCCATCTCTAGCATCTTTGCTACTTAAAGGAATACAGGTATCAGAAGAGTGCTTACAACATAAAATTTAAAAATTTATCGTTATCACTGTGGTGGTTTGAAAGAAAATGGCCCCCACAGGAGTGGCACTATTAGGAGGTGTGGCCTTTTTGGAATGACCTTGTTAGTAAAATTGTGTCACTGTGGAGGTGGGGCTTTGAGGTTGTATATATACTGAAGATATTGCCCGCTGTCTCAGACTACTGCCTGTTGCCTGAAAGTCAAGTTATACAACACTGACTACTTCTTCAGAACCATGACTGTCTGAACGCAAACATATCACATCTTGATGATAATGGACTAAACCACGGAAATGTAAGCCACTTAATTAAATGCTTTTATTTTTATAAGGGTGTCTGAGGTCATGGTGTCTCTTTACAGCAATACAGCTAAGACAAATACAGTGATTTAAAAAATAATTTAGGAGAATGGCTATTTTCTCTGCATATATGTCTGTACCACATGCATATCTGGTGTCAGAAGAGGCCAAAAGAGGCATTAGATGCTCTGGTCTACAGTTAGAGATGATTCTGAGTTTCCAAGTAGGCGCTAGCAATTTAATTTAGGTTCTCTGGAAGAACAACCAGTACTTTCAACCACAGAGCCATCTCTCCAGCCCCACTAAGAGTTATAACAATTTTAACAATACTTAACACTGACTCAGTACCAGGGAAAGATGAGTCATTTTCTGTATTTTTCTTGTAGTCATTAATGTCATTATGGTATATGTTATGCCAATATTGGTAAAATTATCCAATTTTAAATACTCTTTCTATTTCCCTACAGGTTCTGTTTCAGGTTGTCAGCTTCTATAATTCTCCTGCTTTTGGGATGTTGACTACTGCACTCACACCTCACAGAATACTAGTTCAAGGTTTTTAAATATCTGGTCTCAGTATGACAGAATGAGTTTTGTTCCACTTCACAAATCATTATTGCAGAAGAACTGCAAAGTCATACCATTTTTCTAATATCCAAACTGATTATCAAGAAAAGAACACTAATTTTTAAATTTACTGACTTGGGAAGAACATGAATAAACAATAAAGAAGGAAATAGAAGATACAAATAGAGCAGAAAGACACTGTATTGGATGAGCTAGGCTTTCTTCCATTTCCAAATCACTAATCAATCATGTCAGTGTGGGAGGAGACATGTTCTGACAATGAAGTTTGCTATGGTATGGAATTAGTCTTTGAATTCGTGAAAAGAAAAAGATTGTAATTCTTACTTAAAGGGCCCTGACTTCTCAGGTGTGGGAGATTATGTTGTTACATTGTAAATAATTGTCCCACCACTGGTTTAATAAAAAGCACTGATTGGCCAAAGGCAGGCAGGCAGGAAGTGTGGGCGGGGCTACCAGACTAAGAAAACTCTGAGAACAGGAAGCACAGAGCAGAACGCCAGAGAGAAGCCAGAAGAAGCAGAGGATATCTATGCAGCTCTGAAAAAGGTACCAAGCCCCATGGCTGAACAGGATAAGAGTCATGGGTTAGTAAAGAGTTAGCAAGTTATATGCCTGGGCCTTAGGCTGATCAGCCTAAAACTATTGTAAGCAACTGTGTGTCTCTGAGGGTCTGTGGGTCTGCAGGCCTAAACCTTGAGGCTAGGCCCGAAAGTGCAGGCCAGAAACCCCCTACTACACTCAGGACCTCCAAAGCCAAGTTAAGGAGATTTATTTGCCCCAGAGGAACAAAGGGCAGGGAATAAGAGAGAAAGACAGGGGATGAGGGACAACAGAGAAGGGGAAGGAAACAAGAGAAAGGAGTATTTGTCCTAGAGAGATAAAGGACTGCCTATGGATAGAGCAGAGACAGGTGTAGCACATGGGAATAAAAAGGGAAAACTGTGTAAGGATGATGTGGTTTCTTTTAATTGGTTGTGTTAATCGGGTGATCCAAAGGGGCTTTATATTGCTGGACTTTAATACTTTCATAGCTGGAGCTTGGCTTCAGGAGGAGGAAGAGGCCAAAAAAGGAATAGAACTTGAGGGTTAGCTTCAGGAAAGTAATCTAATTTTTTGGGGGGTTTTTTGGGTTTTTTGTTTGTTTGTTTGTTTGTTTGTTTTTAGCAAGACAGAGGGAATGAGGGAGAAGGGCAAAGCCTTTAAAGATGGCCAGGGTCCCTTCATTCACTGTAAACATCACTAGAAGAGATTTGTTTGCAATAGGTATATTTTAGGCATAAAGTGATGGCTAAAGAGCACTTGAATGATCTTGCAGAGAACACAGGTTCTCAGTACCCATAAGTACCCTATTTCACAACAGATTGTTTCCAGTTCTAGGGGATCAGACATCCCTTTTTGGCCTCTGGGAGCACCATCATGCACATGGTATACAAACATACATGCAGGGAAAATACCCATACAAAAAATTAATTTTAAAATATCCATTCTAAATCCTGCTTCCTAAGATTCCATATCAATAGTTTTATTTTATTTATTTTTAGACATCTATGGATGAGTGATTACAATATGTAGTCAGGGTTGAGCTTCCACAGTACTAAGAATTTTCTGATTCCAAATGTTGTTGAAATTATGTATATAAATATATATTATGGACTCTAACACACACACACACACACACACACACACACACACACACACACACACACACACACACCTATCAAGCAGGGCAAACCAAGACTGAAACTTTGAAACTTTTCTGGAGGGTATTAAATATTTGCATATTTGCTTCTTACTACTAATGAGGCTTTTTAAAAAACATTTGTTAGGAGAGAAATTGGATTGATGAACCAGAAATTCAAAGCTGGATAAGTTAGTGATGAACCAAAAAAATAAGAAGATCTTCCAATTCCAGATCCAAATGAAGTCAAAGTAATCAAATTACTGCAATGGTTGTTTAGGAGAAAGGAGATGGAAGCAGACAATAAAGGTCAGAAAGTTAGATGGTTGGAAAAAAAAAACATGGAAGGAGGAGGATCCTCTTCTCTAAATGGTTTTAATGTCTCACTGTGAGCCACGAGAAGAGTATTTATACCAGAGCTGAGAGAGAGTTGCTAATCTAATTCTATTATTTTTGCCTACTTGTCTTCTATGGATCTTTAATACATATTTTGGTATGCATAAATAGAGACAAGTGTGTACAAAGCCCAGAGTATGGTACCATGGTTGGCATATCAGGCAGGAGAAATTAAGTACACAATGTGAGTGGAGGGGTAGGGGAGGGGTAAAGAGAACCTTTCCACCTAGGCTCATCCTTCTCTTCAAGTCTAAAGAGACATGTGCCTGCATCCTTTCTTCTCCTTTTTTCTGCCCCTGTCTCTGCCATAAATTCTTACTATGACTTAGTATTTGTTCATGGAGGAGAGGATGAAATGACATCTTTGTCACCAGCAAGCTCTACATGTTCACACGGTATAAATACATCTTTAAAACAAGCATATATTTTGCCTAAGGTTTATGGACTTAACAAGTCTTCATTTGTGTGTCTTACTCCTCCTGGTTGTCCTTTCTAATAAAGTTCATACTTTCAAAAATTGTTGTTAAAAATGTTTTATGAGTATCCCATGCTTTATTTCATACACATACTACATTATTTAAATAAATATGAAGAGTCAAAGCATTTTCTTCATTTAAAGAGAAAAAAATTACCCTTTTCTTATTTAGTCTCTGACTTTAAGTGGCAAGAAATGCTTTGACTCAGGGTACATATTTGACCCCATTTGTCCATGATAGCTCTTTATCATCCTGAATGGAACTGCAAACCAACTGAAAAACTAAGTGCACTGTATGAATCAGTTCAGTATTGTTTCCAGAGAAGAACAGGTGCAAGGAGATCCATTAAGCCTCAATCAGCTCTTAATTTGTGTCATTCTCTTACCATGTCTCATGAAGGACATTTTTGAAGCTTTTGAAGAGATGCGGTAGTATATTTACAAGTATAAAATGGGTCGATTAAGTTTAATCATTTTTGCTCATCAAAATCTGCAACTTTATGAGAGGAAATCAGTTATTGTCAAAGTTTATATGCTAATGACCCTCTTCATAGTCAAAGCACATTTAACATCCTTATTCATAGGCCGGATGAGGACTTAGAAATATTGAATTTTAAAACAAAGTGCCTTTTCCTTTTCTTAATAGGGAGAAAGAAGGCTGAATATGAACAAAATGAACATTTGTGTCATAGTCTCTACACAATGGGACAACAGCTTCAATCATATATGTTTATTTAATATAGGCTGCAGCCTTGATTTTAAAATGCGTAATCAAGTAAGAGTATACATAGACTGACTTCAGTTCACATGAATTGATGATATATTTCCATTAAAATAATAATTGTGTTCCATATTCCATAGGTAATAATATGAATGATATAGATACTAAGAAATCGTGACTAAGTACACTTCTGATTTCTCATAAATCATAAGTTATATAATTTTGGGTTGTGTGTTGATTGAAATGTTCAAGTCACAAAGATTTTTTTCATACATATAGAGGACTTGAAAAATAATACAAGCTCTTTCAAAAGTGTTTCCAGTGCAGTATATAGAGAACAATGTGATCTTCATTTTATCCCTGGTTAATACTTGGTGGAATGGAGGTTTTAGAGCCTCAAGATTACCTGGAAAGACACCAGGCAGGGTGGCAGGAAGGAATCATTACAAAATGTGGACAGGTAAAGGTTTTCTGATTCTGGAAAAATGAGTCCTCAGTGAGGCTTTACTATATCTCTGTGGACTTCACATGCAGCACGGTGCTCATAGAAGTATAGGATTATCTATGACTAACTGGTTAACTCAACTCTAGCTTATAGTTTCACTCATCTACTTTACACCTCTCTACCTCTAAAACATTCTTGTCTCTAGCAGTATATAACTCTCACTTTACCAAGAAACTGAACCTTTCATATGTGGGCTCTTTAAATAAGTGAGAGAACATACAATTTATCTTAAAAGGAAGGAAGCGGCAATCCCTTTACTACAGACTATTTGACATTTATACCTTCCCTCTCACTCAGAACAAAAAACTATTAATTTTTTTTTCTTGTTGTGAGGTAACTCCTTCAGAGAAAATTAGAAAGTCTTTATTCTCTGGCCCATGATGTACACAAGGATCTTGTGTTGAAACTGTGTGTTAATGAACCTTACCATTCTTGGCTTTTTAAATGCCCCGAAACCGTATCCTGGTTGACACATTACAATTATCAAGAACAGTTAGCAGTAAAAGGAGCTACAGAAACCAAAAATCAAAAGGCAGTGTTAGCAATTTAAAGATTTTCTCAGAACTGTGGACTATGATGGATTAGGTCTCTCTTCTTGTCTTAGCATGTGTTGGGTTCTAAATGCTGAGCTCTTAGGCTAAAAAGATCCCTTGGTGCCTCTCACTCGTTCCAGATTATATTGATTGTATTGTGGCTTCTGTTATTTTTTATTTTTTCTCTTTTGGCTCTTTGGAGGCCTGCCACCCAGCTCCCAAATAAATATACAGAGAATTATTTGTTCTAATGGATGCCCTTAGCTTGGCTTGTTCCTAGCCTGCCTTACTTAGCTTAAATGATTCTGTCTACCTTTTGCCTCTGGGCTTTTATCTTTTTCTGTTTCTGTACATATTTTCTTTCCTTCTTATTCTCTGTCTGGCTGAGTGGCTGGGAACTAGAAACCTCCTCCGTTCTTTATTGTTGCTTTATCTCTCTTCCCAGATTTCTCCTCCTATTTATTTTCTCTGCCTGCCAACTCTGGCTATTCTTTCTCCTGAATCGCTATGGGTCATTCAGCTCTTTATTAGACCAATCATGTGTTTTAGACAGGCATAGTAACACAGCTTCACAGAGTTAAAAAAATGCAACATAAAAGAAGGCAACACATCCTTGCATCATTAAAGCAAGTATTTCACCGCATAAACAAATATGACATATCTTAAAATAATATACAACAGGCTGCTATACTGTGTGTCTTTTATCTCTTATCAATGGTTATACTATTACAGGAAAGAAATTCTCTGTATTACATTTCTAACATAAAAAAATGCATCAATGAATAAAGCAATTGATAATTTGGCTTCTAATTAATGAATGAGAACTAAGAAGGAGAGTGATATCCAGAATATATATTCAGTTCAATGCTACTAATTTTGTTCTTTTAGAACAGAATTTTGTTCTTTCATCATAGTCTATACTCACAAGTAGCGCTTAAGCAACAAAGCATCAGCAAAGCTCTGCTGCTACCAGATTTATGTGCCAATTGCCTAAAACATTCCAGGATAATTAATCTTGAGTGAGCTGAAAAGTGTCTAGGAAGTGAGAGCAACACACACTTGAGTGTATCCATCCACAATGGCTTTTGAGGACAAATTAATTTAGGACAGAAGACTAGCTTTGTATGTGAATGGTCCTATCCCACACACTGACGGCCCAGGTGGAGGCAAAGGGGAAGAGGAGAGATCCCAGGATAGGTATTTTCTTTCTCTGACTGCTGGCTAATGTGGTGTAAGTTGCTCTGCTTCATTTTGCACTCTCTCTAAGGTAAACATACTGAACCAAGAAGCTTTAAATTGTTTCTTAGTTTATGTGGTTTGGGTACAAAGTCTGCCTAATATACTTCTAAACTTGACACATAATAACCTACATCTTCAAATAGTTGTCAGGTTTATGGCATTCACACTATACCAAGTAGGGACTGTTAATGTTAAATAATCTAATACATCCAGTATCATATTTATCAGAAAGTTAAATACTAAATTAATTTAAAGACGAAACTGAGTAGGGAAAATATTTGATAGAATTGTACTTACTTACTCTATGACAATTATTAGAACTTTCCCTTGTTTAAGTTAGATACCAATGATGTGGTTAAATTTAGTAAGTTTTTTTTTCCAAAAATAAAAGCATTCAACCATTAATATATTAAATAATGCAAAAGTAGAAAAGGTCTCTTCCAAAAATCATGTCATACACTTAGTGGTTGAAAACTATTTATAGCTCATCCTTCAGAGGTTATATTTCAGGTTCATATAAAATGAATCATTTATTTTTAAGAGATCAAATACCATGTTTCCAGGAACAGAAAGACAATGCAACTTAAAGTCTGGTGGCGTGTCATCTTCTACTTACATAGTCTAAAAGAAATTTTAGTGTGCCCTTTTTAACTCATCATTAGAATAACCTTTTCTGGCCCCAAATTAAACACATGCTAATTTAATGGAAAGATTCATTTCAATACCTGATTTTGGTAGACTGCTATGATAGCACTGTGTTCTAAATTGTAAGGTATGAGAGAAGTAATAAAGGGAATGTTGGAGTAGGCTGAATCTTGGAGGGAGGGTAGGTAGTGAAGAAGGCAGTACTGCACAGGAGGGTAAAATATAAACAAGTGTATGGAGGGATGGAAAGGTGTAACATGTGTGAACAAGCACAGCTGCTCTAGCCTGGTACAGTGGCACATGCTTGTGGTCCTCACTAAGGCAGGTGACTTGTTTGAACCCAGGAATTTGACTGGTCTAGGAACACAGCAAGATTCTATTTCTAGAATTGGGTGGAGGGGAATATTTCAACTTTACTCAAGAAAGGGTATGTATAGAGATCTACAATAGGATTTAAAAAATATATAGTGGATGTATAGATGATGTGTGGAGAATGTTCAGAGATTTACAATAAGAATACAGAATTTGTAGTAAGAGTTCCTGGCCCGACCAAGCCCAAGGTCCAGACTTGCAATCCCACAGCTTAGTCACACAAAGACTTAGGTTAATTACAGTTTGACCTATGGCTCAGGCTCATTACTTACTAGTTTTTTCAACTTAACTCATCCCATTTTCATTAATCTGTGTATTGCCACATGATTCATGGCTTACCTGTGTTTCTT
The DNA here is from genome assembly GCA_033318265.1 of Phyllotis vaccarum. Lineage (NCBI taxonomy): Eukaryota > Metazoa > Chordata > Mammalia > Rodentia > Cricetidae > Phyllotis > Phyllotis vaccarum. The sequence continues at coordinate 127,615,911 of JARWLC010000013.1, forward strand.
TACATCTTGCTTCCTTGGGCAGCAGCTCATAGAGTCTTTCCTGACTCTGCCCTCCTCCTTTACCTATATTTGGAATTCCCACGTGCCTTTATGTTGCTTCATCATAGGCCAAAATAATTCCGTCATTATTCAATGGCACTTCACAGCATACAGAAAGACATTCTCACATCACTTCCCATTTTCTCTCTAATCAAGGAGGAAGGTTTCATTTTCAAAATAACAAAATTACATGTAACAAAACACCTATCAAACAAGAATTACAATTACATTATCTAGTCTATTTGTATTTAGCAAAATTATAGCAAATATTCTACAATCTACCTTATCCTTTGGAGTCTAAAGTTTTGTATCTAATTTACCTTTTATTATAATGGAGGAAAATATACTTATAACTGTATGATTTTCAACTCCATCAAATGCCACAGAAGGATATAATATTATCTGAGTAAGGAAGGGCATTACAAGCAACCTCCAAATTCTAGAAATTTCAAATTTTTGGCTACCTGGACATTCATCCAAAGTTCCTTTGTAACTTGGGCATCCATCTTCAGTCTACAGGCCTAGAGTCTTTGGCAGACTTGTACATGAAGCAGAAAATTTGAAGGACTGCTCTGCCCATTCTGTCATAGTTCTTCAGTCCCTATTCCTTGTGTCCTGCTGAATATCTGGCAGTCTCTGTGAAGCAGGAACCTGAGACCATCTTGGCTTTTTTGTAGGTCCTGCATGTCCAGTCTATGCAGCATACTGTCAGGCAGTCAACAGTTGAGGCAAGAACAATTTCATGGTCGGTGATTAACTTTTGCCACAAAGAAAGTAATAGGATTTATTTGATGTACATCATCTTCCTGAAGTAGATTGGTGCTGCCAGGAGAAGACAGGTTTCACTGTCCAGAAAAGTCTAAGTTATTAAAATATTTTAAATGCCATATTCTATAGGTCTTTGAATGGTTGGAAGATTACCTATTTAATTTTTGGATTAAAGAAGATTCAATAATTTGTCTTTTTAATTATTTCTGTATCATATCTGCCTTTTTCCCTAGAAAGAGATTGACTATGACATCAATTTATAATATTTATAAATATTATATTAATGAACAATATTTGAGGAATTTGGGCATAGCTTTCCATATTGCTTTCTGCTGATTGAGGGCACTGGAAATCTTATGGGGATCCTGAGGCTGGATCATCTTACTTGGTAGCCTTGAAGGTGATGTAGCCATCTCTTCCTATCAGAGATATTTCAGGGGGGTCTTCCTTGAGTAAACCTTACTTTCTTTATCCAGAAATAAATCCACAGCCTCTCATTTTCTGTGGAAATAAAAGAAAACCTTTTTTCCAAAGTATCATATCTTTGTATTTAAATTTTAAAGTCAAGTCATTGACAAAATATATAGGTTGGATTAATCTCACAACATTTATAACCAAATGTTTCTTAACAGCTCTTGCTCCCTCCTCTTCAAAAACAAAATAACATACAGTATCCACGCTCTCTGTGTATTTTCCATCTTAATGTGGCTTATTTATTTTTATCTTTCTTTATTTTAAAGGACTTGTCTATATCCTTTCTCCTTTTTCTTTTCTCTCCTAAGCCTAAGTATATTTTTAAACACACTGTAAACCATTTAGAGGTTTTTTTTTTGGTGTGAATCTATATTTGCTGCATTTTTCTCTTTTTCTGGCCACACCTTTAATCTACTAATTTGAGCTAGAATTAACAGATTGGCTAGGGTGGCTGGCCAGCTCTACCCAGCTCCTTGGTCCAGTTTCATAAAGAATTTAGCTTCATGGCAGAGGTACTGGCAGAAACAACATTTACCACCTCAAATCTGGGGTGTTTTAGGGTTCACACTACCACCAAATATAGCACCACTGCCCACTAATGTTTGACAACTGAGTCTCTAAAAAGAACCACACAATTTTTGCTCTAAGGGTGAGTCAGGAAGCCTTACCTAAAAGAGCTGTGCCTCTTCTTTCAGAGCCCTCTGGAGAAAATGATCCTACTAAGAAGCCATCTTTGTCTCTGTTCGTTTGTGTCTGTAAGAACAGAAACTTTAAATCCATCATGTGCAGCTTGTGCTTGAACCAAGGCTGCTGTGAGACTGTGGGAACACACCATTGCTTGACTGTGGGTGATTCTGTTCTCTGTTATTCCGGGCTAGTTTTATTAAATATAAAATATATCACTACATACAGGAGCTGAACTAATAGGAAACACTCAAAACCAAAGGGTACTAGTGAAGGAGTCTCTCTAAAAGGCAGTGAAAGGAAGTTATAGAGAAGGTACTATCACAGAAAAAAAAAACAAACATAAGGCATTAGAAAAGGAAATTGCATTAGTAATTCTTATTGGTTTACCTCTGTAGTCACTTTCATTGTACTGTGTATTTTTCTTATTTTCTCACATGGAATCAAAGCTCAACTATAGAACACAAGTGACACAATAATCAGTTTGAAAAATAAAAACAGCTTGTGCATTTGATCTATGTCTGTGCCTCATAAAGGACAAGCCTGGGTAATTCACTGTTGCTAGGAAGTTAAGTCACTCACATCCAAGCTCAGACTATGAACCAACATTTATCTTGACTCACAAACGTACTTGGAAATAATAAGTGCTATTTTAATCCAACAAATTTGAAAGTGATTTGTTATGTAGCAATTGTTGATTAATACATAATTCCAAAGGAAAGTTATTAGAGCTATCAAATAGCAGGGAAAAAGAAAATAAGGTAATTATTGAAAATAGGATACCAAGTTAGGCAGTTGAAGGATTCTACTTACTTCATCAGAAAAGGTAGATGGAAAGGAGGGTTTAGAATCAATGCTGCAGTGAATTTGAAGAGTGTGAGGATAGAACAATATGCATTTCATGGAGCTAGACTAAAAGCAGCATGGAAATAAACAGGGAAATAGATATGAATAGAGGTATGCCAGTTTAAGATTCTAGAAATGTCAGTATATTTATATGCTTAAAAGGAAAAAAAACTAACAAAAAGACAATTTCCATAACCCCATCTTTATATAAAGTATAATAAGTGACTGAAAAGATAGCTTACAGGTAAGCACAGTCATTCTACAAGCATAACTGAGTTTGATTCCCTACCACCTTTAGGAAATGCTGGTGTGGCTCTATAGGGCCATAATCCCAACGTTGGAGTGTGTGTGAAGAAGGAATATCTTAACTTATCTGATGTCTAATCTTCTGTCTCAGTGAGAGACCCTGCCTCAAGGCAATACAGTGATGATGACCTATAAAGAAAGATGCCCAATGTCCTGCTTTTCTGGCCAATGCTTGTTCATGGTGAGCACACACATGCATGCACCACATACACAACACATCACTCCGCACAGAGAAATACACATACAGATAAAATAAATTAACTTACAAAGAGGGAGAATCATTGATCTCTGCCAGGAGGTGAGAAGAAGAAAGATTTCATTTGTTCCTGAAAACTAACAGGACTGTAAATATGAAATGGTGAGTACAAACATTTGTACTATTTCTCAAGAAAAGCATTATATTTCTTGCCTTGGGACAGGTGGGGAGGGGAGGCCTTTTAGTTTGGAATATTTCAAGATAGTGTGATGGACTGAAGGCAAGAGATAGTGAAGACCAAAGAACCACATAGGGAAAGAAATTGTATGAATGCAACAGGACAGGCTGGCTATGGACAATCTTGCCACATATAAATTGAAATAAGAGTTGATTTTTCTCATATGACAAAAATACTGAATATGGAATCTGGGGCTAAGTTGCAATACTACAATATCATTATTGTCACATCACTACGTCATTCTTCTTCCTCCTTGTTACACAGTTTTGTTTAAGTATTAGCTCTTAGAGAAGGGCACTCTCTCAACTGAATTCTAAGCAGGGAGAAAAAGGGAGGAGTCAGCATCTTTCTCTTAATGAAGAAGGGTAGCCTTTCACTGGGGCTGCTCTTAACCTCCTTGGACAGAGCCATGTCACATCACCTCCCTTGTTGCAAAGAAGAACAGAAATTCAAGCCTTTTATGTTTTAGTTGCTTTAGTAGAGAGGTACCAGAAACGGAAGTTCAACAATGGGCTAATAACACAGAAGTAACTATCACAGAAGTAACTTCAAGAACTTAACACCTTTCAGAAAAAAGAAGGAACAAGGGAAAGAAACTCCAGTAAATTTAGGACTTGCATTTCAGTACTTTTATTGCAAAACATTGTGTCTTCCAAAGCATACATGAACAGTGAAAACAAAGTCCTGTTGCACATCTTTAAAATCTGAAAAGGAAAAGAAATCAGAAAGGCTCCAAAGAAAATTAGGCAGCAGATTCAAGAGAAAAATCAACAGTCATTGCCATGTCAATTATATATTGTTTTATAATAATCATATAATTTTACTTTATTAATAACCATCTGTAAATTCTTTTTAGAAACTTTTTGATTGGGTAATGTGTTTTTGGCTATTAGTTCTGGGCTCTGATGACTTTAGCTGCTTAGATATTAACATATCTGAGGTCACCTGGCTAGTTATCTAGTTATCTGGTGATGACTAGTTTAAGACATTCTTGTTCTCTCAACATGGTCCCAAAATTCTAGGTTAGATTTATTCTCATCCAGAGAAAGACATCCTAGAGATGCAAAGTGTCTTGTGCCCTGGTCTTCAAATTTCATTTTAACAATATAATATCTTTTTACTTTGCATTGGACAAGACATGTTACAAAGCTATCTCAGATGCTAAAAGTGAGCGAATTACTCTAGCTTTTAGGAAGGGAACATATCTATTAAAATCAGAGATCTTAAAACAGATTTAGTGTGTAGATACAAAGGTGGAAAACTGGAGCTATTTAGTTGTAATCTAGCACACTGTATGTTTTATTGAATAATTATTGAAATTCATGACTCTGGAAACTATCTGCTTCATATAGACAGGCAGTACATTTCCACAGCTCAACCTATATTAGACCAGTCAAAATAGATTATTTAAAATGTCAGATATGCTGGGCAATTTCAATCCTAGAACTTGGGAGGGCAAAGACGGGTGGATCTTAGCACATTCAAGGTCAGCCTAGTATATAAAATGAATTTCAAACTATCCTGGGATACATAATAAGAGCCTGTCTCAAAAAAGTCAGGAATGGGGACTGCAGATATTTAGCATTGGTTAAGAACACTTTCGAGGCCCGTGCCCAAATTGGGGGTACTGAAGCTGGGAAGCTGGAACAGTCTGGAATCAAGTAGAAGCCATCAGCCTTCTGCCAATCCCCAATAGCCATCACTGGTCACTGCTGTCTGTCAATCTGTGTACTTTTTTTTTTCTCAAAAGTTGGAAGAACACTTATTGCTTTTGCAGAGGACACAGATTCAGTTCCCAGAACCCATGTGGCAGTTAACAGTCATGTGGAACTCCAGATCCAAAGTATCTGAGGCTTTTTCCTGGTTTCCATGGCACTGGAAGTGCATGCATAGACACACATGCATACATAACACCCATATACATTCAATAAAATAACGTTTAATAAAAGGTCACCAATGGCAGTGATAAATATTGGGTAGATATATGACACTTAGAAATTCCCATAGTTCAATTATTTTTTTATGTTGACATGCTAGTAGCATTGAGTTCTTCTTATTTATTTAACGATAATTTCTCCCCAGCCATATAATAAAGTACAACTTCATCATTGAATTTCTTTGTTATTATGTGCCTGGTTTATCAAGCAAGTTAGAGCATTGGTAAAGCTCTTGCACACAATAATGGGATGGAGGGAAGAGAACTGTTTGTGTATTCAATGATCCCTAACACAGCTGAAATAGACACATTAAGTCTATTGTTCTTAAAGCTGGAATTATCAACGGTTTTCCTGACTGCAATTGTTCCTATCTAGACCACACACACATCTCCATCTGTGGCAGTATGGTCTACCTTCTCTCCTCTTCCCCCATTCTAGTTAGCTCTGTGTGAACGCAGGCTTGGAAGAGGGGAAAATTGGAATCCTAAGCCCATGGTCTGGATGAGTTAGTTTCTATGACAATCAAGTTCTCAAAAATGACCATGATACTGTTATCAGTTCTGGCACCTGAAGAGGAACATAATTCCCTTAGCAGTTGTTCAGTGATGAATCAGTACAGAAGCCAAGAAATAGTTTAAGTTCAACCACAGCTTTTTACACAGTTTAACAAATTTTCCCTTGAAAGTTACTTTCTTTCCAGTGACAATTTTTATGCCAGCATGTTAAAAAATGCCACTGATTCAAAGCTTTTTATTAACTTGTCAATGTATCCAAAGTGTTTCTCAGAACCTCTAAGGGGATTTTCTTGTCTATTAAACCTACATGGTGCCACACAGGCTTTTTTCCCTAATTAACAGTGACAGGTACTTTTTAGTGGAAATATCTAACTTTCACAGTACAAGAGGGAGCAAGTGGGTGGAAATGGATTTGGATCATTTGCTAGACAAGGAAAGGGAAGCTAACAGCGCTAACAGCCATATGGTTTAAAAGCGAATATTGAGCAAATGGTCCTTGGCAGGCAAGTCAGACAAGTCAACAATGGATTGAAGTGACATAGGCTGCATACTATAAAGGAATTGAAATATCTTGGAGTAAGACTTTTCCTTACCTTTAGACTACATTGCTGAATCCATGACTTTAGTCTGTGTATCCCTACCTGCTTTGTAGACCATGTTGGCCTTTAACTCAGAGATCCTTGGGATTAAAGGCATGTGCCACCGTCATAGGAGTCTTTGATAGACCATAGTTTCTGTTTGTTTTTGAGTGATTTCACAGTCTGCCTTCTTTCTCAATTCCACTGTTCATATCTTCCTGGAAAGAATTGTGGATACTATTTGATTTCCAACTATTCATTGTTGCAATGGGGGTTTCTTGGTCTCGGGAGGCCAGAGGCCCAGACCCACAGACCCTCCAGGCCAGACCCCTTAGCCGCCCAGCTGCCTGCCGCTCAGGCCCCCAGAAATGACTCAGATGCTTATATTAACTTCATGCTGTTTAGTCTATGGCTCAGGCACATTGTTAGCTTGCTCTTACATCTTAAATCAACCCATTTCTATTAATCTGTCTGCCACGTGCCCTGTGGCTCACCTGTGTTCCTTACATGTTGCTCCTTTGGCGGCTTGCTTGATCTGCCTGACTCCGCCCTGCTTCTCCAACCTATGCTCTGATTTCTCCTCCTACTTCTTCTATGGTGCCTGTCATGGCCCAAAACAGCTCCTTTATTTAAAGATTGAAATTCACAGCATACAGAAAGGCATTCCCACATCAATTCATTATGTCAAGAGAATCAGATTCAAAGGTATCATGAATCTGTCTCAATTTCATTTTTGAGTAAATGTCCAAATTTACTAATATAACCAAAAATATAGCTCATATTCATGGAAAATTCCTATAAGGAGGCCAAGAAATTTCAGGCTTGTTGTGGAAGAGTCAGATTATTCTATCTCACAAAACGTTCTCATTTATGCAGCATGACTTAAGATGACAGATCCTACCTGTTTCCCAGGTACTTATATGAAAATCATGCTAGAAAATCCAAAGTTGATACTATTGAAGTAATGAATCTGTTTGGCAAGCTCTAGGTTTTAAATAAAATGATGCTTTGTAATTTCCACTCAAAGTTCAAATGGCACACAATTATAATAATCAAACATAGAATGCTTTTGGAAGTCTAGCTTTAGATGTGGTGTGAGTAGCTCTTGGAAGTTTTCAGTCTCATTTTTATGTCAAGAAAATACAAACTGAAAGAAAAATCTCCTCTTTGATCTATTAGAGAGCTGAGATGCTAGAGGAAATTAACGTTGTAAAATTTGGAGAATCACAGCCCAGGTTTGTTTACATGAAATAAAAACAAGTTGGGCCATGCACCAGTAAAAACATTTAAGTAAGAATTTTGAGGACTCTCTGGACCTTACTGTAGACCAGTATTGAGAGAGAGAATATCCTGAGGGGGCATGCTTGTGTGGATGTTTGTATTTTCTTGGAACCTATCACACATTTGTGGTAAAGAAATGAGAAAGATCCCCTAGTGACTGTAGCAACGTGATCAAAAGAATAACATTGTGAAATGCTTAGAATATTTTCTATGACAAAAGCTTAATATATTAAGTATAAAACTTCAGGAAAAAATTTTCCTACATAAGAAGGGCACTTCCCGTAGTTCATCCCCTTCTGCTTATTTCTCCTCAGAGAGGAAAATAAAGCAAGGAGACACCTTTGAAAGTTACAATACTAAAACACAAAGCTATTAACAGACTAATATTTATTCATAAGTTGTGGAATGCTTTACTTCTATAACACCTCATTAGTGCCACAGTGAAAACAGTGGATTTCTTTTTTTATTTTTTATTTTATTTTATGCTCATTAGTGTTTTACTGTATTATGTCTGTGTGAAGGTGTCAGATCTTGGAACTTAAGTTACAGACAGGTGTCAGCTACCAAGTGGGTGCTGAGAATTAAACCCAGATCCTCTGGATGAGCAGCCAATGCTCCTAACCACTGAGTCATCTTTCTAGACTCAAGATAGTAGATTTCAAAAGAAAGTTCAGTACTATCAGAATTCCTAGGCTTTATTAGAGATGGCTAATATCAACAAGGAAGGCAAAAATAAAGGCAACCAATGTATAATAAATACAGTTGTTGTATAATGCAGTGATAGAGAATTTACCTAGTATGCATGAAATCTTGGAGGTTTCATTCCCAGAACTATGAACAAGGAACCATTAAATAAGAAAACAAATACCTTAAAAGATTTCATAAGCTCTGATCTGATAGCCAAAGTTACACAATCAAATCAAAGCCCACCTCCTAGTCACATTATAGAGTTTATTGGAAAGACATGTTTCTATTAACTAATACTTGCCTTTTAATAAATAATTCAAACCATTTTAAAGGAGTAAAGATCATAATATGTGAGCAGCCACATGGTAAACCCAACATGGAGCTGGCAGAACATGCCGCATACATCAGGCACACATCTAGGTGTGACTATGTAAATCTGTGCCCACCTGTTCTCTTAAAATGAGACACTTTTATATCATATAAATTATAATATAAAATATAAATATGTTATTATATTGGACATGGCTAGGGAAATAATCAATGAACTTAAAGGCAAGTTATTGAAACTTTCCAAATGAAAATAAAAAATAGAATATTATTTACAGATTTTAAACAAGTAACAATTTTACCATAATTACCACAATTAAAACATACTTTGGGAGAATTATGCAACTGAATACAGGATAGTCTTTTGTGAAAAATTTTAATGGTCCATAAAATGTTTCAACAAACTCCTTATTTAAAGTTTATTAAATTCTGAAGGTGAGACTTTCTAAGCAGTTATATTGCTATCTTTTCTGAGACTATTGAAATTATTAAGGAGTCAGCTTGTATACACTGATAAAGTTGTTTGAATTGTTTAACATGAAAGACGATTTCTTTCTCTCTTATAGGAAGGCTCAAGCTGATAGACAAAGACACACTGATCCACACAGTTATCAAAGGACTAACATTCTTTTCTTCGTGTAACTTTGCTGCCTGCTATGATATTTTCTCATCTTCTGAGTCATAGTTGACTCATTACCATCATGTCTGTGTTAACAGATATGAAAAAGGGGGAAAGGAAGCAAAGCCCACAGATTGTCCTTTTAAGAATGAGTAAATGACTGCATGCATCACTGGCATTTCCCAGGTTTGTCAACACTTTCTTTTACTTAGTGATCTTTGTGCTCAGCCATTGCTTTTCCCCTCAGTTCTCTTTCCTATGCACTCAGAGACACAGTGACTTAACTGAAGGCCCCTGACACAATGAGTTTTGAAAGGATGGCAAAGGTGTTTATCTGAGCTTTTGTACTGGTCTCGTCCTTGCAAACTGGTCAAGAATAATTATGTAAGAGTCCTGAGAAAAGCCTCAGTGCACATAAGTGCTGCAGGACTGTAATCTCAAATAATTAGGACACTGAGTCAAGAGGAAGTTCAAAGTCTGCTTGGTTTATATAATGAGACTTGGAAATACCATTTTATTTCTATGGTTCAGGGAATATCAGTTTCTTTGCTTATTACACAAGTTCTAAGGAAATGACCAAATATTTCTTGTTCTGTTAAGTCAGACTCATGCATGGTAAATTTAATGTTGGTTTATTCATATGCCCCATCTAAAATTATATACAGCACATATAAGATTATGGGTATAGATAAACATATACATATATGTTAAATGAAGTTATATCACCCAGGCTACCAGTTTCCCCACTCAGTATCAGATATGAGTAACCTTCATTTAAGTTGTTGTTTAGGGTGTTTCCACTGACTCCTAGAATGATACGAGCTATTTATGACACCCTTGGATGATGCTAAGAGATTTAAGTCCCCCTTGACAAAGACATCATACATGTTGGACATAGGATTCAAAAGATTTGAGGTTGTTCTAAACTGAAAGAATCTTCCCTACAGTCAAGCTTTCATAAGATCAGAAAGTGCTGTATAAGCTACCAAAAGAGGGAAGTAATTAGTAGTCCTATGCAGCAGTGATGCCAATGAACTTTAATAACTACCAAATATGGCCAAATATCCCTAAAGTTCACTAGTTCTACTAGTTTAGAGATAATTAATAGCTCTTTGATTGGATGTATAACCCATTCAATAATAGGGCAATGATGCCTAGTACAAGAAATCTAGCCAAGTACCTAGAGCTGGTGAGGTCATGGATGTTAAAAGAGAATCTACTGCCATCATTTTACTACAGTAGCATGATCCTTAACTTTATTGGAAAATATATCCTCATACACATAGATAGTGAATCTCTCACCATCCTTTGAAGGAGCTTCTCTTTATATAGAACAAAGACCATTATAGAAAACCCCAAGAGTTCATAATTCATAGACCAATGAATCATGTGGAGACCAGACCAACCCCCCCCAAAATGTCTACAATGCAACTCCTGCACTTAAGACTCAATGAATATCTTGGCAGAGGAGCCCATAGGGTTCCAGAGCCAGACAACTGGTAAGTCAGCCATGAGATAGTGTCTCCTAGAAGCAATAAGGAAACTATACCCATGATACCTCAACAAATATGGCTGCCTAAACAAGACTTGACAAATAACAATAACACTAGACATGGTAATGTGGAAGGGGAAGATCTTACAGGGTCCTACCCTTAGACAAATAACTATGGACAGCTAGTAATGAGAGAGAGAAAGAGAGAGAGATGGTTAGCTTTTCCTAGGGATGAACCTCCTAGTAGGTTTTCCAGTTCAAACTGGTCAGCCCTGAAATAATATACACACAAGCCACACTAAAGGACTTATCAGGTTGGATTTATATATTTAGGCATATATGTCACAATAATAATAAAAAAGATATATAGTGAGGACCAGTCTAAAAGAAGTCTACACTTTTGATTTGATAAGAAACTGGAATGTGGCGATACCTGGTTCATCCTCTCTTCCTTAATGCAGGTCTTAAAGGATAGTCTTGCCTTAAGTCTTAGGTCTGTGGGTATTCTTTTCACTTGACATATATTCTACAATTTATTGTTATAGAGATAAATGAAGAAAGGGAAGACATGATCAGTAACTAAATGAAATGTTTGAGTATTTGTTAGTAATATAAACATTCAATCAAATGTTTGAGTGTAATACAAATATTCAATCTGTTTGTTCTTTCTATGTCAAAATATAATGATGTTTGTAGTATATAATATGGTCAGAGACTCATTTTACGCATATGTGACTTGTATTAAATGGGCAAAGTGTATAAACAGTTTATCTTCAAAATTATATTAGAACGTCGAAAATGCCATAAGTAAAAACATTTCCTGTATGATACGTGGTAAGCTGCTTATATCTTTCCTAAAAAATAAAATGGTAGGTTATATTTTCAGTGACATATTTCCCCAGGAAATCAAAAAAGCCATTACAGAGTTATGGATGCAGTCTTGGTGTTAAATGATTAATGTTCTGTGGATTTAACAGAGATGAGAACTGCTGTAGAGATAAATGATTTTCTAAGGTACTGGCCATTTGACTTCTAGAAACAACAAAAAACTAAAAATATATTTAAACTATGTATGATGGCACATTCCTGTAATGCTAGCATTCAGGAGATTGTGGAAGGATACGTATAAGTTCAAGGCCAGCCTAGTCTACATAGTAACTTTAAGACCAGCTAGAGCTTCATAGGGAATCCCTGTCTCAAGAAAATAATCACAAAAATATTTTAATAATTTATGTCTCATTTTTTGATCATTGGAGACATGTTTTGAATACTGTATATAAAGTAGGGCAAAGTCCTAAAACAAACACGATACTGCCTACAGATACAGCTGTGTAATATAAGCACACAATACCTGCATAGGACAGAAGAGGGCATTGGACCTCCTGCAACTGGAGTGTGTGTGCTAAGACTCAGACTTTTAGTTTTCTGGAAGCAAAGCAATTTCTCTTAACTGCTGAATAATCTCTCCAGACCTTACTTATTATTTTTAATATCTTTGAAAATTGTGGTGGTTTGGATGAAAATGCCCCCTCCCAAAGGCAGTCTGGAGTAGGTATGACCTTGTTGGGGGACATGTGTCACTGGAGGTAGACTTTGAGGTTTCAAATGCTCAAGCAGTGTTTCTCTCTCTTCTTGCTGCCTGCCAATGATCCAAATGTGGTTTCTTGGCTCCACTGTCCCCCATGTCTGTCCACACACCGCCATGCTTTCTGCCATAATGATAATGGACCAGACCTCAGAAATATAAGTCAGCTCCAATTAAACATTTATTTCATAAAAGTTGCTGTGGTCCTGGTGTTCCTTGGCAGCAACAAAACCCTAACTGAAGAAGACAAATGTCTTCAGGAAAATACTTTTTAAAGAGGCAATTTTGGCTTTATCCATTGGCTTTAAGTTTATCCATCAGCAGGAAAGGCAAACTAGATCCTGGACCAGGAGGCATTCTTCCTTCTCATGCCTCCATTTAAATTTTTTTAAATCCTACCCGCTTCTCTAATACAGAGAAAAAAAATGAGAGAAATAGCTTAACTGTTTTAAAAAAATTCTGAGACCGCATACATGCTTAGTGTTCTGTCTTTAAATTAGATCTGTTAATTCTCCCTGAGACCGCATACATGCTTAGTGTTCTGTCTTTAAATTAGTTCTGTTAATTCGCCCCAAGTTGCTAATGCTAGGCAAGAGATCTGTAACTTTTCATTTCATTCAGGATTCAGAGGGAATTATATAAATACCACAGTTTAGAAGGGGAGAATAACTCTATAATAATCCCATGTTCTCTCCACAGAGGCTGAATCAGCAGAAAGTGAAGTAAGACTAAGACAGAATTGATAATTTTCCACAGACACCTTGAAATTGTGTTTTATCCTCTAATAGAGACCAATACTGATAATGAGTCTTATTCTGGCCCCCTCTCCTTTCACTTTTTGGAAAATCTCAAGTTATTGAAGGTTCATGAGAGGGTGTTAAGTGGAGAGGAAAATGAGAAAATACAGAATCATTATGTTAATTTACATATGAAAAACCTATAGTGACCTAGACTCACAGAAGAAAGGCTGCAGATTTATGTGAGAGAGGTACCAAGAAGGTTCAGAGAGCAGACAGATTAGGGCAAGCTTCCAGAAATGAATGGCTCAATGATGCGTAAGAGAGGATGCTAGACAAGTCTTGCTACATGATGAGATGAACTTTAAGAAATATGTTTTTCATATTTGTTAAGTGTGTGTCTGTGTGTGTGTGTGTGTGTGTGTGTGTGTGCACACGCATGTGCATGCATGTTTTATTTCCCATTTGGATGCCACTGCACTCTTAACTTTAACCAAAGAGCATGAACAGTTGTATTTATTGAGAATAAAAACAAAAATAATTCTGTCAGTTTTCAAACAGACCACTTAAAAAGGTCCTTTATCTTTCTCTTTTTTACATATCTTTATTGTATGTGTGAGGTAACAAAAAGTGCTGAAGACCAGGAATCAAAAATCCTAGAGCTGGAGTCTCTGGTTATGCTTACTAGGCCATAGGATATATATCACCTTTTTAATTTAAAAATAATTTTGTAAGCTTATTTTTAATTGAATATGCATGACTGTTTTCCCTGCCTGTATATATGTGCACCATGTATAGCCAGTGTCTAGAGAGATCATAAGAGGGTGTTGGATCCCCTGGAACTAAAGTTAGAGTTGGTTGTGTACTGTCATGTGAGTTTTAGGAATTGAAACTAAGCTGAGCAGCCAGTGCTTTTAACCAGTGAGTCGCTCTGCCAGCCCCTTACTGACCCTTTAAATCCTTAGTTTCCTCATAGGTGAAATGGAAGAGATTAGTTTAGCTATGTAATCTGGTATTGCTACTAGGCTTTGCATCAAGATTAATCTTCCAGTCCTCCCAGTCAGTGTACTTCTTACTATTCCTTCACAGTTCATTTCTTCCTTGAAATGGAATATATCACAAAGTTTGAGACTAAGAACCTGTCAGATAAACACTCCCAAGGCATCAATTTGTATGTTTTCAGGAGCAGTTTTATCATAAATAAAAGGTCCATGGGAGATAAGCTTCTCTAATATGACAATTTATGGCAGTACTTGGGGTCTAATAAAAGGAATGGAGTCATGAAATTGGCCTCAGAAGGTGTATTTAGTGGAGGAAAACATGCACAGTACCATAAGCAAATGCATGGTTGGTTGGTTGGATAGATGGGTGGGTGGGTGGGTGGGCGGATGGATGGAGTTGGATGGAGTTTTGTTGCTTCCTTTGTCAGTATTGTCTTGAGTAGAATTTGGGGTGACCCAGATGTCAAAAATGAGACCTTAAGTTGTCAGAAGACACTAAATTACTCACAGAAAGAGAGTAGTAAACAAGCAGATGCTTCATGGCTGCAATGTTTCTGTCTGGTTAATAACTGAAGATGTAGGTAACCTAGTGAGCACTCATTGCAGAGTGCAGAGAAAACAGTCAGACTCTGTTTGACATCAGATTGTAGCATTTTTCTTGTTGTGGAGCCTTTGATAGATTTAGACTTTCATGTGCTTGGTAAAATTATACTTCTCTATGGAAGTCTTAGTATAGCTAAGACACTTTAAGATTTAGAAATTGATGACAAGCTACTAAGCAATCCAGAACAAATAACTTTAAGGCTCCTTTTGAAGGCTCATATTAATAAAAAAATAAGAAGAAAGGAAAAGTTGACTTTTCTGGTACATATAGAGAACCTTTGGATGTTTTTCATATGATTAAAACATTTGTTCTGGTGGTGGTATTTTTTTTTTTTTGAGACTGGGTCTCATTATGTGTTTTTGTGTGTCCCTAGAATCACTATGTAAACCAGGCCAGCCTCCAACTCACAGAGATCTACTTACCTTTGCCTCCTGATCGATGGAATTAAAGATGTGTGTCACACAATCTTTATTTGGTATAAAGGTTTTAATATTTCTATAATAAGGTCATATAACTCTTCTGTGTGTGATGAGTTTCCATTTCAGGATAATTATATAATCTTTTAAATATATATAGGTGTTGTGCTTGCATGTATGTCTGTCCACCCCATTTGCATGCCTGGTGCCATCAGAAGCCAGAAGAGTGATATGAGATGTCCTTGTGTATGTTGTGAATACCACTGGACAATAAAGGAATTGTTTTGGTCTATGGCAGATCATCTTAGAAGCAGGCAGGAAATCCAAGCATAGATACAGGGGAAGGAGGGCAGAGTCAAGAGAAACAAGGTGATTCAGTCACCCAAGAAGTAAATGTAATGGAGAACAGAGAAGCCACATGGCAAAGCAGATTAACAAAAATGGGTTATAGCTAGCAATAAGGCTGAGCCATAGGCTGAATAGTGTATAATTAATATAAGACTTTATGTGATTATTTGGAGCTAAGCAGGAGCTGGGCTGCAGGCCAGTCTGGGGGCTGTGCTTGAGTCCCAACCTTGGGCCTAATGGGTCAGAAATTTCTTACTACAGAAGAGAGTGGATTTAAGGTCTAGGATCCGCTGAAACTGGAGTTACCAGTTTGAGCCACCATGGGAATTGAAACCACCTAGTCTCCACCCTCCATATGATGAACTTTTAGTAGAAAAATGAAAAGTAAAGTACAGTTTATCTAAGATCCCACTAGGAAAGAACTGACCTTCTCTTGACTATTACTTTAATCTTAGTTACGATAAAATGAAGGCCCTATTGCCAATTTAACAGTTCCTTAGATTTTAGCTGAAGAAAAATCAAGTAAATGAACTGCTTCTAATACATAAGGAAAATGTGCAGTCTTTCAAGACTGGAGTTAACTTGTTTTGCAACAGATAATAATTTAGGAATTTGGGGTGAGGGGAAGATGACTCAGCAGTCAAGAACATTGTCTGATCTTCCAGGGAACCTGAGTTTAATTCCCAGCATCTACAGGGAAGCTCGTAACCTTCTTTGAAACACTAGTTCCAGGGGATCCTAAACCCTTTTCTGGCTTCCAAGACACCAGACATGATAGTTGTGCACAAATACACATACTGGCAAAACACATGCAAAATAATTGATTAATTAATTAATTAAACAAACCATCAGCATACTTATGCATCTCACTGAGGATTTTTTTCATATTATACTAATGACTGACAGCCCTAAATTTACTTGTATATTTGCTGTGACAACAAAGAAGTCTTAAATGCTACTTGTATATTCTGTAAGTTTAAAATTTGTATTTTGCTTTCTGAAAGAATCATGTAACCACTCCCTGAAGATTTATAGACAGCTAACAGTAGCTAGGAAGAGGGGCACTATTGGCAGCTAATGGTTGCTGAGAGAGAAGGAGACAGTTTTTCCAGTGGCATAGCATTGTTCCAATAAAATCCTCTCACTACACTAAAATAATCAACGCTTATTAAAGTGACTCCCCCCCACACTCACACAGAGGAAGACAAACAGCATAAAATTAGAAGGGGGCCTAGTTAAAGAAAGTGAATCAGTAAGAGTGTAATGAGAACAAGATAGAGTAATGAGGTAGATTATGATCAAGTTATATTGATGCAAGGAAATGCCATACTGAAATCCATTATCATATATAATTAATATATGCTAATTCAAAGCACTATAGCTTACAACAGATGGGCATAGCTGGGTAGGGTGACTCAGGCCTGGAATTCTAGTACTTTGGGGGAAAGAAGAGGAGGGTCAGGAGTACAAGGCCATCTTAAAAGGCAGAGTAAGTTCAAGGTTAGTGTGGGGTTCATGAGACTTTGTCTCAGAAAGCAAACAAACAGAAACTCAAGATCAAAAACAAAACAAAAAAGCATAAGCACAGAATCTAAGACATTTTTTCAACAGGAGCCCTATCAGTAGCCAATAAATAAATGACAAGTTGATCAACATCAAATTCAAATCAAATAAAATTACAATGATAACTGGGCACAATAGTGCAGGTCTTTAATCCTAGCAGTCTCAAGGTAGAGGCTGGCAGATGTCTGTGAGTTTAAGGCCAGAGTGGTCTACTTTACAAGTTCTAGGCCAGGTGACAACAGTGAGACCCTGTCTTGAAAAACTACCATAATATACAACTTAATGTCAACACATGATCATACTAGTGCTAATAATAAATGGAGTCTCATATCTGTTGGTGAGCAAGTGGGGAAACAAAAGTATTTATTTTCTAAACACATACTCTCATATAATTTTGCAATTCTATTCTTAGGAACATGTCTAAGAAAAATAAACAAACACATATTAACACAAAAACTGGTGCATAAATTGTCATAGAAGCATATTTGTAATAGTTTAAATGTGAAAACAATCACATTGCCTATCAACTGATCAAAGGACAAATAAATGTGCTGTGTTGACACAATAAAATGCTGTTTAGTGAATCATAGATACTATATATTAATCTTGGTAATATGCTAAGTAAAAGAATCTAGTCACAAGACCACACCACACATTGTACTATTCCATCTATATGTACTGTCCAGGAGAAACAATTTTATAAGGGAAGAAAATAGATTAGTCCTTGCCTCAGCTGGAGAATTAGGAATTAATGAGGACTGTAAATAGTTATCTGATTTCTTTTGGGGAAAGAATGATGAGAATGTTCCTAAATCAATTATAGCGATGATTGTATAACTCTATGAACATTACTAAATATCACTGAGCTGTGCACTTTAAATGGCCAAATTATAATAGGAATATATCTCAGTAAAGGTGAAATGCACAAAGACTCACATAAGTGTGTGTGTGTGTGTGTGTGTGTGTGTGTGTGTGTGTGTGTGTGTGTGTACATTCTTTTTATAAATTAAATTTACTTATTTTTCATCCCCACTGAAGTTTCTGCTCCTTTACCCTCCCCCTCCCATCCTTTTCTCTGTTTCTGTTCAGAAAGGGGCAGGCCTTCCATGGGCATCAACAAAGCATGGCATACTATGTTGTCATAGAACGAGGCACCTCCCCTTGTATTAAAGCTAGGTAAAGCAACTCAGTATGAAAAACAGGTTCCCACAAGCCAGCCAAAGCATTAGAGACAGCCTCTGTTCCCACTGTTAGGAGTCCCACAAGAAGACCAAGCTACACAACTGTCACACATATTCAGAGGGCCCAGGTCAGTCCCATGCAGGCTTCTTGGTTCTTAGTTCAGATTCTGTGAACTTCTATGAGCCCAGGTCAGTTGGTTCTGTGGGTTTCCTATAAAGTCCTTGACCCCTCTGGCTCCTACAATCCTTCCTCCCTCTCTTCAGCAGGATTCCAGGAGCTTGGCCTAATGCTTGGCTGTGGGTCTCTGCGTCTGTTTCCATCAGTTACTGGATGAAGGCTCTCTGATGGCAATTGTGATAGTCCTGTGTGAGTATTCTAGTGGAATATTTTATGAGTGTGACTTAGGACAAATGCCTGAGGTTTACCTTTTTCAGGGACACTTGGAAATACTTTCCATTTGGCTTCTGGTGTCCCTTTCCATTTTCTGGTCACTGAGTAGATACAGGGAAAAGTAAGTTAGGGAGCAGAGACTGCTTGGGGAAAGAAATATACATGCAAACCTTTCCCAAGCTGTTCATCTCTTTAAATAAATAAGATGTATAAGATATGTGTAAAGAAACCTATACTCTAGGTTAACTCAATAATAATTATGTTTGAACTTGTTAATTATGTTTGAGGAAGGAACTATGATAAAGCAGACATATGTCAAAGAGAGGAATTGCCATTGATCTGGATAACAGTGCATAAATGATGGAAGGCCATACTATCTATTCTATAAATCACAGATATGCCATGGATGATGCAGACATTTGATCAGAGCAGTAAAGACCTCCAGGCTAAGAAGACAACAATAAATAAGCATCATCTTATTTTATGAATGTAAAGCGCATGTCAATAAATCCAGACACTTGAGAGAGCAATTTCTCAAGCAAATTAATTTCAGGAATGGATTGAAGATTTTATTAGTTTAAAATTGTAGCAAGTGAGAGTGAAGAACATTTCTTCAATAAAAAACTTTATGTATCATAGCATACATGTAATCAAATACATTAATCTTAAATGTATACATTGGTAGAATTTGATGTCCTTCGCTTCCAAGCTATGTCACGCTACAGAGCATTCCTCCTCCCTCCAACAGCCCCTTCTTTCTAATCTTTTCAGAAATATAACTTTATCTCACCCTGGTAATCAATAATAAATTTTACTTCTTGGACTTCATATACATGAAACCACATCTTATATCTCTTTCTCTCTCTATCCTTTTGATTGTCTTAGGCTCGACAAAACAAAGATGTCACAGGGCATCATCCATACTATTTTATGTAGCAATAAATCAGTCTTCATTCTTGTCCTTCTGTCCTTCAGTATTTCTTTCATTAAATATACTGGAATGTATAGATCCATTTTGAAGGCAACAGATCCAGAGACTTCTCAGCATGTATAATTTTATAAAGCAATTCCTAATAATTACATCTCCCTATGTTTTCCTGTGGTTTTGTTTTTCTGGAAAAAAAAAACAACCATAGCCCTTCAAATATTGTCAGTGTCACCAAAAAATGGTGGAACATGTTATCAATAATGGTAACTATTTTTCAGAAGTTGTAACTAATATTCTCAAAAGTATTTTCTCCAGTTTATATTTGTTAAGTCTTGAGAAAATTTCCATTCCCTCAGATATGGAGTCAATATTGAAGAATGCCTAACAACCCCTTGATCCTTGGTAAAGTGTTTAACCTCTTGTTTCTTTACTGTTAGACGAGGACAGTAAGAAGGACTTCCTGGGCTCAGTCTACAGCTTTAATATTTGCTCTACAGCAGCTAGTCAGTAACTTCTAATTCACTTTCTCTTTGTTCTCAGTCCTCCCTTTCCTCCTCCTGTTCCTTCCTCCTTCATTTCATTCTATCTACTCCCTCCTCCCCTTCCTTTTTCCTCTTTTGCACTCTTCTCTTAATGAGAGTTGACAAAAATAGTGATAACATTGAGTTCTTATCTTAACGAACAAAAATTCTATAGTGCTCAAGAGGAAAGTAGGTGGGTGGAGGACAGTTGAAGAAGGAAAAATAATGAAAAGTATGGGAGGACAAGACATCATGTTCTCACCCTTAAAATGAAGTTCTCCATTGGGGGCGGAGAAAAGATGAATAGAAGAAAACTCAAGACATTGGGAAAAGTAAGCTTTATTGTCTATCAATGTTAAGCACACTGAAAAAAATTAGACTGAGTCACCTGTAATGATATATTATAAGGAGAACTGCACTGAGCTGAAGATATGTCTGTGAGACAGTATATCAAAATTAAAGTAATTTGCATATACATTATCAGTTAGAGCATATGTTCCCTGCATGATAATGCTCCCTCTAGGAGAGGCCATTAAGTTGATTTGAACTCATTTCCATGTTCATGTGGGAAGCTGACTTCGTCTGTGTAATTACTAGAGTAGTTAAGACACTGTGCTAGTGAAATAGGTAGAAAAATGACTGCACTGAAGGTGTATCACACAAGTATGGCAGCTGATGTGCTGATTTAAGGAAAATTCTACACATTTAAACCACACCAAATTACAAAGCCCATCATTACATAAAGTTCCTTGTTCAATCAAGATTATTCTTGCGGCCTGATTTTGGGAATGAATGGAGTTACTGAGTACATTAGAAATGTTGGCAGATTGCAGATATGGCACTAGTCCTTTCAATCTTCATATGCATGCTCCATCATAGCTTGGTTTTCTGCACTAAAACGCTTAGTCTATTTTTCAATCCCTAATTTTAGGCTGGCTGCATGACTTCCTTTGATCAGTAAGATATTAGTAAGTAAAACACCATGACCAGTACAAATTTTCAAAGTACTAACTTGCAAAGGCCTCTCACTCTTGGAGCCCTGAGACTACCATATTCATGAAAGTAAGGAAGCCTTCTAGAAAGACGGAACATCTACTCAGAATAGACAGAGATACCCCAGAGGGCAACCTACCAAAGACTAAAAATGTGAGTCATGAAACTGTATTACATCATCTGGTCAGTGGTGGCCAGCTGGCCACCAAACATCAGCAAACCCAGAAGACATTAGGTGCTGGATTAAGATAACTGCTCTGCCAACCCTTAGAAACAACCCTTAAAAATATGCCTACGATTGGCTCTTGGGCCGACTTTAAGTGTCTTGTATTTGTCATAAAAGAAAGCTAAGGGCATATATGAAGCCCAGTTTCTCCTGTCCTCAGTGTCAGTTCTAGAGCTCACAGTGCAGAAGAGTTCAGAGGGGATGCCATAGTAAAACTAGCATTCAAGAGTTTACTTAGAGCAAGTAAGAAAAAAGAAAGGGCTGAGTTGACCAAGGTAGATAGTGGAGAGAAAGCACTTGCTATTTCAACTTGACAAAAGGCCCAGAACCCACTCTGAAAGGAAAGAACTTGTTTTAACTTCAGCAAAGTAGCTGCACCTTCATCTACTGCTATTTCAGCCAGCAATTATAGCCCTGCACTTAGGGCTTGCATATCTAGCAAAGGCCTAGCTCCTCGAGCTACAGCCTGGTGGGAATTCTGCTTCCGTTGTCTCTAAAGGTAGCTTTAACTAAATATCTATTGTTCTAATTGTGAATAAGACTCAGAGATTCAAAGGCTGGGATGAAAATCAACTCAGAAAGGATGAGTAGCAACTAGTTAACCTCTCTTTGCTGGCATCAGCAGAAGACCCATGCTTTGCCAAACCAGAAAAACCTGCCTCCCTCACCCTATTAAATCCCGTGTCTAACTCTCATAGATGACATCTGATTAATTTCTGTCAACTAGTTGCTAAGTCAGACTCCCTATCCAAAGTTAATTTTATTTAATTAATGCAAATGCAAACTCAGGGTTCATAGTGTGATTGCATATCCCCCAACAAGAACTGACTCTTCAAAACTGTTTTCTCAACTTTACACACACACACACACACACACACACACACACACACACACACACACACACACACACACACACAAACACACACACAGATGGAGAGAGAGAGGGGCAAAGAATTACAAGAGACAAATGTCCCACAATCCCTTTTGAAAATACATAAAAGGAAGCATGAGAGGAAGGGTATAGGCAAGAAGCAATGCTTCTGTACTAACAGTTGGGAAAGCTTTTCTCCCTGTTATCTATACCCCTGTATGTCTCCCCCAGGGTGTGCACTTTTAGGAAAACACTTCCTCCCAGAAGATCACTTCACCTAGAATTCAGTCTGCTATAAGTGTAAGACACAATAATATTTGGAAGGTTTTAAATACCCATGAGCCTAAAAGTTTACTGGAAGTCCCAACGTTGCTTTTTGCTGACCCAGCTACAGAACACTAACACCCATTGGTTTTCTTTTCTTTTAAATAGACTGGGTCTCACTATGATGGCCTGGATAGACTAGAACTTACTATATATACCAGGCTTATCTCAAATTCATTGAGATCTACCTGTCTCTGGTTTTAAGTACTGAGATTAAAGGTATGTAACACCTACTGTCCTTTATATCTTGTTTTGGGGTCCTATTGTCTATTATATACTCCTGTCTGGGGGAAAAATAATTGATGGTCCCTACAAAAGTTAATCTCCTGCCTAACATTAGTACTGAACGTTATAATTACTGCAGAGAAAAATGGATAAGAAAAGAGAAGGAAACAGGCATATGCGTGTATAGTGGGTATTAAAATTTTAGATGACCTTATCAGTAAAAGGCATTTGAGAAGATAACATTTGAATATAATTTGGAAGATGGAAAGAAGTGATTCATGTGGCAATTTTAAAAACTGAATATGTAGGCTAGAGGGGTGGCTCAGAAGTTGAGAATACCGATTGCCCTTCCAGAAGACCTGGGTTTGATTATATTCACATGGTGGGTCATAACCATCTCCAACTCCAGTTTCAAAAGATTTAACACCCTCCTCTGCTCTCTGGTGGCACCATACATGCAAGTGATGCCCAGACATGTATGCCCCCAAAACTTCACACATATAACAAAATAAAAAATAATGAATATGCCAAGGAAATAATGAGTAGGAAGTTCCTGAAGCATATCATGTTCGTCCTTTTTGGAAGAAAAACAAGGGTGTCAGAACACTGGGTCATACAGAAGATGAAGACAGAGAGGTAACAAGGTGAAATATATTTTAGGAGGTAGCAATTTGGGAAGCCTTCTCCATGGCAGGAGGTATTCCTATAGATTGTCACACCTCATATAAAGCAAGGCTACTTAATTAATACAGAGGTAAAAGACAGATTTAAAAAAAAAGCTGGGCCAATCAAGTTACCACTACTAGCAATATGAAAGTTGAGATACAGATACCAAGAGACAGAGATATTAAACTTGGTGGTTAATTTTCATTGTTAAGTTAATTGGACTTGGGATCACCCAGGATATTTGAAGCATATCTCTCGTTATGTCTATGAGGGTCTTTCTGAGAGAATTAACTTAGGAGAAAACACCTAATGTCAATGTGGGTGGCACCATCCTATGGGCTAAATGGCTGGAGCAAAAGTGGAAAAAGGCAAAGGTCCCCTTTCTTTGTTTCCTGGACTGCTGAGATGGAAACATGCAACTGCAACATAACTGCCTAATGCTACAGTCTCCTAGCCATGGTGAAAGCCATGATGGATTGTATTCCCTCTGATCATGAGGCAACATCAATCAGATACTTGTCAGATGCTTGGTCACAGCAGCGAGAAATGTGACTAATAGAGAGTTGAAGTTGGCTCACTAGGTGACTAGCTAGCTTGGACTGTTTAGGTCGCTGGAATAACAGACAGAGCAGCTTAACAGCAAGCAAAGTTTATTAATAACTATCCTGAAGTTCAGCATGTCAAGATCAAAATGTAGACACAAGTCATGCAGATTTGGGGTCTTCTGAGGCACACTGATAGCTGTGTTTTGTGGAGGGTTTTTTTTTTTTTTTGACAGGGTCTCTCTGTATATTTTTGAAGCCTGGCCTGGAACTCCCTCTGTAGACCAGGCTAGCCTGGAACTCATAGATATGTGCTTGCCTCTGCCTCCCAAGTGTTGGGATCAAAAGTGTGTGTCACTACCACCTGGCTGGAGTTTCATTTATGAAGAACAGCAATCCCACCCAGGGTCTATCTGTTACCCAATATGGTAACATTGTCACATTTCAGGTTAGGTTTCAATATACTTAACTTTGACTGCAATATTGACTGAACTCAAGGGACCCAGAATCGAAACCAACGTCTAATTACTGAATTTCATAAGCTTACCTAGTTCTTGTCCTTGTCAAGAATGTTGAGAATTTAAAATTTTTTTGAGTTTGGGGAGTGCTCTGGACTCACTATGATAACTTTGCTTTAGTATTCATTTTTCCTTAAATAAGACAAACTCAATTTTTTGTTGCTTGAAAATAAAACAGCCTTAACTAATATAACCATTTAATAATTTTTCTCTAGTTCTTTAAAATATTCCTTCTCTTCTGAAGTAGGTTATTAGTTTCTTCAAGACAGGCAGAATTCTGTCAATTTATTTGTATCCTTCCTTTACCCAGCTGTGCTTGTAGAACAAGATAATAACAGCTAAGCATTCATCCAGTTACTATTATGTGTCAAGCATTGAGCTAATTGCAAATGCAAATCATCTTATTTAAGCTTTACAATAAGTCTGTGAGTAACCATTCTGATTAGTTCTAATTTTTACAGATGAGGTAACAGAGGTCACCGAATTAATGTCATGGTTAGTCAGTGGAGTACAGATTCAAACCCAGGTGATTTTGTCTAATTCCCCATGTTTTTAGCAGATAGTTTTAAAAATAATCATTTACCTTCTTATGTATTTGTGTGCGTGTATATGCCTCTCTCTCTCTGTGTCTCTCTGTCTCTCTGTCTCTCTGTCTCTCTGTCTCTCTGTCTCTCTGTCTCTCTGTCTCTCTCTCTCTCTCTCTCTCTGTGTGTGTGTGTGTGTGTGTGTGTGTGTGTTGTGTGTAGGAAATGCCTGCCTATAGAATCTATAAAAGTGTGTCTGATTTCTTGAAGCTGGAATTACAAGCTGTTGTAAATGTGGGTGTTGGGATTTGAACTCAGGTCTTCTGGATGAACAATCTCGCTAGTCACTTTAGCAGACATTTTAAAAAGAAAATGCAGGCATTGCATCATGAAAAAAAGAAAAAGAAAAAAGAAAAAAAAAACCTAAGTATTCCCTTGAGCTCACTTCCTGGGACAATCAGTTACCCTTCACCGTCCATTCAATCAGGGTTTCTTGGGCATTCCCCCACTGCAGTAAGACAATTTTATTCTAGGAACTTACTGCCAGTGACAAGTTAGGTAGTATAATATTCAGACTCTACAAAATCAGTCGTGGTCAGAAAATGTTCTTTCCTGTTTAGCCATTCCCATCACAATAGCAGCTCTCAGAGGTCCACTGTTCTTGCAACAAAATTTTGGCTTTGAGTGATCACTCGAGACAGTGGGAAATTTTAAAGAAGAAACCAAATAATAGCAAGAATGAAAATAGAAGTGTTATACAAAAAAACCAGTTATTCATAGTAATATGGAGGAAAAATCTGACATTCATTTGGAAATAACATTATTTATATCTTAGTTATTTTTTCTAGCAACCTTTACTAAGTTTGTGTTTCATATAAAGATGTCAAGGCTAAGTCTTTCCCTTCTCTAATGCCCAAACTTAACATTCAGTGAAAAGAAATGCATAACACCTAACCCTAGACCTAGATACCTCAACTACCAAGTATTGTTCTACCTCTAAGCTCACAATACATTCTTGCTTCCTGTTTCATTTGCTGTTTAATTATGTGCTGCCCCTTGACACTAGTATGCTACTCTATAATTACCATCATGTTATTTCAGGATCATGTATCTTCTTTATAATTTTACTTCTCAGACCTTGCCTTTTCTGTCAAGTACTGATGAAAATGGACTATTTCCATGCCAAAACACATTTATAGTTAGCTTAATATAGTTTAAAGGCACAGGGTTGTAAAATTATCTGCCAACAAAGAAAAGTTTGAATTTAGACAAGAATTAATGACAAATAGATTGTTTTTAGATATTTAAAAAATCAAGTTCTGGACAGATGATGGCTCAGGGGTTGAGAGCATTTGCTGCTCTTCCAGAGGACCTGAGCTTGATTCTTAGAACGTATATAGCAGCTTACAGCTATGTATAACTCCAGCTCCAGAGGATCCAATGCCTCTGGCCTTCTTAATCACTAGGAACATGTGTGATGCACAGACATACACACAGGGAAAGCACTCATATAAATAAAACAAAAGAAAAAGATACAAATTCAAGTAACACACTAGGTAGACTTTATATAGTTATAATTATATGGTTTTCACATACTGGTTGTATATAGAGAGCAAAAATACAGAAATGTATGCCTTCTTGTAATTTATATTTTAAAGTTAGAGGGCATAGAATGAAGAAATAAATATGATATCTAATATGCTGATAGTGATGTAAACTATAGGGGAAGATAAATTCAGAATGAGGGTTGAAACAGGGATTACTACTGGATAGATGGGAGAGTCTTTATTTCAAATGGAGTGTGAAGGAACATCTCAGTGATAGATGAAAAAATAGAAAGTAAAAGAAGGTGAGAGAGCGAGCCTTGGTGATATTGCAGTGGATAGTACTCTAGAAATGTACTAAAGTGCAAGGGGTTGACCACCAGTGGACAAGAGAGACAGGGGAAGTGAACAGATTTATGAAGATGACAGGGATTATGTCATGCAGACCCTCCTGATCATTGTAAACATAAAGATATTACTCTGAATGAATTAGAAACAATGGAGGAACCCTCCCCACAGGAGATATCAAAGCACTATTTTTAAAATTAGTATGCAAAGTATTTTATATCTTTATTGAGTTTCCATAAATATTTCATGGACAAATGAATATTTGTGGATATATATTCTATTACACATACACTATATAAATATATTATGTATAATACACACACGCATATATATATATATATATATATATATATATAAAATGTAGAATATGTGATGTACACATGAGATTATATTTTAAAGGCTTTTTTCAAAGCCTGTCCCAGGAAAATAAATGATGTCGAGCAAAGGACAGAAGCAAGGACACCAGTTCGCCTACTTGTCATCACTGAGATGATGTCTGGATAAACATGATACCAGTGGTGATTGTTGAGGAATTATCAGGCTCCAGATGTGACTTAAAGGCACAATGGACTGAGTATACTAGTTGGTTCATTATGGAATCTGATTTCAAGAGAAAATTAAAGCACAGCTTAAGGTTGTTAGACCTTGAACTTCAAAATGTTTGGCACTGCCACAAAAATGAAAGATTGAGGGCTGGGGAGGTGGCTCAGTGGTGAAGAGTGCCTACTGCCCTTGCAAAGAGCCTTGGTTTTCATCCCAATATCCATGTGGGAAGCTTTATAACTGCCCAAATCTCCAGTTCTAGGGGATCTAATGCCCTCTTCTGGCTTTTAAGAGCATTTTTTAAATGTAGCACACACAAACCCACAAAAGCTCATAAACTAAAACATAAATAACACAAATAAATAAAATTTGACAATGTAATTGTACTTTGATTGCATGCAAATGAAGGTTTATTTGTGTTTTGTTTTGGTTCCTTTTTTTTGCCTGAATATATATCATATCCATATCTGGCCAGAAGAGAGTGTTGGATCTCTGGCACTGGAGTTACACACAGTTGTGAGCCACCATATAAGTGCTGGAAATTGAACCTAGTGCTGGAAATTGAACCTAGGTCCTATGGAAAAACAAATGTCCATTCCTAATAATGAATATACTTTTAAAATATAAGTTAAAATGAAGAAGAAAATATCATAAGGCATAGATCAGGGGAAAATATGGAGAGGTGAGTTTTCTGTAAGACAGGTTTGAGAATCCTATTAGTCATGAAGATGAAGACCTTGACTACATTACTGTCTGCAATCCAATGGAACTATTTAGAAAAATATGTTAATTTGGGAGTCATTATCAAATAATTGAAAATTTAAAACATGAACCAGAATTACATCATAGATGTTTTAGAAGCATTTAAACAGTAATAAGTAAATATATACTGTTTTCTTCACTAACAAATGACTTAATACATAACAGAATAAAGAAAACCTCCAACCTGGCTACAGCACACTCAAGAACTCTTTTCAAAAGTTAGGCTCTGGACATGGGGCTTCTTCTCCAAGGACATAACTCTTAGCCTTGTATGGTTCTTGCCTCCAACAGATTACTCTTTTACCTGAACTCGCTCTATTGGCAGCTTCACTTAGTGGTCCACTTCTAGCTGCATGGTCTCTGCTCCTTCAAGGCATATTTTCCACTCTGGTAGTTTCTTGCATTTTAATGTTCCCCTGAAGTATTCTCTAGACACACCAGGCTGAGTCTCAGCTGTTTCAGTCCTCACCAGCTATATTAATTTTTTAAATTTTGTTACTGCTTTGCTTATAAAGTCATATAAGTTTTTGAGTGTTTTTCTGCAGCTCTATTTTTTTCCCTCTAAGCCTGCTTAGCTTTAATGTGTGCTTCTTGTGATTTTACTGGTTAACACTAGATTTTTAAGGTAGGGCACATCATTTTAAATCACATATATTTGCATATATGTAGTGGACATGTTGCATTTATCCATATTATTTTGGACATTTTAACCTTTAAGAGTTATACCTATTTTACAGGATATCAGGTACATATCTCCTTCTTTACTTCTAGAAACACTCACAAATGAACAAATAGGGATGAGCACATGCCCCCAAATCACCTCTTAGAATAAACTACTTGCTAGTCCATTATCCAAACTAGCCAATCCCAGAACACACTACTTGAGTGTCAAACAAGCCTGAGACAGCTGTAACTAACACCTGTATGTCCATCATTACCCACAATAGCCAATCAAAGTATTGTGCATGACCGACTACCATGATCCAAGTTACAGTACCTGCCTATTTAACAAGACTTAAACTTGCAATCATAATATATGTGCTTCTTCATCATGATCCAAGGTATTCAGCCAGAGTACACTACTTTCCTGTCCCACATGTCTGAAGCTAATCAATGAAAACACACTACCCAACTGACCAACCTAACCATGGCTAGTCAGAGTATGCTATTTGCCTATCAGTTGATTGAAGCTAGCCAATTAGGATTACTTTTAAGTTTTATTTTCTGCATGCAAATATCTTACCCTCCTATAAGTCTGTGTACCACATGAGTGCTTGGCACCCATGGAAATCATAAGAGGGCATCTTATCCCCTGGACCTGGAGTTATGGATGATCCTGAACCCCTACCATATAGGAGGTAGGAACTGAACCTGTGTCTTCTACAAGAGTAAGAAGTGCTCCTTCCTACCCATTGAGCCATCTCTCCAGTCCCTGGAGTGGTAATCTTAATGGTCATGACCTTGTCTTATTCATGCTGATATTCCTAAGGTTAATCACAATGCCTAGTCACAGAGGTTGCATATAGAAAATACGTGGTAATAAATAGATGGTTCTGGAAATATTAATGATTTGCCTGATCATGATGAATAAGAATATATATTATCTTGCATACATATATGCAACTTGTTGAAGAATGTAGTATTTTTGACAGGTATGACTTTGTTATTGAAGCTAAAAACAAAGCAAGAGATTACAAAGCATTTCATGCTAGTCAGATTTCCATTTATTGTAATAAATACCTGTGGTAATCAACTTATAAAGTGAAAATTTTATTTTGACTTAGTTTTTTAGATGTTCCACAGTCAATTGACCCCATTGTTTTGTCCCCATAGTGAGGCAGAACTGCGCAGCAAAGCAAAATTATTCATCTTATGGATGAAAAGTAATTTTTAAAAAGAGGAAGGAAGGTACCAGGGCCTCAGTACTCTGATCTGATTATATGTCCCTAATTTCTTCAAATCTTCTCACTAGGCCAAACTTTCTAGTAGAATCAGGGGATAGGACCAATTCTTCAACACATGAGTCTTTAGAGGATACCCAAGATTCAAACTATAGCAAATTCATTGAGATAGATTTAGAAACTAAGGCAAGAAAACAATATGTGCAGTAGGGAAGCATTAAAAGGGGAAGCAAAGTGGGAAACACCCCACTACTTTAATTAAAGAGTAGCTAGAGAAATTGAGGGATGCTATTATTCATAAAGTAGTTGTGGAAGAAAAGTCTAAGAAAAATGACTGTAAAAGATGAACAATAGGTAAAGTAGGAGGCAGACAGAGGAAGGACTGAATGATAACTTTGCCTTCTGAGTAAAGATTTGTTTATTAACTGTATGTCAGGATCAGGACATCTTCAGGGTGTGGGGGAAGTTGAATTGAAAAAATAAACCCTCCTAGCTTTCATGAATTTGATTATGAGAAAAAAATCTATGTTTACAATGATGGAGAGAAAGTACTGGAATGATCAGAGGGGTATATATTGGGGAGATAGCCTACTGTTCTGAGTAGGTAAAATCTTCCTTTACCAGAGCTGTAGAAAATGTGGCAGCCTATTTGAGAAAATGCTCTCCCTTTTTTATTATTCTTGTTTCATTTTCTATGAATGCTGACTTCTCTTCGGAGGTTAATATCGATTATTTGAGTTTAATCTCACACTAGGGCATCCTAACTGTGCCCTGAACCCAATTTGGGCAGAGCCTTTGCTGCTCTTCTCACCGAGGGTCTAATGAAGAGTGTCCCTAGCTACATCATGAGTTCATCATTTCTCCAGACTAGTTTTCCAGAGGTGCATCTGCAAGAGGAGAATATCAAAAGAGGGTCTTGGGAGACAGGAGTAATTAGTGTATGGCCAATGGTGAGCACTAACTACTCAGGAATAACTACTAAGGTAGAAGAGGTTTGGCCATTTCCAGCTGAGAGGCAGGGTGAGGAGTGAGTCCCTGGCCTGGTAGATAAGTCAGCCTGAGGAGCCAGCCACACCTTCTCTAGGCTGGGTTGGTCCTGGTGCTACCACAAGGGGGAGAATGAGGATGGGGTGGTTTGGTGGGATTGGTTAAGTCAGTCCTGAAAGCCTTGGCAGTACAGAGCCCAGATGTGTGGAAGGTATGGGCTTACATAGACAGCTGGAGGACATTAGGAACTTGGTTGTGTGCTGGGGTGGGCTGTGCCTGGCTGGATTGTGGCGCCACTGCCTGGTGGAGCCCGGCACTGAGCCTGGCACTGAGCCTGTGGATAGGGGCGGCTGAAAACCACATCCCTGCGCGGTCCCTCTCTACCTGCTGGGGGCGGGGAGGAAGAAAGGCGGGCACCAAGCGATAGGGTGAGTCACTCCTCTCCCTAGGGTTAGGAGAGGGACTTCTTTCCCTTCCCAGGGTCTGTGCGCATCGCGCATCGGCTTCAGGCTTCGGGCTCCAGTTTCACGATTCGATTCTCTCCGCTACTCTCTCGGGTGGCGCGACTCCCGCCTCCCTTCTGAGGCTAGTCCAGTCGCCTTTCTGTATAGGTGAGGACTAGGTAAGTTCTCGCCATTTGATACCCTCTTTTAGGGTGCCGGCTGCGGGTTGTGGAGGGGTCTTCCAGACTGTATCTCTGTCTGCCTTTGCTTCTTTCCTGTGGTTCTTTCCATTGTAGACAGAAAGTTAGATTTTTAAAAACGCGTCAGAGAATATCAAATCCATGCTTAGATTCCTAGCCAAACCAAACTCTGGAGCCATATTCTTAATTTCCCGGGTACCTTCTCATGTCCTGATAATGGGTTTACGGGACAAGGTATGTTTTTGATTTGTTTCGTCGTAGCTTACTCAATTCCCCACCTCTTTTTGTTCCTGGGTAATTTTTAGAGGTGGGGACAGGTGGGCTTGAGAGCTGAGCTGGGATCTCCTGATGGGCGCTTTCTTCATCCAGCAAGGGGGCTGGGTGTTTCATGTAGCTTGAGTTGGGATTTTGGAAAAACCATTCTAGCTTAGGACATACCAGAGCTGGAAAAGAACTGCAGTTATTGTATACAAATAAAGTGACCATAGACGAAATCAAAATATTTTGGAGGTACAATTTGTGCCAATGCAACGCCAATACTGAGAGAATTTATTGAAATACTCCATGGAATATTCTAGGAAAAAATTGTAGGTTATTTCTGCTTTTGTATTTTCTGTTTTCAAAGATGCTTCAGAGCCTATTATTTCCCTTGCAGGGAAATCAATGAGAACCTATTCTGTTTCTTAGAAGGATTTACCTTTACAAAGCTACATGTTAGTTTGTCCTCTATCGGTGTTAGAGGAGGAAGTGTCCAAACTCATTGCTTTCAGAACAAAAATCAATTTGGGGACAGGGTGTTTCTTCTTTTGCTACCATTAAGCAGCAAAATGTTTCTGTGACTATTAAACAGACATTAATTATTGCTGTCGTTTTGCATAGAAGTAACAGGGAGTGTGCTGAAATGCATGAATCTGCGGCTCATGCTGACAACTGCTTGTCACTATTCAGTTTGATGTGCTGTTAACAGGTGGTCTTAATTCACATCACAAAATTATTCTGTTCTAGAAAACTTAGTTGGTGGTACAGTAAATACTCCTAAAATTCAGTATTGCCTTTTATCTTTTTTTGAAGGAGGGGTATGGGTGATGTAATATTTTTCTGGCTACTTACTAGCCTTTCATCATAGATTGCCGTTATCTGAGTTGTCCTATGGATCTGTGTCCATAAACTTCTCTTGGCTCTTGGAAGAAAAGTGAAGCTTTAGATGGTTAGTCAGGTCAAAGGGAGTCCTTGATAATCCTCTTCCAATGACCTCTAGGAAGCCCTTCAAAATAAGTTATATTTCTCACTTCCCTGATAACCTAGTTCTTCATATCTCCATCATAAGTTTTGTTCACATTTTTGTCACTGGAATTTAGTCAAGTTGAGGTATGTTGGAAATATGAGTGAATGATTAAATTATTTTGCAGTTCAGATTTCTCAAATTCTATATGGGCAGCTTCCTCTTCATCCCTAGAATATAATAATGTAAACCATGTAATTCAAAGGTATTCAAAGGTAGATAATCAGATTACACTGTTTTATAAATAAGTCTATGAATATATACAAGTGTTCATATTTCATATACATATTTATTTTTAAGGTGGCTTTAGCAATAGAGAAGTCTGTCAACAGGGGAACACAATGGAACAACAATGTCAGGGTTCTGGGTCAATACCTTACCTTTATGATCTCAAAATGGTTTCAATTGCTCTGGATACAGTATCCTTACACCACATTCCAGAACAAGAAACAAAGGGTATAAAGGGGAGAGTGGTTTGTGTGTGTGTGTGTGTGTGTGTGTAACTTCCTCTTTTCAAAGGAATAAAAAATAATTTTCTCAAAGTTTTCTAACAAATGCCCCTTTTATCTCGTTGGGAGAAGCTGGGGCATATAAACTGCTCTTAGTGGCAAGAGGGCTTGGGGAAATATCAAGGCGCTTAACTTCTATAATGAAAGGTTTATTGGGAGGGATGTTGATGATGGCTTTGGAGAGCTAACCAGAAGGTCTGCTAGAACGTTATGAAACGTTTGAAATTGTGATTGTGTCATTGGTTTGGCCAAGTGAAATAAAACATTACTCAAGGTAGCAAAATCACATTTGCAAAGAATTTCCCCTGCCCCAAATTATATCATATTTTAGTTATGTTTGTGAAGCCACATTAGTCCACATCATGAGATGTTGAAATGATGGAAACTTAATCTGACTGTGATGGTTTTAAGTAAGGCCTTTGGGAGAAGATTAGGATTGGACATTGCCATCATGGTAAGGCTTTTTATCATGATACTGGTGGATTTATAAGAAAAGGGAGGAGGAGGCCAGAGAACACTTATGTGCATGCATTATCTGTAACTACTTTGTGAAACTCTGCACTATCTCAGGACTCTGCCTGAAAGATCACCACAAGAGTTGAGTCTATGAACATCAATAACCCTGAATGAAACACACACACATACACATACACACACACACACACACACACACACACACACACACACACATACAGAGAGAGAGAGCACCAAAAATGGACTAATACATTAACATTCAGAAACTATATATATTCACATTTGCTTATAAATCTTATATGGTTTCCATTAATATTAAATATAAATAAGACCATCCAGTTCCCAAAAC
This sequence comes from Phyllotis vaccarum, assembly GCA_033318265.1. Lineage (NCBI taxonomy): Eukaryota > Metazoa > Chordata > Mammalia > Rodentia > Cricetidae > Phyllotis > Phyllotis vaccarum. The sequence goes on from JARWLC010000013.1 coordinate 127,650,404, forward strand.
ACAGAAAGTTTTTAGTAAGTAGTTCTTTGAGTAGATTATTGGGTTTGAGAACTACAGGGATATGGAAAAAGTGAAAAATGCTGTTTAATACTGTGGCACCAGAATCTTGGTATGAGAATTTATAGAATCTAAGTCTTTCATTTGGATCATAGGAGCCTTAAAGGCATTTTAATGGAAGGAACAGTGAAAACCTAGCAAAAATGGGTGCTAACAACTTAGACCAACAGATTTTTCTTGCAGAGGGGCTTCTCTATACCTGTACTGTGGAAGATGTCCTACCAAAGTGAGGGTAATAACAAAATAAAAAGCTTAAAATGGTGATGTATGAAGAGAACACTATTGTCATAAAATTGCCAGCTGTTATTTTGACTCTCTCCTAGTTGGAGTTTTCAGTATGTCAAAGACCCCACTATGGGGAACATAACAATGGGAGAGTGGATAAACAAGGACAAGAGACTACAATTTTAGGTTTTAGATTTTGAGCTCTGAGTCTTGGATGGTTTGCCTATTAAACCTGGTGTAGATATCAACAGCTTTCTAACATTGCTACACAACAACAATCCCCAGGGAGCTTTTTAAAACCCAGATTTGTGGGTTAATCCTTAGATCACTTATGTTGGAAACTCTGGAAATGGGAACAAAGCATTATTAGTGTTTAAATTGCCAATACCTACTTGAGTTTCGAGACTTCCGGCTTTTTGGAAACTGCTACAAAGGAAATGTGATAAAGAAAATAAATTTCTCTTTCCTGAGTCCTGGAGATTAAAAGTCTAAGATCAAAGTACCAGCAGGGTTTCCTACTTGTGAGCTGATGGCTTTGATTTGGATGCAGCTCCCTCTTGCTGTGTTAGCCTTTCCCCTGTGCAATCTGTGTTAAGATATTCAATTTCTAAGGGCCTAAATCACAGTAGGTTTACTGTAATCACCTCATTTTCATATGATCACTTCTTTAAAGGACCTATTTCAAATATAGGTGTATTCTCAGCTTCTGCCTCTTAGAACTTGAACACAACAATGTGAGGAGGGGCACAATTCAACCTATAACAGAAAGTGGGGTACAAGCATGGCAGTTCTTACATTTGAATGTTCATGTAAGTCACCTGGAAACTTTTTTTAAATGAAGAGGCTACTTTTTAAAGTGAGACGTGAGAGTGCAGAGTTCTTACACACATTTCAGGTGACATAAAGCTGCACCGTCATAGATCTTAATGTGGTCGGTGTAGACCAGTGGCAATCAAACTTTAGCAGTAACCAAACTCAAATGAAGAAATAGTTAGAAACAGATTTCAGGGCTGTGATCTCAGAATTTGTGATTCTATTAGTTTGGAGTAGAGCCTAAGATTTTGCATTTCCAACAGGTTTTCAGATGACACTCATGTCACTTGTCTAGGAATGATGATTTCCAAGCCACAGATCATTGACATATTATGGTATTGGTGAGGACATTACGTATATGAAGTATGTGGCTTATCTATGCTATTCACTATCTTAATACTGACAGTATTACATTTTATTTTGCCAAGATTAACACCACCCCAGAGAAGATAGGATGAGAAAATGCTTCATTGGGATTTTTTATGTGTTTGGTAAAAGTAGAGATAGCTGACTACGTGTAGCCTCATTTGCCTCTAGTCATGTTCTCCAAGAAGAGACCTAACTTACAGCTTGCTATTTTTACCAGCTTAAAGATGATTGCATAAGGCTTCTTCTATGCAATTTTGAAAGGATTAACCACTCCAGAAAGCATATGTCTCTCAAAGGGACAAGAATTTCTTAAAACACCTTAATTTCAAATAATGTCTTATTTAGTCCTATTATCATTTTTACATGAGACTCAGAGTGTACTACATCAAACAGTATCTCTTCTCCCAAATAACTGGAGATGAGAAAACCATTTCAATTGTTTGTTGAGAGTAAAATGAGAAGAATTTATTTCTGTGGATGTTTGAATCACTTATAAAGCCTGTACCTAGCACTTTTCTGGTATCTTCACATGAATATATTTTCCACGTTTTCATTATTGTTAATGTTACGCTTTATATGCATTCATCCATATTTCAATAAAACAAAATTACATTTCAAAAAATATTATTTTATCGTTTTTAATTATTTGGGAGTGAGTAAGCGTGTGTATGTGGGCATGTGCATGCAAGTACCAGAAAAGGGTATTAGTTACAGGCTACTTGTGACTCAGCAGATGTGGGTGCTAGGAACTCAGCTTGGGTCATCTACAGGAGCAATATGTACTCTTAAAGGCTGTCTTTCCACCCAATCCATTTACTCTGGAACTAGAAACAAAGAATGGTTTTTGCTAAGATTTTTCCTTGTACCTTTTTCAAAGTTATGCCAGATATATAAGGCTTCTAGTCAGAATAAAGCTATTCATTTAACTTCCAAAAGGCAAGTAATATCATTTCCACATTCTATAAGAGTTTTTAGTTTACTTTCTCTGTTTTTCCACACTTTGAACTTGTTGGCTTTTGCCATCAGTTGGCTGTGTACCCCCCTGCACTGCCCAAGAGAAGAGGTTTAAGTAGTGCTCTATCTAGTCTAAGTATCTGATTCACTGGAGTTGGTAAGATGGATACAATAGGCTGTCATAGCTCAACAGCATTAAACGTTTGAACTATGTAGTGGATTCTGCTTCTCCTGATTTCATGCTCAGCAATCAACCTTATGATGCCACATGTTCATTGCCTACAGGGAGAATTAAGTTTAACCTGGTCAGGCTGTCTGTTCTGCCTGACGGTTATATTTTTTTTTATTATAAATGACTAAGCCAACACTTTGGCTTTAAACACTTATGAGTGTTGTGGATATGAGTCAGCACCCCGGTACTCTTAAGCCTGATAAATTCAGGGACACTGATAAGATCCATTTTCTGACAGATGGCTCCATGGCAATCCTAATGCTGCTGACTCACTGAAGTGAATTAAAACCAGCCAACATTTATTCCTATTAAGCATTTTCTGCATACCGAGCATCATGCAATTTTATTTACCTTATCTCATTTAGTTCTCATATTAACTCTGTGAGTTATTTTGTATTTTCATTTTATAATTTTAAGACAGACATGTAGATTTCAAACATACCCCAAGTTAAATGACTGCTGTAATAGAATTTTTAATTAAAAATTTTAAATTATCATAAAACAACAATTCCCTTATGGCATTTTTATATATACTTAATCTGGGTTGATCCTTTCACCCTCCATGTTCCCCTGCTCTCCTCCTCCCATATTCCTCTCCCTATCTATGCTTGTATATTACTGCTCTCAGTATTTTCCTTTCAACTCCTGGTAATGGAAACTTTAGCTGTGCTCCAATATTCATGTTCCACTTCTCTCTTAGGAACCGAATTCCACTGATCTTGCTGGTGGCAGTGTATATAACAAGGTCTATCATGCAGCATCTCTTGAGTGTGAAGTTTTTATTGAATTTCCCAAGTGAGAGAAAGCTATTCCATGAGATAATTCTCCAAAGTCCAAAGGAAGAGAGTTGGTATGATTGAGAGAGGAAAGCCTTGTCCTTCTCCCTTTCTTTCTGTTGCTGGTATAAAATACAGACCAGAGAGCTGGTGCCACCTTAAACCAAGGGGCAAGCTGTTGGATGTAAGCTAGCTTTGAACTTGTTGAAACAGCAAGGTAAAGAAGAAACCCTGGCCTGTGTTGGTATCAGGGAACTCTGTGGCAGTTTAACTTCAGTGACATTTGTCTGTTACTGTAACTAACTGGCTTTCTCTGACCAGGGAAGCAAAATCAGAATGGTTTATCTAAAGGCAGGGGGCAGTGTCTATATACTATGTGCCAAAAGCCCACTATTTTGACTGTAATAAATACATGTGTTTGAGTTTCTTTCTGCCACTTGCTAGCTATGTGTACTGCACACATCCTTACAGCTCAGATTTTAAAAGTTTTCATGCACGTACATATAGTATGTCGATCATATCTTTCCTCTCCTATCAACTCCTTTCTTGCCTTTTCCCCACCTACTAGCCCCTTTTGTCTCCCTTGACAGTTTGAAGTTTTTATGACATTTGTTTATGTATGTGTGTATGTATGTATGTGCTGGCACTCACACTAGCTTATGCACACACACAAAGATCAAAGTTTAACCTTAAGATGCTGTCTCTCCTTTTCACCATGTTGGGACCTGGGAATTGAGGTCAGGCTATCAGGTTTGGTGGGAAGCATCTTTACTGGCTGAGTGATCACACCAGTTCAACAGCTTTTTTGTTTGTTTGCTTGCTTATTTATTTATTTATTTATTTATTTATTTATTTGCTTGATTATTCACTTACATTTTGTATAGGGGAAGCACATGTCATGATATGGACGTGAAAGGACAGCTTTCCATCACGAGGGGCTGGGAATGAAACTCAGGTCTTCAGGCTTGGTCATTTTACCTGATTAGTCATATGATTGTCTCATCCTTGAGAGTTTTACTTCTCTTTTTATTTTGTACACACATACACAATGCTCTGTGTCTATATAAATCTAAAACTCACAACTGAAAAGAAGTGATTTTTTTTTCCCTTAGAGAGTCAGCTCAGCTTTTAATTGAGTCTTCAGTCTAGTAACAAGCTTCATACTGTATATCCAGGTAGTGCCTTCCTTAAGTCACAGTGGATACCCCACTTTCAACACCTAGAGCTTCTTTGATATTTCCACACAAGTATTTAGTGGAGAACCCAAGCACTTGTACACATGTACACACATGTGTTATATAATCAGAAGGAGTTAATAGCCACGATGGGAGCTGGCAATGATCCCAATTCATTTCACTTGTCCTTGACCACATAATTCTCATTTGTATTTTATTAAAGCTTGTTTCTAAGAGGTTCTCAGAATGTCTAAGTAATATTAAAATCTAACTTTCTACAGTTGTTGATACCTTAGAAATAAATTGCTATATTCATTTTCTTTTCCCCAACTGTATACTTCTATTCACAGGAAACTCTGGCTCAAACAAATTTACCCATGTACAAACTTTTGTTTCAGGCTCTTAAATAAGTTCCCAGAAGAGGAACTTATTTAAGACATCATATAAGTTTTGCATTAAACTGCACTTGTGGCATATGTAGATTTTTGTGGCTTTTAATTAATGAAGCAACATGTTATATTTGGTGTGAAATGTGTAAAAAATGATGAAATCTGATAAAAGGTGCTTATGTGGATGTGGATCTACCAGAGCTCATATATCCTTTTTTGTGTGAGTTCTATTAGGGATTATTTGGAAAAGCAAATTCTGTTGCTGCTATAGTTTGAATATTATTTGTGTGTGTTTTCTAAGGATCTGTGAGCTAGAAGCTTGGTTTGCACGATCTTAAGAGGCGTTGGAATCTATAAGAGTACAAGAGATAGCACCTAGTGAAAGATGATGAAGTTGTGGATTCATGTAGTTTTCCATGGAACAGGTTAGTTATCATGAGAGTAGATTCTCATAAAGTTGGGTCCTCAATGCACTTGCCCTATTCTGAATGTAATCTGTTGCCTTTCTGTCTCTCTCCTGTTGTGGTGCAACACACGAGACCCCATCAGATGCTAAACAGAGAGGTATCCAATCTTGAGATTTCAACCTCTCACACTGTGAGCTGGACAAAACACTTTTATTTATAAAGTCTCAGCCTCAAATAGTTTGTTGTATCAACATAAAACAGACGAATACAGACATTAGCTTGGTAAGCTGGATCTACAAACTATGACTCAGTATTTTTATTCCTGCTTAATCTCTAGAGAAATTCTAAATGTGAGTCAGTGTCCTCTTTGATTATTTTTGTCAGCTGGATACAAACTAGAGGTATCTAGGAAGAGGAATGTCAGTTGAAACAAAGACCCTCATCAGATAGCCTGTAGGCTAGTCTATGGGACATCTTCTTAGTTAATGGCTGATGTGGGGGAACTCAGAAGAGTGAGCTCAGAGAAACAAGCTAGAAAGTAGCGTCTCTCCTTGGCTTCTGCTGCAGTGCCCACCTCTAGGTTCCTGCCTTGACTTACCAGTCTCCTTCCTTCAGTGATAGGTTACACTGTAGAGCATAATCCAAAATAAACTCTTTTCCTTCTCCAAGGTTTTCTTTGTCAGGGTGTTTATCTCTGGCATAGAAGAAGCCCAACTAAGACTGTAACTCTAGAAGTAATGTGGATCATAACAGCATTCATAATAAAAAATTCTAGAATCACGCAATCATCTATTGATAGGAAAATGGTTAAGTATAATATTTGTTATTAGAGTAAGATAAATTAGCTTTTGTTATATGGAAGAATACTGACACATTATACATAAAATATTGAGTCAAAACTAGATCACTAGATATCGCTCTTGTGAAACCCATAAATAAACAATATACACTATATCCTTAGGGCTATTACATATAGAAGATATATATATATATATGCATATTTGCACATATATGCACACACGTGTGTGTTTATGCATATATGCATGTATGTATCTCAGAAACCTAGTCCAGGACTAGGGAGACAGTTGGATAATAGTATAAAGTAGATATTACTAGCATTTGCAATGTTGTAGGTATTGAATTAGGTAATGGATTTAAAAAGACCCATTTATTCAAATCATCTACAATTTAGTCAAGGAAAACATAAATGCTTTTTTATTTACCATCTATTATATGTATACATGCATACGCACACAGACATACATACATGCACATATACACCATAGACAAAGACATTAGACTGGCAAAGGCAGCCTCACTGAAAGCTTCTGCTAGTCCTCACTCCAGCGGCTCTTAGAGCTCCCTATTATGTAATGAACTGTCTCTCTTTGTATTTCCTAATACCTTTTAGTCAACTAGAATGGAAGGAAACATGATTTAGTTTTCCTTACCACTAGAAAAAGGCACATCTTCTTGTACTAGTGGGTAAGAGCAGTTCACTTTGTCCTCTCTGCCTGTGTCCACTTACATCTGTTTACTGTGCTAGTGTTCCGCTCATTGCTCTCTGATGTCAATAGCACATTTGCTACCCTGCTGTTAGTCTCAGCATAGCATTCATAATGTTACATTTTTCATTCTTTTGAGGACATGAGTTTGTGTGTGTGTGTGTGTGTGTGTGTGTGTGTGTGTGTGTGTGTGTGTGTGTACTTATGGAGGCTAATGATCAGCCACAGGTGTCATTACTTTTTATTAGTTACAAAAATCTTTAAATTTAAATATATTTTGATCATATTCTTTTTCTCTCCAAGTTCTTCCAGATCCTCATCCTCCTCCATACCCATCCACCTTTAAGTTCTTTCTCACAAACAAACAAAAACCCAATACAAAACCAAAACTCCACAAACCAATAAAACAGAATAAAACCACAACCCCCTCAAAAACAAAACCACAAAACAATAACTAAATAAAAGGACCCACACAACAAAACTGTGGAGTCCATTATATGTTGGTAAACTAATCCTGACCATGAAGCCTGCCCTGGACTGGTTGACATACTCAGTGTCACTCCACTGGAAAAAAATTTTTCCCTCTTCCAGGTGGTATAAGTTACAGTTCAGTTGTAACCTTTACCCTTAATGGCTAGGTTTTCATATATTCATTCACTTTTTAAAAAGATATATAACAAAGAGAAATATAATAGGATGAAACCAAAATGATCACATTTTGGACAAGATGAACAAGAAAAGGCAAAAGAATTAGAAATCAACTCATTTGCACACTGAATAATCCCATAAAAACACTAAGCCAGAAACTATGATATATACATAGAGGGCCCAGTACAGACCCGGTGCAGGTCCTATGCACGCTGCTTCAGTCTCTGTGAATTTATATGAGCTTTACTTATGCTGATTTAGATGGCTTTGTTCTCCTAGTTTTCTCTATCTCCTCTGCCCTTATACTCTTTCTGCCTTCTCTTCCACAGGTTTCTCTGAGCTATAAGGGGATGAATCTGATGATAGAGACATCCTACTTAGGGCTAAGTGGTCTAAGGTTTCTCATTCTTTGCATAATGTCTGACTGTGGGTCTCTATATTTCCTTCTGCTGTAGGAAGAAGCTTATCCCAAATGAATATATTGGAATGACATTAGGAGTCATTTTATCAGTATGATTTTTTTCTTTTCTTAGGCCAGTATTATTTGATTTTCCCCTAGGTCCATTAGCTATCTAGTCTCAGGTTCCGGCTCACCCAAGTAACATCAAGTATGGCTTTCCTTTTGTGAAGTGGGACTTAAGTTAAATCCATTGTTCATTTGTTACTCTCACCATTTCCTTAGCATATCTTGTAGGTGGGACATCATTGTTGACAAAGGGTTTGTGGCTGTCTTGTATTTATGTTTTTCTTTTGAGAGCTTGTAGAGTACCTTCTTGTTCTAAAAACCATGAGACATATTAGTGAAGTCTCTATGTAGGCACTGGCTTGGTATCTCTATCTTCAATGAGTTGTATAGATATTGCCTTCAGCAATGGATACTTGCTCAATTTCTGGAGAGAAGATTGGTTATCACTAATTTCCTAGCTAATATCCATATATAAGTGAATAATACAACATTTGTCCTTCTGAGTTTGGGATACCTCATTCAGAATAATTTTTTTTCCAGTTCCATCCATTTACCTCCAAGTTTCAAGATGAAATTTCTTTTTTTTTTAACATTTTTTAATTTAAAAGTTTTTATGTATCAATCACAGTTCCCCTTTCTTCCCCTTCTTCCACTCACTCTCTAGCTTCCCTTTACCTCATCCCCACATCCATTCTTCAAAAAGGCTAAGGCCTCCCAAGAGGAGTCAACAAAGTCTGGCACATCAAGTTGAGGCGGAACCAAGTCCCTCCTCCCTTTGCCAAGGCTGAGCAGGCATCTCTCTATAGGGAATGGATTCCAAAAAGTCCGCTTATGCACCAGGAAAAATCCTGGTCCCGCTGCCAGAGGCCCCAGCAATTTCCCAAGCCACACAACTGTCATCCACATTCAGAGGCCTAGTTCAGTCCCATGTAGGCTCCCCAGCTGTCAGTTCAGAGTCTGTGAGCTCCCAGTAGGTCAGGTCAGCTGTCTCTGTGGGTTGATGGAATTTCTTTTGAATGACTGAGTCCACTGTGTAAATGTTCCACATATTCTTTATTCACTTGAATTGTTTCTGATTTCTGGCTCTTATGAATATGACATCAATGAGCCTGACTGAGAAACTGTCTCTGATAGGATAAAGCATCCTCTGGGCATGTATCCAAGAGTGGTATAGCTGGATCTTGAAGTAGATTGAGTCCCATCTTCCTGAAGTATTGCCACACTGATTTTCACAGTGGCTGTACGAGATTGAACTTCCACTAGCAATGTATGAGTACTTCTGATATTCCACAGCCCTCCTCAACATGAGCTGTCACTTGTTTTGCTGATCTTAGCCATTCTGACAGGTGTAAGATGAAATCTCAAAGTAGTTTTGATTTGCATTTCCCCTGATGGCTAAGGATGCGAAAATTCTTTGTCTTTCAGTCATTTATTGAATGAACATGCTGTCTTTTCATGGTATATATTTCTGGCTTATTTATCAGAAATAAAGTGTACATAGGTGTGTGGATTTATGTCTGGGCCTTCAGTTTGATTTCATCAATTAACATTTCTGTTTTTATGCCACTGTCATGTGGTGTTAATTACTATAGGTCTATAGTAGATAGTGAGATCAAGAATGGTGAAACCTCTAGCAGTTCTTTTATTATTCAGGATTGTTTTATCTATCTTGAGTTTTCTTTTTTCATGTAAAGTTGATAACTGTCCTGTAAAGATCTGTGGGGAAATGTGTTGGGATTTTGATGGGGATTATACTGAATCGGTATATTGCTTTCTCTAAGATGGCTATTTTTACTATGTTACTCATACCAATCGATGAGCATGGTAGATCTGATCATTCCATCCTCTGATATCTTCTTCAATTTCTTTCTTTAAAGACTTGAAGTTTTTAATCATACAGGTCTTTCACGTGTGTAGTTAGAGTTACCCCAGGATGAGTTATACCATTTAAGGTTATTTTGAAAGGTATTGTTTCCTGATTTCTTTCTCAATCTGGCTTTCCTTCTTATCTTCACTGCTGTTCATGTCTGTCTATCTGGATGGCAGATATCTTCAGGCTCTGGGCATCTCCCATGTTCTCTCTTCTCCCCTTCTCTTTCCTCTTAAGGAGTATCCAACTTGGTTTTTGAGATATGGTCTCTCACTAGCACCTGTGACACATTGATGAGGCTAGTTTTTCAGGGAGACCCAGAGATCTGCCTGCCTCTTTTTTCTTTACTAATCTTTGCCCGTCTCTGTCTCTCTAGTACTGTGATTAGGAATCTAGGAATCTACATGCCACTACATGGCTGCTGGGGATCAAGTATTTTACCCACTTAAAATTTATCTCAACATCCTTAGAAGGCATTCCACTTTAAACAAAGCCAAAGGAGTTACAGCAAAGGAGAAAAAAACCATAAGTGAATGCCAAATGTCATCTAAGCCATATGCCATAGGAGTGGAACATTACTCAGTGAAAGGTAGAGAAGATATGGGTGCATTCCAGGCCCCAGTCTAACCTCATGTGGCTTCTGAGGAATGTTACATTCTACCCCTTTACAAGTTGGCTTCCATACCTCTACCTGGACTTCCTGCCTCCTGGTTAGATATATTGGTTTTCCTCCTAAATTCATCAGTCTCCTGACTCCACTATGTTTTCCTATTGAGAACCATCCGCTACAGGACAATTCACTGCTGGCGCCCACATGACTGCACAGAGTAGGTTTTTGGTGTCCTATGGCTTGTCTTCTTCACTGCGGGGCGTGGTAGTGGCAGTTAGAGGAGTGTATCCATTAACACTCTTGCTCTCACACATAGTACCATCTTCTTCCTAAAAAAATTAATTGTATGTTTATGTATTTATTTAATGTGCATGTGTGTCTGTGCCTGCATGTGTATATGTGGACCATTTGCATGCCTAGCTCCTATGAAGCCCAGAAGAAGGAATCAGTTCCCTTTGAGCTGGAATTACAGACAGTTGTAAATCACCATGTGGGTGCTAGGAATTGCACCTGAGTCCTCTACAAGAGCACCAAGGCTCTTAACCACTCTCCAGTCTTTAATAATCATAATTTTAAAGCATGAGGAAAATAAACATTTTTATTATTGCCCATAAATCAAGATTCTTCAAACATACACTAAAGCTACACTGTACTTATTATACAGTTCATGTAAGCTAGTTTGTTTTTCAGCCCAGAGTTCCTGTAGAATAGACTCATCATTAAACTATAGATTTAATAATGGCTGTTTCCTGGGCTACAGAAACACCTGGCTCCTGTCTGAATTTTCTGCTTATATGAGTGTGAGTATTTATGAAACATCCTTTATATATTCTAGAATGTGCATTGATAAACTGATTCAATCATACATTAATTGTTTCTCTGAAATTAATAGTGGATATGTATTACAGTTTATTTGGGTGATACTTTTTGTTCACAGAAAACTATGATAAAGATAGGACAAAGAGTTATATACACATAAATCCAGCCTACCCTATTATTAGTATTTTAGTCTGTATGACATGTTAATTAGATGAGTATTGATATGTCACCATTAAATAAAATCTATGCTAAATACAGCCTATCTTTTATTCAGATTTTCTTAATTTTTAACTAACAACCCTTTATCTGTTGTAGGGTTCCATACAGAGTAATTTACCAACATTTAATTTAATTTCTCTTAAGTTCCTTTTAGCTGTGACACTTTCTTATACTTACCTTGTTTGTTTATGCCAATTCTCAGTTTTAAAGAACACAGATCAACTGGGATTTGTTTTTATGTTTTTCATATGATAGAATGGGGCTGTGTATTTTAGAGAGAAAGGCCCAGAGGTTAAATGCATTCTAACCCTCCGTAACAAGGGTATATCCTGTCAACATTATCCATCACTTCATGTTTATCTTGGACACTAGCTGAAGTGGTGTTTGTCAGCTTTAACTACTGAAACCCAAGTTGCTAGCCATAGGCCCTACTTAAGGAATTAGGAGTTGTGTTTCATTTCCGTGTAGGCAAATTATCAAAATAACTTATCTGAAATTCTGCTCTGGAGATTTGTCGCTTCTATCTAATTTACTTATTCATTCAATCAAGCATTTGTTTATGCCAGTAAGGCTTCATGATAATAAATTTTAATCAAATAATCTAGAAATCCAATTTTAGTTTTGGCCAGTGACATGAATTTCTGTGTTTATGGCTCTGGTTCCTAAGCACCCAAAAAGTGAAATGAGTGAGTACCCATGGAATCTGTTCATTATAGTCTATTTAGATGCAATTCCTTATGGTTTTGTACAACTTTTCATCAAATGAGTAAATCGGTTTCATAGTAAGTTCAACAATAAAAGGCAAAAAAAAATCCATCAATAAAAGAACACATAGAAAATATAAGAATTACTGCCATTCTCATGACTTTGTATTCCTTTCCAAAGGAACTCCTATCACTTAATTTTAAACATTTATTTATGTGTGGGTCTGAGTAGAAGTATGTATGCTACATAGGTGCAAGTACCTGCAGAGACTACAAGAGGACACTGGATCTCCTGGAGCTAGAGTTACAGGTAGTTGTGAGATATCAGATGTGGGTCACTGAACCCTGTATTCTCTACCAGAACACCAAGTACCCTTAGCTACCAAACCATTTCTGTAGCTTCTTATTACTACCATTTTGATAAAAAAATTTTAATACATGCAGTATCTGTCAATCTGTGGATTTAGATTCTAAGGAAGAGGGCTGGGAAGGGTCAGGACAGTAAAATTAAAAATGGTGTATTGAGACAGACAGATCAGAGAACTATATAATTCTTAATTCTAGCAGTAAATTTGCTTGGAAATATGTTTACCAAGATTTTTTTTTTCTAGTACAGTTCTCCAACATCTGTTTTCAGCCTCTGACTAGCATATAGTATCCCAATATCTCTGTGTTTTGCTGGTGAGATCAGACACACACAGTACCAGATTCCACACTAGAGTTTATTCAGGGGAGTTGTTGGGCAAGTACAAGGCCAGAGAAGCAGAAGAGAAAGAGAGACAGACTTTCATGTGGCAGCTCCTTTAAAGAGAACAGATGGGCATGGATTTATGTAGCCATGCGTACGGGCGTGCCCTCCGTACAGTGTTTTGCGGGCACCATGTTGGGTTTACTACATGGCTGCAACATGCCAGGAATCTTTACATCATCGGTCAATTTTCTTAGTTAGAAATAACCACATAAACTATGTCTGCTTTAAGTAGATGTTTTTATCTGAAGGTATTAAGTAGAATATGTATGGTTCCATTTGTCCCCACTGCTAACCATATCTTTGGGGAAATGAGAGTTTTTAATTTCTTTCACTAAAGGAGAATATTTTTACATCCTTTCATTCTGAGGCTGACTATGTGACTTGCTTTGGTCAATGAGATGATAACCTTATAAATATAATGCAAGAGGAGGTTTAAGTAAGGACTTAGATGGTTCTCCTTCTGTATTCATTATCCTATATTATCTTTAAAAGAAATGACAAGCCTAGCCTGCTGGAGGGTAAAGAAACATGTGCTTCAAAACTAAACCATGGCATTTACATATGAAGCTATCCAAGGTTGATTGACACTGACACCTGAATAAGCCAATAAGACCATCTGAACCTTGCAAATGTGTAAGATAAATAAATACTTACTTTTTTATATCACTGCCTTTGGGGAGGAAGGGGTTGTTACAGTCACTATGGTGACAACTGATACCAGCATTTTCTAGACTCTCCAGGAAGACCAGCCAACCCCTTTCAATGCTGGCTGTCTGGCAGCAGTACCAATTAAACAACACAATGTTTTTAAAAGTAAACATTTTTCTCTTACCTTATTGTGATACTAGGAATACAGAATAGTATCTTTACTTGGTATTTCACAAAGAAAGCAGTACTGCCTCCAACTTGGTGCTTGCAAAAATCAGTGATTTTCATATCCTATTCATACTGTGGATGTTTGTGACTAGTATAGTTTAAATCACATGTATAACTCCAGCTGCAAGGGAGTCAGGAAAACATAGGGGAACTTCTGTTTGGGTTTCTTATATTTTTAACTTTCTATTCTCTGAAGTACAAGAAGGCTTTTTAGAAAGAGGAGAAAGTGTGAGTCACTAGTATCTGCCATGGAGGTTCAGAGATTAAACTTCCTGATCCCCTTTGAATTTTCTATCTCTCTGCACAGGGTTGGTCAAACTTAATATTCCCACAACTTGGAATCTCGAGGGAACATCTGAGCCTTTGGAATGCTTTGCACCAGGATTGCTATTTCAGTCCTACCTCCAGAGACAACAGTTTGATTCTAATCTTCGTGACTAACAAAAGAACCTGCTTTTCTCTCTTTTATTTCTGGCCAAATAAGTAGCTGGTGAATAAGTTCAGGTTAAACAGCATTTTGCTTTCAGTAGATTGATCACTGTAAACAAGGACTTTGGCCTCATTTCATTCCACTTTCTTTGTAAACGAACGAAAATCCGCAGCAGAAGCATTACAAAAAAGGTGTATTGCTTGCTTCTTTTGAGGTAAGAATGCAAAGAAAGACACAAAGTCTTATATTGCTTCATCTCCTATAAAATGTGTCAATTTCTATGACCCAAATAAATACCTTACAGGTGACAGTGTTGAGCTGATCACTTGTAAGCCTGTCCCTTATCTTCAACTGTATTCCTACAGCAAGCTATAATTGTCTATAATGCCTCGTATGGAGCACATGGCAACAACTGATAGAGGCACTTTTACTAAATGAAAAGCCTTTGGGTGTGTATTTCTAAAGTGCCATTTTAGATGTTGGTCACATGGAACTTTTGTTTGTTCTGCTCTTTCCCTCTGATGATCTTTTTCCAGTTAAATATTTGTTGAATGAAACATTTTCATGACCTTTTGGTGTTTTAATTTTAAAAGCCAAACCATGCTTCTCCTGATATTAAAAACTTTAGAAAAAACAAACAAAAATCATTTCTGTAGTATTTTAAAGAATTATTTTTAATAAGTTTTGGTGAAATTGGTATTTGTCTATATAGTCACAGGAACCTTTGACTTGTTACTACTAAAATTGAGAGGAAACCTGTTAGAATGTGTATCACATCAAGAACACACACATGCACACACACACACATTCTATCAAAATTTTCAAAAGCAGCATTGTGACCGGAATATGTACTTGGAGTACCAACAGATTCTGGTATTACTACTACTTAGTCCATATGGCTTTCTGCATTTAGTCATCTGATTTTAACATCATTGTGAATTGATGTCAAATCTAAATATGGACTAAATATGAATCAATAATCTGGCTAACCAGGAGTTGTGGAAGCCACTCATAATTTTTATTATTTTCTGAAGTACTTTTCTTTGTATGTTATTCAAAAGCACTCACAACAAGGTCAAAAGGATCTGGTCAAAGTAGAAGCCAAACTATATTTGAGGAAAATCTCCCAGAGATTGGCCTCCATCTCTTTGCTTCTCTTGCCATCACCATCTCTCAATAGACTCATTTTCCTTAGGCAACCAGAGTAACCACTGTTCTTTGATGATACCATATACTTTAAACCTTTCCTCGCTCTCTTTACCCTCTCCAGAAGATCTTTTTGCCCTCCCCTTGTATATCTATTGTTTACCAGGTAACGCCTGATCTAATATAGAGGAGCGGAAAGCTCAGCTAAAATATAAAATTCTCTTGATTTACTCATCCTTTCCCACTGTTCTTTCCTCTAGACTCCTAAAACATCTGTTCTTTAGATGTATAGATAAGCTTTCTATATCTCCAAAATAACTACTACCAGTTCAACTGTTAGTGTCTGGGCAACACAAATAGACTGATTCTGTATCTCAATGCCTTTCACACATAGTCAGTCTTTAGTTCATGGGATTCAGCTCTTGGAATTTCAACAGAAAGCTATAGGGTTCCAGTATCAGTGCTTCATGCATTTCCTGGATGCTTACTGTACATGTGGACTTAATTTCTGCCTTTGCTCTTATCTTTAAAAGCCCGCAGAATCCCTGTTACCAAAAGCCATCAGATCAGACTTCTTTACTGCTTCTCTGTATTAGCAGAGAAGGGATCCTCCATTTCCTTTCTGTTTCAAATTCCCCCCTTGTAGTTTGCATATGTGAAGTTCTGGAAGCTGCAAGAGTTTGAACTGGGAATGTGATTGGTTCTCTTATCTAATCCTGTCAACTACATTTAAGAGTTAACTACAATTATTATTCCTCATTAGAGATATAGAAACTGAGGCATTATGACAATAAGTAGCATAACAATATGAAGTGAAGGAGCCAGGCTTTACACTAAGGCATTCTGTCTGCCCTGTTAGCCTCTAAATCACAACTGCCTTTTCAGTTATCCAGTGCTGTTTATTGACGCCGCTGAATACTTCACAAGTTCCTGGGTGAGTTAAGCAGTTTAAGTACATTGAAGCTATTATGAGTCCTGGAACCTCTTCAGTTACATTTTTGTATTACCAAAAGCCATAGCATAGTACTAAATGGATGGGAATTAATTCTTCTCTGTCTTTCTATCTTCCTTCCTTCCTTCCTTCCTTCCTTCCTTCCTTCCTTCCTTCCTTCCTTCCTTCCTCCCTCCCTCCCTCCCTCCCTCCCTCCCTCCCCCCCCTTGTCTCTCCCTTCCTTTCTTCTTTTCATTTTCATTATCTTTTTATTTAAATTTTTTTCTTATTTTAAATGTCAACCACATTTCCCCTTCCCCCCTTCTCCACTCAACCTTCCTTCTCTCCACCACACCCCTATTCACTCCTCAGAAAGGGTAAAGCCTTCCATAGATAATCAACAAAGTCTGGCATATAAAGTGGAGAGTGGATCAAGGGCCTCCCCCCTGTATCAAGGCTGAGCAAAGTATCTCTCCTACGGAATGGGCTCCCAAAGGCAAGGACCTAACTATGCCTTCTGAATGTGAGTGACAGTTGTGTGATTTGGGTAGCTTGTGAGGCCACTGAGAGTTGGACCAGGATTTATTCCTAGTACATGAATTGGCCTTTTGGGAATTAATTCTAGTATATTCCTAAGGCCATAAAATATACTATTTCAAAACCACACATGTCATTAAGATTGTCATAACAAGATTTTATCTAATGACACTAAGAGACAGACTATGACTTCACATTAAGTAAAGCACAATGTCATTGCTATTCACCAGGTGACATTATGTGTATGTTACATGATTGCTTTAACACAACACTTGTAAATGCTATGTGTTTGCTATTATTTCTATATCATGTTTCCCTTGACCTCTGGTCTTCTTCATAACAAAGCACAGTGTAACTACTTTTTACATCTATTAGAAAGCCACATGCCTCTATTATATGCAATTAAGTGAACATGGTGATAAATATGAAAGGAAAGACGTCAGAGTACTTTGTTTTCTTTATAAATGGAGTACTGAGTTGAGAGAGGAGTGACTCACCATAACAATGAATGCTACAAATTTAGAATATAATTTTTACTATTTTATGACCATTTCTTGTTTCCTGTCATTTATTTGTTATACATTGCATGAACAACTGTCCTTCTTTTGCCTTTTATAATCTCATAACATCCACGTTGAAATGTCTCAGCCAGACCTTTTAGCTCATCTTCATCTCAAAGAACAAAATATAAATTTCCAATGTTGTTCAGAAATTGTAAGCATGTGTTCTTTATTTTGGAGTACTTCTTGTGATGGGTTTGGCATGAGGAGTAGGTGAACAGCAAGGGTACTGGAGAAACTGTCACTTTTCCTCTTTTGAAAATAAAATTGGATGGAAAACCTTCAAGATTCATGTACAAAGTCGCAATGTGAACATAATAGAAACATTCTAGGAATTAAGAGTTCATGGCTCTTTTTAAAGCGTAGAGTAGAAGTAATAAGATAAACATTAATCTAGGGGAAATAAGAATGTATTTTATGGAGCATTTAAATTCAAATTTCCTTTCCTTTAGTGCTCTGAGCTGAGTTTGGAAAAAATATACTACGTGAATACACATTTCTTACAGTTCTTACGTGTGCCATCTGGCAAGCTCCTTTGTTATCCTTGGAATCAAAAGAACCTCTAAAGTGCAATTAAATTTTGTCTAGTTCTTTGAATTTCAGAGATAGGTGCAAGGGATGTGTGATCTCTCCCTTCATAAGCCAGGGGTATTATTGTTTGTAACTTCTAGGGACTCACATATTCCTCCGCTATGGTCAAGGATTTCTGGTGTTTGTTTTGCTATGTGCAAAATTTCATTGTGACTGTCTCCTGTTCCCTTACTCAGCTGATCACAAGGGCTGCTCTCTCAGAACCCAGTCAACAGATCTGTTTGGTTTTAGGCTTGTGGATAACACTGAAAAATAACACCATCAAAGAGGAGTTGTCAGACCAGTGTGCTCTAATCTCCTTGAACTTGTGTAGATTGCTGTATCACCTTTATTCCTTGCCTCAAAACCAAATTACAAAGACCTGTAGGAATTCAAACTTTTCACGTCTCTATTTTCTCCCTCTTTTCCATGAGAGAGGTAGAAGCCCTGCATTATCATTATAAGAACCGCCAAAGGGTTCCTGTGCATAACAGACGTTGTTTTATATCACTCTATCTAGTCTACTGATCCTCATAAGAACATCTGATCATGGTTTTGCCACTACTTCAGTTAAGAGCATGTAGTTTACCTCTCGCCTCCAGGCATTATCTCTGTGAGATAGAGAGATGCTTGCATGTAAAATTATCTGCATGGTCCACGATGATGATGGATACTTTTAATCTCAACATTTAGGAGGTTCCAGGTTGGAAGTCATTAGTTGAAGCTGACTGCATTACATAACAGGTGCTTATCTCCCCAAACAACTCCAGGTTCAAATCCAGCATTGTTTTGAATCTCCAGAGCTAATGGTTTACAAGAGATTTATGTAATTATGGATTTTGGAAGTAAGATGACTTAAAGAAGAGGCCTGATAACATTTGCCATATTAATCAGACAATTCTGAGCTTCACTCACCTGTTCATTTATTCAAATATTTGGACACATGCTTAATAGGCTCTTGTAGAAGGTCAAATGCTCCATGAAATATCGGAGATATTTTAAACAAAATCTTACTTCTAAATCCTTATATGACTTCTTGCTAGACAGTTAACATAAAAATAGAGACATGATAGAAATTCTGAGTGTCCTTATAAGCTTACAAGTTCTCCCCATTAAACATTTGTTTAATGAATAATAAAAATTAAAATGAATTTTCATTAAACATTGCTTTTTTATTTTCTATTTCCTTTTGTAATAACACAGAACACTTTTGACTATGGGATTGGTTATCACTGATCTGGTGGAAAATGAAGTTTAATAATTGTTCCATGCCTGTTATAGACTTATTTTTAACAACTTTTATGCATTTTTCTCTCATGTGTTATTAGTCAGTCTTAAGAAGAATTCAGTACTCCTGAACTTTATCATCATCTTTTCTTGTTAGTTCTTCTTGTTATGGGTACTTCCCAATCTTCTTTTCTTTTCTTCTCATTCTGTTCAGTGTTTTGTGTGTGTGTGTGTGTGTGTGTGTGTGTGTGTGTGTGTGTGTGTGTGTGTGTTTGTGTGTGTGTGTGTGTGTCTGTGTGTAGTGGCTGTTCTGTCACAGTTTTATTAGTAGGTGCCAGTACCTGATATGAGTTCAAGATAAAGAGCATCCACGACTGGGGGAGAAGGGTCTCATGAATTCAGAAAGAGCATTGTATTCTGTTTAAGCCTCTGTTGAATCTTATTTACTGACTATGGTGTGAACTTTCTCTGAGATGTGAACAGACATCTATACATTCCACATAAGGCACCAACAATAGAAGCAAAGATACCATCCTCCTCAAGTGCAGCTTGATGAGCCAATGAGTTTAACTGAGACTATTTATAGGATCACGGACAACTTGCAGGTGGCTACACCACCGAAGAAAAAACTCACAGAAACTCCTAATTGTATATAAATCCTTAGGGACAGAGCCCCCTTCTTCCCATGATGTGTAGGTCATCTGTCACTAATCACAGCTGGTTACAGCTCAAGTGGTCATCAGCCAATTTTTTCCTGGAGAACCATTTTCCAAAGCACCAATTTAAAAATGGCATGATATGGAGTAAAGAGTAGACTCTGATACCATTTTTTAACTTAAACTTTTTATAGAATGTTCATGAGTATGTCCTACATATCACAACACTTTAAAATGTATGCTTAAATCAACTTAAAAGGCAATTATACTATTCAATTATTCAAACATTCAATGAACTCTTATATATTTTGGTGACTCATTAACAAATGTATAATCATGTTACCTACATTGTTTTCTTTCCATACATTGGGACTGAACCTACAGCCTTAGTGTAAAGTGAACGTAAACAAATCAAGGTGTCATTGAGAATGTAGAGAGTTGCTGTTAATAATTACATCAGCATAAGAGACATAAACTGGGATTCTTCTAGACAATCTACGGTGTACTATAACACACCAGAATACCAAAACTACCACTCAGGTCACACTAAAATTTTGTTTTAATTAGCATATATTTGCATATGTGCATTGGGTTTAATATGATCTTTCAGTGCATTTATACAGTCTGTAGTCATCAAACTAGGATAATTATCATATCCACTAATCATGTATTTAGTGGTCATATTTATCTTTAAAAAAGATAAATTTTGCTTAAGATAAAGATTGTTTTCAAACAGGGCAGTGTTCTCAAGTTCATGATCTGTCTGCTTTTGTTTCCTAGGTTTGGGGCTTCTAGATAGTTTCTAGGTAGTTTCTATCCTTGCTTCAAGCTACACTTTTAATCTCATCTTCTAACATGTACAAAATCAAATTTAGTTCTTTGCATAACTCATCTCTGATTACCAGAGCAATTATTTTCTCCTTTTATCACTGAATTTCCATTTTCGTCTTTATTTTAATGGTAGTAATTTTTCTTAGTTATTATGAGCTTCTCCATTTCTAACTTAGACATTAGAAATTTTTAGCATTCTATTTGTGTGTGTGTGTATGTGTGTATGGGGGAAGAGAGAGTATGTGTATATAGAGGTCAACTTGTTGGTTTTCTTCTTCCAGTATTTGGATTCTAGGTATTGAATTAAGATAATAAGCTTGGTAGCTGGTGCCTCTACCTACTGAACCATTGAAGTGGGCCCCAGAAGGTAGATTTTAAATGATAAATCAATATGACAAAATTTCAATTGTTTGCTATTCACATAGGCTTTATTATACATTGAATAGGACCAGAAGTTGCTATTCTAAATGTATGTGTAGTTCATGTGTATAATTTTAAAATTAAAGACAGAATTTATCTGGAGACATATAGGAGCTTTTTTGGTAGGTGAGAGAAACACTACTTTAATACATGGCTTGGTTATGTTGAGATGAAGCCTAGATCCAGTTATGTGTAAAAATACCAAATATTGCTTTTAAATTTTTCTTGTTTGGAACTGTATTTTTGAAGGATTTGGGTGAATTAATAGACTTCTTTATTTTTTATTTTCCTTTCTTTAAAAGGAGATAGCTTTAGGGCAAATGATAAATGGGACAGAGCACCAGAGAGAGAAAAGTGTCTGTTCTTCGGAGTGGTAAGAATGGAAGCCTTGTGCAGTCAGTGTGAGGTCCTGGGAATGGTTGTGATTAATGGGTTCTTGAACAGCTTTCAGATTTCTATACTCACAAGTCATCTTCTGCTTACCACAAGGCTTCAGAAACATTGATAAAATCATAGTTTTGTCTTTTATGTAAAGCAATAGTGTTTATCCTGTTTTGGTGAAAAATGAGCCCATGAACAAGCTTAAGTATTTCTGAGATAATGGAAGTGAGGGCGGACTGTAGAGGAGAGCAGACCTGAGGACTAAGTAGAAGATGATAGAAGGAAGTGGTCTATGAAAAATTAAAAATGTGTGTCTAGCAGGATCCAGGACAAATCACAACTTTTGCAGAACCTGAGAAGCCTTTGGGAACATTCCTTTCTTTAGCTCAAAAAAAAAAAAAAAAAGGATCTGAGGGCTGGAAAGATGGCTCAGAGGTTAAGAACACTGAGAGCCCAGGTTTGATTCTCAGCACCCACTTTCTTTTGTAACCATGGCTTTAGGGGTCCAACACCCTCTTCTTGACTCCATGGCACACAGGTGGTACACAAATAAAGGTGCAGGCAAATATATATCTAAATTTATAAACATGTCTGAAATAAAAATAAGTAATAAAATGGGACTCGATAAAGCTGGAAAAGTAGAGCTGTGTGTACAAAGCACCTGCACACATAGTTGTTTAAAATGACTTTAGTGCTAGACTTGAGAGCAATGAAAACTATAATTGATTTGTGATCCTTGCAAAAGCAAAATTTTAAAAAGTGACAAGAATTCTGAATTCAACTAGGTAGCCCTGAGATTAACTGGAGAAAGTAAAATAAAGTAGTTGGAATTCAGAGAAATTTTTATGTAAGCAAAATAGATAAATTACTTTCAGGCCCAAAGCTGAAAGCAGCATCGGCTGATAGATAGCCTTCAGAATACTGTTGGAGAATCTCCGTATCCATGGTGAGTGTGAAATGGCTAAGGCCATCTATTAGGCTTTTCCTATATCAGATCCTGTATCTTGACAACCTTGCCCATGCTCTGAGAGGAAAACATCAGTTTAATGAATTACTAATCCTATTTACTCGGCCATTATGATTGTGAGGTGGAGATGGTTAGTTACAATTAAAGGTCACTTTCCCTCTGTTTCATGGTGTTCTGAGCACATAAATGCTCAAAATAAAGATTACATTTCTAGTTTTCTTTATAATTGAGTTTGACATATGAATGCATTTTAATCAAAGGACCATAGCCTGGCTGACATCAAAGTCATATTCATTCTGCCTCAGCTTCTAGGGTGTTATAATTACAAGCCTTTACCACAACACCTGTCTCTTAGAAAACTGTTTTTGAAGGAAGAAAAACATCTCTATTTCTCAGTCTGCCTCTCTTCTCCATGGTTGGATTACAGATGTAGTGACAATAATTTTCATGGCAGAGCAACTGTGGCAGAACAGATAGGAACTAGGCCACTGAAATTGTGGAATTGCAAACTAGTCTTCTTGACTTTTGTAGACTTTTCCACTAGGGGAGTTCATTTTTCCTTTTCAGCTACTTTTGCATATGAACATATTCCTGACTCATTTAGTGCAACAGTCTCAACTCACTTAAAACTAAGATTTTTTTTGTCTTTGCTGCTAAGTATATTCCCTACCATGTAAAGTATAGGTAATTGTACCTATGACTGCTGTAATGCAGTGACAATCTTAGTGGCACTCACCCAGTAGGTTAGAGCAGATGTTTTCATGGCAGTGACAGAGATGCAAAGGATGAAGTTTTTTTTTTTTTTTTGTTTTTTGTTTTTTTTTTTTTTTTTTTTTACAAACCTCCTGATCAGTGTCTAAATATTGTACCTGAACAATAGCCACAAGTGAGATATATGTGTCTCTTGATGGGAAGAATTGCAGTCACTTAGGAAAAGACATGAATAGGGTGCAGTACAAATTGGTCTCATTGATGAGGTCAATCTAACCTGAATAGTAATGTTTTTAAAATAGGCTTCAAATGAGATTTGAAAACAGGATTTTTATAATAGTGTGTATAGACTTAATAGTTGATGTATTTGTAATATTGAAGCAAACTTAGCATATTATTTCTAACAAGAGACTTAGACTATGATTATGATTTCCAATTTCAACTGTACAGTTTTGGCATTGATATTAATCTTTTAAGGTTTGAAAGGTGGAAGACAAATTTACTCTCCTTAAATATAATTACAATAAGAGAAGTTAAAGGTCACTAAACTTTGAGCTAAAATTTAGGTTGTTAAACATTGACTACTTGTGAAGTAAGTTATTTGGGAATATTCTTCACTGTTATCTCTTCTATAAAAAAGTTCCCTGATAATTTTGTAAAATACTGTATCTCTAATCTTGTACCCTATCACTATCTGCTATTATGTTATATATTTGTATATTACCTGTTTGACCTATGAAATGCACTTTCTACAACGGCAAGCGTTCTATTCTGCTTGGTATTTCATTGTGCTCAGAATATCTATAAATATGGTTGGCTTGTACTAGGTGAGCATACATTTACTGACTGTGCCCTTGATTACTTGCACAAAACAGGGCTATCAACATTCTCTTATAAAGGAGAGAGTTCATGAAGCCCAACCCCTTCCTGAGGGTTTATAGGCAGTTAACTGTAGCCAAGGGTGCAGAGCTTCCAAGGTCCCTGTGTTCCCTGAGGAGCTATGGGCAGTTAAAGGTTGCTGGGGAGGAGCATTGTTTTTCTTAAACTGTATGGCCACTGGTAAGGTGCCTGTGCTCCTGTAAATAACATCTCGCTTATGCTTCTTTTAGCAACCTTAAGTAAACTCATGGGTTCACCTAAACCCAGGAAAAAAAGACATTAAAGTAGAAGATGGGACTAGTTGGGTGGAGAAGGGAATCAGCCTAAGTGAGAGCCAAACAAGAAAGGCAGTATGAACAAAATACAATATATATTAATATAAGAATGTTATAATTAAACCCATCACTGTGTAAAAAATGTGATATACACACATGCTTTTTATGAATATATAAATATAGTAAAATGTAAAAGCAAATTATGTATGTACTATTTTTCTACATGTAAAAGTTGCTCAGGGATTAAAGAATTCAAACACACCCAAAGAGTCTTTAAGATTCACAGGAGGGCAGACATAAAATATTTAGAGCTGAATCCCTGGAAAGGGGTAGGGAGATGATTAAATTACAGGCTGTCCACAGAGGGTCTAGGACGGTGGTGGAAAAATCCAAAATATGAAGGGATTGAGGGAAATGGAGGGAAGAGGAGCTATTAAATCCTCCAGGTCTCCCAAACTGACACTGATTTCCGATCCTCTAAAAACCCTCTAACACAGGAAAACTTCAGAATTGTAGATGTTTCTTTACCACAGAACACTAATGAGGTCATTCTAGATAAATCATATTGAAAAGGAGGGGTAAATAGTTTTAAAGAGCCAATGATAAAGGCAACCACTGGGAATATTAGAATAGTAGAACTGTCCTGACAGAAACCAGATATTCTTTTCTTTTTTTAAAAAAAAAAATGAGATAAGAGCTTACCTATGTGACCCTGGCTGGCCTGAAACTCACTAATATCCTCCTGCCTCTGCTTCTGGAGTGCTGGGATTAAAGCTGTGTGTCGCCACACCCTGTTGAAACACTTGAGTCTCTTTATCAGGCTATCAGATTATTCAAACAGTGTACTCTATAAAGGAGGAGGTTAATTCTCAATTGCTTCTAAGCTTAAACAATTTGGTATAAATGTACTTTGAAAAATACTTAAGATAAAATCATTATTTACAGAAAACTCTATGTTCACTTGTTTATGAAACTGTGTCTATAGATAAAATATTCTTATGTGTTATGTAACTGACAAAACAAGATGCTAGTTTGATAGATAAAAACACACATATATACATATATGTATATAAACACACACATATGTATGTATATATACACATCTATATATACACATACACAGAGACAAACACATTTATACCAGCAACATACCACAGTTTCAACATGAAATCCATTTGGAAGCTTGCTTTTTCTCTCCTACATTTCCATATACATATGCATATACACATACACAGAGACAAACACATTTATACCAGCAACATACCACAGTTTCAACATGAAATCCATTTGGAAGCTTGCTTTTTCTCTCCTACATTTCCATATACATATGCATATTTATTTATTTACATATTTACTTACATTTTTGCCATGACAGGATATTGCTGTAGTAGTAGGGTTTCTTGGTCCCAGGCGGCCAGAGGCCCAGACCCTGCCACGCCAGACCCCTTAGCTACCCACTGCTGCTGCTCAGGCCCCCAAAAATGACTCAGAGACTCATATTATCTTCATGCTGTTTGGCCTATGGCTCAGGCACATTGCTACCTAGCTCTTACATCTTAAATCAACCCATTTCGATTAATCTGTCTGCCACGTGGCCCGTGGCTCACCTGTGTTCCTTACATGTGGCTCCTTTGGGCTTCAGCTTGGTCTGTCTGACTCTGCCCCACTTCTCCTACCTATGCTGATTTCTCTTCCTACTTTTTCTATGGTGCCTGTCATAGACCAAAACAGCTCCTTTATTTAAAGATTGATATTCACAGCATACAGAAAAGCATTCCCACATCATATTGCTGCATAGCCCTAGCTGGTATGGAACTCATTAAGGAGAGAATATATCAATGCCAGACTTAAATGTGTTTGTTATCATATTCAGTTGAAATACATGCATATATGTATATATATATATATATAATGTATGAATATTTTGTCTGCATCTTTATATGTGTATCACATGCATGCCTGGTGCTTACAGAGGCTAGAGGGTATTGGGACTCCTGAAACCGGAGTTAGAGATGGTTTTGTATATCCATGTGGGTTCTAGGAATTGAACATGGGACTCTACAAGAACAGTTAGGGCTCTTAATCACTGAGCAAGCTCTGCAGGCTCTCTTTTCTGCTTATTTTCTTTTTGGATAAAAGACAGCAAGCTCCTTTCTTCATCTTCTCCTGAGCATTTCTTCAATTTTCCTCTTTTACTTGAATAATTATATTTCTTTGGATTGTGGGACTTGCCTTACGAAACTTGGTGTTGCAATATAGACTATGACAAGTATTTGTCTATTTAAAACTGATACTATGCCTGCTTTCTTCTGTTGACTCTGTTTGTTAGCAAGTGAGCCCCCTACAGGTAAGCACAGTTAGCATGCATGAGCATGGCCTATGTGTCACCTGGTGCCTGAGAAGCAGATGACCGCAGAGGGTATTTATTCCCTTGCTTCCTGTCTCACTGTCCCTATCAGCATGAACTTAAAGGGAACTCTGAAACACTTCAACATTTTCATGGAAATCTAAAACATCAAGTACATACAAATGTGAGGCTCTCCTCATGTTTAGTGAAGTTTGGAGAAAATTAAGATATTATGCTTAACTAACTTTGAAGAACTCTTAGTAGGCAGGGTTTGGAACTGTCTTGCTGTGTGACTGATGTGAGCGTGTCTTCTCAAGTATACAGAGGCACTCAATAAAAATTAGGAAATGTACTAGTTTTAGACATCTAAGAAAATTCTTATCTAATCAATCGTTTAGAGGAAGTACTAAGCAAAAACCTAAGAAACCTTGAAAAATAAACAGAAATTTAATCTGAGTTGCTGTGTTAAAATATCTTCATTTTAGCAAAATTATGAGACATTAAAAGAACAAAGAATGACTTATTTCATAATAAAAGTAACTAATAAAGTAGCTAATAGATACCCTAAGGAATCCATGAGTTCAAGGACAGCTTGAGCTAGAAAATGAGACTGTCACAAAAGCAAAACACACACACACACACACACACACACAGTGGGGGAGAGAGAAGGGGGTGGTGAGTGAGAGAATTAAAGTATACAACTGTAGTAGTGGGGTTTCTCGGTCTCAGGCGGCCAGAGGTCCGAGACCCACAGACATGCCGTGCCAGAACCCTCAGCTGCTCAGCCGCCCAGGTCCCCAAAAATGACTCAGATGCTTATATTAACTTTATGCTGTTTGGCCTATGTCTCTGGCACATTGCTAGCTAGCTCTTATACCTTAAATCAATCCATTTCTATTAATCTGTCAGCCACGTGGCCCACGGCTCACCTGAGCTTCTACATGTTGCTCCTTGGGCGGCTTCAGCTCCATCTGACTGACTCCAGCCCTGCTTCTCCTACCTATGTTCTGATTTCTCCTCCTACTTCTTCTATGGTGCCTGTCATGGCCCAAAACAGCTCCTTTATTTAAAGATTGAGATTCACAGCATATATAAACGCATTCCCACATCATACAACAATGCCTTACCTGAAAGGCAAGGTGCTGATATACTCAAAGTACCTTTAAAAAAACCCCAAAACTATGTATACCTACATAAAAAAAAACCAAGAGAATTTGTCACACAATGGGTGACCTACTCAGTTAAAGAATTAAACAGAATCTTTTAGACTCAAATGAAAAGATAACAGATTGTTATCCAAATCCACCCACAAACAAATTAAGAGTAACTAGTACGGTAACCACATATATAAACATTAAAACAGTGTAACATGGCATTTTGATTATAACTTTTCTATCACATCTGATTCAAAAGGAAACTGCCTTAACCCATAATTGTAATATATTAATTTCTCTAATTTGTATAATAATATGAAGATAGAGACAAACTGGAGCAAAAGGTTTTATATTCTGTTTTAACTACATAAATATTAATTGTTGGGCCTGGTTGTGCAAGCCTGTAATCCCAGATGTTCAAAGGCAGGAGCAAGAGTACTAAGAGTTCAAGGTTTGCCTTGTCTAAAGTGGGTGTTGTGGGGTATCCACGAGAGAAGACTGCTCTGACATAGGTTTAAACCAATAGAAAGTCTTTATTAGCCAGTCAGCAACTATAGTGCATGTTCTAGATCCCAGTGTAGCTGTTGAGCTTTTCTTGGGGATGAGCTTTTAAGCACAAAAGCTATGTTCTGGGTTGACAAGCTTCCATTAAGAAGAACAGTTAGCTAGAGTGGAACTACAGAATTCAAAAAGCAAGGTTAGTACATTTAGAGACTTTCCCAGAACTATGGAGTTTGATGGACTAGGCCTTTGTTTTCATTTTTGGCATGTAGTGCTGAGTTTTACAGCGTAAATGGGCATTTCCATCATGTTGTTAGTTGTGTTAAGGTCTGGGAGCCTGTTACATGAGTTATAGACCAGCCTGTAAAATTCAGTGAAACCAGGTTTAAAAAATGAAAAGTCTGAGCAAGGCATCCCACCATAGGGAGTGGGCTCTAAAGAGCCACTTGGGGTAATTCCTAGTACCATAGCCAGGGATCCCATTAACAGATCGATCTACACATCTGTCATACTCATTTAGAGGGTTTACTTTAGTCCCATGCAGACTCTCCAGCTGTTAGTCCATGAGTTTCCATTAGCTCAGGCCAGCTGTCTCTGTGTTTTTTTTTTTTTTTTCATCGTGCTTTTGATCCCACTTCCTTGCTCCTCTCTTCATCTGAAATCCAGGAGTTCGGTCAAGTGCTGGGCTGTGGGTGTATGCATCCGATGGGTCATTAGATGTAAGTTCAGTGATGACAACTAGAGTAGTCACCGATCTGGCTATAGGGGAAGTTCAGTTTGAGCACCCTAGCAGCAGGTTTCTCCCTAGACCCATAACGGATCCCTCTGTCAAGCTATCTCTGCCATTGTTCTCCCTCTCCATCCCTTCTCCCATCTTGGACATCTTAAACCCTCATGTTCCCATACTACATTTTATCTCTTCTACACTCCTCCCAGTGTACCCAGAAGATCTTAACCATACAGGGAGGAGGGGCTGGGTTTTCCCTCAACTTGTTAAGATAGCCTGTGTTGAATACTAAAGGGAGTGGTTACCACACTTTGAGAAATGGATAGGGAGTGGGATGGGGGAGGGGGAGCATGAGAAGGGGAGGGAGGGGGAATAGTAGATGATATGTAAAAGGGAAAAAATCTTAAATAAAAAAATGTAAAGTAAAGAGAGAAGTAGGAACATACCTACTTTAGTGGTGGATTACTTGTCCATTATGCCTGAGGCTCTAGGTTAACTATCTAATACAGAAAAAAATGGTTTAATTGAAATTTCTAGGACAGGCGTTAATGAAATAAGTGAAAATATAAATAAATGACAGATAAACTGTATGCTATACAGAACCATTTTAACATGAAAAGGCAGTAACAGAGCAATAGAGTAACAAGAAAAGCACAAGACATATAAAAATAAGTATTAAAAATTCCAGAGACAATTCCTGCTTTACTAATAATCTTGTTAAATATAAGTGAATTGGGCTCTCCAATTAAAAGGCCTAAGTTGGCATGGTATCATTAAAAACGTAAGTAAACAATTATGTGCTGGCTACAAGAGAAATTTATTATATTCACAGTCACAAATAGATGGAAAGTTAAAGGTTAGGAAAAGATTCAGTATGCAAACAGTAGTTAAAAGGGCTTAAGAGCGACCATCCTACTATCATACAAAATAGTCTTGAAGAAAAACTGTTGCTATAGTAGCTGGTGAGACGGCTAAGTCAGTGGAAGCATGAGAACCCAAATTCAAATCCTCAACACTCACATAAAAAGACAGGTTCAGCCATGCATGCCTATAACCCTATCTTTGAGGCTTAGAGACAAGCAGATTCTTGCAGCTTACTGGCTAGCCAGGCCAGCGGAAACAGTGAATTTCAGGCTTAGTGACAGATTCTGTCTCAAGGAAATGAGGCAGAAAGTAATAGAGGAAGACAGCCAGTGTCCCTCTTCTGGCCTCTACATGTGTGTGCCTATGGGAGCAGTCATGTGTGCTTCTTCACATACATATACCACCCTCCCATACACACAATTGTTGCTAGACACAGAGAAACAAACACTAAAATGATAAAAAATGCCAACATGCTCCATCAGGAAGACATTACAATTATAAATATATACTCAACTGACATCTCAAGTACCTCAAAATACACAAAGCCAACAGAAAATGCCACAGGGAGCATTTTTGTGTTCATCTTCAGAAAGTACCATCTATGACAAACAGGTGTATTAAAAACTACAAAATTTATACTGTTTTAGTATTGGCATCATCTTGCTTTAATAGCTGTCATTAGGTATGTTATACTCATTAATGGATTGATTACTACTTAAATGTCATTACAATTTTTTGAATGTATGTGAGTCTCTGTGTGTGCTTCTATTCCTGTGTACCATATGTGTATATGGGTGTATATGCAGTTTTGTGTGGAGGTCCAAGTCCAACCTTAGGTGTCCCTCCTCAGGTGCAGTCTACCTTTTAAATTTTTTTTATTTTTGTAACAGGATTGCTCACTGCCAAAACTCTCATGGTAGGCTAGGTTGACTGGCAAGGGAGTTCCTGGGATCCACTTGTCTCTGGTTTCCTTGTACTGAAATTATAAATGAGCATCATCACATCCTCCTCTTCTGTGTGTTCTGGGGGATGAAACTGAGGTCTGTATACCTATACAGAAAAAAAAAACATTACTGTTTAAACTATCATTCTATCTTCTCAACATCATTTATTAAAATCTCAATAACACAATTCATGTGATTTTAAAAGGATAGAGAGCCTTCATGTCTAGATTGTTCATATCCACTATATCAGCCTAACTTCCCTTAGATCTAGAGGTGGCATATTCCTAGCTGGTACTGTGGTGCCTGATAACCCTCAAAGTCCTGCTTGGCTGATAATTATAGCCAACCAGAAATCTGAGGCTTCCTTTAGTGGATGTTGAGAATGATATTCATTTCCTAAAAGTTTTTATGGTTTCTGTTGTGCTTGAGAAGTGTCCTCACAATCCCCAAAATGTGAATTGATAAATACGTTAAGTATACTTTCTATGAGAGCCATTAAGATTATGAGTCTCTATATCTAAAAGCTGTGAATATAATGACATGATGCTGTCATTGTGGCTTGTCATTTGGGACAGATTTTTTTTGAAGTAAAATAATTAGATCTAACCAAAGAAGCTCAAAAAGGCAGAGAATTGTATTTAACTGATAATTTATGGTAGAGAAGGGAATGTCAGAGAAATTAAAAATAAACTAAGACAAGGATGCATCATTTCTACATTTGAAATGAAAGGGACATTATGGGAAGAAATGTAGATGTCCTCTATAACCAAGAGAGGCAATCAGAAAGCTTAAGAGAAAATATTTGCCAACAACTTTGATTAACTTTATATTGAAGTAGATTCCTTCAACCTGAAACTGTAGAGAACATAGCCTATCCAGCCTGATAAACTAAGTCATGCCCACCCAAAACTCTGGCCTTCAGAATTATGAGGTAATAATGAATAGGAATTATTAGAAACTGCTTAGTTACTGGTGACTCAGCTCACAGTCTCAGCAACATGTTGAATCAAGAGAGTACCAGTGAGGTGTTATCCTGTTAAATAGTCTTTCTTCTTTCCATGAGCACATAAATCAGGTACACAGTAGATGTAATTATTGTTTGGGGCACCTGATGAGCATTTTAAATTTAGTGATTTTTACTACCACAGACAGAAATGTAATTAGTGATTGGCATATACATTATATATATTTTATTTATTGTTTCTTCAAAGGGATTGGGCTATAATGCTATCTGGGGGACCTGTGGGCTAAGGCAATACTCCTGTACAAATGACTGAGAAGTATGAAGAGCATATATGACCCATCCGCACATTTTTAACCTTGTTTTCCCATCAGTGCAGTAGTGTCCCTAGACCTGTAGAATTAATAGGAATATAAAAAGGAAAATCTTTTCTAGAAATGCCCTTTGTTATATTGTTTTTATGTCATCAAAATTGTCCCTGTGCAAGCACAGGTACTTAAAAATCAACTTAGTAGTCCTTCTACTGCTCCACAAAGTAGAAATGGCTTTGCTTTATGACGGTAGCTCTCCAATAGTAGCAATCTCATCCCAAACTTTGGCATGATTCAATATGTGGGCTGACTTTAAACTGTTGACACAGTTATTTACATTGAATTTTGTAGCTTTATACTTTCTCAATTTGTCTTTTCTAAGGTCACATGCTTTAAAGCTTTGAATAGGAAATAAACTTAGCACTGAGGTAGGTTCTGAGATTGTTAACTTTCCAAATAAGATTTCCATCTTTGAATTTTCTGTCTCTGTCCCAACTTTCTCCTACTCACTCCCTCTCAATCTCTTTCTTTCTCTTCCCCTGCCTCTATAAGTGTATGTATATTTATATTTAAAGGAATGTGTGTGTGTGTATGTGTAAAGATCAGTCCTGAAAGTAGGAATATAGCTCCCACTTAGTATTTTCTCTTTTCATCAGCTAAGCTCAGAAACTTTCAAAGATTAGCAGATCAGTTCTGATAAATTACAATGAAATAGTGAAACAGGTCATTTGGCATTTTTTTTATCCCATTGAAGATTAAACTTCCAAATAAATTTAATTCCTAGATCAAACACCTCGTTAACATGAGTTTGCATTTATACAAATATTTTGGCACTAAATTGTAGGGAGATTATGTTGTTCCATTGTAAATAATTGTCCCACCCACTGGTTTAATAAAAAGCACTGATTGGCCAAAGGCAGGCAGGCAGGAAGTGTGGGCGGGGCTACCAGACTAAGAAGACTCTAGAAATAGGCAGAACAGAGCAGAATGCCAGAGAGAAGCCAGAAGAAGCAGAGGACAACTATGCTGCTCTGAGAAAAGGTACCGAGCCACATGGCTGAACAGGATAAGAGTCATGGGTTACATTAAGGGTAAAGAGTTAGCAAGTTATATGCCTGGGCCTTAGGCCAATCAGCCTAAAACTATTGTAAGCATCTGTGTGTCTCTGTGGGTCTGTGGGTCTGCGGGCCTAAACCTTGAAACTAGGCCCAAAAGTCCTGGCCAAAAACCTCTTACTACACTATATTTATGAGGTTGACTGAAGAAATAATTAGTACTATTAGTTTCCTTTTGAAGAGGCCATTCTCTCACAATTGTCTCTTCAAATTTTTATTATTATTTTTATTTGTGTAGGTATTTTGGCTGCCTGTAACATGTATGCCTGGTAACCTCAGAGGCCAGAAAAGGGCAATGGATCCTACAGAACTGCAACTACAGATGTTTGTGAGCTGCCACGTAGGTGCTGGGCATTGAACCTATGGGTCTTCTTGAGTAACTCTTAATTACTGAGCCATCATTCCAGCTCCTACTTATTTCTTAAACTTAAGTTCTTGTTATGATTTTCTTCTACATTTATTCCTTCAGCTTTCTCTTGCTGTGCTGATGCCAGTGTAGGTTTTATTTAGGCAAAGCTCTATAGGCAGTTGCAGATTTGACTTGAGATAGTCAAGAAGAGTATTGCTAAGTGTATAACAGGAAATAGACTCTGTTAGTTTCTTATGTGCTGTATGTTGTCATTGTAGATAATCTGAGCTCCACAAGTCATATACTTCACTGTATTTGATGAAGTCAGAGAGGCCCAAATTTCCAATAAAAATTCCCTAGGTACTAGGCATCTGTGTGTAAGGTAAGAAAATGCTAGATCTTCAGAAGTTTTATGTGCTAAATCATGTTTATACTAGGTTATAAATGCAATGCTTCTGTAGGTACAACAAAGGATACAATAGTACATGGCATCAAATACAATAATTTGGATGTTTGTGTACGAACTAGGCCTAATGTTTCTATGCAGATTTGAGATCCTTTGATTTTCTAAAGAGGAAGTAGATTATTTTATAAGAAATTCCCTCACTTAAAATCATCATATAATCTAACTATAATGAATGGGCAGGACAATAAAGCATTTCTGAAGCTTGGATTTAGACACTGGATCAGTTGGTAACTCTTGAAACCAAATTTTCTGTGACCTAATTATCATTATTAATTCTTTCATAGAATTTGCAGATTTTCTGGCTTGATCCAGTCAGGGACAGTTTCAATCAATGGGGTAAAAAGGAACCAATGCAATCGGGGTAAAAAGGGACCCAATGCAATCAATAGTTGATCCAAATTAGAGGTTTATCAGGATTTGATCCTGGTCAAGTATTCATTCAGTCAACTGCCAGCCTGATACAGGGTTGATCCAGTCAGAGCTTGATCTTAACGGTGGTTAATCTGATAAATATTGTTAAAAATCAGGGTTTTGATAGAAGTACTGGTTAAGATAATAAGGAGATTGATTGACAATGCCTAATTTTACGGGGGATAATCATTTTGGGGCTTTTTTTTTTCCATGGATAATCATTTCAGGGCTCCCTAAACTGAGACTGATCTGAAGCAATGCTTGGTCTAAAGTGCTTTGTTGGATCAAGGCCTGATATAATCAGTGATTAGTTGAATCAAGGCCTTGACTCAATCAGTGGTTAACAAGTACAATCAATTGTTTTTGGTGAAAAATAGGTATATAATACATAAAATAACTAAAACAAGGATTTCCTATTTTACACAAAAATCAACTTAGGAACATAAAATGAGATGGG
This sequence comes from Phyllotis vaccarum, assembly GCA_033318265.1. NCBI lineage: Eukaryota > Metazoa > Chordata > Mammalia > Rodentia > Cricetidae > Phyllotis > Phyllotis vaccarum. The sequence goes on from JARWLC010000013.1 coordinate 127,685,397, forward strand.
AAAGTTTATGGGAACTTTTTGCTAGATATATATAATCACAGTGTTTATTATACTATATTTTGATTAAATGGTGACTTTGGAGAAAGTGGTCAGATGTGCCATGAAAGGACAATTATAGGAGTCTTATGGAGGGGATAATTAATTATTATAATAAAGCTAAATTCCAGTGTCTAGGGAAGTAAGTAATTCCTGCAGGTAATTTTAAGCATTTTTTTTCAAGGCCATTTCTGGAAATGAAACTTTAGGCATGATTGTAGAGGAATTTTCTTTATTTTTTTATTTAAAAGGTTTTTTTTTTTATGTACCAACCATTGTTCCTCATCCTTCCCCTTTTCCCAGTCACCCCTCAGTTTTACCACACCCCACCCTCCCATTCACTCCTTAGAGAGGGTAAAAACTACCATGGGGAGTCAATACAGTTTGGCATATCAAGGTTAAAGCAGAATCAAGCCACTCTGCTAGTATCAAGGTTGAACAGGTGTCCCTCTATAAGGAATGGGCTACAAAAAAGTGAGTCCATGCATTAGGAATAAGTTCTGGTCCCATTTCCAGAGGCCCCACAAACTATCCTTGTCATACAACAACTGTCATCCACATTCAGGGGATGCATGAAGGTTCCCCAGCTGTTATATTAGAGTCAGTGAGCTCCCAATAGCTTGGGTCATCTGTCTTAGTGGGTTTTCTTGTCATCATCTTGACCCCTTTGCTCATATAATCTCTCCTCCCTCTCTTTGCCTGGACTAGGAGTTCAACCCAATGCTTAGCTGTGGATCTCTGCATCTACTTCCATCAGTAAGTGGATGAAGGTTCCACAATAACAATTAGAGTGATCATCAATTTGATTACAGGTGAAGGCCAGTTCAAGTACCCTCTCTACTATTTCTTGGAATCTTAGCTGTGGTCACAGTTACAGATTCTTGGGTATTTCCCTAGCACCAGGTTTCTCCCCTGTAGTGGGAGGTTTTTGTCTTGCCTGGACAGTCTTGCAACTACTTAGTCCCAAAAAATCACACAAAGGCTTATATTAATTACAAACTGGCCTGTGACTCAGGCTTATTACTATCTAGGTCTTATGCTTAAACTAACCCATTATCTATGTTTAGCCTCATGGCTTGCTACCTTTTCTTCAGTGCAGCATTCTCATCTGCATCTGGCTGGCATCTTTCTGCTCTTCTGCTCCCCCAAATTCTCATCTGGTTGCCCAGCCTCTAATTCCTATCTAGCTTCTGGCCAATCAGCATTTTATTAAACCAATATCTACAGCAACAAATATTTACAGTGTACAAAAGCATAGTCCCACAGCACTCCCCAAACTCAAAATGATTTCCTCTATGAAGATATCTGTTTTTTTGTTCTCCTTCTCGGTCCGTCCCCCACAACTCAACCATCCTATTCCCTAATGCTTTTTTCATACCTTCCATTACCCACTCCTACAATGGTCCTCTTTACTCAGGTGGTCTTATCTATTTCTCCTTCCCAGGGGGGATCTATTAATGTCCCCAGAGGGATTTTCTTATCCGTGCTGGAAGCCTATGTGATTACTGTGAATCAGTAGTATAATTAGACAAATTCATTCAATGGATCAGTAGAAGATTCTGTGTTTCTTTTAATTAGCTATGAGTTTGTGTGTGTGTGTGTGTGTGTGTGTGTGTGTGTGTGTGTGTGTGTGTGAGAGAGAGAGAGAGAGAGAGAGAGTGTATTCTATATCTATCTATCTATCTATCTATCTATCTATCTATCTATCTATCTATCTATCTATCTATCTATCTATCTTTACCATCTATCTATGATGCTCTTCCATGAAATTTACATATAGGTTTAGAGAAAAATATCATTGGGTTATTAAGAGCACAGAGTGACTAGTAAAGCTGATCTGATTCAGGGATTCCCATTTACTAGTACAGCAGCAACTGAGACTATCTCCATACTACACCAAACTTGTGCTCTGAATAGTCCTAAAGAAAAGTGGAGATGATAGCTGATGATCATTTTGAAGTATACTGGCTAAGCCTCCTTATTTGTTTCTGATAACTGAATTCATTCTTAACATCAATATAGTAATAATGGTTAAGGTTACACATCTTTCTCATAAAAAGTTCTGAGACAATAGTTGGTTAATCTTGATTGTCAGCTTGTCCACATTGAGAGATACCTGAGATACTAGTAAAGTACATCCCTGGATATGTTTGTGAAGGTATTTCTAGACAGGAAAAGATCCTCAGGCCTATGCCCTAACGAGATGATTGATGTATTATGGATTCAAGATTTGAATAGACATGGGAGGTATAGTGAAAGATGCTTCCTAGTTGCAGAAAATTAATTGCTCACTCTCTCTCCCTCTCCCTCCCTTCCAACCACCCCTCTCTGTATGTGTTAGTGATTTATCATGCTCCTCCCCTCTCCCCTCCCTGCTTCCTGGACATGGGATGAGGAGCTCTAACATATCACACTTCATACTCTCTGTGACTTAGAAATAGAAAAAAAAGTATTCATGAGAAATAGAAAAAAAGCATCCACCATATAGCATCCATCACATAGTCAGTAAGCTCTCAAATAAATCCTTCTATCTTTTAAATTGTTTTTCTTGGGTATTTTGACACAGTGATAAAAACCTAATCCAGGGAGATTGGAGAGATGGCTCAGTGGTTAAAAACACTAGCTGTTCTTCCAGAGATCCTGAGTTCAATATTCAGCAGCCACACAGTAGCTCAGAACCATCTTTAATGAGATCTGATGCTTTCTTCTAGCATACATGTAGGCAGAGCACTGTATACATAATAAATAAATAAATAAATAAATAAATAATCTTAAAAAAGAAAAAATAACCCACATATCCCTTCAGTGTTCACCTGAGGATGCAAAAGACAACTTATAGCTGCTCCAGATACTCTCTGCCTCATTGCTGTTTCTATTTTGTGTCTGTGGCCCAGGAGCAAGTTTACCTTGTATTCTGGGGAAGAGACCCAGGAGCCTTTAACCCGTGACTGACTGGTAAAGGCTTGTTGATAAAACCACCACAAGTTCTTAGTTTTTCTATTAAAGTATCTTTAAAAATGTAAATCTGCATGTTCAGCCTCTTACCAGATGTTCTCATCTGGTGGATCTAAGGATCACACTGTGGGATCACAGTACTAAAAATACCAAGCCACATCAAGGCCCAAACCATGTTCAAATATAATCACATATTATTTGGATAAAATAAGTTTCTAAAGTCAATTTTAATTGTGCCTATTATCCTATGAAATCAACTACTTGAGATTACTTGCAAGGGCAAAATATCTTCATTTATGTTTTACCTTTAGCCATCCTTGTACTATGCTTTTGGTGTTCTTAATGGTCAGCTATTTTGATAGGCTTAAACTACCATCAAAGCTGTTAGTCTTGCATGTTTTCTAATATTTTGAAATTATTCAAGTGCATTACTCACACATATGAATGGATCGAATGTGACTTGTATAAGTAATCTTTATAATAATATGCCTTTCATAAACATAAACAAATTATTTTATCAGTACATTCTTTCTACCCATAATGTGTCAGCTCTTAAAGTACATATGCAGATTTTATGGCATTTTTTTCTTTGTGATAATGTATCTCTTTAAGGAAAATATCACATTATTTCAGATTTTTCTTAATTTTATCCATTGTCACCTCCTACTTAAGTGAGTCATATCAAGTGTTACCACTTCTTTTGACAGTTACCTGATATTTGAAGTAATCTTTGTGCATTCTGTCACTCTCTTCCCTCTTAGTTCTTTGATGCATTATAAGCAGCATTACTACATTGACTTGTGAGAAGAGTTTGTGGGAGGATGCTCAAATTAAATGGTGCTTATGCTTGTCACTCATCCCATATATCTAAGAGTCTTCACAGATGGCTTATGTTCTCCTGGTCTGTTTATGGGGTAGGTCCACTCTCTGATAAGTTTTTGAATGGCTATTTCCTCTAGTCTTGTCTGTCTTGTATGGGCTCTTCTGTCTCCTTCCTTGTTGTTGTGATTCAGTTTATCCTTAGTTAAATTTAACCAAAGACTTGTGTGTGGAAATCTGGATCTTAAAGGGGAATAAGGAAGCCACTACCAACAGCTTGTCAAACCAACATGATCTCAGCCCTTAGCTGTCCCTGTGGGAGGGAATTTCTTCTCAGACCCCTCACAGTGCTTATTTTTTTCCCTCCCCCTTTTTATTTTTTTCATCTCTACTTGCTTGCTGTAATCATCTCTTTTGATCACCTTAACTCTGTTACCATCTCACTAGCTCAGTTCTTCTTTCTGGTTTTGAATGATTTGCAATTTAAACAAGGGCCCTTGCATTTCTGCACTCCAAAGCTAGTACAGACTCATAACCACAATATAGTATTTCTCTGAGAAAGCTGTCTACCTCTTGCTTGACTTAGATCCTTTTCTTATGGAGAGGACACGCCTGTAGTTAGTATGGCTTTTAGTATCTTATTTCTTCTGTTATGGTAGCTAAAAGGAAAGATAATGGGATCTCCTTGCTACTGAGAATATTACCACAGGTTTGGGGAAGACAAACTATGGTAAATAAAGAAATATTACACCCTTAGGTTAACAAGGGGTAAATACTGCTTGAGGTCTTATAGTGGCAGAGAGATTGGGCTCTAGTACAAGGAGGAAAAATGGTGATTTAAAAACAAGTAGGGTAGGATCTTCTCGTGAGGGACCAGGAGCTAGGTGGATCCTTGACAAGCAGAGAAACAGGGAAAGCAATCAATGATATGTACTAAAGACAGCAAACTCTGACTTCCTCCTATCATCCCTGAAAAAGGTCTGGTGGGCTTTTCCCTCCCACCAGCAGGGCTCTCCTTCTGGCTGATGAGTCCAGGCTAGTGATAGATTCAAAGCCAAACTTGAACATGTTCACCTAAAACGTCCCTTTCTTTATGAGGCCCAGGGAAAATAAGAGGAGAGGAACCCATCTCAGGTCATCAAAATTACTTAACACCCTCATGAATTTAGATCCCTTTTCTGCTCGGAAGGGAGCCATTCTTCTGCTTCTCTCTCTCTCTCTCTCTCTCTCTCTCTCTCTCTCTCTGTGTGTGTGGGTGTGGGTGTGTATGTGTGTGTGTGTGTGTGATGGTCAGAGGGCAATTCTCAAGAGTTGATTTTTTTCCTTCTACAGTATGTCAGTATGTGTCTCAGAAATTGAGCTCAGGTCACCAGGCATGGCTGCAAGCACTTTTACCTGTCATACTATCTCCCCTGACCTGACTCAGAATGGTATTAAAGGACTGTAACATTAGGAAGATTGAGAAGCACTGACTTAGAAGGATTCTTACTTGAAGCAGATTCTGTAAAGACAGTGAGAGAAGCCAGAAGTCCATCTTACTTGATCAGAAGGCTCACCTGAGACTGACTAAGGTTTCATCCAAGAAGAATATTTGACATTTTTCCTTATTCTTCATGGAAAAAAGAGAAAATATTTTCTAAATCTAAAATATTTTCTCTTTTGGACATAATAAATCCAATTTTTGTTTGGGCACAGATTTTGTTCATCATGATTTAGCTGAAGCAACTATAAAAGTTGGTTTCTAGACAGTTTTCTTGGACAATACAAGGTATCAGGCATTTATACATGAGTATTACATGACGACAAATAAAACACAAATAGTTGCAAACTCAGTTTCTGAGTCAATAAGGAAAGCAGGCATTAGTTTTAGATTGAACTCAAAATATCTGGAGATAGTGGTGACAATCTGCTTCACTTCCTGATCTGTACTTTGAATGCCTTCTTTGTATTCTGATGGATATTCTGAGCCTTTATGCAGTATCACATATGAGGGTTGCCTGCACATGATCTGTTACTATGGTTTCCTTTAAGTTCATATCATGTCACTCAGCTTTAGCTTAAATACTTTTGGGGAAAAAAGATTAATTGTCAGAGGTGCAAAATCAGGAGAGTTGAAGGAAAATAAAATGGAAAAACTAGTTTGAAAAATTGTAAACTGGTATTGAAGGAGGCAAAAATAATTAGGAATTTATAAAGTTATGCCATAGGCATTAACTGTCCAACTTGCTCTAGCTTGGATTCACCTGAAAAAGGAATCTCATTTGAGAGATTGCCCAACTCAGTTTAGCATGTGGGTATGTGTCCAGAGGAGAGTATTAATATTTCATTTTTGTCAAAGGGCTCAGGCCACTGTGGCCAGTACCATCCTCAGGCAGGCAGGAGGTCATAGAATGTCTAAGAAAGGTACCAGAGCATAAACCCGAGAACAAGTGCCCCCCTCCCCCAGTTTCTGCTTCAAGGCTCTGCTTGGGTTTCTCCACTTACGTTCTTTAATGATGCTCTGTGACCTAGAAGTATATATAAGCCAAATAATTCCTTTTCTCCCCTAAGTTGCTTGGGGTCAGAATGATTTATCACAGTATTGAAAAGGAAACTAGAACAGGGTCCCATTGAAACAAATTTTCTTCTTACATTATACTTTTTAAAAAATTTATTGCCTTGGTAAGATTGCTTTTGGTAAGATGGCCATTTTTACTATGTTAATCCTACCTATCCATGAACATGGGAGATCTCTCCATTTTCTGATATCTTCTTCAATTTCTTTCTTCAAAGACTTAAAGTTCTTGTCATACAGGTCTGTCACTTCTTTGGTTAGAGTTACCCCAAGATATTTTATGTTATTTGTGGCTATTATAAAGGGTAATATTTCTCTGATTTATTTTTCAGCCCTTTTATCATTTGTGTATAAGAGGGCTACTTATTGTTTTGAGTTAATTTTGTATCCTGCCATATTACTGAAGCAGTTTCTCAGCGGTAGCAGTTCCCTAGTAGAACTTTTGGGATCATTTAAGTATACTATCATATCATCTGTAAATGTCAAAAGCTTGACCTCTTCCTTTACAATTTGCATTTCTGTTATCTTCATTTGTTGTCTTATTGTTCTTGCTAGAAGTTCGAGTACTAGATATGGAGAGAGTGAACAGCCCTGTCTTGTTCCTGATTTTAATGGGCTAACTTTGATTTTCTCTCCATTTAATTTGATGTTGGCTGTTGGCTTACTGTATGTTACCTTTATTATGTTTAGGTGTGTTCCTTGTATTCCTGATCTCTCCAGGATATTTACCATGAAAGGACATTGGATTTTGTCAAAGGCTTTTTCAGCACCTAAGGAGATGATCATGTGTTTTTTTTTTTCTTTCAGTTTGTTTATGATGGGTGACATTCACAGTTTTTTGTATGTTGAGCCATCCCTGCTTCTCTGGGATGAGGCCTACTTAATCAGGGCAGATGACTTTTTTTTGATATGTTGTTGAATTTGGTTTCTCAGTATTTTATTGAGTATTTTCATCAATATTCATGAGGGAGATTGGTCTGTAATTCTCTTTCTTTGTTTTGTCTTTGTGTCGTTTGGGTATCAGTGTAAAGACAGGTTAACAGAATGGATGGGAAAACAGGATTCATCATTCTGTTTCTCAAATTGTTCCACACAATGGAAACAGAAGGAACATTGCCAAACTCTCTTTAAAATTTACTTATTTTTAATCTTGAGGGTATCACATGTATTTTATTTATGAGTACCATCATTATTGCACTCTTTCTCCACTAACTCCTTTCATGTTCCCCTGATCCCTCTCTAATCCACGTCCTTTTTGTGCAAATATTACTGTTACACATCTGGAATGTACCTACTTACTTCATTAATATTGCTGTTAATCTATGAAGAGACTCATCCCTGGAGAAAACTGATACTAGCTCTTTCAACAGCCATTGGTCATTTTTGTCTATGGAAAGGTAAGAAATTTCCACCATCCATGTTGGCATGTTGAATGCTGGCATTATGCAGGTATTATTTAGGCAACAAAATAGTTGATGTCATGTCTAGAAGCCTATCTCACAGCAAATGTCTTGGTCCTCTGGGTCATGTAATCTTTACATTCCTTATTCCATATTTCCTGAGTCTTAGGTGTAGGAATTGTGTTACAATGCATCAGTTGTGGGTAGGGAACTTAAAGTCAGCATTCTCTTCACTTTGACCAGTTATGGATCTTTCGTAGTAGCCTCTTTCTGTAGTAAGAGGTTTCTGGCCTGGACTTTTGGGCCTAGCCTCAAGGTTTAGGCCCACAGACCCGCAGAGACACACAGATGCTTTCATTAATTTGAGGCTGATTGGCCTAAGGCCCAGGCATATAACTTGCTAACTATTCACCCTTATTCTAACCCATGATTCTTATCCTGTTCAGCCATGGGGCTCAGTACCTTTTCTCAGAGCAGCATAGTTGTCCCCTGCTTCTTCTGGCTTCTCTCTGGCATTCTGCTCTGTGCTTCCTGCTCTCAGAGTTTTCTTAGTCTGGTATCCCAGCCCACACTTCCTGCCTGCCTTCCTTTGGCCAATCAGCGCTTTTTATTAAACCAGTCGGTGGGACAATTATTTACAGTGGAACAACATAATCCCCCACATCTCTCTAATGCACTGAGAGCTTTGTTTTAATGACTGAAGAGATTTAATCTTTGTTTTTGGCTGTGTATATGTGTCCAAGTGACTTCCAAAATGTTTATTGCCATTGTTTGAGGTTACCTTCCAGAACTTGAAAGTAAGACCCTATTGCTGAAGATAGCTCTTACTTTAGACATGAGGTTTAGAGAAATCCAGCTGGAGCTGACCTGAAAGCATCCTCTCTGAGGACTAGTTTTTATATTATCAGAAATTACTAGGCAAGCTGCCAAGGGAGAAAAACAATTATAGTCATATCTGGCTGTCAAACTTACAAACCACAACAATGACCAGCCTGACAATATGTTCTCAATAGTGCAATATTGGCACTGCTATTTTGAAGGTAACCAACAGCTGTGTAATTGAACTTAAGACCCTCTCGATTGGAGGAAACCAATGCCTGGTGCTGGAAACTTAACCATCCCTGTCTGATGAGGTCATGCACCCTAGAAGAGAAGCTACTAGATTGCTACCTTCCTGCACTCTCATGACCATTTGTTGTTTCAGACACCCTGTTGTCACAGGTAGAGCTAAAATTCAGCAGCAGAGCTTTACCCATAGCCCCATTTCTCCATGTCTTGTATATAACTTCTATCAAGTATTCTGCCTTGAGAATTGGAATTCTCAAATGTTTTTAGAGAAGCAGATGACATTGTCTCTATTTCTTGCTGGAAGAGGTTCACAGATCTAGGGTTTAGGATGAATAGATCTTATTAACATTCCTGTCATGAACATTCAGGGGCTCTTTATTGAAATAGGGTGGACAGCAGGTCGTAGTTGTATTCCTAAGTCATTATCATTTTAAGTTTTAGTACTTGTAGTTTAGAAGACATCAATTTGACCATGAGAGAATGTGAGCGAGGGGCAATTAAAATAAAGAGTCTATGGGGATCAGTATAAGTTACAGCTGATTTTGTTGATAGGAATATTATACAAGATTTGCCCCATTTGGTCCAGTGTAAAGTATGATATTTAGGAGAGATAGAATGATGTCCCTGTTGAATAACCATTTGAAACACTCTATTCTATAAGAAATAAACTTGATTAGCCATTGAAGAAGCCAGGAACTGAAAATGTAGAACACACTTTGCAATTCTAATAGAGTGACAGGAAGAAGCAGTTGTGGCCATGCCTGTTCAAACAATGATTGGAAAATGTGTCAATGAGAACAAAGAACAATGCATTAGGCCTTGGATGAAGGACACAGTCTGTCCATCAAAAAAGAAGGCAAGAATGCAAAAGCCTGTTATGTCACGGGACAACAGATAACTTAGAGGTTCTTTTCTCTTCCTGGGAACTCCAAATGAGATGGGAGAGAGTCATTATAGGAGACAGTTATGTTCTCTAAATGTGCATCAGTTGCCCAGTATGCCCTAGGTTTTCCTCTGTAGCAAGTCTTTCTCTGTGCCACCAGCTTCCAAATAATGACAGGGAGACTTCTTATTAATTATGAAAGCTCAGTCTTAGCTTAGACCTAATTGGTCTAATAAAGAGCTTAATGGCCAATAGCTATGAAGGAGAGGGATAGGTGGGGATGCCAGGCAGAGGGAATAAATAGAAGAAATAGAGACTTGAAAGAAGAGTGAGGGGAGAAAAAAGGAGGAGAGGAGGATGTCAGGGGCAGTCAGCCTGCCACCCAGCCAGTTGAGGAGTAAGGAATGAGAGATATATAGAATAGAGAAGGGTAAAAAGCCCAGAGGCAAAATGAGATAAATGAGGTCATTTAAGTTAGAAAAACTGGCTAGAAACAAGCTAATCTAAGGCCTACATTCATGAGTAAGAATTAGTTTCCATGTATTTATGAGTTGGTGGCAGGCACCCAGAGAGTAAAACAAAACAAAACAACAACAAAAACAAAAACAAACAAACAAAAAAAAACAACTACAAGGCTCTATTATAGTTGAAATACCAGTTGTGTACAGTTTCCTTCTCTTCAGAGAGAAGCTGGAATTTCAGGATCTCCATGTCTCTGTTGTTCTTTGCTGATCAGAAAGAGGACATGCAGGATTTCTATAACAATTCAAACTAGATTATTTTCACTAGGATTTCCAGAAAGCTTGACTATGCTAGGTATTGTCTTAGATCTGAAACAGGTGACACAACACGGGCAGCATGCATTATTGGTTGCATGGTTGAATATTGACCCTCCCTTCTAAAAAGATGGGACCTTCCATTTCCCTTCCATTTCCATCACTTTATGCTAGGGGTGGAAATTATGATGAGACTATGTCTTGGAGTTTTCTACTTTGATATAGTTGATTTCACCATCTCCCATGGTTAAGTAGTCTTTCAACTACTTGCTGAAATTCTCACAAAGATAATTTGTTCATATATATTAATTTTATATTAATTAATATATATTAGTTTTTCCATTGGGTGAAGGAGGATTTGGACTCACTATTCAATCATATTAAGTTATTTTAAATGTACTAGAGTAATTTACTGGCAAAGTAAGTGAGAAACAATTTTCTAAAGTATGTAATCACGTAATGTAATACAACCAAATTTTCACATTTCAACTAGGTTTTTCTTTTTAGAAATGCCATATATTTTATTAGCACATCTTATTGGACATACTGGTGGGTTCACTGTGATGTTTTCATACATGTATATAAAGTATTTTGACCATATTGCTCCCACTACCCTCATGTTCCTTCTCATGCATACTCATCCTCTTCCTCTTCCTATCTCGTTCCCCTTGTACATTTACACTTTTGGTACCTTGTGAGTTAATTACATGAATAAGGGGAGGGCTTGTTTACAGGAGCACAGACATCTTACTAATTACTACACTATTAAAAGAAATTCCCTTATCTCAGCAACTATTAACTTCCAATGGCTTCTTGGAATAATAATAGTGTGGAAGACTCATGTGGCCCTCTGCCTTAGCTTCTGTTAATTGCTTATAATTACTTACACGCCTATAATGGAATCCAGACAGGCTCAATCTTGTGCAGACATAGGTGCTATGAGTACATGAATGCAATGACCATATCAAGCCCTGAAAACTTTGTTCCACAACATTCAGTGTCTTCCTCCCTTGCTTACAATCTTTTCAGTTTCTCTTTTGTGATGTTATGTGAGGTTTAAAGAGGGTGATATAGATGCATCATGTGTGGTTGAATAAATACAACCCTTATTCTCAGTTCTTTGAACAATTAGCATTCTCTATAGTAATTTATACTGAATACAGGAAGAAACTTATTTAATCAAATCTAAGACCATTAGGCAGTTTTTGTAATTAATATACAATTTTAAATTTTAAGATTTATTTATTTTTATTTTACACATATAGGTATTTTCTTGTATATGTCTGTGTACCATATACATGAGTGCCCTCAGAGGCCAGAAGATGATGTTGGAACCCTTGGGACTAGAATTATAGATGGTTATGTGCTACCATATGTGTGTTTGGTATTGAGCCTAACTCTTCTGGAAGAGCAGACTGTACTCATAGCAGCAGAGCCATCTCTAGCCCTTATGGTTTTATTTTATCATTTTCCTTTAAAACACACTTCTAATTTTTATTTTATGAAATCAAAAGGTAATTTCATCATTTTTCTCTTTTCTCTTCCATGTACACCCTTGCTCTCTCTCAAATTCATGATCATATTTATTTTTTTATATATGTGTGTGTGTAAGTATATACACACATCTATATATGCCTACAAACACACACTGTACCCTCCACATATCTATGTATATATATACTTGTATACATACATACACATATATAAAGCACACATACACATAAACACATACACACACTACAGAATGAAGCTATACTTCTACAATCTCAACAGCTTGGCTGCCTAAACAAGACTTCATTAAGGATGTCAGCAGTAGACATGCTAACATGAAAGGTGGAAATATTATGGGGCCCCAACCCTAGATAAAGCAAGTAAGGAATGTTGAAAGTGAGAGAAATATCCTTCCCTCAGAGAAAAGTTTTCCAATTGATTATCCAATACCAAGAGGTCAGTTCTAATATCATACACATACAAGTAACATTATATGGTGTGGGCTTTGAGTGATAATGGCTCCCATAGACTCACATATTTAAATATCTAGTCCCTAGTTGATGGAACTGTTTGGGAAAGATTAGGAGGTGTTACTTTGTTGGAGGATGTGTGTCTCTGAGGGTAAATTCTGAGGTTTTAATTCCTATAACATTACCTGTAGTATGAGGTTTCTGGCCCGGACTTTCTGGCCTAACCTCAAGGTCTAGGCCCACAGACCCGCAGTCCCACAGTCCTACAGAGACACACAGACGCTTTCTTTCATTAGTTTTTAGGCTGATCAGCCTTAGGCCCAGGCATATGGTTTGCTAGCTCTCTACCCTTCATCTAACCCATGTCTCTTGTTCAGCCATGTGGCTCGGTACCTTTCTTTAGAGCAGCATAGTTGTCCTCTGCTTCCTGTGACTTCTCTCTGGTGCTCTGTCTGGCACTCTGCTCTCAGAGATTTTTCTTCGTCTGGTAGTCCCGCCTACACTTCCTGCCTGCCTTTGGCCAATCAGCTCTTTTTATTAACACCAGTGGTTGGGACAATTATTTAAAATGAAACAACACAACCTCCCACATATCCCCTTTTCTCTTCTTAAAACAAAAAGAACTCCAAATCTAATATTATTTTCCCCCCTTATCTGTAACAACCTATAAACAACACTGTAAATAAACACAAACATCCATAATCCATGTTTTGGGAATGTGGGTGTTGTTCTCTAAGCTACTTCCTGATGAATGGGGCGCCGACAATCTCATGGGAATCCAAAGAAAAATGTAGGATTATGTAGAGTTCTTTAGTGGAGTAGTCTGTAAGGCTGGGTCATCTCAGCCAGTCTCCTTGAAATTGTTTTGGATTCAGAGCTCTGGAACTTCAACAGAGGTGCTCTGAAATGCTGAATCATCTGGTCCATCCATTTTCATTGGAGATATTTCAGGGGGTCTTCCTCTACAAACTTTATGTTCTTTATCCAGAAATAAATCCACAGCTTCTCATTTTCTGTGAAAATAAAAGGAAAACCTCTTCTCCAAAGTAGCGTATCTTTGCATTTCAAATTTAACGTAAACTCATTTACAAAATATATACCTTGAATTAATCCAACAGCATTTATAGTCAACTGTCTTTTAGCAGCTTTTACTAAGTCATTTTCAGTCAAGAAACTTAAAGATAAGACAATAACATACAGTATCCAAACATTCTTTGTATCTTCCATTTTTAAGTGGCTTATTTATTTATTTATTTATTTATTTATTTATCTATCTATCTATCTATCTATCTATCTATTTAACTCTATTTCTTTTTTAAAGGCTTTCTATACTTTTCCTTTTCTTTTTCTAAGCCTATGTATCTATATTTCAACACACTCTAAATCATTTAGGCTTTAAAAAAAACCTGTCTTTACTGTATATTTATTTCTTAACTTTTTCTGTTTCTGACCACACCTTTAATCAGCCACTGTTTCTGACCACACCTTTGCTTGGCTAGGGAGATTAACTCTACCCAGATTCTTCTATTTCTTTCAGTTTCTGAACTCACCTTTAATCTGCCTGGATTCAAGGTTTGTAGGATGGGTGGATGGCTCCACCCAGCTCCTAGTCTAACTTCATAGGATTTATCTTTCTAACCCAGGTACTCTGGGGAATTTTAGGGTCCAAATGATGACCAACTCAAACTGCCATCTGCTGCTCATTAACTCTATTTAAGTATTAGGCAGCAGGGCCTTTTAAAAGACTCACAAGTATTTTGCCTTTAAGGCTGAATCAGGAAGCTTCTATTAAAAAAGTCAGCTTTAGTTTGCCTCAGGCAAAAAGAGCTGATCCATGAAAACATCAACACTAAAAAGCCATCTTTGATTCTGTTCCTTTTTTCTCCTTATGAACGTAAACCTTAAGTAAATCATTTATAACCTTTTCCTTATATTGAGGGTCCTGTGAGACTTCAGGAGCCAGACATTTTACGCCTTAAACTGCACTCCAAAAGCCCGCCATTGTAGCTCAAGCCCATGTGCCTCACCAGGGCGTCTCTGTACCACGGCTCACATGGGAGACACAATTCAGAGGCTGTTTTGGGCTCTAGACCATTTTTAAGCTTTCTATGACTTTATGTGGGCATATTTACCACACGTTGGGCTGCCATTTGTAGTATGAGGTTTCTGGCCCGGACTTTCTGGCCTAACCTCAAGGTCTAGGCCCACAGACCCGCAGTCCCACAGTCCTACAGAGACACACAGACGCTTTCTTTCATTAGTTTTTAGGCTGATCAGCCTCAGGCCCAGGCATATGGTTTGCTAGCTCTCTACCCTTCATCTAACCCATGTCTCTTGTTCAGCCATGTGGCTCGGTACCTTTTCTTAGAGCAGCATAGTTGTCCTCTGCATCCTGCATCTTCTCTCTAGTGCTTTGTCTGGCACTCTGCTCTCAGAGATTTTTCTTCGTCTGGTAGTCCCGCCTACACTTCCTGCCTACCTTTGGCCAGTCAGCTCTTTTTATTAAAACCAGTGGTTGGGACAATTATTTAAAATGAAACAACACAACCTCCCACAATTACCAGTTCTCTCTCTCTCTCTCTCTCTCTCTCTCTCTCTCTCTCTCTCTCTCTCTCTCTCTCTCTCTCTCTCTCCCCTGCTTGAGGATCATATATAAGTTCTCAGCTAGTGTTCCAACACCATGTTTACCTGCTGCCATGATCACCACTATGATATTTACAGATTCATGCTCTCAAATTATAAGCCTCCACTAAATGCTTTCTTCTACCAGTTGCCTTGTTCATGGTATTTTTTTTTCACAGCAGTAGAAAAGTAACTGGATAGAAGTTTGGTACTTGAAATGGGGTATTGCTGTTACTGCTGGGTTTTTTTTTGGGGGGGGGATATGGACGATTGGGGACTTTGATAGGAAAACAGTTGAATGATGTAACAAGGCTTAATGATTCTAGTCAGATCTTAGAAGGTAGTAGAGTTGAGAGCATTATGTACTGTGGAAACTCAGCCCAAGAGTTTTCAGAGGGGGAACTATGTTAGCAATTGGGCTATGAACCATTCTTGTGATATTTTAGAGAAGAATCCTAAAAGTCTACTTGAGGCTAAGTTGAAGAGTCTGGATCTAATTATTTGTAGAAGAGATTTCAAGACAGCCTTATATTGACTCTGTTTGTGCTTATTAATAATAATTCTCATGAAGATATAAAGGAGCAACTGAGACAAAAAAGAAATTTTAAAAAATGTAAAGTTTGAGGAGAGAAACAAAACTAGGCAATTTAATGTTGGAGCCTTGGTTTGTTCTGAAAGAGATAAAGAGAAATGAAATAAAAGGAGATAACTCCTTGGGACAAAACTCCACCCAGATCCTGCAATTTGCACAAAGAACAGACCTAAGAAATTAACAGTCCCTAAAGAGACACAACAAATTGAAGCTTATGCAAATGAAATTTAAGGAGACTAGGTTCTAGCCCAGGCTGATGGTAGACCTCATTAGATTGGGCTTCAGCCATGTGTTTCTGGCTTTAGAGTTATGAAAGATACAGGAGTAAAGGGGTTATGGAATCTTCCTCCATGGTCAAAAAAAGCCCCTGAGGTCAGGATGTTGCAAGGGAGCTCCTTCACAGAGGCGTTGAGAGGCCATTTTGTGAAGCTGTCAAAGTTGACCCTGAATTGTGTTAGAGACCCCAAGATGGTAGAGATATCAGACCTGTGGGTTATCTTCCAAAGAGAACTGCAGAGTGAAACCAGGCCAAGAGAGAGAAGTGTGTTGATGTCAGCAAATCAGGAAGAGATGAGTCATTTAAGCCTCTTGGTATCAGAGATAGGGGATTTTCTTTGGGGAGGGTTAAGCGATGTGGCCTTGTTGGTGGAGGTCTGTCATTGAGGGTAGGCTTAAGGGTCAGATATAAGCTCTAGCTAGTGTCCCAGTATTTTGTCTGCTTGCCTGCTGCTGCATGTTCTTGCCACCAGATTCCTACTTGACTTACTATTTTTGGTTACATCAATAAAGTGTGACCTGCCACATGTAAGCTAAGTAAATACTTGGAAATCCCAAGTTGCTTTTCATCATAGTATTTATTACAGCAATGGATACCTAACTAAAACAGTAACCAAGGCTAGTCTCAAAGTTATAATAATCTGCCTACCTCTGTCTTTTGAGTGTTAATATTGCAGGCATGAATCACCACACCTGGTTCTATAAAGGGAATTTTCAATTAATGTACATCTATTATTATAAGTTTTAAGTTGGGAAGAATTTCTTTTATCTTAAGAACAGTCCATTATGTAAGTTACAATGAAATAGTGCACTTCATTTACAATAAAATGATGATTCTTTATTTTTTTATCACTAGAATATCATTTTAGAACTGTGGTAGAAGAAAATCATTTATATATAATTTGTTCACAGACGGTTTGATGTAATTCTGAATATCTGTTTCTTTTTAAGAAAGCATAGCATTTTAGGAGATCAGTACACTAAAATTTCTATTTTTTAAAATTTAGTTTAATAGTTTCTTGGTGTAAAATTTGTAAATAATCATGTTATCAAAGTAATACTTTTTGGAGACAGTGTCTTACTCTGTAGCCTAGACTGTCATCAAACTCACAACCACCTTCCTGACTCTACATCCTTAGTGTTGGGATCATATGTCAGCAACCATGAAGCTTTATGATGTATAAACTATACACAAAAATTCACCAAGTTAAACCATTTACTTTATAAGGTTTCTATTGAATGTATGTAATTATTTAACTCTCACAAATAATAAATAGAACATTTCTGTATTTAACTAAAGTTCTCTGGCTAATTCATGGTTAATGCCTTTACCCTGGACCCAGGCGATTATTGATTCGCTTTCTTTTAAAAGAATATATTTGTTTTTAGATTTTTTTATGCTCAGAATTATGCTATGTGTGGTTTTTTCTATGGGAATAAATAAACATAGATATTTTAAAGGCAATTTCTGCTATGTCAGTTTAGTTAAATACCAGCTGTAAGTTCCCTACCTGGGCTTGTGATCTTTCCAGACATTGAGTGTTAGCTAGACATACTGCCCCAGGCTTGAATTGACTCTACTCACCATGGAACCAGCCTCAAATCCAATTAAAGGACAATTGGTTTTCTTCACAACAGTTATACCATTATTGCATAGGTTGAGATATCTTCCCATCAAATTGGACTTTTGGACCATAAAGTCTTACAGATATCTAAGACCAACAATGATTCCTTTCTCTCTCAGAAACCTCTGGTGGTTCATATGGTAGTCAGCATGAAGAATGTTTCCAGCTCAGTGCCAGTCCACTTTCTTACAGCCAAGGTATATAGTATCTTTTGTAATATCATCTTATCTTCCAGTTCTCCTAGGCAATCAGCAGTATTGATAAGAGTTCATATTATTGAAGGCTTCTGGACCCTCCGTGACCCACTCCTGTAGGGTATCTCATACTTGGGACTATTAATCCTTCTCCAACACAGATCACATTATCTCTCTACTTAAACCTTCCCACCTACAGCATTTTCTCTTTTTATTTTCCTTTTTATCACTGTTCTATCATTTTTGTTCATCCAAGGTGTTCCCCTCCATGTTTCTGAGCTTCTTTCCTGTCTTTCATTAGTAATCCAAGTTCAACAAGCAGAACTTAAAAGTGTGGAACAATTATCCAAGTATTGGAAGGAACATATGGTATTTGTCTTTCTGAGCCTGCGTTATCCTTTTTGTGTACATTTTTAAAGTTTCATCCATTTCCTTGCAAATTTAACAATTTCACCTTTTTTACAGTTGTATAAAACTCCATTTGTGTATGTACTACATTTTTATTATTCATTCATCACTATTTCTTAGGTATTATGAATAGGGTAGCAGGGAACATAGGTGTGGTATGTCTCTGTCATAGGGTAGAGAGTTCTTTGCATATATGGCCAGAGGTGTAATGTAGTGTCAAATAATAATTATATAGTGTTATATAATTTTATATGGTAATTGTAGTTTTAGAATTTTTTGTTTTGAGAAAGCTAAGAATCATTTCCAACAGTTTATAGGTTTTAATTTGGATTTTTTTCTGAGATATTTGTATTTTTTCCTCTGAATTTCTCTCTTTTTAGTTCTATAGCCCATCTTTAAATTTTTGTTTCTTTTGTAGTGTTTAGTTTTTTGAGTTCTGTGTGTATTCCTGTCTCTATTCCTCTGGATGTACACATGGAAATTTTTTTCTCCAATTTTCTGAACTGTTTCTTCATCCTATTTAAAATTTCCTTGAAGCTTTTTTTTTTTTTAAAGCAAGTAAATCTGTCCACTTTGTTAGTTATCTGATGTTGGTACAAACTACCAGTATCCACTTTCGTTTTAGAATCTGTTCTTTGATCTGATAATAAAAACAGGTCATTCCAGTATGTGCTGGTTAATGTGGACTGTTACCCGGACAGAATCTGGAATCCTATGGAAGACGTATCTCCAGGCACACACGGGGGATTCTTTAGATAAGGGTAGCTTCTGAACAGCCTGGGAAAGTGTGCTGAACACTAACATTCATCTACCTCTGCTTTCCGACTGTGAACACAATGCTGGACCGCTTCCAGCACCTGCTGCCTTGCCTTTTCTTCCAAAGATGGACCATATCTTCAAACTGTGAGCCACAAATGAGCCTTTCCTTCTTTACTTTGGTGACTGTATCCTCACACCGGGATAACTACCTTCTTTGCTTGTGCCAGAGTATTTTATCACTGGAACAAAAACAAGACACTGTACTAAGTAGAAATATTTATTGGCTAATTTTGCAATACCATTATGAGGCAGTTACTGTTATGTCCCTTTCTTTTTTACATGTGAGGAAAGACAAGGAAGATTAACTAACAGTCCAAGTCATAAGTGGTTGATGACAGAGAAAATGCAAGTGACCCTTAATATTACACCACACTATAATTATTTCTAGGCTCTATTCCTGAAGGTTAATTTATAAACTGATTTTACCTTGATTAAAAATTGTTAGTCTACAGCTTTTAAAATATGATCCAAGTATATTTGATGGATAAAGATCAATGTTCTAAGAGTAAGGTGTTTGTTTCATATTGTATTCCTCAGTTACACCATGGCAAGAGTCTTTTACATCTTGCTGAAAATATTACAGAAAGTGTCAGAATGTGATACTTAGTCTGAGCTTTCCTTTATAAGGACATTCTTTTAGGCATTCAAGCTATTTGCCCATTTGAGACCTTGCTTGAAATACAAATGCCACGGAGTGAAGGCTCCTTTTATCAGCTAATATCTCATTTCTTAATTATGACTTATCTTTATTAAAATAAACCAGAAAGAGAATATGACTCTTGGTAGAAGGTGGAATATATGTAAAAGACAATTATTACAAAAAGTCTAAAATTACTTCTAGTTTGTATTAGAACTCCCCCCCCCCCAATCTAGTGAAGGACCTCTTTTTTCTCAAATCCAGTTGTTCTGACAGGAGGATCAAGCCTGTTTTCTGTCACATAGAAATAACTTCCTATCCACTTCTAAACTCACCTCTTCTAGTGTATTGCTCTTCTTTTCATTAACCATCATTGTAAGCATTACTTGGCTATGAATTCTGTGCATAATTTTTATGAAGTTACATTTACAGGTCCAGGAACTTTAGGAAGATTTTGGGGGTAATCTAGAAAGCACCTAATCCAGAGTAAGGGATCTAACAAAGTGATCTTGGGTTGAATGATATCCAGTTTCTTTGCGTTTACTTTAATAGGATATATCTCTATTGTTTTGAAGGATATTCTCAAGTTTTTGTATGAGTGTTGGGGAAGGAAACTTGAGAGAAAATAATTAAATTTACTGCTATTCTTTGATTCAGTTCATATCATTTCACTAAGAAAGTTTTATCTAGAATATATTTTTATATTCCTTCAACAGTAATATTCAAAAACAAAACCATAAACATCTGTTAATAACTGAGAACTCTTGTGTTATAATTCTGACCCTTAATTTTTTACTGGGAACAAGACCTTTCAGTTTTATTTCTCCATTTATTTAAAAGAGATTAGAAAACTAAAGATCTTTCACCTTTAAAATTCTTGGTTTGTCTCTATTCCTGTTGTTGCTTTCTTAATTTTCAAAGTATACTTAAAATTGTTTTTATTTTATATGTGTTGGTGTTTGCCTGCATATGTGTGCCTGGAGTCTGGAGAAGCCAGAAAATGGCATCCAATAACCAGAAACTGGATTTATCAACAGTTGTAAGGCACTACGTGGTTGCTAGGAATCAAACCTCCATTATCTGGAAGAGTAACCAGTATTTTTTAACCATAAAGCCATCTCTCCAGCCTTTGTTTTATACATTTAAATGTTCTATTATATTTTTCAGTAGATGGTGTGTGTGTGTGTGTAGGTGTCCATGAGTCTTTGTGAGTATATGTGCATGTGCTCTATGTCAGGTGGTGGTGTAGTTCCATTTTCCTTGCTGTGATAAAATGCTCTGATCAAGTGCAAATTGGGAAGAAAGAGTTTATTTGGTTTATAGTTCCATATCACAGTTCATCATTGAGGGAAATGAAGGCAGGAACCCTATACGAAGTCATCTTGTTCACCTGATCAGTCACTTGTTCACACTTTGATAGCTGTCTTATACAGTGTAGGACAACCTACCTAGGGATAGTGTCAGCCACTGATGTACCTGTGCTCATGTACCAATTAACAATCAAGAGGATCCCCCACAGACGTGCCTACAGGCCAATCTGTTCTAAGCAATTACTTAATCAAGGCTTTCTTCTCAGATGACTCTAGGCTGTGTCAAATTGGTAATTAAAGCCATCCAGAACAGGTGTCTCTCTTAATCCATCTCAATTTTACTTTTTAAAGACAGTGTCTTTCCCTGAACCTAGAGTTCATGGACTGGCTACCAAGATTCAAGGATCCAACTCTCTATACTTTACAGTGCTGAGCTGTGTTTACAGACATATATGTGGCTCTTTACATGTGTTCTCATGTTCCAAACTCATACTTTAACAAATGAGCCATCTCCCCATCCCTAATTATGGTAAATACTTTTTAGTAATACTGAACAATACAACAGAACAATGCTTTTCAAATGAGTTGAAGCCTTAGGCCTTCCCAAATGATTATGGATCCCAGGAAGCTTTATTTCTGTTGACTCGATCTCTTGACACTTACAATACTAAAATTAATACTATACTGAGCACTAAAGTACATGTCTGCAATCTCAACACTCCAGAAGTAGATATAGAAAGACTGAAGTAAGTTCAGATTCAGCTTGTTATACACAGTGAATTATAGGCCACCGAGCAAAACACAATTGCAAGATATGGTCTTAAACAGCAATGACCAAAACTTGGTTATTTTAAGCATAAGAATATAAAGAGATGTGTTCCACATCCTGTCAGAAAAGAACGGTGGCATCACTACAGTATTATATATTGAAATATATTCCACTCTACACAGTAAGTGAAAGTCAAACAGAACCTTGCCATTAGGAAAGACATTTTTACTTCAAGAACCCATGAGACATTATCAGGTATCTCTAGAGGTTCTCAAATGATGTTTCAAGAATTATTTCTGGGATAATATTGCTTAGCAGAAGAGTTGTTGCCTAGTATACAGGAGACCTAATAAATACATGACTAAGTAAGTAAAACCATTGGTGTATATTTAATTTCTTTATGAAGCAAACCAAATTAGCATTTGTGCTTCTAGGTTATCCTTATCTGTCTCCTTTCTCAATGATATGAATAGTAACTGACCAAATAATGTTATATAATTGTGTTATTCATCCACTCCATTTATAACAGAGAGAGTTTCTCTAAATGCCTTATAATAACTTAAAGAGTAATTTGAAAAAGAGAAATATACTTCATAATGACTCAAATAATATATAATAATTTGAGAAAATATAATTGTAATATATTTCAGATAATGTAGAACATGGTCCTAATACTTATGAGAAATGTCTGTGGTTCATGTATTTTCTTCTCAAGCCATCCAGTTGGTTTTTCTGTTCTTACTAGAATCCTTTCTTCTGCAGCTGGAGAAGGTTTGGGCAGCACAGATGATGGAATTCACTTTCTCACAGGTACTAGGCAAGTGCTCTATCTCTCAATTACACCTTTACTTCCCTTTAAAACGTTCTCCATAACTTTTAAAAGGTTCTTATTTTAACAACAGTTCACTACTTACAGTTAAAAATATTAAGCTTATACTTCCATGCAAGCCAAATTATTGATCTACTTACATATTAATACTTCACATATTAATATTCATAGTTATCAGTGTGAAATTCGGTGAAACATTATGTTTTCAAACTCACTTGCAGTGGCTACCTGGAAAATGGCCTCAGGGTATCTGCTCTGATAGATGGCAGAGGCATGATGGCATATTGTTTTTGTAGGAAAAGAAACTTTTGAGATTGAATGTCTGTGATGGAAAAGTTCTGCAGTGTGCTAAGTCAGTATTATTAATTTCCTCATCATATATCACCCTCCTTAGCATAGGCCCATTGTTCGTTATAGTATGTATGCATGAGTCTCTGCATGGGGACATTTTCTGACCGTTAGAAGTATACTTGACAGCTTAAAACAATCTCATGGACTCAGCTCAGCCTATTGTGACCAGAGGCTTGTACACAAATACTCCAGCTCCTCACATTTAGCTGCAACAATTCTGAATTGTTTTCTCTGCAAATTCAGATGGTCTCAATGGAATTGTACTCCAAAACCCCATCACAAGAGGCTGCTCATGAGTGTGCCTTGTATTTCTTCCATCTTTAACTCACAGCTTTTGCTCCCTGAGATCTCTGTCATAGGCACTCAAAACCTGGCCTAAAAATTCACTTGTGGCACATCTTGAAGTAAAACAAATACCCTAAAGATATAGTTCCATCTTTTGTATTCATGTGTAAGATATCCACACCAATATGTGTTGCTCAATATAGTATTAGGCTAGGTTTTAATCCAGGGCTGATTACTGTTCCCATGGTAGCAGCTCACTGTCAGGAGTGTCCTGGTAAATGTTTAAACAACCAGCTCCAGGAAAAATACATCCTCACTTTGTTGACTCCTGGAATATACATTGTCCTAGTGTAGGTTATTTCAAGTTACCAATGTGTTGTTACTGAATGCCAGGTTGAGAACAAATATACAGTGTGGAGTCTCCTGAGCCTGTATAAGCTGGCTTTATTGTATGTTCTAGTGACCTTTGTGCTGCTGTGACACAACCTTGGGAAAAAGAAACTTAAAGAAAGAAAGGGTTTATTTCGCCAGACAGGTCAGACAGTCCACTATTGAGGGAAATAAGGGCAGACACTTGAAGCAGGAGGCACAGAGCAGCATTGCTTATTGTGCGTCTCACAGGCTCTTGCGTAGCTAGCTTTCTTCTGCATACTAGAGATGTCTGCCTTCAGGGGCCTTGGCCCTCCTACAGCACTTACTCACCAAGGCAGTCCCCCATAGACACAGCTACAAGCCAATCTGAGCTAGGCACTTCCTCAAATAAAAGTCCTTTCTCCTGTTACTCTAGGCTGGCAGCTAAAGCCACCAAGGACTACTGCCACTGCTTACAGGAGTGAGCTGTCACAAAATGGGGAGTTTTACTGGTGGATATGACAGAATTTTCTTATAAGTATAAACTAATCATGTTTCCTTATGTTTTAAATGTGGACTCTGAGGTCTAGGGCAAGGAAAAGATCCATCTAACATCTTAGAGTGAGGCACACCCTGGATTCAGTTTCGTCAATCTATTGGGAAAGATGGCAAGAAGTAGAATTGAGTTCACATGGACTGACAAAGGCTCTGAATTTTCTAGGGTCAGTGGTAATAGTGAAACACGTTCTGGAAGTGTAGGAAATCGGGTTAAGTCAGAGAAATTGTTGCCAAATGTCTTACTGGGTTGGATTGCTTTTGTTGGTGGTGTTTTGGTGTTTTTTAAATTTGTTTTTCTTTTGTTTTGTTTTGCTCTTTACTCTTTTAACACATACTTCCTCATTTCATCTGATACACCTGATACAATTGTGTTCAGTCCTGAGGATTCAACATTTAGTAAAACATCCTCGGCCTTCTTCTAGTCCTCATTTATACTAGTGAGAATGAAGACGCTAAATGGACTACTGAGTATGTGCTAAATATTAAGACAAGAGAAAAGATGCTATCCATTAGTAGAAACCTCATCTGGAACTTTGGAGAGAGAAGCAGATTTCAGACAAGCAAAGAGACTTGCTGAACAAGGTTCAAGGCAAGAAAACAGAGCTGAAAATACAATTATTGAGGAATTTGAGGAAAAAAATCAACCTCTCTGCAAGAAAGACTGTGATAGATGCTGATAATGATTTTTCAGTTTACTCTTTTGGATGAGATGGATTGGGCAGTGAGAGATGAAGAATTAGTGAAAATATTAAGCAGGAAAAGGGCATGCCTTAATTTGTTTTTAAGGTGCTCATTGTGATTATACACAAGAAACCAGGCTCAGACTCAACCAGGACAGTTTACTCTGGTATGATTAGGTAGTCATTCCAAAATTCCCATAATAAATATGCTGGTGGTTTAGTTTGACAATATGATGGTTTGATGAGATATAAATATTACGTATAATAATTTAATTTTTATTTTTATCAATCTAATTTCCAATCTTTATACTTCTATATTAGTTATGAAATCATTGAACTTGTACCTTAAGATGGTTATAACTGTAATATGTAAACACAGGGTAGTACTATGTACTGTGTAGACATTAACACTAAACATGCATGACAATACCATATTCTTCCTTATTTTCTAAGTGTCTAAAGTACAGGGAAGTTAGTTGCCATATTTTATGTAGTTGGCAACCAGAAGAGCTAGGATACAAACCCAGGCTGGCCAGTAGAATCCCTATGCTTTGATCACTTCTTAAACTGTATCATCTGTGTAAGAATTAATTGTAAGAAGTCAGTTAAATTCACTTCTTGAGGTAAATTGTTTTTAGCTATGTGAATTGCCACTTTGACCATTTTGTTTGATAAATTTGCCTGATAAAAATAATTGAACTTTTTATTTAGAAAGAACCATAGCATTCTGCGTTCTATATTTTTGTGTCTTTTGTTTACATAGCAAGCATCCTTATATTTTTATGTAATTTGTATTTTTATTTGCTTTGTATGTTTCTTTTTTTCCCTGAGGTACTGCAACTTGAAGCCAGGGCCTCACACATGATAGGCAAGTGCTTTACCAATGAGCTACAATCCTCAGCTGCAGGTATTGTTATAAATATATCAGAAATCCTAAGTGATTCCAAACCAACAAGGTATATTGCACCATTTTCTAGACTTTGCAGATGAAGAAACTAAGACACCAAAGGTTTGACTATGACTCAGGTGTCCCTGAGTATGGTGGTACACACCTATATGTAATTCCTACAATACTTAAGGGGAGGCTGAATCAAGAATTTTAGGAATTCAAAATCAACCTCACTACAAAGTTAGTTTGAGAGGCCAGCCTTGGGCATCAGGACACCCTGTAATAATAATAAAAAATGAATACATAGACATGCAAATCAAATTTAGCAAACAAACAAAAATACCCGCAAAACCAAAACAAAATAAGACTAAAGTCAAACAGCTGCAAAGCACCTTGGGATGGCACACTTAAGCAAACTGGCTAGAGAGCATGTTTTTCACCTTTTTGACTATATCTCTTTCTTACCTAGAACACATTACCTCAGCTTCACATAATTCTAATTTGCTAATGGTGAGAATGTGTAGTCAGATCCTGGGAAGAGAAGAGAGGAGAGGCCATACAGGTACAGAGGAAGCAAGACAAGAATGCTGTACTGAAGAAAAGGTACCAAGCCATGTGGCTAAACATGGATAAGAATCATGGGTTAGTTTAAGAGTAAGACTTAGCAAGTTATATGCCTGAGCCATAGGCCAAACATTATATAATTAATATAAACCTTTGTGGGAATATTTCAGACAAAATGACTATAGGAGTGGCCAGGTAAGACAGAAAATATTCTAGGAGAATGTTTCTTTAAAAAAATGAACACAATTTTCCTAATCTTTCTTCAGAGTATAATATGGTATCTGTGTATGCTAATATTTCTAAATGTTTTACATAAATCACATAAAAGATAGGTCTTCTCTCTACAGATTATTTTCTTACTTTATTGATATATAATTAGTATAAAGCAAGCATGTATGAAGTATGAAATTTTATTATATCTGTATATATATATATGCCTTTTATGTGTTATAATTAAGTTATTGAAACTATACTGTAGTAGTGAGGTTTCTTTGGTTCCGGGCGGCCAGAGATCCAAGACCCACAGACCTGCTGCCTGAGACTGCTTAGCCGCCTGCTGCTCAGGCCCCCAGAAATGACTCAGATGCTTATATTAAGTCCATGCTGTTTGGCCTATGGCTCAGGCACTTTGTTAGCTAGCTTTTACATCTTAAATCAACCCATTTCTATTAATCTGTCTGCCACATGGCCTGTGGCTCACCTGTGCTCCTACATGTTGCTCCTGTGGGCTTCAGCTCGATCTGCCTCTGACTCTGCCCTTCCTTTCCGACTTATTCTGATTCCTCCTCTTACTTCTTCTATGGTGCCTGTCATGGCCCAAACAGCTCCTCTATTTAAAGATTGAGATTTACAGCATACAGAAAGGCATTCTCACATCACTTCCCCCTTTCTGTCTAATCAAAAAGGAAGGTTTCAATTTTAACATAGCAAAATTACATATAACAAAATAGCTATCAAGCAAGAATTACAGTTACAATAACTAGTCTATTTGTATTTAGCAAAATTAAAGAAAATACTCTATCATCTACCTTATCTTTATGAATCTAAAGTTTTATATCCAATATACCTTTCAAATGACTAAGAAAACTATACCAATAACTATCTAATCTTCAACTACATCAAAGACCACAGAAGGATATATTTATCCAAGTAAACCAGAAGTGCAAGCGACTTCTAAAATCTGGAAAGGACAGAGATAACACCTATCTGCCTGGACAATCACCCAAAGTTCCTTTATAAAGTTGGGGCATCCATCTTCAGCCTATAGGCCCAGAGTCTCTTTTCATTTCAGTGAAGCAGGAAATCTGCTCTGCCCATTCTGGCACAGTTCATCAGTTGCTTCTCCTCGAGTCCTGAAGAATGTCTGACAGTTTTCTCTGTAAAGCAGGATTCTGAATGACCATCTCGGCTTGTTCTGCCAAAGTTCAGAGGTCATCTTCCTATGGAACCTGCATGTCCAGTTTAAACAGCATACTGTCAAGCAGTCAATATAAGAATAGGTTCTTCTCCAGTGGCTAACTATTGTCACAAATAGACTCCATATGGAGTTTCTTCGATGCCCATTTTTCTCTTGAAGAAGATTGGTGCTGCCAGGAACAAATCTGTCTCACTGTCCAGAAAAGTCTAAGTTTTTAAAATATTTTAAATGCCATATTCTGTAGGTCTTAGAAGTATTTGAAGATTAACTACCTAATTGAAATATATTGTTGTATACCTAAAAATCCTAAATAACCTAACTATAAGTTTGATTATCAAAGGTGACTATTAACCTTTATTTCTTAATTATACATTACAATTTTAAATCAGTTACATGAACGTCATACCTTAAACAAGAACAGAAAAACACATACAGCATAACAAAATTGACCTTAAATTTGTATCAATAAACCAAAATCCATACCAATGTAAAACATTTCAAGATTAACAGCTGATTTTCTGATCTAAGTAAATTCAATAATCTAATTTTTTAAAAATCATTTGGTCCCACTTGGCCAGAGGTCCGAGACCCATAGACCTGCCGCCTGAGACCGCTTAGCCGCCCAGCCACCACCGCTCGCCGCTCAGGCCCCCAGAAATGACTCAGATGCTTATATTAACTTTATGCTGTTTGGCCTATGGCTCAGGTACATTGCTAGCTAGCTCTTACATCTTAAATCAACCCATTTCTATTAATCTGTCTGCCACATGGCCTGTGGCTCACCTGTGCTCCTACATGTTGCTCCTGTGGGCTTCAGCTCGATCTGCCTCTGACTCTGCCCTTCCTTTCCGACTCATTCTGATTCCTCCTCTTAGTTCTTCTATGGTGCCTGTCATGGCCCAAAACAGCTCCTCTATTTAAAGATTGAGATTCACAGCATACAGAAAGGCATTCTCGCATCACTATACCCATTGATATTAAATGTTTTTTTATTTCTTTAATTTTTCTTTTTTGGTGGTAATGACATTTAACATGACATATGTCCTTGAGAACTGTTTAAGTGCATGTATGAGTTTGCTGTTGGTCACAATAATAAAATTCCTGAGGCTGGGTATTTATAAATAAAAGAGGTTTATTTAATTCCATGTTTGAGAGGTAAAAAGTCCAAATAGTGTACATTGACTCCACTAAGGGCATTCCTTTTTGTTTATTGGTTTTGTATTTTTGTTTGTTTTAAAGATTTATTTATGTGTATGTGTGTGCCTGAGTGTATTTGTGTATGTCACATGTGTGTAGAACCCTGGGAGGCCAGAAGAGGTATCAATTTCCCTGGATCTGGAGTCACAGGCTATAAGCCAGTGAAAGGGAGTGCTGAGAACCTAAGGAGCCCTGTGCAAAGGCAGCCAGTGCATTTAGCCACTGGGCATCTCTCCATCTCCTGATAGGTGATGGCATCACAATGGCAGGAGGATCTGTTAGAGGGAAAAAGCACATTACCAGGCAAAATGCCAGAGTGAGGGGAGGAGCCAGGCTAGATATTTTTACAACAATTTTCTCATAAGAACAAATTCAGTGGTTCAGGAGAACTCTTAATCCCTTCTGAGGGCAGGCCTTACTGTAATGTAAAGATCTGCCATTAGTTTCCATCTCCTAAGGCTCCAACATTTCTACATCACTGAATAAACAACTAGACATCCAACATATAAACCCTTAGGGGACAAATTCAAACCATATCCTGGTATTATACAGTAAATACCTCATTGTTAGTCCCACCTATGAGTTTAATAAAAAGGGTTGATTGGCCAAAGGCAGACAGGAAGTGTGAGCGGGACTAGCAGACTAAGAAAACTCTGGCAGAAGAGCCACAGAGGTTCCAGTTACCAGACAAGCCAGAAAGAAGAAGCAGAGGACAACTATGCTGCTCTGAGAAAAGGTACTGAGCCGTATGGCTGAACAGGGTAAGAGTCATGGGGTAGTTTAAGGGTAAAGAGTTAGCAAGTTATATGCCTGTGGGAGATTATGTCCCACCCACTGGCTTAATAAAAAGCACTGATTGGCCAAAGGCAGGCAGGAAGTGTGGGCGGGGCTACCAGACTAAGAGAACTCTGAGAACAGGAAGCACAGAGCAGAACTCCAGGCAGAATGCCAGAGAGAAGCCTAAAGAAGCAGAGGACAACTAGGCTGCTCTAAGGAAAGGTACCGAGCCGCATGGCTGAACAAGATAAGAGGAATGGGTTAGACTAAGGGAAAAGAGCTAGCAAGCGATATGCCTGGGCCTTAGGTTGATCAGCCTAAAACTATTGAAAGCATCTGTGTGTCTCTGTGGGACTGTGAGACTGCAGGTCTGCGGGACTGTGGGTCCTAAACCTTGAGGTTAGGCCCGAAAGTCCGGGCCAGAAACCTCGTACAACATATGCCTGGGCCTTAGGCTGATCAGCCTAAATTAATGTAAGCATCTGTGTGTCTCTGCTGGCCTGTGGGTCTGTGGGTCTAAACCTTGAGGCTAGGCCCGAAAGTCTGGGCCAGAAACTTTATACTACACAGATTTTTTTTGAGAATGTAATACATGTCTCTAATATATTGATTATATCCAGCCCCTCTTCCTGGGCTTACTCTCCCCTCCAAGTTCATGTTTTTTTTTTTTTTTTTTAGCATGTTTTAAAACCCACTGAATCTAATTATTGCTTCCTATATATGCTTGGGTATTAAGATACTGGTGCATAGCTAACATACAAGAAGTCACAGCCCTGAATAAAGCTGACCCCCTCCCACTAGCAGCCATTAACTTATGATAGCTCATTAGTTAGATGTGAGGCCTCATGAGGCCTTTCTCCATCAATACTGGAATGATAAGACATTTAACATAAATAAAATGTCTTTTAGTTATAAGTACCCAGTCTCAGGAATTTTATATAGTGACAAATAGCAAATGCATACACGCACTTAAACATCTCTCAAGGGATGATACCATGTTAAATGTCCCCACATTTGTCATATTAAATATTCCTGTATACACTGGAATATTAACTAGTTTGACCAGTCAACAGATTTTTTTTAACTTCCCTTGGCCTCAGAATAGAAGAGCCACCACAGATATTCTATACTTCTCTTGCTGATTGATAAATATATCTTTATCTTTCATGCTGGAACTGACATGTTTAGGCCCTGCCTAATTTAGATCCTTACTCACGAAGAGCAACCTTTATTCATTGTTAGATATATTAAAGGGCAAATTACAATGTGATCCCTATTAACATTCTTGTCAAGTGAGATATGCATACAAGATAATAGAAATTTTGTCTTAGAAAATCAGTTTTTAAATTAGAAGTGGAGCTGTTAAGGACTCTGAAGTATATAATATCAGTATGAAAATACTTGGAATTAATATATAGTTGGTTTATTTGTTTTGTGATTAAAATCTCTTGAACAACTACCTGAAACAAATCCACACTCTGCAATTCTATGCTATGATGGGCTCAAGTAATAAGGACATTTTATCTTTAAAGTACATTCCTAGTAAGGCACGGTGGTACATGCATACAGTCCTAACACTTTGGAGTTCAAGATCAGCCTCAGCTATATGGTGAGTTCAAAGAGAGCTTGGACTGCTTGAAACTGTTTAAAAGAAATGAGCAAAAGCAAAGTTCATGGAAGTTTCTATATGTTAAGACATAGGAGTTTTCCCTTCACACCTGACTTCCTAGACTGCTTTTACTTTACTAACCCAAACTTCAGACATTGCCAAAATAACTAGAGAACACTTGAAACAGAATTATAAAGTAAGTATCTCCAATTGAGCTTCAGCTTGGGAAAATTCAGCCCTTTAAATGCTATCAGAAAAGAGCATGAGTCAGAGTCCACATCTTATCTTATCTTCATAGGTGACTAATGCATCACAGATGGATGATTTCAATGACAGAGGCCTTTGCCCCATTTCTGCCTTTGAAGTTTGAATTAATTCCTTCCCTTTTCCTTATCTTTAATGTCCTTGACTTCAGTAAGATCCTTCTTGATTATATAACTGGTTTTGCTTCTTCTATTATGGAAGCAACTTATTGAATGTCCTTTGCTTTTTTGTGGTTTACTTGGAACTAGAAAACATGAGTTTCTTGAGCCAAAGATCATCTTAATGTTTTGAGGAAAATCAAACCCATCCAACCTAGATCTCCTGGATCATTTTGCTATTGAGCAAGGATTACTGAGTATTTCATAAAATCTTAGCTTTAGCTATTAAAAAATAACATATCAGAAAATTCTAAATGATTTTTCATAATTTAAAATATTTGAACTCGTTATAAAAGTGCTTGGAATTGATACCAAGATGCTCTATTTTGCTGTTATTGTTTGAGACAGGCTCCCATTCTGTAAGCTAGACTGGCCTCAAACTTGGAGAAATCCTCTTATCTCTGCCTTCTAAATGGGGTTTCTTCCTTATGAGATACCATACCTGTGTGATCTACTTATCAACTGTGGGGATTGAAGAACAAGGTAATACTTAATATACATATTGTATGAACTAGATGGTTTGCATGTATTAACTCATTTAATGCAGCATGGTGAAGAGAATAACAATACACACATTTTACAGATAAGAAAGTTTAAAACAAGAAACGTTAAAGAATTTAAAGTTTCATATTTGGCAGATCTGAGGTTGCAAAAATGAGGTATGTGACCTCAACTTCTGGGCTCTCTCAACTGTCCACCACAAGGGATTCTGACTCATGGGATGGATCTCCTTATCTTCAAGATCTGTTTGTCCACAGTGGAAAAAAAATCTTAAGGAAACAAAGGGTAGAAGACATAATAGTAATTGAGAAAGCAAATCAAAGACCATAAAAGTGGATTGAGTCAACTACAGTGGCTCAATAATGTAAAGTTCGAACAAAGGAACAAATACTATTTTAAACATTCTTTGGAATAATCTCTGACAACTTGGTGGTAGGATGTAACTGGAAATGTGCTTTCACTCAGCAGAGCGAGACATCAGTGATCACCATACTCATCTTCTGTTTCATGACAGATGGCTGGGCAGTTATTTCAAATTGGTCCAGTGACATGAAAGCATTGAAAACTAGAAATATTTTTGCCAGTTTTGAACAATTGTCTTGGTAGGAAATAATTTCTGACATGAATCTGACACAAATAACTGTTCTGCTTATATGTTCTAGAGATGTCTACATATGTCCCTAAAGCAATTCATGAATTCATTAATTAACATCTATATGTAAATTACAGATAAATGTTAACCCACGGGGAAAAAACAGATACCTGAAGTATTTTGGTGGCTGGGATACATTTTATAACTGTTGTTGTCAACTTTTCACTTTGTTTAAACTCAGTAGACCACGGATTTGCTTTCATGTGGTAACACATAGCATATTTCTGGGCCTGAGTTGAGGCGGAATCCTTGAGGTTTTTTTTTTGGTGTTGTTGTTTTTTTTTTTTCCTCCAATGTTATGGTCAATAAATACTTCAGGAAATTTTTTGATATCCTCATTTCCCAATGGGGAACTAGTGGGAACTCACAGTTCTGACTTTATTGCCCATAACATGAATGTTTTAATTATATTTTTTCTATGTGTATGGAATGTTGTAGAAACAATGAAAAGCATGTGTATTAGATATGTATCTACAATTCCAGTACTTTCAAGGCTGAGAAAGGAGGTTTAGAAGTTAAGCTCAAGCCAGGCAGTGATGGTGCATGTCTTTAATCTCAGCACTCAAGGCAGAGGCAGGCAGAATCTTTGAGTTCAAGACCAGCTTGGCCTCAGAGTGAGGTCCAGGACAGCCAGAGCTGTCTCTATCACAGAGAAACTCTATCTGAATCCCTTGGCCCTCAAAAGCATGGACTACATAACAAAATAACCAAGACAAACCTGTAAGGATGGAAAGATCCTAAATTGAAGGTCATCATGGTTAACAAAGGGATTTCAAGCCGAGTCCCTCCCTCTTTCCCTCTCCCCCTATTTTCCTCTATTCTTTTCCAATTCCTACTCCGCCCCCCCCAGTCCCTTTCTTTCCCTGTCACCCCACCTTCCCCCTCCCTTTCACTTTCTCCATTTCCCTCCTTTCCCATTCCCTCTCTATTGCTCTGCTCCCCCTTTCCTGCACTCTCTTCCTTTCCCTGCCCTTCTTCTCTTTCTCCCTCTCTCTCCTCTCCCTCGGTTCCCTCCCCCTCCCGTTCTCACTCTCTCCCTTCTCTCCACCTCTCTTTTTCTTCCCTCCCCCTACCCTTTCTCTTGTTCCTTCTCCATCTCTTCCTCTCCCTCGATCTCCCCCTTCTCCCTCTCCTGTTTCTTTCTCCTTCTCCCATCTGTTTACCTGTCTTTTCCTCTCCCTTTCTCAGTGTTTCCTTCTCCATCTCTTCCCTCTCCTGTCTACTTCTGCCCATCCCTCTACCCCTCCCCTTTCCCTTCTCCTCTGTCTCTATCCATCTCTCTCATCTCCCTCCACCCTCTCTGCCTTACCCCTCCTCTCCCTGTCTGCCCATCTCTCCATGTCTCCCCCTTTTCCTCCCTCTCTCCTCTTCCCCTCTTTCCATATCTCCTCTTCTACCTTTCCCATATCTCCCTCTTTATCTCTTTCTCTCTCTTCTATCTCCCTCTCCTCCTTCTCTGATGCTTCTTTCTCTCCCCCGCCCTCCTGTCCCTCTTTCCATATACCCCTCTTCCTTCCCACACCCTAGAATTAAGAGTCATTGCTTGCTGTGTGGTGTTCACACAGTCCTGTAATACCAGCACTTAGGACATACACAGAGATACGTGGATCTCATTAGCTCCACACCTGCCTGATTTGCAAATGGAGTTTCAGGATGGCCACAGCTAAAGAACGAAACCCTGTCAAAAAACAACAACAACAACAAAAAACAAAAAACAAAAAAAAAACAAAAACAAAAACAAAAACAAAACACAAAAAAACCCCCAAAAAACAAAACAAAAAAAAGCAGGAGATCAGCTGCTACAAATTTTATGAGAACATTTTCTCACATCCAGCCATAAACTAACTGTATTGAATTTTAACTTTAATGTACACGCACGCACGTGGGTGTTTTACCATTAGGTAGTTTTGTACACAACAGTTTTGCCTAGTGCTTCAGTAGGACAGTTTGTGGGTCACCATGTGAGCCCTGGAAGGGAAACTTCAGTCCTCCACAATGCAGCCACTGCTCTTAATTGATCTGCCATGGCCCCAGGAAGCTAATTTAAAAGAGGAATTAAAGTTTACTAAGTGAGGTTGGAAAAACAGTGAGGGTAAGGGTATAAGGCATGTCCTAGAGGAAAGGGCACTATGTATCCTGTCAGTCCTGAGAAAATACCATGTATTTGAGTAACTATAAAAAGAATTGCATGGATTATTTTGGTTTTCAATTTTGTTGAAATACTGTTTATGTATGAACAGTGTGTCCATTGAAAACCACTGTCTCATGGTTTTGATGCATACCTGCCCCTCATGACTGTTAGATGAAGATACCACAACTTTAGTTCTCTACTATTCATCTTACTTCATGTCCCCAGCTCTGTTCTCAGAAAAACAGGGATAGGCTTCCTGTTTCTGTACATCAATGTACCTTTTCTAGATTTAACACTTAGTTTTAAAGACTGGGTCTCCCTGTGCAGAGCATGCTAGCTTGGAATTCACTATGTATACTAACATGGCCTTGGGCTTGTATCAACGGAACCGCCTTGGTCTCCAAATGCTGGAATTATAATCATGTACCATGTCCTATTCTGATTCCACTTTTGTGACTATGATAAAACATGAACAAAAAACAGCTTGGAAAGGAAAGGTTTTATTTTAGCTTAGACTTTATAGTTCATCACTGAAGGAAGTCAGGGAAGGAATTCAAGGAATGAACATATGGGTATCCATAGCCTACTCTTTCTTTGTAAGATTTATCTTTATGAGTATTTTGCATGCATATAGAACTATAGATAAAAATAAAATTAGAAGGCAATTTAACAGCATGACCATTTAGCAAAATAACAGTAATAGATTTTCTTTTAGGGCATATGGACCAGGTTTTCAACATAGGAAATTAATTCCCTCCTGTGAAGAAGGCCTCAAATCCAGTCAAAAATTGGTTGGTTACCTACATAACCTTCCTGCCAATATTACACCAATGAGAATATCTTGCCTTTCATGTCTGCATTTAGAGTTCACCATTGAGTAATGCCATTGATGACTCTTCTTGCCAAACAGCCTGAATAGTATCTGGCATTATGGAAGCCAGCAAGTAGGGAGGACACTTTAAGATCAGTTCCATATTTATTTTTCTATATCCTTTAATCCAAGTGTGTCATGTCTTCACCAGTAGAGTTTTCCCATATAGTTATGGTTGGTAGCCAAAATCGAAAATGTGGTGTAGTAATCAATAACTCATGGAGGTATCATCCACCTGTCACAGAGATTTCATTTAATAACCTCTGTCATCTGGGGGAAGCATTGTCTACCCAAGCAAATTTTCAAAATCCTTCTCATTTTTAAATTAATAGTTCATTTACTAGCTTACAAAATAATGAGTTACCATACGGTTTTTCATGTATCATGTGTTTCATAGTAACCTACTCCACTCCCCTATTCTCTTCTGTAGACCTGCCTATATCCTTGCTTAAACCTTTAATCCCAGTATCTTTCTTCTCTACTTTTATATAACATGTATTATCTCCTTATCCCTTAAGACCTTTTACAGCTTCCCCTCTTATGGGCTTTTTCTAGCTTCCTGACTTTGGTTGATATTACAAATTGAGAACACGCCTTGTTTGTCTTATTATGCTTATATGCTATTTTCCAGTTCCATGCATTTCATGCAATTTTTTTTTCAGTTGAACAAAGTTCAATTGTGTATATGTTCCACACATTTACTATCCATGGATCAGTTGATAGACATTGAGGTGTTTTTTTGTTTTGTTTTGTTTTTGTTTTTTCCATTTTCTAAATATTGGGAATGGGGCAACAAAAAACATGCACATGTTTCTGTGTAGGCAGATATGGAGTCCTTTGGATTTATGCCTAGAACTACTAGTATAGACAGGTCATAGTAATGTTTATTTTCAGCCATTTTAGGAATCTCCACATTGTATTTCATAGTGCATTCACCAATTTATCCTCCCACCAGTATATGATGATTCTTCTCTCCTCACAAGCTTGGCAGCATTTGTTGTCATTGGTTTTCCTGGTGACAGCTACTTTGATTAGGGTGATATGGTAATCCCCCCACTTTCCTTTTCCCCATTCTACCACTCTCTCCTTTAAATTTTTCTACTCTCTTCATTCTTAGTGTCTCAGTTTATTTGTGCTTTTTACTCTCTTCCTACATCTCCCTTCAATGGTCTCTCTTTTTATTAATAAAATGTCATTTTTATCCATATATCCCACTACTCCCCCTCCTCTTCCCCTCCCAATCCCTCCCAGCCAATCCTCAGCCTCACCCTTCCCCATCCACCATCCCCTCCCCTCAAAAGGTGAGAAGTCCCAAGGTGGGTCAGCTCTGCATGGCACATCCACTCCAGGCAAGTCCGATTTCCTCATCCAAAAGTCAATGCTGGGTTGGGTGTTCCTCTGTGTGGAATGGGCTCCAAGGTGCCAGCCCATGAACAGGAACACAGTCTGATCCCTCCCCTCGTGACTCCACACACTGCTCATGCAGTGGTCTCTTTTGTTTCCTGATTTCCATCTATATTATTCTAAGTCAAACACATACAAGATTCAAAACTAGGATCCACATATGAGAAAGAACACACAGTAACTTATTAGTTATTTACATTTATTTTTCAAATATCACAATTAAGCTTTTATTTAAAGCTGAATAAAATTCCCTTGTATGTACCAACAAGTTTCTTATCTACTCATCAGCTGATAAATATCTTTATTGATTCTGTTTACTAAATATTGTGGAAAGAGCTGTTACTAGCAGGAATGAACAAGTGTCTCTAGTAGAACATAAATTCTTTTAGCTATATGCCCAGGTATGGTACAGGTGCCTTACATGATAGTTTTATTTCTAATTTATTAACAAACTTCAAGGCTGAGTTGCAAAGTGCCTGTACTAATTTACACTGTTACCAATAGTGGATTCTTGTTTCCCATTTGTCACATCCATGCCAGAATTTATTTTTATTTTCATTCCTCATGCGGCTATTCTCATTGTGATGAAATAGAATCTTTTAAGATAGTTTTAATCTATATTCCTCTGATAACTAAAGGTGTTACATACTTTTTTATGTTTACTAGATATGTGTATTTCTTCTTATGAGAACATTTTGTTTAGTTCCTGTCTTAGTCACTGTTCTATTGCTGTGAAAAGATGTCATTACCACAGCAACTCTTATAAAGCATAGCATTTGATTTGGGCTTGATTACAGTTTCCGAGGTTTAGTCGATTAGCATGAGAGATAGATGGCAGCATGCAGATATAGTGAAGAAATCATATACCAAAGAAAGATCATAAACCATCTGGGCACACTTTAAATTCTGTATCATATCATGTCAAATATCAAAATGCTCTTTAGACCTCCAAATCCTTTCAGTTCTGTTGCTTGTAACACATTTCTGTCTTGGGCTTGTTCCACACCCAATCTGCAGCTCTCATTGGCAGGTATCCCATGACTCTGGCATCTCCACCATCTAGAGGTCTCCAAGGCAATCCAAGCCTCACTTTTACAGTTTCACACATGGTCTCTCTAGGTTTCCAAGCAGGGACACCCTTGATACATCCCTAACTTTAGCAGTTTTCCCTAGTTGCAGAGGTAAATTCAACAACCCATGTCTTGTATTCTTAACTCTAAAGGCAGAACCATGTGGCTTAAGCTACCAAGTTCTTC
Organism: Phyllotis vaccarum; assembly: GCA_033318265.1. NCBI lineage: Eukaryota > Metazoa > Chordata > Mammalia > Rodentia > Cricetidae > Phyllotis > Phyllotis vaccarum. The sequence goes on from JARWLC010000013.1 coordinate 127,723,845, forward strand.
TGTCTGGGGCTAGAACATGGCCGCCTCATTTAAACACATTTTTTTTTTTTTTTTTTTTTTTTACCAGCTTTCAGTTTCCTTTTTTTTTTTTTTCATTGTCTAAGCTTGGTTGTCCTGGAACTTGCTCTATAGACCAGGATGGCCTCAAGATCAAAGGTCTGTTTTCTCCTGGACCCTCTCCTAAGTACTGGGATTAAAGGTGTGAACCACCATTGCCAGCCTATTTAGAGCTGAGTGTTCCAAGGTCTCTCACGCTCTGCATAATGTGTGGCTGTGGGTCTCTGTAATTATTCTCTTCTGCTGCAGGAGAGAGCTTCTCTAATGATGACTGAGCAAGGCATTGATCTATGAGGATAGCAGAATGTCATTAGGAGAGTTTTTATCACTATACATTTCTTTCCTTTAATGGAATATCTAGTTTCAGATTTCTGGTCACTCAAGCAGTGTAAGGTATGAATTCCATCACATGGAGTAGGTTTTATGTCAAATTATTAATTGGCTAGTTACTCCCACAAGCTTTGTGCCACCATTGCCCTAGCATATCTAGTAGGCAGTATACCATTTTAGATGGTTTGTGGCTGGCTTAGTGTTATACTACTTTTTTGATGGTGTGCAGGGTGTGTTTTGTATCAAAGAAATTGGAATGTAGAGGTGAAGGTTATATGTAGGCATAAACTCAATATCTCTATTTAATGTAGGTGCTGTGTTTAGCAATGGGGCCTTACTGTCAGTTTGTAGAGAGCAAACTACAGTCTTGACAACAGCCTGGGTTGTTTGGAGATTCCAATAGGACCCCTATGACAAACAACATAATTAGATGTAATACAATTTTGGGACAAGAAGCTTCATTTGGTGAGAAGAGACAAGGTGATATTCCCTTGCTCTATACCTGCTCTCTGGGGTTCTATACATTGTAACTTGGTTATCATTGACTTAACAGCTGGTGTCCACATATAAGCAAATCATAATATTTGGGTGTTTTGGGAAATATCTGCAATGTATCACTTAGGATGTGTTCTTCTAGTTCCATTTACTTGTCTTCAGATTTCCTGATGTTATTGTTTTTAACAACTGAGCAGTAATACTCTATTGTGTGAATGTACCACATTTTCTTTATCCACTCTTCAGTTGAGGGACATCTAGGCTGTTTCTGGTTCTCTGTATTATGAATAGAGCAACAATAAACATGGTTGAATAAGTGTCTCTGTGGTAGGAGGAAACATGCTTCAGGTATTTGCCCAAGAGCAATATAGCTGGATCTTGAGTTATATTTATTTCTATCTTCTGGATGAACCACCACACTGATTTACTACATGAGTTTGCAATGCCACCAGCAGTGCAGAAGTGTTTTCCTTACTCTACCTTCTCCCCAGCATGGTCTGTCACATGTTCTATTGATCTTAGCCATCTTCAGGGATGTAAGATTAAATCTCAAAGTAGTGTTTTTTATTTGCATTTTTCTAATATCCATAGTACATTTGTAAGTAGATTTGCTTTCTTTATATTTATTTTTAAAGTCTTTTCTATAGTCCAAACACTAATCCGGTGTCAGATGCATAGCTAACCAATACATTTTTTTCCATTCTGTAGGTTTCCCCTGTATTCAATTGATCGTCTTATACCAACAAGTTGCTATAGAGGCTTTTTGGTTTCATAAGATACCATCTGTCAGTTGTTCATTTTATTTTTTTCACTACAGAACTTCAAGTGTCCTATTTAGAAAGTCATTACCTATACCTATAAGTAAAAAAATTCAGGTTATCAGAATTTATGCTTAGAACTTTTGTCTATTTGCATTTTAGGTTTTCCAGAACCTTTGTCAAACATGCTGTCCGTTCTTCAATATATACTTTTTGGCATCTTTGTCTAAGATAAAATAACTGTAATTACATGAAGTTATAGTTAGGTCCATCTTTTTCTTCAGGATTCCTTTGGCTGTATGATGTGGGAATGTCTTTCTGTATGCTGTGCCTATCAATATTTAAATAAAAGACTGTTTTGGCCATGGCAGGCACCATGGAAGAAGTAGGTGGGGAATCAGAATAGGTAAGAAAGGAGGGGTGGAGTCAGATCAGATGGAGCCAGACACCCAAAGAAGAAACATGTAAGGAACACAGGTGAGCCACAGGCCACGTGGCAGGATAGATTAATGGAAATGGGTTTAGTTAAGATGAAAGAGCTAGCTAGCAAGGTGCCTGAGCTATAGGCCAGAGAGCATGAAATTAATATAAGCATCTGAATCATTTTGGGGGCCTGACCAGTGGCGGGTGTTTAAGGGGTCTGGGGTTGCAGGTCTTTGGGTCTGGATCTCTGGCTGGAAACCATATTGTAACAGCTATACTTGTCTTTGAGCCTCTATATAACTTGTGATTTCTTTCCTCTACACCTGTGAAAAGTCTTAACACTTCTATTGCAATGCATCACATTTGTAGATTAATTTTCACAGTCCTAATTCTTCTAATATATAACCATAACAGGTCTTTTAATCTTTTGGTATTTTCCTCAAATTCTTTCTTTAGTGTTTTAGTAGAGGCCTTTGATTTCTTGATTAATTTTATTTCCGGGTATTTTATTTTAGATTTTGTGACTATTACAAATGAGATTTTTAAAAATTTCTTTTTCTGTATGTCTGACATTAGTATATTAAAAGGCTAATAATTTTGGTCTCTAATTCTGTATTCTGCCCTTTTGATGAAAGCACATATCAGCTCTAAAGGCTTTTTGGTGAAGTCTTTAGTGTCTCATGTCTGCACTAAGATCATCTGCAAATATGGGAGAAGAGACTTCTTTTCCTGTTTGTATCTCTTTTAGTTCCTTTTATTGTCTTAGCACAAACTAAGACTTCAGACACTATGCTGACTAGAAGTGGAGGCCGTGGATACCCTTGCTTGGTTTCTGATCATAGTACAAATATTAATTTTCCACTATTATCATTATGTTGCCTCACAATTTCTTGATCATAGTCTTTATTATGTCAAAGTGCCACCTACCCATTCTTAGTAACAGCAAGACTTTAATTGTGAGAGGATATCAAATTTTGTCAGAGCCTTCCTAAACAGTCTCTTGTTGCCATTACAAGGTGTGCTTCTGGGGACTGGGCTTCCTACCTTAGTTGCTACCTTCTTTGTATATCAACAATTATAGTTGTTTGAATAGCTAGAGTTATTTTTTTCTATTGTATTTGAAAATTCAAAATCTAATGATTTGAAAACTTTGTTGTTTGATAAGTCAAACACCACAGAATGTCTATATCTTTTGACTCTGGTGTGGAGGGTTTTTTGTTGTGTTTTGTTTTTGTTACACTTTCTGTCCAAATGTCTGGAGGAGGAAATTGTTATTTGACAAGTTCAGTTTTTATAAAATGGTCTTTTCAAGTATAGTGATGGCATCTCTCAATTGAAGGCATATGTTAGGTCTTGCTGTTTTGCTTACCATTGTGAAAATTGTGGTAGTAATGCTCTCTGTAATTCAATGAATTTCTGGAAATTTCTTATTGCTTAAGGAATTAAGCACCATTTCAGCCTCTCTAAAACTCAAATCCTTTCCATATGACTTATTTTATGAGAACCAGTTTTGGAAATTGCATGATAAGGTATTTTCCAGACTACTCAGTTATTTATCATGGAAGGGATTTCTAAGTGTGCTTAGTCTCTAGGGTTGTTTCATTTGCAATGGAATGAATACTCTAGATTTTCCATGAAATACTGAGTGTCTGGGGATCTGTGGCTCCACAATAATAATGCTATGCAGGAAACTGACAAATCTTAATACATCTTTAAAAATAATTTTTTAGAATAATACTGTGAAGTGCTTTGCCACAAGTTTTCTAGAAAATGTTATGTTATTTTCCAAGCAGCCATTTAAAATCTCTGGAAATAGTCCCCACAGATATAACAAATGGAGATTATTTTGTTGTTTTTCTAAGACTGGGAACTCTTTATTTCTGACTGGCCTCTAACTCACAGCAATCCTCCTGCCTAATTTTCCTAAATATAGAGATTAAATGTATGAAATTACATATTTAGTAGAAATATTTATTCAAGAAAATTTATGAACACTTCCTGAAAGTAATTAGAATATGTAGTATCTGAATTGAGACCACTGCCTCCACACCCCAGTTTAGTAAAATGGAAACTTTACTCAAGACAAAGAACACAGCGATCCATTTCTCTTCAATTCCCATGCCACAGCTATTTTTAGGTATATTATAAGATAACAGCATTGTTTTCATCCTGTCACTAAGAGTTAACTTCTAAGCAAGCGTGGCTGAGAGAATGATGCTTGATTCTCCTTCTCAGCCACCATTCATGTAAGAAAAGCTCTACCCTGGCTGTGACATCAGAGGGAGCTGATCATTTCTTACATGAGCTATGATCTATGAGTGACCTTCTCTGAGAGAGGTGGCTAAGAAGAACCATTGTAATCCTCTATTTTTAGGAAGGCTTCAGCTTTCATAACAGGGTTTTATTCTGAGACTTTTGTATCTCTATCTTCAGCCCCAATGCAAGAACCAAGGATTAGCACATTTGTCATGGCAAGTAAACACCATAAAACAGAGCATCCTGGATTTTTCCTAAAGGTTCCTTTGCCAAAACGTGTAGAAAGTCAAGCCTAAGGGTATCTGCAAAACAAGTTAGAGCTGTGATCAAAGTAAATCAGAGAAAATTTAATTAGAAATATAGATATAAGTCTACATTGGCTAATTTGGTGGGGGAAGCTAGGAAAGAGACAGATGGGGGAGGAATGCTCCGGGGACACAGTAAATCTTAACCATTAACTTAGAGAAATAATACTTCAGAGAAGCTTGCACACATATCATAAAGGTCACTCCCCAAACTGTTAAACACAGTAGAAAGGTGGACATAGAACTCAGTGTTAGAGCACTTGCTTTACATGCACCATACCTTAGGTTCATTTCCCTTGAACTGGAGAGCAGTCAGCTAATATTAGTTTGGTTTTAATGTGCATGTATGATCAGTGAAAGAGACAAATGGAGCTCTGTCAAGACAGCTGTCTCCTTGGGGAGTCTGGTCTTGCCCTATTCTACACGGAAGGAAATCACTAAAATAATGTATACTTCCAGGAAACAAATAAATGGGAGGAATGATACTTAGGGAGGGAAATCAATATCCTCAGTTGCTTAAATATCTGAGATTTCCAGTTTCCAACCCAAATGGCAAACGATTCAAAGAAACAATAAACCTGAATGGCAGAAGAAATAATTAATAAACTTAATGATAAGTCAATTTAGGTTACCTATTTTTAAAAGACAGCGTATTCTATTTATTTATTTATTGTCTATATGGAGGAGCATCTCCAGTAGGTAAACCTGTTGAGACAAAAAGAAGATTGCTTAGACCTACAGGATAAGAGGGACCAGAAGAAGAACCACAAATGGCTACAGGGTTTCAGTTTCCTCCTATTCATTTCCCTTTTTATTGGCAGTTTTATACATTTATAGAATATATTGACTCAGTAGTCTTCACACCCATTACCCTCTCATCTTACTTCCCTCTTCCAGTAGAACTCTTCTCCCCAACAGGTCCCTCTCCTCCCATTCTCATGCGTGTGACCCATTGACTTTAATTGGGTTTCATTTTGGTATGGCAAAAGATTAGGATGGCTGTACATATCTGGTTATGCTAAAAGTTATCAAACGATACACTTGAAATGGTTGGATTCTATGATACATTGGGTATATTCCTGTATAACCTTTGTAAAATCAAAGCCCACAACCATTTATTTATATATTTTCTGTGCTTTGGGAGGCACACTCACTTTGACAGCATTGTTGGTCTCAGTTATGATCGTTGAATACCATTGGTCACTTACTGGATTTTGCTGATTATGCCTGGGTTTATTCATCTAATGCTCTAAAAAAAATCTCTGACTTAGCTCAGCTTTTTGTGATGTCTTGGTGATAGCATTAAATATAGACTTTCTAAAGGGATGCCTAGAGATCTAGTAAAGCATTATTTTTAAGTATGAATGTGAGAGTATGTATAGAGGATGGTGAGGTATGAACAGATGGACCAAGTTATGAAGATCCATTCTGAGTATGGGTAGACACCACCAAATCAACTAGGGCCCAGGTAGGATAAACTGAAGGTAAAAGGAAAACTGTAGTTTTCTCTTTTATGAGGTTGGGATGCTCTCCTCCTAACATTCCCCTGACAGCAGTTTTTCAAGCCTTGGAACTCTGTATTTTGTACCAGCAACCCTTCATGCATCCAAGCTCATAGGTCTTTTGCCTCAGATTGAGCTATAGTAACAGTTCTCATGGCTTTGAGGTTTTGGACTAAGACTAAGCTAAATTCCCAATATTTCAGGGTCCCCTCCAGCTTGCAAATGACATGTCATTGTACTTCCCAGTCTCTGTATTCATCTATATGTATAAAGATGTTTATATGTATATAGAGAGAAACATGTATATGTCTAATCGAATTTAAAAGGTAAAAGATCTGCATCCTATTGGTTCTTTTCTGTATAACACCTTCCATTTTCTAGCAAACTAGCTCATAATTCTTGACATAATAGAAGAAGGAAATTCAAGTAAGAATAAAAATCCACAAATGTCAAATAACAATTAGGACCGTCCATTGTTTCCTATTTTATTTATCCAGAGAAGTAGTAAGACAAGCCTAGGTTTTAGAGGGGAGGACATATATGTTATGTCTATTTGAGAAGTGCTACAAAACCACATTCTTAAGACATGAGAGGAGTAGTTAACGAGAATGAGATGTTTTATTCATGCACTAGCCCATGCTCTTTTAAAACCTCTTTCTATACCTGTAATGATTTGATAATGCCTGTGTTGTTTGGCATTCAATATGTAGCAATTAACTCTGTCTGATGTCAAGAAGCTTAATATATGCATTTGTTTAATAAGTGTTGAAATGATGAGAGTAAAATGTAAGAAGAAAACATTCCTAAGGAAGGTGTGGTGTTCTGCCTATGCTCCCCACAGTCTATACAACTTAAACGCATACTTAATTTACTTTCAAATGTCAGAGCCTGCCATTCTTTGTGTATGGGACTTTATTAGACCATCAGAACCTATTCTTCCCAAGAATATTAAAGGTCAAGGTGGTGGAGCATTATCTTTGATTCGAGTGTGTGTTTCCGAAGGGTTATAGAAACGTCTTCAGTGATTTCAGCTGCTACAGAATAGATACTTTCTTCCCTTCTCTTTTTAACTTCTTCACTCCCCTCTCACAAGTTCTTGGGGCCTCCAAATTAATCTAGAATTTATCTCACTGTCCCTACAAATGTTAGCTTATGTGGCTTAAGCAAATTCATAGATATGTTTAAAGTTCTTGACATAGGATATTCTTTCTTAAAATCTGGTAGAACTAAATGTATTTGCATATGCCCATTTAAGAGCAAGGCAAAGATAGGTTTGATACAGAAGAAAAAGAAATGTATCCACTAGAACAAGATGTTGTCTGTAAATATAAAGAGAGGGATCGCGACACCAAGAATGTACCTTTACAAGTTGGGAAAGGCATACGAAATATTCTTTAGAGCTTACAGAATGGGGATGCCACCGGAACACCTTGCTTTCAGCCTAGTAAGATTTTGGTCTTCTGACCTGCTGATATGCAGTAGTCTAAATGTGTGTTGGAAGGTACCTCATTTGCTGTAGTTCATTACAGCAACCGTAAGAATCAAACATATGGCTTATAGTAGCTGAAAATGAGTTACTGCTTGAATGTGTATGTAAAATTGTGGATGTGCCTTTGCATTTGGATACTAGATAAGCACAGTATAGAAATCCTGTGGTATTTTAGAAAATGCCTAAATGGCATCATAAACAAATTACAGATAGACATGTGGCCTTCAGAGAGATAACTGGAGACAGCTTAGAATAAAGTTAGAAATATACCATTGACGACTGATGAGTTGGGGTCATGTCCTCCTGGGGTGAGATGCCCTAAGATTCAGGCCACCTCCACACTAATAAATTTCCAAGGACTTCAAAGGAAAAGATAAGAGTTTTTTTTACATAGTTTCATCATATGCTTGAAGAGCAAAATGGCCACACAGAGACAACAAAGAACCAGGTGTTTATAGTCTTTATTGATGCTTTTACTAAGGCTGACCTGACAATTTAATTGTTAGCAAGGTTTGGTTGCATAGGCAGGTATTCTGGAGGCTAGTGAAGAAAGACCAAGGCCTGCTTGGGCTACAGAGTAAGTTTGTGATCTTCCTGGGCACCTGAATGAAGCTCTGTATTGCATTTTAAAATGAGAGAGTAAAAAGGTTGGGAGTCCAGTTCAGTGTTTTAGCATTGGCTTAGCATATGTGAGTGCATAGGTTCAAACTCTAGCACTAGGAAAGGAAGAAGCAAGGAGAACACAAGAGTCAAAGCAAAAGAAAAGAAAGACAGAAGTTTGATAACTGCATTTTATCCAGGAGCATGTGGGCCTTTGATGTAACATGTTTTTCACTTTCTCAGCCAAACTGAATTGACTGCATTCTATTACTATTGCTTTCACCACATTCTGTGACTGTTAGTCTGCCTTCAAATTCTGTTAGTTTAACTGCTTTCTGTTACTGGTACTTTAACAGCCCCTATTTCTGTTGGTCTAACTGCCTTTCTGATTCTATGAGCCAACCCCCTTTTGCTACTGTTATTTTAAGAGAATTCTATTTCTCTTAGTCTCATTCCTTTCTATTAACTGCTGGGCTGACTACCGTCTGTTAAATGCCCGTTTAACTGAAATCTGTTACTGGTGCTTTAACCACCTCCCAACACTGTGGTTTAACAGCCCCTTAATATTAGTGTAATATTATATCACTGTTGATTTAACTGCATTCTATGACTGTTCTTTCAGCTTTACATTCGGGTAAAGAATGTTCCATGTGGCCCCAAACACAAGATATCTGTTTCAGATGAAAGACAGATAAGTGAATTAATCACCATGAGTTTACCATGTAACTTTTCTTAGTTTTGAGCCTGGGAGGCAAGCTAATTGTACTGTCTTTAGTTTACCTTTTAATTTTGTGGTCAGTTTAGGGCCCTTGTTCATGTGGTTTATATATCACTAAACAAGGACAAGCAATTTGGGGATTGTTTGTTTAAATACTGTCACTTAAAAATACTATCATTAAAAAAATACTTTGAGACTATCTCATTGCCCAATTTCCCAAAGTAGCCTGTTGACATTCCTTTGGTAATATATACATTAAGGGCTCTTTTTATTTCATATGGCACATAATATAGCAACTCTTAAAGTCACCCGTTTCTTTGGGTTTTTCATATAATGATGTGAACATACAAACAAATATTTGCAGACAATCTTTTCTGTAAGAAAAATAACTGTACTCTTGTATTTTAAGGACTTGTTTTTATGTTAAAGTTTTTTTTTTTTACAGTGAAATAGAGTTTTGTACATGAACTACATGGTACTGGTTGTTCCTATATATTTTCCTGAGTCTATGTACAGACAAAAACCAAAACGAAAAAGGAACAACAATAAGAAAGTTCCAGTTTTCAGAGAGTAGTGCTTAGGTATGACACACATAGAAGTAGCTATTGTTTGAAAGTATATTAAAAGAGCAGAGTGATCATGCATAAAGTAGGCCTGATGTGTACACTTTAGAAGAACTAAAAGGATACTGATTTTGAAAATTTCATAAGTACTAGTTCATGCATTTAAGGTATAGAGACTGTAAAATTTGGTCAGTATTTTTTTTTAACCTCAGTACTGTGCTCATTACTATCCATCTGACTACAAAGTATAATGGCAGGCATAGTTGATCAACTTTTAATCTAGATCCAGTCTAGCTATTTTTGCTTTGTAATGTTAATTTTGTAGTGTTATAACTCTAGTTATAAGTTCCTGTTGGGTGTTTAAGACCATAAACATGACTAAAAATAGACTCCCACTTTTCTATTAAGTTTATTTGAGGCTCCATAGAGTTAGGCTTTTCTTTATCAGTTGTTTCTTCTTCTGGGATGTATCTGGATCTCACCATCTGACTTCCTTTGGAAGCATTGCAGACATTCTTCTCTCCAGAGTCTCCTCTCTGCATACAGTGTACTAATAAGGCTCTTATCTCTGTGGTTATATGACATTTCTGGTTAAGATCAGGTGACTTAGTGGAATTGTAGGTAGATGTTCTCATGTCCTGCACCCTGGCTGACCTTGGACAAAAGTATTGATTGCCTTTTTATCCCTTTTATGCTCTTTGACTTTTATTCTCTTTCACTTTAGTCTCCAAGTTTTGATAACTCAGGATAATTTAATCAGTCTTGGAGAAGGAATAATATTATGGTTTAGTTTTGAATTTTGTCTAACATTTACATAATGCCTAAATATATGGTATTGTTAACACTTAAGGATATATATATATATATATATATGCTACTAGATTATTGTGTATATTATACACATTAGTGATTGTGGGTCACCAATAATGCGTTGACATCATATTAAGGAAAGAGATAAAAATCACTTGGAGTCATTTAACCAAGAGTAAGACCAGATTTGAATTCTTTACTTGATGCTTCATGTGACTTGCCAAGTGAAAATTAAAAAGCTGTTATTCCTGGATTCCAGCCTGCAAATAGTAATTGCAGCTTATAATGAAGAATTTGGTGACTGTTGCACCCTAGTCGATAGATCCCCCAAAGAGACCACCAGAGACTCAAACTCTCTGAAATGCAAAAGCAAAGTTTATTGAAAAGTAAAAGCCATGGCAGTGACCTCATCAAAGCACACTGATACAGCAGAGGCCACAGGAGGTACCTGCCCCTCTGCAAGCTCAGTTTTAAAGGCAAACCCCACAAACTTACACATCAATTAGGGGTCTCAGTACGGGTACAATTCTGATTAGCTTGTTTTTTTAGGGGCTTTCCAGAATTCCTCTGTTACCTTAGTTTTCAGTTTGTCGGGGACTGTCTCCTGTCTTGGGACATTCTGACTGTCTGAGAATTCAAAACTCAGGCCTGTTTCAAGCTGAGAGTAGGTGCTTGCTTACAGTGGAGGTACTTGCCTGATTCTTCATTGACCAGAACAAAACCAAACAATAAAACTGAGAGCTGTAGGTGAATTATAACTCAGCCAGGAGAATTATAACTCTGTGAGCCTCAGGTCCAGATGAACTAAATGAAGCAAAGATAATGTGTGGGGATTTAATCTGAAACTTTATTAAATCCCCACAATAATGTGCTTACATTCTCAGTCTACAGAGGGTAGGCATGTGGAAGTGACTACCATAGTGTTTCTCTCTGTTGCTGTGACAAAATACTCTACTTGGGGAAGAAAGAGTTTATTTGGAATACAGACTAAAATCCGCATCATTGAGGAAATCCAAGGTAGGAACTCAGAGGCAGGAACTAAAGCTGAAACCATGGAGGCGTACTGCTTACTGGTTTTCTGTCACTAGCTTCCTTAGATACCTTTGTTTTCCTTTTGTTTTTGAGATTATAATATAATCACACCATTTCCCTTTTCTCCCTCCCAACTCCTCTCCCATATACCCCTCTACCCTGCCTTAATGTCTTCAAATTTATGGCCTCCCTTTCTATTAGTTGTTGTTATATGCATATATATATATATATATATATATATATATATACATGCTAAATATAAACTACTCAGTCTGCATGATGTTATTGTGTTATTGTATACATGTTTTTAGGGATATCCATTTGGTATCGGATAACTAATTGATATAATCTTCCCTGGGGAAGGCTATTTTTCCCATTCCCACCCATCTTTCCTTCATTGCCTGTGTAGTTCTTTGTGTATGGCTGAGGCCTCACAGTCATTCCCATACTGGTATGTTTATTTTTATCCTTGTTCAACTCATGTTTAGGCAGTCATATTGATTAGACTTCACAGGCATAACTTCTGACATTAACTGGGAGACACAATCTCACAGCAAACTTTCTGAATCCTCTGGAACTTCCAATCCCCCCCCCCATCTCTATCACAGTGTTCTCTGAGTCTTAGGGACTTTTTTTTTAGATGTATCCATTGGGACTGGACTCCACAGCTTGTCATTTTGATTGGCTGTGGTTCTGCAATGATCTCTATCTTTTGTAATGACTTTTCCTTGATGAAAGGTAGATTATATTTGTGTGTATACGAATAATTATTTAGAGTGTAGTGAAAGATTATGTAGTTAGTAAATTGGTGGTTGTAGATTTTCTTCCGTTTTCAATGACTTCACTAGCTCCGGGCACTTGGTTCTTGTTGAGTAAGTCTTAAGTATGATTAGAGAGCTGTTCGTTACCACTAAAGTATTCATGCCACTACTGTATCACTAGGGTTTAGTGGTGGTTCATGGGCATTATAGTTGAGTAAGACTATTGGTTACTTCTTTCCTTTAGGTGCTTTCATGGTACCTATTAGTATGACGAAAGCTAGTCCTCAGGGAGGAGGCATTCAGATCACTTCCAGATCAGAAGCCTTTGAGTCTCCTGCCTGAAGTGATTGGTGTCTTCAGAAACAGGGATTTATGTTACATTTCTGGAAGTCAACCAAGGGCAACAGCCAGATGTAGGTTTTGAGGAGTTTCTTTGAGAACACTGATCAACAACCTCAAAGGAGGCTTCTCATGCCTGGTATTGAGTTTTTGCTAGCTGCCTTTGTCTTCTGTAGGGAAAGCATTTTCAGTCTAGGTGAGAAAATTTCTTTTCAACTACATATTTATACATAGTCTCATATATATTATAATTTTTTTAAAAAAAATTTAAAGTCAATAGTATGATTCCTTTTGACTTTTTCAGATGTCCTACCTATCCGATCCCTTAATTCTTCTGTATTTATCTTTCCCACTCCTTAATTAAAGTAACAGCTTTTTCCCATTCCCTGATCTGATTGTGTGTACCCTGGCACTCCCTTGTCTATTATTCCCCACCCCTACCCTGGAAGTAGTTCCCTTTTACTTTGCTAGTTTCTGAAATTACTCCAGGCTATCTACACAATCTGAAGATTTGGAGCTAGGTACCTCCAATGGGAGAGAACATAGGATGTTTGTCTTACTGGGTCCGGGTTACTTCACTTTAGTTCAATATAAACTTTTTCTAGTTCTACCCATTTACCGAAAAAGTTAACAATTTTATTCTTCTTTAAAACTGAATGGTTTCCCACAGTGGCTCTATTCCATGTTTTCATTATCCACTCAACTGTTGAAGGGTATTTAGGTTGTTGCCCTTTTCTAACTCTTGTGAGTAGTGTAGCAATTGATGTGGTTGAGCAAGTATCTGTGGCGTGGTCGTATATCAAGGAGTGGTATAGCTGAGATTTATCTTTAACACTTTGAGAATTCTCCATACTGATTTCCATAGTGGCTGCACCAATGTGCATTTCCACTAATGCTAGATGACGGCTCCCTTTTCCCTACACCCCTCTAACATTTATTGTCAGCTCTTTCGTTGACCTTTGCCATTCTGACTGGAGGAAGATAAAATCTCAAAGTTGTTTTTATTTGTATTTCCCTAATTGCCAGGGGTGATGAATATATTTGGAGATATTTCTGGACCATTTTTTTTCTTCTTTGGAGAATTTTCTGTTAAGGTCCCAGGTTCATTTTTGAATGAGTTATTTGTTTTTTGATTCTTTGTTTTCTGAATTCTTTATATATTCTGGATATTAGTCATCTATCAGATGTACAGCTGGCAAATATTCTTTCCCATTCTGTGTACTTCCTCTTCACCTAGCTCATTGTTTCTTTAGCTGTACAGAAAACTTTAGATTTATGAAGTCTCACTCATTAGCTTTTGGGCTGAATTCCTGGGTGAATGGAGTCCTATTCAGAAACTCCATCCCTCTGCCTGTATAATGTAGCATAGTGCCCGTACGTTCTTCTAGCAGTTTCAGAGTTTCAGGTTTCACATTTAGGTCTGCAATCATTTGGAGTTATTTTTTGTTTAAAGTTATAGATATGAGTATAATTTCAGTCTTCTGCACGGGAACATCTAGTTTTCCCAGCATCATTTATTGAAGATGTTGATTGGGATTTCATTGACTATGTAGACAGCATTTGGTAAAATGGTTATTTTCACAATATTAATTTATCAATACATGAGCATGAAATGTATTTCCTTTTTCTAGTACCTTTCTCTGTCTCTCTCTTAGAAGCTTTAAAATTTTCATTGTAGCTGTCCTTCATGTCCTTGGATAGGTTTATCCCTAGTTATTTTTATTTTATTTGAAGCTGTTGTGAGTGAGAATATGTACATAACTTTCTTCTCTGTATGTTTATTATTTGAGTATAGAAACCTATTTGTGCAAGTTGATTCTGCACTCTGCCACACTGCTGAAGTTTTTATCATTTAGAAGTTTTCTGGTAGAATTTTTGGGATCACTAATATATAGTTTTATCATGTTGTCTACAAATACAAATTTATTTGGCAACTTTTCCTATTTGTGTCTTCTTTAATTTCCTTTTCTTGCCTTATTGCTCTACCTAGTACTTACAACATGAGTGTGTGGCTCAGTGTATATCCCTGTCTCATTCCTGACTTGGGTGGGATTCTTTAATAGTTTTTCTATTTAAGATGATGTTGGCTGTGGGTTTCTATATTTTTACTATAAACTTTAGGACCAACATCTCAGGGGTTGCACATCCACAGTGGGCTAGTTCTCCCTCAATCAATCATCAGTCAAGAAAATGCCTCCATCGACTTGCCTACAGGCCAATCAAATTAAGTCACTTCCTCAGTGAGACTCCATCTTTCCAGATAATTCCAGTTTGTTTCTTGTTAACAAAAGCAACATTACAGTAGTTGTGTCCAGAAAAAGGGAGACCAGTAAAACAGCTTTGACCAGAAAGCTAGTTGGGAAACACACAGGAAAACAAGCAGGGATGAGCTAGAGTGTCCAGACATACTGATAGTGCCTCTCATAGATCTGCTCTTAAGGAGCTAGCACTTTAGCTAGCTCCTTATTCACAGGCTGCTACAGCTATGGAAGAGAGCAGGAAAACAAGAAGGGGCTTTAAAACTATCAGCATCAAACACTATGGCTTCTTAGAGCAAGCATGAGGAGAACAAATAGTTATGAGCTCTTTTGAGGCAGGTTGAGTCCAGAGAAGCAAGACAGGAGAGGAGGCAGATGCCAACAGAGAACCCCCCAAATGATCAGAGACATAGAAGAGGGAGGTACGAGAGTGAATTTGTGGGCTTTGGGTCAAAGGAAATGAAACTGAAACTCAAGACAGGGAGAGAATGGCATTCTAGTGGCAAGAACCCCGGGGAAAGGCAAGCGGGAAAGGCAAGCGGGAATTGGAGAAGATCCCCAGGCAACAGGATTTAGGAAAAGGAGAGCAGCCAGAAAGAACCCACTAGAAAGGTCAAATGAGGAAGTAGGTGGAGAGTAGTGGGGAAATAGCATAAGGGAAACAGTGAATATGGAAGAATAAATATGCTCCAGGAAGAGTACCAGAGGAGGAGAGGTGGCACCTCAAGCTACAGACAGAGTCAGTGAGGAGGGTATCACCTTATATTCAAGTCACTATTACACATCCAAGTCACAGTACCAAATCTGTTATTGGAGAATCACTAAGGTCGTTTGGATGAGGAAATCTAAGGTTAGGAGTACTTGCTCTGTATCACTTTCCCAAAGAATGAACCAAAGCCTAGGGGTAAGGATAGGGGAGCTTTTAAGGAAGTAGAAATACAAGGATACATCTTAGATTATCAACTGAGTGCACAGTACAACCAACTGGGCACACAGACATATCAAATACTCAGATGCATTGAGATTGGAGGAAAACGGTATTCTGACCTGATCTCACGAGTGAAAACTGTGTTCCATCTCCTCTGGAAAGTACAGGAAGATAAAACCATATTTATTACTGTTGGATTTGTCTAGAGTCAGTTTCAAATACATTCTATGTGGTTTCCATCCTCATGATGGGTGTTTGAGATAGGAGATGGCTAAATTTGTTAACACAAGTAATATTGTAACTTGTGTTAGCTTTGGACTAGGGTAGCACAGATAAAGGATACATTTATCCTTTAGCTTTGCTAATTTAAAGCCCCAAATTGCTTTTCTGGTTTACCTTTAACTAAGCCTAGTTAGATAATTTGAGGTTTACTTGATGATGTATTAATGTCGAATGTTCTAAACTGCCTCTTTCAGAATATATCTCCTTTACCAGTTTCTTTCCTTTTTTTGCACATTCCAACAGTTGGTATTGTGTAGGAAAAACAAAACAAAATGACTTGTGCCTTATCAATGTGAATATTTATTTAGCTGAACAGATTTCAAGATAAAATGTTGAAACCATGCTGCCAACTACTGCTTATAGTAAAATAATAAAGGAAAGAAATTAAGGAATATCTGCTAAGGAGAAAGGAACCAGGATTTGGTTATATGAAATACTTGGCCTGCTCATATTGTAAATGATGAAAATTAAGAGATTTGTTCTCAGAAGTGGTCCTCTGTAGATTGAATGAAATAAATACAGCTAGATATCTTTGTGCTAATTCCCTTGAGGAAATCAAAACATGAAGTATCCAATCACGTAATGGCTATTCTGAAGAGATGTGATATGTGATTCTCAGCAAAATCAAAACTTAGAGATTTTTCCATTAAGGACCTCTGGAGTAATTCAATGCCTGATGGGATGTATTTCCTTGAATTATAATGGAAGATCTTTAAGTTTTGGGAAATGTTATATAAGCAGAAATAATTCCAGATTAAACTGAAGATGACAGAGGATGAAATAACAAAAGTTCACAGGATTCCTAAAATTTGTGTAGGACAAAGGTGGATACAATTACTCAATTGTAACCTTATGTTACTCCTCAAAGGACACGTGACTCAAGGAGTCTATCTGTGAGTTCAGAGGGAAGAGCTCTGGCTATAAATAAAGTCATAGGACCAATAGGGCCACAATGAATGATCTCGTATATCATGAGGTTATTGCTCTGCCCTAAAATTGAATGAAGTTTTACACAGTTGGAGTTTTGATATTTATTGGATTGAAGATTTCTTTCTTCATTATACTTTTTGTCTTTGGGAACAGAAAAAATATTTGTTATAAGTAAACCAAAACACAAGAAGAAAGTAGAAACAAGTTGTTAATAGAAAGGAAAATTGAAATAACGATGTGTTCTGAAGCCTGGGTTTAACCCAACAGATCCAAAAAATCAAGTCTGGACTTAAATGGAACTCAAAGTACAGCTACCAACAATATCTATGTAATGTAACTCAGACAGGAAACACTGAGCATTTCCTCTTCCTAAAATACATGCATTTTTTCAAATTTGAAAAACTCATGTAGATATAAGATGAACACATGTTTAAAGGAGAATACAAATAGTGCTGACCAAGCCTATTTAAAAGGACATTGAGCCTAAACAGCTTTCAATACTGTTTGGGGAGGTCAGTTAAACCTCCACCTGGAAAATGTGTTTGACATGTTTATCAGTACCGTATAAGTAATGAAAGGTTATAAAGATAGTTTCCAGCTAAAACACATTCTTTCTACAGTTTAATTCAAGTGTAATTGTGGAGAGACAAATGTCTCTCAAAATCAGGCTAGGGAGGTCAGACTTCTCTGACAGATATTTCTAGTCTGAGGCCTAGTCTGAACTCATTTGGTGCCCACTAGGCACCAGTGACATCTCAAAGCCTAAGATGTCATAAAGGGAGCTTTTGACCAGTGAGTAGAAATAAGGGGTGCAAAGGGCAGAGCTGAACATTATCTTCAGACAGCCAGTCCTGCTGGTGAACCAAGCAGAGCTTAGCCGGAGCCTGATCCATCAAACCATCATGTCAGGGAAGGAGAACCAAGAAAAACCTTGCAGTGATAACAAGAACCTGGAAGATGCTTCTTCTTCTAGGCCTGAGGTGCAGGTTCCTGTGAACCATGTGTACCGCATACTGCAGGAGGAGCAATATACCCCCTGCCTAGGCTCCACCACGTCAGATTTCCTCTTTGCCATGCTTGATTACCTTACTGATTACATCCTGGAGGTCGTGGGCTCTGAAGCTAACATCAACAACCAGCAAGAGACCCCACAAAATGGAGAGAGACAAGGAGACAACAATCGTGAACCCTCTCAAGCCTTTAAGAACTCGCCTTTCTCTCTGTTTGATGAGATGCCTGGACCCAGAAGGAATGGCTGAAGACTTGGGGACATAACCCAAGGGTGGGAAGCCTCGTGGACTCAGCTAAGACCACAATGGCTAAAGCAGAGGAGGCTCCCCTGGTGTCCATGAATACTAATAAAACAATTAAAAAAATGACTTGTTTTGACTCTCCTCAATTTGACTTTCTGAATTTGAGGTATCCACAAGATACTATGGAGAGGGTGGAGGATGGAAGTTGAGGTTACAGGTGTTTGAATCAGTGATTTAGAGTGAGCACTTCCCTGTGAGGGTGGCTTGGGCAGCGTCCCTGATGGGAGGAACTGTGTGGAGGGGGAGGGCAGAGAAGCTCCCTTGTTGACTCTGTTTTTTAAAAAAGAAGCCTCTCTTAGAAGTTTATTGTTAGATTTTCAGTATGGTAAGTTAGGAGACACTGATGATGACCAGAAATTCTGCTTGGAAGTCGTCTTTCATGGGAGGGAAGGTCTCAGATTAGAAGAAGGTGGGTGGTGGAGAAGGACTACACACTGGGGACATAAGTTTAATGGGACAGAGCATTCACAAGATGATGGAGTGAAGGTGAATCCTGATGGAAACATACATTATAGAAGAGGTAAAATGGTTAGGCATCTGGTTTCAGGATGTGCCTTTCTAGAGAGCCTGTGGTTTATAGAAATCCACATGAGGCATGTTTAGTCCCTCTCTGGCTTCTCTCAGATTGAGGCCTTTTTTGTCTGCCATACTGCTCAGAAATTGTCTCTGGGGGCTATTTTTACTTATATAATGATCCATAGCCATGGGCCAGATCCCAGATTTTACACATCAGACAGCTTTAATCCCTGTAAAAGGTCTAAGTATCTGTCTATGGGGGACATTTCATGTTCAAACTGTAACAAATCTGTTGATGACCAACGGTTTATAGAAGGATGTACAAAACATCAAAGGTGATGCTTGAATCTTAGATGCTGGAATGGTATGCTAGAGTGCAATGAGCAGTTTTAACTGAAAAACAAGTGCTCTACTGTTGAAATAAAGTAGAACAATTTACCCCAAAGGGAATGAACTCACTAATGTGAGAAATTTCCTAACATGGGCACGTCTAGACTGGAGGAGGTGCAGAGCCCAGTGGGCACTAATGACATAACAAAGGCCTCTCCTGACCAATGAGGAGCAGAGATGAACACTTAGTGGTTACAAAAGCTAATATATTAAGGGACCCAGGTCAGAAAAGATCTGGAACTGAATTAAATTTATCAAACCTGCACCATGAAAGAGAAAAAGCTTAAAGAGAGCATATCCCGTTCCTCATGACCTCAGCTGTAATTTCCTGTGAGCGGCATAGACCGCTTTAAGAATGAAACTTCTCTCAGTGTGCTTCTGCACCTGTCTTCCTTGCCCATGTATTTGAGGCCCTGACATACTGGCAAGGATGCCCATACCAGTGTCAAGAAGCTCAAAACCCCAGAGCATGTGTCCCTGGTGATACAGAACAATAAACAACTCCATAAATTCAAAGATAACAACAAATTTGTGGTCAGTGAGATGCCTGAACCCAATAAGAACTGGTAATACCTGAGTCTCAGAGGCTGGAGGTTTACTCCTTAAACCTCAAATGGCCTCAATGTTCCCCCACGTGGGGGGAAAATTAGACATGTTATTAAAAGTGTCTAAAGCATTGCCAGTGGCTCCAATTCCTGTCATTCCATCATTTTGAGCTAGAGGTGACCATGAAACATCCAGGAATGCTGGGTATAGGGCATGTGATGGGGTGGCTGGAATAGGAGGTTGGAAGAGAAACTGATCAGCATGGGACACTTAAAACTGTATTTTGGAGAGAAGTTTCTAATGGGGATGATGTGAGCAGTGGCCTTGATGTGATGAGGTGGTTGAGAGAGAGGACAGAGAAGCCATTCAGGAGTTCGGCCAGCATAGAAGTCTTGGGGTTAGCAGCATAGTGCTGCTATCTGGAGTGTGGTTGGTGAAGATACGGACTATGCTGGGGAAGACTTCATTCATGAGTGCAAGTGCTGCAGGTCAGCAAGTGACTGCGGTGGGTGGGGGAGGCCATGAAATAGAATGGCACACTGTTAACATGAACCTCAAGGACCAGATGTGTAAGCTTGGCAGCTTGAATGGAAAGGGATCCTGGCAGTTGGGAACCAAGGAGTATCACAAAGTCACCTGAAGCACAGCAGTTTATGGCCCTGCTCTAGAGAAATGTTTCCCCAGTGTGACAAATCTGCCCTGGTAGGGGAATGTTGCCCCAGCCAAGTGCAAAATTGTTAAGAGTTCTGCTCAGCAAGTGTAACAACTGCCATGCTAGGAGTTCCCAGGAGTGTAACAACGGCTGTGCTAGGAGTTCCCAGGAGTGTAACAACTGCTCTGCTGGGAGAAGGTTTCCCCAGCTAAAGTGTTAAAGCCTTGTTCCACTCCACTCCTCCCAGGGTCCCTTTCTTCTCCAAGGAAAGAATATCCTCACCCAAACTTCATTAAAGAAACTTTTTGGGAGGGACGAATCCAGGAGGCCTCTGCCAACTGAACCAGTACAGGTATAGGGCTTCTAAGGGGTGGAGGTTTCACAGGGGGAAGATTTTCAGGGTGGGATTAGATCAGATTTCAATCCCTGAATTTGGACAATCTCCAAGCTTGGCTGAATTTTGTGCTCAGGGATTGGTGTGTTTCTTTGGTTCTGGCTTCAGGGCCAGAATGTGTTTCTTTCACTGGCTCTGATTTCAGGGCCAACATGCTTTCTTTGACTGGCCTTTTTAGCCTTCAAGGGGTATTTGCAGAACACTGAGGGGCAAGAGTGAAACCAGAAGGAAATTTACAAAATAGAAACTATGCTCTGTGTTTTCATTTGGAAAACTTTAATTCTATGCCTCATTTTAAAAGGAAGGATTACAGAAGGGTTAGTGCCTATGTTACTAAGATGTTATGTGGAATATATGCTGCAGTTTTCTGTGCACACTAGGAAACCAAGTAACCATTTCATATAAATGCTATCTGGATGAAGACATGCATCCAGGCAGGTTGAATTGGTTACATAACATTGGTTCCTTCTAATCCAGTTGCCTTTAGTGAGAATGCCATGGACTTAGTCATTATACTCAGATACCTTTTCTCAAATAATGCTTTTTGTGTAAAGTCAGCCCAGTTCTCAGGTTTAAGAGTACTACGTTTGTTAAACAGCAGTCGGATGCTGAAAGCCATTTATTTGGCTTATGCCTGAGCCTTATGGTAGTTTAAAACATAGCCTCTGGTTGTGTCACAGGACTGCATCATAAAGGAACTTGATGTGGGAATGCCTTTCTGTATGCTGTGAATCTCAATATTTAAATAAAGAGCTGTTTTGGGCCATGACAGGCACCATAGAAGAAGTAGGAGGAGGAATCAGAATAGGTAGGAAAGGAAGGGCGGAGTCAGAGGCAGACCGAGCTGAAGCCGCCCCAAGGAACAACATGTAAGGAACACAGGTGAGCCACGGCCACGTGGCAGACAGATGAATAGAAATGGGTTGATTTAAGATGTAAGAGCTCACTAGCAGTGTGCCTGAGCCATAGGCCAAACAGCATGAAGTTAATATAAGCATCTGAGTCATTTCTGGGGGTCTGAGCAGCAGGCGGCTGGGCGGATAAGCGGTCTCAGGTGGCAGGTCTGTGGGTCTTGGACCTCTGGCCACCCGGGACAGAGAACCCCCACTACAACAGGAACTAACTTCACATAGGGGGAAGTTACAGTACATAGGTTGGTTAAGCATGCAGAATGAACAGCTCTGTGGAGATTTTATAGTTCATACAGCACTTTAAGGTCCCAAGCCTTCTGTTGTCTCCAAAATAGTTATTTTTCTGGGCATGAGTTTAGAGGTTGACTTGATTCAGCCATTGCTGGCAAAGCTGTTGTAGAATCAAGATCAACAAGGGTACTATTCTGCCTTTAAACACTGTGTTGAACCATGCCTATGGGTTTTATAGGAAACATGGAGCCCATGGGGAGAACAGTAAAAGCCTAATGAAGCCACTATCAAATGTCCATCCTACAATCACAAGGAATCTGACTCTCAGGGGAGATAATAAGGCAGTGTAAATACTGATGGCTTTAGGAAGTCATGAGCCCATCCAAGTATAGTCCCTTTGCCTTTGTGTGAAGTAAAAAGGAGAGGGTGATGGAGTCTCTGTAGCTTGGACACCTTGATACAAGCCACTATCTATTAGTGCCCTGTTGGGAGAGGGTGCAATTAAATACCAGAAATAGGTTCACACTGTGGCTTCTGGGTTTTCTGAGTAGGCTTCTAATCATGTCTGTGATCATATTAGTGTCATGATAGGCTAGGATCAGAATCTGACATGGCTCAAATTAGTAAGGACAACAGGGAGTTCATGGCAGCCTTAGCTATGTAGCACATTAGGCACAGCCCCCGAAAAACATGATCAGATCTGTTACAGTAAATTCCTTTGAATCTGGTACCAATTTTTGTCTTAGTTGGGTTTCTAAAACTGTGACAAACCATCATGATCAAAATAAACGTGAAGAGAAATATCTGGCTTATATTTCTATATCACAGCCCATCATTGAAGGAAATCAAGTTAGGAAATTGGAGACTGAAGCAAAAAGCTGTGGAGAAATTATTATTCATGACATACTCTTTCTGGCTTGATCAGTTTGCTTTCTTATATACCCTAGGACCAACCATTCAAGGATGATACTACCCACAGTGGGCTGGACCCTTCCACACAGTTATCAACAAATGTTTATCAGGTTTGGAATAAGGCTGGTCCAAAGGTAGCAATTGAGGGAGGTGAGGGAGGATATATAGAGAAAGGAGGGGGGGAGAGGAGAGAGAGACTGGTGACCTGTGACCTGGTATGGGCTGTTAAAACTTCGAAGCCCACCTCTAGTGACATACCACCTCCAAAAATCTGTATTTCCCAATCCATCTCAATAATCCACCAATTAGAACCTAGGCATTCAAATATATTAGCAAGATTATTATCATTCAAACTACCACATGTGGTATGAAAAGATTTCGGCAATTCAACCATGGAGGATAGTATATATGCCACAAATGGACAAAATAGTGAAGAGATAGAAAAGAACTAGATTCCAGTGTTCCATTTGCTCGAGCTCCCATCACCTTTTAAGGCTATAAAATCGTGTTGAAAATTATCTCATTGGCATGGTAGAGGTGTACCATTACGATATTTTTGTATTTTCTGGGGAAAAGATGACTTATAGAAATGGGTAAATGGGATTCAGAAGACAGGATATCTTGAGCTATCTGCTGTCATATAAGTTAAACAAACTTCTTATTGTAATAAGCTTATCCAGGGTCTCATGAGAATGGGCATCAGAGCAAGGAAAAGAACCAGGCTTGCCTACCTATTGCCAATGTCTGTTGACTCTGTCCCAGAGAAGAGCATTGACATAGAAAGTGTTTGCTGTTCTCCCTTGAGAAATGAATCTCTTCAGCACCTGTGTGCTAAGGCCGCTCGGATTTCCAGGAGAAAGTGAACAAGCCACCTTAAAAAACTTTCACTTGTGTTTTGCCTGGGACAGTCCAGACAGATTAGGAGAAAAAGAATAGGTTTATGAATTGGATCTCTGGATTTGTCTTCTTGATTATTGTGTCCAGCTGCTCAGTTGAGCTGTTCTAGACAGTTGACTGTCACCACTGACAAGACCTCAAACGTACATAAGTGAGGACATCATGATCTGCCCCATTGCAAGATGCTATTCTCTGAAGTAACTGAGTTCTTTTCTTTTTACTGAGATTTGGGACAGTTCATGAATACAAAAATTTGAATCCTGCAGATAAGTTTAAGTCTCTCAAGAAGAGAAAACTAATATTTTCCTTGCAACAACTGAACCACAGGTATTATAAGGTTCTGACATTTCTGCTGATATTTTTACAAGTATGCATTTTATATGATTTAAAGAGAGAATAATATAACTTAAGGTCAAATAATCAATCTGTCCATATTATACAAAATAAAAGTATAAAATCATTAAGGGTGGTGATCCAAATATTGGAAACATGATTTGCTTGATTTTCTTATAAGTGTGGAGCAGGTCTTTAACTTCCTTATTTTGATCAGTAGCAAAGATAAGTATGATATGCTCCCTTACTTGAAAACTAGAAGATACTAGGGGCACACTAATAAAGGTTATAATCAAACTTCTAAAAAATAGTGATTGAGGGTTGGGGGATATAGCTCAGTGGTATAGCATGATTGAACCTTAGGTTCAATCCCTACCTAGCAAAACAAACAAGCAAATAAATAAATAAATGGCACTATAGTGTTGCTTACTTACTGCCAGCAAGAAAAGTACTGCCAGAACACTAATAAATTAAAAATATTTAGGACTCTCAGTTTTTTAGGCTTTTTTCCCCATTAACTGACACACTTTCTAAACTAATATTTCCTGTGCCCTAGTTTAAGCATTAAATATCATATATAAAAATTGTACAACGATCCTTGAAACATCTCTAAATGCTATGTATAATCTATAAATAAAATGAATTAATACAAAGTATAATCCATGGCAGGCCTTGAGGACCTCTCTTTTAAATTAAAATTCTACTTGTTTATTTTTTTTTTTTGAGCTGAGAATGGTAACAAACCATCTTTAATTCCAGAGCTCAAGAGTCAGAAGTAGGTGGATCTCTGTGAGTTTAAAGCCAACCAAGTCTACATAGTGAGTTTCAGGCAAGCCACAACGACGTAGTAAAAACTGTCTTTAGAAAAAAAATGTTTTTTGAGAATTTCATAAATGAAATTATACATTGTACTTGGATAATTTTCATCCCCACTCCTCCCCATTCAGCGCCTCTGCTGTTCTCCTAAGCCCCACTTGAACAAATGGCTCTTTTGTAATTAGCATTCACCCACCCCTACCTCCAGAAAACCTACTTAGTCCACTTGTATACATGTGTGTTTAGAGCTGACAACTTAGGATAAGATGGCTATAAGATGGAATCTTTTCTCTGACCAAAAAAGCTTTTTCTCTCTCTTTGCAGGCACTGATTACCTGTAGCTTTTCAACCAGGGATGGTACCTTGAGAAAAAATTTTCCCATCCGTGTTAATATGTTGACTGATGTTATCATTATGTGTGTCTTGTTTAAGCAACTATATTAATGAGATTTCATAGATCCTATGTGTAGAAGACACTGTCTCCCAGCAGGGATACTGTTCCTCTGGCTCTTACAATCCTCCTCAATCCTCTTCTGAGATGTTCCCTTAAATTTAGATGTAGAGGATGCTTTGCAGATACACCCACTGATACTGGGAGTCCCATGCTCACTTTAATTTCTACATTTTGATCAGTTTGGGCTTTCTATAATGAATGACCTCTGTTGTCTGCAAGAAAGAAGCTTCTTTGATGAGAGTGAGAGCCACACATATTTGTGGATATACTAATACGTATTTAGAATATAGCTAGACAATAGATCTACTTAGGAGAATGTTACTATTCGGGAAGACCTCTTGACTGAACATTTTTTGGGGAGTGTAACTCATGACTAACAGTATGTCAAATAAGTCTTTCTGTAAAGTCTTGCTTGTCACAAAGTGACAGAATAAGTATTTTCTAACATCCCAAAGGTTTGTGGGGAAAACATAAAATCTCAGATATAAAATACATTTCAAAGTATTTAAATCTTCAAGTTTCAGGCCTAAATAATTATATAAATATAATTGCCAGGGCATTGGAACATTTATAATAAGGTTATGGAACCTTGAAAAATGACTTTAGCTTGACTCTATTACTCAAAGTGGTGATACAAGAAATAGTTAAATAGTAGTTTGATTGTAGTTAGCTAAGCACTACAAAATATTTTTTCTCTTCTTTGTTGATAATTAATTTTGTTTGTTAGTAATAAGACTTGATATGTAGCCCTAGCTAGTCTGTACTTACTTTGAGTTTCCAGGTGGGCTTTAGACTTGGGGCAGCCTTCCTGGCTCACCCATAATATTCTGTGAATATATATACTTAGACCTTTCCTTTTACTTTAAAAAGAAAAATCGAGGGCATGATAATGTAATTTATGTGGAGTTATTTTTTTCACAAATATATAACATCTATTTGGCAACTGTGGTTCTGAATGAGATGGAACCTATCATTCCATCATGGAAATGGAAGGAGCTATTGGCAGTTAACAGTTCCTGGTTGAGGGGCAGATTTTTTCTTCAGTGGTGACTGGCAGTTAACAGTTGCTGGTTGAGGGGCAGCTTTTTTTCTTCAGTCGTGAAGGGCAGTTAACAGTTGCTGGTTGAGGGGCAGCTTATATTTTCAGTGGTGACTGGCAGTTAACAGTTGCTGGTTGAGGGGCAGCATTTATTTTCAGGGGTGACTGGCAGTTAACAGTTGCTGGTTGAGGGGCAGGTTATATTTTCGGTGGTAACTGGCAGTTAACAGGTGCTGGTTGAGGGTCAGCTTATATTTTCAGTGGTGACTGGCAGTTAACAGTTGCTGGTTGAGGGGCAGATTATATTTTCAGTGGTGACTGGCAGTTAACAGTTGCTGGTTGAGCAGCAGCTTTTTTTCTTCAGTGGTGACTGGTAGTTAACAGTTGCTAGATGACGGGCAGCTTATATTTTCAGTGATGACTGGCAGTAAACAGTTGCAGGTTGAGGGGCAGATTATATTTTCAGTGGTGACTGACTGTTAACAGTTGCTGGTTGAGGGCCAACTTTTTTTCTTCTATGGTGACTGGCAGTTAACAATTGCTGGTTGAGGGGCAGCTTTTTTCTTCAGTGGCGACTGGCAGTTAACAGTTGCTGGTTGAGGGGCAGTTTTTTTCTTCAGTGGTGACTGGCAGTTAACAGTTGCTGGTTGAGGGGCAGCTATTTTTCTTCAGTGGTGACTGGAAGTTAACAGTTGCTGGTTGAGGGCCAACTTTTTTTCTTCAGTGGTGACTGGCAGTTAACAGATGCTGGTTGAGGGGCAGCTTTTTTCTTCAGTGGTGACTGGCAGTTAACAGTTGCTGGTTGAGGGGCAGCTTATATTTTCAGTGGAGACTGGCAGTTAACAGTTGCTGGTTGAGGGGCAGCTTATATTTTCAGTGGTGAGTGGCAGTTAACAGTTGCTGGTTGAGTGGCAGCTTATATTTTCAGTGGTGACTGGCAGTTAACATTTGCTGGTTGAGGGGCAGCTATTTTTCTTCAGTGGTGACTGGCAGTTAACATTTGCTGGTTGAGGGGCAGTTTTTTTTCTTCAGTGGTGACTGGCAGTTTACAGTTGCTGGTTGAGGGGCAGCTTATATTTTCAGTGGAAACTGGCAGTTAACAGTTGCTGGTTGAGCAGCAGCATTTTTTTTCAGTAGTGACTGGTAGTTAACAGTTGCAAGATGACTGGCAGCTTATGTTTTCAGTGGTGACTGGCATTTAACAGTTGCTGGTTGAGGGGCAGGTTATATTTTCAGTGGTGACTGGCAGTTAACAGTTGCTTTTTGAGGGGCAGCTTTTTTTGTTCAGTGGTGACTGGCAGTTAACAGTTGCTGGTTGAGGGGCAGCTTTTTTTCTTCAGTGGTGACTGGCAGTTAACAGTTGCTGGTTGAGGGGCAGCTTTTTTCTTCATTGGTGACTGGCAGTTAACAGTTCCTGGTTGAGGGGAGCTTATATTTTCAGTGCTGACTGGCAGTTAACAGTTGCTGGTTGAGGGGCAGCTTTTTTTCTTCAGTGGTGACTGGCAGTAAACAGTTGCTGGTTGAGGGGCAGCTTATATTTTCAGTGGTGATTGGCAGGTAATATTTGCTGGTTGAGGGGCAGCTTATATTTTCAGTGGTGACTGGCAGTTAACAGTTGCTAGATGAGGGACAGCTTATATTTTCAGTGGTGACTGACCGTTAACAGTTGCTGGTTGAGGGGCAGCTTTTTTCTTCAGTGGTGACTGGCAGTTAACAGTTGCTGTTTGAAGGGCAGCTCATATTTTCGGTGTTGACTGGCAGTTAACAGTTGCTGGTTGAGGGGAAGCTTATATATTCAGTTGTGACTGGCAGTTAACAGTTGCTGGTTGAGGTGCAGCTTATATTTTCAGTGGTGACTGGCAGTTAACACTTGCTGGTTGAGGGGGAGCTTTTTTCTTCAGTGGTGACTGGCAGTTAACAGTTGCTTGTTGAGTGGCTGCTTTTTTTCTTCAGTGGTGACTGGCAGTTAACAGTTGCTGGTGGAGGGGCAGGTTATATTTTCAGTGGTGACTGGCAGTTAACAGTTGCTGGTTGAGGGGCCGCTTTTTTTCTTCAGTGGTGACTGGCAGTAAACAGTTGCTGGTTGAGGGGCAGCTTATATTTTCAGTGGTAATTGGCAGGTAGTATTTGCTGGTTGAGGGGCAGCTTATATTTTCAGTGATGACTGGCAGTTAACAGTTGCTGGTTGAGGGGCAGCTTTTTTCTTCAGTGGTGACTGACTGTTAACAGTTGCTGGTTGAGGGGCAGCTTTATTTCTTCATTGGTAACTGGCAGTTAACAGTTGCTGGTTGAGGGGCAGCTTATATTTTCAGTGGAAACTGACAGTTAACAGTTGCTGGTTGAACAGCAGCTTTTTTTCTTCAGTGGTGACTGGTAGTTAACAGTTGCTAGATGAGGGACAGCTTATATTTTCAGTGGTGACTGACTGTTAACAGTTGGTGGTTGAGGGGCAGCTTTTTTCTTCAGTGGTGACTGTCAGTTAACAGTTGCTGGTTGAGCGGCAGCTTTTTTTCTTCAGTGGTAACTGGCAGTTAACATTTGCTGGTTTAGGGGCAGGTATTTTTCTTCAGTGGTGAATGGCAGTTAACAGTTGTTGGTTGAGGGCCAACATTTTTTCTTCAGTGGTGACTGGCAGTTAACAGATGCTGGTTGAGGGGCAGCTTTTTTCTTCAGTGGTGACTGGCAGTTAACAGTTGCTGGTTGAGGGGCAGCTTATATTTTCGGTGGAGATTGGCAGTTAAAAGTTGCTGGTTGAGGGGCAGCTTATATTTTCAATGGTGACTGGCAGTTAACAGTTGCTGGTTGATGGGTAGCCTATATTTTCAGTGGTGACTGGCAGTTAAAAGTTGCTGGTTGAGGGGCAGCTTATATTTTCAGTGGTGACTGGCAGTTAACAGTTGCTGGTTGAGGGGCAGCTTATATTTTCAGTGGTGAGTGGCAGTTAACAGTTGCTGGTTGAGTGGCAGGTTATATTTTCAGTGGTGACTCTCAGTTAACATTTGCTGGTTGAGGGGCAACTTTTTTCTTCTGTGGTGACTGGCAGTTAACAGTTGCTGGTTGAGGGGCAGCTTTTTTCTTCAGTGGTGACTGGCAGTTAACATTTGCTGGTTTAGGGGCAGGTATTTTTCTTCAGTGGTGAATGGCAGTTAACAGTTGTTGGTTGAGGGCCAACATTTTTTCTTCAGTGGTGACTGGCAGTTAACAGATGCTGGTTGAGGGGCAGCTTTTTTCTTCAGTGGTGACTGGCAGTTAACAGTTGCTGGTTGAGGGGCAGCTTATATTTTCAGTGGAGATTGGCAGTTAAAAGTTGCTGGTTGAGGGACAGCTTATATTTTCAATGGTGACTGGCAGTTAACAGTTGCTGGTTGATGGGTAGCCTATATTTTCAGTGGTGACTGGCAGTTAAAAGTTGCTGGTTGAGGGGCAGCTTATAATTTCAGTGGTGACTGG
Organism: Phyllotis vaccarum; assembly: GCA_033318265.1. Lineage (NCBI taxonomy): Eukaryota > Metazoa > Chordata > Mammalia > Rodentia > Cricetidae > Phyllotis > Phyllotis vaccarum. The sequence goes on from JARWLC010000013.1 coordinate 127,753,535, forward strand.
CAGTTAACAGTTGCTGGTTGAGGGGCAGCTTATATTTTCAGTGGTGAGTGGCAGTTAACAGTTGCTGGTTGAGTGGCAGTTTATATTTTCAGTGGTGACTCTCAGTTAACATTTGCTGGTTGAGGGGCAACTTTTTTCTTCTGTGGTGACTGGCAGTTAACAGTTGCTGGTTGAGGGGCAGCTTTTTTCTTCAGTGGTGACTGGCCGTTAACAGTTGCTGGTTGAGGAGCAACTTTTTTTTTTCAGTGGTGACTGACAGTTAACAGTTGCTGGTTGAGGGGCAACTTATATTTTCAGTGGTGACTGGCAGTTAACAGTTGCTGGTTGAGGGGCAGATTTTTTTCTTCAGTTGTGATTGGCAGTTAACAGTTGCTGATTGATGGGCAGTTTTTTTTTTCTTCATTGGTGACTGGCAGTTAACAGTTGCTGGTTGAGGGGCAGCTTAGATTTTCAGAGGAAACTGGCAGTTAACAGTTGCTGGTTGAGCAGCAGCATTTTTTTTCAGTGGTGAGTGGAAGTTAACAGTTGCTAGATGACTGGCATCTTATATTTTCAGTGGTGACTGGCAGTTAACTGTTGCTGGTTGAGAGGTAGGTTATATTTTCAGTGGTGAGGGGCAGTTAACAGTTGCCGGTTGAGTGGCAGCTTATATTTTCAGTGGTGACTGGCAGTTAACAGTTGCTGGTTGAGAGGCAAATTTTTCTTCTGTGGTGACTGGCAGTTAACAGTTGCTGGTTGAGGGGCAGCTTTTTTCTTCAGTGGTGACTGGCAGTTAACAGTTGCTGGTTGAGGGGCAGCTTATATTTTCAGTGGTGACTGGCAGTTAACAGTTGCTGGTTGAGGGGCATCTTTTTTTCTTCAGTGGTGACTGGCAGTAAACAGTTGCTGGTTGAGGGGCAGCTTATATTTTCAGTGGTGATTGGCAGTTAATATTTGCTTTTTGAGGGGCAGCTTATATTTTCAGTGGGGACTGGCAGTTAACAGTTGCTGGTTGAGGGGCAGCTATTTTTCTTCAGTGGAGACTGGCAGTTAACAGTTGCTGGCTGAGGGCCTACTTTTTTTCTTCAGTGGTGACTGGCAGTTAACAGATTCTGGTTGAGGGGCAGCTATTTTCTTCAGTGGTGACAGGCAGTTAACAGTTGCTGGTTGAGGGGCAGCTTATATTTTCAGTGGGGACTGGCAGTTAACAGTTGCTGGTTGAGGGGCAGCTTTTTTTCTTCACTGGTGACTGTCAGTTAACAGTTGCTGGTTGAGGGGCAGCTTTTTTTCTTCAGTGGTGACTGGCAGTTAACACTTGCTGGTTGATGGGCAGCTTATATTTTCAGTGCTGACTGGCAGTTAACAGTTGCTTGTTCAGTGGCAGCTTTTTTTCGTCAGTGGTGACTGGCAGTTAACAGTTGCTGGATGAGGGGCAGCTTATATTTTCAGTGGTAATTGGCAGGTAATATTTGCTGGTTGAGGGGCAGCTTATATTTTCAGTGATGACTGGCAGTTAACAGTTGCTGGTTGAGGGGCAGCTTTTTTCTTCAGTGGTGACTGACTGTTAACAGTTGCTGGTTGAGGGTCAGCTTTATTTCTTCATTGGTAACTGGCAGTTAACAGTTGCTGGTTGAGGGGCAGCTTATATTTTCAGTGGAAACTGACAGTTAACAGTTGCTGGTTGAACAGCAGCTTTTTTTCGTCAGTGGTGACTGGTAGTTAACAGTTGCTAGATGAGGGACAGCTTATATTTTCAGTGGTGACTGACTGTTAACAGTTGGTGGTTGAGGGGCAGCTTTTTTCTTCAGTGGTGACTGGCAGTTAACATTTGCTGGTTGAGGGGCAGCTATTTTTCTTCAGTGGTGACTGGCAGTTAACATTTCCTGGTTGAGGGGCAGTTTTTTTTCTTCAGTTGTGACTGGCAGTTTACAGTTGCTGGTTGAGGGGCAGCTTATATTTTCAGTGGAAACTGGCAGTTAACAGTTGCTGGTTGAGCAGCAGCATTTTTTTTCAGTAGTGACTGGTAGTTAACAGTTGCAAGATGACTGGCAGCTTATATTTTCAGTGGTGACTGGCAGTTAACTGTTGCTGGTTGTGTTGTAGGTTATATTTTCAGTTTTTAGTGGCAGTTAACAGTTGCCGGTTCAGTGGCAGCTTATATTTTCAGTGGTGACTGGCAGTTAACAGTTGCTGGTTGAGAGGCAAATTTTTCTTCTGTGGTGACTGGCAGTTAACAGTTGCTGGTTGAGGGGCAGCTTTTTTCTTCAGTGGTAAATGGCAGTTAACAGTTCCTGGTTTAGGGTCAGCTTTTTTCTTCACTGGTGACTGGCAGTTAACAGTTGCTGGTTGAGGGGCAGCTTTTTTTCTTCAGTGGTGACTGGTAGTTAACAGTTGCTAGATGAGGGACAGCTTATATTTTCAGTGGTGACTGACTGTTAACAGTTGGTGGTTGAGGGGCAGCTTTTTTCTTCAGTGGTGACTGGCAGTTAACATTTGCTGGTTGAGGGGCAGCTATTTTTCTTCAGTGGTGACTGGCAGTTAACATTTGCTGGTTGAGGGGCAGTTTTTTTTCTTCAGTGGTGACTGGCAGTTTACAGTTGCTGGTTGAGGGGCAGCTTATATTTTCAGTGGAAACTGGCAGTTAACAGTTGCTGGTTGAGCAGCAGCATTTTTTTTCAGTAGTGACTGGTAGTTAACAGTTGCAAGATGACTGGCAGCTTATATTTTCAGTGGTGACTGGCAGTTAACTGTTGCTGGTTGTGTTGTAGGTTATATTTTCAGTTTTTAGTGGCAGTTAACAGTTGCTGGTTCAGTGGCAGCTTATATTTTCAGTGGTGACTGGCAGTTAACAGTTGCTGGTTGAGAGGCAAATTTTTCTTCTGTGGTGACTGGCAGTTAACAGTTGCTGGTTGAGGGGCAGCTTTTTTCTTCAGTGGTAAATGGCAGTTAACAGTTCCTGGTTTAGGGTCAGCTTTTTTCTTCACTGGTGACTGGCAGTTAACAGTTGCTGGTTGAGGGGCAGCTTTTTTTCTTCAGTGGTGACTGGCAGTTAACACTTGCTGGTTGATGGGCAGCTATTTTCTTCAGTGGTGAGTGGCAGTTCACAGTTGCTGGTTGAGGGGCAGCTTATATTTTCAGTGGTGACTGGCAGTTAACAGTTGCTGGTTGAGGGGCAGCTTTTTTTCTTCAGTGGTGACTGGCAGTAAACAGTTGCTGGTTGAGGGGCAGCTTATATTTTCAGTGGTGATTGGCAGTTAATATTTGCTTTTTGAGGGGCAGCTTATATTTTCAGTGGGGACTGGCAGTTAACAGTTGCTGGTTGAGGGGCAGCTATTTTTCTTCAGTGGAGACTGGCAGTTAACAGTTGCTGGCTGAGGGCCTACTTTTTTTCTTCAGTGGTGACTGGCAGTTAACAGATTCTGGTTGAGGGGCAGCTATTTTCTTCAGTGGTGACAGGCAGTTAACAGTTGCTGGTTGAGGGGCAGCTTATATTTTCAGTGGGGACTGGCAGTTAACAGTTGCTGGTTGAGGGGCAGCTTTTTTTCTTCACTGGTGACTGTCAGTTAACAGTTGCTGGTTGAGGGGCAGCTTTTTTTCTTCAGTGGTGACTGGCAGTTAACACTTGCTGGTTGATGGGCAGCTTATATTTTCAGTGCTGACTGGCAGTTAACAGTTGCTTGTTCAGTGGCAGCTTTTTTTCGTCAGTGGTGACTGGCAGTTAACAGTTGCTGGATGAGGGGCAGCTTATATTTTCAGTGGTAATTGGCAGGTAATATTTGCTGGTTGAGGGGCAGCTTATATTTTCAGTGATGACTGGCAGTTAACAGTTGCTGGTTGAGGGGCAGCTTTTTTCTTCAGTGGTGACTGACTGTTAACAGTTGCTGGTTGAGGGTCAGCTTTATTTCTTCATTGGTAACTGGCAGTTAACAGTTGCTGGTTGAGGGGCAGCTTATATTTTCAGTGGAAACTGACAGTTAACAGTTGCTGGTTGAACAGCAGCTTTTTTTCTTCAGTGGTGACTGGTAGTTAACAGTTGCTAGATGAGGGACAGCTTATATTTTCAGTGGTGACTGACTGTTAACAGTTGGTGGTTGAGGGGCAGCTTTTTTCTTCAGTGGTGACTGGCAGTTAACATTTGCTGGTTGAGGGGCAGCTATTTTTCTTCAGTGGTGACTGGCAGTTAACATTTCCTGGTTGAGGGGCAGTTTTTTTTCTTCAGTTGTGACTGGCAGTTTACAGTTGCTGGTTGAGGGGCAGCTTATATTTTCAGTGGAAACTGGCAGTTAACAGTTGCTGGTTGAGCAGCAGCATTTTTTTTCAGTAGTGACTGGTAGTTAACAGTTGCAAGATGACTGGCAGCTTATATTTTCAGTGGTGACTGGCAGTTAACTGTTGCTGGTTGTGTTGTAGGTTATATTTTCAGTTTTTAGTGGCAGTTAACAGTTGCCGGTTCAGTGGCAGCTTATATTTTCAGTGGTGACTGGCAGTTAACAGTTGCTGGTTGAGAGGCAAATTTTTCTTCTGTGGTGACTGGCAGTTAACAGTTGCTGGTTGAGGGGCAGCTTTTTTCTTCAGTGGTAAATGGCAGTTAACAGTTCCTGGTTTAGGGTCAGCTTTTTTCTTCACTGGTGACTGGCAGTTAACAGTTGCTGGTTGAGGGGCAGCTTTTTTTCTTCAGTGGTGACTGGTAGTTAACAGTTGCTAGATGAGGGACAGCTTATATTTTCAGTGGTGACTGACTGTTAACAGTTGGTGGTTGAGGGGCAGCTTTTTTCTTCAGTGGTGACTGGCAGTTAACATTTGCTGGTTGAGGGGCAGCTATTTTTCTTCAGTGGTGACTGGCAGTTAACATTTGCTGGTTGAGGGGCAGTTTTTTTTCTTCAGTGGTGACTGGCAGTTTACAGTTGCTGGTTGAGGGGCAGCTTATATTTTCAGTGGAAACTGGCAGTTAACAGTTGCTGGTTGAGCAGCAGCATTTTTTTTCAGTAGTGACTGGTAGTTAACAGTTGCAAGATGACTGGCAGCTTATATTTTCAGTGGTGACTGGCAGTTAACTGTTGCTGGTTGTGTTGTAGGTTATATTTTCAGTTTTTAGTGGCAGTTAACAGTTGCTGGTTCAGTGGCAGCTTATATTTTCAGTGGTGACTGGCAGTTAACAGTTGCTGGTTGAGAGGCAAATTTTTCTTCTGTGGTGACTGGCAGTTAACAGTTGCTGGTTGAGGGGCAGCTTTTTTCTTCAGTGGTAAATGGCAGTTAACAGTTCCTGGTTTAGGGTCAGCTTTTTTCTTCACTGGTGACTGGCAGTTAACAGTTGCTGGTTGAGGGGCAGCTTTTTTTCTTCAGTGGTGACTGGCAGTTAACACTTGCTGGTTGATGGGCAGCTATTTTCTTCAGTGGTGAGTGGCAGTTCACAGTTGCTGGTTGAGGGGCAGCTTATATTTTCAGTGGTGACTGGCAGTTAACAGTTGCTGGTTGAGGGGCAGCTTTTTTTCTTCAGTGGTGACTGGCAGTTAACAGTTGCTGGTTGAGGGGCAGTTTATATTTTCAGTGGTGACTGGCAGTTAACAGTTGCTGGTTGAGCGGGAGCTTTTTTCTTGAGTGGTGACTGGCAGTTAACAGTTGCTTGTTGAGTGGCAGCTTTTTTTCTTCAGTGGTGACTGGCAGTTAACAGTTGCTGGTTGAGTGGCAGTTTATATTTTCAGTGGTGACTGGCAGTTAACAGTTCCTGGTTGAGGGGCAGCTTATATTTTCAGTGGTGACTGGCAGTTAACAGTTGCTGGTTGAGGGGCAGCTTTTTTCTTCAGTGGTTACTGGCCGTTAACAGTTGCTGGTTGAGGAGCAACTTTTTTCTTCAGTGGTGACTGTCAGTTAACAGTTGCTGGTTGAGGGGCAACTTATACTTTCAGTGGTGACTGGCAGTTAACAGTTGCTCGTTGAGGGGCAGAATTTTTTCTTCAGTTGGGACTGGCAGTAAACAGTTGCTGGTTGATGGGCAGTTTTTTGTCTTCATTGGTGAATGGCAGTTAACAGTTGCTGGTTGAGGGGCAGCTTATATTTTCAGTGGTGACTGGCAGTTAACAGTTGCTGGTTGAGAGGCAAATTTTTCTTCTGTGGTGACTGGCAGTTAACAGTTGCTGGTTGAGGGGCATCTTTTTTCTTCATTGGTGACTGGCAGTTAACAGTTGCTGGTTGAGGGGCAACTTATATTTTCAGTGGTGACTGGCAGTTAACAGTTGCTGGTTGAGGGGCAGCTTTTTTTCTTCAGTGGTGACTGGCAGTTAACAGTTGCTGGTTGAAGGGCAGCTTTTTTTCTTCAGTGGTGACTGGCAGTAAACTGTTGCTGGTTGACGGGCAGCTTATATTTTCAGTGGTCACTGGCAGTTAACAGTTGCTGGTTGAGGGGCAGCTTTTTTCTTCAGGTGTGACTGACGGTTAACAGTTGCTGGTTGTGGGGCAACTTTATTTCTTCAGTGGTGACTGGCAGTTAACAGTTGCTGGTTGAGGGCCAGCTTATATTTTCAGTGGAAAGTGGCAGCTAACAGTTGCTGGTTGAGCACCAGCTTTTTTTTCTTCAGTGTTGACTGGTAGTTAACAGTTGCTAGATGACAGGCAGCTTATATTTTCAGTGGTGACTGGCAGTTAACAGTTTCTGGTTGAAGGGCAGCTTATATTTTCAGTGGAAACTGGCAGTTAACAGTTGTTGGTTGAGGGCCAACATTTTTTCTTCAGTGGTGACTGGCAGTTAACAGATGCTGGTTGAGGGGCAGCTTTTTTCTTCAGTGGTGACTGGCAGTTAACAGTTGCTGGTTGAGGGGCAGCTTATATTTTCGGTGGAGATTGGCAGTTAAAAGTTGCTGGTTGAGGGGCAGCTTATATTTTCAATGGTGACTGGCAGTTAACAGTTGCTGGTTGATGGGTAGCCTATATTTTCAGTGGTGACTGGCAGTTAACAGTTGCTGGTTGAGGGGCTGCTTATATTTTCAGTGGTGAGTGGCAGTTAACAGTTGCTGGTTGAGTGGCAGTTTATATTTTCAGTGGTGACTCTCAGTTAACATTTGCTGGTTGAGGGGCAACTTTTTTCTTCTGTGGTGACTGGCAGTTAACAGTTGCTGGTTGAGGGGCAGCTTTTTTCTTCAGTGGTGACTGGCAGTTAACATTTGCTGGTTTAGGGGCAGGTATTTTTCTTCAGTGGTGAATGGCAGTTAACAGTTGTTGGTTGAGGGCCAACATTTTTTCTTCAGTGGTGACTGGCAGTTAACAGATGCTGGTTGAGAGGCAGCTTTTTTCTTCAGTGGTGACTGGCAGTTAACAGTTGCTGGTTGAGGGGCAGCATATATTTTCAGTGGAGATTGGCAGTTAAAAGTTGCTGGTTGAGGGGCAGCTTATATTTTCAATGGTGACTGGCAGTTAACAGTTGCTGGTTGATGGGTAGCCTATATTTTCAGTGGTGACTGGCAGTTAAAAGTTGCTGGTTGAGGGGCAGCTTATAATTTCAGTGGTGACTGGCAGTTAACAGTTGCTGGTTGAGGGGCAGCTTATATTTTCAGTGGTGAGTGGCAGTTAACAGTTGCTGGTTGAGTGGCAGTTTATATTTTCAGTGGTGACTCTCAGTTAACATTTGCTGGTTGAGGGGCAACTTTTTTCTTCTGTGGTGACTGGCAGTTAACAGTTGCTGGTTGAGGGGCAGCTTTTTTCTTCAGTGGTGACTGGCCCTTAACAGTTGCTGGTTGAGGAGCAACTTTTTTTTTTCAGTGGTGACTGACAGTTAACAGTTGCTGGTTGAGGGGCAACTTATATTTTCAGTGGTGACTGGCAGTTAAGAGTTGCTGGTTGAGGGGCAGATTTTTTTCTTCAGTTGTGATTGGCAGTTAACAGTTGCTGGTCGAGTGGCAGTTTATATTTTCAGTGGTGACTGGCAGTTAACAGTTGCAGGTTGAGGGGCAGCTTATATTTTCAGTGGTGACTGGCAGTTAACAGTTGCTGGTTTAGGAGCAGCTTTTTTTCTTCAGTGGTGACTGGCAGTAAACAGTTGCTGGTTGAGGGGCAGCTTATATTTTCAGTGGTGACTGGCAGTTAACTAATGCTGGTTGAGAAGCAGCTTTTTTTCTTCAGTGGTGACTGGTAGTTAACTGTTGCTAGATGACGGACAGCTTATATTTTCAGTGGTGACAGACTGTTAACAGTTGCTGGTTGAGGGGCAGCTTTTTTCTACAGTGGTGACTGGCAGTTAACATTTGCTGGTTTAGGGGCAGATTTTTTTCTTCAGTGGTGACTGGCAGTTAACAGTTGCTGGTTGGGGGGCAGCTATTTTTCTTCAGTGGTAACTGGCAGTTAACAATTGCTGGTTGAGGGACAACTTTTTTTCTTCAGTGGTGACTGGCAGTTAACAGATGCTGATTGAGGGGCAGCTTTTTTCTTCAGTGGAGACTGGCAGTTAACAGTTGCTGGTTGAGGGGCAGCTTATATTTTCAGTGGAGACTGGCAGTTAACAGTTGCTGGTTGAGGGGCTGCTTATGTTTTCAGTGGAAACTGGAAGTTAACAGTTGCTGGATGAGCAGCTGTTTTTCTTCAGTGGTGACTTGCAGTTAACAGTTGCTGGTTGAGGGGCAGCTGTTTTCTTCATTGGTGACTGGCAGTTAACAGTTCCTGCTTGAGGGTCAGCTTATATTTTCAGTGGTGACTGGCAGTTAACAGTTGCTGGTTGAGGGGCAGCTTATATATTCAGTGGTGACTGGCAGTTAAAAGTTGCTGGTTGAGGGGCAGCTTATATTTTCAGTGGTGACTGGCAGTTAACAGTTGCTGGTTGAGGGGCAGCTTATATTTTCAGTGGTGAGTGGCAGTTAACAGTTGCTGGTTGAGTGGCAGTTTATATTTTCAGTGGTGACTCTCAGTTAACATTTGCTGGTTGAGGGGCAACTTTTTTCTTCTGTGGTGACTGGCAGTTAACAGTTGCTGGTTGAGGGGCAGCTTTTTTCTTCAGTGGTGACTGACTGTTAACAGTTGCTGGTTGAGGGTCAGCTTTATTTCTTCATTGGTAACTGGCAGTTAACAGTTGCTGGTTGAGGGGCAGCTTATATTTTCAGTGGAAACTGATAGTTAACAGTTGCTGGTTGAACAGCAGCTTTTTTTCTTCAGTGGTGACTGGTAGTTAACAGTTGCTAGATGAGGGACAGCTTATATTTTCAGTGGTGACTGACTGTTAACAGTTGGTGGTTGAGGGGCAGCTTTTTTCTTCAGTGGTGACTGGCAGTTAACATTTGCTGGTTGAGGGGCAGCTATTTTTCTTCAGTGGTGACTGGCAGTTAACATTTGCTGGTTGAGGGGCAGTTTTTTTTCTTCAGTGGTGACTGGCAGTTTACAGTTGCTGGTTGAGGGGCAGCTTATATTTTCAGTGGAAACTGGCAGTTAACAGTTGCTGGTTGAGCAGCAGCATTTTTTTTCAGTAGTGACTGGTAGTTAACAGTTGCAAGATGACTGGCAGCTTATATTTTCAGTGGTGACTGGCAGTTAACTGTTGCTGGTTGTGTTGTAGGTTATATTTTCAGTTTTTAGTGGCAGTTAACAGTTGCTGGTTCAGTGGCAGCTTATATTTTCAGTGGTGACTGGCAGTTAACAGTTGCTGGTTGAGAGGCAAATTTTTCTTCTGTGGTGACTGGCAGTTAACAGTTGCTGGTTGAGGGGCAGCTTTTTTCTTCAGTGGTAAATGGCAGTTAACAGTTCCTGGTTTAGGGTCAGCTTTTTTCCTCACTGGTGACTGGCAGTTAACAGTTGCTGGTTGAGGGGCAGCTTTTTTTCTTCAGTGGTGACTGGCAGTTAACACTTGCTGGTTGATGGGCAGCTATTTTCTTCAGTGGTGAGTGGCAGTTCACAGTTGCTGGTTGAGGGGCAGCTTATATTTTCAGTGGTGACTGGCAGTTAACAGTTGCTGGTTGAGGGGCAGCTTTTTTTCTTCAGTGGTGACTGGCAGTTAACAGTTGCTGGTTGAGGGGCAGTTTATATTTTCAGTGGTGACTGGCAGTTAACAGTTGCTGGTTGAGCGGGAGCTTTTTTCTTGAGTGGTGACTGGCAGTTAACAGTTGCTTGTTGAGTGGCAGCTTTTTTTCTTCAGTGGTGACTGGCAGTTAACAGTTGCTGGTTGAGTGGCAGTTTATATTTTCAGTGGTGACTGGCAGTTAACAGTTCCTGGTTGAGGGGCAGCTTATATTTTCAGTGGTGACTGGCAGTTAACAGTTGCTGGTTGAGGGGCAGCTTTTTTCTTCAGTGGTTACTGGCCGTTAACAGTTGCTGGTTGAGGAGCAACTTTTTTTCTTCAGTGGTGACTGTCAGTTAACAGTTGCTGGTTGAGGGGCAACTTATACTTTCAGTGGTGACTGGCAGTTAACAGTTGCTCGTTGAGGGGCAGAATTTTTTCTTCAGTTGGGACTGGCAGTAAACAGTTGCTGGTTGATGGGCAGTTTTTTTTCTTCATTGGTGAATGGCAGTTAACAGTTGCTGGTTGAGGGGCAGCTTATATTTTCAGTGGAAACTTGCAGTTAACAGTTGCTGGTTGAGCATCAGCATTTTTTTCAGTGGTGACTGGTAGTTAACAGTTGCAAGATGACTGGCAGCTTATATTTTCAGTGGTGACTGGCAGTTAACTGTTGCTGGTTGAGGTGTAGGTTATATTTTCAGTTTTTAGTTGCTGTTAACAGTTGCCGGTTGAGTGGCAGCTTATATTTTCAGTGGTGACTGGCAGTTAACAGTTGCTGGTTGAGAGGCAAATTTTTCTTCTGTGGTGACTGGCAGTAAACAGTTGCTGGTTGACGGGCATCTTTTTTCTTCATTGGTGACTGGCAGTTAACAGTTGCTGGTTGAGGGGCAGCTTATATTTTCAGTGGTGACTGGCAGTTAACAGTTGCTTTTTGAGGGGCAGCTTTTTTTGTTCTGTGGTGACTGGCAGTTAACAGTTGCTGGTTGAGGGGCAGGTTTTTTTCTTCAGTGGTGACTGGCAGTTAACAGTTGCTGGTTGAGGGGCAGCTTTTTTCTTCATTGGTGACTGGCAGTTAACAGTTCCTGGTTGGGGGTCAGCTTATATTTTCAGTGGTGACTGGCAGTTAACAGTTGCTGGTTGAGGGGCAGCTTATATTTTCAGTGGTGACTGGCAGTTAACAGCTGTTGGTTAAGGGTTAGCTATTTTCTTCAGTGGTGACTGGCAGTTAACAGTTGCTGGTTGAGGGGCAGCTTTTTTTCTTCAGTGGTCACTGGCAGTTAACAGTTGCTGGTTGAAGGGCAGCTTTTTTTCTTCAGTGGTGACTGGCAGTAAACTGTTGCTGGTTGACGGGCAGCTTATATTTTCAGTGGTCACTGGCAGTTAACAGTTGCTGGTTGAGGGGCAGCTTTTTTCTTCAGGTGTGACTGATGGTTAACAGTTGCTGGTTGTGGGGCAGCTTTATTTCTTCAGTGGTGACTGGCAGTTAACAGTTGCTGGTTGAGGGCCAGCTTATATTTTCAGTGGAAACTGGCAGTTAACAGTTGCTGGTTGAGCACCAGCTTTTTTTTCTTCAGTGTTGACTGGTAGTTAACAGTTGCTAGATGACAGGCAGCTTATATTTTCAGTGGTGACTGGCAGTTAACAGTTTCTGGTTGAGGGGCAGCTTATATTTTCAGTGGAAACTGGCAGTTAACAGTTGCTGGTTGAGCACCAGCTTTTTTTTCTTCAGTGGTGACTGGTAGTTAACAGTTGCTAGATGACAGGCAGCTTATATTTTCAGTGGTGACTGGCAGTTAACAGTTTCTGGTTGAGGGGCAGCTTATATTTTCAGTGGTGACTGGCAGTTAACAGTTGCTGGTTGAGGGGCAGCTTATATTTTCAGTGGTGACTGGCAGTTAACACTTGCTTTTTGAGGGGCAGCTTTTTTTGTTCTGTGGTGACTGGCAGTTAACAGTTGCTGGTTGAGGGGCAGGTTTTTTTCTTCAGTGGTGACTGGCAGTTAACAGTTGCTGGTTGAGGGGCAGCTTTTTTCTTCATTGGTGACTGGCAGTTAACAGTTCCTGGTTGGGGGTCACCTTATATTTTCAGTGGTGACTGGCAGTTAACAGTTGCTGGTTGAGGGGCAGCTTATATTTTCAGTGGTGACTGGCAGTTAACAGCTGTTGGTTAAGGGTTAGCTATTTTCTTCAGTGGTGACTGGCAGTTGACATTTGGTGGTTGAGGGGCAGCTTATATTTTCAATGGTGACTGGCAGTTAACATTTGCTGGTTGAGGGGCAGGTTTTTTTCTTCAGTGGTGACTGGCAGTTAACAGTTGCTGGTTGAGGGGCAGCTTTTTTTCTTCAGTGGTGACGAGCAGTTAACACTTGCTGGTTGAGGGGAGCTCATATTTTGAGTGCTGACTGGCAGTTAACAGCAGCTGGTTGAGGGGCAGCTTTTTTCTTCAGTGGTGACTGGCAGTTAAAAGTTTCTGGTTGAGGGTCAGATTTTTTTCTTCAGTGGTGTCTGGCAGTTAACAGTTGCTGGTTGAGGGGCATCTTATATTTTCAATGGTGACCGGCAGTTAACAGTTGCTGGTTGATGGGTAGCCTATATTTTCAGTGGTGACTGGCAGTTAAAAGTTGCTGGTTGAGGGGCAGCTTATATTTTCAGTGGTGACTGGCAGTTAACAGTTGTTGGTTGAGGGGCAGCTTATATTTTCAGTGGTGACTGGCAGTTAACAGTTGCTGGTTGAGGGGCAGCTTTTTTTCTTCAGTGGTGACTGGCAGTTAACACTTGCTTGTTGATGGGCAGCTATTTTCTTCAGTGGTGACTGGCAGTTAACAGTTGCTGGTTGAGGGGCAACTTATATTTTCAGTGGTCCCTGGCAGTTAACATTTGCTGGTTGAGGGGCAGCTTTTTTTCTTCAGTGGTGACTGGCAGTTAAGAGTTGCTGGTTGAGGGGCAGCTTTTTTTCTTCAGTGGTGACTGGCAGTTAACACTTGCTGGTTGATGGGAAGCTTATATTTTCAGTGCTGACTGGCAGTTAACAGTTGCTTGTTGAGGGGCATCTTTTTTTCTTCAGTGGTGACTGGCAGTTAACAGTTGCTGGTTGAGGGGCAGCTTTTTTTCTTCAGTGGTGACTGGCAGTTAAAAGTTGCTGGTTGAGGGGCAGCTTATATTTTCAGTGGTGACTGGCAGTTAACAGTTGCTGGTTGAGGGGCAGCTTATATTTTCAGTGGTGAGTGGCAGTTAACAGTTGCTGGTTGAGTGGCAGTTTATATTTTCAGTGGTGACTCTCAGTTAACATTTGCTGGTTGAGGGGCAACTTTTTTCTTCTGTGGTGACTGGCAGTTAACAGTTGCTGGTTGAGGGGCAGCTTTTTTCTTCAGTGGTGACTGACTGTTAACAGTTGCTGGTTGAGGGTCAGCTTTATTTCTTCATTGGTAACTGGCAGTTAACAGTTGCTGGTTGAGGGGCAGCTTATATTTTCAGTGGAAACTGATAGTTAACAGTTGCTGGTTGAACAGCAGCTTTTTTTCTTCAGTGGTGACTGGTAGTTAACAGTTGCTAGATGAGGGACAGCTTATATTTTCAGTGGTGACTGACTGTTAACAGTTGGTGGTTGAGGGGCAGCTTTTTTCTTCAGTGGTGACTGGCAGTTAACATTTGCTGGTTGAGGGGCAGCTATTTTTCTTCAGTGGTGACTGGCAGTTAACATTTGCTGGTTGAGGGGCAGTTTTTTTTCTTCAGTGGTGACTGGCAGTTTACAGTTGCTGGTTGAGGGGCAGCTTATATTTTCAGTGGAAACTGGCAGTTAACAGTTGCTGGTTGAGCAGCAGCATTTTTTTTCAGTAGTGACTGGTAGTTAACAGTTGCAAGATGACTGGCAGCTTATATTTTCAGTGGTGACTGGCAGTTAACTGTTGCTGGTTGTGTTGTAGGTTATATTTTCAGTTTTTAGTGGCAGTTAACAGTTGCTGGTTCAGTGGCAGCTTATATTTTCAGTGGTGACTGGCAGTTAACAGTTGCTGGTTGAGAGGCAAATTTTTCTTCTGTGGTGACTGGCAGTTAACAGTTGCTGGTTGAGGGGCAGCTTTTTTCTTCAGTGGTAAATGGCAGTTAACAGTTCCTGGTTTAGGGTCAGCTTTTTTCTTCACTGGTGACTGGCAGTTAACAGTTGCTGGTTGAGGGGCAGCTTTTTTTCTTCAGTGGTGACTGGCAGTTAACACTTGCTGGTTGATGGGCAGCTATTTTCTTCAGTGGTGAGTGGCAGTTCACAGTTGCTGGTTGAGGGGCAGCTTATATTTTCAGTGGTGACTGGCAGTTAACAGTTGCTGGTTGAGGGGCAGCTTTTTTTCTTCAGTGGTGACTGGCAGTTAACAGTTGCTGGTTGAGGGGCAGTTTATATTTTCAGTGGTGACTGGCAGTTAACAGTTGCTGGTTGAGCGGGAGCTTTTTTCTTGAGTGGTGACTGGCAGTTAACAGTTGCTTGTTGAGTGGCAGCTTTTTTTCTTCAGTGGTGACTGGCAGTTAACAGTTGCTGGTTGAGTGGCAGTTTATATTTTCAGTGGTGACTGGCAGTTAACAGTTCCTGGTTGAGGGGCAGCTTATATTTTCAGTGGTGACTGGCAGTTAACAGTTGCTGGTTGAGGGGCAGCTTTTTTCTTCAGTGGTTACTGGCCGTTAACAGTTGCTGGTTGAGGAGCAACTTTTTTTCTTCAGTGGTGACTGTCAGTTAACAGTTGCTGGTTGAGGGGCAACTTATACTTTCAGTGGTGACTGGCAGTTAACAGTTGCTCGTTGAGGGGCAGAATTTTTTCTTCAGTTGGGACTGGCAGTAAACAGTTGCTGGTTGATGGGCAGTTTTTTTTCTTCATTGGTGAATGGCAGTTAACAGTTGCTGGTTGAGGGGCAGCTTATATTTTCAGTGGAAACTTGCAGTTAACAGTTGCTGGTTGAGCATCAGCATTTTTTTCAGTGGTGACTGGTAGTTAACAGTTGCAAGATGACTGGCAGCTTATATTTTCAGTGGTGACTGGCAGTTAACTGTTGCTGGTTGAGGTGTAGGTTATATTTTCAGTTTTTAGTTGCTGTTAACAGTTGCCGGTTGAGTGGCAGCTTATATTTTCAGTGGTGACTGGCAGTTAACAGTTGCTGGTTGAGAGGCAAATTTTTCTTCTGTGGTGACTGGCAGTAAACAGTTGCTGGTTGACGGGCATCTTTTTTCTTCATTGGTGACTGGCAGTTAACAGTTGCTGGTTGAGGGGCAGCTTATATTTTCAGTGGTGACTGGCAGTTAACAGTTGCTTTTTGAGGGGCAGCTTTTTTTGTTCTGTGGTGACTGGCAGTTAACAGTTGCTGGTTGAGGGGCAGGTTTTTTTCTTCAGTGGTGATTGGCAGTTAACAGTTGCTGGTTGAGGGGCAGCTTTTTTCTTCATTGGTGACTGGCAGTTAACAGTTCCTGGTTGGGGGTCAGCTTATATTTTCAGTGGTGACTGGCAGTTAACAGTTGCTGGTTGAGGGGCAGCTTATATTTTCAGTGGTGACTGGCAGTTAACAGCTGTTGGTTAAGGGTTAGCTATTTTCTTCAGTGGTGACTGGCAGTTAACAGTTGCTGGTTGAGGGGCAGCTTTTTTTCTTCAGTGGTCACTGGCAGTTAACAGTTGCTGGTTGAAGGGCAGCTTTTTTTCTTCAGTGGTGACTGGCAGTAAACTGTTGCTGGTTGACGGGCAGCTTATATTTTCAGTGGTCACTGGCAGTTAACAGTTGCTGGTTGAGGGGCAGCTTTTTTCTTCAGGTGTGACTGATGGTTAACAGTTGCTGGTTGTGGGGCAGCTTTATTTCTTCAGTGGTGACTGGCAGTTAACAGTTGCTGGTTGAGGGCCAGCTTATATTTTCAGTGGAAACTGGCAGTTAACAGTTGCTGGTTGAGCACCAGCTTTTTTTTCTTCAGTGTTGACTGGTAGTTAACAGTTGCTAGATGACAGGCAGCTTATATTTTCAGTGGTGACTGGCAGTTAACAGTTTCTGGTTGAGGGGCAGCTTATATTTTCAGTGGAAACTGGCAGTTAACAGTTGCTGGTTGAGCACCAGCTTTTTTTTCTTCAGTGGTGACTGGTAGTTAACAGTTGCTAGATGACAGGCAGCTTATATTTTCAGTGGTGACTGGCAGTTAACAGTTTCTGGTTGAGGGGCAGCTTATATTTTCAGTGGTGACTGGCAGTTAACAGTTGCTGGTTGAGGGGCAGCTTATATTTTCAGTGGTGACTGGCAGTTAACACTTGCTTTTTGAGGGGCAGCTTTTTTTGTTCTGTGGTGACTGGCAGTTAACAGTTGCTGGTTGAGGGGCAGGTTTTTTTCTTCAGTGGTGACTGGCAGTTAACAGTTGCTGGTTGAGGGGCAGCTTTTTTCTTCATTGGTGACTGGCAGTTAACAGTTCCTGGTTGGGGGTCACCTTATATTTTCAGTGGTGACTGGCAGTTAACAGTTGCTGGTTGAGGGGCAGCTTATATTTTCAGTGGTGACTGGCAGTTAACAGCTGTTGGTTAAGGGTTAGCTATTTTCTTCAGTGGTGACTGGCAGTTGACATTTGGTGGTTGAGGGGCAGCTTATATTTTCAATGGTGACTGGCAGTTAACATTTGCTGGTTGAGGGGCAGGTTTTTTTCTTCAGTGGTGACTGGCAGTTAACAGTTGCTGGTTGAGGGGCAGCTTTTTTTCTTCAGTGGTGACGAGCAGTTAACACTTGCTGGTTGAGGGGAGCTCATATTTTGAGTGCTGACTGGCAGTTAACAGCAGCTGGTTGAGGGGCAGCTTTTTTCTTCAGTGGTGACTGGCAGTTAAAAGTTTCTGGTTGAGGGTCAGATTTTTTTCTTCAGTGGTGTCTGGCAGTTAACAGTTGCTGGTTGAGGGGCATCTTATATTTTCAATGGTGACCGGCAGTTAACAGTTGCTGGTTGATGGGTAGCCTATATTTTCAGTGGTGACTGGCAGTTAAAAGTTGCTGGTTGAGGGGCAGCTTATATTTTCAGTGGTGACTGGCAGTTAACAGTTGTTGGTTGAGGGGCAGCTTATATTTTCAGTGGTGACTGGCAGTTAACAGTTGCTGGTTGAGGGGCAGCTTTTTTTCTTCAGTGGTGACTGGCAGTTAACACTTGCTTGTTGATGGGCAGCTATTTTCTTCAGTGGTGACTGGCAGTTAACAGTTGCTGGTTGAGGGGCAACTTATATTTTCAGTGGTCCCTGGCAGTTAACATTTGCTGGTTGAGGGGCAGCTTTTTTTCTTCAGTGGTGACTGGCAGTTAAGAGTTGCTGGTTGAGGGGCAGCTTTTTTTCTTCAGTGGTGACTGGCAGTTAACACTTGCTGGTTGATGGGAAGCTTATATTTTCAGTGCTGACTGGCAGTTAACAGTTGCTTGTTGAGGGGCATCTTTTTTTCTTCAGTGGTGACTGGCAGTTAACAGTTGCTGGTTGAGGGGCAGCTTTTTTTCTTCAGTGGTGACTGGCAGTTAACAGTTGCTGGATGAGGGGCAGTTTATATTTTCAGTGGTGACTGGCAGTTAACAGTTGCTGGTTGAGCACCAGCTTTTTTTTCTTCAGTGTTGACTGGTAGTTAACAGTTGCTAGATGACAGGCAGCTTATATTTTCAGTGGTGACTGGCAGTTAACAGTTTCTGGTTGAGGGGCAGCTTATATTTTCAGTGGAAACTGGCAGTTAACAGTTGCTGGTTGAGCACCAGCTTTTTTTTCTTCAGTGGTGACTGGTAGTTAACAGTTGCTAGATGACAGGCAGCTTATATTTTCAGTGGTGACTGGCAGTTAACAGTTTCTGGTTGAGGGGCAGCTTATATTTTCAGTGGTGACTGGCAGTTAACAGGTACTGGTTGAGGGGCAGCTATTTTCTTCAGTGGTGACTGGCAGTTAACAGTTGCTGGTTTAGGCGCAGCTTTTTTCTTCAGTGGTGACTGGCAGTTAATGGTTGCTGGTTGAAGAGCAGCTTTTTTTCTTCAGTGGTGACTGGCAGTTAAAAGTTGCTGGTTGAGGGGCAGCTTATATTTTCAGTGGTGACTGGCAGTTAACAGTTGCTGGTTGAGGGGCAGCTTATATTTTCAGTGGTGACTGGCAGTTAACAGTTGCTTTTTGAGGGGCAGCTTTTTTTGTTCTGTGGTGACTGGCAGTTAACAGTTGCTGGTTGAGGGGCAGGTTTTTTTCTTCAGTGGTGACTGGCAGTTAACAGTTGCTGGTTGAGGGGCAGCTTTTTTCTTCATTGGTGACTGGCAGTTAACAGTTCCTGGTTGGGGGTCAGCTTATATTTTCAGTGGTGACTGGCAGTTAACAGTTGCTGGTTGAGGGGCAGCTTATATTTTCAGTGGTGACTGGCAGTTAACAGCTGTTGGTTAAGGGTTAGCTATTTTTTTCAGTGGTGACTGGCAGTTGACATTTGCTGGTTGAGGGGCAGCTTATATTTTCAATGGTGACTGGCAGTTAACATTTGCTGGTTGAGGGGCAGCTTTTTTTCTTCAGTGGTGACTGGCAGTTAACAGTTGCTGGTTGAGGGGCAGCTTTTTTTCTTCAGTGGTGACTGGCAGTTAACACTTGCTGGTTGAGGGGAGCTCATATTTTGAGTGCTGACTGGCAGTTAACAGCAGCTGGTTGAGGGGCAGCTTTTTTCTTCAGTGGTGACTGGCAGTTAAAAGTTTCTGGTTGAGGGTCAGATTTTTTTCTTCAGTGGTGACTGGCGGTTAACAGTTGCTGGTTGAGGGGCATCTTATATTTTCAATGGTGACCGGCAGTTAACAGTTGCTGGTTGATGGGTAGCCTATATTTTCAGTGGTGACTGGCAGTTAAAAGTTGCTGGTTGAGGGGCAGCTTATATTTTCAGTGGTGACTGGCAGTTAACAGTTGTTGGTTGAGGGGCAGCTTATATTTTCAGTGGTGACTGGCAGTTAACAGTTGCTGGTTGAGGGGCAGATTTTTTTCTTCAGTGGTGACTGGCAGTTAACACTTGCTTGTTGATGGGCAGATATTTTCTTCAGTGGTGACTGGCAGTTAACAGTTGCTGGTTGAGGGGCAACTTATATTTTCAGTGGTGACTGGCAGTTAACAGTTGCTGGTTGAGGGGCAGCTTTTTTTCTTCAGTGGTGACTGGCAGTTAAGAGTTGCTGGTTGAGGGGCAGCTTTTTTTCTTCAGAGGTGACTGGCAGTTAACACTTGCTGGTTGATGGGAATCTTATATTTTCAGTGCTGACTGGCAGTTAACAGTTGCTTGTTGAGGGGCATCTTTTTTTCTTCAGTGGTGACTGGCAGTTAACAGTTGCTGGTTGAGGGGCAGCTTTTTTTCTTCAGTGGTGACTGGCAGTTAACAGTTGCCTGATGAGGGGCAGTTTATATTTTCAGTGGTGACTGGCAGTTAACAGTTGCTGGTTGAGCGGGAGCTTTTTTCTTCAGTGGTGACTGGCAGTTAACAGTTGCTGGTTGAGTGGCAGTTTATATTTTCAGTGGTGACTGGCAGTTAACAGTTGCTGGTTGAGGGGCAGCTTATATTTTCAGTGGTGACTGGCAGTTAACAGTTGCTGGTTTAGGGGCAGCTTTTTTTCTTCAGTGGTGACTGGCAGTAAACAGTTGCTGGTTGAGGGGCAGCTTATATTTTCAGTGGTGACTGGTAGTTAACTAATGCTGGTTGAGAAGCAGC
This sequence comes from Phyllotis vaccarum, assembly GCA_033318265.1. Classification (NCBI taxonomy): domain Eukaryota; kingdom Metazoa; phylum Chordata; class Mammalia; order Rodentia; family Cricetidae; genus Phyllotis; species Phyllotis vaccarum. The sequence goes on from JARWLC010000013.1 coordinate 127,773,155, forward strand.
TTTTTTTCTTCAGTGGTGACTGGTAGTTAACTGTTGCTAGATGACGGACAGCTTATATTTTCAGTGGTGACAGACTGTTAACAGTTGCTGGTTGAGGGGCAGCTTTTTTCTACAGTGGTGACTGGCAGTTAACATTTGCTGGTTTAGGGGCAGATTTTTTTCTTCAGTGGTGACTGGCAGTTAACAGTTGCTGGTTGGGGGGCAGCTATTTTTCTTCAGTGGTAACTGGCAGTTAACAATTGCTGGTTGAGGGACAACTTTTTTTCTTCAGTGGTGACTGGCAGTTAACAGATGCTGATTGAGGGGCAGCTTTTTTCTTCAGTGGTGACTGGCAGTTAACAGTTGCTGGTTGAGGGGCAGCTTATATTTTCAGTGGAGACTGGCAGTTAACAGTTGCTGGTTGAGGGGCTGCTTATGTTTTCAGTGGAAACTGGAAGTTAACAGTTGCTGGATGAGCAGCTGTTTTTCTTCAGTGGTGACTGGCAGTTAACAGTTGCTGGTTGAGGGGCAGCTGTTTTCTTCAGTGGTAAATGGCAGTTAACAGTTCCTGGTTTAGGGTCAGCTTTTTTCTTCACTGGTGACTGGCAGTTAACAGTTGCTGGTTGAGGGGCAGCTTTTTTTCTTCAGTGGTGACTGGCAGTTAACACTTGCTGGTTGATGGGCAGCTATTTTCTTCAGTGGTGAGTGGCAGTTCACAGTTGCTGGTTGAGGGGCAGCTTATATTTTCAGTGGTGACTGGCAGTTAACAGTTGCTGGTTGAGGGGCAGCATTTTTTCTTCAGTGGTGACTGGCAGTTAACAGTTGCTGGTTGAGGGGCAGTTTATATTTTCAGTGGTGACTGGCAGTTAACAGTTGCTGGTTGAGCGGGAGCTTTTTTCTTGAGTGGTGACTGCAGTTAACAGTTGCTGGTTGAGGGGCAGCTTTTTTACTTCAGTGGTGACGAGCAGTTAACACTTGCTGGTTGAGGGGAGCTCATATTTTGAGTGCTGACTGGCAGTTAACAGCAGCTGGTTGAGGGGCAGCTTTTTTCTTCAGTGGTGACTGGCAGTTAAAAGTTTCTGGTTGAGGGTCAGATTTTTTTCTTCAGTGGTGACTGGCAGTTAACAGTTGCTGGTTGAGGGGCATCTTATATTTTCAATGGTGACTGGCAGTTAACAGTTGCTGGTTGATGGGTAGCCTATATTTTCAGTGGTGACTGGCAGTTAAAAGTTGCTGGTTGAGGGTCAGCTTATATTTTCAGTGGTGACTGGCAGTTAACAGTTGCTGGTTGAGGGGCAGCTTATATTTTCAGTGGTGACTGGCAGTTAACAGTTGCTGGTTGAGGGGCAGCTTTTTTTCTTCAGTGGTGACTGGCAGTTAACAGTTGCTGGTTGAGGGGCAGCTTTTTTTCTTCAGTGGTGACTGGCAGTTAACACTTGCTTGTTGATGGGCAGCTATTTTCTTCAGTGGTGACTTTCAGTTAACAGTTGCTGGTTGAGGGGCAACTTATATTTTCAGTGGTCCCTGGCAGTTAACAGTTGCTGGTTGAGGGGCAGCTTTTTTTCTTCAGTGGTGACTGGCAGTTAAGAGTTGCTGGTTGAGGGGCAGCTTTTTTTCTTCAGTGGTGACTGGCAGTTAACACTTGCTGGTTGATGGGAAGCTTATATTTTCAGTGCTGACTGGCAGTTAACAGTTGCTTGTTGAGGGGCATCTTTTTTTCTTCAGTGGTGACTGGCAGTTAACAGTTGCTGGTTGAGGGGCAGCTTTTTTTCTTCAGTGGTGACTGGCAGTTAACAGTTGCTGGATGAGGGGCAGTTTATATTTTCAGTGGTGACTGGCAGTTAACAGTTGCTGGTTGAGCACCAGCTTTTTTTTCTTCAGTGTTGACTGGTAGTTAACAGTTGCTAGATGACAGGCAGCTTATATTTTCAGTGGTGACTGGCAGTTAACAGTTTCTGGTTGAGGGGCAGCTTATATTTTCAGTGGAAACTGGCAGTTAACAGTTGCTGGTTGAGCACCAGCTTTTTTTTCTTCAGTGGTGACTGGTAGTTAACAGTTGCTAGATGACAGGCAGCTTATATTTTCAGTGGTGACTGGCAGTTAACAGTTTCTGGTTGAGGGGCAGCTTATATTTTCAGTGGTGACTGGCAGTTAACAGGTACTGGTTGAGGGGCAGCTATTTTCTTCAGTGGTGACTGGCAGTTAACAGTTGCTGGTTTAGGCGCAGCTTTTTTCTTCAGTGGTGACTGGCAGTTAATGGTTGCTGGTTGAAGAGCAGCTTTTTTTCTTCAGTGGTGACTGGCAGTTAAAAGTTGCTGGTTGAGGGGCAGCTTATATTTTCAGTGGTGACTGGCAGTTAACAGTTGCTAGTTGAGGGGCAGCTTATATTTTCAGTGGTGACTGGCAGTTAACAGTTGCTTTTTGAGGGGCAGCTTTTTTTGTTCTGTGGTGACTGGCAGTTAACAGTTGCTGGTTGAGGGGCAGGTTTTTTTCTTCAGTGGTGACTGGCAGTTAACAGTTGCTGGTTGAGGGGCAGCTTTTTTCTTCATTGGTGACTGGCAGTTAACAGTTCCTGGTTGGGGGTCAGCTTATATTTTCAGTGGTGACTGGCAGTTAACAGTTGCTGGTTGAGGGGCAGCTTATATTTTCAGTGGTGACTGGCAGTTAACAGCTGTTGGTTAAGGGTTAGCTATTTTTTTCAGTGGTGACTGGCAGTTGACATTTGCTGGTTGAGGGGCAGCTTATATTTTCAATGGTGACTGGCAGTTAACATTTGCTGGTTGAGGGGCAGCTTTTTTTCTTCAGTGGTGACTGGCAGTTAACAGTTGCTGGTTGAGGGGCAGCTTTTTTTCTTCAGTGGTGACTGGCAGTTAACACTTGCTGGTTGAGGGGAGCTCATATTTTGAGTGCTGACTGGCAGTTAACAGCAGCTGGTTGAGGGGCAGCTTTTTTCTTCAGTGGTGACTGGCAGTTAAAAGTTTCTGGTTGAGGGTCAGATTTTTTTCTTCAGTGGTGACTGGCGGTTAACAGTTGCTGGTTGAGGGGCATCTTATATTTTCAATGGTGACCGGCAGTTAACAGTTGCTGGTTGATGGGTAGCCTATATTTTCAGTGGTGACTGGCAGGTAAAAGTTGCTGGTTGAGGGGCAGCTTATATTTTCAGTGGTGACTGGCAGTTAACAGTTGTTGGTTGAGGGGCAGCTTATATTTTCAGTGGTGACTGGCAGTTAACAGTTGCTGGTTGAGGGGCAGCTTTTTTTCTTCAGTGGTGACTGGCAGTTAACACTTGCTTGTTGATGGGCAGCTATTTTCTTCAGTGGTGACTGGCAGTTAACAGTTGCTGGTTGAGGGGCAACTTATATTTTCAGTGGTGACTGGCAGTTAACAGTTGCTGGTTGAGGGGCAGCTTTTTTTCTTCAGTGGTGACTGGCAGTTAAGAGTTGCTGGTTGAGGGGCAGCTTTTTTTCTTCAGAGGTGACTGGCAGTTAACACTTGCTGGTTGATGGGAATCTTATATTTTCAGTGCTGACTGGCAGTTAACAGTTGCTTGTTGAGGGGCATCTTTTTTTCTTCAGTGGTGACTGGCAGTTAACAGTTGCTGGTTGAGGGGCAGCTTTTTTTCTTCAGTGGTGACTGGCAGTTAACAGTTGCCTGATGAGGGGCAGTTTATATTTTCAGTGGTGACTGGCAGTTAACAGTTGCTGGTTGAGCGGGAGCTTTTTTCTTCAGTGGTGAATGGCTGTTAACAGTTGCTTGTTGAGTGGCAGCTTTTTTTCTTCAGTGGTGACTGGCAGTTAACAGTTGCTGGTTGAGTGGCAGTTTATATTTTCAGTGGTGACTGGCAGTTAACAGTTGCTGGTTGAGGGGCAGCTTATATTTTCAGTGGTGACTGGCAGTTAACAGTTGCTGGTTTAGGGGCAGCTTTTTTTCTTCAGTGGTGACTGGCAGTAAACAGTTGCTGGTTGAGGGGCAGCTTATATTTTCAGTGGTGACTGGTAGTTAACTAATGCTGGTTGAGAAGCAGCTTTTTTTCTTCAGTGGTGACTGGTAGTTAACTGTTGCTAGATGACGGACAGCTTATATTTTCAGTGGTGACAGACTGTTAACAGTTGCTGGTTGAGGGGCAGCTTTTTTCTACAGTGGTGACTGGCAGTTAACATTTGCTGGTTTAGGGGCAGATTTTTTTCTTCAGTGGTGACTGGCAGTTAACAATTGCTGGTTGAGGGACAACTTTTTTTCTTCAGTGGTGACTGGCAGTTAACAGATGCTGATTGAGGGGCAGCTTTTTTCTTCAGTGGTGACTGGCAGTTAACAGTTGCTGGTTGAGGGGCAGCTTATATTTTCAGTGGAGACTGGCAGTTAACAGTTGCTGGTTGAGGGGCTGCTTATGTTTTCAGTGGAAACTGGAAGTTAACAGTTGCTGGATGAGCAGCTGTTTTTCTTCAGTGGTGACTGGCAGTTAACAGTTGCTGGTTGAGGGGCAGCTGTTTTCTTCAGTGGTAAATGGCAGTTAACAGTTCCTGGTTTAGGGTCAGCTTTTTTCTTCACTGGTGACTGGCAGTTAACAGTTGCTGGTTGAGGGGCAGCTTTTTTTCTTCAGTGGTGACTGGCAGTTAACACTTGCTGGTTGATGGGCAGCTATTTTCTTCAGTGGTGAGTGGCAGTTCACAGTTGCTGGTTGAGGGGCAGCTTATATTTTCAGTGGTGACTGGCAGTTAACAGTTGCTGGTTGAGGGGCAGCTTTTTTTCTTCAGTGGTGACTGGCAGTTAACAGTTGCTGGTTGTGGGGCAGTTTATATTTTCAGTGGTGACTGGCAGTTAACAGTTGCTGGTTGAGCGGGAGCTTTTTTCTTGAGTGGTGACTGCAGTTAACAGTTGCTGGTTGAGGGGCAGCTTTTTTACTTCAGTGGTGACGAGCAGTTAACACTTGCTGGTTGAGGGGAGCTCATATTTTGAGTGCTGACTGGCAGTTAACAGCAGCTGGTTGAGGGGCAGCTTTTTTCTTCAGTGGTGACTGGCAGTTAAAAGTTTCTGGTTGAGGGTCAGATTTTTTTCTTCAGTGGTGACTGGCAGTTAACAGTTGCTGGTTGAGGGGCATCTTATATTTTCAATGGTGACTGGCAGTTAACAGTTGCTGGTTGATGGGTAGCCTATATTTTCAGTGGTGACTGGCAGTTAAAAGTTGCTGGTTGAGGGTCAGCTTATATTTTCAGTGGTGACTGGCAGTTAACAGTTGCTGGTTGAGGGGCAGCTTTTTTTCTTCAGTGGTGACTGGCAGTTAACAGTTGCTGGTTGAGGGGCAGCTTTTTTTCTTCAGTGGTGACTGGCAGTTAACACTTGCTTGTTGATGGGCAGCTATTTTCTTCAGTGGTGACTTTCAGTTAACAGTTGCTGGTTGAGGGGCAACTTATATTTTCAGTGGTCCCTGGCAGTTAACAGTTGCTGGTTGAGGGGCAGCTTTTTTTCTTCAGTGGTGACTGGCAGTTAAGAGTTGCTGGTTGAGGGGCAGCTTTTTTTCTTCAGTGGTGACTGGCAGTTAACACTTGCTGGTTGATGGGAAGCTTATATTTTCAGTGCTGACTGGCAGTTAACAGTTGCTTGTTGAGGGGCATCTTTTTTTCTTCAGTGGTGACTGGCAGTTAACAGTTGCTGGTTGAGGGGCAGCTTTTTTTCTTCAGTGGTGACTGGCAGTTAACAGTTGCTGGATGAGGGGCAGTTTATATTTTCAGTGGTGACTGGCAGTTAACAGTTGCTGGTTGAGCAACAGCTTTTTTTTCTTCAGTGTTGACTGGTAGTTAACAGTTGCTAGATGACAGGCAGCTTATATTTTCAGTGGTGACTGGCAGTTAACAGTTTCTGGTTGAGGGGCAGCTTATATTTTCAGTGGAAACTGGCAGTTAACAGTTGCTGGTTGAGCACCAGCTTTTTTTTCTTCAGTGGTGACTGGTAGTTAACAGTTGCTAGATGACAGGCAGCTTATATTTTCAGTGGTGACTGGCAGTTAACAGTTTCTGGTTGAGGGGCAGCTTATATTTTCAGTGGTGACTGGCAGTTAACAGGTACTGGTTGAGGGGCAGCTATTTTCTTCAGTGGTGACTGGCAGTTAACAGTTGCTGGTTTAGGCGCAGCTTTTTTCTTCAGTGGTGACTGGCAGTTAATGGTTGCTGGTTGAAGAGCAGCTTTTTTTCTTCAGTGGTGACTGGCAGTTAAAAGTTGCTGGTTGAGGGGCAGCTTATATTTTCAGTGGTGACTGGCAGTTAACAGTTGCTGGTTGAGGGGCAGCTTATATTTTCAGTGGTGACTGGCAGTTAACAGTTGCTTTTTGAGGGGCAGCTTTTTTTGTTCTGTGGTGACTGGCAGTTAACAGTTGCTGGTTGAGGGGCAGGTTTTTTTCTTCAGTGGTGACTGGCAGTTAACAGTTGCTGGTTGAGGGGCAGCTTTTTTCTTCATTGGTGACTAGCAGTTAACAGTTCCTGGTTGGGGGTCAGCTTATATTTTCAGTGGTGACTGGCAGTTAACAGTTGCTGGTTGAGGGGCAGCTTATATTTTCAGTGGTGACTGGCAGTTAACAGCTGTTGGTTAAGGGTTAGCTATTTTCTTCAGTGGTGACTGGCAGTTGACATTTGCTGGTTGAGGGGCAGCTTATATTTTCAATGGTGACTGGCAGTTAACATTTGCTGGTTGAGGGGCAGCTTTTTTTCTTCAGTGGTGACTGGCAGTTAACAGTTGCTGGTTGAGGGGCAGCTTTTTTTCTTCAGTGGTGACTGGCAGTTAACACTTGCTGGTTGAGGGGAGCTCATATTTTGAGTGCTGACTGGCAGTTAACAGCAGCTGGTTGAGGGGCAGCTTTTTTCTTCAGTGGTGACTGGCAGTTAAAAGTTTCTGGTTGAGGGTCAGATTTTTTTCTTCAGTGGTGACTGGCGGTTAACAGTTGCTGGTTGAGGGGCATCTTATATTTTCAATGGTGACCGGCAGTTAACAGTTGCTGGTTGATGGGTAGCCTATATTTTCAGTGGTGACTGGCAGGTAAAAGTTGCTGGTTGAGGGGCAGCTTATATTTTCAGTGGTGACTGGCAGTTAACAGTTGTTGGTTGAGGGGCAGCTTATATTTTCAGTGGTGACTGGCAGTTAACAGTTGCTGGTTGAGGGGCAGCTTTTTTTCTTCAGTGGTGACTGGCAGTTAACACTTGCTTGTTGATGGGCAGCTATTTTCTTCAGTGGTGACTGGCAGTTAACAGTTGCTGGTTGAGGGGCAACTTATATTTTCAGTGGTGACTGGCAGTTAACAGTTGCTGGTTGAGGGGCAGCTTTTTTTCTTCAGTGGTGACTGGCAGTTAAGAGTTGCTGGTTGAGGGGCAGCTTTTTTTCTTCAGAGGTGACTGGCAGTTAACACTTGCTGGTTGATGGGAATCTTATATTTTCAGTGCTGACTGGCAGTTAACAGTTGCTTGTTGAGGGGCATCTTTTTTTCTTCAGTGGTGACTGGCAGTTAACAGTTGCTGGTTGAGGGGCAGCTTTTTTTCTTCAGTGGTGACTGGCAGTTAACAGTTGCCTGATGAGGGGCAGTTTATATTTTCAGTGGTGACTGGCAGTTAACAGTTGCTGGTTGAGCGGGAGCTTTTTTCTTCAGTGGTGAATGGCTGTTAACAGTTGCTTGTTGAGTGGCAGCTTTTTTTCTTCAGTGGTGACTGGCAGTTAACAGTTGCTGGTTGAGTGGCAGTTTATATTTTCAGTGGTGACTGGCAGTTAACAGTTGCTGGTTGAGGGGCAGCTTATATTTTCAGTGGTGACTGGCAGTTAACAGTTGCTGGTTTAGGGGCAGCTTTTTTTCTTCAGTGGTGACTGGCAGTAAACAGTTGCTGGTTGAGGGGCAGCTTATATTTTCAGTGGTGACTGGTAGTTAACTAATGCTGGTTGAGAAGCAGCTTTTTTTCTTCAGTGGTGACTGGTAGTTAACTGTTGCTAGATGACGGACAGCTTATATTTTCAGTGGTGACAGACTGTTAACAGTTGCTGGTTGAGGGGCAGTTTTTTTCTACAGTGGTGACTGGCAGTTAACATTTGCTGGTTTAGGGGCAGATTTTTTTCTTCAGTGGTGACTGGCAGTTAACAGTTGCTGGTTGGGGGGCAGCTATTTTTCTTCAGTGGTAACTGGCAGTTAACAATTGCTGGTTGAGGGACAACTTTTTTTCTTCAGTGGTGACTGGCAGTTAACAGATGCTGATTGAGGGGCAGCTTTTTTCTTCAGTGGTGACTGGCAGTTAACAGTTGCTGGTTGAGGGGCAGCTTATATTTTCAGTGGAGACTGGCAGTTAACAGTTGCTGGTTGAGGGGCTGCTTATGTTTTCAGTGGAAACTGGAAGTTAACAGTTGCTGGATGAGCAGATGTTTTTCTTCAGTGGTGACTGGCAGTTAACAGTTGCTGGTTGAGGGGCAGCTGTTTTCTTCAGTGGTAAATGGCAGTTAACAGTTCCTGGTTTAGGGTCAGCTTTTTTCTTCACTGGTGACTGGCAGTTAACAGTTGCTGGTTGAGGGGCAGCTTTTTTTCTTCAGTGGTGACTGGCAGTTAACACTTGCTGGTTGATGGGCAGCTATTTTCTTCAGTGGTGAGTGGCAGTTCACAGTTGCTGGTTGAGGGGCAGCTTATATTTTCAGTGGTGACTGGCAGTTAACAGTTGCTGGTTGAGGGGCAGCTTTTTTTCTTCAGTGGTGACTGGCAGTTAACAGTTGCTGGTTGAGGGGCAGTTTATATTTTCAGTGGTGACTGGCAGTTAACAGTTGCTGGTTGAGCGGGAGCTTTTTTCTTGAGTGGTGACTGGCAGTTAACAGTTGCTGGTTGAGGGGCAGCTTTTTTACTTCAGTGGTGACGAGCAGTTAACACTTGCTGGTTGAGGGGAGCTCATATTTTGAGTGCTGACTGGCAGTTAACAGCAGCTGGTTGAGGGGCAGCTTTTTTCTTCAGTGGTGACTGGCAGTTAAAAGTTTCTGGTTGAGGGTCAGATTTTTTTCTTCAGTGGTGACTGGCAGTTAACAGTTGCTGGTTGAGGGGCATCTTATATTTTCAATGGTGACTGGCAGTTAACAGTTGCTGGTTGATGGGTAGCCTATATTTTCAGTGGTGACTGGCAGTTAAAAGTTGCTGGTTGAGGGTCAGCTTATATTTTCAGTGGTGACTGGCAGTTAACAGTTGCTGGTTGAGGGGCAGCTTATATTTTCAGTGGTGACTGGCAGTTAACAGTTGCTGGTTGAGGGGCAGCTTTTTTTCTTCAGTGGTGACTGGCAGTTAACAGTTGCTGGTTGAGGGGCAGCTTTTTTTCTTCAGTGGTGACTGGCAGTTAACACTTGCTTGTTGATGGGCAGCTATTTTCTTCAGTGGTGACTTTCAGTTAACAGTTGCTGGTTGAGGGGCAACTTATATTTTCAGTGGTGACTGGCAGTTAACAGTTGCTGGTTGAGGGGCAGCTTTTTTTCTTCAGTGGTGACTGGCAGTTAACAGTTGCTGGTTGAGGGGCAGCTTTTTTTCTTCAGTGGTGACTGGCAGTTAACACTTGCTGGTTCATGGGCAGCTTATATTTTCAGTGCTGACTGGCAGTTAATAGTTGCTTGTTGAGGGGCATCTTTTTTTCTTCAGTGGTGACTGGCAGTTAACAGTTGCTGGTTGAGGGGCAGCTTTTTTTCTTCAGTGGTGACTGGCAGTTAACAGTTGCTGGATGAGGGGCAGTTTATATTTTCAGTGGTGACTGGCAGTTAACAGTTGCTGGTTGAGCGGGAGCTTTTTTCTTCAGTGGTGAATGGCTGTTAACATTTGCTTGTTGAGTGGCAGCTTTTTTTCTTCAGTGGTGACTGGCAGTTAACAGTTGCTGGTTGAGTGGCAGTTTATATTTTCAGTGGTGACTGGCAGTTAACAGTTGCTGGTTGAGGGGCAGCTTATATTTTCAGTGGTGACTGGCAGTTAACACTTGCTGGTTCATGGGCAGCTTATATTTTCAGTGCTGACTGGCAGTTAATAGTTGCTTGTTGAGGGGCATTTTTTTTCTTCAGTGGTGACTGGCAGTTAACAGTTGCTGGTTGAGGGGCAGCTTTTTTTCTTCAGTGGTGACTGGCAGTTAACAGTTGCTGGATGAGGGGCAGTTTATATTTTCAGTGGTGACTGGCAGTTAACAGTTGCTGGTTGAGCGGGAGCTTTTTTCTTCAGTGGTGAATGGCTGTTAACATTTGCTTGTTGAGTGGCAGCTTTTTTTCTTCAGTGGTGACTGGCAGTTAACAGTTGCTGGTTGAGTGGCAGTTTATATTTTCAGTGGTGACTGGCAGTTAACAGTTGCTGGTTGAGGGGCAGCTTATATTTTCAGTGGTGACTGGCAGTTAACAGTTGCTGGTTTAGGGGCAACTTTTTTTCTTCAGTGGTGACTGGCAGTAAACAGTTGCTGGTTGAGGGGCAGCTTATATTTTCAGTGGTGACTGGCAGTTAACTAATGCTGGTTGAGAAGCAGCTTTTTTTCTTCAGTGGTGACTGGTAGTTAACAGTTGCTAGATGACGGACAGATTATATTTTCAGTGGTGACAGACTGTTAACAGTTGCTGGTTGAGGGGCAGCTTTTTTCTACAGTGGTGACTGGCAGTTAACATTTTCTGGTTGAGGGGCAGATTTTTTTCTTCAGTGGTGACTGGCAGTTAACAGTTGCTGGTTGGGGGGCAGCTATTTTTCTTCAGTGGTAACTGGCAGTTAACAATTGCTGGTTGAGGGACAACTTTTTTTCTTCAATGGTGACTGGCAGTTAACAGATGCTGATTGAGGGGCAGCTTTTTTCTTCAGTGGTGACTGGCAGTTAACAGTTGCTGGTTGAGGGGCAGCTTATATTTTCAGTGGAGACTGGCAGTTAACAGTTGGTGGTTGAGGGGCAGCTTATGTTTTCAGTGGAAACTGGAAGTTAACAGTTGCTGGATGAGCAGCTGTTTTTCTTCAGTGGTGACTGGCAGTTAACAGTTGCTGGTTGAGGGGCAGCTGTTTTCTTCATTGGTGACTGGCAGTTAACAGTTCCTGCTTGAGGGTCAGCTTATATTTTCAGTGGTGACTGGCAGTTAACAGTTGCTGGTTGAGGGGCAGCTTATATATTCAGTGGTGACTGGCAGTTAACAGTTGCTGGTTGAGCAGCAGCTTTTTTTCTTCAGTGGTGACTGGTAGTTAACAGTTGCTAGTTGAGGGACAGCTTATATTTTCAGTGGTGACTGACTGTTAACAGTTGGTGGTTAAGGGGCAGCTTTTTTCTTCAGTGGTGACTGGCAGTTAACATTTGCTGGTTGAGGGGCAGCTATTTTTCTTCAGTGGTGACTGGCAGTTAACAGTTGCTGGTTGAGGGCCAACATTTTTTCTTCAGTGGTGACTGGCAGTTAACAGTTGCTGGTTGAGTGGCAGCTTTTTTTCTTAAGTGGTGACTGGCAGTTAACAGTTGCTGGTTGAGGGGCAGCTTTTTTCTTCATTGGTGACTGGCAGTTAACAGTTCCTGCTTGAGGGTCAGCTTATATTTTCAGTGGTGACTGGCAGTTAACAGTTGCTGGTTGAGGGGCAGCTTATATATTCAGGGGTGACTGGCAGTTAACAGTTGCTGGTTGAGCAGCAGCTTTTTTTCTTCAGTGGTGACTGGCAGTTAACAGTTGCTGGTTGGGGGGCAGCTATTTTTCTTCAGTGGTAACTGGCAGTTAACAATTGCTGGTTGAGGGACAACTTTTTTTCTTCAGTGGTGACTGGCAGTTAACAGATGCTGATTGAGGGGCAGCTTTTTTCTTCAGTGGTGACTGGCAGTTAACAGTTGCTGGTTGAGGGGCAGCTTATATTTTCAGTGGAGACTGGCAGTTAACAGTTGCTGGTTGAGGGGCAGCTTATGTTTTCAGTGGAAACTGGAAGTTAACAGTTGCTGGATGAGCAGCTGTTTTTCTTCAGTGGTGACTGGCAGTTAACAGTTGCTGGTTGAGGGGCAGCTGTTTTCTTCATTGGTGACTGGCAGTTAACAGTTCCTGCTTGAGGGTCAGCTTATATTTTCAGTGGTGACTGGCAGTTAAGAGTTGCTGGTTGAGGGGCAGCTTATATATTCAGTGGTGACTGGCAGTTAACAGTTGCTGGTTGAGCAGCAGCTTTTTTTCTTCAGTGGTGACTGGTAGTTAACAGTTGCTAGTTGTGGGACAGCTTATATTTTCAGTGGTGACTGACTGTTAACAGTTGGTGGTTAAGGGGCAGCTTTTTTCTTCAGTGGTGACTGGCAGTTAACATTTGCTGGTTGAGGGGCAGCTATTTTTCTTCAGTGGTGACTGGCAGTTAACAGTTGCTGGTTGAGGGCCAACATTTTTTCTTCAGTGGTGACTGGCAGTTAACAGTTGCTGGTAGAGGGGCAGCTTATATTTTCAGTGGTGACTGGCAGTTAACAGTTGCTGGTTGAGAGGCAGCTTTTTTTCTTCAGTGGTGACTGGCAGTTAACAGTTGCTGGTTGAGGGGCAGCTTTTTTTCTTCAGTGGTGACTGGCAGTTAACACTTGCTGGTTGATGGGCAGCTATTTTCTTCAGTGTTGACTGGCAGTTAACAGTTGCTGGTTGAGGGGCAGTTTATATTTTCAGTGGTGACTGGCAGTTAACAGTTGTTGGTTGAGGGGCAGCTTTTTTTCTTCAGTGGTGACTGGGAGTTAACAGTTTCTGGTTGAGGGGCAGCTTTTTTTCTTTAGTGGTGACTGGCAGTTAACACTTGCTGGTTGATGGGCAACTTATATTTTCAGTGCTGACTGGCAGTTAACAGTTGCTGGTTGAGGGGCAGCTTTTTTTCTTCAGTGGTGACTGGCAGTTAACAGTTGCTGGTTGAAGGGCAGCTTTTTTCTTCAGTGGTGACTGGCAGTTAACAGTTGCTGGATGAGGGACACCTTATATTTTCAGTGGTGACTGGCAGTTAACAGTTTCTGGTTGAGGGGCAGCTTATATTTTCAGTGGTGACTGGCAGTTAACAGGTACTGGTTGAGGGGCAGCTATTTTCTTCAGTGGTGACTGGCAGTTAACAGTTGCTGGTTTAGGCGCAGCTTTTTTCTTCAGTGGTGACTGGCAGTTAATGGTTGCTGGTTGAAGAGCAGCTTTTTTTCTTCAGTGGTGACTGGCAGTTAAAAGTTGCTGGTTGAGGGGCAGCTTATATTTTCAGTGGTGACTGGCAGTTAACAGTTGCTGGTTGAGGGGCAGCTTATATTTTCAGTGGTGACTGGCAGTTAACACTTGCTTTTTGAGGGGCAGCTTTTTTTGTTCTGTGGTGACTGGCAGTTAACAGTTGCTGCTTGAGGGGCAGGTTTTTTTCTTCAGTGGTGACTGGCAGTTAACAGTTGCTGGTTGAGGGGCAGCTTTTTTCTTCATTGGTGACTGGCAGTTAACAGTTCCTGGTTGGGGGTCAGCTTATATTTTCAGTGGTGACTGGCAGTTAACAGTTGCTGGTTGAGGTTCAGCTTATATTTTCAGTGGTGACTGGCAGTTAACAGCTGTTGGTTAAGGGTTAGCTATTTTCTTCAGTGGTGACTGGCAGTTGACATTTGCTGGTTGAGGGGCAGCTTATATTTTCAATGGTGACTGGCAGTTAACATTTGCTGGTTGAGGGGCATCCTTTTCACTTCAGTGGTGACTGGCAGTTAACAGTTGCTGGTTGAGGGGCAGCTTTTTTTCTTCAGTGGTGACGAGCAGTTAACACTTGCTGGTTGAGGGGAGCTCATATTTTGAGTGCTGACTGGCAGTTAACAGCAGCTGGTTGAGGGGCAGCTTTTTTCTTCAGTGGTGACTGGCAGTTAAAAGTTTCTGGTTGAGGGTCAGATTTTTTTCTTCAGTGGTGACTGGCAGTTAACAGTTGCTGGTTGAGGGGCATCTTATATTTTCAATGGTGACTGGCAGTTAACAGGTGCTGGTTGATGGGTAGCCTATATTTTCAGTGGTGACTGGCAGTTAAAAGTTGCTGGTTGAGGGTCAGCTTATATTTTCAGTGGTGACTGGCAGTTAACAGTTGCTGGTTGAGGGGCAGCTTATATTTTCAGTGGTGACTGGCAGTTAACAGTTGCTGGTTGAGGGGCAGCTTTTTTTCTTCAGTGGTGACTGGCAGTTAACAGTTGCTGGTTGAGGGGCAGCTTTTTTTCTTCAGTGGTGACTGGCAGTTAACACTTGCTTGTTGATGGGCAGCTATTTTCTTCAGTGGTGACTTTCAGTTAACAGTTGCTGGTTGAGGGGCAACATATATTTTCAGTGGTCACTGGCAGTTAACAGTTGCTGGTTGAGGGGCAGCTTTTTTTCTTCAGTGGTGACTGGCAGTTAACAGTTGCTGGTTGAGGGGCAGCTTTTTTTCTTCAATGGTGACTGGCAGTTAACACTTGCTGGTTGATGGGCAGCTTATATTTTCAGTGCTGACTGGCAGTTAAAAGTTGCTTGTTGAGGGGCATCTTTTTTTCTTCAGTGGTGACTGGCAGTTAACAGTTGCTGGTTGAGGGGCAGCTTTTTTTCTTCAGTGGTGACTGGCAGTTAACAGTTGCTGGATGAGGGGCAGTTTATATTTTCAGTGGTGACTGGCAGTTAACAGTTGCTGGTTGAGCGGGAGCTTTTTTCTTCAGTGGTGAATGGCTGTTAACATTTGCTTGTTGAGTGGCAGCTTTTTTTCTTCAGTGGTGACTGGCAGTTAACAGTTGCTGGTTGAGTGGCAGTTTATATTTTCAGTGGTGACTGGCAGTTAAAAGTTGCTGGTTGAGGGGCAGCTTAGATTTTCAGTGGTGACTGGCAGTTAACAGTTGCTGGTTTAGGGGCAGCTTTTTTTCTTCAGTGGTGACTGGCAGTTAACAGTTGCTGGTTGAGGGGCAGCTTATATTTTCAGTGGAGACTGGCAGTTAACAGTTGCTGGTTGAGGGGCAGCTTATGTTTTCAGTGGAAACTGGAAGTTAACAGTTGCTGGATGAGCAGCTGTTTTTCTTCAGTGGTGACTGGCAGTTAACAGTTGCTGGTTGAGGGGCAGCTGTTTTCTTCATTGGTGACTGGCAGTTAACAGTTCCTGCTTGAGGGTCAGCTTATATTTTCAGTGGTGACTGGCAGTTAACAGTTGCTGGTTGAGGGGCAGCTTATATATTCAGTGGTGACTGGCAGTTAACAGTTGGTGGTTGAGCAGCAGCTTTTTTTCTTCAGTGGTGACTGGTAGTTAACAGTTGCTAGTTGAGGGACAGCTTATATTTTCAGTGGTGACTGACTGTTAACAGTTGGTGGTTAAGGGGCAGCTTTTTTCTTCAGTGGTGACTGGCAGTTAACATTTGCTGGTTGAGGGGCAGCTATTTTTCTTCAGTGGTGACTGGCAGTTAACAGTTGCTGGTTGAGGGCCAACATTTTTTCTTCAGTGGTGACTGGCAGTTAACAGTTGCTGGTTGAGTGGCAGCTTTTTTTCTTAAGTGGTGACTGGCAGTTAACAGTTGCTGGTTGAGGGGCAGCTTTTTTCTTCATTGGTGACTGGCAGTTAACAGTTCATGCTTGAGGGTCAGCTTATATTTTCAGTGGTGACTGGCAGTTAACAGTTGCTGCTTGAGGGGCAGCTTATATATTCAGTGGTGACTGGCAGTTAACAGTTGCTGGTTGAGCAGCAGCTTTTTTTCTTCAGTGGTGACTGGCAGTTAACAGTTGCTGGTTGGGGGGCAGCTATTTTAATTCAGTGGTAACTGGCAGTTAACAATTGCTGGTTGAGGGACAACTTTTTTTCTTCAGTGGTGACTGGCAGTTAACAGATGCTGATTGAGGGGCAGCTTTTTTCTTCAGTGGTGACTGGCAGTTAACAGTTGCTGGTTGAGGGGCAGCTTATATTTTCAGTGGAGACTGGCAGTTAACAGTTGCTGGTTGAGGGGCAGCTTATGTTTTCAGTGGAAACTGGAAGTTAACAGTTGCTGGATGAGCAGCTGTTTTTCTTCAGTGGTGACTGGCAGTTAACAGTTGCTGGTTGAGGGGCAGCTGTTTTCTTCATTGGTGACTGGCAGTTAACAGTTCCTGCTTGAGGGTCAGCTTATATTTTCAGTGGTGACTGGCAGTTAAGAGTTGCTGGTTGAGGGGCAGCTTATATATTCAGTGGTGACTGGCAGTTAACAGTTGCTGGTTGAGCAGCAGCTTTTTTTCTTCAGTGGTGACTGGTAGTTAACAGTTGCTAGTTGTGGGACAGCTTATATTTTCAGTGGTGACTGACTGTTAACAGTTGGTGGTTAAGGGGCAGCTTTTTTCTTCAGTGGTGACTGGCAGTTAACATTTGCTGGTTGAGGGGCAGCTATTTTTCTTCAGTGGTGACTGGCAGTTAACAGTTGCTGGTTGAGGGCCAACATTTTTTCTTCAGTGGTGACTGGCAGTTAACAGTTGCTGGTTGAGTGGCAGCTTTTTTTCTTCAGTGGTGACTGGCAGTTAACAGTTGCTGGTTGAGGGGCAGCTTTTTTCTTCATTGGTGACTGGCAGTTAACAGTTCCTGCTTGAGGGTCAGCTTATATTTTCAGTGGTGACTGGCAGTTAACAGTTGCTGGTTGAGGGGCAGCTTATATATTCAGTGGTGACTGGCAGTTAACAGTTGCTGGTTGAGCAGCAGCTTTTTTTCTTCCGTGGTGACTGGTAGTTAACAGTTGCTAGTTGAGGGACAGCTTATATTTTCAGTGGTGACTGACTGTTAACAGTTGGTGGTTGAGGGGCAGCTTTTTTCTTCAGTGGTGACTGGCAGTTAACATTTGCTGGTTGAGGGGCAGGTATTTTTCTTCAGTGGTGACTGGCAGTTAACAGTTGCTGGTTGAGGGGCAGCTTATATTCAGTGGAGACTGGCAGTTAAAAGTTGCTGGTTGAGGGGCAGCTTATATTTTCAGTGGAAACTGGCAGTTAACAATTGCTGGTTGAGCGGCAGCTTTTTTTCTTCAGTGGTGACTGGCAGTTAACAGTTGCTGGTTGAGGGGCAGCTTTTTTCTTCAGTGGTGACTGGCAGTTAAAAGTTTCTGGTTGAGGGTCAGATTTTTTTCTTCAGTGGTGACTGGCAGTTAACAGTTGCTGGTTGAGGGGCATCTTATATTTTCAATGGTGACTGGCAGTTAACAGTTGCTGGTTGATGGGTAGACAATATTTTCAGTGGTGACTGGCAGTTAAAAGTTGCTGGTTGAGGGGCAGCTTATATTTTCAGTGGTGACTGGCAGTTAACAGGTGCTTGTTGAAGGACAGCTTATATTTTCAGTGGTGAGTGGCAGTTAACAGTTGTTGTTGAGTGACAGCTTATATTTTCACTGGTGACTGGCAGTTAACAGTTGCTGGTTGAGGGGCAACTTTTTTCTTCTGTGGTGACTGGCAGTTAACAGTTGCTGGTTGAGGGGCAGCTTTTTTCTTCAGTGGTGACTGGCCGTTAACAGTTGCTGGTTGAGGAGCAACTTTTTTTCTTCAGTGGTGACTGGCAGTTAACAGTTGCTGGTAGAGGGGCAGCTTATATTTTCAGTGGTGACTGGCAGTTAACAGTTGCTGGTTGAGAGGCAGCTTTTTTCTTCAGTGGTGACTGGCAGTTAACAGTTGCTGGTTGAGGGGCAGCTTTTTTTCTTCAGTGGTGACTGGCAGTTAACACTTGCTGGTTGATGGGCAGCTATTTTCTTCAGTGTTGACTGGCAGTTAACAGTTGCTGGTTGAGGGGCAGTTTATATTTTCAGTGGTGACTGGCAGTTAACAGTTGTTGGTTGAGGGGCAGCTTTTTTTCTTCAGTGGTGACTGGGAGTTAACAGTTTCTGGTTGAGGGGCAGCTTTTTTTCTTTAGTGGTGACTGGCAGTTAACACTTGCTGGTTGATGGGCAACTTATATTTTCAGTGCTGACTGGCAGTTAACAGTTGCTGGTTGAGGGGCAGCTTTTTTTCTTCAGTGGTGACTGGCAGTTAACAGTTGCTGGTTGAAGGGCAGCTTTTTTCTTCAGTGGTGACTGGCAGTTAACAGTTGCTGGATGAGGGACACCTTATATTTTCAGTGGTGACTGGCAGTTAACAGTTTCTGGTTGAGGGGCAGCTTATATTTTCAGTGGTGACTGGCAGTTAACAGGTACTGGTTGAGGGGCAGCTATTTTCTTCAGTGGTGACTGGCAGTTAACAGTTGCTGGTTTAGGCGCAGCTTTTTTCTTCAGTGGTGACTGGCAGTTAATGGTTGCTGGTTGAAGAGCAGCTTTTTTTCTTCAGTGGTGACTGGCAGTTAAAAGTTGCTGGTTGAGGGGCAGCTTATATTTTCAGTGGTGACTGGCAGTTAACAGTTGCTGGTTGAGGGGCAGCTTATATTTTCAGTGGTGACTGGCAGTTAACACTTGCTTTTTGAGGGGCAGCTTTTTTTGTTCTGTGGTGACTGGCAGTTAACAGTTGCTGCTTGAGGGGCAGGTTTTTTTCTTCAGTGGTGACTGGCAGTTAACAGTTGCTGGTTGAGGGGCAGCTTTTTTCTTCATTGGTGACTGGCAGTTAACAGTTCCTGGTTGGGGGTCAGCTTATATTTTCAGTGGTGACTGGCAGTTAACAGTTGCTGGTTGAGGTTCAGCTTATATTTTCAGTGGTGACTGGCAGTTAACAGCTGTTGGTTAAGGGTTAGCTATTTTCTTCAGTGGTGACTGGCAGTTGACATTTGCTGGTTGAGGGGCAGCTTATATTTTCAATGGTGACTGGCAGTTAACATTTGCTGGTTGAGGGGCATCCTTTTCACTTCAGTGGTGACTGGCAGTTAACAGTTGCTGGTTGAGGGGCAGCTTTTTTTCTTCAGTGGTGACGAGCAGTTAACACTTGCTGGTTGAGGGGAGCTCATATTTTGAGTGCTGACTGGCAGTTAACAACAGCTGGTTGAGGGGCAGCTTTTTTCTTCAGTGGTGACTGGCAGTTAAAAGTTTCTGGTTGAGGGTCAGATTTTTTTCTTCAGTGGTGACTGGCAGTTAACAGTTGCTGGTTGAGGGGCATCTTATATTTTCAATGGTGACTGGCAGTTAACAGGTGCTGGTTGATGGGTAGCCTATATTTTCAGTGGTGACTGGCAGTTAAAAGTTGCTGGTTGAGGGTCAGCTTATATTTTCAGTGGTGACTGGCAGTTAACAGTTGCTGGTTGAGGGGCAGCTTATATTTTCAGTGGTGACTGGCAGTTAACAGTTGCTGGTTGAGGGGCAGCTTTTTTTCTTCAGTGGTGACTGGCAGTTAACAGTTGCTGGTTGAGGGGCAGCTTTTTTTCTTCAGTGGTGACTGGCAGTTAACACTTGCTTGTTGATGGGCAGCTATTTTCTTCAGTGGTGACTTTCAGTTAACAGTTGCTGGTTGAGGGGCAACTTATATTTTCAGTGGTCACTGGCAGTTAACAGTTGCTGGTTGAGGGGCAGCTTTTTTTCTTCAGTGGTGACTGGCAGTTAACAGTTGCTGGTTGAGGGGCAGCTTTTTTTCTTCAGTGGTGACTGGCAGTTAACACTTGCTGGTTGATGGGCAGCTTATATTTTCAGTGCTGACTGGCAGTTAAAAGTTGCTTGTTGAGGGGCATCTTTTTTTCTTCAGTGGTGACTGGCAGTTAACAGTTGCTGGTTGAGGGGCAGCTTTTTTTCTTCAGTGGTGACTGGCAGTTAACAGTTGCTGGATGAGGGGCAGTTTATATTTTCAGTGGTGACTGGCAGTTAACAGTTGCTGGTTGAGCGGGAGCTTTTTTCTTCAGTGGTGAATGGCTGTTAACATTTGCTTGTTGAGTGGCAGCTTTTTTTCTTCAGTGGTGACTGGCAGTTAACAGTTGCTGGTTGAGTGGCAGTTTATATTTTCAGTGGTGACTGGCAGTTAACAGTTGCTGGTTGAGGGGCAGCTTAGATTTTCAGTGGTGACTGGCAGTTAACAGTTGCTGGTTTAGGGGCAGCTTTTTTTCTTCAGTGGTGACTGGCAGTTAACAGTTGCTGGTTGAGGGGCAGCTTATATTTTCAGTGGAGACTGGCAGTTAACAGTTGCTGGTTGAGGGGCAGCTTATGTTTTCAGTGGAAACTGGAAGTTAACAGTTGCTGGATGAGCAGCTGTTTTTCTTCAGTGGTGACTGGCAGTTAACAGTTGCTGGTTGAGGGGCAGCTGTTTTCTTCATTGGTGACTGGCAGTTAACAGTTCCTGCTTGAGGGTCAGCTTATATTTTCAGTGGTGACTGGCAGTTAACAGTTGCTGGTTGAGGGGCAGCTTATATATTCAGTGGTGACTGGCAGTTAACAGTTGGTGGTTGAGCAGCAGCTTTTTTTCTTCAGTGGTGACTGGTAGTTAACAGTTGCTAGTTGAGGGACAGCTTATATTTTCAGTGGTGACTGACTGTTAACAGTTGGTGGTTAAGGGGCAGCTTTTTTCTTCAGTGGTGACTGGCAGTTAACATTTGCTGGTTGAGGGGCAGCTATTTTTCTTCAGTGGTGACTGGCAGTTAACAGTTGCTGGTTGAGGGCCAACATTTTTTCTTCAGTGGTGACTGGCAGTTAACAGTTGCTGGTTGAGTGGCAGCTTTTTTTCTTAAGTGGTGACTGGCAGTTAACAGTTGCTGGTTGAGGGGCAGCTTTTTTCTTCATTGGTGACTGGCAGTTAACAGTTCCTGCTTGAGGGTCAGCTTATATTTTCAGTGGTGACTGGCAGTTAACAGTTGCTGCTTGAGGGGCAGCTTATATATTCAGTGGTGACTGGCAGTTAACAGTTGCTGGTTGAGCAGCAGCTTTTTTTCTTCAGTGGTGACTGGCAGTTAACAGTTGCTGGTTGGGGGGCAGCTATTTTAATTCAGTGGTAACTGGCAGTTAACAATTGCTGGTTGAGGGACAACTTTTTTTCTTCAGTGGTGACTGGCAGTTAACAGATGCTGATTGAGGGGCAGCTTTTTTCTTCAGTGGTGACTGGCAGTTAACAGTTGCTGGTTGAGGGGCAGCTTATATTTTCAGTGGAGACTGGCAGTTAACAGTTGCTGGTTGAGGGGCAGCTTATGTTTTCAGTGGAAACTGGAAGTTAACAGTTGCTGGATGAGCAGCTGTTTTTCTTCAGTGGTGACTGGCAGTTAACAGTTGCTGGTTGAGGGGCAGCTGTTTTCTTCATTGGTGACTGGCAGTTAACAGTTCCTGCTTGAGGGTCAGCTTATATTTTCAGTGGTGACTGGCAGTTAAGAGTTGCTGGTTGAGGGGCAGCTTATATATTCAGTGGTGACTGGCAGTTAACAGTTGCTGGTTGAGCAGCAGCTTTTTTTCTTCAGTGGTGACTGGTAGTTAACAGTTGCTAGTTGTGGGACAGCTTATATTTTCAGTGGTGACTGACTGTTAACAGTTGGTGGTTAAGGGGCAGCTTTTTTCTTCAGTGGTGACTGGCAGTTAACATTTGCTGGTTGAGGGGCAGCTATTTTTCTTCAGTGGTGACTGGCAGTTAACAGTTGCTGGTTGAGGGCCAACATTTTTTCTTCAGTGGTGACTGGCAGTTAACAGTTGCTGGTTGAGTGGCAGCTTTTTTTCTTCAGTGGTGACTGGCAGTTAACAGTTGCTGGTTGAGGGGCAGCTTTTTTCTTCATTGGTGACTGGCAGTTAACAGTTCCTGCTTGAGGGTCAGCTTATATTTTCAGTGGTGACTGGCAGTTAACAGTTGCTGGTTGAGGGGCAGCTTATATATTCAGTGGTGACTGGCAGTTAACAGTTGCTGGTTGAGCAGCAGCTTTTTTTCTTCCGTGGTGACTGGTAGTTAACAGTTGCTAGTTGAGGGACAGCTTATATTTTCAGTGGTGACTGACTGTTAACAGTTGGTGGTTGAGGGGCAGCTTTTTTCTTCAGTGGTGACTGGCAGTTAACATTTGCTGGTTGAGGGGCAGGTATTTTTCTTCAGTGGTGACTGGCAGTTAACAGTTGCTGGTTGAGGGGCAGCTTATATTCAGTGGAGACTGGCAGTTAAAAGTTGCTGGTTGAGGGGCAGCTTATATTTTCAGTGGAAACTGGCAGTTAACAATTGCTGGTTGAGCGGCAGCTTTTTTTCTTCAGTGGTGACTGGCAGTTAACAGTTGCTGGTTGAGGGGCAGCTTTTTTCTTCAGTGGTGACTGGCAGTTAAAAGTTTCTGGTTGAGGGTCAGATTTTTTTCTTCAGTGATGACTGGCAGTTAACAGTTGCTGGTTGAGGGGCATCTTATATTTTCAATGGTGACTGGCAGTTAACAGTTGCTGGTTGATGGGTAGACAATATTTTCAGTGGTGACTGGCAGTTAAAAGTTGCTGGTTGAGGGGCAGCTTATATTTTCAGTGGTGACTGGCAGTTAACAGGTGCTTGTTGAAGGACAGCTTATATTTTCAGTGGTGAGTGGCAGTTAACAGTTGTTGTTGAGTGACAGCTTATATTTTCACTGGTGACTGGCAGTTAACAGTTGCTGGTTGAGGGGCAACTTTTTTCTTCTGTGGTGACTGGCAGTTAACAGTTGCTGGTTGAGGGGCAGCTTTTTTCTTCAGTGGTGACTGGCCGTTAACAGTTGCTGGTTGAGGAGCAACTTTTTTTCTTCAGTGGTGACTGGCAGTTAACAGTTGCTGGTAGAGGGGCAGCTTATATTTTCAGTGGTGACTGGCAGTTAACAGTTGCTGGTTGAGAGGCAGCTTTTTTCTTCAGTGGTGACTGGCAGTTAACAGTTGCTGGTTGAGGGGCAGCTTTTTTTCTTCAGTGGTGACTGGCAGTTAACACTTGCTGGTTGATGGGCAGCTATTTTCTTCAGTGTTGACTGGCAGTTAACAGTTGCTGGTTGAGGGGCAGCTTTTTTTCTTCAGTGGTGACTGGGAGTTAACAGTTTCTGGTTGAGGGGCAGCTTTTTTTCTTTAGTGGTGACTGGCAGTTAACACTTGCTGGTTGATGGGCAACTTATATTTTCAGTGCTGAATGGCAGTTAACAGTTGCTGGTTGAGGGGCAGCTTTTTTTCTTCAGTGGTGACTGGCAGTTAACAGTTGCTGGTTGAAGGGCAGCTTTTTTCTTCAGTGGTGACTGGCAGTTAACAGTTGCTGGATGAGGGACACCTTATATTTTCAGTGGTGACTGGCAGTTAACAGTTTCTGGTTGAGGGGCAGCTTATATTTTCAGTGGTGACTGGCAGTTAACAGGTACTGGTTGAGGGGCAGCTATTTTCTTCAGTGGTGACTGGCAGTTAACAGTTGCTGGTTTAGGCGCAGCTTTTTTCTTCAGTGGTGACTGGCAGTTAATGGTTGCTGGTTGAAGAGCAGCTTTTTTTCTTCAGTGGTGACTGGCAGTTAAAAGTTGCTGGTTGAGGGGCAGCTTATATTTTCAGTGGTGACTGGCAGTTAACAGTTGCTGGTTGAGGGGCAGCTTATATTTTCAGTGGTGACTGGCAGTTAACACTTGCTTTTTGAGGGGCAGCTTTTTTTGTTCTGTGGTGACTGGCAGTTAACAGTTGCTGCTTGAGGGGCAGGTTTTTTTCTTCAGTGGTGACTGGCAGTTAACAGTTGCTGGTTGAGGGGCAGCTTTTTTCTTCATTGGTGACTGGCAGTTAACAGTTCCTGGTTGGGGGTCAGCTTATATTTTCAGTGGTGACTGGCAGTTAACAGTTGCTGGTTGAGGTTCAGCTTATATTTTCAGTGGTGACTGGCAGTTAACAGCTGTTGGTTAAGGGTTAGCTATTTTCTTCAGTGGTGACTGGCAGTTGACATTTGCTGGTTGAGGGGCAGCTTATATTTTCAATGGTGACTGGCAGTTAACATTTGCTGGTTGAGGGGCATCCTTTTCACTTCAGTGGTGACTGGCAGTTAACAGTTGCTGGTTGAGGGGCAGCTTTTTTTCTTCAGTGGTGACGAGCAGTTAACACTTGCTGGTTGAGGGGAGCTCATATTTTGAGTGCTGACTGGCAGTTAACAGCAGCTGGTTGAGGGGCAGCTTTTTTCTTCAGTGGTGACTGGCAGTTAAAAGTTTCTGGTTGAGGGTCAGATTTTTTTCTTCAGTGGTGACTGGCAGTTAACAGTTGCTGGTTGAGGGGCATCTTATATTTTCAATGGTGACTGGCAGTTAACAGGTGCTGGTTGATGGGTAGCCTATATTTTCAGTGGTGACTGGCAGTTAAAAGTTGCTGGTTGAGGGTCAGCTTATATTTTCAGTGGTGACTGGCAGTTAACAGTTGCTGGTTGAGGGGCAGCTTATATTTTCAGTGGTGACTGGCAGTTAACAGTTGCTGGTTGAGGGGCAGCTTTTTTTCTTCAGTGGTGACTGGCAGTTAACAGTTGCTGGTTGAGGGGCAGCTTTTTTTCTTCAGTGGTGACTGGCAGTTAACACTTGCTTGTTGATGGGCAGCTATTTTCTTCAGTGGTGACTTTCAGTTAACAGTTGCTGGTTGAGGGGCAACTTATATTTTCAGTGGTCACTGGCAGTTAACAGTTGCTGGTTGAGGGGCAGCTTTTTTTCTTCAGTGGTGACTGGCAGTTAACAGTTGCTGGTTGAGGGGCAGCTTTTTTTCTTCAGTGGTGACTGGCAGTTAACACTTGCTGGTTGATGGGCAGCTTATATTTTCAGTGCTGACTGGCAGTTAAAAGTTGCTTGTTGAGGGGCATCTTTTTTTCTTCAGTGGTGACTGGCAGTTAACAGTTGCTGGTTGAGGGGCAGCTTTTTTTCTTCAGTGGTGACTGGCAGTTAACAGTTGCTGGATGAGGGGCAGTTTATATTTTCAGTGGTGACTGGCAGTTAACAGTTGCTGGTTGAGCGGGAGCTTTTTTCTTCAGTGGTGAATGGCTGTTAACATTTGCTTGTTGAGTGGCAGCTTTTTTTCTTCAGTGGTGACTGGCAGTTAACAGTTGCTGGTTGAGTGGCAGTTTATATTTTCAGTGGTGACTGGCAGTTAACAGTTGCTGGTTGAGGGGCAGCTTAGATTTTCAGTGGTGACTGGCAGTTAACAGTTGCTGGTTTAGGGGCAGCTTTTTTTCTTCAGTGGTGACTGGCAGTTAACAGTTGCTGGTTGAGGGGCAGCTTATATTTTCAGTGGAGACTGGCAGTTAACAGTTGCTGGTTGAGGGGCAGCTTATGTTTTCAGTGGAAACTGGAAGTTAACAGTTGCTGGATGAGCAGCTGTTTTTCTTCAGTGGTGACTGGCAGTTAACAGTTGCTGGTTGAGGGGCAGCTGTTTTCTTCATTGGTGACTGGCAGTTAACAGTTCCTGCTTGAGGGTCAGCTTATATTTTCAGTGGTGACTGGCAGTTAACAGTTGCTGGTTGAGGGGCAGCTTATATATTCAGTGGTGACTGGCAGTTAACAGTTGCTGGTTGAGCAGCAGCTTTTTTTCTTCAGTGGTGACTGGTAGTTAACAGTTGCTAGTTGAGGGACAGCTTATATTTTCAGTGGTGACTGACTGTTAACAGTTGGTGGTTAAGGGGCAGCTTTTTTCTTCAGTGGTGACTGGCAGTTAACATTTGCTGGTTGAGGGGCAGCTATTTTTCTTCAGTGGTGACTGGCAGTTAACAGTTGCTGGTTGAGGGCCAACATTTTTTCTTCAGTGGTGACTGGCAGTTAACAGTTGCTGGTTGAGTGGCAGCTTTTTTTCTTAAGTGGTGACTGGCAGTTAACAGTTGCTGGTTGAGGGGCAGCTTTTTTCTTCATTGGTGACTGGCAGTTAACAGTTCCTGCTTGAGGGTCAGCTTATATTTTCAGTGGTGACTGGCAGTTAACAGTTGCTGCTTGAGGGGCAGCTTATATATTCAGTGGTGACTGGCAGTTAACAGTTGCTGGTTGAGCAGCAGCTTTTTTTCTTCAGTGGTGACTGGCAGTTAACAGTTGCTGGTTGGGGGGCAGCTATTTTAATTCAGTGGTAACTGGCAGTTAACAATTGCTGGTTGAGGGACAACTTTTTTTCTTCAGTGGTGACTGGCAGTTAACAGATGCTGATTGAGGGGCAGCTTTTTTCTTCAGTGGTGACTGGCAGTTAACAGTTGCTGGTTGAGGGGCAGCTTATATTTTCAGTGGAGACTGGCAGTTAACAGTTGCTGGTTGAGGGGCAGCTTATGTTTTCAGTGGAAACTGGAAGTTAACAGTTGCTGGATGAGCCGCTGTTTTTCTTCAGTGGTGACTGGCAGTTAACAGTTGCTGGTTGAGGGGCAGCTGTTTTCTTCATTGGTGACTGGCAGTTAACAGTTCCTGCTTGAGGGTCAGCTTATATTTTCAGTGGTGACTGGCAGTTAAGAGTTGCTGGTTGAGGGGCAGCTTATATATTCAGTGGTGACTGGCAGTTAACAGTTGCTGGTTGAGCAGCAGCTTTTTTTCTTCAGTGGTGACTGGTAGTTAACAGTTGCTAGTTGTGGGACAGCTTATATTTTCAGTGGTGACTGACTGTTAACAGTTGGTGGTTAAGGGGCAGCTTTTTTCTTCAGTGGTGACTGGCAGTTAACATTTGCTGGTTGAGGGGCAGCTATTTTTCTTCAGTGGTGACTGGCAGTTAACAGTTGCTGGTTGAGGGCCAACATTTTTTCTTCAGTGGTGACTGGCAGTTAACAGTTGCTGGTTGAGTGGCAGCTTTTTTTCTTCAGTGGTGACTGGCAGTTAACAGTTGCTGGTTGAGGGGCAGCTTTTTTCTTCATTGGTGACTGGCAGTTAACAGTTCCTGCTTGAGGGTCAGCTTATATTTTCAGTGGTGACTGGCAGTTAACAGTTGCTGGTTGAGGGGCAGCTTATATATTCAGTGGTGACTGGCAGTTAACAGTTGCTGGTTGAGCAGCAGCTTTTTTTCTTCCGTGGTGACTGGTAGTTAACAGTTGCTAGTTGAGGGACAGTTTATATTTTCAGTGGTGACTGACTGTTAACAGTTGGTGGTTGAGGGGCAGCTTTTTTCTTCAGTGGTGACTGGCAGTTAACATTTGCTGGTTGAGGGGCAGTTATTTTTCTTCAGTGGTGACTGGCAGTTAACAGTTGCTGGTTGAGGGGCAGCTTATATTCAGTGGAGACTGGCAGTTAAAAGTTGCTGGTTGAGGGGCAGCTTATATTTTCAGTGGAAACTGGCAGTTAACAATTGCTGGTTGAGCGGCAGCTTTTTTTCTTCAGTGGTGACTGGCAGTTAACAGTTGCTGGTTGAGGGGCAGCTTTTTTCTTCAGTGGTGACTGGCAGTTAAAAGTTTCTGGTTGAGGGTCAGATTTTTTTCTTCAGTGGTGACTGGCAGTTAACAGTTGCTGGTTGAGGGGCATCTTATATTTTCAATGGTGACTGGCAGTTAACAGTTGCTGGTTGATGGGTAGACAATATTTTCAGTGGTGACTGGCAGTTAAAAGTTGCTGGTTGAGGGGCAGCTTATATTTTCAGTGGTGACTGGCAGTTAACAGGTGCTTGTTGAAGGACAGCTTATATTTTCAGTGGTGAGTGGCAGTTAACAGTTGTTGTTGAGTGACAGCTTATATTTTCACTGGTGACTGGCAGTTAACAGTTGCTGGTTGAGGGGCAACTTTTTTCTTCTGTGGTGACTGGCAGTTAACAGTTGCTGGTTGAGGGGCAGCTTTTTTCTTCAGTGGTGACTGGCCATTAACAGTTGCTGGTTGAGGAGCAACTTTTTTTCTTCAGTGGTGACTGGCAGTTAACAGTTGCTGGTAGAGGGGCAGCTTATATTTTCAGTGGGGACTGGCAGTTAACAGTTGCTGGTTGAGAGGCAGCTTTTTTTCTTCAGTGGTGACTGGCAGTTAACAGTTGCTGGTTGAGGGGCAGCTTTTTTTCTTCAGTGGTGACTGGCAGTTAACACTTGCTGGTTGATGGGCAGCTATTTTCTTCAGTGTTGACTGGCAGTTAACAGTTGCTGGTTGAGGGGCAGTTTATATTTTCAGTGGTGACTGGCAGTTAACAGTTGTTGGTTGAGGGGCAGCTTTTTTTCTTCAGTGGTGACTGGGAGTTAACAGTTTCTGGTTGAGGGGCAGCTTTTTTTCTTTAGTGGTGACTGGCAGTTAACACTTGCTGGTTGATGGGCAACTTATATTTTCAGTGCTGACTGGCAGTTAACAGTTGCTGGTTGAGGGGCAGCTTTTTTTCTTCAGTGGTGACTGGCAGTTAACAGTTGCTGGTTGAAGGGCAGCTTTTTTCTTCAGTGGTGACTGGCAGTTAACAGTTGCTGGATGAGGGACACCTTATATTTTCAGTGGTGACTGGCAGTTAACAGTTTCTGGTTGAGGGGCAGCTTATATTTTCAGTGGTGACTGGCAGTTAACAGGTACTGGTTGAGGGGCAGCTATTTTCTTCAGTGGTGACTGGCAGTTAACAGTTGCTGGTTTAGGCGCAGCTTTTTTCTTCAGTGGTGACTGGCAGTTAATGGTTGCTGGTTGAAGAGCAGCTTTTTTTCTTCAGTGGTGACTGGCAGTTAAAAGTTGCTGGTTGAGGGGCAGCTTATATTTTCAGTGGTGACTGGCAGTTAACAGTTGCTGGTTGAGGGGCAGCTTATATTTTCAGTGGTGACTGGCAGTTAACACTTGCTTTTTGAGGGGCAGCTTTTTTTGTTCTGTGGTGACTGGCAGTTAACAGTTGCTGCTTAAGGGGCAGGTTTTTTTCTTCAGTGGTGACTGGCAGTTAACAGTTGCTGGTTGAGGGGCAGCTTTTTTCTTCATTGGTGACTGGCAGTTAACAGTTCCTGGTTGGGGGTCAGCTTATATTTTCAGTGGTGACTGGCAGTTAACAGTTGCTGGTTGAGGTTCAGCTTATATTTTCAGTGGTGACTGGCAGTTAACAGCTGTTGGTTAAGGGTTAGCTATTTTCTTCAGTGGTGACTGGCAGTTGACATTTGCTGGTTGAGGGGCAGCTTATATTTTCAATGGTGACTGGCAGTTAACATTTGCTGGTTGAGGGGCATCCTTTTCACTTCAGTGGTGACTGGCAGTTAACAGTTGCTGGTTGAGGGGCAGCTTTTTTTCTTCAGTGGTGACGAGCAGTTAACACTTGCTTGTTGAGGGGAGCTCATATTTTGAGTGCTGACTGGCAGTTAACAGCAGCTGGTTGAGGGGCAGCTTTTTTCTTCAGTGGTGACTGGCAGTTAAAAGTTTCTGGTTGAGGGTCAGATTTTTTTCTTCAGTGGTGACTGGCAGTTAACAGTTGCTGGTTGAGGGGCATCTTATATTTTCAATGGTGACTGGCAGTTAACAGGTGCTGGTTGATGGGTAGCCTATATTTTCAGTGGTGACTGGCAGTTAAAAGTTGCTGGTTGAGGGTCAGCTTATATTTTCAGTGGTGACTGGCAGTTAACAGTTGCTGGTTGAGGGGCAGCTTATATTTTCAGTGGTGACTGGCAGTTAACAGTTGCTGGTTGAGGGGCAGCTTTTTTTCTTCAGTGGTGACTGGCAGTTAACAGTTGCTGGTTGAGGGGCAGCTTTTTTTC
Organism: Phyllotis vaccarum; assembly: GCA_033318265.1. Classification (NCBI taxonomy): domain Eukaryota; kingdom Metazoa; phylum Chordata; class Mammalia; order Rodentia; family Cricetidae; genus Phyllotis; species Phyllotis vaccarum. Next base: position 127,802,450 of record JARWLC010000013.1, read on the forward strand.
TTCAGTGGTGACTGGCAGTTAACACTTGCTTGTTGATGGGCAGCTATTTTCTTCAGTGGTGACTTTCAGTTAACAGTTGCTGGTTGAGGGGCAACTTATATTTTCAGTGGTCACTGGCAGTTAACAGTTGCTGGTTGAGGGGCAGCTTTTTTTCTTCAGTGGTGACGAGCAGTTAACACTTGCTTGTTGAGGGGAGCTCATATTTTGAGTGCTGACTGGCAGTTAACAGCAGCTGGTTGAGGGGCAGCTTTTTTCTTCAGTGGTGACTGGCAGTTAAAAGTTTCTTGTTGAGGGTCAGATTTTTTTCTTCAGTGGTGACTGGCAGTTAACAGTTGCTGGTTGAGGGGCATCTTATATTTTCAATGGTGACTGGCAGTTAACAGGTGCTGGTTGATGGGTAGCCTATATTTTCAGTGGTGACTGGCAGTTAAAAGTTGCTGGTTGAGGGTCAGCTTATATTTTCAGTGGTGACTGGCAGTTAACATTTGCTGGTTGAGGGGCAGCTATTTTTCTTCAGTGGTGACTGGCAGTTAACAGTTGCTGGTTGAGGGCCAACATTTTTTCTTCAGTGGTGACTGGCAGTTAACAGTTGCTGGTTGAGTGGCAGCTTTTTTTCTTCAGTGGTGACTGGCAGTTAACAGTTGCTGGTTGAGGGGCAGCTTTTTTCTTCATTGGTGACTGGCAGTTAACAGTTCCTGCTTGAGGGTCAGCTTATATTTTCAGTGGTGACTGGCAGTTAACAGTTGCTGGTTGAGGGGCAGCTTATATATTCAGTGGTGACTGGCAGTTAACAGTTGCTGGTTGAGCAGCAGCTTTTTTTCTTCCGTGGTGACTGGTAGTTAACAGTTGCTAGTTGAGGGACAGTTTATATTTTCAGTGGTGACTGACTGTTAACAGTTGGTGGTTGAGGGGCAGCTTTTTTCTTCAGTGGTGACTGGCAGTTAACATTTGCTGGTTGAGGGGCAGTTATTTTTCTTCAGTGGTGACTGGCAGTTAACAGTTGCTGGTTGAGGGGCAGCTTATATTCAGTGGAGACTGGCAGTTAAAAGTTGCTGGTTGAGGGGCAGCTTATATTTTCAGTGGAAACTGGCAGTTAACAATTGCTGGTTGAGCGGCAGCTTTTTTTCTTCAGTGGTGACTGGCAGTTAACAGTTGCTGGTTGAGGGGCAGCTTTTTTCTTCAGTGGTGACTGGCAGTTAAAAGTTTCTGGTTGAGGGTCAGATTTTTTTCTTCAGTGGTGACTGGCAGTTAACAGTTGCTGGTTGAGGGGCATCTTATATTTTCAATGGTGACTGGCAGTTAACAGTTGCTGGTTGATGGGTAGACAATATTTTCAGTGGTGACTGGCAGTTAAAAGTTGCTGGTTGAGGGGCAGCTTATATTTTCAGTGGTGACTGGCAGTTAACAGGTGCTTGTTGAAGGACAGCTTATATTTTCAGTGGTGAGTGGCAGTTAACAGTTGTTGTTGAGTGACAGCTTATATTTTCACTGGTGACTGGCAGTTAACAGTTGCTGGTTGAGGGGCAACTTTTTTCTTCTGTGGTGACTGGCAGTTAACAGTTGCTGGTTGAGGGGCAGCTTTTTTCTTCAGTGGTGACTGGCCGTTAACAGTTGCTGGTTGAGGAGCAACTTTTTTTCTTCAGTGGTGACTGGCAGTTAACAGTTGCTGGTAGAGGGGCAGCTTATATTTTCAGTGGGGACTGGCAGTTAACAGTTGCTGGTTGAGAGGCAGCTTTTTTTCTTCAGTGGTGACTGGCAGTTAACAGTTGCTGGTTGAGGGGCAGCTTTTTTTCTTCAGTGGTGACTGGCAGTTAACACTTGCTGGTTGATGGGCAGCTATTTTCTTCAGTGTTGACTGGCAGTTAACAGTTGCTGGTTGAGGGGCAGTTTATATTTTCAGTGGTGACTGGCAGTTAACAGTTGTTGGTTGAGGGGCAGCTTTTTTTCTTCAGTGGTGACTGGGAGTTAACAGTTTCTGGTTGAGGGGCAGCTTTTTTTCTTTAGTGGTGACTGGCAGTTAACACTTGCTGGTTGATGGGCAACTTATATTTTCAGTGCTGACTGGCAGTTAACAGTTGCTGGTTGAGGGGCAGCTTTTTTTCTTCAGTGGTGACTGGCAGTTAACAGTTGCTGGTTGAAGGGCAGCTTTTTTCTTCAGTGGTGACTGGCAGTTAACAGTTGCTGGATGAGGGACACCTTATATTTTCAGTGGTGACTGGCAGTTAACAGTTTCTGGTTGAGGGGCAGCTTATATTTTCAGTGGTGACTGGCAGTTAACAGGTACTGGTTGAGGGGCAGCTATTTTCTTCAGTGGTGACTGGCAGTTAACAGTTGCTGGTTTAGGCGCAGCTTTTTTCTTCAGTGGTGACTGGCAGTTAATGGTTGCTGGTTGAAGAGCAGCTTTTTTTCTTCAGTGGTGACTGGCAGTTAAAAGTTGCTGGTTGAGGGGCAGCTTATATTTTCAGTGGTGACTGGCAGTTAACAGTTGCTGGTTGAGGGGCAGCTTATATTTTCAGTGGTGACTGGCAGTTAACACTTGCTTTTTGAGGGGCAGCTTTTTTTGTTCTGTGGTGACTGGCAGTTAACAGTTGCTGCTTAAGGGGCAGGTTTTTTTCTTCAGTGGTGACTGGCAGTTAACAGTTGCTGGTTGAGGGGCAGCTTTTTTCTTCATTGGTGACTGGCAGTTAACAGTTCCTGGTTGGGGGTCAGCTTATATTTTCAGTGGTGACTGGCAGTTAACAGTTGCTGGTTGAGGTTCAGCTTATATTTTCAGTGGTGACTGGCAGTTAACAGCTGTTGGTTAAGGGTTAGCTATTTTCTTCAGTGGTGACTGGCAGTTGACATTTGCTGGTTGAGGGGCAGCTTATATTTTCAATGGTGACTGGCAGTTAACATTTGCTGGTTGAGGGGCATCCTTTTCACTTCAGTGGTGACTGGCAGTTAACAGTTGCTGGTTGAGGGGCAGCTTTTTTTCTTCAGTGGTGACGAGCAGTTAACACTTGCTTGTTGAGGGGAGCTCATATTTTGAGTGCTGACTGGCAGTTAACAGCAGCTGGTTGAGGGGCAGCTTTTTTCTTCAGTGGTGACTGGCAGTTAAAAGTTTCTGGTTGAGGGTCAGATTTTTTTCTTCAGTGGTGACTGGCAGTTAACAGTTGCTGGTTGAGGGGCATCTTATATTTTCAATGGTGACTGGCAGTTAACAGGTGCTGGTTGATGGGTAGCCTATATTTTCAGTGGTGACTGGCAGTTAAAAGTTGCTGGTTGAGGGTCAGCTTATATTTTCAGTGGTGACTGGCAGTTAACAGTTGCTGGTTGAGGGGCAGCTTATATTTTCAGTGGTGACTGGCAGTTAACAGTTGCTGGTTGAGGGGCAGCTTTTTTTCTTCAGTGGTGACTGGCAGTTAACAGTTGCTGGTTGAGGGGCAGCTTTTTTTCTTCAGTGGTGACTGGCAGTTAACACTTGCTTGTTGATGGGCAGCTATTTTCTTCAGTGGTGACTTTCAGTTAACAGTTGCTGGTTGAGGGGCAACTTATATTTTCAGTGGTCACTGGCAGTTAACAGTTGCTGGTTGAGGGGCAGCTTTTTTTCTTCAGTGGTGACTGGCAGTTAACAGTTGCTGGTTGAGGGGCAGCTTTTTTTCTTCAGTGGTGACTGGCAGTTAACACTTGCTGGTTGATGGGCAGCTTATATTTTCAGTGCTGACTGGCAGTTAAAAGTTGCTTGTTGAGGGGCATCTTTTTTTCTTCAGTGGTGACTGGCAGTTAACAGTTGCTGGTTGAGGGGCAGCTTTTTTTCTTCAGTGGTGACTGGCAGTTAACAGTTGCTGGATGAGGGGCAGTTTATATTTTCAGTGGTGACTGGCAGTTAACAGTTGCTGGTTGAGCGGGAGCTTTTTTCTTCAGTGGTGAATGGCTGTTAACATTTGCTTGTTGAGTGGCAGCTTTTTTTCTTCAGTGGTGACTGGCAGTTAACAGTTGCTGGTTGAGTGGCAGTTTATATTTTCAGTGGTGACTGGCAGTTAACAGTTGCTGGTTGAGGGGCAGCTTATATTTTCAGTGGTGACTGGCAGTTAACAGTTGCTGGTTTAGGGGCAGCTTTTTTTCTTCAGTGGTGACTGGCAGTTAACAGTTGCTGGTTGAGGGGCAGCTTATATTTTCAGTGGAGACTGGCAGTTAACAGTTGCTGGTTGAGGGGCAGCTTATGTTTTCAGTGGAAACTGGAAGTTAACAGTTGCTGGATGAGCAGCTGTTTTTCTTCAGTGGTGACTGGCAGTTAACAGTTGCTGGTTGAGGGGCAGCTGTTTTCTTCATTGGTGACTGGCAGTTAACAGATCCTGCTTGAGGGTCAGCTTATATTTTCAGTGGTGACTGGCAGTTAACAGTTGCTGGTTGAGGGGCAGCTTATATATTCAGTGGTGACTGGCAGTTAACAGTTGCTGGTTGAGCAGCAGCTTTTTTTCTTCAGTGGTGACTGGTAGTTAACAGTTGCTAGTTGAGGGACAGCTTATATTTTCAGTGGTGACTGACTGTTAACAGTTGGTGGTTAAGGGGCAGCTTTTTTCTTCAGTGGTGACTGGCAGTTAACATTTGCTGGTTGAGGGGCAGCTATTTTTCTTCAGTGATGACTGGCAGTTAACAGTTGCTGGTTGAGGGCCAACATTTTTTCTTCAGTGGTGACTGGCAGTTAACAGTTGCTAGTTGAGTGGCAGCTTTTTTTCTTCAGTGGTGACTGGCAGTTAACAGTTGCTGGTTGAGGGGCAGCTTTTTTCTTCATTGGTGACTGGCAGTTAACAGTTCCTGCTTGAGGGTCAGCTTATATTTTCAGTGGTGACTGGCAGTTAACAGTTGCTGGTTGAGGGGCAGCTTATATATTCAGTGGTTACTGGCAGTTAACAGTTGCTGGTTGAGCAGCAGCTTTTTTTCTTCAGTGGTGACTGGTAGTTAACAGTTGCTAGTTGAGGGACAGCTTATATTTTCAGTGGTGACTGACTGTTAACAGTTGGTGGTTGAGGGGCAGCTTTTTTCTTCAGTGGTGACTGGCAGTTAACATTTGCTGGTTGAGGGGCAGCTATTTTTCTTCACTGGTGACTGGCAGTTAACAGTTGCTGGTTGAGGGCAGCTTATATTCAGTGGACACTGGCAGTTAAAAGTTGCTGGTTGAGGGGCAGCTTATATTTTCAGTGGAAACTGGCAGTTAACAATTGCTGGTTGAGCGGCAGCTTTTTTTCTTCAGTGGTGACTGGCAGTTAACAGTTGCTGGTTGAGGGGCAGCTTTTTTCTTCAGTGGTGACTGGCAGTTAAAAGTTTCTGGTTGAGGGTCAGATTTTTTTCTTCAGTGGTGACTGGCAGTTAACAGTTGCTGGTTGAGGGGCATCTTATATTTTCAATGGTGACTGGCAGTTAACAGTTGCTGGTTGATGGGTAGACAATATTTTCAGTGGTGACTGGCAGTTAAAAGTTGCTGGTTGAGGGGCAGCTTATATTTTCAGTGGTGACTGGCAGTTAACAGGTGCTTGTTGAAGGACAGCTTCTATTTTCAGTGGTGAGTGGCAGTTAACAGTTGTTGTTGAGTGACAGCTTATATTTTCACTGGTGACTGGCAGTTAACAGTTGCTGGTTGAGGGGCAACTTTTTTCTTCTGTGGTGACTGGCAGTTAACAGTTGCTGGTTGAGGGGCAGCTTTTTTCTTCAGTGGTGACTGGCCGTTAACAGTTGCTGGTTGAGGAGCAACTTTTTTTCTTCAGTGGTGACTGGCAGTTAACAGTTGCTGGTAGAGGGGCAGCTTATATTTTCAGTGGTGACTGGCAGTTAACAGTTGCTGGTTGAGAGGCAGCTTTTTTTCTTCAGTGGTGACTGGCAGTTAACAGTTGCTGGTTGAGGGGCAGCATTTTTTCTTCAGTGGTGACTGGCAGTTAACACTTGCTGGTTGATGGGCAGCTATTTTCTTCAGTGTTGACTGGCAGTTAACAGATGCTGGTTGAGGGGCAGTTTATATTTTCAGTGGTGACTGGCAGTTAACAGTTGTTGGTTGAGGGGCAGCTTTTTTTCTTCAGTGGTGACTGGGAGTTAACAGTTTCTGGTTGAGGGGCAGCTTTTTTTCTTTAGTGGTGACTGGCAGTTAACACTTGCTGGTTGATGGGCAACTTATATTTTCAGTGCTGACTGGCAGTTAACAGTTGCTGGTTGAGGGGCAGCTTTTTTTCTTCAGTGGTGACTGGCAGTTAACAGTTGCTGGTTGAAGGGCAGCTTTTTTCTTCAGTGGTGACTGGCAGTTAACAGTTGCTGGATGAGGGACACCTTATATTTTCAGTGGTGACTGGCAGTTAACAGTTTCTGGTTGAGGGGCAGCTTATATTTTCAGTGGTGACTGGCAGTTAACAGGTACTGGTTGAGGGGCAGCTATTTTCTTCAGTGGTGACTGGCAGTTAACAGTTGCTGGTTTAGGCGCAGCTTTTTTCTTCAGTGGTGACTGGCAGTTAATGGTTGCTGGTTGAAGAGCAGCTTTTTTTCTTCAGTGGTGACTGGCAGTTAAAAGTTGCTGGTTGAGGGGCAGCTTATATTTTCAGTGGTGACTGGCAGTTAACAGTTGCTGGTTGAGGGGCAGCTTATATTTTCAGTGGTGACTGGCAGTTAACACTTGCTTTTTGAGGGGCAGCTTTTTTTGTTCTGTGGTGACTGGCAGTTAACAGTTGCTGCTTGAGGGGCAGGTTTTTTTCTTCAGTGGTGACTGGCAGTTAACAGTTGCTGGTTGAGGGGCAGCTTTTTTCTTCATTGGTGACTGGCAGTTAACAGTTCCTGGTTGGGGGTCAGCTTATATTTTCAGTGGTGACTGGCAGTTAACAGTTGCTGGTTGAGGTTCAGCTTATATTTTCAGTGGTGACTGGCAGTTAACAGCTGTTGGTTAAGGGTTAGCTATTTTCTTCAGTGGTGACTGGCAGTTGACATTTGCTGGTTGAGGGGCAGCTTATATTTTCAATGGTGACTGGCAGTTAACATTTGCTGGTTGAGGGGCATCCTTTTCACTTCAGTGGTGACTGGCAGTTAACAGTTGCTGGTTGAGGGGCAGCTTTTTTTCTTCAGTGGTGACGAGCAGTTAACACTTGCTGGTTGAGGGGAGCTCATATTTTGAGTGCTGACTGGCAGTTAACAGCAGCTGGTTGAGGGGCAGCTTTTTTCTTCAGTGGTGACTGGCAGTTAAAAGTTTCTGGTTGAGGGTCAGATTTTTTTCTTCAGTGGTGACTGGCAGTTAACAGTTGCTGGTTGAGGGGCATCTTATATTTTCAATGGTGACTGGCAGTTAACAGGTGCTGGTTGATGGGTAGCCTATATTTTCAGTGGTGACTGGCAGTTAAAAGTTGCTGGTTGAGGGTCAGCTTATATTTTCAGTGGTGACTGGCAGTTAACAGTTGCTGGTTGAGGGGCAGCTTATATTTTCAGTGGTGACTGGCAGTTAACAGTTGCTGGTTGAGGGGCAGCTTTTTTTCTTCAGTGGTGACTGGCAGTTAACAGTTGCTGGTTGAGGGGCAGCTTTTTTTCTTCAGTGGTGACTGGCAGTTAACACTTGCTTGTTGATGGGCAGCTATTTTCTTCAGTGGTGACTTTCAGTTAACAGTTGCTGGTTGAGGGGCAACTTATATTTTCAGTGGTCACTGGCAGTTAACAGTTGCTGGTTGAGGGGCAGCTTTTTTTCTTCAGTGGTGACTGGCAGTTAACAGTTGCTGGTTGAGGGGCAGCTTTTTTTCTTCAGTGGTGACTGGCAGTTAACACTTGCTGGTTGATGGGCAGCTTATATTTTCAGTGCTGACTGGCAGTTAAAAGTTGCTGGTTGAGGGGCATCTTTTTTTCTTCAGTGGTGACTGGCAGTTAACAGTTGCTGGTTGAGGGGCAGCTTTTTTTCTTCAGTGGTGACTGGCAGTTAACAGTTGCTGGATGAGGGGCAGTTTATATTTTCAGTGGTGACTGGCAGTTAACAGTTGCTGGTTGAGCAGGAGCTTTTTTCTTCAGTGGTGAATGGCTGTTAACATTTGCTTGTTGAGTGGCAGCTTTTTTTCTTCAGTGGTGACTGGCAGTTAACAGTTGCTGGTTGAGTGGCAGTTTATATTTTCAGTGGTGACTGGCAGTTAACAGTTGCTGGTTGAGGGGCAGCTTATATTTTCAGTGGTGACTGGCAGTTAACAGTTGCTGGTTTAGGGGCAGCTTTTTTTCTTCAGTGGTGACTGGCAGTTAACAGTTGCTGGTTGAGGGGCAGCTTATATTTTCAGTGGAGACTGGCAGTTAACAGTTGCTGGTTGAGGGGCAGCTTATGTTTTCAGTGGAAACTGGAAGTTAACAGTTGCTGGATGAGCAGCTGTTTTTCTTCAGTGGTGACTGGCAGTTAACAGTTGTTGGTTGAGGGGCAGCTGTTTTCTTCATTGGTGACTGGCAGTTAACAGTTCCTGCTTGAGGGTCAGCTTATATTTTCAGTGGTGACTGGCAGTTAACAGTTGCTGGTTGAGGGGCAGCTTATATATTCAGTGGTGACTGGCAGTTAACAGTTGCTGGTTGAGCAGCAGCTTTTTTTCTTCAGTGGTGACTGGTAGTTAACAGTTGCTAGTTGAGGGACAGCTTATATTTTCAGTGGTGACTGACTGTTAACAGTTGGTGGTTAAGGGGCAGCTTTTTTCTTCAGTGGTGACTGGCAGTTAACATTTGCTGGTTGAGGGGCAGCTATTTTTCTTCAGTGGTGACTGGCAGTTAACAGTTGGTGGTTGAGGGCCAACATTTTTTCTTCAGTGGTGACTGGCAGTTAACAGTTGCTGGTTGAGTGGCAGCTTTTTTTCTTCAGTGGTGACTGGCAGTTAACAGTTGCTGGTTGAGGGGCAGCTTTTTTCTTCATTGGTGACTGGCAGTTAACAGTTCCTGCTTGAGGGTCAGCTTATATTTTCAGTGGTGACTGGCAGTTAACAGTTGCTGGTTGAGGGGCAGCTTATATATTCAGTGGTGACTGGCAGTTAACAGTTGCTGGTTGAGCAGCAGCTTTTTTTCTTCAGTGGTGACTGGTAGTTAACAGTTGCTAGTTGAGGGACAGCTTATATTTTCAGTGGTGACTGACTGTTAACAGTTGGTGGTTGAGGGGCAGCTTTTTTCTTCAGTGGTGACTGGCAGTTAACATTTGCTGGTTGAGGGGCAGCTATTTTTCTTCACTGGTGACTGGCAGTTAACAGTTGCTGGTTGAGGGCAGCTTATATTCAGTGGACACTGGCAGTTAAAAGTTGCTGGTTGAGGGGCAGCTTATATTTTCAGTGGAAACTGGCAGTTAACAATTGCTGGTTGAGCGGCAGCTTTTTTTCTTCAGTGGTGACTGGCAGTTAACAGTTGCTGGTTGAGGGGCAGCTTTTTTCTTCAGTGGTGACTGGCAGTTAAAAGTTTCTGGTTGAGGGTCAGATTTTTTTCTTCAGTGGTGACTGGCAGTTAACAGTTGCTGGTTGAGGGGCATCTTATATTTTCAATGGTGACTGGCAGTTAACAGTTGCTGGTTGATGGGTAGCCTATATTTTCAGTGGTGACTGGCAGTTAAAAGTTGCTGGTTGAGGGGCAGCTTATATTTTCAGTGGTGACTGGCAGTTAACAGGTGCTTGTTGAAGGACAGCTTATATTTTCAGTGGTGAGTGGCAGTTAACAGTTGTTGTTGAGTGACAGCTTATATTTTCACTGGTGACTGGCAGTTAACAGTTGCTGGTTGAGGGGCAACTTTTTTCTTCTGTGATGACTGGCAGTTAACAGTTGCTGGTTGAGGGGCAGCTTTTTTCTTCAGTGGTGACTGGCTGTTAACAGTTGCTGGTTGAGGAGCTACTTTTTTTCTTCAGTGGTGACTGGCATTTAACAGTTGCTGGTAGAGGGGCAGCTTATAATTTCAGTGGTGACTGGCAGTTAACAGTTGCTGGTTGAGGTGCAGCTTTTTTTCTTCAGTGGTGACTGGCAGTTAACAGTTGCTGGTTGAGGGGCAGCTTTTTTTCTTCAGTGGTGACTGGCAGTTAACACTTGCTGGTTGATGGGCAGCTATTTTCTTCAGTGTTGACTGGCAGTTAACAGTTGCTGGTTGAGGGGCAGTTTATATTTTCAGTGGTGACTGGCAGTTAACAGTTGTTGGTTGAGGGGCAGCTTTTTTTCTTCAGTGGTGACTGGGAGTTAACAGTTTCTGGTTGAGGGGCAGCTTTTTTTCTTTAGTGGTGACTGGCAGTTAACACTTGCTGGTTGATGGGCAACTTATATTTTCAGTGCTGACTGGCAGTTAACAGTTGCTGGTTGAGGGGCAGCTTTTTTTCTTCAGTGGTGACTGGCAGTTAACAGTTGCTGGTTGAAGGGCAGCTTTTTTCTTCAGTGGTGACTGGCAGTTAACAGTTGCTGGATGAGGGACAGGTTATATTTTCAGTGGTGACTGGCAGTTAACAGTTGCTGGTTGAGGGGGAGCTTTTTTCTTCAGTGTTGTCTGGCAGTTAACAGTTGCTTGTTGAGTGGCAGCTTTTTTTCTTCAGTGATGACTGGCAGTTAACAGTTGCTGGTTGAGTGGCAGTTTATAATTTCAGTGGTGACTGGCAGTTAACAGTTGCTGGTTGAGGGTCAGCTTATATTTTCAGTGGTGACTGGCAGTTAACAGTTGCTGGTTGAGGGGCAGCTTTTTTTCTTCAGTGGTGACTGGCAGTAAACAGTTGCTGGTTGACGAGCAGCTTATATTTTCAGTGGTGACTGGCAGTTAACTGATGCTGGTTGAGAAGCAGCTTTTTTTCTTCAGTGGTGACTGGTAGTTAACAGTTGCTAGATGAGGGACAGCTTATTTTTTCAGTGGTGACAGACTGTTAACAGTTGCTGGTTGAGGGGCAGCTTTTTTCTTCAGTGGTGACTGGCAGTTAACAGTTGCAGGTTGAGCGGCAGATTTTTTTCTTCAGTGGTGACTGGCAGTTAACAGTTGCTGGTTGAGGGGCAGCTATTTTTCTTCAGTGGTAACTGGCATTAACAGTTGCTGGTTGAGGGCCAACTTTTTTTCTTCAGTGGTGACTGGCAGTTAACAGATGCTGATTGAGGGGCAGCTTTTTTCTTCAGTGGTGACTGGCAGATAACAGTTGCTTGTTGTGGGGCAGCTTATATTTTCAGTGGAGACTGGCAGTTAACAGTTGCTGGTTGAGGGGCAGCTTATGTTTTCAGTGGAAACTGGCAGTTAACAGTTGCTGGTTGAGCAGCTGTTTTTCTTCAGTGGTGACTGGCAGTTAACATTTGCTGGTTGAGGGGCAGCTTTTTTTCTTCAGTGGTGACTGGCAGTTAACAGTTGCTGGTTGAGGGGCAGCTTTTTTTCTTCAGTGGTGACTTGCAGTTAACATTTGCTGGTTGAGGGGCAGCTTATATTTTCAGTAGAGACTGGCTGTTAAAAGTTGCTGGTTGAGGGGCAGCTTATATTTTCAGTGGAAACAGGCAGTTAACAATTGCTGGTTGAGGGGCAGCTTTTTTTCTTCAGTGGTGACTGGCAGTTAACTGTTGCTGGTTGAGGGGCAGCTTTTTTCTTCAGTGGTAACTGGCAGTTAACAGTTGCTGGTTGAGGGGCATCTTATATTTTCAATGGTGACTGGCAGTTAACAGTTGCTGGTTGATGGGTAGCCTATATTTTCAATGGTGACTGGCAGTTAAAAGTGCTGGTTGAGGGGCAGCTTATATTTTCAGTGGTGACTGGCAGTTAACAGTTGCTGGTTGAGAGGTAGCTTATATTTTCAGTGGTGAGTGGCAGTTAACAGTTGCTGGTTGAGGGGCAGCTTATGTTTTCAGTGGAAACTGGAAGTTAACAGTTGCTGGATGAGCAGCTGTTTTTCTTCAGTGGTGACTGGCAGTTAACAGTTGCTGGTTGAGGGGCAGCTTTTTTTCTTCAGTGGTGACTGGCAGTTAACAGTTGCTGGTTGAGGGGCAGCTTTTTTCTTCATTGGTGACTGGCAGTTATCAGTTCCTGCTTGAGGGTCAGCTTATATTTTCAGTGGTGACTGGCAGTTAACAGTTGCTGGTTGAGGGGCAGCTTATGTTTTCAGTGGAAACTGGAAGTTAACAGTTGCTGGATGAGCAGCTGTTTTTCTTCAGTGGTGACTGGCAGTTAACAGTTGCTGGTTGAGGGGCAGCTTTTTTTCTTCAGTGGTGACTGGCAGTTAACAGTTGCTGGTTGAGGGGCAGCTTTTTTCTTCATTGGTGACTGGCAGTTATCAGTTCCTGCTTGAGGGTCAGCTTATATTTTCAGTGGTGACTGGCAGTTAACTGATGCTGGTTGAGAAGCAGCTTTTTTTCTTCAGTGGTGACTGGTAGTTAACAGTTGCTAGATGACGGACAGCTTATTTTTTCAGTGGTGACAGACTGTTAACAGTTGCTGGTTGAGGGGCAGCTTTTTTCTTCAGTGGTGACTGGCAGTTAACAGTTGCAGGTTGAGCGGCAGATTTTTTTCTTCAGTGGTGACTGGCAGTTAACAGTTGCTGGTTGAGGGGCAGCTATTTTTCTTCAGTGGTAACTGGCATTAACAGTTGCTGGTTGAGGGCCAACTTTTTTTCTTCAGTGGTGACTGGCAGTTAACAGATGCTGATTGAGGGGCAGCTTTTTTCTTCAGTGGTGACTGGCAGATAACAGTTGCTTGTTGTGGGGCAGCTTATATTTTCAGTGGAGACTGGCAGTTAACAGTTGCTGGTTGAGGGGCAGCTTATGTTTTCAGTGGAAACTGGCAGTTAACAGTTGCTGGTTGAGCAGCTGTTTTTCTTCAGTGGTGACTGGCAGTTAACATTTGCTGGTTGAGGCGCAGCTTTTTTTCTTCAGTGGTGACTGGCAGTTAACAGTTGCTGGTTGAGGGGCAGCTTTTTTTCTTCAGTGGTGACTTGCAGTTAACATTTGCTGGTTGAGGGGCAGCTTATATTTTCAGTAGAGACTGGCTGTTAAAAGTTGCTGGTTGAGGGGCAGCTTATATTTTCAGTGGAAACAGGCAGTTAACAATTGCTGGTTGAGGGGCAGCTTTTTTTCTTCAGTGGTGACTGGCAGTTAACTGTTGCTGGTTGAGGGGCAGCTTTTTTCTTCAGTGGTAACTGGCAGTTAACAGTTGCTGGTTGAGGGGCATCTTATATTTTCAATGGTGACTGGCAGTTAACAGTTGCTGGTTGATGGGTAGCCTATATTTTCAATGGTGACTGGCAGTTAAAAGTGCTGGTTGAGGGGCAGCTTATATTTTCAGTGGTGACTGGCAGTTAACAGTTGCTGGTTGAGAGGTAGCTTATATTTTCAGTGGTGAGTGGCAGTTAACAGTTGCTGGTTGAGGGGCAGCTTATGTTTTCAGTGGAAACTGGAAGTTAACAGTTGCTGGATGAGCAGCTGTTTTTCTTCAGTGGTGACTGGCAGTTAACAGTTGCTGGTTGAGGGGCAGCTTTTTTTCTTCAGTGGTGACTGGCAGTTAACAGTTGCTGGTTGAGGGGCAGCTTTTTTCTTCATTGGTGACTGGCAGTTATCAGTTCCTGCTTGAGGGTCAGCTTATATTTTCAGTGGTGACTGGCAGTTAACAGTTGCTGGTTGAGGGGCAGTTTATATTCAGTGGTGACTGGCAGTTAACAATTGCTGGTTGAACAGCAGGTTTTTTTCTTCAGTGGTGACTGGTAGTTAACAGTTGCTAGATGAGGGACAGCTTATATTTTCAGTGGTGACTGACTGTTAACAGTTGGTGGTTGAGGGGCAGCTTTTTTCTTCAGTGGTGACTGGCAGTTAACATTTGCTGGTTGAGGGGCAGCTATTTTTCTTCAGTGGTGACTGGCAGTTAACAGTTGCTGGTTGAGGGCCAACATTTTTTCTTCAGTGGTGACTGGCAGTTAACAGTTGCTGGTTGAGGGGCAGCTTATATTCAGTGGAGACTGGCAGTTAAAAGTTGCTGGTTGAGGGGCAGCTTATATTTTCAGTGGAAACTGGCAGTTAACAATTGCTGGTTGAGCGGCAGCTTTTTTTCTTCAGTGGTGACTGGCAGTTAACAGTTGCTGGTTGAGGGGCAGCTTTTTTCTTCAGTGGTGACTGGCAGTTAAAAGTTTCTGGTTGTGGGTCAGATTTTTTTCTTCAGTGGTGACTGGCAGTTAACAGTTGCTGGTTGAGGGGCATCTTATATTTTCAATGGTGACTGGCAGTTAACAGTTGCTGGTTGATGGGTAGCCTATATTTTCAGTGGTGACTGGCAGTTAAAAGTTGCTGGTTGAGGGGCAGCTTATATTTTCAGTGGTGACTGGCAGTTAACAGTTGCTGGTTGAAGGGCAGCTTATATTTTCAGTGGTGAGTGGCAGTTAACAGTTGCTGGTTGAGTGGCAGCTTATATTTTCAGTGGTGACTGGCAGTTAACAGTTGCTGGTTGAGGGGCAACTTTTTTCTTTTGTGGTGACTGACAGTTAACAGTTGCTGGTTGAGGGGCAGCTTTTTTTCTTCAGTGGTGACTGGCAGTTAACAGTTGCTGGTTGAGAGGCAGCTTTTTTTCTTCAGTGGTGACTGGCAGTTAACACTTGCTGGTTGTGGGCACCTATTTTCTTCAGTGGTGACTGGCAGTTAACAGTTGCTGGTTGAGGGGCAGCTTATATTTTCAGTGGTGACTAGCAGTTAAGAGTTGCTGGTTGAGGCGCAGCTTTTTTTCTTCAGTGGTGACTGGCAGTTAACAGTTGCTGTCTGAGGGGCAGCTTTTTTTCTTCAGTGGTGACTGGCAGTTAACACTTTCTGGTTGATAGGCAGCTTATATTTTCAGTGCTGACTGGCAGTTAACAGTTGCTGGTTGAGGGGCAGCTTATATTTTCAGTGCTGACTGGCAGTTAACACTTGCTGGTTGATGGGCAGCTTATATTTTCAGTGCTGACTGGCAGTTAACAGTTGCTTGTTGAGGGGCATCTTTTTTTCTTCAGTGGTGACTGGCTGTTAACAGTTGCTGGTTGAGTGGCAGTTTATATTTTCAGTGGTGACTGGCAGTTAACAGTTGCTGGTTGAGGGGCAGCTTTTTTTCTTCAGTGGTGACTGGCAGTTAACAGTTGCTGGTTGAAGGGCAGCTTTTTTCTTCAGTGGTGACTGGCAGTTAACAGTTGCTGGATGAGGGACAGCTTATATTTTCAGTGGTGACTGGCAGATAACAGTTTCTGGTTGAGGGGCAGCTTATATTTTCAGTGGTGACTGGCAGTTAACAGGTACTGGTTGAGCAGCAGCTATTCTCTTCAGTGGTGACTGGCAGTTAACAGTTGCTGGTTTAGGCGCAGCTTTTTTCTTCAGTGGTGACTGGCAGTTAATGGTTGCTGGTTGAAGAGCAGCTTTTGTTCTTCAGTGGTGACTGGCAGTTAAAAGTTGCTGGTTGAGGGGCAGCTTATATTTTCAGTGGTGACTGGCAGTTAACAGTTGCTGGTTGAGGGGCAGCTTATATTTTCAGTGGTGACTGGCAGTTAACACTTGCTTTTTGAGGGGCAGCTTTTTTTGTTCTGTGGTGACTGGCAGTTAACAGTTGCTGCTTGAGGGGCAGGTTTTTTTCTTCAGTGGTGACTGGCAGTTAACAGTTGCTGGTTGAGGGGCAGCTTTTTTCTTCATTGGTGACTGGCAGTTAACAGTTCCTGGTTGGGGGTCAGCTTATATTTTCAGTGGTGACTGGCAGTTAACAGTTGCTGGTTGAGGGGCAGCTTATATTTTCAGTGGTGACTGGCAGTTAACAGCTGTTGGTTAAGGGTTAGCTATTTTCTTCAGTGGTGACTGGCAGTTGACATTTGCTGGTTGAAGGGCAGCTTATATTTTCAATGGTGACTGGCAGTTAACATTTGCTGGTTGAGGGGCAACCTTTTCTCTTCAGTGGTGACTGGCAGTTAACAGTTGCTGGTTGAGCGGGAGCTTTTTTCTTCAGTGGTGAATGGCTGTTAACAGTTGCTTGTTGAGTGGCAGCTTTTTTTCTTCAGTGGTGACTGGCAGTTAACAGTTGCTGGTTGAGTGGCAGTTTATATTTTCAGTGGTGACTGGCAGTTAACAGTTGCTGGTTGAGGGGCAGCTTATATTTTCAGTGGTGACTGGCAGTTAACAGTTGCTGGTTTAGGGGCAGCTTTTTTTCTTCAGTGGTGACTGGCAGTAAACAGTTGCTGGTTGAGGGGCAGCTTATATTTTCAGTGGTGACTGGCAGTTAACTAATGCTGGTTGAGAAGCAGCTTTTTTTCTTCAGTGGTGACTGGTAGTTAACAGTTGCTAGATGACGGACAGCTTTTATTTTCAGTGGTGACAGACTGTTAACAGTTGCTGGTTGAGCAGCAGCTTTTTTTCTTCAGTGGTGACTGGCAGTTAACAGTTGCTGGTTGGGGGGCAGCTATTTTAATTCAGTGGTAACTGGCAGTTAACAATTGCTGGTTGAGGGACAACTTTTTTTCTTCAGTGGTGACTGGCAGTTAACAGATGCTGATTGAGGGGCAGCTTTTTTCTTCAGTGGTGACTGGCAGTTAACAGTTGCTGGTTGAGGGGCAGCTTATATTTTCAGTGGAGACTGGCAGTTAACAGTTGCTGGTTGAGGGGCAGCTTATGTTTTCAGTGGAAACTGGAAGTTAACAGTTGCTGGATGAGCAGCTGTTTTTCTTCAGTGGTGACTGGCAGTTAACAGTTGCTGGTTGAGGGGCAGCTGTTTTCTTCATTGGTGACTGGCAGTTAACAGTTCCTGCTTGAGGGTCAGCTTATATTTTCAGTGGTGACTGGCAGTTAACAGTTGCTGGTTGAGGGGCAGTTTATATTCAGTGGTGACTGGCAGTTAACAATTGCTGGTTGAGCAGCAGCTTTTTTTCTTCAGTGGTGACTGGTAGTTAGCAGTTGCTAGTTGAGGGACAGCTTATATTTTCAGTGGTGACTGACTGTTAACAGTTGGTGGTTGAGGGGCAGCTTTTTTCTTCAGTGGTGACTGGCAGTTAACATTTGCTGGTTGAGGGGCAGCTATTTTTCTTCAGTGGTGACTGGCAGTTAACAGTTGCTGGTTGAGGGCCAACATTTTTTCTTCAGTGGTGACTGGCAGTTAACAGTTGCTGGTTGAGGGGCAGCTTATATTTTCCGTGGAAACTGGCAGTTAACAATTGCTGGTTGAGCGGCAGCTTTTTTTCTTCAGTGGTGACTGGCAGTTAACAGTTGCTGGTTGAGGGGCAGCTTTTTTCTTCAGTGGTGACTGGCAGTTAAAAGTTTCTGGTTGAGGGTCAGATTTTTTTCTTCAGTGGTGACTGGCAGTTAACAGTTGCTGGTTGAGGGGCATCTTATATTTTCAATGGTGACTGGCAGTTAACAGTTGCTGGTTGATGGGTAGCCTATATTTTCAGTGGTGACTGGCAGTTAAAAGTTGCTGGTTGAGGGGCAGCTTATATTTTCAGTGGTGACTGGCAGTTAACAGTTGCTGGTTGAAGGGCAGCTTATATTTTCAGTGGTGAGTGGCAGTTAACAGTTGCTGGTTGAGTGGCAGCTTATATTTTCAGTGGTGACTGGCAGTTAACAGTTGCTGGTTGAGGGGCAACTTTTTTCTTTTGTGGTGACTGACAGTTAACAGTTGCTGGTTGAACAGCAGCTTTTTTTCTTCAGTGGTGACTGGTAGTTAACAGTTGCTAGATGAGGGACAGCTTATATTTTCAGTGGTGACTGACTGTTAACAGTTGGTGGTTGAGGGGCAGCTTTTTTCTTCAGTGGTGACTGGCAGTTAACATTTGCTGGTTGAGGGGCAGCTATTTTTCTTCAGTGGTGACTGGCAGTTAACAGTTGCTGGTTGAGGGCCAACATTTTTTCTTCAGTGGTGACTGGCAGTTAACAGTTGCTGGTTGAGGGGCAGCTTATATTCAGTGGAGACTGGCAGTTAAAAGTTGCTGGTTGAGGGGCAGCTTATATTTTCAGTGGAAACTGGCAGTTAACAATTGCTGGTTGAGCGGCAGCTTTTTTTCTTCAGTGGTGACTGGCAGTTAACAGTTGCTGGTTGAGGGGCAGCTTTTTTCTTCAGTGGTGACTGGCAGTTAAAAGTTTCTGGTTGTGGGTCAGATTTTTTTCTTCAGTGGTGACTGGCAGTTAACAGTTGCTGGTTGAGGGGCATCTTATATTTTCAATGGTGACTGGCAGTTAACAGTTGCTGGTTGATGGGTAGCCTATATTTTCAGTGGTGACTGGCAGTTAAAAGTTGCTGGTTGAGGGGCAGCTTATATTTTCAGTGGTGACTGGCAGTTAACAGTTGCTGGTTGAAGGGCAGCTTATATTTTCAGTGGTGAGTGGCAGTTAACAGTTGCTGGTTGAGTGGCAGCTTATATTTTCAGTGGTGACTGGCAGTTAACAGTTGCTGGTTGAGGGGCAACTTTTTTCTTTTGTGGTGACTGACAGTTAACAGTTGCTGGTTGAGGGGCAGCTTTTTTCTTCAGTGGTGACTGGCCGTTAACAGTTGCTGGTTGAGGAGCAACTTTTTTTCTTCAGTGGTGACTGGCAGTTAACAGTTGCTGGTTGAGGGGCAGCTTATATTTTCAGTGGTGACTGGCAGTTAACAGTTGCTGGTTGAGGGGCAGCTTTTTTTCTTCAGTGGTGACTGGCAGTTAACAGTTGCTGGATGAGAGGCAGCTTTTTTTCTTCAGTGGTGACTGGCAGTTAACACTTGCTGGTTGTGGGCACCTATTTTCTTCAGTGGTGACTGGCAGTTAACAGTTGCTGGTTGAGGGGCAGCTTATATTTTCAGTGGTGACTAGCAGTTAACAGTTGCTGGTTGAGGCGCAGCTTTTTTTCTTCAGTGGTGACTGGCAGTTAACAGTTGCTGTCTGAGGGGCAGCTTTTTTTCTTCAGTGGTGACTGGCAGTTAACACTTTCTGGTTGATAGGCAGCTTATATTTTCAGTGCTGACTGGCAGTTAACAGTTGCTGGTTGAGGGGCAGCTTATATTTTCAGTGCTGACTGGCAGTTAACACTTGCTGGTTGATGGGCAGCTTATATTTTCAGTGCTGACTGGCAGTTAACAGTTGCTTGTTGAGGGGCATCTTTTTTTCTTCAGTGGTGACTGGCTGTTAACAGTTGCTGGTTGAGTGGCAGTTTATATTTTCAGTGGTGACTGGCAGTTAACAGTTGCTGGTTGAGGGGCAGCTTATATTTTCAGTGGTGACTGGCAGTTAACAGTTGCTGGTTTAGGGGCAGCTTTTTTTCTTCAGTGGTGACTGGCAGTAAACAGTTGCTGGTTGAGGGGCAGCTTATATTTTCAGTGGTGACTGGCAGTTAACTAATGAGGTTGAGAAGCAGCTTTTTTTCTTCAGTGGTGACTGGTAGTTAACAGTTGCTAGATGACGGACAGCTTATATTTTCATTCGTGACAGACTGTTAACAGTTGCTGGTTGAGGGGCAGCTTTTTTCTACAGTGGTGACTGGCAGTTAACAGTTGCTGGTTGAGGGGCAACTTTTTTCTTCTGTGGTGACTGGCAGTTAACAGTTGCTGGTTGAGGGGCAGCTTTTTTCTTCAGTGGTGACTGGCCGTTAACAGTTGCTGGTTGAGGAGCTACTTTTTTTCTTCAGTGGTGACTGGCAGTTAACAGTTGCTGGTAGAGGGGCAGCTTATATTTTCAGTGGTGACCTGCAGTTAACAGTTGCTGGTTGAGGGGCAGCTTTTTTTCTTCAATGGTGACTGGCAGTTAAAAGTTGCTGGTTGAGGGGCAGCTTTTTTTCTTCAGTGGTGACTGGCAGTTAACACTTGCTGGTTGATGGGCAGCTATTTTCTTCAGTGTTGACTGGCAGTTAACAGTTGCTGGTTGAGGGGCAGTTTATATTTTCAGTGGTGACTGGCAGTTAACAGTTGTTGGTTGAGGGGCAGCTTTTTTTCTTCAGTGGTGACTGGGAGTTAACAGTTGCTGGTTGGGGGGCAGCTATTTTTCTTCAGTGGTAACTGGCAGTTAACAATTGCTGGTTGAGGGACAACTTTTTTTCTTCAGTGGTGACTGGCAGTTAACAGATGCTGATTGAGGGGCAGCTTTTTTCTTCAGTGGTGACTGGCAGTTAACAGTTGCTGGTTGAGGGGCAGCTTATATTTTCAGTGGAGACTGGCAGTTAACAGTTGCTGGTTGAGGGGCAGCTTATGTTTCCAGTGGAAACTGGAAGTTAACAGTTGCTGGATGAGCAGCTGTTTTTCTTCAGTGGTGACTGGCAGTTAACAGTTGCTGGTTGAGGGGCAGCTGTTTTCTTCATTGGTGACTGGCAGTTAACAGTTCCTGCTTGAGGGTCAGCTTATATTTTCAGTGGTGACTGGCAGTTAACAGTTGCTGGTTGAGGGGCAGCTTATATATTCAGTGGTGACTGGCAGTTAACAGTTGCTGGTTGAGCAGCAGCTTTTTTTCTTCAGTGGTGACTGGTAGTTAACAGTTGCTAGTTGAGGGACAGCTTATATTTTCAGTGGTGACTGACTGTTAACAGTTGGTGGTTAAGGGGCAGCTTTTTTCTTCAGTGGTGACTGGCAGTTAACATTTGCTGGTTGAGGGGCAGCTATTTTTCTTCAGTGGTGACCGGCAGTTAACAGTTGCTGGTTGAAGGCCAACATTTTTTCTTCAGTGGTGACTGGCAGTTAACAGTTGCTGGTTGAGTGGCAGCTTTTTTTCTTCAGTGGTGACTGGCAGTTAACAGTTGCTGGTTGAGGGGCAGCTTTTTTCTTCATTGGTGACTGGCAGTTAACAGTTCCTGCTTGAGGGTCAGCTTATATTTTCAGTGGTGACTGGCAGTTAACAGTTGCTGGTTGAGGGGCAGCTTATATATTCAGTGGTGACTGGCAGTTAAAAGTTTCTGGTTGAGGGTCAGATTTTTTTCTTCAGTGGTGACTGGCAGTTAACAGTTGCTGGTTGACGGGCATCTTATATTTTTAATGGTGACTGGAAGTTAACAGTTGCTGGTTGAGGGGCAGCTGTTTTCTTCATTGGTGACTGGCAGTTAACAGTTCCTGCTTGAGGGTCAGCTTATATTTTCAGTGGTGACTGGCAGTTAACAGTTCCTGGTTGGGGGTCAGCTTATATTTTCAGTGGTGACTGGCAGTTAACAGTTGCTGGTTGAGGGGCAGCTTATATTTTCAGTGGTGACTGGCAGTTAACAGCTGTTGGTTAAGGGTTAGCTATTTTCTTCAGTGGTGACTGGCAGTTGACATTTGCTGGTTGAGGGGCAGCTTATATTTTCAATGGTGACTGGCAGTTAACATTTGCTGGTTGAGGGGCAACCTTTTCTCTTCAGTGGTGACTGGCAGTTAACAGTTGCTGGTTGAGCGGGAGCTTTTTTCTTCAGTGGTGAATGGCTGTTAACAGTTGCTTGTTGAGTGGCAGCTTTTTTTCTTCAGTGGTGACTGGCAGTTAACAGTTGCTGGTTGAGTGGCAGTTTATATTTTCAGTGGTGACTGGCAGTTAACAGTTGCTGGTTGAGGGGCAGCTTATATTTTCAGTGGTGACTGGCAGTTAACAGTTGCTGGTTTAGGGGCAGCTTTTTTTCTTCAGTGGTGACTGGCAGTAAACAGTTGCTGGTTGAGGGGCAGCTTATATTTTCAGTGGTGACTGGCAGTTAACTAATGCTGGTTGAGAAGCAGCTTTTTTTCTTCAGTGGTGACTGGTAGTTAACAGTTGCTAGATGACGGACAGCTTTTATTTTCAGTGGTGACAGACTGTTAACAGTTGCTGGTTGAGCAGCAGCTTTTTTTCTTCAGTGGTGACTGGCAGTTAACAGTTGCTGGTTGGGGGGCAGCTATTTTAATTCAGTGGTAACTGGCAGTTAACAATTGCTGGTTGAGGGACAACTTTTTTTCTTCAGTGGTGACTGGCAGTTAACAGATGCTGATTGAGGGGCAGCTTTTTTCTTCAGTGGTGACTGGCAGTTAACAGTTGCTGGTTGAGGGGCAGCTTATATTTTCAGTGGAGACTGGCAGTTAACAGTTGCTGGTTGAGGGGCAGCTTATGTTTTCAGTGGAAACTGGAAGTTAACAGTTGCTGGATGAGCAGCTGTTTTTCTTCAGTGGTGACTGGCAGTTAACAGTTGCTGGTTGAGGGGCAGCTGTTTTCTTCATTGGTGACTGGCAGTTAACAGTTCCTGCTTGAGGGTCAGCTTATATTTTCAGTGGTGACTGGCAGTTAACAGTTGCTGGTTGAGGGGCAGTTTATATTCAGTGGTGACTGGCAGTTAACAATTGCTGGTTGAGCAGCAGCTTTTTTTCTTCAGTGGTGACTGGTAGTTAGCAGTTGCTAGTTGAGGGACAGCTTATATTTTCAGTGGTGACTGACTGTTAACAGTTGGTGGTTGAGGGGCAGCTTTTTTCTTCAGTGGTGACTGGCAGTTAACATTTGCTGGTTGAGGGGCAGCTATTTTTCTTCAGTGGTGACTGGCAGTTAACAGTTGCTGGTTGAGGGCCAACATTTTTTCTTCAGTGGTGACTGGCAGTTAACAGTTGCTGGTTGAGGGGCAGCTTATATTTTCCGTGGAAACTGGCAGTTAACAATTGCTGGTTGAGCGGCAGCTTTTTTTCTTCAGTGGTGACTGGCAGTTAACAGTTGCTGGTTGAGGGGCAGCTTTTTTCTTCAGTGGTGACTGGCAGTTAAAAGTTTCTGGTTGAGGGTCAGATTTTTTTCTTCAGTGGTGACTGGCAGTTAACAGTTGCTGGTTGAGGGGCATCTTATATTTTCAATGGTGACTGGCAGTTAACAGTTGCTGGTTGATGGGTAGCCTATATTTTCAGTGGTGACTGGCAGTTAAAAGTTGCTGGTTGA
This sequence comes from Phyllotis vaccarum, assembly GCA_033318265.1. Lineage (NCBI taxonomy): Eukaryota > Metazoa > Chordata > Mammalia > Rodentia > Cricetidae > Phyllotis > Phyllotis vaccarum. The sequence goes on from JARWLC010000013.1 coordinate 127,825,180, forward strand.
GGGGCAGCTTATATTTTCAGTGGTGACTGGCAGTTAACAGTTGCTGGTTGAAGGGCAGCTTGTATTTTCAGTGGTGAGTGGCAGTTAACAGTTGCTGGTTGAGTGGCAGCTTATATTTTCAGTGGTGACTGGCAGTTAACAGTTGCTGGTTGAGGGGCAACTTTTTTCTTTTGTGGTGACTGACAGTTAACAGTTGCTGGTTGAACAGCAGCTTTTTTTCTTCAGTGGTGACTGGTAGTTAACAGTTGCTAGATGAGGGACAGCTTATATTTTCAGTGGTGACTGACTGTTAACAGTTGGTGGTTGAGGGGCAGCTTTTTTCTTCAGTGGTGACTGGCAGTTAACATTTGCTGGTTGAGGGGCAGCTATTTTTCTTCAGTGGTGACTTGCAGTTAACAGTTGCTGGTTGAGGGCCAACATTTTTTCTTCAGTGGTGACTGGCAGTTAACAGTTGCTGGTTGAGGGGCAGCTTATATTCAGTGGAGACTGGCAGTTAAAAGTTGCTGGTTGAGGGGCAGCTTATATTTTCAGTGGAAACTGGCAGTTAACAATTGCTGGTTGAGCGGCAGCTTTTTTTCTTCAGTGGTGACTGGCAGTTAACAGTTGCTGGTTGAGGGGCAGCTTTTTTCTTCAGTGGTGACTGGCAGTTAAAAGTTTCTGGTTGTGGGTCAGATTTTTTTCTTCAGTGGTGACTGGCAGTTAACAGTTGCTGGTTGAGGGGCATCTTATATTTTCAATGGTGACTGGCAGTTAACAGTTGCTGGTTGATGGGTAGCCTATATTTTCAGTGGTGACTGGCAGTTAAAAGTTGCTGGTTGAGGGGCAGCTTATATTTTCAGTGGTGACTGGCAGTTAACAGTTGCTGGTTGAAGGGCAGCTTATATTTTCAGTGGTGAGTGGCAGTTAACAGTTGCTGGTTGAGTGGCAGCTTATATTTTCAGTGGTGACTGGCAGTTAACAGTTGCTGGTTGAGGGGCAACTTTTTTCTTTTGTGGTGACTGACAGTTAACAGTTGCTGGTTGAGGGGCAGCTTTTTTCTTCAGTGGTGACTGGCCGTTAACAGTTGCTGGTTGAGGAGCAACTTTTTTTCTTCAGTGGTGACTGGCAGTTAACAGTTGCTGGTTGAGGGGCAGCTTATATTTTCAGTGGTGACTGGCAGTTAACAGTTGCTGGTTGAGGGGCAGCTTTTTTTCTTCAGTGGTGACTGGCAGTTAACAGTTGCTGGATGAGAGGCAGCTTTTTTTCTTCAGTGGTGACTGGCAGTTAACACTTGCTGGTTGTGGGCACCTATTTTCTTCAGTGGTGACTGGCAGTTAACAGTTGCTGGTTGAGGGGCAGCTTATATTTTCAGTGGTGACTAGCAGTTAACAGTTGCTGGTTGAGGCGCAGCTTTTTTTCTTCAGTGGTGACTGGCAGTTAACAGTTGCTGTCTGAGGGGCAGCTTTTTTTCTTCAGTGGTGACTGGCAGTTAACACTTTCTGGTTGATAGGCAGCTTATATTTTCAGTGCTGACTGGCAGTTAACAGTTGCTGGTTGAGGGGCAGCTTATATTTTCAGTGCTGACTGGCAGTTAACACTTGCTGGTTGATGGGCAGCTTATATTTTCAGTGCTGACTGGCAGTTAACAGTTGCTTGTTGAGGGGCATCTTTTTTTCTTCAGTGGTGACTGGCTGTTAACAGTTGCTGGTTGAGTGGCAGTTTATATTTTCAGTGGTGACTGGCAGTTAACAGTTGCTGGTTGAGGGGCAGCTTATATTTTCAGTGGTGACTGGCAGTTAACAGTTGCTGGTTTAGGGGCAGCTTTTTTTCTTCAGTGGTGACTGGCAGTAAACAGTTGCTGGTTGAGGGGCAGCTTATATTTTCAGTGGTGACTGGCAGTTAACTAATGAGGTTGAGAAGCAGCTTTTTTTCTTCAGTGGTGACTGGTAGTTAACAGTTGCTAGATGACGGACAGCTTATATTTTCATTGGTGACAGACTGTTAACAGTTGCTGGTTGAGGGGCAGCTTTTTTCTACAGTGGTGACTGGCAGTTAACATTTTCTGGTTGAGGGGCAGATTTTTTTCTTCAGTGGTGACTGGCAGTTAACAGTTGCTGGTTGGGGGGCAGCTATTTTTCTTCAGTGGTAACTGGCAGTTAACAATTGCTGGTTGAGGGACAACTTTTTTTCTTCAGTGGTGACTGGCAGTTAACAGATGCTGATTGAGGGGCAGCTTTTTTCTTCAGTGGTGACTGGCAGTTAACAGTTGCTGGTTGAGGGGCAGCTTATATTTTCAGTGGAGACTGGCAGTTAACAGTTGCTGGTTGAGGGGCAGCTTATGTTTCCAGTGGAAACTGGAAGTTAACAGTTGCTGGATGAGCAGCTGTTTTTCTTCAGTGGTGACTGGCAGTTAACAGTTGCTGGTTGAGGGGCAGCTGTTTTCTTCATTGGTGACTGGCAGTTAACAGTTCCTGCTTGAGGGTCAGCTTATATTTTCAGTGGTGACTGGCAGTTAACAGTTGCTGGTTGAGGGGCAGCTTATATATTCAGTGGTGACTGGCAGTTAACAGTTGCTGGTTGAGCAGCAGCTTTTTTTCTTCAGTGGTGACTGGTAGTTAACAGTTGCTAGTTGAGGGACAGCTTATATTTTCAGTGGTGACTGACTGTTAACAGTTGGTGGTTAAGGGGCAGCTTTTTTCTTCAGTGGTGACTGGCAGTTAACATTTGCTGGTTGAGGGGCAGCTATTTTTCTTCAGTGGTGACTGGCAGTTAACAGTTGCTGGTTGAAGGCCAACATTTTTTCTTCAGTGGTGACTGGCAGTTAACAGTTGCTGGTTGAGTGGCAGCTTTTTTTCTTCAGTGGTGACTGGCAGTTAACAGTTGCTGGTTGAGGGGCAGCTTTTTTCTTCATTGGTGACTGGCAGTTAACAGTTCCTGCTTGAGGGTCAGCTTATATTTTCAGTGGTGACTGGCAGTTAACAGTTGCTGGTTGAGGGGCAGCTTATATATTCAGTGGTGACTGGCAGTTAAAAGTTTCTGGTTGAGGGTCAGATTTTTTTCTTCAGTGGTGACTGGCAGTTAACAGTTGCTGGTTGACGGGCATCTTATATTTTTAATGGTGACTGGAAGTTAACAGTTGCTGGTTGATGGGTAGCCTATATTTTCAGTGGTGACTGGGAGTTAAAAGTTGCTGGTTGAGGGGCAGCTTATATTTTCAGTGGTGACTGGCAGTTAACAGGTGCTTGTTGAAGGACAGCTTATATTTTCAGTGGTGAGTGGCAGTTAACAGTTGTTGTTGAGTGACAGCTTATATTTTCACTGGTGACTGGCAGTTAACAGTTGCTGGTTGAGGGGCAACTTTTTTCTTCTGTGGTGACTGGCAGTTAACAGTTGCTGGTTGAGGGGCAGCTTTTTTCTTCAGTGGTGACTGGCCGTTAACAGTTGCTGGTTGAGGAGCTACTTTTTTTCTTCAGTGGTGACTGGCAGTTAACAGTTGCTGGTAGAGGGGCAGCTTATATTTTCAGTGGTGACCTGCAGTTAACAGTTGCTGGTTGAGGGGCAGCTTTTTTTCTTCAATGGTGACTGGCAGTTAAAAGTTGCTGGTTGAGGGGCAGCTTTTTTTCTTCAGTGGTGACTGGCAGTTAACACTTGCTGGTTGATGGGCAGCTATTTTCTTCAGTGTTGACTGGCAGTTAACAGTTGCTGGTTGAGGGGCAGTTTATATTTTCAGTGGTGACTGGCAGTTAACAGTTGTTGGTTGAGGGGCAGCTTTTTTTCTTCAGTGGTGACTGGGAGTTAACAGTTTCTGGTTGAGGGACAGCTTTTTTTCTTTAGTGGTGACTGGCAGTTAACACTTGCTGGTTGATGGGCAACTTATATTTTCAGTGCTGACTGGCAGTTAACAGTTGCTGGTTGAGGGGCAGCTTTTTTTCTTCAGTGGTGACTGGCAGTTAACAGTTGCTGGTTGAAGGGCAGCTTTTTTCTTCAGTGGTGACTGGCAGTTAACAGTTGCTGGATGAGGGACAGCTTATATTTTCAGTGGTGACTGGCAGATAACAGTTTCTGGTTGAGGGGCAGCTTATATTTTCAGTGGTGACTGGCAGTTAACAGGTACTGGTTGAGCGGCAGCTATTCTCTTCAGTGGTGACTGGCAGTTAACAGATGCTGGTTTAGGCGCAGCTTTTTTCTTCAGTGGTGACTGGCAGTTAACAGTTTCTGGTTGAGGGGCAGCTTATATTTTCAGTGGTGACTGGCAGTTAACAGGTACTGGTTGAGCGGCAGCTATTCTCTTCAGTGGTGACTGGCAGTTAACAGATGCTGGTTGAGGGGCATCTTTTTTTCTTCAGTGGTGACTGGCTGTTAACAGTTGCTGGTTGAGTGGCAGTTTATATTTTCAGTGGTGACTGGCAGTTAACAGTTGCTGGTTGAGGGGCAGCTTATATTTTCAGTGGTGACTGGCAGTTAACAGTTGCTGGTTTAGGGGCAGCTTTTTTTCTTCAGTGGTGACTGGCAGTAAACAGTTGCTGGTTGAGGGGCAGCTTATATTTTCAGTGGTGACTGGCAGTTAACTAATGAGGTTGAGAAGCAGCTTTTTTTCTTCAGTGGTGACTGGTAGTTAACAGTTGCTAGATGACGGACAGCTTATATTTTCATTGGTGACAGACTGTTAACAGTTGCTGGTTGAGGGGCAGCTTTTTTCTACAGTGGTGACTGGCAGTTAACATTTTCTGGTTGAGGGGCAGATTTTTTTCTTCAGTGGTGACTGGCAGTTAACAGTTGCTGGTTGGGGGGCAGCTATTTTTCTTCAGTGGTAACTGGCAGTTAACAATTGCTGGTTGAGGGACAACTTTTTTTCTTCAGTGGTGACTGGCAGTTAACAGATGCTGATTGAGGGGCAGCTTTTTTCTTCAGTGGTGACTGGCAGTTAACAGTTGCTGGTTGAGGGGCAGCTTATATTTTCAGTGGAGACTGGCAGTTAACAGTTGCTGGTTGAGGGGCAGCTTATGTTTCCAGTGGAAACTGGAAGTTAACAGTTGCTGGATGAGCAGCTGTTTTTCTTCAGTGGTGACTGGCAGTTAACAGTTGCTGGTTGAGGGGCAGCTGTTTTCTTCATTGGTGACTGGCAGTTAACAGTTCCTGCTTGAGGGTCAGCTTATATTTTCAGTGGTGACTGGCAGTTAACAGTTGCTGGTTGAGGGGCAGCTTATATATTCAGTGGTGACTGGCAGTTAACAGTTGCTGGTTGAGCAGCAGCTTTTTTTCTTCAGTGGTGACTGGTAGTTAACAGTTGCTAGTTGAGGGACAGCTTATATTTTCAGTGGTGACTGACTGTTAACAGTTGGTGGTTAAGGGGCAGCTTTTTTCTTCAGTGGTGACTGGCAGTTAACATTTGCTGGTTGAGGGGCAGCTATTTTTCTTCAGTGGTGACTGGCAGTTAACAGTTGCTGGTTGAAGGCCAACATTTTTTCTTCAGTGGTGACTGGCAGTTAACAGTTGCTGGTTGAGTGGCAGCTTTTTTTCTTCAGTGGTGACTGGCAGTTAACAGTTGCTGGTTGAGGGGCAGCTTTTTTCTTCATTGGTGACTGGCAGTTAACAGTTCCTGCTTGAGGGTCAGCTTATATTTTCAGTGGTGACTGGCAGTTAACAGTTGCTGGTTGAGGGGCAGCTTATATATTCAGTGGTGACTGGCAGTTAAAAGTTTCTGGTTGAGGGTCAGATTTTTTTCTTCAGTGGTGACTGGCAGTTAACAGTTGCTGGTTGACGGGCATCTTATATTTTTAATGGTGACTGGAAGTTAACAGTTGCTGGTTGATGGGTAGCCTATATTTTCAGTGGTGACTGGGAGTTAAAAGTTGCTGGTTGAGGGGCAGCTTATATTTTCAGTGGTGACTGGCAGTTAACAGGTGCTTGTTGAAGGACAGCTTATATTTTCAGTGGTGAGTGGCAGTTAACAGTTGTTGTTGAGTGACAGCTTATATTTTCACTGGTGACTGGCAGTTAACAGTTGCTGGTTGAGGGGCAACTTTTTTCTTCTGTGGTGACTGGCAGTTAACAGTTGCTGGTTGAGGGGCAGCTTTTTTCTTCAGTGGTGACTGGCCGTTAACAGTTGCTGGTTGAGGAGCTACTTTTTTTCTTCAGTGGTGACTGGCAGTTAACAGTTGCTGGTAGAGGGGCAGCTTATATTTTCAGTGGTGACCTGCAGTTAACAGTTGCTGGTTGAGGGGCAGCTTTTTTTCTTCAATGGTGACTGGCAGTTAAAAGTTGCTGGTTGAGGGGCAGCTTTTTTTCTTCAGTGGTGACTGGCAGTTAACACTTGCTGGTTGATGGGCAGCTATTTTCTTCAGTGTTGACTGGCAGTTAACAGTTGCTGGTTGAGGGGCAGTTTATATTTTCAGTGGTGACTGGCAGTTAACAGTTGTTGGTTGAGGGGCAGCTTTTTTTCTTCAGTGGTGACTGGGAGTTAACAGTTTCTGGTTGAGGGACAGCTTTTTTTCTTTAGTGGTGACTGGCAGTTAACACTTGCTGGTTGATGGGCAACTTATATTTTCAGTGCTGACTGGCAGTTAACAGTTGCTGGTTGAGGGGCAGCTTTTTTTCTTCAGTGGTGACTGGCAGTTAACAGTTGCTGGTTGAAGGGCAGCTTTTTTCTTCAGTGGTGACTGGCAGTTAACAGTTGCTGGATGAGGGACAGCTTATATTTTCAGTGGTGACTGGCAGATAACAGTTTCTGGTTGAGGGGCAGCTTATATTTTCAGTGGTGACTGGCAGTTAACAGGTACTGGTTGAGCGGCAGCTATTCTCTTCAGTGGTGACTGGCAGTTAACAGATGCTGGTTTAGGCGCAGCTTTTTTCTTCAGTGGTGACTGGCAGTTAACAGTTGCTGGTTGAGGGGCAGCTGTTTTCTTCATTGGTGACTGGCAGTTAACAGTTCCTGCTTGAGGGTCAGCTTATATTTTCAGTGGTGACTGGCAGTTAACAGTTGCTGGTTGAGGGGCAGCTTATATATTCAGTGGTGACTGGCAGTTAACAGTTGCTGGTTGAGCAGCAGCTTTTTTTCTTCAGTGGTGACTGGTAGTTAACAGTTGCTAGTTGAGGGACAGCTTATATTTTCAGTGGTGACTGACTGTTAACAGTTGGTGGTTAAGGGGCAGCTTTTTTCTTCAGTGGTGACTGGCAGTTAACATTTGCTGGTTGAGGGGCAGCTATTTTTCTTCAGTGGTGACCGGCAGTTAACAGTTGCTGGTTGAAGGCCAACATTTTTTCTTCAGTGGTGACTGGCAGTTAACAGTTGCTGGTTGAGTGGCAGCTTTTTTTCTTCAGTGGTGACTGGCAGTTAACAGTTGCTGGTTGAGGGGCAGCTTTTTTCTTCATTGGTGACTGGCAGTTAACAGTTCCTGCTTGAGGGTCAGCTTATATTTTCAGTGGTGACTGGCAGTTAACAGTTGCTGGTTGAGGGGCAGCTTATATATTCAGTGGTGACTGGCAGTTAAAAGTTTCTGGTTGAGGGTCAGATTTTTTTCTTCAGTGGTGACTGGCAGTTAACAGTTGCTGGTTGACGGGCATCTTATATTTTTAATGGTGACTGGAAGTTAACAGTTGCTGGTTGAGGGGCAGCTGTTTTCTTCATTGGTGACTGGCAGTTAACAGTTCCTGCTTGAGGGTCAGCTTATATTTTCAGTGGTGACTGGCAGTTAACAGTTCCTGGTTGGGGGTCAGCTTATATTTTCAGTGGTGACTGGCAGTTAACAGTTGCTGGTTGAGGGGCAGCTTATATTTTCAGTGGTGACTGGCAGTTAACAGCTGTTGGTTAAGGGTTAGCTATTTTCTTCAGTGGTGACTGGCAGTTGACATTTGCTGGTTGAGGGGCAGCTTATATTTTCAATGGTGACTGGCAGTTAACATTTGCTGGTTGAGGGGCAACCTTTTCTCTTCAGTGGTGACTGGCAGTTAACAGTTGCTGGTTGAGCGGGAGCTTTTTTCTTCAGTGGTGAATGGCTGTTAACAGTTGCTTGTTGAGTGGCAGCTTTTTTTCTTCAGTGGTGACTGGCAGTTAACAGTTGCTGGTTGAGTGGCAGTTTATATTTTCAGTGGTGACTGGCAGTTAACAGTTGCTGGTTGAGGGGCAGCTTATATTTTCAGTGGTGACTGGCAGTTAACAGTTGCTGGTTTAGGGGCAGCTTTTTTTCTTCAGTGGTGACTGGCAGTAAACAGTTGCTGGTTGAGGGGCAGCTTATATTTTCAGTGGTGACTGGCAGTTAACTAATGCTGGTTGAGAAGCAGCTTTTTTTCTTCAGTGGTGACTGGTAGTTAACAGTTGCTAGATGACGGACAGCTTTTATTTTCAGTGGTGACAGACTGTTAACAGTTGCTGGTTGAGCAGCAGCTTTTTTTCTTCAGTGGTGACTGGCAGTTAACAGTTGCTGGTTGGGGGGCAGCTATTTTAATTCAGTGGTAACTGGCAGTTAACAATTGCTGGTTGAGGGACAACTTTTTTTCTTCAGTGGTGACTGGCAGTTAACAGATGCTGATTGAGGGGCAGCTTTTTTCTTCAGTGGTGACTGGCAGTTAACAGTTGCTGGTTGAGGGGCAGCTTATATTTTCAGTGGAGACTGGCAGTTAACAGTTGCTGGTTGAGGGGCAGCTTATGTTTTCAGTGGAAACTGGAAGTTAACAGTTGCTGGATGAGCAGCTGTTTTTCTTCAGTGGTGACTGGCAGTTAACAGTTGCTGGTTGAGGGGCAGCTGTTTTCTTCATTGGTGACTGGCAGTTAACAGTTCCTGCTTGAGGGTCAGCTTATATTTTCAGTGGTGACTGGCAGTTAACAGTTGCTGGTTGAGGGGCAGTTTATATTCAGTGGTGACTGGCAGTTAACAATTGCTGGTTGAGCAGCAGCTTTTTTTCTTCAGTGGTGACTGGTAGTTAGCAGTTGCTAGTTGAGGGACAGCTTATATTTTCAGTGGTGACTGACTGTTAACAGTTGGTGGTTGAGGGGCAGCTTTTTTCTTCAGTGGTGACTGGCAGTTAACATTTGCTGGTTGAGGGGCAGCTATTTTTCTTCAGTGGTGACTGGCAGTTAACAGTTGCTGGTTGAGGGCCAACATTTTTTCTTCAGTGGTGACTGGCAGTTAACAGTTGCTGGTTGAGGGGCAGCTTATATTTTCCGTGGAAACTGGCAGTTAACAATTGCTGGTTGAGCGGCAGCTTTTTTTCTTCAGTGGTGACTGGCAGTTAACAGTTGCTGGTTGAGGGGCAGCTTTTTTCTTCAGTGGTGACTGGCAGTTAAAAGTTTCTGGTTGAGGGTCAGATTTTTTTCTTCAGTGGTGACTGGCAGTTAACAGTTGCTGGTTGAGGGGCATCTTATATTTTCAATGGTGACTGGCAGTTAACAGTTGCTGGTTGATGGGTAGCCTATATTTTCAGTGGTGACTGGCAGTTAAAAGTTGCTGGTTGAGGGGCAGCTTATATTTTCAGTGGTGACTGGCAGTTAACAGTTGCTGGTTGAAGGGCAGCTTGTATTTTCAGTGGTGAGTGGCAGTTAACAGTTGCTGGTTGAGTGGCAGCTTATATTTTCAGTGGTGACTGGCAGTTAACAGTTGCTGGTTGAGGGGCAACTTTTTTCTTTTGTGGTGACTGACAGTTAACAGTTGCTGGTTGAACAGCAGCTTTTTTTCTTCAGTGGTGACTGGTAGTTAACAGTTGCTAGATGAGGGACAGCTTATATTTTCAGTGGTGACTGACTGTTAACAGTTGGTGGTTGAGGGGCAGCTTTTTTCTTCAGTGGTGACTGGCAGTTAACATTTGCTGGTTGAGGGGCAGCTATTTTTCTTCAGTGGTGACTTGCAGTTAACAGTTGCTGGTTGAGGGCCAACATTTTTTCTTCAGTGGTGACTGGCAGTTAACAGTTGCTGGTTGAGGGGCAGCTTATATTCAGTGGAGACTGGCAGTTAAAAGTTGCTGGTTGAGGGGCAGCTTATATTTTCAGTGGAAACTGGCAGTTAACAATTGCTGGTTGAGCGGCAGCTTTTTTTCTTCAGTGGTGACTGGCAGTTAACAGTTGCTGGTTGAGGGGCAGCTTTTTTCTTCAGTGGTGACTGGCAGTTAAAAGTTTCTGGTTGTGGGTCAGATTTTTTTCTTCAGTGGTGACTGGCAGTTAACAGTTGCTGGTTGAGGGGCATCTTATATTTTCAATGGTGACTGGCAGTTAACAGTTGCTGGTTGATGGGTAGCCTATATTTTCAGTGGTGACTGGCAGTTAAAAGTTGCTGGTTGAGGGGCAGCTTATATTTTCAGTGGTGACTGGCAGTTAACAGTTGCTGGTTGAAGGGCAGCTTATATTTTCAGTGGTGAGTGGCAGTTAACAGTTGCTGGTTGAGTGGCAGCTTATATTTTCAGTGGTGACTGGCAGTTAACAGTTGCTGGTTGAGGGGCAACTTTTTTCTTTTGTGGTGACTGACAGTTAACAGTTGCTGGTTGAGGGGCAGCTTTTTTCTTCAGTGGTGACTGGCCGTTAACAGTTGCTGGTTGAGGAGCAACTTTTTTTCTTCAGTGGTGACTGGCAGTTAACAGTTGCTGGTTGAGGGGCAGCTTATATTTTCAGTGGTGACTGGCAGTTAACAGTTGCTGGTTGAGGGGCAGCTTTTTTTCTTCAGTGGTGACTGGCAGTTAACAGTTGCTGGATGAGAGGCAGCTTTTTTTCTTCAGTGGTGACTGGCAGTTAACACTTGCTGGTTGTGGGCACCTATTTTCTTCAGTGGTGACTGGCAGTTAACAGTTGCTGGTTGAGGGGCAGCTTATATTTTCAGTGGTGACTAGCAGTTAACAGTTGCTGGTTGAGGCGCAGCTTTTTTTCTTCAGTGGTGACTGGCAGTTAACAGTTGCTGTCTGAGGGGCAGCTTTTTTTCTTCAGTGGTGACTGGCAGTTAACACTTTCTGGTTGATAGGCAGCTTATATTTTCAGTGCTGACTGGCAGTTAACAGTTGCTGGTTGAGGGGCAGCTTATATTTTCAGTGCTGACTGGCAGTTAACACTTGCTGGTTGATGGGCAGCTTATATTTTCAGTGCTGACTGGCAGTTAACAGTTGCTTGTTGAGGGGCATCTTTTTTTCTTCAGTGGTGACTGGCTGTTAACAGTTGCTGGTTGAGTGGCAGTTTATATTTTCAGTGGTGACTGGCAGTTAACAGTTGCTGGTTGAGGGGCAGCTTATATTTTCAGTGGTGACTGGCAGTTAACAGTTGCTGGTTTAGGGGCAGCTTTTTTTCTTCAGTGGTGACTGGCAGTAAACAGTTGCTGGTTGAGGGGCAGCTTATATTTTCAGTGGTGACTGGCAGTTAACTAATGAGGTTGAGAAGCAGCTTTTTTTCTTCAGTGGTGACTGGTAGTTAACAGTTGCTAGATGACGGACAGCTTATATTTTCATTGGTGACAGACTGTTAACAGTTGCTGGTTGAGGGGCAGCTTTTTTCTACAGTGGTGACTGGCAGTTAACATTTTCTGGTTGAGGGGCAGATTTTTTTCTTCAGTGGTGACTGGCAGTTAACAGTTGCTGGTTGGGGGGCAGCTATTTTTCTTCAGTGGTAACTGGCAGTTAACAATTGCTGGTTGAGGGACAACTTTTTTTCTTCAGTGGTGACTGGCAGTTAACAGATGCTGATTGAGGGGCAGCTTTTTTCTTCAGTGGTGACTGGCAGTTAACAGTTGCTGGTTGAGGGGCAGCTTATATTTTCAGTGGAGACTGGCAGTTAACAGTTGCTGGTTGAGGGGCAGCTTATGTTTCCAGTGGAAACTGGAAGTTAACAGTTGCTGGATGAGCAGCTGTTTTTCTTCAGTGGTGACTGGCAGTTAACAGTTGCTGGTTGAGGGGCAGCTGTTTTCTTCATTGGTGACTGGCAGTTAACAGTTCCTGCTTGAGGGTCAGCTTATATTTTCAGTGGTGACTGGCAGTTAACAGTTGCTGGTTGAGGGGCAGCTTATATATTCAGTGGTGACTGGCAGTTAACAGTTGCTGGTTGAGCAGCAGCTTTTTTTCTTCAGTGGTGACTGGTAGTTAACAGTTGCTAGTTGAGGGACAGCTTATATTTTCAGTGGTGACTGACTGTTAACAGTTGGTGGTTAAGGGGCAGCTTTTTTCTTCAGTGGTGACTGGCAGTTAACATTTGCTGGTTGAGGGGCAGCTATTTTTCTTCAGTGGTGACTGGCAGTTAACAGTTGCTGGTTGAAGGCCAACATTTTTTCTTCAGTGGTGACTGGCAGTTAACAGTTGCTGGTTGAGTGGCAGCTTTTTTTCTTCAGTGGTGACTGGCAGTTAACAGTTGCTGGTTGAGGGGCAGCTTTTTTCTTCATTGGTGACTGGCAGTTAACAGTTCCTGCTTGAGGGTCAGCTTATATTTTCAGTGGTGACTGGCAGTTAACAGTTGCTGGTTGAGGGGCAGCTTATATATTCAGTGGTGACTGGCAGTTAAAAGTTTCTGGTTGAGGGTCAGATTTTTTTCTTCAGTGGTGACTGGCAGTTAACAGTTGCTGGTTGACGGGCATCTTATATTTTTAATGGTGACTGGAAGTTAACAGTTGCTGGTTGATGGGTAGCCTATATTTTCAGTGGTGACTGGGAGTTAAAAGTTGCTGGTTGAGGGGCAGCTTATATTTTCAGTGGTGACTGGCAGTTAACAGGTGCTTGTTGAAGGACAGCTTATATTTTCAGTGGTGAGTGGCAGTTAACAGTTGTTGTTGAGTGACAGCTTATATTTTCACTGGTGACTGGCAGTTAACAGTTGCTGGTTGAGGGGCAACTTTTTTCTTCTGTGGTGACTGGCAGTTAACAGTTGCTGGTTGAGGGGCAGCTTTTTTCTTCAGTGGTGACTGGCCGTTAACAGTTGCTGGTTGAGGAGCTACTTTTTTTCTTCAGTGGTGACTGGCAGTTAACAGTTGCTGGTAGAGGGGCAGCTTATATTTTCAGTGGTGACCTGCAGTTAACAGTTGCTGGTTGAGGGGCAGCTTTTTTTCTTCAATGGTGACTGGCAGTTAAAAGTTGCTGGTTGAGGGGCAGCTTTTTTTCTTCAGTGGTGACTGGCAGTTAACACTTGCTGGTTGATGGGCAGCTATTTTCTTCAGTGTTGACTGGCAGTTAACAGTTGCTGGTTGAGGGGCAGTTTATATTTTCAGTGGTGACTGGCAGTTAACAGTTGTTGGTTGAGGGGCAGCTTTTTTTCTTCAGTGGTGACTGGGAGTTAACAGTTTCTGGTTGAGGGACAGCTTTTTTTCTTTAGTGGTGACTGGCAGTTAACACTTGCTGGTTGATGGGCAACTTATATTTTCAGTGCTGACTGGCAGTTAACAGTTGCTGGTTGAGGGGCAGCTTTTTTTCTTCAGTGGTGACTGGCAGTTAACAGTTGCTGGTTGAAGGGCAGCTTTTTTCTTCAGTGGTGACTGGCAGTTAACAGTTGCTGGATGAGGGACAGCTTATATTTTCAGTGGTGACTGGCAGATAACAGTTTCTGGTTGAGGGGCAGCTTATATTTTCAGTGGTGACTGGCAGTTAACAGGTACTGGTTGAGCGGCAGCTATTCTCTTCAGTGGTGACTGGCAGTTAACAGATGCTGGTTTAGGCGCAGCTTTTTTCTTCAGTGGTGACTGGCAGTTAATGGTTGCTGGTTGAAGAGCAGCTTTTGTTCTTCAGTGGTGACTGGCAGTTAAAAGTTGCTGGTTGAGGGGCAGCTTATATTTTCAGTGGTGACTGGCAGTTAACAGTTGCTGGTTGAGGGGCAGCTTATATTTTCAGTGGTGACTGGCAGTTAACAGTTGCTTTTTGAGGGGCAGCTTTTTTTGTTCTGTGGTGACTGGCAGTTAACAGTTGCTGCTTGAGGGGCAGGTTTTTTTCTTCAGTGGTGACTGGCAGTTAACAGTTGCTGGTTGAGGGGCAGCTTTTTTCTTCATTGGTGACTGGCAGTTAACAGTTCCTGGTTGGGGGTCAGCTTATATTTTCAGTGATGACTGGCAGTTAACAGTTGCTGGTTGAGGGGCAGCTTATATTTTCAGTGGTGACTGGCAGTTAACAGCTGTTGGTTAAGGGTTAGCTATTTTCTTCAGTGGTGACTGGCAGTTGACATTTGCTGGTTGAGGGGCAGCTTATATTTTCAATGGTGACTGGCAGTTAACATTTGCTGGTTGAGGGGCAACCTTTTCTCTTCAGTGGTGACTGGCAGTTAACAGTTGCTGGTTGAGCGGGAGCTTTTTTCTTCAGTGGTGAATGGCTGTTAACAGTTGCTTGTTGAGTGGCAGCTTTTTTTCTTCAGTGGTGACTGGCAGTTAACAGTTGCTGGTTGAGTGGCAGTTTATATTTTCAGTGGTGACTGGCAGTTAACAGTTGCTGGTTGAGGGGCAGCTTATATTTTCAGTGGTGACTGGCAGTTAACAGTTGCTGGTTTAGGGGCAGCTTTTTTTCTTCAGTGGTGACTGGCAGTTAACTAATGCTGGTTGAGAAGCAGCTTTTTTTCTTCAGTGGTGACTGGTAGTTAACAGTTGCTAGATGACGGACAGCTTTTATTTTCAGTGGTGACAGACTGTTAACAGTTGCTGGTTGAGGGGCAGCTTTTTTCTACAGTGGTGACTGGCAGTTAACATTTTCTGGTTGAGGGGCAGATTTTTTTCTTCAGTGGTGACTGGCAGTTAACAGTTGCTGGTTGGGGGGCAGCTATTTTTCTTCAGTGGTAACTGGCAGTTAACAATTGCTGGTTGAGGGACAACTTTTTTTCTTCAGTGGTGACTGGCAGTTAACAGATGCTGATTGAGGGGCAGCTTTTTTCTTCAGTGGTGACTGGCAGTTAACAGTTGCTGGTTGAGGGGCAGCTTATATTTTCAGTGGAGACTGGCAGTTAACAGTTGCTGGTTGAGGGGCAGCTTATGTTTTCAGTGGAAACTGGAAGTTAACAGTTGCTGGATGAGCAGCTGTTTTTCTTCAGTGGTGACTGGCAGTTAACAGTTGCTGGTTGAGGGGCAGCTGTTTTCTTCATTGGTGACTGGCAGTTAACAGTTCCTGCTTGAGGGTCAGCTTATATTTTCAGTGGTGACTGGCAGTTAACAGTTGCTGGTTGAGGGGCAGCTTATATATTCAGTGGTGACTGGCAGTTAACAGTTGCTGGTTGAGCAGCAGCTTTTTTTCTTCAGTGGTGACTGGTAGTTAACAGTTGCTAGTTGAGGGACAGCTTATATTTTCAGTAGTGACTGACTGTTAACAGTTGGTGGTTAACGGGCAGCTTTTTTCTTCAGTGGTGACTGGCAGTTAACATTTGCTGGTTGAGGGGCAGCTATTTTTCTTCAGTGGTGACTGGCAGTTAACAGTTGCTGGTTGAGGGCCAACATTTTTTCTTCAGTGGTGACTGGCAGTTAACAGTTGCTGGTTGAGTGGCAGCTTTTTTTCTTCAGTGGTGACTGGCAGTTAACAGTTGCTGGTTGAGGGGCAGCTTTTTTCTTCATTGGTGACTGGCAGTTAACAGTTCCTGCTTGAGGGTCAGCTTATATTTTCAGTGGTGACTGGCAGTTAACAGTTGCTGGTTGAGGGGCAGCTTATATATTCAGTGGTGACTGGCAGTTAACAGTTGCTGGTTGAGCAGCAGCTTTTTTTCTTCAGTGGTGACTGGTAGTTAACAGTTGCTAGTTGAGGGACAGCTTATAATTTCAGTGGTGACTGACTGTTAACAGTTGGTGGTTGAGGGGCAGCTTTTTTCTTCAGTGGTGACTGGCAGTTAACATTTGCTGGTTGAGGGGCAGCTATTTTTCTTCAGTGGTGACTGGCAGTTAACAGTTGCTGGTTGAGGGGCAGCTTATATTCAGTGGAGACTGGCAGTTAAAAGTTGCTGGTTGAGGGGCAGCTTATATTTTCAGTGGAAACTGGCAGTTAACAATTGCTGGTTGAGCGGCAGCTTTTTTTCTTCAGTGGTGACTGGCAGTTAACAGTTGCTGGTTGAGGGGCAGCTTTTTTCTTCAGTGGTGACTGGCAGTTAAAAGTTTCTGGTTGAGGGTCAGATTTTTTTCTTCAGTGGTGACTGGCAGTTAACAGTTGCTGGTTGAGGGGCATCTTATATTTTCAATGGTGACTGGCAGTTAACAGTTGCTGTTGAGGGGCAGCTTATATTTTCAGTGGTGACTGGCAGTTAACAGGTGCTTGTTGAAGGACAGCTTATATTTTCAGTGGTGAGTGGCAGTTAACAGTTGTTGTTGAGTGACAGCTTATATTTTCACTGGTGACTGGCAGTTAACAGTTGCTGGTTGAGGGGCAACTTTTTTCTTCTGTGGTGACTGGCAGTTAACAGTTGCTGGTTGAGGGGCAGCTTTTTTCTTCAGTGGTGACTCGCCGTTAACAGTTGCTGGTTGAGGAGCTACTTTTTTTCTTCAGTGGTGACTGGCAGTTAACAGTTGCTTGTAGAGGGGCAGCTTATATTTTCAGTGGTGACTGGCAGTTAACAGTTGCTGGTTGGGGGGCAGCTATTTTTCTTCAGTGGTAACTGGCAGTTAACAATTGCTGGTTGAGGGACAACTTTTTTTCTTCAGTGGTGACTGGCAGTTAACAGATGCTGATTGAGGGGCAGCTTTTTTCTTCAGTGGTGACTGGCAGTTAACAGTTGCTGGTTGAGGGGCAGCTTATATTTTCAGTGGAGACTGGCAGTTAACAGTTGCTGGTTGAGGGGCAGCTTATGTTTTCAGTGGAAACTGGAAGTTAACAGTTGCTGGATGAGCAGCTGTTTTTCTTCAGTGGTGACTGGCAGTTAACAGTTGCTGGTTGAGGGGCAGCTGTTTTCTTCATTGGTGACTGGCAGTTAACAGTTCCTGCTTGAGGGTCAGCTTATATTTTCAGTGGTGACTGGCAGTTAACAGTTGCTGGTTGAGGGGCAGCTTATATATTCAGTGGTGACTGGCAGTTAACAGTTGCTGGTTGAGCAGCAGCTTTTTTTCTTCAGTGGTGACTGGTAGTTAACAGTTGCTAGTTGAGGGACAGCTTATATTTTCAGTAGTGACTGACTGTTAACAGTTGGTGGTTAACGGGCAGCTTTTTTCTTCAGTGGTGACTGGCAGTTAACATTTGCTGGTTGAGGGGCAGCTATTTTTCTTCAGTGGTGACTGGCAGTTAACAGTTGCTGGTTGAGGGCCAACATTTTTTCTTCAGTGGTGACTGGCAGTTAACAGTTGCTGGTTGAGTGGCAGCTTTTTTTCTTCAGTGGTGACTGGCAGTTAACAGTTGCTGGTTGAGGGGCAGCTTTTTTCTTCATTGGTGACTGGCAGTTAACAGTTCCTGCTTGAGGGTCAGCTTATATTTTCAGTGGTGACTGGCAGTTAACAGTTGCTGGTTGAGGGGCAGCTTATATATTCAGTGGTGACTGGCAGTTAACAGTTGCTGGTTGAGCAGCAGCTTTTTTTCTTCAGTGGTGACTGGTAGTTAACAGTTGCTAGTTGAGGGACAGCTTATATTTTCAGTGGTGACTGACTGTTAACAGTTGGTGGTTGAGGGGCAGCTTTTTTCTTCAGTGGTGACTGGCAGTTAACATTTGCTGGTTGAGGGGCAGCTATTTTTCTTCAGTGGTGACTGGCAGTTAACAGTTGCTGGTTGAGGGGCAGCTTATATTCAGTGGAGACTGGCAGTTAAAAGTTGCTGGTTGAGGGGCAGCTTATATTTTCAGTGGAAACTGGCAGTTAACAATTGCTGGTTGAGCGGCAGCTTTTTTTCTTCAGTGGTGACTGGCAGTTAACAGTTGCTGGTTGAGGGGCAGCTTTTTTCTTCAGTGGTGACTGGCAGTTAAAAGTTTCTGGTTGTGGGTCAGATTTTTTTCTTCAGTGGTGACTGGCAGTTAACAGTTGCTGGTTGAGGGGCATCTTATATTTTCAATGGTGACTGGCAGTTAACAGTTGCTGTTGAGGGGCAGCTTATATTTTCAGTGGTGACTGGCAGTTAACAGGTGCTTGTTGAAGGACAGCTTATATTTTCAGTGGTGAGTGGCAGTTAACAGTTGTTGTTGAGTGACAGCTTATATTTTCACTGGTGACTGGCAGTTAACAGTTGCTGGTTGAGGGGCAACTTTTTTCTTCTGTGGTGACTGGCAGTTAACAGTTGCTGGTTGAGGGGCAGCTTTTTTCTTCAGTGGTGACTCGCCGTTAACAGTTGCTGGTTGAGGAGCTACTTTTTTTCTTCAGTGGTGACTGGCAGTTAACAGTTGCTTGTAGAGGGGCAGCTTATATTTTCAGTGGTGACTGGCAGTTAACACTTGCTGGTTGAGGGGCAGCTTTTTTTCTTCAGTGGTGACTGGCAGGTAACAGTTGCTGGTTGAGGGGCAGCTTTTTTTCTTCAGTGGTGACTGGCAGTTAACACTTGCTGGTTGATGGGCAGCTATTTTCTTCAGTGTTGACTGGCAGTTAACAGTTGCTGGTTGAGGGGCAGTTTATATTTTCAGTGGTGACTGGCAGTTAACAGTTGTTGGTTGAGGGGCAGCTTTTTTTCTTCAGTGGTGACTGGGAGTTAACAGTTTCTGGTTGAGGG
Organism: Phyllotis vaccarum; assembly: GCA_033318265.1. Classification (NCBI taxonomy): domain Eukaryota; kingdom Metazoa; phylum Chordata; class Mammalia; order Rodentia; family Cricetidae; genus Phyllotis; species Phyllotis vaccarum. The sequence continues at coordinate 127,843,681 of JARWLC010000013.1, forward strand.
GCAGCTTTTTTTCTTTAGTGGTGATTGGCAGTTAACACTTGCTGGTTGATGGGCAATTTATATTTTCAGTGCTGACTGGCAGTTAACAGTTGCTGGTTGAGGGGCAGCTTTTTTTCTTCAGTGGTGACTGGCAGTTAACAGTTGCTGGTTGAAGGGCAGCTTTTTTCTTCAGTGGTGACTGGCAGTTAACAGTTGCTGGATGAGGGACAGCTTATATTTTCAGTGGTGACTGGCAGTTAACAGTTGCTGGTTGAGGGGGAGCTTTTTTCTTCAGTGTTGTCTGGCAGTTAACAGTTGCTTGTTGAGTGGCAGCTTTTTTTCTTCAGTGATGACTGGCAGTTAACAGTTGCTGGTTGAGTGGCAGTTTATAATTTCAGTGGTGACTGGCAGTTAACAGTTGCTGGTTGAGGGTCAGCTTATATTTTCAGTGGTGACTGGCAGTTAACAGTTGCTGGTTGAGGGGCAGCTTTTTTTCTTCAGTGGTGACTGGCAATAAACAGTTGCTGGTTGATGAGCAGCTTATATTTTCAGTGGTGACTGGCAGTTAACTGATGCTGGTTGAGAAGCAGCTTTTTTTCTTCAGTGGTGACTGGTAGTTAACAGTTGCTAGATGACGGACAGCTTATTTTTTCAGTGGTGACAGACTGTTAACAGTTGCTGGTTGAGGGGCAGCTTTTTTCTTCAGTGGTGACTGGCAGTTAACAGTTGCAGGTTGAGCGGCAGATTTTTTTCTTCAGTGGTGACTGGCAGTTAACAGTTGCTGGTTGAGGGGCAGCTATTTTTCTTCAGTGGTAACTGGCATTAACAGTTGCTGGTTGAGGGCCAACTTTTTTTCTTCAGTGGTGACTGGCAGTTAACAGATGCTGATTGAGGGGCAGCTTTTTTCTTCAGTGGTGACTGGCAGATAACAGTTGCTGGTTGTGGGGCAGCTTATATTTTCAGTGGAGACTGGCAGTTAACATTTGCTGGTTGAGGGGCAGCTTATGTTTTCAGTGGAAACTGGCAGTTAACAGTTGCTGGTTGAGCAGCTGTTTTTCTTCAGTGGTGACTGGCAGTTAACATTTGCTGGTTGAGGGGCAGCTTTTTTTATTCAGTGGTGACTGGCAGTTAACAGTTGCTGGTTGAGGGGCAGCTTTTTTTCTTCAGTGGTGACTTGCAGTTAACATTTGCTGGTTGAGGGGCAGCTTATATTTTCAGTAGAGACTGGCTGTTAAAAGTTGCTGGTTGAGGGGCAGCTTATATTTTCAGTGGAAACTGGCAGTTAACAATTGCTGGTTGAGGGGCAGCTTTTTTTCTTCAGTGGTGACTGGCAGTTAACTGTTGCTGGTTGAGGGGCAGCTTTTTTCTTCAGTGGTGACTGGCAGTTAACAGTTGCTGGTTGAGGGGCATCTTATATTTTCAATGGTGACTGGCAGTTAACAGTTGCTGGTTGATGGGTAGCCTATATTTTCAATGGTGACTGGCAGTTAAAAGTGCTGGTTGAGGGGCAGCTTATATTTTCAGTGGTGACTGGCAGTTAACAGTTGCTGGTTGAGAGGCAGCTTATATTTTCAGTGGTGAGTGGCAGTTAACAGTTGCTGGTTGAGGGGCAGCTTATGTTTTCAGTGGAAACTGGAAGTTAACAGTTGCTGGATGAGCAGCTGTTTTTCTTCAGTGGTGACTGGCAGTTAACAGTTGCTGGTTGAGGGGCAGCTTTTTTTCTTCAGTGGTGACTGGCAGTTAACAGTTGCTGGTTGAGGGGCAGCTTTTTTCTTCATTGGTGACTGGCAGTTATCAGTTCCTGCTTGAGGGTCAGCTTATATTTTCAGTGGTGACTGGCAGTTAACAGTTGCTGGTTGAGGGGCAGCTTATATATTCAGTGGTGACTGGCAGTTAACAATTGCTGGTTGAGCAGCAGCTTTTTTTCTTCAGTGGTGACTGGTAGTTAGCAGTTGCTAGTTGAGGGACAGCTTATATTTTCAGTGGTGACTGACTGTTAACAGTTGGTGGTTGAGGGGCAGCTTTTTTCTTCAGTGGTGACTGGCAGTTAACATTTGCTGGTTGAGGGGCAGCTATTTTTCTTCAGTGGTGACTGGCAGTTAACAGTTGCTGGTTTAGGGCCAACATTTTTTCTTCAGTGGTGACTGGCAGTTAACAGATGCTGGTTGAGGGGCAGCTTTTTTCTTCAGTGGTGACTGGCAGTTAACAGTTGCTGGTTGAGGGGCAGGTTATATTCAGTGGAGACTGGCAGTTAAAAGTTGCTGGTTGAGGGGCAGCTCATATTTTCAGTGGAAACTGGCAGTTAACAATTGCTGGTTGAGTGGCAGCTTTTTTTCTTCAGTGGTGACTGGCAGTTAACAGTTGCTGGTTGAGGGGCAGCTTTTTTCTTCAGTGGTGACTGGCAGTGAAAAGTTTCTGGTTGAGGGTCAGATTTTTTTCTTCAGTGGTGACTGGCAGTTAACAGGTGCTGGTTGAGGGGCATCTTATATTTTCAATGGTGACTGGCAGTTAACAGTTGCTGGCTGATGGGTAGCCTATATTTTCAGTGGTGACTGGCAGTTAAAAGTTGCTGGTTGAGGGGCAGCTTATATTTTCAGTGGTGACTGGCAGTTAACAGTTGCTGGTTGAAGGGCAGCTTATATTTTCAGTGGTGAGTGGCAGTTAACAGTTGCTGGTTGAGTGGCAGCTTATATTTTCAGTGGTGACTGGCAGTTAACAGTTGCTGGTTGAGGGGCAACTTTTTTCTTCTGTGGTGACTGACAGTTAACAGTTGCTGGTTGAGGGGCAGCTTTTTTCATCAGTGGTGACTGGCCGTTAACAGTTGCTGGTTGAGGAGCAATTTTTTTCTTCAGTGGTGATTGGCAGTTAACAGTTGCTGGTTGAGGGGCAGCTTATATTTTCAGTGGTGACTGGCAGTTAACAGTTGCTGGTTGAGTGGCAGCTTTTTTTCTTCAGTGGTGACTGGAAGTTAACAGTTGCTGGTTGAGAGGCAGCTTTTTTTCTTCAGTGGTGACTGGCAGTTAACACTTGCTGGTTGTGGGCACCTATTTTCTTCAGTGGTGACTGGCAGTTAACAGTTGCTGGTTGAGGGGCAGCTTATATTTTCAGTGGTGACTGGCAGTTAACAGTTGCTGGTTGAGGGGCAGCTTATATTTTCAGTGCTGACTGGCAGTTAACACTTGCTGGTTGATGGGCAGCTTATATTTTCAGTGCTGACTGGCAGTTAACAGTTGCTTGTTGAGGGGCATCTTTTTTTCTTCAGTGGTGACTGGCAGTTAACAGTTGCTGGTTGAGGGGCAGCTTTTTTTCTTCAGTGGTGACTGGCAGTTAACAGTTGCTGGATGAGGGGCAGTTTATATTTTCAGTGGTGACTGGCAGTTAACAGTTGCTGGTTGAGCGGGAGCTTTTTTCTTCAGTGGTGAATGGCTGTTAACAGTTGTTTGTTGAGTGGCAGCTTTTTTTCTTCAGTGGTGACTGGTAGTTAGCAGTTGCTAGTTGAGGGACAGCTTATATTTTCAGTGGTGACTGACTGTTAACAGTTGGTGGTTGAGGGGCAGCTTTTTTCTTCAGTGGTGACTGGCAGTTAACATTTGCTGGTTGAGGGGCAGCTATTTTTCTTCAGTGGTGACTGGCAGTTAACAGTTGCTGGTTGAGGGCCAACATTTTTTCTTCAGTGGTGACTGGCAGTTAACAGTTGCTGGTTGAGGGGCAGCTTATATTCAGTGGAGACTGGCAGTTAAAAGTTGCTGGTTGAGGGGCAGCTTATATTTTCAGTGGAAACTGGCAGTTAACAATTGCTGGTTGAGCGGCAGCTTTTTTTCTTCAGTGGTGACTGGCAGTTAACAGTTGCTGGTTGAGGGGCAGCTTTTTTCTTCAGTGGTGACTGGCAGTTAAAAGTTTCTGGTTGAGGGTCAGATTTTTTTCTTCATTGGTGACTGGCAGTTAACAGTTGCTGGTTGAGGGGCATCTTATATTTTCAATGGTGACTGGCAGTTAACAGTTGCTGGTTGATGGGTAGCCTATATTTTCAGTGGTGACTGGCAGTTAAAAGTTGCTGGTTGAGGGGCAGCTTATATTTTCAGTGGTGACTGGCAGTTAACAGGTGCTTGTTGAAGGACAGCTTATATTTTCAGTGGTGAGTGGCAGTTAACAGTTGTTGTTGAGTGACAGCTTATATTTTCACTGGTGACTGGCAGTTAACAGTTGCTGGTTGAGGGGCAACTTTTTTCTTCTGTGGTGACTGGCAGTTAACAGTTGCTGGTTGAGGGGCAGCTTTTTTCTTCAGTGGTGACTGGCCGTTAACAGTTGCTGGTTGAGGAGCTACTTTTTTTCTTCAGTGGTGACTGGCAGTTAACACTTGCTGGTTGATGGGCAGCTATTTTCTTCAGTGGTGACTGGCAGTTAACAGTTGCTGGTTGAGGGGCAGTTTATATTTTCAGTGGTGACTGGCAGTTAACAGTTGTTGGTTGAGGGGCAGCTTTTTTTCTTCAGTGGTGACTGGGAGTTAACAGTTTCTGGTTGAGGGGCAGCTTTTTTTCTTTAGTGGTGACTGGCAGTTAACACTTGCTGGTTGATGGGCAACTTATATTTTCAGTGCTGACTGGCAGTTAACAGTTGCTGGTTGAGGGGCAGCTTTTTTTCTTCAGTGGTGACTGGCAGTTAACAGTTGCTGGTTGAAGGGCAGCTTTTTTCTTCAGTGGTGAATGGCTGTTAACAGTTGCTTGTTGAGTGGCAGCTTTTTTTCTTCAGTGGTGACTGGCAGTTAACACTTGCTGGTTGAGCGGGAGCTTTTTTCTTCAGTGTTGTCTGGCAGTTAACAGTTGCTTGTTGAGTGGCAGCTTTTTTTCTTCAGTGATGACTGGTAGTTAACAGTTGCTAGTTGAGGGACAGCTTATAATTTCAGTGGTGACTGGCAGTTAACAGTTGCTGGTTGAGGGTCAGCTTATAATTTCAGTGGTGACTGGCAGTTAACAGTTGCTGGTTGAGGGGCAGCTTTTTTTCTTCAGTGGTGACTGGCAGTAAACAGTTGCTGGTTGACGAGCAGCTTATATTTTCAGTGGTGACTGGCAGTTAACTGATGCTGGTTGAGAAGCAGCTTTTTTTCTTCAGTGGTGACTGGTAGTTAACAGTTGTTAGATGACGGACAGCTTATTTTTTCAGTGGTGACAGACTGTTAACAGTTGCTGGTTGAGGGGCAGCTTTTTTCTTCAGTGGTGACTGGCAGTTAACAGTTGCAGGTTGAGCAGCAGATTTTTTTCTTCAGTGGTGACTGGCAGTTAACAGTTGCTGGTTGAGGGGCAGCTATTTTTCTTCAGTGGTAACTGGCATTAACAGTTGCTGGTTGAGGGGCATCTTATATTTTCAATGGTGACTGGCAGTTAACAGTTGCTGGTTGATGGGTAGCCTATATTTTCAATGGTGACTGGCAGTTAAAAGTGCTGGTTGAGGGGCAGCTTATATTTTCAGTGCTGACTGGCAGTTAACAGTTGCTGGTTGAGAGGCAGCTTATATTTTCAGTGGTGAGTGGCAGTTAACAGTTGCTGGTTGAGGGGCAGCTTATGTTTTCAGTGGAAACTGGAAGTTAACAGTTGCTGGATGAGCAGCTGTTTTTCTTCAGTGGTGACTGGCAGTTAACAGTTGCTGGTTGAGGGGCAGCTTTTTTTCTTCAGTGGTGACTGGCAGTTAACAGTTGCTGGTTGAGGGGCAGCTTTTTTCTTCATTGGTGACTGGCAGTTATCAGTTCCTGCTTGAGGGTCAGCTTATATTTTCAGTGGTGACTGGCAGTTAACAGTTGCTGGTTGAGGGGCAGCTTATATATTCAGTGGTGACTGGCAGTTAACAATTGCTGGTTGAGCAGCAGCTTTTTTTCTTCAGTGGTGACTGGTAGTTAGCAGTTGCTAGTTGAGGGACAGCTTATGTTTTCAGTGGTGACTGACTGTTAACAGTTGGTGGTTGAGGGGCAGCTTTTTTCTTCAGTGGTGACTGGCAGTTAACATTTGCTGGTTGAGGGGCAGCTATTTTTCTTCAGTGGTGACTGGCAGTTAACAGTTGCTGGTTGAGGGCCAACATTTTTTCTTCAGTGGTGACTGGCAGTTAACAGTTGCTGGTTGAGGGGCAGCTTATATTCAGTGGAGACTGGCAGTTAAAAGTTGCTGGTTGAGGGGCAGCTTATATTTTCAGTGGAAACTGGCAGTTAACAATTGCTGGTTGAGCGACAGCTTTTTTTCTTCAGTGGTGACTGGCAGTTAACAGTTGCTGGTTGAGGGGCAGCTTTTTTCTTCAGTGGTGACTGGCAGTTAAAAGTTTCTGGTTGAGGGTCAGATTTTTTTCTTCAGTGGTGACTGGCAGTTAACAGTTGCTGGTTGAGGGGCATCTTATATTTTCAATGGTGACTGGCAGTTAACAGTTGCTGGTTGATGGGTAGCCTATATTTTCAGTGGTGACTGGCAGTTAAAAGTTGCTGGTTGAGGGGCAGCTTATATTTTCAGTGGTGACTGGCAGTTAACAGTTGCTGGTTGAAGGGCAGCTTATATTTTCAGTGGTGAGTGGCAGTTAACAGTTGCTGGTTGAGTGGCAGCTTATATTTTCAGTGGTGACTGGCAGTTAACAGTTGCTGGTTGAGGGGCAACTTTTTTCTTCTGTGGTGACTGACAGTTAACGGTTGCTGGTTGAGGGGCAGCTTTTTTCATCAGTGGTGACTGGCCATTAACAGTTGCTGGTTGAGGAGCAACTTTTTTTCTTCAGTGGTGAATGGCAGTTAACAGTTGCTGGTTGAGGGGCAGCTTATATTTTCAGTGGTGACTGGCAGTTAACAGTTGCTGGTTGAGAGGCAGCTTTTTTCTTCAGTGGTGACTGGCAGTTAACAGTTGCTGGTTGAGAGGCAGCTTTTTTTCTTCAGTGGTGACTGGCAGTTAACACTTGCTGGTTGTGGGCACCTATTTTCTTCAGTGGTGACTGGCAGTTAACAGTTGCTGGTTGAGGGGCAGCTTATATTTTCAGTGGTGACTAGCAGTTAACAGTTGCTGGTTGAGGCGCAGCTTTTTTTCTTCAGTGGTGACTGGCAGTTAACAGTTGCTGTCTGAGGGGCAGCTTTTTTTCTTCAGTGGTGACTCGCAGTTAACACTTTCTGGTTGATGGGCAGCTTATATTTTCAGTGCTGACTGGCAGTTAACAGTTGCTGGTTGAGGGGCAGCTTTTTTTCTTCAGTGGTGACTGGCAGTTAACAGTTGCTGGATGAGGGACAGCTTATATTTTCAGTGGTGACTGGCAGTTAACAGTTGCTGGTTGAGGGGGAGCTTTTTTCTTCAGTGGTGACTGGCAGTTAACAGTTGCTGGTTGGGGGGCAGCTATTTTTCTTCAGTGGTAACTGGCAGTTAACAATTGCTGGTTGAGGGACAACATTTTTTCTTCAGTGGTGACTGGCAGTTAACAGATGCTGATTGAGGGGCAGCTTTTTTCTTCAGTGGTGACTGGCAGTTCACAGTTGCTGGTTGAGGGGCAGCTTATATTTTCAGTGGAGACTGGCAGTTAACAGTTGCTGGTTGAGGGGCAGCTTATGTTTTCAGTGGAAACTGGAAGTTAACAGTTGCTGGATGAGCAGCTGTTTTTCTTCAGTGGTGACTGGCAGTTAACAGTTGCTGGTTGAGGGGCAGCTGTTTTCTTCATTGGTGACTGGCAGTTAACAGTTCCTGCTTGAGGGTCAGCTTATATTTTCAGTGGTGCTGGCAGTTAACAGTTGCTGGTTGAGGGGCAGCTTATATATTCAGTGGTGACTGGCAGTTAACAGTTGCTGGTTGAGCAGCAGCTTTTTTTCTTCAGTGGTGACTGGTAGTTAACAGTTGCTAGTTGAGGGACAGCTTATATTTTCAGTGGTGACTGACTGTTAACAGTTGGTGGTTAAGGGGCAGCTTTTTTCTTCAGTGGTGACTGGCAGTTAACATTTGCTGGTTGAGGGGCAGCTATTTTTCTTCAGTGGTGACTGGCAGTTAACAGTTGCTGGTTGAGGGCCAACATTTTTTCTTCAGTGGTGACTGGCAGTTAACAGTTGCTGGTTGAGGGGCAGCTTTTTTTCTTCAGTGGTGACTGGCAGTTAACAGTTGCTGGTTGAAGGGCAGCTTTTTTCTTCATTGGTGACTGGCAGTTAACAGTTCCTGCTTGAGGGTCAGCTTATATTTTCAGTGGTGACTGGCAGTTAACAGTTGCTGGTTGAGGGGCAGCTTATATATTCAGTGATGACTGGCAGTTAACAGTTGCTGGTTGGGCAGCAGCTTTTTTTCTTCAGTGGTGACTGGTAGTTAACAGTTGCTAGTTGAGGGACAGCTTATATTTTCAGTGGTGACTGACTGTTAACAGTTGGTGGTTGAGGGCAAGCTTTTTTCTTCAGTGGTGACTGGCAGTTAACATTTGCTGGTTGAGGGGCAGCTATTTTTCTTCAGTGGTGACTGGCAGTTAACAGTTGCTGGTTGAGGGCCAACATTTTTTCTTCAGTGGTGACTTGCAGTTAACAGATGCTGGTTGAGGGGCAGCTTTTTTCTTCAGTGGTGACTGGCAGTTAACAGTTGCTGGTTGAGGGGCAGCTTATATTCAGTGGTGACTGGCAGTTAAAAGTTGCTGGTTGAGGGGCAGCTTATATTTTCAGTGGTGACTAGCAGTTAACAGTTGCTGGTTGAAGGGCAGCTTATATTTTCAGTGGTGAGTGGCAGTTAACAGTTGCTGGTTGAGTGGCAGCTTATATTTTCAGTGGTGACTGGCAGTTAACAGTTGCTGGTTGAGGGGCAACTTTTTTCTTCTGTGGTGACTGACAGTTAACAGTTGCTGGTTGAGGGGCAGCTTTTTTCATCAGTGGTGACTGGCCATTAACAGTTGCTGGTTGAGGAGCAACTTTTTTTCTTCAGTGGTGACTGGCAGTTAACAGTTGCTGGTTGAGGGGCAGCTTATATTTTCAGTGGTGACTGGCAGTTAACAGTTGCTGGTTGAGGGGCAGCTTTTTTTCTTCAGTGGTGACTGGCAGTTAACAGTTGCTGGTTGAGGGGCAGCTTTTTTTCTTCAGTGGTGACTGGCAGTTAACACTTGCTGGTTGATGGGCACCTATTTTCTTCAGTGGTGACTGGCAGTTAACAGTTGCTGGTTGAGGGGTAGCTTATATTTTCAGTGGTGACTAGCAGTTAACAGTTGCTGGTTGAGGGGCAGCTTTTTTTCTTCAGTGGTGACTGGCAGTTAACAGTTGCTGTCTGAGGGGCAGCTTTTTTTCTTCAGTGGTGACTGGCAGTTAACACTTGCTGGTTGATGGGCAGCTTATATTTTCAGTGCTGACTGGCAGTTAACAGTTGCTGGTTGAGGGGCAGCTTTTTTTCTTCAGTGGTGACTGGCAGTTAACAGTTGCTGGATGAGGGACAGCTTATATTTTCAGTGGTGACTGGCAGTTAACAGTTGCTGGTTGAGGGGGAGCTTTTTTCTTCAGTGGTGACTGGCAGTTAACAGTTGCTGGTTGGGGGGCAGCTATTTTTCTTCAGTGGTAACTGGCAGTTAACAATTGCTGGTTGAGGGACAACTTTTTTTCTTCAGTGGTGACCTGCAGTTAACAGATGCTGATTGAGGGGCAGCTTTTTTCTTCAGTGGTGACTGGCAGTTAACAGTTGCTGGTTGAGGGGCAGCTTTTTTTCTTCAGTGGTGACTGGCAGTTAACAGTTGCTGGTTGAAGGGCAGCTTTTTTCTTCATTGGTGACTGGCAGTTAACAGTTCCTGCTTGAGGGTCAGCTTATATTTTCAGTGGTGACTGGCAGTTAACAGTTGCTGGTTGAGGGGCAGCTTATATATTCAGTGGTGACTGGCAGTTAACAGTTGCTGGTTGAGCAGCAGCTTTTTTTCTTCAGTGGTGACTGGTAGTTAACAGTTGCTAGTTGAGGGACAGCTTATATTTTCAGTGGTGACTGACTGTTAACAGTTGGTAGTTGAGGGGCAGCTTTTTTCTTCAGTGGTGACTGGCAGTTAACATTTGCTGGTTGAGGGGCAGCTATTTTTCTGCAGTGGTGACTGGCAGTTAACAGTTGCTGGTTGAGGGCCAACATTTTTTCTTCAGTGGTGACTGGCAGTTAACAGATGCTGGTTGAGGGGCAGCTTTTTTCTTCAGTGGTGACTGGCAGTTAACAGTTGCTGGTTGAGGGGCAGCTTATATTCAGTGGTGACTGGCAGTTAAAAGTTGCTGGTTGAGGGGCAGCTTATATTTTCAGTGGTGACTGGCAGTTAACAGTTGCTGGTTGAAGGGCAGCTTATATTTTCAGTGGTGAGTGGCAGTTAACAGTTGCTGGTTGAGTGGCAGCTTATATTTTCAGTGGTGACTGGCAGTTAACAGTTGCTGGTTGAGGGGCAACTTTTTTCTTCTGTGGTGACTGACAGTTAACAGTTGCTGGTTGAGGGGCAGCTTTTTTCATCAGTGGTGACTGGCCGTTAACAGTTGCTGGTTGAAGAGCAACTTTTTTTCTTCAGTGGTGACTGGCAGTTAACAGTTGCTGGTTGAGGGGCAGCTTATATTTTCAGTGGTGACTGGCAGTTAACAGTTGCTGGTTGAGGGGCAGCTTTTTTTCTTCAGTGGTGACTGGCAGTTAACAGTTGCTGGTTGAGGGGCAGCTTTTTTTCTTCAGTGGTGACTGGCAGTTAACACTTGCTGGTTGATGGGCACCTATTTTCTTCAGTGGTGACTGGCAGTTAACAGTTGCTGGTTGAGGGGTAGCTTATATTTTCAGTGGTGACTAGCAGTTAACAGTTGCTGGTTGAGGGGCAGCTTTTTTTCTTCAGTGGTGACTGGCAGTTTACAGTTGCTGTCTGAGGGGCAGCTTTTTTTCTTCAGTGGTGACTGGCAGTTAACACTTGCTGGTTGATGGGCAGCTTATATTTTCAGTGCTGACTGGCTGTTAACAGTTGCTGGTTGAGGGGCAGCTTTTTTTCTTCAGTGGTGACTGGCAGTTAACAGTTGCTGGATGAGGGACAGCTTATATTTTCAGTGGTGACTGGCAGTTAACAGTTGCTGGTTGAGGGGGAGCTTTTTTCTTCAGTGGTGACTGGCAGTTAACAGTTGCTGGTTGGGGGGCAGCTATTTTTCTTCAGTGGTAACTGGCAGTTAACAATTGCTGGTTGAGGGACAACTTTTTTTCTTCAGTGGTGACCTGCAGTTAACAGATGCTGATTGAGGGGCAGCTTTTTTCTTCAGTGGTGACGGGCAGTTAACAGTTGCTGGTTGAGGGGCAGCTTATATTTTCAGTGGAGACTGGCAGTTAACAGTTGCTGGTTGAGGGGCAGCTTATGTTTTCAGTGGAAACTGGTAGTTAACAGTTGCTGGATGAGCAGCTGTTTTTCTTCAGTGGTGACTGGCAGTTAACAGTTGCTGGTTGAGGGGCAGCTGTTTTCTTCATTGGTGACTGGCAGTTAACAGTTCCTGCTTGAGGGTCAGCTTATATTTTCAGTGGTGACTGGCAGTTAACAGTTGCTGGTTGAGGGGCAGCTTATATATTCAGTGGTGACTGGCAGTTAACAGTTGCTGGTTGAGCAGCAGCTTTTTTTCTTCAGTGGTGACTGGTAGTTAACAGTTGCTAGTTGAGGGACAGCTTATATTTTCAGTGGTGACTGACTGTTAACAGTTGGTGGTTAAGGGGCAGCTTTTTTCTTCAGTGGTGACTGGCAGTTAACATTTGCTGGTTGAGGGGCAGCTATTTTTCTTCAGTGGTGACTGGCAGTTAACAGTTGCTGGTTGAGGGCCAACATTTTTTCTTCAGTGGTGACTGGCAGTTAACAGTTGCTGGTTGAGGGGCAGCTTTTTTTCTTCAGTGGTGACTGGCAGTTAACAGTTGCTGGTTGAGGGGCAGCTTTTTTCTTCATTGGTGACTGGCAGTTAACAGTTCCTGCTTGAGGGTCAGCTTATATTTTCAGTGGTGACTGGCAGTTAACAGTTGCTGGTTGAGGGGCAGCTTATATATTCAGTGGTGACTGGCAGTTTACAGTTGCTGGTTGAGCAGCAGCTTTTTTTCTTCAGTGGTGACTGGTAGTTAACAGTTGCTAGTTGAGGGACAGCTTATATTTTCAGTGGTGACTGACTGTTAACAGTTGGTGGTTGAGGGGCAGCTTTTTTCTTCAGTGGTGACTGGCAGTTAACATTTGCTGGTTGAGGGGCAGCTATTTTTCTTCAGTGGTGACTGGCAGGTAACAGTTGCTGGTTGAGGGCCAACATTTTTTTCTTCAGTGGTGACTGGCATTTAACAGATGCTGGTTGAGGGGCAGCTTTTTTCTTCAGTGGTGACTGGCAGTTAACAGTTGCTGGTTGAGGGGCAGCTTATATTCAGTGGAGACTGGCAGTTAAAAGTTGCTGGTTGAGGGGCAGCTTATATTTTCAGTGGAAACTGGCAGTTAACAATTGCTGGTTGAGCGGCAGCTTTTTTTCTTCAGTGGTGACTGGCAGTTAACAGTTGCTGGTTGAGGGGCAGCTTTTTTCTTCAGTGGTGACTGGCAGTTAAAAGTTTCTGGTTGAGGGTCAGATTTTTTTCTTCAGTGGTGACTGGCAGTTAACAGTTGCTGGTTGAGGGGCATCTTATATTTTCAATGGTGACTGGCAGTTAACAGTTGCTGGTTGATGGGTAGCCTATATTTTCAGTGGTGACTGGCAGTTAAAAGTTGCTGGTTGAGGGGCAGCTTATATTTTCAGTGGTGACTGGCAGTTAACAGTTGCTGGTTGAAGGGCAGCTTATATTTTCAGTGGTGAGTGGCAGTTAACAGTTGCTGGTTGAGTGGCAGCTTATATTTTCAATGGTGACTGGCAGTTAACAGTTGCTGGTTGATGGGTAGCCTATATTTTCAGTGGTGACTGGCAGTTAACAGTTGCTGTCTGAGGGGCAGCTTTTTTTCTTCAGTGGTGACTGGCAGTTAACACTTGCTGGTTGATGGGCAGCTTATATTTTCAGTGCTGACTGGCTGTTAACAGTTGCTGGTTGAGGGGCAGCTTTTTTTCTTCAGTGGTGACTGGCAGTTAACAGTTGCTGGATGAGGGACAGCTTATATTTTCAGTGGTGACTGGCAGTTAACAGTTGCTGGTTGAGGGGGAGCTTTTTTCTTCAGTGGTGACTGGCAGTTAACAGTTGCTGGTTGGGGGGCAGCTATTTTTCTTCAGTGGTAACTGGCAGTTAACAATTGCTGGTTGAGGGACAACTTTTTTTCTTCAGTGGTGACCTGCAGTTAACAGATGCTGATTGAGGGGCAGCTTTTTTCTTCAGTGGTGACTGGCAGTTAACAGTTGCTGGTTGAGGGGCAGCTTATATTTTCAGTGGAGACTGGCAGTTAACAGTTGCTGGTTGAGGGGCAGCTTATGTTTTCAGTGGAAACTGGAAGTTAACAGTTGCTGGATGAGCAGCTGTTTTTCTTCAGTGGTGACTGGCAGTTAACAGTTGCTGGTTGAGGGGCAGCTGTTTTCTTCATTGGTGACTGGCAGTTAACAGTTCCTGCTTGAGGGTCAGCTTATATTTTCAGTGGTGCTGGCAGTTAACAGTTGCTGGTTGAGGGGCAGCTTATATATTCAGTGGTGACTGGCAGTTAACAGTTGCTGGTTGAGCAGCAGCTTTTTTTCTTCAGTGGTGACTGGTAGTTAACAGTTGCTAGTTGAGGGACAGCTTATATTTTCAGTGGTGACTGACTGTTAACAGTTGGTGGTTAAGGGGCAGCTTTTTTCTTCAGTGGTGACTGGCAGTTAACATTTGCTGGTTGAGGGGCAGCTATTTTTCTTCAGTGGTGACTGGCAGTTAACAGTTGCTGGTTGAGGGCCAACATTTTTTCTTCAGTGGTGACTGGCAGTTAACAGTTGCTGGTTGAGGGGCAGCTTTTTTTCTTCAGTGGTGACTGGCAGTTAACAGTTGCTGGTTGAAGGGCAGCTTTTTTCTTCATTGGTGACTGGCAGTTAACAGTTCCTGCTTGAGGGTCAGCTTATATTTTCAGTGGTGACTGGCAGTTAACAGTTGCTGGTTGAGGGGCAGCTTATATATTCAGTGATGACTGGCAGTTAACAGTTGCTGGTTGGGCAGCAGCTTTTTTTCTTCAGTGGTGACTGGTAGTTAACAGTTGCTAGTTGAGGGACAGCTTATATTTTCAGTGGTGACTGACTGTTAACAGTTGGTGGTTGAGGGGCAGCTTTTTTCTTCAGTGGTGACTGGCAGTTAACATTTGCTGGTTGAGGGGCAGCTATTTTTCTTCAGTGGTGACTGGCAGTTAACAGTTGCTGGTTGAGGGCCAACATTTTTTCTTCAGTGGTGACTTGCAGTTAACAGATGCTGGTTGAGGGGCAGCTTTTTTCTTCAGTGGTGACTGGCAGTTAACAGTTGCTGGTTGAGGGGCAGCTTATATTCAGTGGTGACTGGCAGATAAAAGTTGCTGGTTGAGGGGCAGCTTATATTTTCAGTGGTGACTGGCAGTTAACAGTTGCTGGTTGAAGGGCAGCTTATATTTTCAGTGGTGAGTGGCAGTTAACAGTTGCTGGTTGAGTGGCAGCTTATATTTTCAGTGGTGACTGGCAGTTAACAGTTGCTGGTTGAGGGGCAACTTTTTTCTTCTGTGGTGACTGACAGTTAACAGTTGCTGGTTGAGGGGCAGCTTTTTTCATCAGTGGTGACTGGCCATTAACAGTTGCTGGTTGAGGAGCAACTTTTTTTCTTCAGTGGTGACTGGCAGTTAACAGTTGCTGGTTGAGGGGCAGCTTATATTTTCAGTGGTGACTGGCAGTTAACAGTTGCTGGTTGAGGGGCAGCTTTTTTTCTTCAGTGGTGACTGGCAGTTAACAGTTGCTGGTTGAGGGGCAGCTTTTTTTCTTCAGTGGTGACTGGCAGTTAACACTTGCTGGTTGATGGGCACCTATTTTCTTCAGTGGTGACTGGCAGTTAACAGTTGCTGGTTGAGGGGTAGCTTATATTTTCAGTGGTGACTAGCAGTTAACAGTTGCTGGTTGAGGGGCAGCTTTTTTTCTTCAGTGGTGACTGGCAGTTAACAGTTGCTGTCTGAGGGGCAGCTTTTTTTCTTCAGTGGTGACTGGCAGTTAACACTTGCTGGTTGATGGGCAGCTTATATTTTCAGTGCTGACTGCCAGTTAACAGTTGCTGGTTGAGGGGCAGCTTTTTTTCTTCAGTGGTGACTGGCAGTTAACAGTTGCTGGATGAGGGACAGCTTATATTTTCAGTGGTGACTGGCAGTTAACAGTTGCTGGTTGAGGGGGAGCTTTTTTCTTCAGTGGTGACTGGCAGTTAACAGTTGCTGGTTGGGGGGCAGCTATTTTTCTTCAGTGGTAACTGGCAGTTAACAATTGCTGGTTGAGGGACAACTTTTTTTCTTCAGTGGTGACCTGCAGTTAACAGATGCTGATTGAGGGGCAGCTTTTTTCTTCAGTGGTGACTGGCAGTTAACAGTTGCTGGTTGAGGGGCAGCTTTTTTTCTTCAGTGGTGACTGGCAGTTAACAGTTGCTGGTTGAAGGGCAGCTTTTTTCTTCATTGGTGACTGGCAGTTAACAGTTCCTGCTTGAGGGTCAGCTTATATTTTCAGTGGTGACTGGCAGTTAACAGTTGCTGGTTGAGGGGCAGCGTATATATTCAGTGGTGACTGGCAGTTAACAGTTGCTGGTTGAGCAGCAGCTTTTTTTCTTCAGTGGTGACTGGTAGTTAACAGTTGCTAGTTGAGGGACAGCTTATATTTTCAGTGGTGACTGACTGTTAACAGTTGGTGGTTGAGGGGCAGCTTTTTTCTTCAGTGGTGACTGGCACTTAACATTTGCTGGTTGAGGGGCAGCTATTTTTCTGCAGTGGTGACTGGCAGTTAACAGTTGCTGGTTGAGGGCCAACATTTTTTCTTCAGTGGTGACTGGCAGTTAACAGATGCTGGTTGAGGGGCAGCTTTTTTCTTCAGTGGTGACTGGCAGTTAACAGTTGCTGGTTGAGGGGCAGCTTATATTCAGTGGTGACTGGCAGTTAAAAGTTGCTGGTTGAGGGGCAGCTTATATTTTCAGTGGTGACTGGCAGTTAACAGTTGCTGGTTGAAGGGCAGCTTATATTTTCAGTGGTGAGTGGCAGTTAACAGTTGCTGGTTGAGTGGCAGCTTATATTTTCAGTGGTGACTGGCAGTTAACAGTTGCTGGTTGAGGGGCAACTTTTTTCTTCTGTGGTGAC
The DNA here is from genome assembly GCA_033318265.1 of Phyllotis vaccarum. Taxonomy (NCBI): domain Eukaryota; kingdom Metazoa; phylum Chordata; class Mammalia; order Rodentia; family Cricetidae; genus Phyllotis; species Phyllotis vaccarum. The sequence goes on from JARWLC010000013.1 coordinate 127,859,842, forward strand.
TGACAGTTAACAGTTGCTGGTTGAGGGGCAGCTTTTTTCATCAGTGGTGACTGGCCGTTAACAGTTGCTGGTTGAAGAGCAACTTTTTTTCTTCAGTGGTGACTGGCAGTTAACAGTTGCTGGTTGAGGGGCAGCTTATATTTTCAGTGGTGACTGGCAGTTAACAGTTGCTGGTTGAGGGGCAGCTTTTTTTCTTCAGTGGTGACTGGCAGTTAACAGTTGCTGGTTGAGGGGCAGCTTTTTTTCTTCAGTGGTGACTGGCAGTTAACACTTGCTGGTTGATGGGCACCTATTTTCTTCAGTGGTGACTGGCAGTTAACAGTTGCTGGTTGAGGGGTAGCTTATATTTTCAGTGGTGACTAGCAGTTAACAGTTGCTGGTTGAGGGGCAGGTTTTTTTCTTCAGTGGTGACTGGCAGTTAACAGTTGCTGTCTGAGGGGCAGCTTTTTTTCTTCAGTGGTGACTGGCAGTTAACACTTGCTGGTTGATGGGCAGCTTATATTTTCAGTGCTGACTGGCTGTTAACAGTTGCTGGTTGAGGGGCAGCTTTTTTTCTTCAGTGGTGACTGGCACTTAACAGTTGCTGGATGAGGGACAGCTTATATTTTCAGTGGTGACTGGCAGTTAACAGTTGCTGGTTGAGGGGGAGCTTTTTTCTTCAGTGGTGACTGGCAGTTAACAGTTGCTGGTTGGGGGGCAGCTATTTTTCTTCAGTGGTAACTGGCAGTTAACAATTGCTGGTTGAGGGACAACTTTTTTTCTTCAGTGGTGACCTGCAGTTAACAGATGCTGATTGAGGGGCAGCTTTTTTCTTCAGTGGTGACTGGCAGTTAACAGTTGCTGGTTGAGGGGCAGCTTATATTTTCAGTGGAGACTGGCAGTTAACAGTTGCTGGTTGAGGGGCAGCTTATGTTTTCAGTGGAAACTGGTAGTTAACAGTTGCTGGATGAGCAGCTGTTTTTCTTCAGTGGTGACTGGCAGTTAACAGTTGCTGGTTGAGGGGCAGCTGTTTTCTTCATTGGTGACTGGCAGTTAACAGTTCCTGCTTGAGGGTCAGCTTATATTTTCAGTGGTGACTGGCAGTTAACAGTTGCTGGTTGAGGGGCAGCTTATATATTCAGTGGTGACTGGCAGTTAACAGTTGCTGGTTGAGCAGCAGCTTTTTTTCTTCAGTGGTGACTGGTAGTTAACAGTTGCTAGTTGAAAGACAGCTTATATTTTCAGTGGTGACTGACTGTTAACAGTTGGTGGTTAAGGGGCAGCTTTTTTCTTCAGTGGTGACTGGCAGTTAACATTTGCTGGTTGAGGGGCAGCTATTTTTCTTCAGTGGTGACTGGCAGTTAACAGTTGCTGGTTGAGGGCCAACATTTTTTCTTCAGTGGTGACTGGCAGTTAACAGTTGCTGGTTGAGGGGCAGCTTTTTTTCTTCAGTGGTAACTGGCAGTTAACAGTTGCTGGTTGAGGGGCAGCTTTTTTCTTCATTGGTGACTGGCAGTTAACAGTTCCTGCTTGAGGGTCAGCTTATATTTTCAGTGGTGACTGGCAGTTAACAGTTGCTGGTTGAGGGGCAGCTTATATATTCAGTGGTGACTGGCAGTTTACAGTTGCTGGTGGAGCAGCAGCTTTTTTTCTTCAGTGGTGACTGGTAGTTAACAGTTGCTAGTTGAGGGACAGCTTATATTTTCAGTGGTGACTGACTGTTAACAGTTGGTGGTTGAGGGGCAGCTTTTTTCTTCAGTGGTGACTGGCAGTTAACATTTGCTGGTTGAGGGGCAGCTATTTTTCTTCAGTGGTGACTGGCAGGTAACAGTTGCTGGTTGAGGGCCAACATTTTTTTCTTCAGTGGTGACTGGCATTTAACAGATGCTGGTTGAGGGGCAGCTTTTTTCTTCAGTGGTGACTGGCAGTTAACAGTTGCTGGTTGAGGGGCAGCTTATATTCAGTGGAGACTGGCAGTTAAAAGTTGCTGGTTGAGGGGCAGCTTATATTTTCAGTGGAAACTGGCAGTTAACAATTGCTGGTTGAGCGGCAGCTTTTTTTCTTCAGTGGTGACTGGCAGTTAACAGTTGCTGGTTGAGGGGCAGCTTTTTTCTTCAGTGGTGACTGGCAGTTAAAAGTTTCTGGTTGAGGGTCAGATTTTTTTCTTCAGTGGTGACTGGCAGTTAACAGTTGCTGGTTGAGGGGCATCTTATATTTTCAATGGTGACTGGCAGTTAACAGTTGCTGGTTGATGGCTAGCCTATATTTTCAGTGGTGACTGGCAGTTAAAAGTTGCTGGTTGAGGGGCAGCTTATATTTTCAGTGGTGACTGGCAGTTAACAGTTGCTGGGTGAAGGGCAGCTTATATTTTCAGTGATGAGTGGCAGTTAACAGTTGCTGGTTGAGTGGCAGCTTATATTTTCAATGGTGACTGGCAGTTAACAGTTGCTGGTTGATGGGTAGCCTATATTTTCAGTGGTGACTGGCAGTTAAAAGTTGCTGGTTGAGGGGCAGCTTATATTTTCAGTGGTGACTGGCAGTTAACAGTTGCTGGTTGAGGGGCAACTTTTTTCTTCTGTGGTGACTGACAGTTAACAGTTGCTGGTTGAGGGGCAGCTTTTTTCATCAGTGGTGACTGGCGGTTAACAGTTGCTGGTTGAGGAGCAAGTTTTTTTCTTCAGTGGTGAATGGCAGTTAACAGTTGCTGGTTGAGGGGCAGCTTATATTTTCAGTGGTGACTGGCAGTTAACAGTTGCTGGTTGAGAGGCAGCTTTTTTTCTTCAGTGGTGACTGGCAGTTAACAGTTGCTGGTTGAGAGGCAGCTTTTTTTCTTCAGTGGTGACTGGCAGTTAACACTTGCTGGTTGTGGGCACCTATTTTCTTCAGTGGTGACTGGCAGTTAACAGTTGCTGGTTGAGGGGCAGCTTATATTTTCAGTGGTGACTAGCAGTTAACAGTTGCTGGTTGAGGCGCAGCTTTTTTTCTTCAGTGGTGACTGGCAGTTAACAGTTGCTGTCTGAGGGGCAGCTTTTTTTCTTCAGTGGTGACTGGCTGTTAACACTTTCTGGTTGATGGGCAGCTTATATTTTCAGTGCTGACTGGCAGTTAACAGTTGCTGGTTGAGGGGCAGCTTTTTTTCTTCAGTGGTGACTGGCAGTTAACAGTTGCTGGATGAGGGACAGCTTATATTTTCAGTGGTGACTAGCAGTTAACAGTTGCTGGTTGAGGGGGAGCTTTTTTCTTCAGTGGTGACTGGCAGTTAACAGTTGCTGGTTGGGGGGCAGCTATTTTTCTTCAGTGGTAACTGGCAGTTAACAATTGCTGGTTGAGGGACAACTTTTTTTCTTCAGTGGTGACTGGCAGTTAACAGATGCTGGTTGAGGGGCAGCTTTTTTCTTCAGTGGAGACTGGCAGTTAACAGTTGCTGGTTGAGGGGCAGCTTATATTTTCAGTGGAGACTGGCAGTTAACAGTTGCTGGTTGAGGGGCAGCTTATGTTTTCAGTGGAAACTGGAAGTTAACAGTTGCTGGATGAGCAGCTGTTTTTCTTCAGTGGTGACTGGCAGTTAACAGTTGCTGGTTGAGGGGCAGCTTTTTTCTTCATTGGTGACTGGCAGTTAACAGTTCCTGCTTGAGGGACAGCTTATATTTTCAGTGGTGACTGACTGTTAACAGTTGGTGGTTGAGGGGCAGCTTTTTTCTTCAGTGGTGACTGGCAGTTAACATTTGCTGGTTGAGGGGCAGCTATTTTTCTTCAGTGGTGACTGGCAGTTAACAGTTGCTGGTTGAGGGGCAGCTTTTTTCTTCAGTGGTGACTGGCAGTTAACAGATGCTGGTTGAGGGGCAGCTTTTTTCTTCAGTGGTGACTGGCAGTTAACAGTTGCTGGTTGAGGGGCAGCTTATATTCAGTGGTGACTGGCAGGTAAAAGTTGCTGGTTGAGGGGCAGCTTATATTTTCAGTGGTGACTGGCAGTTAACAGTTGCTGGTTGAAGGGAAGTTTATATTTTCAGTGGTGAGTGGCAGTTAACAGTTGCTGGTTGAGTGGCAGCTTATATTTTCAGTGGTGACTGGCAGTTAACAGTTGCTGGTTGAGGGGCAACTTTTTTCTTCTGTGGTGACTGACAGTTAACAGTTGCTGGTTGAGGGGCAGCTTTTTTCATCAGTGGTGACTGGCCCTTAACAGTTGCTGGTTGAGGAGCAAATTTTTTTCTTCAGTGGTGACTGGCAGTTAACAGTTGCTGGTTGAGGGGCAGCTTATATTTTCAGTGGTGACTGGCAATTAACAGTTGCTGGTTGAGGGGCAGCTTTTTTTCTTCAGTGGTGACTGGCAGTTAACAGTTGCTGGTGGAGGGGCAGCTTTTTTTCTTCAGTGGTGGCTGGCAGTTAACAATTGCTGGTTGATGGGCACCTATTTTCTTCAGTGGTGACTGGCAGTTAACAGTTGCTGGTTGAGGGGTATCTTATATTTTCAGTGGTGACTAGCAGTTAGCAGTTGCTGGTTGAGGGGCAGCTATTTTTCTTCAGTGGTGACTGGCAGGTAACAGTTGCTGGTTGAGGGCCAACATTTTTTTCTTCACTGGTGACTGGCATTTAACAGATGCTGGTTGAGGGGCAGCTTTTTTCTTCAGTGGTGACTGGCAGTTAACAGTTGCTGGTTGAGGGGCAGCTTATATTCAGTGGAGACTGGCAGTTAAAAGTTGCTGGTTGAGGGGCAGCTTATATTTTCAGTGGAAACTGGCAGTTAACAATTGCTGGTTGAGCGGCAGCTTTTTTTCTTCAGTGGTGACTGGCAGTTAACAGTTGCTGGTTGAGGGGCAGCTTTTTTCTTCAGTGGTGACTGGCAGTTAAAAGTTTCTGGTTGAGGGTCAGATTTTTTTCTTCAGTGGTGACTGGCAGTTAACAGTTGCTGGTTGAGGGGCATCTTATATTTTCAATGGTGACTGGCAGTTAACAGTTGCTGGTTGATGGGTAGCCTATATTTTCAGTGGTGACTGGCAGTTAAAAGTTGCTGGTTGAGGGGCAGCTTATATTTTCAGTGGTGACTGGCAGTTAACAGTTGCTGGTTGAAGGGCAGCTTATATTTTCAGTGGTGAGTGGCAGTTAACAGTTGCTGGTTGAGTGGCAGCTTATATTTTCAATGGTGACTGGCAGTTAACAGTTGCTGGTTGATGGGTAGCCTATATTTTCAGTGGTGACTGGCAGTTAAAAGTTGCTGGTTGAGGGGCAGCTTATATTTTCAGTGGTGACTGGCAGTTAACAGTTGCTGGTTGAAGGGCAGCTTATATTTTCAGAGGTGAGTGGCAGTTAACAGTTGCTGGTTGAGGGGCAACTTTTTTCTTCTGTGGTGACTGACAGTTAACAGTTGCTGGTTGAGGGGCAGCTCTTTTCATCAGTGGTGACTGGCCATTAACAGTTGCTGGTTGAGGAGCAACTTTTTTTCTTCAGTGGTGACTGGCAGTTAACAGTTGCTGGTTGAGGGGCAGCTTATATTTTCAGTGGTGACTGGCAGTTAATAGTTGCTGGTTGAGGGGCAGCTTTTTTTCTTCAGTGGTGACTGTCAGTTAACAGTTGCTGGTTGAGGGGCAGCTTTTTTTCTTCAGTGGTGACTGGCACTTAACACTTGCTGGTTGATGGGAACCTATTTTCTTCAGTGGTGACTGGCAGTTAACAGTTGCTGGTTGAGGGGCAGCTTATATTTTCAGTGGTGACTAGCAGTTAACAGTTGCTGGTTGAGGGGCAGCTTTTTTTCTTCAGTGGTGACTGGCAGTTAACAGTTGCTGTCTGAGGGGCAGCTTTTTTTCTTCAGTGGTGACTGGCAGTTAACACTTGCTGGTTGATGGGCAGCTTATATTTTCAGTGCTGACTGGCAGTTAACAGTTGCTGGTTGAGGGGCAGCTTTTTTTCTTCAGTGGTGACTGGCAGTTAACAGTTGCTGGATGAGGGACAGCTTATGTTTTCAGTGGAAACTGGAAGTTAACAGTTGCTGGATGAGCAGCTGTTTTTCCTCAATGGTGACTGGCAGTTAACAGTTGCTGGTTGAGGGGCAGCTTTTTTTCTTCAGTGGTGACTGGCAGTTAACAGTTGCTGGTTGAGGGGCAGCTTTTTTCTTCATTGGTGACTGGCAGTTATCAGTTCCTGCTTGAGGGTCAGCTTATATTTTCAGTGGTGACTGGCAGTTAACAGTTGCTGGTTGAGGGGCAGCTTATATATTCAGTGGTGACTGGCAGTTAACAATTGCTGGTTGAGCAGCAGCTTTTTTTCTTCAGTGGTGACTGGTAGTTAGCAGTTGCTAGTTGAGGGACAGCTTATATTTTCAGTGGTGACTGACTGTTAACAGTTGGTGGTTGAGGGGCAGCTTTTTTCTTAAGTGGTGACTGGCAGTTAACAGTGGCTGGTTGAGGGGCAGCTATTTTTCTTCAGTGGTGACTGGCAGTTAACAGTGGCTGGTTGAGGGCCAACATTTTTTCTTCAGTGGTGACTGGCAGTTAACAGATGCTGGTTGAGGGGCAGCTTTTTTCTTCAGTGGTGACTGGCAGTTAACAGTTGCTGGTTGAGGGGCAGCTTATATTCAGTGGAGACTGGCAGTTAAAAGTTGCTGGTTGAGGGGCAGCTTATATTTTCAGTGGAAACTGGCAGTTAACAATTGCTGGTTGAGCGGCAGCTTTTTTTCTTCAGTGGTGACTGGCAGTTAACAGTTGCTGGTTGAGGGGCAGCTTTTTTCTTCAGTGGTGACTGGCAGTTAAAAGTTTCTGGTTGAGGGTTGGATTTTTTTCTTCAGTGGTGACTTGCAGTTAACAGTTGCTGGTTGAGGGGCATCTTATATTTTCAATGGTGACTGGCAGTTAACAGTTGCTGGTTGATGGGTAGCCTATATTTTCAGTGGTGACTGGCAGTTAAAAGTTGCTGGTTGAGGGGCAGCTTATATTTTCAGTGGTGACTGGCAGTTAACAGTTGATGGTTGAAGGGCAGCTTATACTTTCAGTGGTGAGTGGCAGTTAACAGTTGCTGGTTGAGTGGCAGCTTATATTTTCAGTGGTGACTGGCAGTTAACAGTTGCTGGTTGAGGGGCAACTTTTTTCTTCTGTGGTGACTGACAGTTAACAGTTGCTGGTTGAGGGGCAGCTTTTTTCATCAGTGGTGACTGGCGGTTAACAGTTGCTGGTTGAGGAGCAAGTTTTTTTCTTCAGTGGTGAATGGCAGTTAACAGTTGCTGGTTGAGGGGCAGCTTTTTTTCTTCAGTGGTGACTGGCAGTTAACAGTTGCTGGTTGAGAGGCAGCTTTTTTTCTTCAGTGGTGACTGGCAGTTAACACTTGCTGGTTGTGGGCACCTATTTTCTTCAGTGGTGACTGGCAGTTAACAGTTGCTGGTTGAGGGGCAGCTTATATTTTCAGTGGTGACTAGCAGTTAACAGTTGCTGGTTGAGGCGCAGCTTTTTTTCTTCAGTGGTGACTGGCAGTTAACAGTTGCTGGTTGAGGCGCAGCTTTTTTTCTTCAGTGGTGACTGGCAGTTAACAGTTGCTGTCTGAGGGGCAGCTTTTTTTCTTCAGTGGTGACTGGCAGTTAACACTTTCTGGTTGATGGGCAGCTTATATTTTCAGTGCTGACTGGCAGTTAACAGTTGCTGGTTGAGGGGCAGCTTTTTTTCTTCAGTGGTGACTGGCAGTTAACAGTTGCTGGATGAGGGACAGCTTATATTTTCAGTGGTGACTAGCAGTTAACAGTTGCTGGTTGAGGGGGAGCTTTTTTCTTCAGTGGTGACTGGCAGTTAACAGTTGCTGGTTGGGGGGCAGCTATTTTTCTTCAGTGGAAACTGGCAGTTAACAATTGCTGGTTGAGGGACAACTTTTTTTCTTCAGTGGTGACTGGCAGTTAAAAGATGCTGGTTGAGGGGCAGCTTTTTTCTTCAGTGGAGACTGGCAGTTAACAGTTGCTGGTTGAGGGGCAGCTTATATTTTCAGTGGAGACTGGCAGTTAACAGTTGCTGGTTGAGGGGCAGCTTATGTTTTCAGTGGAAACTGGAAGTTAACAGTTGCTGGATGAGCAGCTGTTTTTCTTCAGTGGTGACTGGCAGTTAACAGTTGCTGGTTGAGGGGCAGCTTTTTTCTTCATTGGTGACTGGCAGTTAACAGTTCCTGCTTGAGGGACAGCTTATATTTTCAGTGGTGACTGACTGTTAACAGTTGGTGGTTGAGGGGCAGCTTTTTTCTTCAGTGGTGACTGGCAGTTAACATTTGCTGGTTGAGGGGCAGCTATTTTTCTTCAGTGGTGACTGGCAGTTAACAGTTGCTGGTTGAGGGGCAGCTTTTTTCTTCAGTGGTGACTGGCAGTTAACAGATGCTGGTTGAGGGGCAGCTTTTTTCTTCAGTGGTGACTGGCAGTTAACAGTTGCTGGTTGAGGGGCAGCTTATATTCAGTGGTGACTGGCAGGTAAAAGTTGCTGGTTGAGGGGCAGCTTATATTTTCAGTGGTGACTGGCAGTTAACAGTTGCTGGTTGAAGGGCAGTTTATATTTTCAGTGGTGAGTGGCAGTTAACAGTTGCTGGTTGAGTGGCAGCTTATATTTTCAGTGGTGACAGGCAGTTAACAGTTGCTGGTTGAGGGGCAACTTTTTTCTTCTGTGGTGACTGACAGTTAACAGTTGCTGGTTGAGGGGCAGCTTTTTTCATCAGTGGTGACTGGCCCTTAACAGTTGCTGGTTGAGGAGCAAATTTTTTTCTTCAGTGGTGACTGGCAGTTAACAGTTGCTGGTTGAGGGGCAGCTTATATTTTCAGTGGTGACTGGCAATTAACAGTTGCTGGTTGAGGGGCAGCTTTTTTTCTTCAGTGGTGACTGGCAGTTAACAGTTGCTGGTGGAGGGGCAGCTTTTTTTCTTCAGTGGTGGCTGGCAGTTAACACTTGCTGGTTGATGGGCACCTATTTTCTTCAGTGGTGACTGGCAGTTAACAGTTGCTGGTTGAGGGGTAGCTTATATTTTCAGTGGTGACTAGCAGTTAACAGTTGCTGGTTGAGGGGCAGCTTTTTTTCTTCAGTGGTGACTGGCAGATAACAGTTGCTGTTTGAGGGGCAGCTTTTTTTCTTCAGTGGTGACTGGTAGTTAGCAGTTGCTAGTTGAGGGACAGCTTATATTTTCAGTGGTGACTGACTGTTAACAGTTGGTGGTTGAGGGGCAGCTTTTTTCTTCAGTGGTGACTGGCAGTTAACAGTGGCTGGTTGAGGGGCAGCTATTTTTCTTCAGTGGTGACTGGCAGTTAACAGTTGCTGGTTGAGGGCCAACATTTTTTCTTCAGTGGTGACTGGCAGTTAACAGATGCTGGTTGAGGGGCAGCTTTTTTCTTCAGTGGTGACTGGCAGTTAACAGTTGCTGGTTGAGGGGCAGCTTATATTCAGTGGAGACTGGCAGTTAAAAGTTGCTGGTTGAGGGGCAGCTTATATTTTCAGTGGAAACTGGCAGTTAACAATTGCTGGTTGAGCGGCAGCTTTTTTTCTTCAGTGGTGACTGGCAGTTAACAGTTGCTGGTTGAGGGGCAGCTTTTTTCTTCAGTGGTGACTGGCAGTTAAAAGTTTCTGGTTGAGGGTTGGATTTTTTTCTTCAGTGGTGACTTGCAGTTAACAGTTGCTGGTTGAGGGGCATCTTATATTTTCAATGGTGACTGGCAGTTAACAGTTGCTGGTTGATGGGTAGCCTATATTTTCAGTGGTGACTGGCAGTTAAAAGTTGCTGGTTGAGGGGCAGCTTATATTTTCAGTGGTGACTGGCAGTTAACAGTTGATGGTTGAAGGGCAGCTTATATTTTCAGTGGTGAGTGGCAGTTAACAGTTGCTGGTTGAGTGGCAGCTTATATTTTCAGTGGTGACTGGCAGTTAACAGTTGCTGGTTGAGGGGCAACTTTTTTCTTCTGTGGTGACTGACAGTTAACAGTTGCTGGTTGAGGGGCAGCTTTTTTCATCAGTGGTGACTGGCGGTTAACAGTTGCTGGTTGAGGAGCAAGTTTTTTTCTTCAGTGGTGAATGGCAGTTAACAGTTGCTGGTTGAGGGGCAGCTTATATTTTCAGTGGTGACTGGCAGTTAACAGTTGCTGGTTGAGAGGCAGCTTTTTTTCTTCAGTGGTGACTGGCAGTTAACAGTTGCTGGTTGAGAGGCAGCTTTTTTTCTTCAGTGGTGACTGGCAGTTAACACTTGCTGGTTGTGGGCACCTATTTTCTTCAGTGGTGACTGGCAGTTAACAGTTGCTGGTTGAGGGGCAGCTTATATTTTCAGTGGTGACTAGCAGTTAACAGTTGCTGGTTGAGGCGCAGCTTTTTTTCTTCAGTGGTGACTGGCAGTTAACAGTTGCTGTCTGAGGGGCAGCTTTTTTTCTTCAGTGGTGACTGGCAGTTAACACTTGCTGGTTGATGGGCAGCTTATATTTTCAGTGCTGACTGGCAGTTAACAGTTGCTGGTTGAGGGTCAGCTTTTTTTCTTCAGTGGTGACTGGCAGTTAACAGTTGCTGGATGAGGGACAGCTTATATTTTCAGTGGTGACTGGCAGTTAACAGTTGCTGGTTGAGGGGGAGCTTTTTTCTTCAGTGGTGACTGGCAGTTAACAGTTGCTGGTTGGGGGGCAGCTATTTTTCTTCAGTGGTAACTGGCAGTTAACAATTGCTGGTTGAGGGACAACTTTTTTTCTTCAGTGGTGACTGGCAGTTAACAGATGCTGATTGAGGGGCAGCTTTTTTCTTCAGTGGTGACTGGCAGTTAACAGTTGCTGGTTGAGGGGCAGCTTATATTTTCAGTGGAGACTGGCAGTTAACAGTTGCTGGTTGAGGGGCAGCTTATGTTTTCAATGGAAACTGGAAGTTAACAGTTGCTGGATGTGCAGCTGTTTTTCTTCAGTGGTGACTGGCAGTTAACAGTTGCTGGTTGAGGGGCAGCTGTTTTCTTCATTGGTGACTGGCAGTTAACAGTTCCTGCTTGAGGGTCAGCTTATATTTTCAGTGGTGACTGGCAGTTAACAGTTGCTGGTTGAGGGGCAGCTTATATATTCAGTGGTGACTGGCAGTTAACAGTTGCTGGTTGAGCAGCAGCTTTTTTTCTTCAGTGGTGACTGGTAGTTAACAGTTGCTAGTTGAGGGACAGCTTATATTTTCAGTGGTGACTGACTGTTAAAAGTTGGTGGTTAAGGGGCAGCTTTTTTCTTCAGTGGTGACTGGCAGTTAACATTTGCTGGTTGAGGGGCAGCTATTTTTCTTCAGTGGTGACTTGCAGTTAACAGTTGCTGGTTGAGGGCCAACATTTTTTCTTCAGTGGTGACTGGCAGTTAACAGTTGCTGATTGAGGGGCAGCTTTTTTTCTTCATTGGTGACTGGCAGTTAACAGTTGCTGGTTGAGGGGCAGCTTTTTTCTTCATTGGTGACTGGCAGTTAACAGTTCCTGCTTGAGGGTCAGCTTATATTTTCAGTGGTGACTGGCAGTTAACAGTTGCTAGTTGAGGGACAGCTTATATTTTCAGTGGTGACTGACTGTTAACAGTTGGTGGTTGAGGGGCAGCTTTTTTCTTCAGTGGTGACTGGCAGTTAACATTTGCTGGTTGAGGGGCAGCTATTTTTCTTCAGTGGTGACTGGCAGTTAACAGTTGCTGGTTGAGGGCCAACATTTTTTCTTCAGTGGTGACTGGCAGTTAACAGATGCTGGTTGAGGGGCAGCTTTTTTCTTCAGTGGTGACTGGCAGTTAACAGTTGCTGGTTGAGGGGCAGCTTATATTCAGTGGAGACTGGCAGTTAAAAGTTGCTGGTTGAGGGGCAGCATATATTTTCTGTGGAAACTGGCAGTTAACAATTGCTGGTTGAGCAGCAGCTTTTTTTCTTCAGTGGTGACTGGCAGTTAACAGTTGCTGGTTGAGGGGCAGCTTTTTTCTTCAGTGGTGACTGGCAGGTAAAAGTTTCTGGTTGAGGGTTAGATTTTTTTCTTCAGTGGTGACTGGCAGTTAACAGTTGCTGGTTGAGGGGCATCTTATATTTTCAATGGTGACTGGCAGTTAACAGTTGCTGGTTGATGGGTAGCCTATATTTTCAGTGGTGACTGGCAGTTAAAAGTTGCTGGTTGAGGGGCAGCTTATATTTTCAGTGGTGACTGGCAGTTAACAGTTGCTGGTTGAAGGGCAGCTTATATTTTCAGTGGTGAGTGGCAGTTAACAGTTGTTGTTGAGTGACAGCTTATATTTTCAGTGGTGACTGGCAGTTAACAGTTGCTGGTTGAGGGGCAAATTTTTTCTTCTGTAGTGACTGGCAGTTAACAGTTGCTGGTTGAGGGGCAGCTTTTTTCTTCAGTGGTGACTGGCCGTTAACAGTTGCTGGTTGAGGAGCAACTTTTTTTCTTCAGTGGTGACTGGCAGTTAACAGTTGCTGGTAGAGGGGCAGCTTATATTTTCAGTGGTGACTGGCAGTTAACAGTTGCTGGTTGATGGGGCAGTTTTTTTTCTTCAGTGGTGACTGGCAGTTAACAGTTGCTGGTTGATGGGCAGCTATTTTCTTCAGTGTTGACTGGCAGTTAACAGTTGCTGGTTGAGGGGCAGTTTATATTTTCAGTGGTGACTGGCAGTTAACAGTTGTTTTTTCAGGGGCAGCTTTTTTTCTTCAGTGGTGACAGGGAGTTAACAGTTTCTGGTTGAGGGGCAGCTTTTTTTCTTTAGTGGTGACTGGCAGTTAACACTTGCTGGTTGATGGGCAACTTATATTTTCAGTGCTGACTGGCAGTTAACAGTTGCTGGTTGAGGGGCAGCTTTTTTTCTTCAGTGGTGACTGGCAGTTAACAGTTGCTGGTTGAGGGGGAGCTTTTTTCTTCAGTGTTGTCTGGCAGTTAACAGTTGCTTGTTGAGTGGCAGCTTTTTTTCTTCAGTGATGACTGGCAGTTAACAGTTGCTGGTTGAGTGGCAGTTTATAATTTCAGTGGTGACTGCCAGTTAACAGTTGCTGGTTGAGGGGCAGCTTATATTTTCAGTGGTGACTGGCAGTTAACAGTTGCTGGTTGAGGGGCAGCTTTTTTTCTTCAGTGGTGACTGGCAGTAAACAGTTGCTGGTTGACGAGCAGCTTATATTTTCAGTGGTGACTGGCAGTTAACTGATGCTGGTTGAGAAGCAGCTTTTTTTCTTCAGTGGTGACTGGTAGTTAACAGTTGCTAGATGACGGACAGCTTATTTTTTCAGTGGTGACAGACTGTTAACAGTTGCTGGTTGAGGGGCAGCTTTTTTCTTCAGTGGTGACTGGCAGTTAACAGTTGCTGGTTGAGCAGCAGATTTTTTTCTTCATTGGTGACTGGCAGTTAACAGTTGCTGGTTGAGGGGCAGCTATTTTTCTTCAGTGGTAACTGGCATTAACAGTTGCTGGTTGAGGGCCAACTTTTTTTCTTCAGTGGTGACTGGCAGTTAACAGATGCTGATTGAGGGGCAGCTTTTTTCTTCAGTGGTGACTGGCAGATAACAGTTGCTGGTTGAGGGGCAGCTTATATTTTCTGTGGAAACTGGCAGTTAACAATTGCTGGTTGAGCGGCAGCTTTTTTTCTTCAGTGGTGACTGGCAGTTAACAGTTGCTGGTTGAGGGGCAGCTTTTTTCTTCAGTGGTGACTGGCAGTTAAAAGTTTCTGGTTGAGGGTCAGATTTTTTTCTTCAGTGGTGACTGGCAGTTAACAGTTGCTGGTTGAGGGGCATCTTATATTTTCAATGGTGACTGGCAGTTAACAGTTGCTTGTTGATGGGTAGCCTATATTTTGAGTGGTGACTGGCAGTTAAAAGTTGCTGGTTGAGGGGCAGCTTATATTTTCAGTGGTGACTGGCAGATAACAGTTGCTGGTTGAAGGGCAGCTTATATTTTCAGTGGTGAGTGGCAGTTAACAGTTGTTGTTGAGTGACAGCTTATATTTTCAGTGGTGACTGGCAGTTAACAGTTGCTGGTTGAGGGGCAAATTTTTTCTTCTGTGGTGACTGGCAGTTAACAATTGCTGGTTGAGGGGCAGCTTTTTTCTTCAGTGGTGACTGGCCGTTAACAGTTGCTGGGTGAGGAGCAACTTTTTTTCTTCAGTGGTGACTGGCAGTTAACAGTTGCTGGTAGAGGGGCAGCTTATATTTTCAGTGGTGACTGGCAGTTAACAGTTGCTGGTTGATGGGGCAGTTTTTTTTCTTCAGTGGTGACTGGCAGTTAACAGTTGCTGGTTGAGGGGCAGCTTTTTTTCTTCAGTGGTGACTGGCAGTTAACACTTGCTGGTTGATGGGCAGCTATTTTCTTCAGTATTGACTGGCAGTTAACAGTTGCTGGTTGAGGGGCAGTTTATATTTTCAGTGGTGACTGGCAGTTAACAGTTGTTGGTTGAGGGGCAGCTTTTTTTCTTCAGTGGTGACTGGCAGTTAACAGTTGCTGTTTGAGGGGCAGCTTTTTTTCTTCAGTGGTGACTGGTAGTTAACACTTGCTGGTTGATGGGCAGCTTATATTTTCAGTGCTGACTGGCAGTTAACAGTTGCTGGTTGAGGGGCAGCTTTTTTTCTACAGTGGTGACCTGCAGTTAACAGATGCTGATTGAGGGGCAGCTTTTTTCTTCAGTGGTAACTGGCAGTTAACAATTGCTGGTTGAGGGACAACTTTTTTTCTTCAGTGGTGACCTGCAGTTAACAGATGCTGATTGAGGGGCAGCTTTTTTCTTCAGTGGTGACTGGCAGTTAACAGTTGCTGGTTGAGGGGCAGCTTATATTTTCAGTGGAGACTGGCAGTTAACAGTTGCTGGTTGAGGGGCAGCTTATGTTTTCAGTGGAAACTGGAAGTTAACAGTTGCTGGATGAGCAGCTGTTTTTCTTCAGTGGTGACTGGCAGTTAACAGTTGCTGGTTGAGGGGCAGCTGTTTTCTTCATTGGTGACTGGCAGTTAACAGTTCCTGCTTGAGGGTCAGCTTATATTTTCAGTGGTGACTGGCAGTTAACAGTTGCTGGTTGAGGGGCAGCTTATATATTCAGTGGTGACTGGCAGTTAACAGTTGCTGGTTGAGCAGCAGCTTTTTTTCTTCAGTGGTGACTGGTAGTTAACAGTTGCTTGTTGAGGGACAGCTTATATTTTCAGTGGTGACTGACTGTTAACAGTTGGTGGTTAAGGGGCAGCTTTTTTCTTCAGTGGTGACTGGCAGTTAACATTTGCTGGTTGAGGGGCAGCTATTTTTCTTCAGTGGTGACTGGCAGTTAACAGTTGCTGGTTGAGGGCCAACATTTTTTCTTCAGTGGTGACTGGCAGTTAACAGTTGCTGGTTGAGGGGCAGCTTTTTTTCTTCAGTGGTGACTGGCAGTTAACATTTGCTGGTTGAGGGGCAGCTTTTTTCTTCATTGGTGACTGGCAGTTAACAGTTCCTGCTTGAGGGTCAGCTTATATTTTCAGTGGTGACTGGCAGTTAACAGTTGCTGGTTGAGGGGCAGCTTATATATTCAGTGGTGACTGGCAGTTAACAGTTGCTGGTTGAGCAGCAGCTTTTTTTCTTCAGTGGTGACTGGTAGTTAACAGTTGCTAGTTGAGGGACAGCTTATATTTTCAGTGGTGACTTACTGTTAACAGTTGGTGGTTGAGGGGCAGCTTTTTTCTTCAGTGGTGACTGGCAGTTAACATTTGCTGGTTGAGGGGCAGCTATTTTTCTTCAGTGGTGACTGGCAGTTAACAGTTGCTGGTTGAGGGCCAACATTTTTTTCTTCAGTGGTGACTGGCATTTAACAGATGCTGGTTGAGGGGCAGCTTTTTTCTTCAGTGGTGACTGGCAGTTAACAGTTGCTGGTTGAGGGGCAGCTTATATTCAGTGGAGACTGGCAGTTAACAGTTGCTGGTTGAGGGGCAGCTTATATTTTCAGTGGAAACTGGCAGTTAACAATTGCTGGTTGAGCGGCAGCTTTTTTTCTTCAGTGGTGACTGGCAGTTAACAGTTGCTGGTTGAGGGGCAGCTTTTTTCTTCAGTGGTGACTGGCAGTTAAAAGTTTCTGGTTGAGGGTCAGATTTTTTTCTTCAGTGGTGACTGGCAGTTAACAGTTGCTGGTTGAGGGGCATCTTATATTTTCAATGGTGACTGGCAGTTAACAGTTGCTGGTTGATGGGTAGCCTATATTTTCAGTGGTGACTGGCAGTTAAAAGTTGCTGGTTGAGGGGCAGCTTATATTTTCAGTGGTGACTGGCAGTTAACAGTTGCTGGGTGAAGGGCAGCTTATATTTTCAGTGATGAGTGGCAGTTAACAGTTGCTGGTTGAGTGGCAGCTTATATTTTCAATGGTGACTGGCAGTTAACAGTTGCTGGTTGATGGGTAGCCTATATTTTCAGTGGTGACTGGCAGTTAAAAGTTGCTGGTTGAGGGGCAGCTTATATTTTCAGTGGTGACTGTCAGTTAACAGTTGCTGGTTGAGGGGCAACTTTTTTCTTCTGTGGTGACAGACAGTTAACAGTTGCTGGTTGAGGGGCAGCTTTTTTCATCAGTGGTGACTGGCCGTTAACAGTTGCTGGTTGAGGAGCAACTTTTTTTCTTCAGTGGTGACTGGCAGTTAACAGTTGCTGGTTGAGGGGCAGCTTATATTTTCAGTGGTGACTGGCAGTTAACAGTTGCTGGTTGAGGGGCAGCTTTTTTTCTTCAGTGGTGACTGGCAGTTAACAGTTGCTGGTTGAGGGGCAGCTTTTTTTCTTCAGTGGTGACTGGCACTTAACACTTGCTGGTTGATGGGCACCTATTTTCTTCAGTGGTGACTGGCAGTTAACAGTTGCTGGTTGAGGGGCAGCTTATATTTTCAGTGGTGACTAGCAGTTAACAGTTGCTGGTTGAGGGGCAGCTTTTTTTCTTCAGTGGTGACTGGCAGTTAACAGTTGGTGTCTGAGGGGCAGCTTTTTTTCTTCAGTGGTGACTGGCAGTTAACACTTGCTGGTTGATGGGCAGCTTATATTTTCAGTGCTGACTGGCAGTTAACAGTTGCTGGTTGAGGGGCAGCTTTTTTTCTTCAGTGGTGACTGGCAGTTAACAGTTGCTGGATGAGGGACAGCTTATATTTTCAGTGGTGACTGGCAGTTAACAGTTGCTGGTTGAGGGGGAGCTTTTTTCTTCAGTGGTGACTGGCAGTTAACAGTTGCTGGTTGGGGGGCAGCTATTTTTCTTCAGTGGTAACTGGCAGTTAACAATTGCTGGTTGAGGGACAACTTTTTTTCTTCAGTGGTGACTGGCAGTTAACAGATGCTGATTGAGGGGCAGCTTTTTTCTTCAGTGGTGACTGGCAGTTAACAGTTGCTGGTTGAGGGGCAGCTTATATTTTCAGTGGAGACTGGCAGTTAACAGTTGCTGGTTGAGGGGCAGCTTATGTTTTCAATGGAAACTGGAAGTTAACAGTTGCTGGATGTGCAGCTGTTTTTCTTCAGTGGTGACTGGCAGTTAACAGTTGCTGGTTGAGGGGCAGCTGTTTTCTTCATTGGTGACTGGCAGTTAACAGTTCCTGCTTGAGGGTCAGCTTATATTTTCAGTGGTGACTGGCAGTTAACAGTTGCTGGTTGAGGGGCAGCTTATATATTCAGTGGTGACTGGCAGTTAACAGTTGCTGGTTGAGCAGCAGCTTTTTTTCTTCAGTGGTGACTGGTAGTTAACAGTTGCTAGTTGAGGGACAGCTTATATTTTCAGTGGTGACTGACTGTTAACAGTTGGTGGTTAAGGGGCAGCTTTTTTCTTCAGTGGTGACTGGCAGTTAACATTTGCTGGTTGAGGGGCAGCTATTTTTCTTCAGTGGTGACTGGCAGTTAACAGTTGCTGGTTGAGGGCCAACATTTTTTCTTCAGTGGTGACTGGCAGTTAACAGTTGCTGATTGAGGGGCAGCTTTTTTTCTTCATTGGTGACTGGCAGTTAACAGTTGCTGGTTGAGGGGCAGCTTTTTTCTTCATTGGTGACTGGCAGTTAACAGTTCCTGCTTGAGGGTCAGCTTATATTTTCAGTGGTGACTGGCAGTTAACAGTTGCTGGTTGAGGGGCAGCTTATATATTCAGTGGTGACTGGCAGTTAACAGTTGCTGGTTGAGCAGCAGCTTTTTTTCTTCAGTGGTGACTGGCAGTTAACAGTTGCTGGTTGAGGGGCAGCTGTTTTCTTCATTGGTGACTGGCAGTTAACAGTTCCTGCTTGAGGGTCAGCTTATATTTTCAGTGGTGACTGGCAGTTAACAGTTGCTGGTTGAGGGGCAGCTTATATATTCAGTGGTGACTGGCAGTTAACAGTTGCTGGTTGAGCAGCAGCTTTTTTTCTTCAGTGGTGACTGGTAGTTAACAGTTGCTAGTTGAGGGACAGCTTATATTTTCAGTGGTGACTGACTGTTAACAGTTGGTGGTTAAGGGGCAGCTTTTTTCTTCAGTGGTGACTGGCAGTTAACATTTGCTGGTTGAGGGGCAGCTATTTTTCTTCAGTGGTGACTGGCAGTTAACAGTTGCTGGTTGAGGGCCAACATTTTTTCTTCAGTGGTGACTGGCAGTTAACAGTTGCTGATTGAGGGGCAGCTTTTTTTCTTCATTGGTGACTGGCAGTTAACAGTTGCTGGTTGAGGGGCAGCTTTTTTCTTCATTGGTGACTGGCAGTTAACAGTTCCTGCTTGAGGGTCAGCTTATATTTTCAGTGGTGACTGGCAGTTAACAGTTGCTGGTTGAGGGGCAGCTTATATATTCAGTGGTGACTGGCAGTTAACAGTTGCTGGTTGAGCAGCAGCTTTTTTTCTTCAGTGGTGACTGGTAGTTAACAGTTGCTAGTTGAGGGACAGCTTATATTTTCAGTGGTGACTGACTGTTAACAGTTGGTGGTTGAGGGGCAGCTTTTTTCTTCAGTGGTGACTGGCAGTTAACATTTGCTGGTTGAGGGGCAGCTATTTTTCTTCAGTGGTGACTGGCAGTTAACAGTTGCTGGTTGAGGGCCAACATTTTTTCTTCAGTGGTGACTGGCAGTTAACAGATGCTGGTTGAGGGGCAGCTTTTTTCTTCAGTGGTGACTGGCAGTTAACAGTTGCTGGTTGAGGGGCAGCTTATATTCAGTGGAGACTGGCAGTTAAAAGTTGCTGGTTGAGGGGCAGCATATATTTTCTGTGGAAACTGGCAGTTAACAATTGCTGGTTGAGCAGCAGCTTTTTTTCTTCAGTGGTGACTGGCAGTTAACAGTTGCTGGTTGAGGGGCAGCTTTTTTCTTCAGTGGTGACTGGCAGGTAAAAGTTTGTGGTTGAGGGTTAGATTTTTTTCTTCAGTGGTGACTGGCAGTTAACAGTTGCTGGTTGAGGGGCATCTTATATTTTCAATGGTGACTGGCAGTTAACAGTTGCTGGTTGATGGGTAGCCTATATTTTCAGTGGTGACTGGCAGTTAAAAGTTGCTGGTTGAGGGGCAGCTTATATTTTCAGTGGTGACTGGCAGTTAACAGTTGCTGGTTGAAGGGCAGCTTATATTTTCAGTGGTGAGTGGCAGTTAACAGTTGTTGTTGAGTGACAGCTTATATTTTCAGTGGTGACTGGCAGTTAACAGTTGCTGGTTGAGGGGCAAATTTTTTCTTCTGTAGTGACTGGCAGTTAACAGTTGCTGGTTGAGGGGCAGCTTTTTTCTTCAGTGGTGACTGGCCGTTAACAGTTGCTGGTTGAGGAGCAACTTTTTTTCTTCAGTGGTGACTGGCAGTTAACAGTTGCTGGTAGAGGGGCAGCTTATATTTTCAGTGGTGACTGGCAGTTAACAGTTGCTGGTTGATGGGGCAGTTTTTTTTCTTCAGTGGTGACTGGCAGTTAACAGTTGCTGGTTGAGGGGCAGCTTTTTTTCTTCAGTGGTGACTGGCAGTTAACACTTGCTGGTTGATGGGCAGCTATTTTCTTCAGTGTTGACTGGCAGTTAACAGTGGCTGGTTGAGGGGCAGTTTATATTTTCAGTGGTGACTGGCAGTTAACAGTTGTTGGTTCAGGGGCAGCTTTTTTTCTTCAGTGGTGACTGGGAGTTAACAGTTTCTGGTTGAGGGGCAGCTTTTTTTCTTTAGTGGTGACTGGCAGTTAACACTTGCTGGTTGATGGGCAACTTATATTTTCAGTGCTGACTGGCAGTTAACAGTTGCTGGTTGAGGGGCAGCTTTTTTTCTTCAGTGGTGACTGGCAGTTAACAGTTGCTGGTTGAGGGGGAGCTTTTTTCTTCAGTGTTGTCTGGCAGTTAACAGTTGCTTGTTGAGTGGCAGCTTTTTTTCTTCAGTGATGACTGGCAGTTAACAGTTGCTGGTTGAGTGGCAGTTTATAATTTCAGTGGTGACTGCCAGTTAACAGTTGCTGGTTGAGGGGCAGCTTATATTTTCAGTGGTGACTGGCAGTTAACAGTTGCTGGTTGAGGGGCAGCTTTTTTTCTTCAGTGGTGACTGGCAGTAAACAGTTGCTGGTTGACGAGCAGCTTATATTTTCAGTGGTGACTGGCAGTTAACTGATGCTGGTTGAGAAGCAGCTTTTTTTCTTCAGTGGTGACTGGTAGTTAACAGTTGCTAGATGATGGACAGCTTATTTTTTCAGTGGTGACAGACTGTTAACAGTTGCTGGTTGAGGGGCAGCTTTTTTCTTCAGTGGTGACTGGCAGTTAACAGTTGCTGGTTGAGCAGCAGATTTTTTTCTTCAGTGGTGACTGGCAGTTAACAGTTGCTGGTTGAGGGGCAGCTATTTTTCTTCAGTGGTAACTGGCATTAACAGTTGCTGGTTGAGGGCCAACTTTTTTTCTTCAGTGGTGACTGGCAGTTAACAGATGCTGATTGAGGGGCAGCTTTTTTCTTCAGTGGTGACTGGCAGATAACAGTTGCTGGTTGAGGGGCAGCTTATATTTTCTGTGGAAACTGGCAGTTAACAATTGCTGGTTGAGCGGCAGCTTTTTTTCTTCAGTGGTGACTGGCAGTTAACAGTTGCTGGTTGAGGGGCAGCTTTTTTCTTCAGTGGTGACTGGCAGTTAAAAGTTTCTGGTTGAGGGTCAGATTTTTTTCTTCAGTGGTGACTGGCAGTTAACAGTTGCTGGTTGAGGGGCATCTTATATTTTCAATGGTGACTGGCAGTTAACAGTTGCTTGTTGATGGGTAGCCTATATTTTGAGTGGTGACTGGCAGTTAAAAGTTGCTGGTTGAGGGGCAGCTTATATTTTCAGTGGTGACTGGCAGATAACAGTTGCTGGTTGAAGGGCAGCTTATATTTTCAGTGGTGAGTGGCAGTTAACAGTTGTTGTTGAGTGACAGCTTATATTTTCAGTGGTGACTGGCAGTTAACAGTTGCTGGTTGAGGGGCAAATTTTTTCTTCTGTGGTGACTGGCAGTTAACAATTGCTGGTTGAGGGGCAGCTTTTTTCTTCAGTGGTGACTGGCCGTTAACAGTTGCTGGGTGAGGAGCAACTTTTTTTCTTCAGTGGTGACTGGCAGTTAACAGTTGCTGGTAGAGGGGCAGCTTATATTTTCAGTGGTGACTGGCAGTTAACAGTTGCTGGTTGATGGGGCAGTTTTTTTTCTTCAGTGGTGACTGGCAGTTAACAGTTGCTGGTTGAGGGGCAGCTTTTTTTCTTCAGTGGTGACTGGCAGTTAACACTTGCTGGTTGATGGGCAGCTATTTTCTTCAGTATTGACTGGCAGTTAACAGTTGCTGGTTGAGGGGCAGTTTATATTTTCAGTGGTGACTGGCAGTTAACAGTTGTTGGTTGAGGGGCAGCTTTTTTTCTTCAGTGGTGACTGGGAGTTAACAGTTTCTGGTTGAGGGGCAGCTTTTTTTCTTTAGTGGTGACTGGCAGTTAACACTTGCTGGTTGATGGGCAACTTATATTTTCAGTGCTGACTGGCAGTTAACAGTTGCTGGTTGAGGGGCAGCTTTTTTTCTTCAGTGGTGACTGGCAGTTAACAGTTGCTGGTTGAGGGGCAGCTTTTTTCTTCAGTGGTGACTGGCCGTTAACAGTTGCTGGATGAGGGACAGCTTATATTTTCAGTGGTGACTGGCAGTTAACAGTTGCTGGTTGAGGGGGAGCTTTTTTCTTCAGTGTTGTCTGGCAGTTAACAGTTGCTGGTTGAGTGGCAGTTTATAATTTCAGTGGTGACTGGCAGTTAACAGTTGCTGGTTGAGGGGCAGCTTATATTTTCAGTGGTGACTGGCAGTTAACAGTTGCTGGTTGAGGGGCAGCTTTTTTTCTTCAGTGGTGACTGGCAGTAAACAGTTGCTGGTTGAAGAGCAGCTTATATTTTCATTGGTGACTGGCAGTTAACTGATGCTGGTTGAGAAGCAGCTTTTTTTCTTCAGTGGTGACTGGTAGTTAACAGTTGCTAGATGACGGACAGCTTATTTTTTCAGTGGTGACAGACTGTTAACAGTTGCTGGTTGAGGGGCAGCTTTTTTCTTCAGTGGTGACTGGCAGTTAACAGTTGCTTGTTGAGCTGCAGATTTTTTTCTTCAGTGGTGACTGGCAGTTAACAGTTGCTGGTTGAGGGGCAGCTATTTTTCTTCAGTGGTAACTGGCATTAACAGTTGCTGGTTGAGGGCCAACTTTTTTTCTTCAGTGGTGACTGGCAGTTAACAGATGCTGATTGAGGGGCAGCTTTTTTCTTCAGTGGTGACTGGCAGATAACAGTTGCTGGTTGTGGGGCAGCTTATATTTTCAGTGGAGACTGGCAGTTAACAGTTGCTGGTTGAGGGGCAGCTTATGTTTTCAGTGGAAACTGGCAGTTAACAGTTGCTGGTTGAGCAGCTGTTTTTCTTCAGTGGTGACTGGCAGTTAACATTTGCTGGTTGAGGGGCAGCTTTTTTTCTTCAGTGGTGACTGGCAGTTAACAGTACCTGGTTGAGGGGCAGCTTTTTTTCTTCAGTGGTGACTGGCAGTTAACAGTTGCTGGTTGAGGGGCAGCTTATATTTTCAGTAGAGACTGGCTGTTAAAAGTTGCTGGTTGAGGGGCAGCTTATATTTTCAGTGGAAACTGGCAGTTAACAATTGCTGGTTGAGGGGCAGCTTTTTTTCTTCAGTGGTGACTGGCAGTTAACCGTTGCTGGTTGAGGGGCAGCTTTTTTTCTTCAGTGGTGACTGGCAGTTAACAGTTGCTGGTTGAGGGGGAGCTTTTTTCTTCAGTGTTGTCTGGCAGTTAACAGTTGCTTGTTGAGTGGCAGCTTTTTTTCTTCAGTGATGACTGGCAGTTAACAGTTGCTGGTTGAGTGGCAGTTTATAATTTCAGTGGTGACTGCCAGTTAACAGTTGCTGGTTGAGGGGCAGCTTATATTTTCAGTGGTGACTGGCAGTTAACAGTTGCTGGTTGAGGGGCAGCTTTTTTTCTTCAGTGGTGACTGGCAGTAAACAGTTGCTGGTTGACGAGCAGCTTATATTTTCAGTGGTGACTGGCAGTTAACTGATGCTGGTTGAGAAGCAGCTTTTTTTCTTCAGTGGTGACTGGTAGTTAACAGTTGCTAGATGACGGACAGCTTATTTTTTCAGTGGTGACAGACTGTTAACAGTTGCTGGTTGAGGGGCAGCTTTTTTCTTCAGTGGTGACTGGCAGTTAACAGTTGCTGGTTGAGCAGCAGATTTTTTTCTTCAGTGGTGACTGGCAGTTAACAGTTGCTGGTTGAGGGGCAGCTATTTTTCTTCAGTGGTAACTGGCATTAACAGTTGCTGGTTGAGGGCCAACTTTTTTTCTTCAGTGGTGACTGGCAGTTAACAGATGCTGATTGAGGGGCAGCTTTTTTCTTCAGTGGTGACTGGCAGATAACAGTTGCTGGTTGAGGGGCAGCTTATATTTTCTGTGGAAACTGGCAGTTAACAATTGCTGGTTGCGCGGCAGCTTTTTTTCTTCAGTGGTGACTGGCAGTTAACAGTTGCTGGTTGAGGGGCAGCTTTTTTCTTCAGTGGTGACTGGCAGTTAAAAGTTTCTGGTTGAGGGTCAGATTTTTTTCTTCAGTGGTGACTGGCAGTTAACAGTTGCTGGTTGAGGGGCATCTTATATTTTCAATGGTGACTGGCAGTTAACAGTTGCTTGTTGATGGGTAGCCTATATTTTGAGTGGTGACTGGCAGTTAAAAGTTGCTGGTTGAGGGGCAGCTTATATTTTCAGTGGTGACTGGCAGATAACAGTTGCTGGTTGAAGGGCAGCTTATATTTTCAGTGGTGAGTGGCAGTTAACAGTTGTTGTTGAGTGACAGCTTATATTTTCAGTGGTGACTGGCAGTTAACAGTTGCTGGTTGAGGGGCAAATTTTTTCTTCTGTGGTGACTGGCAGTTAACAATTGCTGGTTGAGGGGCAGCTTTTTTCTTCAGTGGTGACTGGCCGTTAACAGTTGCTGGGTGAGGAGCAACTTTTTTTCTTCAGTGGTGACTGGCAGTTAACAGTTGCTGGTAGAGGGGCAGCTTATATTTTCAGTGGTGACTGGCAGTTAACAGTTGCTGGTTGATGGGGCAGTTTTTTTTCTTCAGTGGTGACTGGCAGTTAACAGTTGCTGGTTGAGGGGCAGCTTTTTTTCTTCAGTGGTGACTGGCAGTTAACACTTGCTGGTTGATGGGCAGCTATTTTCTTCAGTATTGACTGGCAGTTAACAGTTGCTGGTTGAGGGGCAGTTTATATTTTCAGTGGTGACTGGCAGTTAACAGTTGTTGGTTGAGGGGCAGCTTTTTTTCTTCAGTGGTGACTGGGAGTTAACAGTTTCTGGTTGAGGGGCAGCTTTTTTTCTTTAGTGGTGACTGGCAGTTAACACTTGCTGGTTGATGGGCAACTTATATTTTCAGTGCTGACTGGCAGTTAACAGTTGCTGGTTGAGGGGCAGCTTTTTTTCTTCAGTGGTGACTGGCAGTTAACAGTTGCTGGTTGAGGGGCAGCTTTTTTCTTCAGTGGTGACTGGCCGTTAACAGTTGCTGGATGAGGGACAGCTTATATTTTCAGTGGTGACTGGCAGTTAACAGTTGCTGGTTGAGGGGGAGCTTTTTTCTTCAGTGTTGTCTGGCAGTTAACAGTTGCTGGTTGAGTGGCAGTTTATAATTTCAGTGGTGACTGGCAGTTAACAGTTGCTGGTTGAGGGGCAGCTTATATTTTCAGTGGTGACTGGCAGTTAACAGTTGCTGGTTGAGGGGCAGCTTTTTTTCTTCAGTGGTGACTGGCAGTAAACAGTTGCTGGTTGAAGAGCAGCTTATATTTTCATTGGTGACTGGCAGTTAACTGA
The DNA here is from genome assembly GCA_033318265.1 of Phyllotis vaccarum. Lineage (NCBI taxonomy): Eukaryota > Metazoa > Chordata > Mammalia > Rodentia > Cricetidae > Phyllotis > Phyllotis vaccarum. The sequence goes on from JARWLC010000013.1 coordinate 127,884,983, forward strand.
TGCTGGTTGAGAAGCAGCTTTTTTTCTTCAGTGGTGACTGGTAGTTAACAGTTGCTAGATGACGGACAGCTTATTTTTTCAGTGGTGACAGACTGTTAACAGTTGCTGGTTGAGGGGCAGCTTTTTTCTTCAGTGGTGACTGGCAGTTAACAGTTGCTTGTTGAGCTGCAGATTTTTTTCTTCAGTGGTGACTGGCAGTTAACAGTTGCTGGTTGAGGGGCAGCTATTTTTCTTCAGTGGTAACTGGCATTAACAGTTGCTGGTTGAGGGCCAACTTTTTTTCTTCAGTGGTGACTGGCAGTTAACAGATGCTGATTGAGGGGCAGCTTTTTTCTTCAGTGGTGACTGGCAGATAACAGTTGCTGGTTGTGGGGCAGCTTATATTTTCAGTGGAGACTGGCAGTTAACAGTTGCTGGTTGAGGGGCAGCTTATGTTTTCAGTGGAAACTGGTAGTTAACAGTTGCTGGTTGAGCAGCTGTTTTTCTTCAGTGGTGACTGGCAGTTAACATTTGCTGGTTGAGGGGCAGCTTTTTTTCTTCAGTGGTGACTGGCAGTTAACAGTACCTGGTTGAGGGGCAGCTTTTTTTCTTCAGTGGTGACTGGCAGTTAACAGTTGCTGGTTGAGGGGCAGCTTATATTTTCAGTAGAGACTGGCTGTTAAAAGTTGCTGGTTGAGGGGCAGCTTATATTTTCAGTGGAAACTGGCAGTTAACAATTGCTGGTTGAGGGGCAGCTTTTTTTCTTCAGTGGTGACTGGCAGTTAACCGTTGCTGGTTGAGGGGCAGCTTTTTTCTTCAGTGTTGACTGGCAGTTAACAGTTGCTGGTTGAGGGGCAGCTTATATTTTCAGTAGAGACTGGCTGTTAAAAGTTGCTGCTTGAGGGGCAGCTTATATTTTCAGTGGTTACTGGCAGTTAACAGTTGCTGGTTGAGAGGCAGCTTATATTTTCAGTGGTGAGTGGCAGTTAACAGTTGCTGGTTGAGTGGCAGCTTATATTGTCAGTGGTGACTGGCAGTTAACAGTTGCTGGTTGAGGGGCAACTTTTTTCTTCTGTGGTGACTGACAGTTAACAGTTGCTGGTTGAGGGGCAGCTTTTTTCATCAGTGGTGACTGGCCGTTAACAGTTGCTGGTTGAGGAGCAACTTTTTTTCTTCAGTGGTGACTGGCAGTTAACAGTTGCTGGATGAGGGACAGCTTATATTTTCAGTGGTGACTGGCAGTTAACAGTTGCTGGTTGAGGGGGAGCTTTTTTCTTCAGTGTTGTCTGGCAGTTAACAGTTGCTTGTTGAGTGGCAGCTTTTTTTCTTCAGTGATGACTGGCAGTTAACAGTTGCTGGTTGAGTGGCAGTTTATAATTTCAGTGGTGACTTGCAGTTAACAGTTGCTGGTTGAGGGTCAGCTTATATTTTCAGTGGTGACTGGCAGTTAACAGTTGCTGGTTGAGGGGCAGCTTTTTTTCTTCAGTGGTGACTGGCAGTAAACAGTTGCTGGTTGATGAGCAGCTTATATTTTCAGTGGTGACTGGCAGTTAACTGATGCTGGTTGAGAAGCAGCTTTTTTTCTTCAGTGGTGACTGGTAGTTAACAGTTGCTAGATGACGGACAGCTTATTTTTTCAGTGGTGACAGACTGTTAACAGTTGCTGGTTGAGGGGCAGCTTTTTTCTTCAGTGGTGACTGGCAGTTAACAGTTGCAGGTTGAGGGGCAGATTTTTTTCTTCAGTGGTGACTGGCAGTTAACAGTTGCTGGTTGAGGGGCAGCTATTTTTCTTCAGTGGTAACTGGCATTAACAGTTGCTGGTTGAGGGCCCACTTTTTTTCTTCAGTGGTGACTGGCAGTTAACAGATGCTGATTGAGGGGCAGCTTTTTTCTTCAGTGGTGACTGGCAGATAACAGTTGCTGGTTGTGGGGCAGCTTATATTTTCAGTGGAGACTGGCAGTTAACAGTTGCTGGTTGAGGGGCAGCTTTTTTTATTCAGTGGTGACTGGCAGTTAACAGTTGCTGGTTGAGGGGCAGCTTTTTTTCTTCAGTGGTGACTTGCAGTTAACATTTGCTGGTTGAGGGGCAGCTTATGTTTTCAGTAGAGACTGGCTGTTAAAAGTTGCTGGTTGAGGGGCAACTTATATTTTCAGTGGAAACTGGCAGTTAACAATTGCTGGTTGAGGGGCAGCTTTTTTTCTTCAGTGGTGACTGGCAGTTAACTGTTGCTGGTTGAGGGGCAGCTTTTTTCTTCAGTGGTGACTGGCAGTTAACAGTTGCTGGTTGAGGGGCATCTTATATTTTCAATGGTGACTGGCAGTTAACAGTTGCTGGTTGATGGGTAGCCTATATTTTCAATGGTGACTGGCAGTTAAAAGTGCTGATTGAGGGGCAGCTTATATTTTCAGTGGTGACTGGCAGTTAACAGTTGCTGGTTGAGAGGCAGCTTATATTTTCAGTGGTGAGTGGCAGTTAACAGTTGCTGGTTGAGGGGCAGCTTATGTTTTCAGTGGAAACTGGAAGTTAACAGTTGCTGGATGAGCAGCTGTTTTTCTTCAGTGGTGACTGGCAGTTAACAGTTGCTGGTTGAGGGGCAGCTTTTTTTCTTCAGTGGTGACTGGCAGTTAACAGTTGCTGGTTGAGGGGCAGCTTTTTTCTTCATTGGTGACTGGCAGTTATCAGTTCCTGCTTGAGGGTCAGCTTATATTTTCAGTGGTGACTGGCAGTTAACAGTTGCTGGTTGAGGGGCAGCTTATATATTCAGTGGTGACTGGCAGTTAACAATTGCTGGTTGAGCAGCAGCTTTTTTTCTTCAGTGGTGACTGGTAGTTAGCAGTTGCTAGTTGAGGGACAGCTTATATTTTCAGTGGTGACTGACTGTTAACAGTTGGTGGTTGAGGGGCAGCTTTTTTCTTCAGTGGTGACTGGCAGTTAACATTTGCTGGTTGAGGGGCAGCTATTTTTCTTCAGTGGTGACTGGCTGTTAACAGTTGCTGGTTGAGGGCCAACATTTTTTCTTCAGTGGTGACTGGCAGTTAACAGATGCTGGTTGAGGGGCAGCTTTTTTCTTCAGTGGTGACTGGCAGTTAACAGTTGCTGGTTGAGGGGCAGCTTATATTCAGTGGAGACTGGCAGTTAAAAGTTGCTGGTTGAGGGGCAGCTCATATTTTCAGTGGAAACTGGCAGTTAACAATTGCTGGTTGAGCGGCAGCTTTTTTTCTTCAGTGGTGACTGGCAGTTAACAGTTGCTGGTTGAGGGGCAGCTTTTTTCTTCAGTGGTGACTGGCAGTGAAAAGTTTCTGGTTGAGGGTCAGATTTTTTTCTTCAGTGGTGACTGGCAGTTAACAGGTGCTGGTTGAGGGGCATCTTATATTTTCAATGGTGACTGGCAGTTAACAGTTGCTGGTTGATGGGTAGCCTATATTTTCAGTGGTGACTGGCAGTTAAAAGTTGCTGGTTGAGGGGCAGCTTATATTTTCAGTGGTGACTGGCAGTTAACAGTTGCTGGTTGAAGGGCAGCTTATATTTTCAGTGGTGAGTGGCAGTTAACAGTTGCTGGTTGAGTGGCAGCTTATATTTTCAGTGGTGACTGGCAGTTAACAGTTGCTGGTTGAGGGGCAACTTTTTTCTTCTGTGGTGACTGACAGTTAACAGTTGCTGGTTGAGGGGCAGCTTTTTTCATCAGTGGTGACTGGCCGTTAACAGTTGCTGGTTGAGGAGCAATTTTTTTCTTCAGTGGTGATTGGCAGTTAACAGTTGCTGGTTGAGGGGCAGCTTATATTTTCAGTGGTGACTGGCAGTTAACAGTTGCTGGTTGAGTGGCAGCTTTTTTTCTTCAGTGGTGACTGGCAGTTAACAGTTGCTGGTTGAGAGGCAGCTTTTTTTCTTCAGTGGTGACTGGCAGTTAACACTTGCTGGTTGTGGGCACCTATTTTCTTCAGTGGTGACTGGCAGTTAACAGTTGCTGGTTGAGGGGCAGCTTATATTTTCAGTGGTGACTGGCAGTTAACAGTTGCTGGTTGAGGGGCAGCTTATATTTTCAGTGCTGACTGGCAGTTAACACTTGCTGGTTGATGGGCAGCTTATATTTTCAGTGCTGACTGGCAGTTAACAGTTGCTTGTTGAGGGGCATCTTTTTTTCTTCAGTGGTGACTGGCAGTTAACAGTTGCTGGTTGAGGGGCAGCTTTTTTTCTTCAGTGCTGACTGGCAGTTAACAGTTGCTGGATGAGGGGCAGTTTATATTTTCAGTGGTGACTGGCAGTTAACAGTTGCTGGTTGAGCGGGAGCTTTTTTCTTCAGTGGTGAATGGCTGTTAACAGTTGTTTGTTGAGTGGCAGCTTTTTTTCTTCAGTGGTGACTGGCAGTTAACAGTCGCTGGTTGAGTGGCAGTTTATATTTTCAGTGGTGACTGGCAGTTAACAGTTGCTGGTTGAGGGCAGCTTATATTTTCAGTGGTGACTGGCAGTTAACAGTTGCTGGTTTAGGGGCAGCTTTTTTTCTTCAGTGGTGACTGGCAGTCAACAGTTGCTGGTTGAGGGGCAGCTTATATTTTCAGTGGTGACTGGCAGTTAACTAATGCTGGTTGAGAAGCAGCTTTTTTTCTTCAGTGGTGACTGGTAGTTAACAGTTGCTAGATGACGGACAGCTTATATTTTCAGTGGTGACAGACTGTTAACAGTTGCTGGTTGAGGGGCAGCTTTTTTCTACAGTGGTGACTGGCAGTTAACATTTTCTGGTTGAGGGGCAGATTTTTTTCTTCAGTGGTGACTGGCAGTTAACAGTTGCTGGTTGTGGGGCAGCTATTTTTCTTCAGTGGTAACTGGCAGTTAACAATTGCTGGTTGAGGGACAACTTTTTTTCTTCAGTGGTGACTGGCATTTAACAGATGCTGATTGAGGGGCAGCTTTTTTTTTCAGTGGTGACTGGCAGTTAACAGTTGCTGGTTGAGGGGCAGCTTATATTTTCAATGGAGACTGGCAGTTAACAGTTGCTGGTTGAGGGGCAGCTTATGTTTTCAGTGGAAACTGGAAGTTAACAGTTGCTGGATGAGCAGCTGTTTTTCTTCAGTGGTGACTGGCAGTTAACAGTTGCTGGTTGAGGGGCAGCTGTTTTCTTCATTGGTGACTGGCAGTTAACAGTTCCTGCTTGAGGGTCAGCTTATATTTTCAGTGGTGACTGGCAGTTAACAGTTGCTGGTTGAGGGGCAGCTTATATATTCAGTGGTGACTGGCAGTTAACAGTTGCTGGTTGAGCAGCAGCTTTTTTTCTTCAGTGGTGACTGGTAGTTAACAGTTGCTAGTTGAGGGACAGCTTATATTTTCAGTGGTGACTGACTGTTAACAGTTGGTGGTTAAGGGGCAGCTTTTTTCTTCAGTGGTGACTGGCAGTTAACATTTGCTGGTTGAGGGGCAGCTATTTTTCTTCAGTGGTGACTGGCAGTTAACAGTTGCTGGTTGAGGGCCAACATTTTTTCTTCAGTGGTGACTGGCAGTTAACAGTTGCTGGTTGAGTGGCAGCTTTTTTTCTTCAGTGGTGACTGGCAGTTAACAGTTGCTGGTTGAGGGGCAGCTTTTTTCTTCATTGGTGACTGGCAGTTAACAGTTCCTGCTTGAGGGTCAGCTTATATTTTCAGTGGTGACTGGCAGTTAACAGTTGCTGGTTGAGGGGCAGCTTATATATTCAGTGGTGACTGGCAGTTAACAGTTGCTGGTTGAGCAGCAGCTTTTTTTCTTCAGTGGTGACTGGTAGTTAACAGTTGCTAGTTGAGGGACAGCTTATATTTTCAGTGGTGACTGACTGTTAACAGTTGGTGGTTGAGGGGCAGCTTTTTTCTTCAGTGGTGACTGGCAGTTAACATTTGCTGGTTGAGGGGCAGCTATTTTTCTTCACTGGTGACTGGCAGTTAACAGTTGCTGGTTGAGGGCAGCTTATATTCAGTGGACACTGGCAGTTAAAAGTTGCTGGTTGAGGGGCAGCTTATATTTTCAGTGGAAACTGGCAGTTAACAATTGCTGGTTGAGCGGCAGCTTTTTTTCTTCAGTGGTGACTGGCAGTTAACACTTGCTGGTTGATGGGCACCTATTTTCTTCAGTGGTGACTGGCAGTTAACAGTTGCTGGTTGAGGGGTAGCTTATATTTTCAGTGGTGACTAGCAGTTAGCAGTTGCTGGTTGAGGGGCAGCTTTTTTTCTTCAGTGGTGACTGGCAGTTAACAGTTGCTGTCTGAGGGGCAGCTTTTTTTCTTCAGTGGTGACTGGCAGTTAACACTTGCTGGTTGATGGGCAGCTTATATTTTCAGTGCTGACTGGCAGTTAACAGTTGCTGGTTGAGGGGCAGCTTTTTTTCTTCAGTGGTGACTGGCAGTTAACAGTTGCTGGATGAGGGACAGCTTATATTTTCAGTGGTGACTGGCAGTTAACAGTTGCTGGTTGAGGGGGAGCTTTTTTCTTCAGTGGTGACTGGCAGTTAACAGTTGCTGGTTGGGGGGCAGCTATTTTTCTTCAGTGGTAACTGGCAGTTAACAATTGCTGGTTGAGGGACAACTTTTTTTCTTCAGTGGTGACCTGCAGTTAACAGATGCTGATTGAGGGGCAGCTTTTTTCTTCAGTGGTGACTGGCAGTTAACAGTTGCTGGTTGAGGGGCAGCTTTTTTTCTTCAGTGGTGACTGGCAGTTAACAGTTGCTGGTTGAAGGGCAGCTTTTTTCTTCATTGGTGACTGGCAGTTAACAGTTCCTGCTTGAGGGTCAGCTTATATTTTCAGTGGTGACTGGCAGTTAACAGTTGCTGGTTGAGGGGCAGCTTATATATTCAGTGGTGACTGGCAGTTAACAGTTGCTGGTTGAGCAGCAGCTTTTTTTCTTCAGTGGTGACTGGTAGTTAACAGTTGCTAGTTGAGGGACAGCTTATATTTTCAGTGGTGACTGACTGTTAACAGTTGGTGGTTGAGGGGCAGCTTTTTTCTTCAGTGGTGACTGGCAGTTAACATTTGCTGGTTGAGGGGCAGCTATTTTTCTGCAGTGGTGACTGGCAGTTAACAGTTGCTGGTTGAGGGCCAACATTTTTTCTTCAGTGGTGACTGGCAGTTAACAGATGCTGGTTGAGGGGCAGCTTTTTTCTTCAGTGGTGACTGGCAGTTAACAGTTGCTGGTTGAGGGGCAGCTTATATTCAGTGGTGACTGGCAGTTAAAAGTTGCTGGTTGAGGGGCAGCTTATATTTTCAGAGGTGACTGGCAGTTAACAGTTGCTGGTTGAAGGGCAGCTTATATTTTCAGTGGTGAGTGGCAGTTAACAGTTGCTGGTTGAGTGGCAGCTTATATTTTCAGTGGTGACTGGCAGTTAACAGTTGCTGGTTGAGGGGCAACTTTTTTCTTCTGTGGTGACTGACAGTTAACAGTTGCTGGTTGAGGGGCAGCTTTTTTCATCAGTGGTGACTGGCCGTTAACAGTTGCTGGTTGAAGAGCAACTTTTTTTCTTCAGTGGTGACTGGCAGTTAACAGTTGCTGGTTGAGGGGCAGCTTATATTTTCAGTGGTGACTGGCAGTTAACAGTTGCTGGTTGAGGGGCAGCTTTTTTTCTTCAGTGGTGACTGGCAGTTAACAGTTGCTGGTTGAGGGGCAGCTTTTTTTCTTCAGTGGTGACTGGCAGTTAACACTTGCTGGTTGATGGGCACCTATTTTCTTCAGTGGTGACTGGCAGTTAACAGTTGCTGGTTGAGGGGTAGCTTATATTTTCAGTGGTGACTAGCAGTTAACAGTTGCTGGTTGAGGGGCAGCTTTTTTTCTTCAGTGGTGACTGGCAGTTAACAGTTGCTGTCTGAGGGGCAGCTTTTTTTCTTCAGTGGTGACTGGCAGTTAACACTTGCTGGTTGATGGGCAGATTATATTTTCAGTGCTGACTGGCTGTTAACAGTTGCTGGTTGAGGGGCAGCTTTTTTTCTTCAGTGGTGACTGGCAGTTAACAGTTGCTGGATGAGGGACAGCTTATATTTTCAGTGGTGACTGGCAGTTAACAGTTGCTGGTTGAGGGGGAGCTTTTTTCTTCAGTGGTGACTGGCAGTTAACAGTTGCTGGTTGGGGGGCAGCTATTTTTCTTCAGTGGTAACTGGCAGTTAACAATTGCTGGTTGAGGGACAACTTTTTTTCTTCAGTGGTGACCTGCAGTTAACAGATGCTGATTGAGGGTCAGCTTTTTTCTTCAGTGGTGACTGGCAGTTAACAGTTGCTGGTTGAGGGGCAGCTTATATTTTCAGTGGAGACTGGCAGTTAACAGTTGCTGGTTGAGGGGCAGCTTATGTTTTCAGTGGAAACTGGTAGTTAACAGTTGCTGGATGAGCAGCTGTTTTTCTTCAGTGGTGACTGGCAGTTAACAGTTGCTGGTTGAGGGGCAGCTGTTTTCTTCATTGGTGACTGGCAGTTAACAGTTCCTGCTTGAGGGTCAGCTTATATTTTCAGTGGTGACTGGCAGTTAACAGTTGCTGGTTGAGGGGCAGCTTATATATTCAGTGGTGACTGGCAGTTAACAGTTGCTGGTTGAGCAGCAGCTTTTTTTCTTCAGTGGTGACTGGTAGTTAACAGTTGCTAGTTGAGGGACAGCTTATATTTTCAGTGGTGACTGACTGTTAACAGTTGGTGGTTAAGGGGCAGCTTTTTTCTTCAGTGGTGACTGGCAGTTAACATTTGCTGGTTGAGGGGCAGCTATTTTTCTTCAGTGGTGACTGGCAGTTAACAGTTGCTGGTTGAGGGCCAACATTTTTTCTTCAGTGGTGACTGGCAGTTAACAGTTGCTGGTTGAGGGGCAGCTTTTTTTCTTCAGTGGTGACTGGCAGTTAACAGTTGCTGGTTGAGGGGCAGCTTTTTTCTTCATTGGTGACTGGCAGTTAACAGTTCCTGCTTGAGGGTCAGCTTATATTTTCAGTGGTGACTGGCAGTTAACAGTTGCTGGTTGAGGGGCAGCTTATATATTCAGTGGTGACTGGCAGTTTACAGTTGCTGGTTGAGCAGCAGCTTTTTTTTCTTCAGTGGTGACTGGTAGTTAACAGTTGCTAGTTGAGGGACAGCTTATATTTTCAGTGGTGACTGACTGTTAACAGTTGGTGGTTGAGGGGCAGCTTTTTTCTTCAGTGGTGACTGGCAGTTAACATTTGCTGGTTGAGGGGCAGCTATTTTTCTTCAGTGGTGACTGGCAGGTAACAGTTGCTGGTTGAGGGCCAACATTTTTTTCTTCAGTGGTGACTGGCATTTAACAGATGCTGGTTGAGGGGCAGCTTTTTTCTTCAGTGGTGACTGGCAGTTAACAGTTGCTGGTTGAGGGGCAGCTTATATTCAGTGGAGACTGGCAGTTAAAAGTTGCTGGTTGAGGGGCAGCTTATATTTTCAGTGGAAACTGGCAGTTAACAATTGCTGGTTGAGCGGCAGCTGTTTTTCTTCAGTGGTGACTGGCAGTTAACAGTTGCTGGTTGAGGGGCAGCTTTTTTCTTCAGTGGTGACTGGCAGTTAAAAGTTTCTGGTTGAGGGTCAGATTTTTTTCTTCAGTGGTGACTGGCAGTTAACAGTTGCTGGTTGAGGGGCATCTTATATTTTCAATGGTGACTGGCAGTTAACAGTTGCTGGTTGATGGGTAGCCTATATTTTCAGTGGTGACTGGCAGTTAAAAGTTGCTGGTTGAGGGGCAGCTTATATTTTCAGTGGTGACTGGCAGTTAACAGTTGCTGGTTGAAGGGCAGCTTATATTTTCAGTGGTGAGTGGCAGTTAACAGTTGCTGGTTGAGTGGCAGCTTATATTTTCAATGGTGACTGGCAGTTAACAGTTGCTGGTTGATGGGTAGCCTATATTTTCAGTGGTGACTGGCAGTTAAAAGTTGCTGGTTGAGGGGCAGCTTATATTTTCAGTGGTGACTGGCAGTTAACAGTTGCTGGTTGAAGGGCAGCTTATATTTTCAGAGGTGAGTGGCAGTTAACAGTTGCTGGTTGAGGGGCAACTTTTTTCTTCTGTGGTGACTGACAGTTAACAGTTGCTGGTTGAGGGGCAGCTCTTTTCATCAGTGGTGACTGGCCGTTAACAGTTGCTGGTTGAGGAGCAACTTTTTTTCTTCAGTGGTGACTGGCAGTTAACAGTTGCTGGTTGAGGGGCAGCTTATATTTTCAGTGGAGACTGGCAGTTAACAGTTGCTGGTTGAGGGGCAGCTTATGTTTTCAGTGGAAACTGGTAGTTAACAGTTGCTGGATGAGCAGCTGTTTTTCTTCAGTGGTGACTGGCAGTTAACAGTTGCTGGTTGAGGGGCAGCTGTTTTCTTCATTGGTGACTGGCAGTTAACAGTTCCTGCTTGAGGGTCAGCTTATATTTTCAGTGGTGACTGGCAGTTAACAGTTGCTGGTTGAGGGGCAGCTTATATATTCAGTGGTGACTGGCAGTTAACAGTTGCTGGTTGAGCAGCAGCTTTTTTTCTTCAGTGGTGACTGGTAGTTAACAGTTGCTAGTTGAGGGACAGCTTATATTTTCAGTGGTGACTGACTGTTAACAGTTGGTGGTTAAGGGGCAGCTTTTTTCTTCAGTGGTGACTGGCAGTTAACATTTGCTGGTTGAGGGGCAGCTATTTTTCTTCAGTGGTGACTGGCAGTTAACAGTTGCTGGTTGAGGGCCAACATTTTTTCTTCAGTGGTGACTGGCAGTTAACAGTTGCTGGTTGAGGGGCAGCTTTTTTTCTTCAGTGGTGACTGGCAGTTAACAGTTGCTGGTTGAGGGGCAGCTTTTTTCTTCATTGGTGACTGGCAGTTAACAGTTCCTGCTTGAGGGTCAGCTTATATTTTCAGTGGTGACTGGCAGTTAACAGTTGCTGGTTGAGGGGCAGCTTATATATTCAGTGGTGACTGGCAGTTTACAGTTGCTGGTTGAGCAGCAGCTTTTTTTTCTTCAGTGGTGACTGGTAGTTAACAGTTGCTAGTTGAGGGACAGCTTATATTTTCAGTGGTGACTGACTGTTAACAGTTGGTGGTTGAGGGGCAGCTTTTTTCTTCAGTGGTGACTGGCAGTTAACATTTGCTGGTTGAGGGGCAGCTATTTTTCTTCAGTGGTGACTGGCAGGTAACAGTTGCTGGTTGAGGGCCAACATTTTTTTCTTCAGTGGTGACTGGCATTTAACAGATGCTGGTTGAGGGGCAGCTTTTTTCTTCAGTGGTGACTGGCAGTTAACAGTTGCTGGTTGAGGGGCAGCTTATATTCAGTGGAGACTGGCAGTTAAAAGTTGCTGGTTGAGGGGCAGCTTATATTTTCAGTGGAAACTGGCAGTTAACAATTGCTGGTTGAGCGGCAGCTTTTTTTCTTCAGTGGTGACTGGCAGTTAACAGTTGCTGGTTGAGGGGCAGCTTTTTTCTTCAGTGGTGACTGGCAGTTAAAAGTTTCTGGTTGAGGGTCAGATTTTTTTCTTCAGTGGTGACTGGCAGTTAACAGTTGCTGGTTGAGGGGCATCTTATATTTTCAATGGTGACTGGCAGTTAACAGTTGCTGGTTGATGGGTAGCCTATATTTTCAGTGGTGACTGGCAGTTAAAAGTTGCTGGTTGAGGGGCAGCTTATATTTTCAGTGGTGACTGGCAGTTAACAGTTGCTGGTTGAAGGGCAGCTTATATTTTCAGTGGTGAGTGGCAGTTAACAGTTGCTGGTTGAGTGGCAGCTTATATTTTCAATGGTGACTGGCAGTTAACAGTTGCTGGTTGATGGGTAGCCTATATTTTCAGTGGTGACTGGCAGTTAAAAGTTGCTGGTTGAGGGGCAGCTTATATTTTCAGTGGTGACTGGCAGTTAACAGTTGCTGGTTGAAGGGCAGCTTATATTTTCAGAGGTGAGTGGCAGTTAACAGTTGCTGGTTGAGGGGCAACTTTTTTCTTCTGTGGTGACTGACAGTTAACAGTTGCTGGTTGAGGGGCAGCTCTTTTCATCAGTGGTGACTGGCAGTTAACAGTTGCTGGTTGAGGGGCAGCTTATATTTTCAGTGGTGACTGGCAGTTAATAATTGCTGGTTGAGGGGCAGCTTTTTTTCTTCAGTGGTGACTGTCAGTTAACAGTTGCTGGTTGAGGGGCAGCTTTTTTTCTTCAGTGGTGACTGGCACTTAACACTTGCTGGTTGATGGGAACCTATTTTCTTCAGTGGTGACTGGCAGTTAAAAGTTTCTGGTTGAGGGTTGGATTTTTTTCTTCAGTGGTGACTGGCAGTTAACAGTTGCTGGTTGAGGGGCATCTTATATTTTCAATGGTGACTGGCAGTTAACAGTTGCTGGTTGATGGGTAGCCTATATTTTCAGTGGTGACTGGCAGTTAAAAGTTGCTGGTTGAGGGGCAGCTTATATTTTCAGTGGTGACTAGCAGTTAACAGTTGCTGGTTGAGGGGCAGCTTTTTTTCTTCAGTGGTGACTGGCAGTTAACAGTTGCTGTCTGAGGGGCAGCTTTTTTTCTTCAGTGGTGACTGGCAGTTAACACTTGCTGGTTGATGGGCAGCTTATATTTTCAGTGCTGACTGGCAGTTAACAGTTGCTGGTTGAGGGGCAGCTTTTTTTCTTCAGTGGTGACTGGCAGTTAACAGTTGCTGGATGAGGGACAGCTTATGTTTTCAGTGGAAACTGGAAGTTAACAGTTGCTGGATGAGCAGCTGTTTTTCCTCAATGGTGACTGGCAGTTAACAGTTGCTGGTTGAGGGGCAGCTTTTTTTCTTCAGTGGTGACTGGCAGTTAACAGTTGCTGGTTGAGGGGCAGCTTTTTTCTTCATTGGTGACTGGCAGTTATCAGTTCCTGCTTGAGGGTCAGCTTATATTTTCAGTGGTGACTGGCAGTTAACAGTTGCTGGTTGAGGGGCAGCTTATATATTCAGTGGTGACTGGCAGTTAACAATTGCTGGTTGAGCAGCAGCTTTTTTTCTTCAGTGGTGACTGGTAATTAGCAGTTGCTAGTTGAGGGACAGCTTATATTTTCAGTGGTGACTGACTGTTAACAGTTGGTGGTTGAGGGGCAGCTTTTTTCTTCAGTGGTGACTGGCAGTTAACAGTGGCTGGTTGAGGGGCAGCTATTTTTCTTCAGTGGTGACTGGCAGTTAACAGTTGCTGGTTGAGGGCCAACATTTTTTCTTCAGTGGTGACTGGCAGTTAAAAGATGCTGGTTGAGGGGCAGCTTTTTTCTTCAGTGGTGACTGGCAGTTAACAGTTGCTGGTTGAGGGGCAGCTTATATTCAGTGGAGACTGGCAGTTAAAAGTTGCTGGTTGAGGCGCAGCTTATATTTTCAGTGGAAACTGGCAGTTAACAATTGCTGGTTGAGCGGCAGCTTTTTTTCTTCAGTGGTGACTGGCAGTTAACAGTTGCTGGTTGAGGGGCAGCTTTTTTCTTCAGTGGTGACTGGCAGTTAAAAGTTTCTGGTTGAGGGTTGGATTTTTTTCTTCAGTGGTGACTGGCAGTTAACAGTTGCTGGTTGAGGGGCATCTTATATTTTCAATGGTGACTGGCAGTTAACAGTTGCTGGTTGATGGGTAGCCTATATTTTCAGTGGTGACTGGCAGTTAAAAGTTGCTGGTTGAGGGGCAGCTTATATTTTCAGTGGTGACTGGCAGTTAACAGTTGCTGGTTGAAGGGCAGCTTATATTTTCAGTGGTGAGTGGCAGTTAACAGTTGCTGGTTGAGTGGCAGCTTATATTTTCAGTGGTGACTGGCAGTTAACAGTTGCTGGTTGAGGGGCAACTTTTTTCTTCTGTGGTGACTGACAGTTAACAGTTGCTGGTTGAGGGGCAGCTTTTTTCTTCAGTGGTGACTGGCGGTTAACAGTTGCTGGTTGAGGAGCAAGTTTTTTTCTTCAGTGGTGAATGGCAGTTAACAGTTGCTGGTTGAGGGGCAGCTTATATTTTCAGTGGTGACTGGCAGTTAACAGTTGCTGGTTGAGAGGCAGCTTTTTTTCTTCAGTGGTGACTGGCAGTTAACAGTTGCTGGTTGAGAGGCAGCTTTTTTTCTTCAGTGGTGACTGGCAGTTAACACTTGCTGGTTGTGGGCACCTATTTTCTTCAGTGGTGACTGGCAGTTAACAGTTGCTTGTTGAGGGGCAGCTTATATTTTCAGTGGTGACTAGCAGTTAACAGTTGCTGGTTGAGGCGCAGCTTTTTTTCTTCAGTGGTGACTGGCAGTTAACAGTTGCTGTCTGAGGGGCAGCTTTTTTTCTTCAGTGGTGACTGGCAGTTAACACTTTCTGGTTGATGGGCAGCTTATATTTTCAGTGCTGACTGGCAGTTAACAGTTGCTGGTTGAGGGGCAGCTTTTTTTCTTCAGTGGTGACTGGCAGATAACAGTTGCTGGATGAGGGACAGCTTATATTTTCAGTGGTGACTAGCAGTTAACAGTTGCTGGTTGAGGGGGAGCTTTTTTCTTCAGTGGTGACTGGCAGTTAACAGTTGCTGGTTGGGGGGCAGCTATTTTTCTTCAGTGGTAACTGGCAGTTAACAATTGCTGGTTGAGGGACAACTTTTTTTCTTCAGTGGTGACTGGCAGTTAACAGATGCTGGTTGAGGGGCAGCTTTTTTCTTCAGTGGAGACTGGCAGTTAACAGTTGCTGGTTGAGGGGCAGCTTATATTTTCAGTGGAGACTGGCAGTTAACAGTTGCTGGTTGAGGGGCAGCTTATGTTTTCAGTGGAAACTGGAAGTTAACAGTTGCTGGATGAGCAGCTGTTTTTCTTCAGTGGTGACTGGCAGTTAACAGTTGCTGGTTGAGGGGCAGCTTTTTTCTTCATTGGTGACTGGCAGTTAACAGTTCCTGCTTGAGGGACAGCTTATATTTTCAGTGGTGACTGACTGTTAACAGTTGGTGGTTGAGGGGCAGCTTTTTTCTTCAGTGGTGACTGGCAGTTAACATTTGCTGGTTGAGGGGCAGCTATTTTTCTTCAGTGGTGACTGGCAGTTAACAGTTGCTGGTTGAGGGGCAGCTTTTTTCTTCAGTGGTGACTGGCAGTTAACAGATGCTGGTTGAGGGGCAGCTTTTTTCTTCAGTGGTGACTGGCAGTTAACAGTTGCTGGTTGAGGGGCAGCTTATATTCAGTGGTGACTGGCAGGTAAAAGTTGCTGGTTGAGGGGCAGCTTATATTTTCAGTGGTGACTGGCAGTTAACAGTTGCTGGTTGAAGAGCAGCTTATATTTTCAGTGGTGAGTGGCAGTTAACAGTTGCTGGTTGAGTGGCAGCTTATATTTTCAGTGGTGACTGGCAGTTAACAGTTGCTGGTTGAAGGGCAGCTTATATTTTCAGAGGTGAGTGGCAGTTAACAGTTGCTGGTTGAGGGGCAACTTTTTTCTTCTGTGGTGACTGACAGTTAACAGTTGCTGGTTGAGGGGCAGCTCTTTTCATCAGTGGTGACTGGCAGTTAACAGTTGCTGGTTGAGGGGCAGCTTATATTTTCAGTGGTGACTGGCAGTTAATAATTGCTGGTTGAGGGGCAGCTTTTTTTCTTCAGTGGTGACTGTCAGTTAACAGTTGCTGGTTGAGGGGCAGCTTTTTTTCTTCAGTGGTGACTGGCACTTAACACTTGCTGGTTGATGGGAACCTATTTTCTTCAGTGGTGACTGGCAGTTAACAGTTGCTGGTTGAGGGGCAGCTTATATTTTCAGTGGTGACTAGCAGTTAACAGTTGCTGGTTGAGGGGCAGCTTTTTTTCTTCAGTGGTGACTGGCAGTTAACAGTTGCTGTCTGAGGGGCAGCTTTTTTTCTTCAGTGGTGACTGGCAGTTAACACTTGCTGGTTGATGGGCAGCTTATATTTTCAGTGCTGACTGGCAGTTAACAGTTGCTGGTTGAGGGGCAGCTTTTTTTCTTCAGTGGTGACTGGCAGTTAACAGTTGCTGGATGAGGGACAGCTTATGTTTTCAGTGGAAACTGGAAGTTAACAGTTGCTGGATGAGCAGCTGTTTTTCCTCAATGGTGACTGGCAGTTAACAGTTGCTGGTTGAGGGGCAGCTTTTTTTCTTCAGTGGTGACTGGCAGTTAACAGTTGCTGGTTGAGGGGCAGCTTTTGTCTTCATTGGTGACTGGCAGTTATCAGTTCCTGCTTGAGAGTCAGCTTATATTTTCAGTGGTGACTGGCAGTTAACAGTTGCTGGTTGATGGGCAGCTTATATTTTCAGTGCTGACTGGCAGTTAACAGTTGCTGGTTGAGGGGCAGCTTTTTTTCTTCAGTGGTGACTGGCAGTTAACAGTTGCTGGATGAGGGACAGCTTATATTTTCAGTGGTGACTAGCAGTTAACAGTTGCTGGTTGAGGGGGAGCTTTTTTCTTCAGTGGTGACTGGCAGTTAACAGTTGCTTGTTGGGGGGCAGCTATTTTTCTTCAGTGGTAACTGGCAGTTAACAATTGCTGGTTGAGGGACAACTTTTTTTCTTCAGTGGTGACTGGCAGTTAACAGATGCTGGTTGAGGGGCAGCTTTTTTCTTCAGTGGAGACTGGCAGTTAACAGTTGCTGGTTGAGGGGCAGCTTATATTTTCAGTGGAGACTGGCAGTTAACAGTTGCTGGTTGAGGGGCAGCTTATGTTTTCAGTGGAAACTGGAAGTTAACAGTTGCTGGATGAGCAGCCGTTTTTCTTCAGTGGTGACTGGCAGTTAACAGTTGCTGGTTGAGGGGCAGCTTTTTTCTTCATTGGTGACTGGCAGTTAACAGTTCCTGCTTGAGGGACAGCTTATATTTTCAGTGGTGACTGACTGTTAACAGTTGGTGGTTGAGGGGCAGCTTTTTTCTTCAGTGGTGACTGGAAGTTAACAGTTGCTGGTTGAGGGGCAGCTTTTTTTCTTCAGTGGTGACTGGCAGTTAACAGTTGCTGCTTGAGGGGCAGCTATTTTTCTTCAGTGGTAACTGGCAGTTAACAGTTGCTGGTTGAGGGCCAACTTTTTTTCTTCAGTGGTGACTGGCAGTTAACAGATGCTGATTGAGGGGCAGCTTTTTTCTTCAGTGGTGACTGGTAGTTAACAGTTGCTGGTTGAGGGGCAGCTTATATTTTCAGTGGAGACTGGCAGTTAACTGTTGCTGGTTGAGGGGCAGCTTATTTTTTCAGTGGAAACTGGCAGTTAATAGTTGCTGGTTGAGCAGCTGTTTTTCTTCAGTGGTGACTGGCAGTTAACAGTTGCTGGTTGAAGGGCAGCTTTTTTCTTCAGTGGTGACTGGCAGTTAACAGTTTCTGGTTAAGGGTCAGATTTTTTTTCTTCAGTAGTGACTGGCAGTTAACAGTTGCTGGTTGAGGGGCGGCTTATATTTTCAGTGGTGACTGGCAGTTAACAGTAGCTGGTTGAGGGGCAGGTTTTTTATTAAGTGGTGAGTGGCTGTTAACAGTGGCTGGTTGAGGGGCAGCTTTTTTTCTTCAGTGGTAACTGGCAGTTAACAGTTGCTGGTTGAGGTGCAGCTTATATTTTCGGTGGTGACTGGCAGTTAACAGTTGCTGTTTGAGGGTCAGCTTATATTTTCAGTGGTGACTGGCTGTTAACAGTAGCTGGTTGAGGGGCAGGTTTTTTCTTCAGTGGTGAGTGGCAGTTAACAGTGGCTGGTTGAGGGGCAGCATTTTTTCTTCAGTGGTAACTGGCAGTTAACAGTTGCTGGTTGAGTGGCAGCTTATATTTTCAGTGGTGACTGGCAGTTAACAGTTCCTGGTTGAGGGGCAGCTTTTTTTCTTCAGTTGTGACTGGCAGTTAACAGTTGCTGGTTGATGGGCAGCTTATATTTTCAGTGGATACTGGCAGTTAACAGTTGCTGGTTGAGCGGCAGCTTTTTTTCATCAGTGGTGACTGGTAGTTAACAGTTGCTAGATGACGGGCAGCTTATATTTTCAGAGGTGACTGGCATTTAACAGTTGCTGGTTGAGGGGCAGCTTATATTTTCAGTGTTGACTGGCAGTTAACAGCTCCTGGTTGAGGGGCAGCTATTTTCTTCAGTGGTGACTGGCAGTTAACAGTAGCTGGTTTAGGCGCAGCTTTTTTCTTCAGTGGTGACTGGCAGTTAACAGTTGCTGGTTGAGGAGCAGCTTTTTTTCTTCAGTGGTGACTGGCACTTAACAGTTGCTGGTTGAGGGGCAGCTTTTTATCTACAGTGGTGACTGGCAGTTAGAAGTTGCTGGTTGAGGGGCTGCTTATATATTCATTGGTGACTGGCAGTTAACAATTGCTGGTTGAGGGGCAGCTTATATTTTCAGTTGTGACTGGCAGTTAACAGTTGCTTTTTGAGGGGCACCTTTTTTTGTTCAGTGGTGACTGGCAGTTAACAGTTGCTGGTTGAGGGGCAGCTTATATTTTCAGTGGTGACTGGCAGTTAACAGTAGCTGGTTGAGGGGCAGGTTTTTTCTTCAGTGGTGAGTGGCAGTTAACAGTGGCTGGATGAGGGGCAGCATTTTTTCTTCAGTGGTAACTGGCAGTTAACAGTTGCTGGTTGAGGGGCAGCTTATATTTTCAGTGGTGACTGGCAGTTAACAGTTGCTAGTTGAGGGTCAGCTTATATTTTCAGTTGTGACTGGCAGTTAACAGTAGCTGGTTGAGGGGCAGGTTTTTTCTTCAGTGGTGAGTGGCAGTTAACAGTGGCTGGATGAGGGGCAGCATTTTTTCTTCAGTGGTAACTGGCAGTTAACAGTTGCTGGTTGAGGGGCAGCTTATATTTTCAGTGGTGACTGGCAGTTAACAGTTGCTGGTTGATCAGCAGCTTTTTTTCTTCAGTGGTGACTGGTAGTTAACAGTTGCTTGTTGAGGGGCAGCTTATATTTTCAGTGGTGAATGGAAGTTAACAGTTGCTGGTTGAGGGGCAGCTTATATTTTCAGTGGTGACTGGCATTTAACAGCTGCTGGTTGACGGGCAGCTATTTTCTTCAGTGGTGACTGGCAGTTAACAGTTGCTGGTTGAGTGGCAGCTTATATTTTCAGTGGTGACTGGCAGTTAACAGTTGCTATTTGAGGGGCAACTTTTTTCTTCTGTGGTGACTGACAGTTAACAGTTGCTGGTTGAGGGGCAGCTTTTTTCATCAGTGGTGACTGGCTGTTAACAGTTGCTGGTTGAGGAGCAACTTTTTTTCTTCAGTGGTGACTGGCAGTTAACAGTTGCTGGTTGAGGGGAAGCTTATATTTTCAGTGGTGACTGGCAGTTAACAGTTGCTGGTTGAGGGGCAGATTTTTTTCTTCAGTGGTGACTGGCAGTTAACAGTTGCTGGTTGAGGGGCAGCTTTTTTTCTTCAGTGGTGACTGGCAGTTAACAGTTGCTGGTTGAGGGGCACCTATTTTCTTCAGTGGTGACTGGCAGTTAACAGTTGCTGGTTGAGCGGCAGCTTATATTTTCAGTGGTGACTAGCAGTTAACAGTTGCTGGTTGAGGGGCAGCTTTTTTTCTTCAGTGGTGACTGGCAGTTAACAGTTGCTGTCTGAGGGGCAGCTTTTTTTCTTCAGTGGTGACTGGCAGTTAACACTTGCTGGTTGATGGGCAGCTTATATTTTCAGTGCTGACTGGCAGTTAACAGTTGCTGGTTGAGGGGCAGCTTTTTTTCTTCAGTGGTGACTGGCAGTTAACAGTTGCTGGATGAGGGACAGCTTATATTTTCAGTGGTGACTGGCAGTTAACAGTTGCTGGTTGAGGGGGAGCTTTTTTCTTCAGTGGTGACTGGCAGTTAACAGTTGCTTGTTGAGTGGCAGCTTTTTTTCTTCAGTGGTGACTGGCAGTTAACAGTTGCTGGTTGAGTGGCACTTTTTATTTTCAGTCGTGCCTGGCAGTTAACAGTTGCTGGTTGTGGGGCAGCTTATATTTTCAGTGGTGACTGGCAGTTAACAGTTCCTGGTTGAGGGGCAGCTTTTTTTCTTCAGTGGTGACTGGTCGTTAACAGTTGCTAGATGATGGACAGCTTATATTTTCAGTGGTGACAGACTGTTAACAGTTGCTGGTTGAGGGGCAGCTTTTTTCTTCAGTGGTGACTGGAAGTTAACAGTTGCTGGTTGAGGGGCAGCTTTTTTTCTTCAGTGGTGACTGGCAGTTAACAGTTGCTGCTTGAGGGGCAGCTATTTTTCTTCAGTGGTAACTGGCAGTTAACAGTTGCTGGTTGAGGGCCAACTTTTTTTCTTCAGTGGTGACTGGCAGTTAACAGATGCTGATTGAGGGGCAGCTTTTTTCTTCAGTGGTGACTGGCAGTTAACAGTTGCTGGTTGAGGGGCAGCTATTTTCTTCAGTGGTGACTGCCAGTTAACAGTTGCTGGTTGAGTGGCAGCTTATATTTTCAGTGGTAACTGGCAGTTAACAGTTGCTGGTTGAGGGGCAACTTTTTTCTTCTGTGGTGACTGACAGTTAACAGTTGCTGGTTGAGGGGCAGCTTTTTTCATCAGTGGTGACTGGCCGTTAACAGTTGCTGGTTGAGGAGCAACTTTTTTTCTTCAGTGGTGACTGGCAGTTAACAGTTGCTGGTTGAGGGGAAGCTTATATTTTCAGTGGTGACTGGCAGTTAACATTGCTGGTTGAGGGGCAGATTTTTTTCTTCAGTGGTGACTGGCAGTTAACAGTTGCTGGTTGAGGGGCAGCTTTTTTTCTTCAGTGGTGACTGGCAGTTAACACTTGCTGGTTGATGGGTACCTATTTTCTTCAGTGGTGACTGGCAGTTAACAGTTGCTGGTTGATCGGCAGCTTATATTTTCAGTGGTGACTAGCAGTTAACAGTTGCTGGTTGAGGGGCAGCTTTTTTTCTTCAGTGGTGACTGGCAGTTAACAGTTGCTGTCTGAGGGGCAGCTTTTTTTCTTCAGTGGTGACTGGCAGTTAACACTTGCTGGTTGATGGGCAGCTTATATTTTCAGTGCTGACTGGCAGTTAACAGTTGCTGGTTAAGGGGCAGCTTTTTTTCTTCAGTGGTGACTGGCAGTTAACAGTTGCTGGATGAGGGACAGCTTATATTTTCAGTGGTGACTGGCAGTTAACAGTTGCTGGTTGAGGGGGAGCTTTTTTCTTCAGTGGTGACTGGCAGTTAACAGTTGCTTGTTGAGTGGCAGCTTTTTTTCTTCAGTGGTGACTGGCAGTTAACAGTTGCTGGTTGAGTGGCAGTTTTTATTTTCAGTTGTGACTGGCAGTTAACAGTTGCTGGTTGAGGGGCAGCTTATATTTTCAGTGGTGACTGGCAGTTAACAGTTGCTGGTTGAGGGGCAGCTTTTTTTCTTCAGTGGTGACTGGCAGTAAACAGTTGCTGGTTGAGGGGCAGCTTATATTTTCAGTGGTGACTGGCAGTTAACTGATGCTGGTTGAGAAGCAGATTTTTTTCTTCATTGGTGACTGGTCGTTAACAGTTGCTAGATGATGGACAGCTTATATTTTCAGTGGTGACAGACTGTTAACAGTTGCTGGTTGAGGGGCAGCTTTTTTCTTCAGTGGTGACTGGAAGTTAACAGTTGCTGGTTGAGGGGCAGCTTTTTTTCTTCAGTGGTGACTGGCAGTTAACAGTTGCTGCTTGAGGGGCAGCTATTTTTCTTCAGTGGTAACTGGCAGTTAACAGTTGCTGGTTGAGGGCCAACTTTTTTTCTTCAGTGGTGACTGGCAGTTAACAGATGCTGATTGAGGGACAGCTTTTTTCTTCAGTGGTGACTGGCAGTTAACAGTTGCTGGTTGAGGGGCAGCTTATATTTTCAGTGGAGACTGGCAGTTAATTGTTTCTGGTTTAGGGGCAGCTTATGTTTTCAGTGGAAACTGGCAGTTAACAGTTGCTGGTTGAGCAGCTGTTTTTCTTCTGTGGTGACTGGCAGTTAACAGTTGCTGGTTGAGGGGCAGCTTTTTTCTTCAGTGGTGACTGGCAGTTAACAGTTTCTGGTTAAGGGTCAGATTTTTTTCTTCAGTAGTGACTGGCAGTTAACAGTTGCTGGTTGAGGGGCGGCTTATATTTTCAGTGGTGACTGGCAGTTAACAGTAGCTGGTTGAGGGGCAGGTTTTTTCTTAAGTGGTGAGTAGCAGTTAACAGTGGCTGGTTGAGGGGCAGCTTTTTTTCTTCAGTGGTAACTGGCAGTTAACAGTTGCTGGTTGAGGTGCAGCTTATATTTTCGGTGTTGACTGGCAGTTAACAGTTGCTGTTTGAGGGTCAGCTTATATTTTCAGTGGTGACTGGCAGTTAACAGTAGCTGGTTGAGGGGCAGGTTTTTTCTTCAGTGGTGAGTGGCAGTTAACAGTGTCTGGTTGAGGGGCAGCATTTTTTCTTCAGTGGTAACTGGCCGTTAACAGTTGCTGGTTGAGGGGCAGCTTATATTTTCAGTGGTGACTGGCAGTTAACAGTTGCTGGTTGAGGGGCAGATTTTTTTCTTCAGTTGTGACTGGCAGTTAACAGTTGCTGGTTGATGGGCAGCTTATATTTTCAGTGGATACTGGAAGTTAACAGTTGCTGGTTGAGCAGCAGCTTTTTTTCATCAGTGGTGACTGGTAGTTAACAGTTGCTAGATGACCGGCAGCTTTTATTTTCAGGTGACTGGCAGTTAACAGTTGCTGATTGAGCGGCCTCTTATATTTTCAATGGTGACTGGCAGTTAACAGTTGCTGGTTGATGGGTAGCTTATATTTTCAGTGGTGACTGGCAGTTTGTTCCGCGCCTATCTCTCGACCGCGAGGAAAGACACAGCACACACTTAGGATCCTTCTGCAGTATAACTTTAATGTATCTTAGTGGAGAGCATTTAGCTTAAGGAAAATGGAGAGGAGGGCAGAGAGAGGAGGGGGCAAAGAGGCCGCCGAGGCGCGCGAACCCGCAGCAACAGGCCCCAGTGAGGAGAAATAAGGCTAGAGAGAGAGAGCTAGGCCCTGGCGTGGTCTGGGCCGGGCCATCTGCCAAGTGGCCTTGAGCCCGTGTCCCAGAAGCCGGGCTGGCGTCCGTGCGCACGGCGGGGCGGAGAGAGAGAGAGAGAGGAAGAGAAGGAAGAGAGCACGAGGCAGGAAGCACCCGGTTTTAAGAAGACCAAATGGCTCTTGCTTTAGACGAAACATCTCTCTATTGGTCGCAGTTCAGAATCTCATATGACGCCACGGGAAAGGCGGAGAAACCAGACCAGTCTCGCGAGATTACCAAGCGCATGCGCTCTCTAACGACTCAGGCGGGTTGGCCAGCACCAGGTAATAGCGCCACCTAGAGGGGCTGGGGCCAGTGGCCTCCAACATCTCACCCTTCTCAAATATTAAGCAACGAGGAAGTCCTATAAGAAGGTGGAGACAGTGATCATCCCCCAGAATACATTGTGGACTTGCGTGGGGGTCACCCCTAATCTCTCGACAGATCGAGATGCCCCCAGCCTGTCCTCTGCCTTTTGCTGGGAAGGGAATTAAGACAGATACCCTTATGCAGGATGATGTGTCTCTCGGGACATAGGTATGTCCCGTGTGATGCCCTTGGCTCAGCATACCTCTTAGGACACTGGCTGAACGCTCCATCTAGTGCAATAGACAAGGCAGTCTAGGTGTGTAGGAGCTGTCTAAGCCACAATATCTCTATTGCTTTATCATAATTAGTCATACCTCTATCGAGGTTTCTGAGTCTAGAGCCATTAAGGCTTGAGCCGAAACTGTCTTGTTTCTCGGACTTTGGATTCTGAACCTACAAACCGTCTAGAGAAGAATGACTAGTCCTCCGCAAAAGGCTAGGTCAGATATATCCACCCCCACCCATCTTTTGGAGTAGGGGAAGAGGGGATTTATGGAGTGAGCTCTCTGGTCAGCGACAGGTCTAGCCGAGTGGAATTGGCCTGGACGATCGCCACTTGCAGGTCACGAAGGGTCTGTTCAAACTTAGACGACCAATTCTGTAAGAAAATTGAGAGAGGCTTTTCGAAAGATTAGTTGTCTTTGTAAAGTTTTTATATTGAATAGAGGTTATGTATAAGCCAGCAAGTTATTGCTCACACCTCAATTGTGCCAATTACTGAGGTGGACAGTTTGTTAACCGCCTGTGCAGTCTGCACTATTTTTGAAAGTGCATCAGATAGTTGTGAGCTACTGGGGAGGCCACGGTGATATGGGCGTGACTCGTGGCACGTGGGTCACTACTGCAAAGAAATAAAGCTGAGTATCTCAGCATAAGGCATAAAGGCAATTATCAAATTTGTATCTTAATTTATCTATAATTTTTGAGGCATTGCTAACAATCTAAATAAATGGTGGCCAAATTGGGAGGAAATGAAAATATTTTAGGCGTGGCCCAACCTATATTTTTGGATTGGCAACTGTTACATGGTAAAATTGAATTTTTATCTGGCCTGCCTGAGCAAAAGGAAGCCAATTTTGGTTTTATTAAACTCTGTTTCCTTTGTCAGGCTGCCGAGAAATTTTTTAGTAATATATCTGAACTATTTTTAACTAAAACATAAACTTCTCTCTAACCCCAAACTTCTATTTTCTTTAAAGCTATGTCTAAATCTTTATACATCACTGGCATTGGCAGAGAGAAAAGGTGGGCATTATCTTCTACTGCTGTCACCAAACACATCAACTGGAGAAGGCGAAGGTTCTTTTTCTTGTAATATTTTTCTGGTGAGGCGCTCTGGGATCCAAACTGGATTTTTTTCATCCTGTGGAAAAACACAGACAGCTCCCCGGGATCTTATTAAAATAGGATCCGGGCCTTTCCATTTATTTTCTAAAATATCTTTCCATTTTACTAGCTCCTTTGGCCGTTGTGGTTCTGAGCAATGTCGCTCAGCAGCATTTTGATATTTATCATCAATATTTAAAAAATTTATGGTAAACAACGCCAAGGCAATTGACACTCTTGGTGTTGAGGGCAGTTCTACTCCCCCTCTCTGTTTTAATAAATAGGATTTTAAGGTCCGATGTGCACGTTCAATAATGCCTTGTCCTTGAGGGTTGTATGGTAACCCGGTAAGGTGTGTTACTTGCATCTGTGCACAAAATTGGGCGAATTTTTGGGAGCTGTAAGCTGGCCCATTATCAGTCTTGAGGTAGGCTGGTTTGCCCCAGGCGCTCCATGCCTCTAAGCAATGTTGAATAACATGTATGGTCTTTTCTCCTGTAAGTGGTGTGGCATGAATAATACCTGAGCATGTATCAATAGAAACATGTACAAATTGAAGCTTTCCAAAGGACGGAACATGTGTTACATCCATCTGCCATATTTGTAATGGTGAAATGCCTCTTGGGTTAACTCCAACAGTCTTAGCAGGGAGGAATTGACAGCAGTTTTTACACTGTGTCACGATTTCGCGAGCTTGTTGTCTAGTAAGTGAAAAGCGCTTGCGTAAAGTTTCTGCTGTAACATGAAATTTTGTATGAAAATCTTTTGCAGCTTGTAACGGATTAGCAAAGGCAGCAGCGACCAGGCGTGTAGCTTGGTCAGCCAAATTATTTCCTTTGCTCATAGGACCTGGGAGTCCCGAATGTGCCCGTATATGGGTAATGAAAAAGGGCTCACGTCTTTGCAGCAAACAGTCTTGTATGGCACAAAACAGGGCAGACACTGTACTAGAAGGATTAATAACACCGGCCGTTTCAAGTAACTGAAGGGCATTTACCACATAATGGGAATCAGACACAATATTAAGCGGACAATCAAACTTTTGTAAAACTTCTAACACAATTAGACATTCAACTATCTGGGGTGATTTTTGACCAAAATCTTTGAAAAATGTCTGTGAATTTATAATGTAAGCACCCCTTCCATTTCCTGAGCCATCTGTATATACAATTAAGCCATCTTTTAAAGGCACTGAGGAAGTAACACGTGGATATATCACAGGGTGATAAGCCACAAACTGTAACAAAGGATGTTTAGGATAATGATTATCAATTTTTCCAGGAAACATAGTAGTTAATATGGCCCAATCATCATTGGTAGCAGCTAGGACCTGAACCTGATGGGTGGTATAAGGTAAAACCATCACAGTGGGATAAATACCAAAATACTCTGCCGAGGCCCTCAAGCCTTTTTGAGCTAATTGAGCAACGGCAGCTGGATACCAGGCAATAACCTTTTGGGGTGAGGCTGGGGGATGAATCCATAATAAGGGGCCTGTTTGCCATAATACCGCAGTAGGCAATATTCTTGTTTTAAAAACACATAGGGAAAATGGCTTATTATAATCAATTCGAGCTAATTGGGCCTTTGTTATTGCATTTTCTACTATCTTAAGCACTTCTTTAGCTTGAGGTGTTAAACTGCGGGGAGAGGTAAGATTAGAATCACCTTCCAAGATCTCAAACAAAGGCTTTAAATCTGCAGTGGGAATTTTCAAAAAAGGTCTAAGCCAATTAATATCTCCTAGTAATTTTTGAAAATCATTTAATGTCTTTAAGTCTCTCCTGAAAATTTCAATCCTCTGGGGAACAATCCTATCAGGAAATATATTAGACCCTAGGAACTGTCCAATTTCTGAAGTCTGAATCTTATCTATTGCAATTTGAAGTCCCCATAATTTTAATTGTTCTTGTAATAGAACATAAGCCTCTCTTAAAATCATCAAATCACAATAGCAAAGAAGGATGTCATCCATGTAGTGGGCTATAACTACCTTAGAATACTTTTGCCGCACTGGCGCAAGGGCTTCTTGAACATATAACTGACATATGGTAGGACTATTAGCCATACCCTGAGGCAAAACCCTCCATTGATATCTCCTGTCCGGTTCCAGGTGATTAATAGAGGGAACCGTAAAGGCAAACCTAGGCCTATCTCTCTCATTTAAGGGAATGGAGAAAAAACAGTCTTTAATATCTATAATAATCATGTGCCAATCTTTTGGCAAGGCTGAGAGCGTGGGAATTCCTCGCTGAACTGGCCCAAAAAGATGCATCTGCGCATTAATAGCTCTTAAGTCGTGCAACAGACGCCATCTTCCGGATTTCTTTTTAATCACAAAAATGGGTGTATTCCATGGAGAGGTGGAGGGCTCAATATGTCCTTCGGCAAGCTGTTCTGCAACAAGCTCGATCACTGCCTTAAGCTTATCAGAGGTCAATGGCCACTGAGGAACCCATACCGGCACCTCTGTTTTCCAAGGTATAGGTCGTGCTGCCTCAGTGGCACCTAAGAAAAACCCAGGCCCTGTCTTTCTTCATATCCCATCTTTTTTAAAATCTCTTGTGCTTGAACCGAATATTCATTGGACAATACTAGCCCTAGCTCTTGCATAATATCCCGTCCCCATAGATTTACTGGTAGTGGGAGGATGTAGGGTGTGAACCAGCCTTTTTGACCTTCTTCTGTTCTCCATGCTAGAGCAGATGAACTAACTGTGGGGTGAGAAGCATACCCAAGGCCTTGTAAGGAATGAGAAGACTCAGTAGTGGGCCATGATTTTGGCCACCAGTGGGAGGAAATTATGCTCTTGTCTGCGCCCGTGTCTAAAACCCCTTTAAATTTTTTATCTTTAACCCAAAGAGTTAGGCTAGGTCGCTGTCTCAAGTCAACCAATAAATAGACTGAGTCTTGTCCTGAAGAGCCCATTGTGAGGCCTGTTGTGGTGTCTGATCTATAAGCGGGGAGCAGAGCTAGCTGCGCTATTTTATCTCCAGGATTAATGGTGAACACCCCAGTAGGACAGGAGCATAAGGCTTGAATTTCACCAGCATGTTGATGATCTATTAAACCGGGGTGAACTACAAGTCCCTGCTTAGTGAGGGAGCCTTGCCCCAACAGTAACCCTATACATGCTTTGGGTATTGCCTCAGGCAGGCAGACAGGTACAGGCTGCACTCCCATTTGTGGTGTCAATAAGAAGTGGGAGGAGGCACACAAGTCCAGTCGGGCTCTCCCGGAGGGCTCACACTCTTGCTTTTCCTGACAAACTTTGCCCCATACTTTTGCGGGCCCTGGGACATGGGGCCCACTATCTCGTTTTTTGGCTCTGTAGTCTCTAATGGTGGTAAAATTCTCCCCTTAATATCTCGGACTGAGCGGCACTGATCTGTTCTATGGTATCCTTTACTACAACGAGAGCATAAGGAGGGGGTAGGCCCCTCAGAGACACAGCATTCCTTTTTAAAATGGCCGGGCTTGCCACATTTAAAGCAAACTCTCTTGGCGGGATCCGTTAGAGGGCGCCTCTGGGACTGCAAAATTGCTGCAGCCAGACCGGCGTTAGTTAGGGGACCGCCAAGCTCTCGGCATACCCTTAACCAGTCTTGTAAACCTTTATTTTTTCTGGGAGCTATTGCCATACGGCATTCTTTGGTAGCTTGTTCAAATACCAGCTGCTCTATCAGAGGGGCAGCCGCCTCTGGGTCACCAAAGATTCGACCTGCTGCCTCTGTCATGCGAGCTACAAAATCAGAAAAGGGCTCTTGCGCACCTTGAATGATCTTAGTTAATTGACCGCTCCCTTCTCCCTTTTTGGATAAAGCCTTCCACGCCCTAATGGCTGTATTAGCAATCTGCTGATAAGCTCCCCAGGGGTAGTTAGTCTGATCAGCCGCGTGTGGTCCCTGCCCTGTCAGCATCTCAAATGTCCAGAGCTGTTGTTCGGGGGTAAGCGCAGTAGCATTGGCCCTAGCCTGTTCTTGAGCAGCCTCGTGCCATAAAGCTTTCCATTCTAGATATTGACCCATACTAACCAGGGAGGCCTTAGCAACTGTCTGCCAGTCGGCAGGCGTCATGGCTGACAATGCTAACCTGTCCAGCTGAGCAACCGTAAAATTGGCGGTTACACCATACTTTCGGACTGACTCGGCTAGTTCTTTAATCTGAGCGTATTCTACAGGAGCATGTATCCGTCCCCCTTCCGCTGCTTCAAACACTGGATAGGCCAAGCTGAGCTTTTTCTTAACCTTCTCGGACAAAAAGGACAGGGTCCCGACTCGTCCCTCATAAGGAGGGGGAGCGGTAGACATTGGCCGTGTAGGTTTGATGGTCAGTTGTCGTTTTCAAACTCTCACATTCTGATCCTCGGGGGGAAGCTCATCAGGATAATATCCCTCTGTAGCTGCCTCTTCTTTTAGTTCACTCTCCTTATCCGGGCTCAACTCATCGTCTCCTGATTGCTCCGATGTATCAGAGCCACTAGAGGAGCCATACTTTAAATCTAAATTTTCAAGTTTCTGTATCGGGTCCAGAGTGGTGGAACTAGGCTTTAGTTTCTGGTTTCCCGGCTCCCCCAAATTCTTTATTTCATCGGGGGGTTCTTTTTCCTTATGAAGTAATTTCTGGTTTCTTAATTCTCCCATCCTTATGGGGTCTTTTTTCCTTGTATTACGGCGCGCGCCTAACCTCACATTGCGTTCGGTTTCTGACATGCTGTTCTGAACTTTCTTTATCACGCCTTGCCCTTTAGCTATCAGATCTTTATAAGCCTTGTCTTCTACAAAGTTCTTTAGGGTAGGCTGTGCCAAAGACTGGGAGGATCTCACAGACCGGTAAAAGCAATACGCAACCCCAAACAGTAACTCTGTTAAGACAAGCACCAAGGCCTCAAGAAACCTTTTCCAGGGCGGGAAAAATCCCAAAACAAAGTCCAGTTCAGACATACCTCTCCGAGCAACTTGTCCGCAGTTCTGAATCCTGACGGTGCAGACGATGTAAATTCCCGGGATTTCGGCACCACTTGTTCCGCGCCTATCTCTCGCCCGCGAGGAAAGACACAGCACACACTTAGGATCCTTCTGCAGTATAACTTTAATGTATCTTAGGGGAGAGCATTTAGCTTACGGAAAATGGAGAGGAGGGCAGAGAGAGGAGGGGGCAAAGAGGCCGCCGTGGCGCGGGAACCCGCAGCGACAGGCCCCAGTGAGGAGAAATAAGGCTAGAGAGAGAGAGCTAGGCCCCGGCGTGGTCTGGGCCGGGCCATCTGCCACGTGGCCTTGAGCCCGCGTCCCAGAAGCCGGGCCAGCGAACGTGCGCACGGCGGGGCAGAGAGAGAGAGAGAGAGAGGAAGAGAAGGAAGCGAGCACGAGGCAGGAAGCACCCGGTTTTAAGACGACAAAACGGCTCTTGCTTTAGACGAAACATCTCTCTATTGGTCGCAGTTCAGAATCTCATATGACGCCACGGGAAAGGCAGAGAAACCAGACCAGTCTCGCGAGATTACCAAGCGCATGCGCTCTCTAACGACTCAGGCGGGTTGGCCAGCACCAGGTAATAACGCCACCTAGAGAGCTGGGGCCAGTGGCCTCCAACAGCAGTTAACAGTTGCTGGTGGAGGGGCTGCTTATATTTTCAGTGGTGACTGGCAGTTAACAGTTGCTGGTTGAGGGGCAACTTTTTTCTTCTGTGGTGACTGACAGTTAACAGTTGCTGGTTGAGGGGCAGCTTATATTTTCAGTGGTGAGTGGCAGTTAACAGTTGCTGGTTGAGTGGCAGCTTATATTTTCAGTGGTGACTGGCAGTTAACAGTTGCTGGTTGAGGGGCAAATTTTTTCTTCTGTGGTGACTGACAGTTAACAGTTGCTGGTTGAGGGGCAGCTTTTTTCATCAGTGGTGACAGGCAGTTAACATTTGCTGGTTGAGGGGCAGCTTATATTTTCAGTGGTGACTGGCAGTTAACAGTTGCTGGTTGAGGGGCACCTTTTTTTCTTCAGTGGTGACTGGCAGTTAACACTTGCTGGTTGATGGGCACCTATTTTCTTCAGTGGTGACTGGCAGTTAACAGTTGCTGGTTGAGGGGCAGCTTATATTTTCAGTGGTGACTAGCAGTTAACAGTTGCTGGTTGAGGGGCAGCTTTTTTTCTTCAGTGGTGACTGGCAGTTAACAGTTGCTGTCTGAGGGGCAGCTTTTTTTCTTCAGTGGTGACTGGCAGTTAACCCTTGCTGGTTGATGGGCAGCTTATATTTTCAGTGCTGACTGGCAGTTAACAGTTGCTGGTTGAGGGGCAGCTTTTTTTCTTCAGTGGTGACTGGCAGTTAACAGTTGCTGCATGAGGGACAGCTTATATTTTCAGTGGTGACTGGCAGTTAACAGTTGCTGGTTGAGGGGGAGCTTTTTTCTTCAGTGGTGACTGTCAGTTAACAGTTGCTTGTTGAGTGGCAGCTTTTTTTCTTCAGTGGTGACTGACAGT
This sequence comes from Phyllotis vaccarum, assembly GCA_033318265.1. Taxonomy (NCBI): domain Eukaryota; kingdom Metazoa; phylum Chordata; class Mammalia; order Rodentia; family Cricetidae; genus Phyllotis; species Phyllotis vaccarum. The sequence continues at coordinate 127,915,932 of JARWLC010000013.1, forward strand.
TAACAGTTGGTGGTTGATGGGCAGCTTATATTTTCAGTGGTGACTGGCAGTTAACAGTTGCTGGTTGAGGGGCAGCTTTTTTTCTTCAGTGGTGACTGGCAGTAAACAGTTGCTGGTTGAGGGGCAGCTTATATTTTCAGTGGTGAGTGGCAGTTAACTGATGCTGATTGAGAGGCAGGTTTTTTCTTCAGTGGTGACTGGCAGTTAACAGTTGCTAGATGATGGACAGCTTATATTTTCAGTGGTCACAGACTGTTAACAGTTGCTGGTTGAGGGGCAGCTTTTTTCTTCAGTGGTGACTGGCAGTTAACAGTTGCTGGTTGAGGGGCAGCTTTTTTTCTTCACTGGTGACTGACAGTTAACAGTTGCTGGTTGAGGGGGAGCTTTTTTCTTCAGTGGTGACTGGCAGTTAACAGTTGCTTGTTGAGTGGCAGCTTTTTTTCTTCAGTGGTGACTGGCAGTTAACAGTTGCTCGTTGAGTGGCAGTTTTTATTTTCAGTGGTGACTGGCAGTTAACAGTTTCTGGTTGAGGGGCAGCTTATATTTTCAGTGGTGACTGGCAGTTAACAGTTGCTGGATGAGGGGCAGCTTTTTTTCTTCAGTGGTGACTTGCAGTAAACAGTTGCTGGTTGAGGGGCAGTTTATATTTTCAGTGGTGACTGGCAGTTAACTGATGCTGGTTGAGAAGCAGCTTTTTTTCATCAGTGGTGACTGGTAGTTAACAGTTGCTAGATGATGGACAGCTTATATTTTCAGTGGTGACAGACTGTTAACAGTTGCTGGTTGAGGGGCAGCTTTTTTCTTCAGTGGTGACTGGAAGTTAACAGTTGCTGGTTGAGGGGCAGCTTTTTTTCTTCAGTGGTGACTGGCAGTTAACAGTTGCTGCTTGAGGGGCAGCTATTTTTCTTCAGTGGTAACTGGCAGTTAACAGTTGCTGGTTGAGGGCCAACATTTTTTCTTCAGTGGTGACTGGCAGTTAACAGATGCTGATTGAGGGGCAGCTTTTTTCTTCAGTGGTGACTGGCAGTTAACAGTTGCTGGTTGAGGGGCAGCTTATATTTTCAGTGGAGACTGGCAGTTAACTGTTGCTGGTTGAGGGGCAGCTTATTTTTTCAGTGGAAACTGGCAGTTAACAGTTGCTGGTTGAGCAGCTGTTTTTCTTCAGTGGTGACTGGCAGTTAACAGTTGCTGGTTGAGGGGCAGCTTTTTTCTTCAGTGGTGACTGGCAGTTAACAGTTTCTGGTTAAGGGTCAGATTTTTTCTTCAGTAGTGACTGGCAGTTAACAGTTGCGGGTTGAGGGGCGGCTTATATTTTCAGTGGTGACTGGCAGTTAACAGTAGCTGGTTGAGGGGCAGGTTTTTTCTTAAGTGGTGAGTGGCAGTTAACAGTGGCTGGTTGAGGGGCACCTTTTTTTCTTCAGTGGTAACTGGCAGTTAACAGTTGCTGGTTGAGGTGCAGCTTATATTTTCGGTGGTGACTGGCAGTTAACAGTTGCTGTTTGAGGGTCAGCTTATATTTTCAGTGGTGACTGGCTGTTAACAGTAGCTGGTTGAGGGGCAGGTTTTTTCTTCAGTGGTGAGTGGCAGTTAACAGTGGCTGGTTGAGGGGCAGCATTTTTTCTTCAGTGGTAACTGGCAGTTAACAGTTGCTGGTTGAGTGGCAGCTTATATGTTCAGTGGTGACTGGCAGTTAACAGTTGCTGGTTGAGGGGCAGCTTTTTTTCTTCAGTGGTGACTGGCAGTTAACAGTTGCTGCATGAGGGACAGCTTATATTTTCAGTGGTGACTGGCAGTTAACAGTTGCTGGTTGAGGGGGAGCTTTTTTCTTCAGTGGTGACTGTCAGTTAACAGTTGCTTGTTGAGTGGCAGCTTTTTTTCTTCAGTGGTGACTGACAGTTAACAGTTGGTGGTTGATGGGCAGCTTATATTTTCAGTGGTGACTGGCAGTTAACAGTTGCTGGTTGAGGGGCAGCTTTTTTTCTTCAGTGGTGACTGGCAGTAAACAGTTGCTGGTTGAGGGGCAGCTTATATTTTCAGTGGTGAGTGGCAGTTAACTGATGCTGATTGAGAGGCAGGTTTTTTCTTCAGTGGTGACTGGCAGTTAACAGTTGCTAGATGATGGACAGCTTATATTTTCAGTGGTCACAGACTGTTAACAGTTGCTGGTTGAGGGGCAGCTTTTTTCTTCAGTGGTGACTGGCAGTTAACAGTTGCTGGTTGAGGGGCAGCTTTTTTTCTTCACTGGTGACTGACAGTTAACAGTTGCTGGTTGAGGGGGAGCTTTTTTCTTCAGTGGTGACTGGCAGTTAACAGTTGCTTGTTGAGTGGCAGCCTTTTTTCTTCAGTGGTGACTGGCAGTTAACAGTTGCTCGTTGAGTGGCAGTTTTTATTTTCAGTGGTGACTGGCAGTTAACAGTTTCTGGTTGAGGGGCAGCTTATATTTTCAGTGGTGACTGGCAGTTAACAGTTGCTGGATGAGGGGCAGCATTTTTTCTTCAGTGGTGACTTGCAGTAAACAGTTGCTGGTTGAGGGGCAGCTTATATTTTCAGTGGTGACTGGCAGTTAACTGATGCTGGTTGAGAAGCAGCTTTTTTTCTTCAGTTGTGACTGGTAGTTAACAGTTGCTAGATGATGGACAGCTTATATTTTCAGTGGTGACAGACTGTTAACAGTTGCTGGTTGAGGGGCAGCTTTTTTCTTCAGTGGTGACTGGAAGTTAACAGTTGCTGGTTGAGGGGCAGCTTTTTTTCTTCAGTGGTGACTGGCAGTTAACAGTTGCTGCTTGAGGGGCAGCTATTTTTCTTCAGTGGTAACTGGCAGTTAACAGTTGCTGGTTGAGGGCCAACATTTTTTCTTCAGTGGTGACTGGCAGTTAACAGATGCTGATTGAGGGGCAGCTTTTTTCTTCAGTGGTGACTGGCAGTCAACAGTTGCTGGTTGAGGGGCAGCTTATATTTTCAGTGGAGACTGGCAGTTAACTGTTGCTGGTTGAGGGGCAGCTTATTTTTTCAGTGGAAACTGGCAGTTAACAGTTGCTGGTTGAGCAGCTGTTTTTCTTCAGTGGTGATTGGCAGTTAACAGTTGCTGGTTGAGGGGCAGCTTTTTTCTTCAGTGGTGACTGGCAGTTAACAGTTTCTGGTTAAGGGTCAGATTTTTTCTTCAGGAGTGACTGGCAGTTAACAGTTGCGGGTTGAGGGGCGGCTTATATTTTCAGTGGTGACTGGCAGTTAACAGTAGCTGGTTGAGGGGCAGGTTTTTTCTTAAGTGGTGAGTGGCAGTTAACAGTGGCTGGTTGAGGGGCACCTTTTTTTCTTCAGTGGTAACTGGCAGTTAACAGTTGCTGGTTGAGGTGCAGCTTATATTTTCGGTGGTGACTGGCAGTTAACAGTTGCTGTTTGAGGGTCAGCTTATATTTTCAGTGGTGACTGGCTGTTAACAGTAGCTGGTTGAGGGGCAGGTTTTTTCTTCAGTGGTGAGTGGCAGTTAACAGTGGCTGGTTGAGGGGCAGCATTTTTTCTTCAGTGGTAACTGGCAGTTAACAGTTGCTGGTTGAGTGGCAGCTTATATGTTCAGTGGTGACTGGCAGTTAACAGTTGCTGTTTGAGGGTCTGCTTATATTTTCAGTGGTGACTGGCTGTTAACAGTAGCTGGTTGAGGGGCAGGTTTTTTCTTCAGTGGTGAGTGGCAGTTAACAGTGGCTGGTTGAGGGGCAGCATTTTTTCTTCAGTGGTAACTGGCAGTTAACAGTTGCTGGTTGAGTGGCAGCTTATATTTTCAGTGGTGACTGGCAGTTAACAGTTGCTGGTTGAGGGGCAGCTTTTTTTCTTCAGTTGTGACTGGCAGTTAACAGTTGCTGGTTGATGGGAAGCTTATATTTTCAGTGGATACTGGCAGTTAACAGTTGCTGGTTGAGTGGCAGCTTTTTTTCATCAGTGGTGACTGGTAGTTAACAGTTGCTAGATGACGGGCAGCTTATAATTTCAGAGGTGACTGGCAGTTAACAGTTGCTGGTTGAGGGGCAGCTCATATTTTCAGTGTTGACTGGCAGTTAACAGCTCCTGGTTGAGGGGCAGCTATTTTCTTCAGTGGTGACTGGCAGTTAACAGTTGCTGGTTGAGGGGCAGCTTATATTTTCAGTGGTGACTAGCAGTTAACAGTTGCTGGTTGAGGGGCAGCTTTTTTTCTTCAGTGGTGACTGGCAGTTAACAGTTGCTGTCTGAGGGGCAGCTTTTTTTCTTCAGTGGTGACTGGCAGTTAACCCTTGCTGGTTGATGGGCAGCTTATATTTTCAGTGCTGACTGGCAGTTAACAGTTGCTGGTTGAGAGGCTAATTTTTCTTCTGTGGTGACTGGCAGTTAACAGTTGCTGGTTGAGGGGCAGCTTTTTTTCTTCAGTTGTGACTGGCAGTTAACAGTTGCTGGTTGATGGGCAGCTTATATTTTCAGTGGATACTGGCAGTTAACAGTTGCTGGTTGAGGGGCAGCTTTTTTTCTTCAGTGGTGACTGGCAGTAAACAGTTGCTGGTTGAGGGGCAGCTTATATTTTCAGTGGTGAGTGGCAGTTAACTGATGCTGATTGAGGGGCAGGTTTTTTCTTCAGTGGTGACTGGCAGTTAACAGTTGCTAGATGATGGACAGCTTATATTTTCCGTGGTCACAGACTGTTAACAGTTGCTGGTTGAGGGCCAGCTTTTTTCTTCAGTGGTGACTGGCAGTTAACAGTTGCTGGTTGAGGGGGAGCTTTTTTCTTCAGTGGTGACTGGCAGTTAACAGTTGCTTGTTGAGTGGCAGCTTTTTTTCTTCAGTGGTGACTGGCAGTTAACAGTTGCTGGTTGAGTGGCAGTTTTTATTTTCAGTGGAGACTGGCAGTTAACTGTTGCTGGTTGAGGGGCAGCTTATTTTTTCAGTGGAAACTGGCAGTTAACAGTTGCTGGTTGAGCAGCTGTTTTTCTTCAGTGGTGACTGGCAGTTAACAGTTGATGGTTGAGGGGCAGCTTTTTTCTTCAGTGGTGACTGGCAGTTAACAGTTTCTGGTTAAGGGTCAGATTTTTTTTCAGTAGTGACTGGCAGTTAACAGTTGCGGGTTGAGGGGCGGCTTATATTTTCAGTGGTGACTGGCAGTTAACAGTAGCTGGTTGAGGGGCAGGTTTTTTCTTAAGTGGTGAGTGGCAGTTAACAGTGGCTGGTTGAGGGGCACCTTTTTTTCTTCAGTGGTAACTGGCAGTTAACAGTTGCTGGTTGAGGTGCAGCTTATATTTTCGGTGGTGACTGGCAGTTAACAGTTGCTGTTTGAGGGTCAGCTTATATTTTCAGTGGTGACTGGCTGTTAACAGTAGCTGGTTGAGGGGCAGGTTTTTTCTTCAGTGGTGAGTGGCAGTTAACAGTGGCTGGTTGAGGGGCAGCATTTTTTCTTCAGTGGTAACTGGCAGTTAACAGTTGCTGGTTGAGTGGCAGCTTATATGTTCAGTGGTGACTGGCAGTTAACAGTTGCTGTTTGAGGGTCAGCTTATATTTTCAGTGGTGACTGGCTGTTAACAGTAGCTGGTTGAGGGGCAGGTTTTTTCTTCAGTGGTGAGTGGCAGTTAACAGTGGCTGGTTGAGGGGCAGCATTTTTTCTTCAGTGGTAACTGGCAGTTAACAGTTGCTGGTTGAGTGGCAGCTTATATTTTCAGTGGTGACTGGCAGTTAACAGTTGCTGGTTGAGGGGCAGCTTTTTTTCTTCAGTTGTGACTGGCAGTTAACAGTTGCTGGTTGATGGGAAGCTTATATTTTCAGTGGATACTGGCAGTTAACAGTTGCTGGTTGAGCGGCAGCTTTTTTCATCAGTGGTGACTGGTAGTTAACAGTTGCTAGATGACGGGCAGCTTATAATTTCAGAGGTGACTGGCAGTTAACAGTTGCTGGTTGAGGGGCAGCTCATATTTTCAGTGTTGACTGGCAGTTAACAGCTCCTGGTTGAGGGGCAGCTATTTTCTTAAGTGGTGACTGGCAGTTAACAGTTGCTGGTTGAGGGGCAGCTTATATTTTCAGTGGTGACTAGCAGTTAACAGTTGCTGGTTGAGGGGCAGCTTTTTTTCTTCAGTGGTGACTGGCAGTTAACAGTTGCTGTCTGAGGGGCAGCTTTTTTTCTTCAGTGGTGACTGGCAGTTAACCCTTGCTGGTTGATGGGCAGCTTATATTTTCAGTGCTGACTGGCAGTTAACAGTTGCTGGTTGAGAGGCTAATTTTTCTTCTGTGGTGACTGGCAGTTAACAGTTGCTGGTTGAGGGGCAGCTTTTTTTCTTCAGTTGTGACTGGCAGTTAACAGTTGCTGGTTAATGGGCAGCTTATATTTTCAGTGGATACTGGCAGTTAACAGTTGCTGGTTGAGGGGCAGCTTTTTTTCTTCAGTGGTGACTCGCAGTAAACAGTTGCTGGTTGAGGGGCAACTTTTTTCTTCAGTGGTGACTGGCAGTTAACAGTTGCTTGTTGAGTGGCAGCTTTTTTTCTTCAGTGGTGACTGGCAGTTAACAGTTGCTGGTTGAGTGGCAGTTTTTATTTTCAGTGGTGACTGGCAGTTAACAGTTTCTGGTTGAGGGGCAGCTTATATTTTCAGTGGTGACTGGCAGTTAACAGTTGCTGGTTGAGGGGCAGCTTTTTTTCTTCAGTGGTGACTGGTAGTTAACAGTTGCTAGATGATGGACAGCTTATATTTTCAGTGGTGACAGACTGTTAACAGTTGCTGGTTGAGGGGCAGCTTTTTTCTTCAGTGGTGACTGGAAGTTAACAGTTGCTGGTTGAGGGGCAGCTTTTTTTCTTCAGTGGTGACTGGCAGTTAACAGTTGCTGCTTGAGGGGCAGCTATTTTTCTTCAGTGGTAACTGGCAGTTAACAGTTGCTGGTTGAGGGCCAACTTTTTTTCTTCAGTGGTGAGTGGCAGTTAACAGATGCTGATTGAGGGGCAGCTTTTTTCTTCAGTGGTGACTGGCAGTTAACAGTTGCTGGTTGAGGGGCAGCTTATATTTTCAGTGGAGACTGGCAGTTAACTGTTGCTGGTTGAGGGGCAGCTTATTTTTTCAGTGGAAACTGGCAGTTAACAGTTGCTGGTTGAGCAGCTGTTTTTCTTCAGTGGTGACTGGCAGTTAACAGTTGCTGGTTGAGGGGCAGCTTTTTTCTTCAGTGGTGACTGGCAGTTAACAGTTTCTGGTTAAGGGTCAGATTTTTTCTTCAGTAGTGACTGGCAGTTAACAGTTGCGGGTTGAGGGGCTGCTTATATTTTCAGTGGTGACTGGCAGTTAACAGTAGCTGGTTGAGGGGCAGGTTTTTTCTTAAGTGGTGAGTGGCAGTTAACAGTGGCTGATTGAGGGGCAGCTTTTTTTCTTCTGTGGTAACTGGCAGTTAACAGTTGCTGGTTGAGGTGCAGCTTATATTTTCGGTGGTGACTGTCAGTTAACAGTTGCTGTTTGAGGGTCAGCTTATATTTTCAGTGGTGACTGGCTGTTAACAGTAGCTGGTTGAGGGGCAGGTTTTTTCTTCAGTGGTGAGTGGCAGTTAACAGTGGCTGGTTGAGGGGCAGCTTTTTTTCTTCAGTGGTGACTGGCAGTTAACAGTTTCTGGTTAAGGGTCAGATTTTTTCTTCAGTAGTGACTGGCAGTTAACAGTTGCTGGTTGAGGGGCTGCTTATATTTTCAGTGGTGACTGGCAGTTAACAGTAGCTGGTTGAGGGGCAGGTTTTTTCTTAAGTGGTGAGTGGCAGTTAACAGTGGCTGGTTGAGGGGCAGCATTTTTTCTTCAGTGGTAACTGGCAGTTAACAGTTGCTGGTTGAGTGGCAGATTATATTTTCAGTGGTGACTGGCAGTTAACAGTTGCTGGTTGAGGGGCAGCTTTTTTTCTTCAGTTGTGACTGGCAGTTAACAGTTGCTGGTTGATGGGCAGCTTATATTTTCAGTGGATACTGGCAGTTAACAGTTGCTGGTTGAGCGGCAGCTTTTTTTCATCAGTGGTGACTGGTAGTTAACAGTTGCTAGATGACGGGCAGCTTATAATTTCAGAGGTGACTGGCAGTTAACAGTTGCTGGTTGAGGGGCAGCTCATATTTTCAGTGTTGACTGGCAGTTAACAGCTCCTGGTTGAGGGGCAGCTATTTTCTTCAGTGGTGACTGGCAGTTAACAGTTGCTGGTTGAGGGGCAGCTTATATTTTCAGTGGTGACTAGCAGTTAACAGTTGCTGGTTGAGGGGCAGCTTTTTTTCTTCAGTGGTGACTGGCAGTTAACAGTTGCTGTCTGAGGGGCAGCTTTTTTTCTTCAGTGGTGACTGGCAGTTAACCCTTGCTGGTTGATGGGCAGCTTATATTTTCAGTGCTGACTGACAGTTAACAGTTGCTGGTTGAGGGGCAGCTTTTTTTCTTCAGTGGTGACTGGCAGTTAACAGTTGCTGCATGAGGGACAGCTTATATTTTCAGTGGTGACTGGCAGTTAACAGTTGCTGGTTGAGGGGGAGCTTTTTTCTTCAGTGGTGACTGTCAGTTAACAGTTGCTTGTTGAGTGGCAGCTTTTTTTCTTCAGTGGTGACTGACAGTTAACAGTTGGTGGTTGATGGGCAGCTTATATTTTCAGTGGTGACTGGCAGTTAACAGTTGCTGGTTGAGGGGCAGCTTTTTTTCTTCAGTGGTGACTGGCAGTAAACAGTTGCTGGTTGAGGGGCAGCTTATATTTTCAGTGGTGAGTGGCAGTTAACTGATGCTGATTGAGAGGCAGGTTTTTTCTTCAGTGGTGACTGGCAGTTAACAGTTGCTTGATGATGGACAGCTTATATTTTCAGTGGTCACAGACTGTTAACAGTTGCTGGTTGAGGGGCAGCTTTTTTCTTCAGTGGTGACTGGCAGTTAACAGTTGCTGGTTGAGGGGCAGCTTTTTTTCTTCACTGGTGACTGACAGTTAACAGTTGCTGGTTGAGGGGGAGCTTTTTTCTTCAGTGGTGACTGGCAGTTAACAGTTGCTTGTTGAGTGGCAGCTTTTTTTCTTCAGTGGTGACTGGCAGTTAACAGTTGCTGGTTGAGTGGCAGTTTTTATTTTCAGTGGTGACTGGCAGTTAACAGTTTCTGGTTGAGGGGCAGCTTATATTTTCAGTGGTGACTGGCAGTTAACAGTTGCTGGTTGAGGGGCAGCATTTTTTCTTCAGTGGTGACTTGCAGTAAACAGTTGCTGGTTGAGGGGCAGCTTATATTTTCAGTGGTGACTGGCAGTTAACTGATGCTGGTTGAGAAGCAGCTTTTTTTCTTCAGTGGTGACTGGTAGTTAACAGTTGCTAGATGATGGACAGCTTATATTTTCAGTGGTGACAGACTGTTAACAGTTGCTGGTTGAGGGGCAGCTTTTTTCTTCAGTGGTGACTGGAAGTTAACAGTTGCTGGTTGAGGGGCAGCTTTTTTTCTTCAGTGGTGACTGGCAGTTAACAGTTGCTGCTTGAGGGGCAGCTATTTTTCTTCAGTGGTAACTGGCAGTTAACAGTTGCTGGTTGAGGGCCAACATTTTTTCTTCAGTGGTGACTGGCAGTTAACAGCTGCTGGTTGAGGTGCAGCTTATATTTTCGGTGGTGACTGGCAGTTAACAGTTGCTGTTTGAGGGTCAGCTTATATTTTCAGTGGTGACTGGCTGTTAACAATAGCTGGTTGAGGGGCAGGTTTTTTCTTCAGTGGTGAGTGGCAGTTAACAGTGGCTGGTTGAGGGGCAGCATTTTTTCTTCAGTGGTAACTGGCAGTTAACAGTTGCTGGTTGAGTGGCAGCTTATATGTTCAGTGGTGACTGGCAGTTAACAGTTGCTGGTTGAGGGGCAGCTTTTTTTCTTCAGTTGTGACTGGCAGTTAACAGTTGCTGGTTGATGGGCAGCTTATATTTTCAGTGGATACTGGCAGTTAACAGTTGCTGGTTGAGGGGCAGCTTTTTTTCTTCAGTGGTGACTGGCAGTAAACAGTTGCTGGTTGAGGGGCAGCTTATATTTTCAGTGGTGAGTGGCAGTTAACTGATGCTGATTGAGGGGCAGGTTTTTTCTTCAGTGGTGACTGGCAGTTAACAGTTGCTAGATGATGGACAGCTTATATTTTCAGTGGTCACAGACTGTTAACAGTTGCTGGTTGAGGGGCAGCTTTTTTCTTCAGTGGTGACTGGCAGTTAACAGTTGCTGGTTGAGGGGCAGCTTTTTTTCTTCACTGGTGACTGACAGTTAACAGTTGCTGGTTGAGGGGGAGCTTTTTTCTTCAGTGGTGACTGGCAGTTAACAGTTGCTTGTTGAGTGGCAGCTTTTTTTCTTCAGTGGTGACTGGCAGTTAACAGTTGCTGGTTGAGTGGCAGTTTTTATTTTCAGTGGTGACTGGCAGTTAACAGTTTCTGGTTGACGGGCAGCATATATTTTCAGTGGTGACTGGCAGTTAACAGTTGCTGGTTGAGGGGCAGCTTTTTTTCTTCAGTGGTGACTTGCAGTAAACAGTTGCTGGTTGTGGGGCAGCTTATATTTTCAGTGGTGACTGGCAGTTAACTGATGCTGGTTGAGAAGCAGCTTTTTTTCTTCAGTGGTGACTGGTAGTTAACAGTTGCTAGATGATGGACAGCTTATATTTTCAGTGGTGACAGACTGTTAACAGTTGCTGGTTGAGGGGCAGCTTTTTTCTTCAGTGGTGACTGGAAGTTAACAGTTGCTGGTTGAGGGGCAGCTTTTTTTCTTCAGTGGTGACTGGCAGTTAACAGTTGCTGCTTGAGGGGCAGCGATTTTTCTTCAGTGGTAACTGGCAGTTAACAGTTGCTGGTTGAGGGCCAACTTTTTTTCTTCAGTGGTGACTGGCAGTTAACAGATGCTGATTGAGGGGCAGCTTTTTTCTTCAGTGGTGACTGGCAGTTAACAGTTGCTGGTTGAGGGGCAGCTTATATTTTCAGTGGAGACTAGCAGTTAACTGTTGCTGGTTGAGGGGCAGCTTATTTTTTCAGTGGAAACTGGCAGTTAACAATTGCTGGTTGAGCAGCTGTTTTTCTTCAGTGGTGACTGGCAGTTAACAGTTGCTGGTTGAGGGGCAGCTTTTTTCTTCAGTGGTGACTGGCAGTTAACAGTTTCTGGTTAAGGGTCAGATTTTTTCTTCAGTAGTGACTGGCAGTTAACAGTTGCTGGTTGAGGGGCGGCTTATATTTTCAGTGGTGACTGGCAGTTAACAGTAGCTGGTTGAGGGTCAGGTTTTTTCATAAGTGGTGAGTGGCAGTTAACAATGGCTGGTTGAGGGGCAGCTTTTTTTCTTCAGTGGTAACTGGCAGTTAACAGTTGCTGGTTGAGGTGCAGCTTATATTTTCGGTGGTGACTGGCAGTTAACAGTTGCTGTTTGAGGGTCAGCTTATATTTTCAGTGGTGACTGGCTGTTAACAGTAGCTGGTTGAGGGGCAGGTTTTTTCTTCAGTGGTGAGTGGCAGTTAACAGTGGCTGGTTGAGGGGCAGCATTTTTTCTTCAGTGGTGACTGGCAGTTAACAGTTGCTGGTTGATGGGCAGCTTATATTTTCAGTGGATACGGGCAGTTAACAGTTGCTGGTTGAGCGGCAGCTTTTTTTCATCAGTGGTGACTGGTAGTTAACAGTTGCTAGATGACGGGCAGCTTATAATTTCAGAGGTGACTGGCAGTTAACAGTTGCTGGTTGAGGGGCAGCTCATATTTTCAGTGTTGACTGGCAGTTAACAGCTCCTGGTTGAGGGGCAGCTATTTTCTTCAGTGGTGACTGGCAGTTAACAGTTGCTGGTTGAGGGGCAGCTTATATTTTCAGTGGTGACTAGCAGTTAACAGTTGCTGGTTGAGGGGCAGCTTTTTTTCTTCAGTGGTGACTGGCAGTTAACAGTTGCTGTCTGAGGGGCAGCTTTTTTTCTTCAGTGGTGACTGGCAGTTAACCCTTGCTGGTTGATGGGCAGCTTATATTTTCAGTGCTGACTGGCAGTTAACAGTTGCTGGTTGAGGGGCAGCTTTTTTTCTTCAGTGGTGACTGGCAGTTAACAGTTGCTGCATGAGGGACAGCTTATATTTTCAGTGGTGACTGGCAGTTAACAGTTGCTGGTTGAGGGGGAGCTTTTTTCTTCAGTGGTGACTGTCAGTTAACAGTTGCTTGTTGAGTGGCAGCTTTTTTTCTTCAGTGGTGACTGACAGTTAACAGTTGGTGGTTGATGGGCAGCTTATATTTTCAGTGGTGACTGGCAGTTAACAGTTGCTGGTTGAGGGGCAGCTTTTTTTCTTCAGTGGTGACTGGCAGTAAACAGTTGCTGGTTGAGGGGCAGCTTATATTTTCAGTGGTGAGTGGCAGTTAACTGATGCTGATTGAGAGGCAGGTTTTTTCTTCAGTGGTGACTGGCAGTTAACAGTTGCTAGATGATGGACAGCTTATATTTTCAGTGGTCACAGACTGTTAACAGTTGCTGGTTGAGGGGCAGCTTTTTTCTTCAGTGGTGACTGGCAGTTAACAGTTGCTGGTTGAGGGGCAGCTTTTTTTCTTCACTGGTGACTGACAGTTAACAGTTGCTGGTTGAGGGGGAGCTTTTTTCTTCAGTGGTGACTGGCAGTTAACTGTTGCTTGTTGAGTGGCAGCTTTTTTTCTTCAGTGGTGACTGGCAGTTAACAGTTGCTGGTTGAGTGGCAGTTTTTATTTTCAGTGGTGACTGGCAGTTAACAGTTTCTGGTTGAGGGGCAGCTTATATTTTCAGTGGTGACTGGCAGTTAACAGTTGCTGGTTGAGGGGCAGCTTTTTTTCTTCAGTGGTGACTTGCAGTAAACAGTTGCTGGTTGAGGGGCAGCTTATATTTTCAGTGGTGACTGGCAGTTAACTGATGCTGGTTGAGAAGCAGCTTTTTTTCTTCAGTGGTGACTGGTAGTTAACAGTTGCTAGATGATGGACAGCTTATATTTTCAGTGGTGACAGACTGTTAACAGTTGCTGGTTGAGGGGCAGCTTTTTTCTTCAGTGGTGACTGGAAGTTAACAGTTGCTGGTTGAGGGGCAGCTTTTTTTCTTCAGTGGTGACTGGCAGTTAACAGTTGCTGCTTGAGGGGCAGCTATTTTTCTTCAGTGGTAACTGGCAGTTAACAGTTGCTGGTTGAGGGCCAACATTTTTTCTTCAGTGGTGACTGGCAGTTAACAGATGCTGATTGAGGGGCAGCTTTTTTCTTCAGTGGTGACTGGCAGTTAACAGTTGCTGGTTGAGGGGCAGCTTATATTTTCAGTGGAGACTGGCAGTTAACTGTTGCTGGTTGAGGGGCAGCTTATTTTTTCAGTGGAAACTGGCAGTTAACAGTTGCTGGTTGAGCAGCTGTTTTTCTTCAGTGGTGACTGGCAGTTAACAGTTGCTGGTTGAGGGGCAGCTTTTTTCTTCAGTGGTGACTGGCAGTTAACAGTTTCTGGTTAAGGGTCAGATTTTTTCTTCAGTAGTGACTGGCAGTTAACAGTTGCGTGTTGAGGGGCGGCTTATATTTTCAGTGGTGACTGGCAGTTAACAGTAGCTGGTTGAGGGGCAGGTTTTTTCTTAAGTGGTGAGTGGCAGTTAACAGTGGCTGGTTGAGGGGCAGCTTTTTTTCTTCTGTGGTAACTGGCAGTTAACAGTTGCTGGTTGAGGTGCAGCTTATATTTTCGGTGGTGACTGGCAGTTAACAGTTGCTGTTTGAGGGTCAGCTTATATTTTCAGTGGTGACTGGCTGTTAACAATAGCTGGTTGAGGGGCAGGTTTTTTCTTCAGTGGTGAGTGGCAGTTAACAGTGGCTGGTTGAGGGGCAGCATTTTTTCTTCAGTGGTAACTGGCAGTTAACAGTTGCTGGTTGAGTGGCAGCTTATATGTTCAGTGGTGACTGGCAGTTAACAGTTGCTGGTTGAGGGGCAGCTTTTTTTCTTCAGTTGTGACTGGCAGTTAACAGTTGCTGGTTGATGGGCAGCTTATATTTTCAGTGGATACTGGCAGTTAACAGTTGCTGGTTGAGGGGCAGCTTTTTTTCTTCAGTGGTGACTGGCAGTAAACAGTTGCTGGTTGAGGGGCAGCTTATATTTTCAGTGGTGAGTGGCAGTTAACTGATGCTGATTGAGGAGCAGGTTTTTTCTTCAGTGGTGACTGGCAGTTAACAGTTGCTAGATGATGGACAGCTTATATTTTCAGTGGTCACAGACTGTTAACAGTTGCTGGTTGAGGGGCAGCTTTTTTCTTCAGTGGTGACTGGCAGTTAACAGTTGCTGGTTGAGGGGCAGCTTTTTTTCTTCACTGGTGACTGACAGTTAACAGTTGCTGGTTGAGGGGGAGCTTTTTTCTTCAGTGGTGACTGGCAGTTAACAGTTGCTTGTTGAGTGGCAGCTTTTTTTCTTCAGTGGTGACTGGCAGTTAACAGTTGCTGGTTGAGTGGCAGTTTTTATTTTCAGTGGTGACTGGCAGTTAACAGTTTCTGGTTGAGGGGCAGCTTATATTTTCAGTGGTGACTGGCAGTTAACAGTTGCTGGTTGAGGGGCAGCTTTTTTTCTTCAGTGGTGACTTGCAGTAAACAGTTGCTGGTTGAGGGGCAGCTTATATTTTCAGTGGTGACTGGCAGTTAACTGATGCTGGTTGAGAAGCAGCTTTTTTTCTTCAGTGGTGACTGGTAGTTAACAGTTGCTAGATGATGGACAACTTATATTTTCAGTGGTGACAGACTGTTAACAGTTGCTGGTTGAGGGGCAGCTTTTTTCTTCAGTGGTGACTGGAAGTTAACAGTTGCTGGTTGAGGGGCAGCTTTTTTTCTTCAGTAGTGACTGGCAGTTAACAGTTGCTGCTTTAGGGGCAGCTATTTTTCTTCAGTGGTAACTGGCAGTTAACAGTTGCTGGTTGAGGGCCAACTTTTTTTCTTCAGTGGTGACTGGCAGTTAACAGATGCTGATTGAGGGGCAGCTTTTTTCTTCAGTGGTGACTGGCAGTTAACAGTTGCTGGTTGAGGGGCAGCTTATTTTTTCAGTGGAAACTGGCAGTTAACAGTTGCTGGTTGAGCAGCTATTATTCTTCAGTGGTGACTGGCAGTTAACAGTTGCTGGTTGAGGGGCAGCTTTTTTCTTCAGTGGTGACTGGCAGTTAACAGTTTCTGGTTAAGGGTCAGATTTTTTCTTCAGTAGTGACTGGCAGTTAACAGTTGCTGGTTGAGGGGCGGCTTATATTTTCAGTGGTGACTGGCAGTTAACAGTAGCTGGTTGAGGGGCAGGTTTTTTCTTAAGTGGTGAGTGGCAGTTAACAGTGGCTGGCTGAGGGGCAGCTTTTTTTCTTCAGTGGTAACTGGCAGTTAACAGTTGCTGGTTGAGGTGCAGCTTATATTTTCGGTGGTGACTGGCAGTTAACAGTTGCTGTTTGAGGGTCAGCTTATATTTTCAGTGGTGACTGGCTGTTAACAGTAGCTGGTTGAGGGGCAGGTTTTTTCTTCAGTGGTGAGTGGCAGTTAACAGTGGCTGGTTGAGGGGCAGCATTTTTTCTTCAGTGGTAACTGGCAGTTAACAGTTGATGGTTGAGTGGCAGCTTATATTTTCAGTGGTGACTGGCAGTTAACAGTTGCTGGTTGAGGGGCAGCTTTTTTTCTTCAGTTGTGACTGGCAGTTAACAGTTGCTGGTTGATGGGCAGCTTATATTTTCAGTGGATACTGGCAGTTAACAGTTGCTGGTTGAGCGGCAGCTTTTTTTCATCAGTGGTGACTGGTAGTTAACAGTTGCTAGATGACGGGCAGCTTATAATTTCAGAGGTGACTGGCAGTTAACAGTTGCTGGTTGAGGGGCAGCTTTTTTTCTTCAGTGGTGACTGGCAATTAACAGCTCCTGGTTGAGGGGCAGCTATTTTCTTCAGTGGTGATTGGCAGTTAACAGTTGCTGGTTTAGGCGCAGCTTTTTTCATCAGTGGTGTCTGGCAGTTAACAGTTGCTGGTTGAGGGGCAGCTTATATTTTCAGTGGTGACTGGCATTTAACAGCTGCTGGTTGACGGGCAGCTATTTTCTTCAGTGGTGACTGGCAGTTAACAGTTGCTGGTTGAGTGGCAGCTTATATTTTCAGTGGTGACTGGCAGTTAACAGTTGCTGGTTGAGGGGCAACTTTTTTCTTCTGTGGTGACTGACAGTTAACACTTGCTCGTTGAGGGGCAGCTTTTTTCATCAGTGGTGACTGGCCGTTAAAAGTTGCTGGTTGAGGAGCAACTTTTTTTCTTCAGTGGTGACTGGCAGTTAACAGTTGCTGGTTGTGGGGCAGCTTATATTTTCAGTGCTGACTGGCAGTTAACAGTTGCTGGTTGAGGGGCAGCTTTTTTTCTTCAGTGGTGACTGGCAGTTAACAGTTGCTGGTTGAGGGGCAGCTTTTTTTCTTCAGTGGTGACTGGCAGTTAACAGTTGCTGGTTGAGGGGCAGCTTATATTTTCAGTGGTGACTGGCAGTTAACAGTTGCTGGTTGAGGGGCAGCTTTTTTTCTTCAGTGGTGACTGGCAGTTAAGAGTTGCTGGATGAGGGACAGCTTATATTTTCAGTGGTGACTGGCAGTTAACAGTTGCTGGTTGAGGGGGAGCTTTTTTCTTCAGTGGTGACTGGCAGTTAACAGTTGCTTGTTGAGTGGCAGCTTTTTTTCTTCAGTGGTGACTGGCAGTAAACAGTTACTGGTTGAGTGGCAGTTTATATTTTCAGTGGTGCCTGGAAGTTAACAGTTGCTGGTTGAGGGGCAGCTTATATTTTCAGTGGTGACTGGAAGTTAACATTTGCTGGTTGAGGGGCAGCTTTTTTTCTTCAGTGGTGACTGGCAGTAAACAGTTGCTGGTTGAGGGGCAGCTTATATTTTCAGTGGTGAGTGGCAGTTAACTGATGCTGATTGAGGGGCAGGTTTTGTCTTCTGTGGTGACTGGCAGTTAACAGTTGCTAGATGATGGACAGCTTATATTTTCAGTCGTCACAGACTGTTAACAGTTGCTGGTTGAGGGGCAGCTTTTTTCTTCAG
Source organism: Phyllotis vaccarum (assembly GCA_033318265.1). Taxonomy (NCBI): domain Eukaryota; kingdom Metazoa; phylum Chordata; class Mammalia; order Rodentia; family Cricetidae; genus Phyllotis; species Phyllotis vaccarum. Next base: position 127,932,889 of record JARWLC010000013.1, read on the forward strand.
TGGTGACTGGCAGTTAACATTTGCTGGTTGAGGGGCAGCTTTTTTTCTTCACTGGTGACTGGCAGTTAACAGTTGCTGGTTGAGGGGAAGCTTTTTTCTTCAGTGGTGACTTGCAGTTAACAGTTGGTTGTTGAGTGGCAGGTTTTTTTCTTCAGTGGTGACTGGCAGTTAACAGTTGCTGGTTAAGGGGCAGCTTATATTTTCAGTGGTGACTGGCAGTTAACAGTTGCTGGTTGAGGGGCAGCTTTTTTCTTCAGTGGTGACTGGAAGTTAACAGTTGCTGGTTGAGGGGCAGCTTTTTTTCTTCAGTGGTGACTGGCAGTTAACAGTTGCTGCTTGAGGGGCAGCTATTTTTCTTCAGTGGTAACTGGCAGTTAACAGTTGCTGGTTGAGGGCCAACTTTTTTTCTTCAGTGGTGACTGGCAGTTAACAGATGCTGATTGAGGGGCAGCTTTTTTCTTCAGTGGTGACTGGCAGTTAACAGTTGCTGGTTGAGGGGCAGCTTATATTTTCAGTGGAGACTGGCAGTTAACTGTTTCTGGTTGAGGGGCAGCTTATTTTTTCAGTGGAAACTGGCAGTTAACAGTTGCTGGTTGAGCAGCTGTTTTTCTTCAGTGGTGACTGGCAGTTAACAGTTGCTGGTTGAGGGGCAGCTTTTTTCTTCAGTGGTGACTGGCAGTTAACAGTTTCTGGTTAAGGGTCAGATTTTTTTCTTCATTAGTGACTGGCAGTTAACAGTTGCTGGTTGCGGGGCGGCTTACATTTTCAGTGGTGACTGGCAGTTAACAGTAGCTGGTTGAGGGGCAGGTTTTTTCTTAAGTGGTGAGTGGCAGTTAACAGTGGCTGGTTGAGGGGCAGCTTTTTTTCTTCTGTGGTAACTGGCAGTTAACAGTTGCTGGTTGAGGTGCAGCTTATATTTTCGGTGGTGACTGGCAGTTAACAGTTGCTAGTTGAGGGTCAGCTTATATTTTCAGTTGTGACTGGCAGTTAACAGTAGCTGGTTGAGGAGCAGCTTTTTTTCTTCACTGGTGACTGGCAGTTAACAGTTGCTGGTTGAGGGGGAGCTTTTTTCTTCAGTGGTGACTGGCAGTTAACAGTTGCTTGTTGAGTGGCAGCTTTTTTTCTTCAGTGGTGACTGGCAGTTAACAGTTGCTGGTTGAGGGTCAACATTTTTTCTTCAGTGGTGACTGGCAGTTAACAGTTGCTGTTTGAGGGTCAGCTTATATTTTCAGTGGTTACTGGCTGTTAACAGTAGCTGGTTGAGGGGCAGGTTTTTTCTTCAGTGGTGAGTGGCAGTTAACAGTGGCTGGTTGAGGGGCAGCATTTTTTCTTCAGTGGTAACTGGCAGTTAACAGTTGCTGGTTGAGTGGCAGCTTATATTTTCAGTGGTGACTGACAGTTAACCTTTGCTGGTTGAGGGGCAGCTTTTTTTCTTCAGTTGTGACTGGCAGTTAACAGTTGCTGGTGGATGGGCAGCATATATTTTCAGTGGATACTGGCAGTTAACAGTTGCTGGTTGAGCAGCAGCTTTTTTTCATCAGTGGTGACTGGTAGGTAACAGTTGCTAGATGACGGGCATCTTATATTTTCAGAGGTGACTGGCAGTTAACAGTTGCTGGTTGAGGGGCAGCTTATATTTTCAGTGTTGACTGGCAGTTAACAGCTCCTGGTTGAGGGGCAGCTATTTTCTTCAGTGGTGACTGGCAGTTAACAGTTGCTGGTTTAGGCGCAGCTTTTTTCATCAGTGGTGTCTGGCAGTTAACAGTTGCTGGTTGAGGAGCAGCTTTTTTTCTTCAGTGGTGACTTGCACTTAACAGTTGCTGGTTGAGGGGCAGCTTTTTATCTACAGTGGTGACTGGCAGTTAGAAGTTGCTAGTTGAGGGTCAGCTTATATTTTCAGTTGTGACTGGCAGTTAACAGTAGCTGGTTGAGGGGCAGGTTTTTTCTTCAGTGGTGAGTGGCAGTTAACAGTGGCTGGTTGAGGGGCAGCATTTTTTCTTCAGTGGTAACTGGCAGTTAACAGTTGCTGGTTGAGGGGCAGCTTATATTTTCAGTGGTGACTGGCAGTTAACAGTTGCTGGTTGAGCAGCAGCTTTTTTTCTTCAGTGGTGACTGGTAGTTAACAGTTGCTAGATGACGGGCAGTTTATATTTTCAGTGGTGACTGGAAGTTAACAGTTGCTGGTTGAGGGGCAGCTTATATTTTCAGTGGTGACTAGCATTTAACAGCTGCTGGTTGACGGGCAGATATTTTCTTCAGTGGTGACTGGCAGTTAACAGTTGCTGGTTGAGTGGCAGCTTATATTTTCAGTGGTGACTGGCAGTTAACAGTAGCTGGTTGAGGGGCAGCTTTTTTTCTTCAGTGGTGACTGGCAGTTAACAGTTGCTGGTTGAGGGGCAGCTTATATTTTCAGTGGAAACTGGCAGTTAACAGTTGCTGGTTGAGCAGCAGCTTTTTTTCTTCAGTGTTGACTGGTAGTTAACAGTTGCTAGATGAGGGACAGCTTATATTTTCAGTGGTGACTGACTGTTAACAGTTGCTGGTTGAGGGGCAGCTTTTTTCTTCAGTGGTGACAGGCAGTTAACAGTTGCTGGTTGAGGGGCAGCTTTTTTTCTTCAGTGGTAACTGGCTGTTAACATTTGCTGGTTGAGTGTCAGCTATTTTTCTTCGGTGGTGACTGGCAGTTAACAGTTGCTGGTTGAGGGTCAACATTTTTTCTTCAGTGGTGACTGGCAGTTAACAGATGCTGGTTGATGGGCAGCTTATATTTGCAGTGGTGACTGGCAGTTAACAGGTGCTGGTTGAGTAGCAAATTTTCTTCTGTGGTGACTGGCAGTTAACAGTTGCTGGTTGAGGGGCAGCTTTTTTCTTCAGTGGTTCCTGGCCCTTAACAGTTGCTTGTTGAGGAGCAACTTTTTTTCTTCAGTGGTGACATGCAGTTAACAGTTGCTGGTTGAGGGGCAGCTTATATTTTCAGTGGAAACTGGCAGTTAACAGTTGCTGGTTGAGCAGCAGCATTTTTTTTTCAGTGGTGACTGGTAGTTAACAGTTGCAAGATGACTGGCAGCTTGTATTTTCAGTGGTGACTGGCAGTTAACTGTTGCTGGTTGAGGGGTAGGTTATATTTTCAGTTTTTAGTGGCAGTTAACAGTTGCCTGTTGAGTAGCAGATTATATTTTCAGTGGTGACTGGCAGTTAACAGTTGCTGGTTGAGAGGCTAATTTTTCTTCTATGGTGACTGGCAGTTAACAGTTGCTGGTTGAGGGGCAGCTTTTTTCTTCAGTGGTGACTGGCAGTTAACAGTTGCAGGTTGAGGGGCAGCTTTTTTTCTTCAGTGGAGACTGGCAGTTAACAGTTGCTGGTTGAGGAGCAGCTTTTTTTCTTCAGTGGTGACTGGCAGTTAACAGTTGCTGGTTGATGGGCAGCTTTTTATCAACAGTGGTGACTGGCAGTTAACAGTTTCTGGTTGAGGGGCAGCTTATATTTTCAGTGGTGACTGGCAGTTAACAGTTGCTGGTTGAGGTGCAGCTTATATTTTCAGTGGTGACTGGCAGTTAACAGTTGCTTTTTGAGGGGCAGCTTTTTTTGTTCAGTGGTGACTGGCAGTTAACAGTTGCTGGTTGAGGGGCAGCTTTTTTTCTTCAGTGGTGACTGGCAGTTAACAGTTGCTGGTTGAGGGGCAGCTTTTTTCTTCATTGGTGACTGGCAGTTAACAGTTCCTGGTTGAGGGTCAGCTTATATTTTCAGTGGTGACTGGCAGTTAACAGTTGCTGGTTGAGGGGCAGCTTATATTTTCAGTGGTGACTGGCAGTTAACAGCTGCTGGTTGAGTGGGAGCTTTTTTCTTCAGTGGTGACTGGCAGTTAACATTTGCTGGTGGAGGGGCAGGTTATATTTTCAGTGGTGACTGGCAGTTAACAGTTGCTGGTTGAGTGGCAGCTTTTTTTCTTCAGTGGTGACTGGCAGTAAACAGTTGCTGGTTGAGGGGCAGCTTATATTTTCAGTGGTGACTGGCAGTTAACAGTTGCTGGTGGAGGGGCAGCTTTTTTCTTCAGTTGTGACTGGCAGTTAACAGTTGCTGGTTGATGGGCAGCTTATATTTTCAGTGGATACTGGCAGTTAACAGTTGCTGGTTGAGCGGCAGCTTTTTTTCATCAGTGGTGACTGGTAGTTAACAGTTGCTAGATGACGGGCAGCTTATAATTTCAGAGGTGACTGGCAGTTAACAGTTGCTGGTTGAGGGGCAGCTTTGTTTCTTCAGTGGTGACTGGCAGTTAACAGCTCCTGGTTGAGGGGCAGCTATTTTCTTCAGTGGTGACTGGCAGTTAACAGTTGCTGGATTAGGCGCAGCTTTTTTCATCAGTGGTGTCTGGCAGTTAACAGTTGCTGGTTGAGGGGCAGCTTATATTTTCAGTGGTGACTGGCATTTAACAGCTGCTGGTTGACGGGCAGCTATTTTCTTCAGTGGTGACTGGCAGTTAACAGTTGCTGGTTGAGTGGCAGCTTATATTTTCAGTGGTGACTGGCAGTTAACAGTTGCTGGTTGAGGGGCAACTTTTTTCTTCTGTGGTGACTGACAGTTAACACTTGCTCGTTGAGGGGCAGCTTTTTTCATCAGTGGTGACTGGCCGTTAACAGTTGCTGGTTGAGGAGCAACTTTTTTTCTTCAGAGGTGACTGGCAGTTAACAGTTGCTGGTTGTGGGGCAGCTTATATTTTCAGTGGTGACTGGCAGTTAACAGTTGCTGGTTGAGGGGCAGCTTTTTTTCTTCAGTGGTGACTGGCAGTTAACAGTTGCTGGTTGAGGGGCAGCTTTTTTTCTTCAGTGGTGACTGGCAGTTAACAGTTGCTGGTTGAGGGGCAGCTTATATTTTCAGTGGTGACTGGCAGTTAACAGTTGCTGGTTGAGGGGCAGCTTTTTTTCTTCAGTGGTGACTGGCAGTTAATAGTTGCTGTCTGAGGGGCAGCTTTTTTTCTTCAGTGGTGACTGGCAGTTAACACTTGCTTGTTGATGGGCAGCTTATATTTTCAGTGCTTACTGGCAGTTAACAGTTGCTGGTTGAGGGGCAGCTTTTTTTCTTCAGTGGTGACTGGCAGTTAACAGTTGCTGGATGAGGGACAGCTTATATTTTCAGTGGTGACTGGCAGTTAACAGTTGCTGGTTGAGGGGGAGCTTTTTTCTTCAGTGGTGACTGGCAGTTAACAGTTGCTTGTTGAGTGGCAGCTTTTTTTCTTCAGTGGTGACTGGCAGTAAACAGTTACTGGTTGAGTGGCAGTTTATATTTTCAGTGGTGCCTGGCAGTTAACAGTTGCTGGTTGAGGGGCAGCTTATATTTTCAGTGGTGACTGGAAGTTAACAGTTGCTGGTTGAGGGGCAGCTTTTTTTCTTCAGTGGTGACTGGCAGTAAACAGTTGCTGGTTGAGGGGCAGCTTACATTTTCAGTGGTGAGTGGCAGTTAACTGATGCTGATTGAGGGGCAGGTTTTGTCTTCAGTGGTGACTGGCAGTTAACATTTGCTGGTGGAGGGGCAGGTTATATTTTCAGTGGTGACTGGCAGTTAACAGTTGCTGGTTGAGTGGCAGATTTTTTTCTTCAGTGGTGACTGGCAGTAAACAGTTGCTGGTTGAGGGGCAGCTTATATTTTCAGTGGTGACTGGCAGTTAACAGTTGCTGGTGGAGGGGCAGCTTTTTTCTTCAGTTGTGACTGGCAGTTAACAGTTGCTGGATGATGGGCAGCTTATATTTTCAGTGGATACTGGCAGTTAACAGTTGCTGGTTGAGCGGCAGCTTTTTTTCATCAGTGGTGACTGGTAGTTAACAGTTGCTAGATGACGGGCAGCTTATAATTTCAGAGGTGACTGGCAGTTAACAGTTGCTGGTTGAGGGGCAGCTTTGTTTCTTCAGTGGTGACTGGCAGTTAACAGCTCCTGGTTGAGGGGCAGCTATTTTCTTCAGTGGTGACTGGCAGTTAACAGTTGCTGGTTTAGGCGCAGCTTTTTTCATCAGTGGTGTCTGGCAGTTAACAGTTGCTGGTTGAGGGGCAGCTTATATTTTCAGTGGTGACTGGCATTTAACAGCTGCTGGTTGACGGGCAGCTATTTTCTTCAGTGGTGACTGGCAGTTAACAGTTGCTGGTTGAGTGGCAGCTTATATTTTCAGTGGTGACTGGCAGTTAACAGTTGCTGGTTGAGGGGCAACTTTTTTCTTCTGTGGTGACTGACAGTTAACACTTGCTCGTTGAGGGGCAGCTTTTTTCATTAGTGGTGACTGGCCGTTAACAGTTGCTGGTTGAGGAGCAACTTTTTTTCTTCAGAGGTGACTGGCAGTTAACAGTTGCTGGTTGTGGGGCAGCTTATATTTTCAGTGGTGACTGGCAGTTAACAGTTGCTGGTTGAGGGGCAGCTTTTTTTCTTCAGTGGTGACTGGCAGTTAACAGTTGCTGGTTGAGGGGCAGCTTTTTTTCTTCAGTGGTGACTGGCAGTTAACAGTTGCTGGTTGAGGGGCAGCTTATATTTTCAGTGGTGACTGGCAGTTAACAGTTGCTGGTTGAGGGGCAGCTTTTTTTCTTCAGTGGTGACTGGCAGTTAATAGTTGCTGTCTGAGGGGCAGCTTTTTTTCTTCAGTGGTGACTGGCAGTTAACACTTGCTGGTTGATGGGCAGCTTATATTTTCAGTGCTTACTGGCAGTTAACAGTTGCTGGTTGAGGGGCAGCTTTTTTTCTTCAGTGGTGACTGGCAGTTAACAGTTGCTGGATGAGGGACAGCTTATATTTTCAGTGGTGACTGGCAGTTAACAGTTGCTGGTTGAGGGGGAGCTTTTTTCTTCAGTGGTGACTGGCAGTTAACAGTTGCTTGTTGAGTGGCAGCTTTTTTTCTTCAGTGGTGACTGGCAGTAAACAGTTACTGGTTGAGTGGCAGTTTATATTTTCAGTGGTGCCTGGCAGTTAACAGTTGCTGGTTGAGGGGCAGCTTATATTTTCAGTGGTGACTGGAAGTTAACAGTTGCTGGTTGAGGGGCAGCTTTTTTTCTTCAGTGGTGACTGGCAGTAAACAGTTGCTGGTTGAGGGGCAGCTTATATTTTCAGTGGTGAGTGGCAGTTAACTGAGGCTGATTGAGGGGCAGGTTTTGTCTTCTGTGGTGACTGGCAGTTAACATTTGCTAGATGATGGACAGCTTATATTTTCAGTGGTCACAGACTGTTAACAGTTGCTGGTTGAGGGGCAGCTTTTTTCTTCAGTGGTGACTGGCAGTTAACATTTGCTGGTTGAGGGGCAGCTTTTTTTCTTCACTGGTGACTGGCAGTTAACAGTTGCTGGTTGAGGGGAAGCTTTTTTCTTCAGTGGTGACTTGCAGTTAACAGTTGGTTGTTGAGTGGCAGCTTTTTTTCTTCAGTGGTGACTGGCAGTTAACAGTTGCTGGTTAAGGGGCAGCTTATATTTTCAGTGGTGACTGGCAGTTAACAGTTGCTGGTTGAGTGGCAGCTTTTTTTCTTCAGTGGTGACTGGTCGTTAACAGTTGCTAGATGATGGACAGCTTATATTTTCAGTGGTGACAGACTGTTAAGAGTTGCTGGTTGAGGGGCAGCTTTTTTCTTCAGTGGTGACTGGAAGTTAACAGTTGCTGGTTGAGGGGCAGCTTTTTTTCTTCAGTGGTGACTGGCAGTTAACAGTTGCTGCTTGAGGGGCAGCTATTTTTCTTCAGTGGTAACTGGCAGTTAACAGTTGCTGGTTGAGGGCCAACTTTTTTTCTTCAGTGGTGACTGGCAGTTAACAAATGCTGATTGAGGGGCAGCTTTTTTCTTCAGTGGTGACTGGCAGTTAACAGTTGCTGGTTGAGGGGCAGCTTATATTTTCAGTGGAGACTGGCAGTTAACTGTTTCTGGTTGAGGGGCAGCTTATTTTTTCAGTGGAAACTGGCAGTTAACAGTTGCTGGTTGAGCAGCTGTTTTTCTTCAGTGGTGACTGGCAGTTAACAGTTGCTGGTTGAGGGGCAGCTTTTTTCTTCAGTGGTGACTGGCAGTTAACAGTTTCTGGTTAAGGGTCAGATTTTTTTCTTCATTAGTGTCTGGCAGTTAACAGTTGCTGGTTGAGGGTCGGCTTACATTTTCAGTGGTGACTGGCAGTTAACAGTAGCTGGTTGAGGGGCAGGTTTTTTCTTAAGTGGTGAGTGGCAGTTAACAGTGGCTGGTTGAGGGGCAGCTTTTTTTCTTCTGTGGTAACTGGCAGTTAACAGTTGCTGGTTGAGGTGCAGCTTATATTTTCGGTGGTGACTGGCAGTTAACAGTTGCTAGTTGAGGGTCAGCTTATATTTTCAGTTGTGACTGGCAGTTAACAGTAGCTGGTTGAGGAGCAGCTTTTTTTCTTCACTGGTGACTGGCAGTTAACAGTTGCTGGTTGAGGGGGAGCTTTTTTCTTCAGTGGTGACTGGCAGTTAACAGTTGCTTGTTGAGTGGCAGCTTTTTTTCTTCAGTGGTGACTGGCAGTTAACAGTTGCTGGTTGAGGGTCAACATTTTTTCTTCAGTGGTGACTGGCAGTTAACAGTTGCTGTTTGAGGGTCAGCTTATATTTTCAGTGGTTACTGGCTGTTAACAGTAGCTGGTTGAGGGGCAGGTTTTTTCTTCAGTGGTGAGTGGCAGTTAACAGTGGCTGGTTGAGGGGCAGCATTTTTTCTTCAGTGGTAACTGGCAGTTAACAGTTGCTGGTTGAGTGGCAGCTTATATTTTCAGTGGTGACTGGCAGTTAACCTTTGCTGGTTGAGGGGCAGCTTTTTTTCTTCAGTTGTGACTGGCAGTTAACAGTTGCTAGATGACGGGCAGCTTATATTTTCAGAGGTGACTGTCAGTTAACAGTTGCTGGTTGAGGGGCAGCTTATATTTTCAGTGTTGACTGGCAGTTAACAGCTCCTGGTTGAGGGGCAGCTATTTTCTTCAGTGGTGACTGGCAGTTAACAGTTGCTGGTTTAGGCGCAGCTTTTTTCATCAGTGGTGTCTGGCAGTTAACAGTTGCTGGTTGAGGAGCAGCTTTTTTTCTTCAGTGGTGACTTACTTAACAGTTGCTGGTTGAGGGGCAGCTTTTTATCTACAGTGGTGACTGGCAGTTAGAAGTTGCTAGTTGAGGGTCAGCTTATATTTTCAGTTGTGACTGGCAGTTAACAGTAGCTGGTTGAGGGGCAGGTTTTTTCTTCAGTGGTGAGTGGCAGTTAACAGTGGCTGGTTGAGGGGCAGCATTTTTTCTTCAGTGGTAACTGGCAGTTAACAGTTGCTGGTTGAGGGGCAGCTTATATTTTCAGTGGTGACTGGCAGTTAACAGTTGCTGGTTGAGCAGCAGCTTTTTTTCTTCAGTGGTGACTGGTAGTTAACAGTTGCTAGATGACGGGCAGTTTATATTTTCAGTGGTGACTGGAAGTTAACAGTTGCTGGTTGAGGGGCAGCTTATATTTTCAGTGGTGACTAGCATTTAACAGCTGCTGGTTGACGGGCAGCTATTTTCTTCAGTGGTGACTGGCAGTTAACAGTTGCTGGTTGAGTGGCAGCTTATATTTTCAGTGGTGACTGGCAGTTAACAGTAGCTGGTTGAGGGGCAGCTTTTTTTCTTCAGTGGTGACTGGCAGTTAACAGTTGCTGGTTGAGGGGCAGCTTATATTTTCAGTGGAAACTGGCAGTTAACAGTTGCTGGTTGAGCAGCAGCTTTTTTTCTTCAGTGTTGACTGGTAGTTAACAGTTGCTAGATGAGGGACAGCTTATATTTTCAGTGGTGACTGACTGTTAACAGTTGCTGGTTGAGGGGCAGCTTTTTTCTTCAGTGGTGACAGGCAGTTAACAGTTGCTGGTTGAGGGGCAGCTTTTTTTCTTCAGTGGTAACTGGCTGTTAACATTTGCTGGTTGAGTGTCAGCTATTTTTCTTCGGTGGTGACTGGCAGTTAACAGTTGCTGGTTGAGGGTCAACATTTTTTCTTCAGTGGTGACTGGCAGTTAACAGATGCTGGTTGATGGGCAGCTTATATTTTCAGTGGTGACTGGCAGTTAACAGGTGCTGGTTGAGTAGCAAATTTTCTTCTGTGGTGACTGGCAGTTAACAGTTGCTGGTTGAGGGGCAGCTTTTTTCTTCAGTGGTTCCTGGCCGTTAACAGTTGCTGGTTGAGGAGCAACTTTTTTTCTTCAGTGGTGACATGCAGTTAACAGTTGCTGGTTGAGGGGCAGCTTATATTTTCAGTGGAAACTGGCAGTTAACAGTTGCTGTTTGAGCAGCAGCATTTTTTTTTCAGTGGTGACTGGTAGTTAACAGTTGCAAGATGACTGGCAGCTTGTATTTTCAGTGGTGACTGGCAGTTAACTGTTGCTGGTTGAGGGGTAGGTTATATTTTCAGTTTTTAGTGGCAGTTAACAGTTGCCTGTTGAGTAGCAGATTATATTTTCAGTGGTGACTGGCAGTTAACAGTTGCTGGTTGAGGAGCAGCTTTTTTTCTTCAGTGGTGACTGGCAGTTAACAGTTGCTGGTTGATGGGCAGCTTTTTATCAACAGGGTGACTGGCAGTTAACAGTTTCTGGTTGAGGGGCAGCTTATATTTTCAGTGGTGACTGGCAGTTAACAGTTGCTGGTTGAGGGGCAGCTTATATTTTCAGTGGTGACTGGCAGTTAACAGTTGCTTTTTGAGGGGCAGCTTTTTTTGTTCAGTGGTGACTGGCAGTTAACAGTTGCTGGTTGAGGGGCAGCTTTTTTTCTTCAGTGGTGACTGGCAGTTAACAGTTGCTGTTTGAGGGGCAGCTTTTTTCTTCATTGGTGACTGGCAGTTAACAGTTCCTGGTTGAGGGTCAGCTTATATTTTCAGTGGTGACTGGCAGTTAACAGTTGCTGGTTGAGGGGCAGCTTATATTTTCAGTGGTGACTGGCAGTTAACAGCTGCTGGTTGAGTGGCAGGTTTTTTCTTCAGTGGTGACTGGCAGTTAACATTTGCTGGTGGAGGGGCAGGTTATATTTTCAGTGGTGACTGGCAGTTAACAGTTGCTGGTTGAGTGGCAGCTTTTTTTCTTCAGTGGTGACTGGCAGTAAACAGTTGCTGGTTGAGGGGCAGCTTATATTTTCAGTGGTGACTGGCAGTTAACAGTTGCTGGTGGAGGGGCAGCTTTTTTCTTCAGTGGTGACTGACTGTTAACAGTTGCTGGTTGAGGGGCATGTTTATTTCTTCATTGGTGACTGGCAGTTAACAGTTGCTGGTTGAGGGGCAGCTTATATTTTCAGTGGAAACTGGCAGTTAACAGTTGCTGGTTGAGCAGCAGCATTTTTCTTCAGTGGTGACTGGTAGTTAACAGTTGCTAGATGAGGGACAGCTTATATTTTCAGTGGTGACTGGCAGTTAACACTTGCTGGTTGAGGGGGAGCTTTTTTTCTGCAGTGGTGACTGGCAGTTAACAGTTGCTTGTTGAGTGGCAGCTTTTTTTCTTCAGTGGTGACTGGCAGTAAACAGTTGCTGGTTGAGGGGCAGCTTATATTTTCAGTGGTCATTGGCAGGTAATATTTGCTGGTTTAGGGGCAGCTTATATTTTCAGTGGAAACTGGCAGTTAACAGTTGCTGGTTGAGCAGCAGCTTTTTTTCTTCAGTGGTGACTGGTAGTTAACAGTTGCTAGATGAGGGACAGCTTATATTTTCAGTGGTGACTGACTGTTAACAGTTGCTGGTTGAGGGGCAGTTTTTTTCTTCAGTGGTGACTGGCAGTTAACAGTTGCTGGTTGAGGGGCAGATTTTTTTCTTCAGGGGTAACTGGCAGTTAACATTTGCTGGTTGAGGGTCAGCTATTTTTCTTCGGTGGTGACTGGCAGTTAGCAGTTGCTGGTTGAGGGCCAACATTTTTTCTTCAGTGGTGACTGGCAGTTAACAGATGCTGGTTGATGGGCAGCTTATATTTTCAGTGGTGACTGGCAGTTAACAGGTGCTGGTTGAGGGGCAAATTTTCTTTTGTGGTGACTGGCAGTTAACAGTTGATGGTTGAGGGGCAGCTTTTTTCTTCAGTGGTGACTGGCAGTTAACAGTTCCTGGTTGAGGGTCAACTTATATTTTCAGTGGTGATTGGCAGGTAATATTTGCTGGTTGAGGGGCAGCGTATATTTTCAGTGGTGACTGGCAGTTAACAGTTGCTGGTTGAGGGGCAGGTTTTTTCTTCTGTGGTGAATGACTGTTAACAGTTGCTGGTTGAGGGGCATCTTTATTTCTTCATTGGTGACTGGCAGTTAACAGTTGCTGGTTGAGTGGCAGTTTATATTTTCAGTGGTGACTGGCAGTTAACAGTTGCTGGTTGAGGGGCAGCTTATATTTTCAGTGGTGACTGGCAGTTAACAGTTGCTGGTTGAGGGGCAGCTTTTTTTCTTCAGTGGTGACTTGCAGTAAACAGTTGCTGGTTGAGGGGCAGCTTATATTTTCAGTGGTGACTGGCAGTTAACTGATGCTGGTTGAGAAGCAGCTTTTTTTCTTCAGTGGTGACTGGTAGTTAACAGTTGCTAGATGATGGACAGCTTATATTTTCAGTGGTGACAGACTGTTAACAGTTGCTGGTTGAGGGGCAGCTTTTTTCTTCAGTGGTGACTGGAAGTTAACAGTTGCTGGTTGAGGGGCAGCTTTTTTTCTTCAGTGGTGACTGGCAGTTAACAGTTGCTGCTTGAGGGGCAGCTATTTTTCTTCAGTGGTAACTGGCAGTTAACAGTTGCTGGTTGAGGGCCAACATTTTTTCTTCAGTGGTGACTGGCAGTTAACAGATGCTGATTGAGGGGCAGCTTTTTTCTTCAGTGGTGACTGGCAGTTAACAGTTGCTGGTTGAGGGGCAGCTTATATTTTCAGTGGAGACTGGCAATTAACTGTTGCTGGTTGAGGGGCAGCTTATTTTTTCAGTGGAAACTGGCAGTTAATAGTTGCTGGTTGAGCAGCTGTTTTTCTTCAGTGGTGACTGGCAGTTAACAGTTGCTGGTTGAGGGGCAGCTTTTTTCTTCAGTGGTGACTGGCAGTTAACAGTTTCTGGTTAAGGGTCAGATTTTTTCTTCAGTAGTGACTGGCAGTTAACAGTTGTGGGTTGAGGGGCGGCTTATATTTTCAGTGGTGACTGGCAGTTAACAGTAGCTGGTTGAGGGGCAGGTTTTTTCTTAAGTGGTGAGTGGCAGTTAACAGTGGCTGGTTGAGGGGCAGCTTTTTTTTCTTCTGTGGTAACTGGCAGTTAACAGTTGCTGGTTGAGGTGCAGCTTATATTTTCGGTGGTGACTGGCAGTTAACAGTTGCTGTTTGAGGGTCAGCTTATATTTTCAGTGGTGACTGGCTGTTAACAGTAGCTGGTTGATGGGCAGGTTTTTTCTTCAGTGGTGAGTGGCAGTTAACAGTGGCTGGTTGAGGGGCAGCATTTTTTCTTCAGTGGTAACTGGCAGTTAACAGTTGCTGGTTGAGTGGCAGCTTATATGTTCAGTGGTGACTGGCAGTTAACAGTTGCTGGTTGAGGGGCAGCTTTTTTTCTTCAGTTGTGACTGGCAGTTAACAGTTGCTGGTTGATGGGCAGCTTATATTTTCAGTGGATACTGGCAGTTAACAGTTGCTGGTTGAGGGGCAGCTTTTTTCTTCAGTGGTGACTGGCAGTTAACAGTTGCTGGTTGAGGGGCAGCTTTTTTTCTTCACTGGTGACTGACAGTTAACAGTTGCTGGTTGAGGGGGAGCTTTTTTCTTCAGTGGTGACTGGCAGTTAACAGTTGCTGGTTGAGGGCCAACTTTTTTTCTTCAGTGGTGACTGGCAGTTAACAGATGCTGATTGAGGGGCAGCTTTTTTCTTCAGTGGTGACTGGCAGTTAACAGTTGCTGGTTGAGGGGCAGCTTATATTTTCAGTGGTTTTGGCAGTTAACTGATGCTGGTTGAGAAGCAGCTTTTTTTCTTCAGTGGTGACTGGTAGTTAACAGTTGCTAGATGATGGACAGCTTATATTTTCAGTGGTGACAGACTGTTAACAGTTGCTGGTTGAGGGGCAGCTTTTTTCTTCAGTGGTGACTGGAAGTTAACAGTTGCTGGTTGAGGGGCAGCTTTTTTTCTTCAGTGGTGACTGGCAGTTAACAGTTGCTGCTTGAGGGGCAGCTATTTTTCTTCAGTGGTAACTGGCAGTTAACAGTTGCTGGTTGAGGGCCAACTTTTTTTCTTCAGTGGTGACTGGCAGTTAACAGATGCTGATTGAGGGGCAGCTTTTTTCTTCAGTGGTGACTGGCAGTTAACAGTTGCTGGTTGAGGGGCAGCTTATTTTTTCAGTGGAAACTGGCAGTTAACAGTTGCTGGTTGAGCAGCTATTATTCTTCAGTGGTGACTGGCAGTTAACAGTTGCTGGTTGAGGGGCAGCTTTTTTCTTCAGTGGTGACTGGCAGTTAACAGTTTCTGGTTAAGGGTCAGATTTTTTCTTCAGTAGTGACTGGCAGTTAACAGTTGCTGGTTGAGGGGCGGCTTATATTTTCAGTGGTGACTGGCAGTTAACAGTAGCTGGTTGAGGGGCAGGTTTTTTCTTAAGTGGTGAGTGGCAGTTAACAGTGGCTGGCTGAGGGGCAGCTTTTTTTCTTCAGTGGTAACTGGCAGTTAACAGTTGCTGGTTGAAGTGCAGCTTATATTTTCAGTGGTGACTGGCACTTAACAGTTGCTGGTTGAGGGGCAGCTTTTTTTCTTCAGTTGTGACTGGCAGTTAACAGTTGCTGGTTGATGGGCAGCTTATATTTTCAGTGGATACTGGCAGTTAACAGTTGCTGGTTGAGCGGCAGCTTTTTTTCATCAGTGGTGACTGGTAGTTAACAGTTGCTAGATGACGGGCAGCTTATAATTTCAGAGGTGACTGGCAGTTAACAGTTGCTGGTTGAGGGGCAGCTTTTTTTCTTCAGTGGTGACTGGCAGTTAACAGCTCCTGGTTGAGGGGCAGCTATTTTCTTCAGTGGTGACTGGCAGTTAACAGTTGCTGGTTTAGGCGCAGCTTTTTTCATCAGTGGTGTCTGGCAGTTAACAGTTGCTGGTTGAGGGGCAGCTTATATTTTCAGTGGTGACTGGCATTTAACAGCTGCTGGTTGACGGGCAGCTATTTTCTTCAGTGGTGACTGGCAGTTAACAGTTGCTGGTTGAGTGGCAGCTTATATTTTCAGTGGTGACTGGCAGTTAACAGTTGCTGGTTGAGGAGCAACTTTTTTTCTTCAGTGGTGACTGGCAGTTAACAGTTGCTGGTTGTGGGGCAGCTTATATTTTCAGTGGTGACTGGCAGTTAACAGTTGCTGGTTGAGGGGCAGCTTTTTTTCTTCAGTGGTGACTGGCAGTTAACAGTTGCTGGTTGAGGGGCAGCTTTTTTTCTTCAGTGGTGACTGGCAGTTAACAGTTGCTGGTTGAGGGGCAGCTTATATTTTCAGTGGTGACTGGCAGTTAACAGTTGCTGGTTGAGGGGCAGCTTTTTTTCTTCAGTGGTGACTGGCAGTTAATAGTTGCTGTCTGAGGGGCAGCTTTTTTTCTTCAGTGGTGACTGGCAGTTAACACTTGCTGGTTGATGGGCAGCTTATATTTTCAGTGCTTACTGGCAGTTAACAGTTGCTGGTTGAGGGGCAGCTTTTTTTCTTCAGTGGTGACTGGCAGTTAACAGTTGCTGGATGAGGGACAGCTTATATTTTCAGTGGTGACTGGCAGTTAACAGTTGCTGGTTGAGGGGGAGCTTTTTTCTTCAGTGGTGACTGGCAGTTAACAGTTGCTTGTTGAGTGGCAGCTTTTTTTCTTCAGTGGTGACTGGCAGTAAACAGTTACTGGTTGAGTGGCAGTTTATATTTTCAGTGGTGCCTGGCAGTTAACAGTTGCTGGTTGAGGGGCAGCTTATATTTTCAGTGGTGACTGGAAGTTAACAGTTGCTGGTTGAGGGGCAGCTTTTTTTCTTCAGTGGTGACTGGCAGTAAACAGTTGCTGGTTGAGGGGCAGCTTATATTTTCAGTGGTGAGTGGCAGTTAACTGATGCTGATTGAGGGGCAGGTTTTTTCTTCTGTGGTGACTGGCAGTTAACAGTTGCTAGATGATGGACAGCTTATATTTTCAGTTGTCACAGACTGTTAACAGTTGCTGGTTGAGGGGCAGCTTTTTTCTTCAGTGGTGAATGGCAGTTAACATTTGCTGGTTGAGGGGCAGCTTTTTTTCTTCACTGGTGACTGGCAGTTAACAGTTGCTGGTTGAGGGGGAGCTTTTTTCTTCAGTGGTGACTGGCAGTTAACAGTTGCTTGTTGAGTGGCAGCTTTTTTTCTTCAGTGGTGACTGGCAGTTAACAGTTGCTGGTTGAGTGGCAGTTTTTATTTTCAGTAGTGACTGGCAGTTAACAGTTTCTGGTTGAGGGGCAGCTTACATTTTCAGTGGTGACTGGCAGTTAACAGTTGCTGGTTGAGGGGCAGCTTTTTTTCTTCAGTGGTGACTTGCAGTAAACAGTTGCTGGTTGAGGGGCAGCTTATATTTTCAGTGGTGACTGGCAGTTAACTGATGCTGGTTGAGAAGCAGCTTTTTTTTTTCAGTGGTGACTGGTAGTTAACAGTTGCTAGATGATGGACAGCTTATATTTTCAGTGGTGACAGACTGTTAACAGTTGCTGGTTGAGGGGCAGCTTTTTTCTTCAGTGGTGACTGGAAGTTAACAGTTGCTGGTTGAGGGGCAGCTTTTTTTCTTCAGTGGTGACTGGCAGTTAACAGTTGCTGCTTGAGGGGCAGCTATTTTTCTTCAGTGGTAACTGGCAGTTAACAGTTGCTGGTTGAGGGCCAACTTTTTTTCTTCAGTGGTGACTTGCAGTTAACAGTTGGTTGTTGAGTGGCAGCTTTTTTTCTTCAGTGGTGACTGGCAGTTAACAGTTGCTGGTTAAGGGGCAGCTTATATTTTCAGTGGTGACTGGCAGTTAACAGTTGCTGGTTGAGTGGCAGCTTTTTTTCTTCAGTGGTGACTGGTCGTTAACAGTTGCTAGATGATGGACAGCTTATATTTTCAGTGGTGACAGACTGTTAAGAGTTGCTGGTTGAGGGGCAGCTTTTTTCTTCAGTGGTGACTGGCAGTTAACAGTTGCTGGTTGAAGGGCAGCTTATATTTTCAGTGGAAACTGGCAGTTAACAGTTGCTGGTTGAGCAGCAGCTTTTTTTCTTCAGTGGTGACTGGTAGTTAACAGTTGCTAGATGAGGGACAGCTTATATTTTCAGTGGTGACTGACTGTTAACAGTTGCTGGTTGAGGGGCAGCTTATATTTTCAGTGGTGACTCGCAGTTAACAGCTGCTGGTTGAGCGGCAGCTATTTTCTTCAGTGGTGACTGGCAGTTAACATTTGCTGGAGGAGGGGCAGCTTATATTTTCAGTGGTGACTGGCAGTTAACATTTGCTGGTTGAGGGGAAGCTATTTTTCTTCAGTGGTGACTGGCAGTTAACAGTTGCTGGATCAGGGACAGCTTATATTTTCAGTGGTGACTGGCAGTTAACACTTGCTGGTTGAGGGGGAGCTTTTTTCTTCAGTGGTGACTGGCAGTTAACAGTTGCTTGTTGAGTGGCAGCTTTTTTTCTTCAATGGTGACTGGCAGTTAACAGTTGCTGGTGGAGGGGCAGGTTATAATTTCAGTGGTGACTGGCAGTTAACAGTTGCTGGTTGAGTGGCAGCTTTTTTTCTTCAGTGGAGACTGACAGTAAACAGTTGCTGGTTGAGGGGCAGCTTATATTTTCAGTGGTGATTGGCAGGTAATATTTCTGGTTGAGGGGAAGCTTATACTTTCAGTGGTGACTGGCAGTTAACAGTTGCTGGTTGAGCTGCAGGTTTTTTCTTCAGTAGTGACTGACTGTTAACAGTTGCTGGTTGAGGGGCATCTTTATTTCTTCAGTGGTGACTGGCAGTTAACAGATGCTGATTGAGGGGCAGCTTTTTTCTTCAGTGGTGACTGGCAGTTAACAGTTGCTGGTTGAGGGGCAGCTTATATTTTCAGTGGAGACTGGCAGTTAACTGTTGCTGGTTGAGGGGCAGCTTATTTTTTCAGTGGAAACTGGCAGTTAACAGTTGCTGGTTGAGCAGCTGTTTTTCTTCAGTGGTGACTGGCAGTTAACAGTTGCTGGTTGAGGGGCAGCTTTTTTCTTCAGTGGTGACTGGCAGTTAACAGTTTCTGGTTAAGGGTCAGATTTTTTCTTCAGTAGTGACTGGCAGTTAACAGTTGCGGGTTGAGGGGCGGCTTATATTTTCAGTGGTGACTGGCAGTTAACAGTAGCTGGTTGAGGGGCAGGTTTTTTCTTAAGTGGTGAGTGGCAGTTAACAGTGGCTGGTTGAGGGGCAGCTTTTTTTCTTCTGTCGTAACTGGCAGTTAACAGTTGCTGGTTGAGGTGCAGCTTATATTTTCGGTGGTGACTGGCAGTTAACAGTTGCTGTTTGAGGGTCAGCTTATATTTTCAGTGGTGACTGGCTGTTAACAGTAGCTGGTTGAGGGGCAGGTTTTTTCTTCAGTGGTGAGTGGCAGTTAACAGTGGCTGGTTGAGGGGCAGCATTTTTTCTTCAGTGGTAACTGGCAGTTAACAGTTGCTGGTTGAGTGGCAGCTTATATGTTCAGTGGTGACTGGCAGTTA
Organism: Phyllotis vaccarum; assembly: GCA_033318265.1. Classification (NCBI taxonomy): domain Eukaryota; kingdom Metazoa; phylum Chordata; class Mammalia; order Rodentia; family Cricetidae; genus Phyllotis; species Phyllotis vaccarum. Next base: position 127,951,476 of record JARWLC010000013.1, read on the forward strand.
ACAGTTTCTGGTTGAGGGGCAGCTTTTTTTCTTCAGTTGTGACTGGCAGTTAACAGTTGCTGGTTGATGGGCAGCTTATATTTTCAGTGGATACTGGCAGTTAACAGTTGCTGGTTGAGGGGCAGCTTTTTTTCTTCAGTGGTGACTGGCAGTAAACAGTTGCTGGTTGAGGGGCAGCTTATATTTTCAGTGGTGAGTGGCAGTTAACTGATGCTGATTGAGGAGCAGGTTTTTTCTTCAGTGGTGACTGGCAGTTAACAGTTGCTAGATGATGGACAGCTTATATTTTCAGTGGTCACAGACTGTTAACAGTTGCTGGTTGAGGGGCAGCTTTTTTCTTCAGTGGTGACTGGCAGTTAACAGTTGCTGGTTGAGGGGCAGCTTTTTTTCTTCACTGGTGACTGACAGTTAACAGTTGCTGGTTGAGGGGGAGCTTTTTTCTTCAGTGGTGACTGGCAGTTAACAGTTGCTTGTTGAGTGGCAGCTTTTTTTCTTCAGTGGTGACTGGCAGTTAACAGTTGCTGGTTGAGTGGCAGTTTTTATTTTCAGTGGTGACTGGCAGTTAACAGTTTCTGGTTGAGGGGCAGCTTATATTTTCAGTGGTGACTGGCAGTTAACAGTTGCTGGTTGAGGGGCAGCTTTTTTTCTTCAGTGGTGACTTGCAGTAAACAGTTGCTGGTTGAGGGGCAGCTTATATTTTCAGTGGTGACTGGCAGTTAACTGATGCTGGTTGAGAAGCAGCTTTTTTTCTTCAGTGGTGACTGGTAGTTAACAGTTGCTAGATGATGGACAGCTTATATTTTCAGTGGTGAAAGACTGTTAACAGTTGCTGGTTGAGGGGCAGCTTTTTTCTTCAGTGGTGACTGGAAGTTAACAGTTGCTGGTTGAGGGGCAGCTTTTTTTCTTCAGTGGTGACTGGCAGTTAACAGTTGCTGCTTGAGGGGCAGCTATTTTTCTTCAGTGGTAACTGTCAGTTAACAGTTGCTGGTTGAGGGCCAACTTTTTTTCTTCAGTGGTGACTGGCAGTTAACAGATGCTGATTGAGGGGCAGCTTTTTTCTTCAGTGGTGACTGGCAGTTAACAGTTGCTGGTTGAGGGGCAGCTTATTTTTTCAGTGGAAACTGGCAGTTAACAGTTGCTGGTTGAGCAGCTATTATTCTTCAGTGGTGACTGGCAGTTAACAGTTGCTGGTTGAGGGGCAGCTTTTTTCTTCAGTGGTGACTGGCAGTTAACAGTTTCTGGTTAAGGGTCAGATTTTTTCTTCACTAGTGACTGGCAGTTAACAGTTGCTGGTTGAGGGGCGGCTTATATTTTCAGTGGTGACTGGCAGTTAACAGTAGCTGGTTGAGGGGCAGGTTTTTTCTTAAGTGGTGAGTGGCAGTTAACAGTGGCAGCCTGAGGGGCAGCTTTTTTTCTTCAGTGGTAACTGGCAGTTAACAGTTGCTGGTTGAGGTGCAGCTTATATTTTCGGTGGTGACTGGCAGTTAACAGTTGCTGTTTGAGGGTCAGCTTATATTTTCAGTGGTGACTGGCTGTTAACAGTAGCTGGTTGAGGGGCAGGTTTTTTCTTCAGTGGTGAGTGGCAGTTAACAGTGGCTGGTTGAGGGGCAGCATTTTTTCTTCAGTGGTAACTGGCAGTTAACAGTTGCTGGTTGAGTGGCAGCTTATATTTTCAGTGGTGACTGGCAGTTAACAGTTGCTGGTTGAGGGGCAGCTTTTTTTCTTCAGTTGTGACTGGCAGTTAACAGTTGCTGGTTGATGGGCAGCTTATATTTTCAGTGGATACTGGCAGTTAACAGTTGCTGGTTGAGCGGCAGCTTTTTTTCATCAGTGGTGACTGGTAGTTAACAGTTGCTAGATGACGGGCAGCTTATAATTTCAGAGGTGACTGGCAGTTAACAGTTGCTGGTTGAGGGGCAGCTTTTTTTCTTCAGTGGTGACTGGCAGTTAACAGCTCCTGGTTGAGGGGCAGCTATTTTCTTCAGTGGTGACTGGCAGTTAACAGTTGCTGGTTTAGGCGCAGCTTTTTTCATCAGTGGTGTCTGGCAGTTAACAGTTGCTGGTTGAGGGGCAGCTTATATTTTCAGTGGTGACTGGCATTTAACAGCTGCTGGTTGACGGGCAGCTATTTTCTTCAGTGGTGACTGGCAGTTAACAGTTGCTGGTTGAGTGGCAGCTTATATTTTCAGTGGTGACTGGCAGTTAACAGTTGCTGGTTGAGGGGCAACTTTTTTCTTCTGTGGTGACTGACAGTTAACAATTGCTCGTTGAGGGGCAGCTTTTTTCATCAGTGGTGACTGGCCGTTAACAGTTGCTGGTTGAGGAGCAACTTTTTTTCTTCAGTGGTGACTGGCAGTTAACAGTTGCTGGTTGTGGGGCAGCTTATATTTTCAGTGGTGACTGGCAGTTAACAGTTGCTGGTTGAGGGGCAGCTTTTTTTCTTCAGTGGTGACTGGCAGTTAACAGTTGCTGGTTGAGGGGCAGCTTTTTTTCTTCAGTGGTGACTGGCAGTTAACAGTTGCTGGTTGAGGGGCAGCTTATATTTTCAGTGGTGACTGGCAGTTAACAGTTGCTGGTTGAGGGGCAGCTTTTTTTCTTCAGTGGTGACTGGCAGTTAATAGTTGCTGTCTGAGGGGCAGCTTTTTTTCTTCAGTGGTGACTGGCAGTTAACACTTGCTGGTTGATGGGCAGCTTATATTTTCAGTGCTTACTGGCAGTTAACAGTTGCTGGTTGAGGGGCAGCTTTTTTTCTTCAGTGGTGACTGGCAGTTAACAGTTGCTGGATAAGGGACAGCTTATATTTTCAGTGGTGACTGGCAGTTAACAGTTGCTGGTTGAGGGGGAGCTTTTTTCTTCAGTGGTGACTGGCAGTTAACAGTTGCTTGTTGAGTGGCAGCTTTTTTTCTTCAGTGGTGACTGGCAGTAAACAGTTACTGGTTGAGTGGCAGTTTATATTTTCAGTGGTGCCTGGCCGTTAGCAGTTGCTGTTTGAGGGGCAGCTTATATTTTCAGTGGTGACTGGAAGTTAACAGTTGCTGGTTGAGGTGCAGCTTTTTTTCTTCAGTGGTGACTGGCAGTAAACAGTTGCTGGTTGAGGGGCAGCTTATATTTTCAGTGGTGAGTGGCAGTTAACTGATGCTGATTGAGGGGCAGGTTTTTTCTTCTGTGGTGACTGGCAGTTAACAGTTGCTAGATGATGGACAGCTTATATTTTCAGTTGTCACAGACTGTTAACATTTGCTGGTTGAGGGGCAGCTTTTTTTCTTCACTGGTGACTGGCAGTTAACAGTTGCTGGTTGAGGGGAAGCTTTTTTCTTCAGTGGTGACTTGCAGTTAACAGTTGGTTGTTGAGTGGCAGCTTTTTTTCTTCAGTGGTGACTGGCAGTTAACAGTTGCTGGTTAAGGGGCAGCTTATATTTTCAGTGGTGACTGGCAGTTAACAGTTGCTGGTTGAGTGGCAGCTTTTTTTCTTCAGTGGTGACTGGTCGTTAACAGTTGCTAGATGATGGACAGCTTATATTTTCAGTGGTGACAGACTGTTAAGAGTTGCTGGTTGAGGGGCAGCTTTTTTCTTCAGTGGTGACTGGCAGTTAACAGTTGCTGGTTGAGGGGCAGCTTATATTTTCAGTGGAAACTGGCAGTTAACAGTTGCTGGTTGAGCAGCAGCTTTTTTTCTTCAGTGGTGACTGGTAGTTAACAGTTGCTAGATGAGGGACAGCTTATATTTTCAGTGGTGACTGACTGTTAACAGTTGCTGGTTGAGGGGCAGCTTATATTTTCAGTGGTGACTCGCAGTTAACAGCTGCTGGTTGAGCGGCAGCTATTTTCTTCAGTGGTGACTGGCAGTTAACATTTGCTGGAGGAGGGGCAGCTTATATTTTCAGTGGTGACTGGCAGTTAACATTTGCTGGTTGAGGGGAAGCTATTTTTCTTCAGTGGTGACTGGCAGTTAACAGTTGCTGGATCAGGGACAGCTTATATTTTCAGTGGTGACTGGCAGTTAACACTTGCTGGTTGAGGGGGAGCTTTTTTCTTCAGTGGTGACTGGCAGTTAACAGTTGCTTGTTGAGTGGCAGCTTTTTTTCTTCAGTGGTGACTGGCAGTTAACAGTTGCTGGTGGAGGGGCAGGTTATAATTTCAGTGGTGACTGGCAGTTAACAGTTGCTGGTTGAGTGGCAGCTTTTTTTCTTCAGTGGTGACTGGCAGTAAACAGTTGCTGGTTGAGGGGCAGCTTATATTTTCAGTGGTGATTGGCAGGTAATATTTGCTGGTTGAGGGGAAGCTTATACTTTCAGTGGTGACTGGCAGTTAACAGTTGCTGGTTGAGTTGCAGGTTTTTTCTTCAGTAGTGACTGACTGTTAACAGTTGCTGGTTGAGGGGCATCTTTATTTCTTCATTGGTGACTGGCAGTTAACAGTTGCTGGTTGAGGGGCAGCTTATATTTTCAGTGGTGACTGACTGTTAACAGTTGCTGGTTGAGGGGCAGCTTTTTTCTTCAGTGGTGACTGGCAGTTAACAGTTGCTGGTTGAGGGGCAGCTTTTTTCTTCAGTGGTAACTGGCTGTTAACATTTGCTGGTTGAGGGTCACTTATTTTTCTTCCGTGGTGACTGGCAGTTAACAGTTGCTGGTTGAGGGTCAACATTTTTTCTTCAGTGGTGACTGGCAGTTAACAGATGCTGGTTGATGGGCAGCTTATATTTTCAGTGGTGACTGGCAGTTAACTGTTGCTGGCGGAGGGGTAGGTTACATTTGCAGTTTTTAGTGGCAGTTAACAGTTGTCTGTTGAGTAGCAGCTTATATTTTCAGTGGTGACTGGCAGTTAACAGTTGCTGGTTGAGAGGCAAATTTTTCTTCTGTGGTGACTGACAGTTAACAGTTGCTGGTTGAGGGACATCTTTTTTCTTCAGTGGTGACTGGCAGTTAACAGTTGCTGGTTGAGGGGCAGCTTTTTTCTTCACTGGTGACTGGCAGTTAAAAGTTTCTGGTTGAGGGTCAGATTTTTTTCTTCAGTGGTGACTGGCAGTAAACAGTTGCTGGTTGAGGGGCAGCTTATATTTTCAGTGGTGACTGGCAGATAACAGTTTCTGGTTGAGGGGCATCTTTTTTTCTTCAGTGGTGACTGGCAGTAAACAGTTGCTGGTTGAGGGGCAGCTTATATTTTCAGTGGTGACTGGCAGTTAACAGCTGCTGGTTGAGCGGCAGCTATTTTCTTCAGTGGTGACTGGCAGTTAACATTTGCTGGTTGAGGGGCAGCTTATATTTTCAGTGGTGACTGGCAGTTAACAGCTGCTGGTTGAGCGGCAGCTATTTTCTTCAGTGGTGACTGGCAGTTAACATTTGCTGGTTGAGGGGCAGCTTATATTTTCAGTGGTGACTGGCAGTTAACAGTTGCTTTTTGAGGGGCAGCTTTTTTTGTTCAGTGGTGACTGGCAGTTAACAGTTGCTGGTTGAGGGGCAGCTTTTTTTCTTCAGTGGTGACTGGCAGTTAACAGTTGCTGATTGAGGGGCAGCTTTTTTCTTCATTGGTGACTGGCAGTTAACAGTTCCTGGTTGAGGGTCAGCTTATATTTTCAGTGGTGACTGGCAGTTAACAGTTGCTGGTTGAGGGGCAGCTTATATTTTCAGTGGTGACTGGCAGTTAACAGTTGCTGGTTGAGGGGCAGCTTTTTTTCTTCAGTGGTGACTGGCAGTTAACATTTGCTGGTTGAGGGGCAGCTTATATTTTCAGTGGTGAGTGGCAGTTAACAGTTGCTGGTTGAGTGGCAGCTTATATTTTCAGTGGTGACTGGCAGTTAACAGTTGCTGGTTGAGGGGCAACTTTTTTCTTTTGTGGTGACTGACAGTTAACAGTTGCTGGTTGAGTGGCAGCTTTTTTTCTTCAGTGGTGACTGGCAGTAAACAGTTGCTGGTTGAGGGGCAGCTTATATTTTCAGTGGTGATTGGCAGGTAATATTTGCTGGTTGAGGGGAAGCTTATATTTTCAGTGGTGACTGGCAGTTAACAGTTGCTGGTGGAGGGGCAGCTTTTTTCTTCAGTGGTGACTGACTGTTAACAGTTGCTGGTTGAGGGGCATCTTTATTTCTTCATTGGTGACTGGCAGTTAACAGTTGCTGGTTGAGGGGCAGCTTATATTTTCAGTGGTGACTGACTGTTAACAGTTGCTGGTTGAGGGGCAGCTTTTTTCTTCAGTGGTGACTGGCAGTTAACAGTTGCTGGTTGAGGGGCAGCTTTTTTCTTCAGTGGTAACTGGCTGTTAACATTTGCTGGTTGAGGGTCACTTATTTTTCTTCCGTGGTGACTGGCAGTTAACAGTTGCTGGTTGAGGGTCAACATTTTTTCTTCAGTGGTGACTGGCAGTTAACAGATGCTGGTTGATGGGCAGCTTATATTTTCAGTGGTGACTGGCAGTTAACTGTTGCTGGCGGAGGGGTAGGTTACATTTGCAGTTTTTAGTGGCAGTTAACAGTTGTCTGTTGAGTAGCAGCTTATATTTTCAGTGGTGACTGGCAGTTAACAGTTGCTGGTTGAGAGGCAAATTTTTCTTCTGTGGTGACTGACAGTTAACAGTTGCTGGTTGAGGGACATCTTTTTTCTTCAGTGGTGACTGGCAGTTAACAGTTGCTGGTTGAGGGGCAGCTTTTTTCTTCACTGGTGACTGGCAGTTAAAAGTTTCTGGTTGAGGGTCAGATTTTTTTCTTCAGTGGTGACTGGCAGTAAACAGTTGCTGGTTGAGGGGCAGCTTATATTTTCAGTGGTGACTGGCAGATAACAGTTTCTGGTTGAGGGGCATCTTTTTTTCTTCAGTGGTGACTGGCAGTAAACAGTTGCTGGTTGAGGGGCAGCTTATATTTTCAGTGGTGACTGGCAGTTAACAGCTGCTGGTTGAGCGGCAGCTATTTTCTTCAGTGGTGACTGGCAGTTAACATTTGCTGGTTGAGGGGCAGCTTATATTTTCAGTGGTGACTGGCAGTTAACAGCTGCTGGTTGAGCGGCAGCTATTTTCTTCAGTGGTGACTGGCAGTTAACATTTGCTGGTTGAGGGGCAGCTTATATTTTCAGTGGTGACTGGCAGTTAACAGTTGCTTTTTGAGGGGCAGCTTTTTTTGTTCAGTGGTGACTGGCAGTTAACAGTTGCTGGTTGAGGGGCAGCTTTTTTTCTTCAGTGGTGACTGGCAGTTAACAGTTGCTGATTGAGGGGCAGCTTTTTTCTTCATTGGTGACTGGCAGTTAACAGTTCCTGGTTGAGGGTCAGCTTATATTTTCAGTGGTGACTGGCAGTTAACAGTTGCTGGTTGAGGGGCAGCTTATATTTTCATTGGTGACTGGCAGTTAACAGTTGCTGGTTGAGGGGCAGCTTTTTTTCTTCAGTGGTGACTGGCAGTTAACATTTGCTGGTTGAGGGGCAGCTTATATTTTCAGTGGTGACTGGCAGTTAACAGTTGCTGGTTGAGTGGCAGCTTTTTTTCTTCAGTGGTGACTGGCAGTAAACAGTTGCTGGTTGAGGGGCAGCTTATATTTTCAGTGGTGATTGGCAGGTAATATTTGCTGGTTGAGGGGCAGCTTATATTTTCAGTGGTGACTGGCAGTTAACAGTTGCTGGTGGAGGGGCAGCTTTTTTCTTCAGTGGTGACTGACTGTTAACAGTTGCTGGTTGAGGGGCCTCTTTATTTCTTCATTGGTGACTGGCAGTTAACAGTTGCTGGTTGAGGGGCAGCTTATATTTTCAGTGGAAACTGGCAGTTAACAGTTGCTGGTTGAGCAGCAGCATTTTTATTCAGTGCTGACTGGTAGTTAACAGTTGCTAGATGAGGGACAGCTTATATTTTCAGTGGTGACTGATGGTTAACAGTTGCTGGTTGAGGGGGAGCTTATATTTTCAGTGGTGACTGGCAGTTAACAGCTGCTGGTTGAGCGGCAGCTATTTTCTTCAGTGGTGACTGGCAGTTAACATTTGCTGGTGGAGTGGCAGCTTATATTTTCAGTGGTGACTGGCAGTTAACATTTGCTGGTTGAGGGGCAGCTTTTTTTCTTCAGTGGTGACTGGCAGTTAACAGTTGCTGGTTGAGGGGCAGCTATTTTTCTTCAGTGGTGACTGGCAATTAACAGTTGCTTGTTGAGTGGCAGCTTTTTTTCTTCAGTGGTGACTGACTGTTAACAGTTGCTGGTTGAGGAGCATCTTTATTTCTTCATTGGTGACTGGCAGTTAACAGTTGCTGGTTGAGGGGCAGCTTATATTTTCATTGGTACCTGGCAGTTAACAGTTACTGGTTGAGCAGCAGCTTTTTTTCTTCAGTGGTGACTGGTAGTTAACAGTTGCTAGATGAGGGACAGCTTATATTTTCAGTGGTGACTGACTGTTAACAGTTGCTGGTTGAGGGGCAGCTTTTTTCTTCATTGGTGACTGGCAGTTAACAGTTCCTGGTTGAGGGGCAGCTTATATTTTCAGTGGTGACTGGCAGTTAACAGTTGCTGGTTGAGGGGCAGCTTATATTTTCAGTGGTGACTGGCAGTTATCAGCTGCTGGTTGAGTGGCAGCTATTTTTCTTCAGTGGTGACTGGCAATTAACAGTTGCTTGTTGAGTGGCAGCTTTTTTTCTTCAGTGGTGACTGACTGTTAACAGTTGCTGGTTGAGGAGCATCTTTATTTCTTCATTGGTGACTGGCAGTTAACAGTTGCTGGTTGAGGGGCAGCTATTTTTCTTCAGTGGTGACTGGCAATTAACAGTTGCTTGTTGAGTGGCAGCTTTTTTTCTTCAGTGGTGACTGACTGTTAACAGTTGCTGGTTGAGGAGCATCTTTATTTCTTCATTGGTGACTGGCAGTTAACAGTTGCTGGTTGAGGGGCAGCTTATATTTTCATTGGTACCTGGCAGTTAACAGTTACTGGTTGAGCAGCAGCTTTTTTTCTTCAGTGGTGACTGGTAGTTAACAGTTGCTAGATGAGGGACAGCTTATATTTTCAGTGGTGACTGACTGTTAACAGTTGCTGGTTGAGGGGCAGCTTTTTTCTTCATTGGTGACTGGCAGTTAACAGTTCCTGGTTGAGGGGCAGCTTATATTTTCAGTGGTGACTGGCAGTTAACAGTTCCTGGTTGAGGGGCAGCTTATATTTTCAGTGGTGATTGGCAGGTAATATTTGCTGGTTGAGGGGCAGCGTATATTTTCAGTGGTGACTGGCAGTTAACAGTTGCTGGTTGAGGGGTAGCTTTTTTCTTCAGTGGTGACTGACTGTTAACAGTTGCTGGTTGAGGGGCATCTTTATTTCTTCATTGGTGACTGGCAGTTAACAGTTGCTGGTTGAGGGGCAGCTTATATTTTCAGTGGAAACTGGCAGTTAACAGTTGCTGGTTGAGCAGCAGCTTTTTTTCTTCAGTGGTGACTGGTAGTTAACAGTTGCTAGATGAGGGACAGCTTATATTTTCAGTGGTGACTGACTGTTAACAGTTGCTGGTTGAGGGGCAGTTTTTTTCTTCAGTGGTGACTGGCAATTAACAGTTGCTGATTGAGGGGCAGCTTTTTTTCTTCAGTGGTAACTGGCAGTTAACATTTGCTGGTTGAGGGTCAGCTATTTTTCTTCAGTGGTGACTGGCAGTTAGCAGTTGCTGGTTGAGGGCCAACATTTTTTCTTCAGTGGTGACTGGCAGTTAACAGATGCTGGTTGATGGGCAGCTTATATGTTCAGTGGTGACTGGCAGTTAACAGGTGCTGGTTGAGGGGCAAATTTTCTTCTGTGGTGACTGGCAGTTAACAGTTGATGGTTGAGGGGCAGCTTTTTTCTTCAGTGGTGACTGGCAGTTAACAGTTCCTGGATGAGGGTCAGCTTATATTTTCAGTGGTGACTGGCAGTTAACAGTTGCTGGTTGAGGGGCAGCTTATATTTTCAGTGGTGACTGGCAGTTAACAGCTGCTGGTTGAGCGGCAGCTATTTTCTTCAGTGGTGACTGGCAGTTAACATTTGCTGGAGGAGGGGCAGCTTATATTTTCAGTGGTGACTGGCAGTTAACATTTGCTGGTTGAGGGGCAGCTTTTTTTCTTCAGTGGTGACTGGCAGTTAACAGTTGCTGGTTGAGGGGCAGCTATTTTTCTTCAGTGGTGACTGGCAGTTAACAGTTGCTGGATCAGGGACAGCTTGTATTTTCAGTGGTGACTGGCAGTTAACACTTGCTGGTTGAGGGGGAGCTTTTTTCTTCAGTGGTGACTGGCAGTTAACAGTTGCTTGTTGTTTGGCAGCTTTTTTTCTTCAGTGGTGACTGGCAGTTAACAGTTGCTGGTGGAGGGGCAGGTTATATTTTCAGTGGTGACTGGCAGTTAACAGTTGCTGGTTGAGTGGCAGCTTTTTTTCTTCAGTGGTGACTGGCAGTAAACAGTTGCTGGTTGAGGTGCAGCTTATATTTTCAGTGGTGATTGGCAGGTAATATTTGCTGGTTGAGGGGCAGCTTATATTTTCAGTGGTGACTGGCAGTTAACAGTTGCTGGTTGAGCGGCATCTTTTTTCTTCATTGGTGACTGACTGTTAACAGTTGCTGGTTGAGGGGCATCTTTATTTCTTCATTGGTGACTGCCAGTTAACAGTTGCTGGTTGAGGGGCAGCTTATATTTTCAGTGGTGACTGACTGTTAACAGTTGCTGGTTGAGGGGCAGCTTTTTTCTTCAGTGGTGACTGGCAGTTAACAGTTGCTGGTTGAGGGGCAGATTTTTTTCTTCAGTGGTAACTAGCTGTTAACATTTGCTGGTTGAGGGTCAGCTATTTTTCTTCGGTGGTGTCTGGCAGTTAACAGTTGCTGGTTGAGGGTCAACATTTTTTCTTCAGTGGTGACTGGCAGTTAACAGATGCTGGTTGATGGGCAGCTTATATTTTCAGTGGTGACTGGCAGTTAACAGGTGCTGGTTGAGGGGCAAATTTTCTTCTGTGGTGACTGGTAGTTAACAGTTGCATGATGACTGGCAGCTTATATTTTCAGTGGTGACTGGCAGTTAACTGTTGGTGGTTGAGGGGTAGGTTATATTTTCAGTTTTTAGTGGCAGTTAACAGTTGTCTGTTGAGTAGCAGCTTATATTTTCAGTGGTGACTGGCAGTTAACAGTTGCTGATTGAGAGGCAAATTTTTCTTCTGTGGTGACTGACAGTTAACAGTTGCTGCTTGAGGGGCACCTTTTTTCTTCAGTGGTGACTGGCAGTTAACAGTTGCTGGTTGAGGGGCAGCTTTTTTCTTCACTGGTGACTGGCAGTTAAAAGTTTCTGGTTGAGGGTCAGATTTTTTTCTTCAGTGGTGACTGGCAGTAAACAGTTGCTGGTTGAGGGGCAGCTTATATTTTCAGTGGTGACTGGCAGTTATCAGCTGCTGGTTGAGTGGCAGCTATTTTCTTCAGTGGTGACTGGCAGTTAACATTTGCTGGTTGAGGGGCAGCTTATATTTTCAGTGGTGACTGGCAGTTAACAGTTGCTGGTTGAGTGGCAGCTTTTTTTCTTCAGTGGTGACTGGCAGTAAACAGTTGCTGGTTGAGGGGCAGCTTATATTTTCAGTGGTGATTGGCAGGTTATATTTGCTGGTTGAGGGGCAGCTTATATTTTCAGTGGTGACTGGCAGTTAACAGTTGCTGGTGGAGGGGCAGCTTTTTTCTTCAGTGGTGAGTGACTGTTAACAGTTGCTGGTTGAGGGGCATCTTTATTTCTTCATTGGTGACTGGCAGTTAACAGTTGCTGGTTGAGGGGCAGCTTATATTTTCAGTGGAAACTGGCAGTTAACAGTTGCTGGTTGAGCAGCAGAATTTTTCTTCAGTGGTGACTGGTAGTTAACAGTTGCTGGTTGAGGGACAGCTTATATTTTCAGTGGTGACTGACGGTTAACAGTTGCTGGTTGAGGGGCAGCTTATATTTTCAGTGGTGACTGGCAGTTAACAGCTGCTGGTTGAGGGGCAGCTTTTTTTCTTCAGTGGTAACTGGCAGTTAACATTTGCTGGTTGAGGGTCAGCTATTTTTCTTCAGTGGTGACTGGCAGTTAGCAGTTGCTGGTTGAGGGCCAACATTTTTTCTTCAGTGGTGACTGGCAGTTAACAGATGCTGGTTGATGGGCAGCTTATATGTTCAGTGGTGACTGGCAGTTAACAGGTGCTGGTTGAGGGGCAAATTTTCTTCTGTGGTGACTGGCAGTTAACAGTTGATGGTTGAGGGGCAGCTTTTTTCTTCAGTGGTGACTGGCAGTTAACAGTTCCTGGATGAGGGTCAGCTTATATTTTCAGTGGTGACTGGCAGTTAACAGTTGCTGGTTGAGGGGCAGCTTATATTTTCAGTGGTGACTGGCAGTTAACAGCTGCTGGTTGAGCGGCAGCTATTTTCTTCAGTGGTGACTGGCAGTTAACATTTGCTGGAGGAGGGGCAGCTTATATTTTCAGTGGTGACTGGCAGTTAACATTTGCTGGTTGAGGGGCAGCTTTTTTTCTTCAGTGGTGACTGGCAGTTAACAGTTGCTGGTTGAGGGGCAGCTATTTTTCTTCAGTGGTGACTGGCAGTTAACAGTTGCTGGATCAGGGACAGCTTGTATTTTCAGTGGTGACTGGCAGTTAACACTTGCTGGTTGAGGGGGAGCTTTTTTCTTCAGTGGTGACTGGCAGTTAACAGTTGCTTGTTGTTTGGCAGCTTTTTTTCTTCAGTGGTGACTGGCAGTTAACAGTTGCTGGTGGAGGGGCAGGTTATATTTTCAGTGGTGACTGGCAGTTAACAGTTGCTGGTTGAGTGGCAGCTTTTTTTCTTCAGTGGTGACTGGCAGTAAACAGTTGCTGGTTGAGGTGCAGCTTATATTTTCAGTGGTGATTGGCAGGTAATATTTGCTGGTTGAGGGGCAGCTTATATTTTCAGTGGTGACTGGCAGTTAACAGTTGCTGGTTGAGCGGCATCTTTTTTCTTCATTGGTGACTGACTGTTAACAGTTGCTGGTTGAGGGGCATCTTTATTTCTTCATTGGTGACTGCCAGTTAACAGTTGCTGGTTGAGGGGCAGCTTATATTTTCAGTGGTGACTGACTGTTAACAGTTGCTGGTTGAGGGGCAGCTTTTTTCTTCAGTGGTGACTGGCAGTTAACAGTTGCTGGTTGAGGGGCAGATTTTTTTCTTCAGTGGTAACTAGCTGTTAACATTTGCTGGTTGAGGGTCAGCTATTTTTCTTCGGTGGTGTCTGGCAGTTAACAGTTGCTGGTTGAGGGTCAACATTTTTTCTTCAGTGGTGACTGGCAGTTAACAGATGCTGGTTGATGGGCAGCTTATATTTTCAGTGGTGACTGGCAGTTAACAGGTGCTGGTTGAGGGGCAAATTTTCTTCTGTGGTGACTGGTAGTTAACAGTTGCATGATGACTGGCAGCTTATATTTTCAGTGGTGACTGGCAGTTAACTGTTGGTGGTTGAGGGGTAGGTTATATTTTCAGTTTTTAGTGGCAGTTAACAGTTGTCTGTTGAGTAGCAGCTTATATTTTCAGTGGTGACTGGCAGTTAACAGTTGCTGATTGAGAGGCAAATTTTTCTTCTGTGGTGACTGACAGTTAACAGTTGCTGCTTGAGGGGCACCTTTTTTCTTCAGTGGTGACTGGCAGTTAACAGTTGCTGGTTGAGGGGCAGCTTTTTTCTTCACTGGTGACTGGCAGTTAAAAGTTTCTGGTTGAGGGTCAGATTTTTTTCTTCAGTGGTGACTGGCAGTAAACAGTTGCTGGTTGAGGGGCAGCTTATATTTTCAGTGGTGACTGGCAGTTATCAGCTGCTGGTTGAGTGGCAGCTATTTTCTTCAGTGGTGACTGGCAGTTAACATTTGCTGGTTGAGGGGCAGCTTATATTTTCAGTGGTGACTGGCAGTTAACAGTTGCTGGTTGAGTGGCAGCTTTTTTTCTTCAGTGGTGACTGGCAGTAAACAGTTGCTGGTTGAGGGGCAGCTTATATTTTCAGTGGTGATTGGCAGGTTATATTTGCTGGTTGAGGGGCAGCTTATATTTTCAGTGGTGACTGGCAGTTAACAGTTGCTGGTGGAGGGGCAGCTTTTTTCTTCAGTGGTGAGTGACTGTTAACAGTTGCTGGTTGAGGGGCATCTTTATTTCTTCATTGGTGACTGGCAGTTAACAGTTGCTGGTTGAGGGGCAGCTTATATTTTCAGTGGAAACTGGCAGTTAACAGTTGCTGGTTGAGCAGCAGAATTTTTCTTCAGTGGTGACTGGTAGTTAACAGTTGCTGGTTGAGGGACAGCTTATATTTTCAGTGGTGACTGACGGTTAACAGTTGCTGGTTGAGGGGCAGCTTATATTTTCAGTGGTGACTGGCAGTTAACAGCTGCTGGTTGAGCGGCAGCTATTTTCTTCAGTGGTGACTGGCAGTTAACATTTGCTGGTGGAGTGGCAGCTTATATTTTCAGTGGTGACTGGCAGTTAACATTTGCTGGTTGAGGGGCAGCTTTTTTTCTTCAGTGGTGACTGGCAGTTAACAGTTGCTGGTTGAGGGGCAGCTATTTTTCTTCAGTGGTGACTGGCAGTTAACAGTTGCTGGATCAGGGACAGCTTATATTTTCAGTGGTGACTGGCAGTTAACACTTGCTGCTTGAGGGGGAGCTTTTTTCTGCAGTGGTGACTGGCAGTTAACAGTTGCTTGTTGAGTGGCAGCTTTTTTTCTTCAGTGGTGACTGACTGTTAACAGTTGCTGGTTGAGGAGCATCTTTATTTCTTCATTGGTGACTGGCAGTTAACAGTTGCTGGTTGAGGGGCAGCTTATATTTTCAGTGGAAACTGGCAGTTAACAGTTGCTGGTTGAGCAGCAGCTTTTTTTCTTCAGTGGTGACTGGTAGTTAACAGTTGCTAGATGAGGGACAGCTTATATTTTCAGTGGTGACTGACTGTTAACAGTTGCTGGTTGAGGGGCAGTTTTTTTCTTCAGTGGTGACTGGCAATTAACAGTTGCTGATTGAGGGGCAGCTTTTTTTCTTCAGTGGTAACTGGCAGTTAACATTTGCTGGTTGAGGGTCAGCTATTTTTCTTCGGTGGTGACTGGCAGTTAGCAGTTGCTGGTTGAGGGCCAACATTTTTTCTTCAGTGGTGACTGGCAGTTAACAGATGCTGGTTGATGGGCAGCTTATATTTTCAGTGGTGACTGGCAGTTAACAGGTGCTGGTTGAGGGGCAAATTTTCTTCTGTGGTGACTGGCAGTTAACAGATGATGGTTGAGGGGCAGCTTTTTTCTTCAGTGGTGACTGGCAGTTAACAGTTCCTGGTTGAGGGTCAGCTTATATTTTCAGTGGTGACTGGCAGTTAACAGTTGCTGGTTGAGGGGCAGCTTATATTTTCAGTGGTGACTGGCAGTTAACAGCTGCTGGTTGAGCGGCAGCTATTTTCTTCAGTGGTGACTGGCAGTTAACATTTGCTGGTTGAGGGGCAGCTTATATTTTCAGTGGTGACTGGCAGTTAACATTTGCTGGTTGAGGGGCAGCTTTTTTTCTTCAGTGGTGACTGGCAGTTAACAGTTGCTGGTTGAGGGGCAGCTATTTTTCTTCAGTGGTGACTGGCAGTTAACAGTTGCTGGATCAGGGACAGCTTATATTTTCAGTGGTGACTGGCAGTTAACACTTGCTGGTTGAGGGGGAGCTTTTTTCTTCAGTGGTGACTGGCAGTTAACAGTTGCTTGTTGAGTGGCAGCTTTTTTTCTTCAGTGGTGAATGGCAGTTAACAGTTGCTGGTGGAGGGGCAGTTTATATTTTCAGTGGTGACTGGCATTTAACAGTTGCTGGTTGAGTGGCAGCTTTTTTTCTTCAGTGGTGACTGGCAGTAAACAGTTGCTGGTTGAGGGTCAGCTTATATTTTCAGTGGTGATTGGCAGGTAATATTTGCTGGTTGAGGGGCAGCGTATATTTTCAGTGGTGACTGGCAGTTAACAGTTGCTGGTTGAGAGGCAGCTTTTTTCTTCAGTGGTGCCTGACTGTTAACAGTTGCTGGTTGAGGGGCATCTTTATTTCTTCATTGGTGACTGGCAGTTAACAGTTGCTGGTTGAGGGGCAGCTTATATTTTCAGTGGAAACTGGCAGTTAACAATTGCTGGTTGAGCAGCAGCTTTTTTTCTTCAGTGGTGACTGGTAGTTAACAGTTGCTAGATGAGGGACAGCTTATATTTTCAGTGGTGACTGACTGTTAACAGTTGCTGGTTGAGGGGCAGTTTTTTTCTTCAGTGGTGACTGGCAATTAACAGTTGCTGATTGAGGGGCAGCTTTTTTTCTTCAGTGGTAACTGGCAGTTAACATTTGCTGGTTGAGGGTCAGCTATTTTTCTTCGATGGTGACTGGCAGTTAGCAGTTGCTGGTTGAGGGGCAGCTTATATTTTCAGTGGTGATTGGCAGGTAATATTTGCTGGTTGAGGGGCAGCTTATATTTTCAGTGGTGACTGGCAGTTAACAGTTGCTGGTTGAGCGGCATCTTTTTTCTTCAGTGGTGACTGACTGTTAACAGTTGCTGGTTGAGGGGCATCTTTATTTCTTCATTGGTGACTGGCAGTTAACAGTTGCTGGTTGAGGGGCAGCTTATATTTTCAGTGGTGACTGACTGTTAACAGTTGCTGGTTGAGGGGCAGATTTTTTTTCTTCAGTGGTAACTAGCTGTTAACATTTGCTGGTTGAGGGTCAGCTATTTTTCTTCGGTGGTGACTGGCAGTTAACAGTTGCTGGTTGAGGGTCAACATATTTTCTTCAGTGGTGACTGGCAGTTAACAGATGCTGGTTGATGGGCAGCTTATATTTTCAGTGGTGACTGGCAGTTAACAGGTGCTGGTTGAGGGGCAAATTTTCTTCTGTGGTGACTGGTAGTTAACAGTTGCATGATGACTGGCAGCTTATATTTTCAGTGGTGACTGGCAGATAACAGTTGCTGGTTGAGGGTCAGCTTTTTTTCTTCAGTGGTGACTGGCAGTTAACAGTTGCTGGATCAGGGACAGCTTATAATTTCAGTGGTGACTGGCAGTTAACACTTGCTGGTTGAGGGGGAGCTTTTTTCTTCAGTGGTGACTGGCAGTTAAGAGTTGCCTGTTGAGTGGCAGCTTTTTTTCTTCAGTGGTGACTGGCAGTTAACAGTTGCTGGTGGAGGGGCAGGTTATATTTTCAGTGGTGACTGGCAGTTAACAGTTGCTGGTTGAGTGGCAGCTTTTTTTCTTCAGTGGTGACTGGCAGTAAACAGTTGCTGGTTGAGGGGCAGCTTATATTTTCAGTGTTGACTGGCAGGTAACAGTTGCTGGTTGAGGGGCAGATTATATTTTCAGTGGTGACTGGCAGTTAACAGTTGCTTGTTGAGTGGCAGCATTTTTTCTTCAGTGGTGACTGGCAGTTAACAGTTGCTGGATCAGGGACAGCTTATATTTTCAGTGGTGACTGGCAGTTAACACTTGCTGGTTGAGGGGGAGCTTTTTTCTTCAGTGGTGACTGGCAGTTAACAGTTGCTTGTTGAGTGGCAGCTATTTTTCTTCAGTGGTGACTGGCAGTTAACAGTTGCTGGTTGAGGGGCAGGTTATATTTTCAGTGGTGACTGGCAGTTAACAGTTGCTGGTTGAGTGGCAGCTTTTTTTCTTCAGTGGTGACTGGCAGTAAACAGTTGCTGGTTGAGGGCCAGCTTATATTTTCAGTGGTGATTGGCAGGTAATATTTGCTGGTTGAGGGGCAGCTTATATTTTCAGTGGTGACTGGCAGTTAACAGTTGCTGGTTGAGCGGCAGCTTTTTTCTTCAGTGGTGACTGACTGTTAACAGTTGCTGGTTGAGGGGCATCTTTATTTCTTCATTGGTGACTGGCAGTTAACAATTGCTGGTTGAGGGGCAGCTTATATTTTCAGTGGTGACTGACTGTTAACAGTTGCTGGTTGAGGGGCAGCTTTTTTCTTCAGTGGTGACTGGCAGTTAACAGTTCCTGGTTGAGGGGCAGCTTATATTTTCAGTGGTGACTGGCAGTAAACATTTGCTGGTTGAGGGGCAGCTTTTTTTCTTCAGTGGTGACTGGCAGTTAACAGTTGCTGGTTGAGGGGCATGTTTATTTCTTCATTGGTGACTGGCAGTTAACAGTTGCTGGTTGAGGGGCAGCTTATATTTTCAGTGGAAACTGGCAGTTAACAGTTGCTGGTTGAGCAGCAGCTTTTTTTCTTCAGTGGTGACTGGTAGTTAACTGTTGCTAGATGAGGGACAGCTTATATTTTCAGTGGTGACTGACTGTTAACAGTTGCTGGTTGAGGGGCAGCTTTTTTCTTCAGTGGTGACTGGCAGTTAACAGTTGCTGGTTGAGAGGCAGCTTTTTTTCTTCAGTGTAACTGGCTGTTAACATTTGCTGGTTGGGGGTCAGCTATTTTTCTTCGGTGGTGTCTGGCAGTTAACAGTTGCTGGTTGAGGGTCAACATTTTTTCTTCAGTGGTGACTGGCAGTTAACAGATGCTGGTTGATGGGCACCTTATATTTTCAGTGGTGACTGGCAGTTAACAGGTGCTGGTTGAGGGGCAAATTTACTTCTGCGGTGACTGGCAGTTAACAGTTGCTGGTTGAGGGGCAGCTTTTTTCTTCACTGATTCCTGGCCGTTAACAGTTGTTGGTTGAGGAGCAACTTTTTTTCTTCATTGGTGACTGGCAGTTAACAGTTGCTGGTTGAGGGGCAGCTTATATTTTCAGTGGAAAATGGCAGTTAACAGTTGCTGGTTGAGCAGCAGCTTTTTTTCTTCAGTGGTGACTGGTAGTTAACAGTTGCTAGATGAGGGACAGCTTATATTTTCAGTGGTGACTGACTGTTAACAGTTGCTGGTTGAGGGGCAGTTTTTTTCTTCAGTGGTGACTGGCAATTAACAGTTGCTGATTGAGGGGCAGCTTTTTTTCTTCAGTGGTAACTGGCAGTTAACATTTGCTGGTTGAGGGTCAGCTATTTTTCTTCGGTGGTGACTGGCAGTTAGCAGTTGCTGGTTGAGGGGCAGCTTATATTTTCAGTGGTGATTGGCGGGTAATATTTGCTGGTTGAAGGGCAGCTTATATTTTCAGTGGTGACTGGCAGTTAACAGTTGCTGGTTGAGCGGCATCTTTTTTCTTCAGTGGTGACTGACTGTTAACAGTTGCTGGTTGAGGGGCATCTTTATTTCTTCATTGGTGACTGGCAGTTAACAGTTGCTGGTTGAGGGGCAGCTTATATTTTCAGTGGTGACTGACTGTTAACAGTTGCTGGTTGAGGGGCAGCTTTTTTCTTCAGTGGTGACTGGCAGTTAACAGTTGCTGGTTGAGGGGCAGATTTTTTTTCTTCAGTGGTAACTAGCTGTTAACATTTGCTGGTTGAGGGTCAGCTATTTTTCTTCGGTGGTGACTGGCAGTTAATAGTTGCTGGTTGAGGGTCAACATATTTTCTTCAGTGGTGACTGGCAGTTAACAGATGCTGGTTGATGGGCAGCTTATATTTTCAGTGGTGACTGGCAGTTAACAGGTGCTGGTTGAGGGGCAAATTTTCTTCTGTGGTGACTGGTAGTTAACAGTTGCATGATGACTGGCAGCTTATATTTTCAGTGGTGACTGGCAGATAACTGTTGCTGGTTGAGGGGTAGGTTATATTTTCAGTTTTTAGTGGCAGTTAACAGTTGCCTGTTGAGTAGCAGCTTATATTTTCAGTGGTGACTCCAGTTAACAGTTGCTGGTTGAGAGGCAAATTTTTCTTCTGTGGTGACTGGCAGTTAACAGTTGCTTTTTGAGGGGCAGCTTTTTTCTTCAGTGGTGACTGGCAGTTAACAGTTGCTGGTTGAGGGGCAGCTTTTTTCTTCACTGGTGACTGGCAGTTAACATTTTCTGGTTGAGGGTCAGATTTTTTTCTTCAGTGGTGACTGGCAGTAAACAGTTGCTGGTTGAGGGGCAGCTTATATTTTCAGTGGTGACTGGCTGTTAACAGTTGCTGGTTGAGGGGCATCTTTTTTTCTTCAGCGGTGACTGGCAGTAAACAGTTGCTGGTTGAGGGGCAGCTTATATTTTCAGTGGTGATTGGCAGTTAATATTTGCTGGTTGAGGGGCAGCTTATATTTTCAGTGGAACCTGGCAGTTAACAGTTGCTGGTTGAGCAGCAGCTTTTTTTCTTCAGTGGTAACTGGCAGTTAATAGTTGCTGGTTGAGGGGCAGCTATTTTTCTTCAGTGGAAACTGGCAGTTACAGTTGCTGGTTGAGCAGCAGCTTTTTTCTTCAGGTGTGACTGACGGTTAACAGTTGCTGGTTGAGGGGAAGCTTTATTTCTTCAGTGGTGACTGGCAGTTTACCGTTGCTGGTTGAGGGCCAGCTTATATTTTCAGTGGAACCTGGCAGTTAACAGTTGCTGGTTGAGCAGCAGCTTTTTTTCTTCAGTGGTCACTGGTAGTTAACAGTTGCTAGATGACGGGCAGCTTATATTTTCAGTGGTGACTGGCAGTTAACAGTTGCTGGTTGAGGGGCAGCTTATATTTTTAGTCGTGACTGGCAGTTAACAGGTGCTGGTTGAGGGGCAGCTATTTTCTTCAGTGGTGACTGGCAGTTAACAGTTGCTGGTTTAGGCGCAGCTTTTTTCTTCAGCGGTGACTGGCAGTTAAAAGTTGCTGGTTGAGGGGCAGCTTATAGTTTCAGTGGTGACTGGCAGTTAACAATTGCTGGTTGAGGGGCAGGTTATATTTTCAGTGGTGACTGGCAGTTAACAGTTGCTTTTTGAGGGGCAGCTTTTTTTGTTCAGTGGTGACTGGCAGTTAACAGTTGCTGGTTGAGGGGCAGCTTTTTTTCTTCAGTGGTGACTGGCAGTTAACAGTTGCTGGTTGAGGGGCAGCTTTTTTCTTCATTGGTGACTGGCAGTTAACAGTTCCTGGTTGAGTGTCAGCTTATATTTTCAGTGGTGACTGGCAGTTAACAGTTGCTGGTTGAGGGGCAGCTTATATTTTCAGTGGTGACTGGCAGTTAACAGCTGCTGGATGGGGGGCAGCTATTTTCTTCAGTGGTGATGAGCAGTTAACACTTGCTGGTTGAGGGGAGCTTATATTTTGATTGCTGACTGGCAGTTAACAGTTGCTGGTTGAGGGGCAGCTTTTTTCTTCAGTGGTGACTGGCAGTTAACAGTTGCTGGATGAGGGACAGCTTATATTTTCAGTGGTGACTGGCAGTTAACAGTTGCTTGTTGAGCGTCAGCATTTTTTCTTCAGTGGTGACTGGCAGTTAACAGTTGCTTGTTGAGGGGCAGCTTTTTTCTTCAGTGGTGACTGACTGCTAACAGTTGCTGGTTGAGGGGCAGCTTTATTTCTTCTTTGGTGACTGGCAGTTAACAGTTGCTTGTTGAGGGGCAGCTTATATTTTCAGTGGAAACTGGCAGTTAACAGTTGCTGGTTTAGCAGCAGCTTTTTTTCTTCAGTGGTGACTGACTGCTAACAGTTGCTGGTTGATGGGCAGCTTTTTTCTTCAGTGGTGACTGGCAGTAAACAGTTGCTGGTTGAGGGGCAGCTTATATTTTCAGTGGTGATTGGCAGTTAATATTTGCTGGTTGAGGGGCAGCTTATATTTTCAGTGGTGACTGGCAGTTAACAGTTGCTGGTTGAGGGGCAGCTATTTTTCTTCAGTGGTAACTGGCAGTTAACAGTTGCTGGTTGAGGGGCAATTTTTTTTCGTCAGTGGTGACTGGCAGTTAACACTTCCTGGTTGATGGGCAGCTTATATTTCCAGTGATGACTGGCAGTTAACAGGTGCTGGTTGAGGGGCAGCTTATATTTTTAGTGGTGACTGGCAGTTAACAGGTGCTGGTTGAGGGGCAGCTATTTTCTTCAGTGGTGACTGGCAGTTAACAGTTGCTGGTTTAGGCGCAGCTTTTTTCTTCAGTGGTGACTGGCAGTTAACAGTTGCTGGTTGAGGAGCAGCTTTTTTTCTTCAGCGGTGACAGGCAGTTAAAAGTTGCTGGTTGAGGGGCAGCTTATAGTTTCAGTGGTGACTGGCAGTTAACAATTGCTGGTTGAGGGGCAGCTTATATTTTCAGTGGTGACTGGCAGTTAACATTTGCTGGTTGAGGGGCAGCTTTTTTTCTTCAGTGGTGACTGGCAGTTAACAGTTTCTGGTTGAGGGGCAGCTTTTTTTCTTCAGTGGTGACGAGCAGTTAACACTTGCTGGTTGAGGGGAGCTTATATTTTGAGTGCTGACTGGCAGTTAACAGTTGCTGGTTGAGGGGCAGCTTTTTTTCTTCCGTGGTGACTGGCAGTTAACAGTTGCTGGTTGAGGGACAGCTTTTTTTCTTCAGTGGTGACTGGCAGTTAACAGTTGCTGGATGAGGGACAGCTTATATTTTCAGTGGTGACTGGCAGTTTTAACACTTGCTGGTTGAGGGGGAGCTTTTTTCTTCAGTGGTGACTGGCAGTTAACAGTTGCTTGTTGAGGGGCAGCTTTTTTCTTCAGTGGGGACTGACTGCTAACAGTTGCTGGTTGAGGGGCAGCTTTATTTCTTCTTTGGTGACTAGCAGTTAACAGTTGCTTGTTGAGGGGCAGCTTATATTTTCAGTAGAAACTGGCAGTTAACAGTTCCTGGTTGAGCAGCAGCTTTTTTTCTTCAGTGGTAACTGGTAGTTAACAGTTGCTAGATGAGGGACAGCTTATATTTTCAGTAGTGACTAACTGTTAACAGTTGCTGGTTGAGGGGCAGCTTTTTTCTTCAGTGGTGACTGGCAGTTAACAGTTGCTGGATCAGGGACAGCTTATATTTTCAGTGGTGACTGGCAGTTAACACTTGCTGGTTGAGGGGGAGCTTTTTTCTGCAGTGGTGACTGGCAGTTAACAGTTGCTTGTTGAGTGGCAGCTTTTTTTCTTCAGTGGTGACTGACTGTTAACAGTTGCTGGTTGAGGAGCATCTTTATTTCTTCATTGGTGACTGGCAGTTAACAGTTGCTGGTTGAGGGGCAGCTTATATTTTCAGTGGAAACTGGCAGTTAACAGTTGCTGGTTGAGCAGCAGCTTTTTTTCTTCAGTGGTGACTGGTAGTTAACAGTTGCTAGATGAGGGACAGCTTATATTTTCAGTGGTGACTGACTGTTAACAGTTGCTGGTTGAGGGGCAGTTTTTTTCTTCAGTGGTGACTGGCAATTAACAGTTGCTGATTGAGGGGCAGCTTTTTTTCTTCAGTGGTAACTGGCAGTTAACATTTGCTGGTTGAGGGTCAGCTATTTTTCTTCGGTGGTGACTGGCAGTTAGCAGTTGCTGGTTGAGGGCCAACATTTTTTCTTCAGTGGTGACTGGCAGTTAACAGATGCTGGTTGATGGGCAACTTATATTTTCAGTGGTGACTGGCAGTTAACAGGTGCTGGTTGAGGGGCAAATTTTCTTCTGTGGTGACTGGCAGTTAACAGATGATGGTTGAGGGGCAGCTTTTTTCTTCAGAGGTGACTGGCAGTTAACAGTTCCTGGTTGAGGGTCAGCTTATATTTTCAGTGGTGACTGGCAGTTAACAGCTGCTGGTTGAGCGGCAGCTATTTTCTTCAGTGGTGACTGGCAGTTAACATTTGCTGGTTGAGGGGCAGCTTATATTTTCAGTGGTGACTGGCAGTTAACATTTGCTGGTTGAGGGGCAGCTTTTTTTCTTCAGTGGTGACTGGCAGTTAACAGTTGCTGGTTGAGGGGCAGCTATTTTTCTTCAGTGGTGACTGGCAGTTAACAGTTGCTGGATCAGGGACAGCTTATATTTTCAGTGGTGACTGGCAGTTAACACTTGCTGGTTGAGGGGGAGCTTTTTTCTTCAGTGGTGACTGGCAGTTAACAGTTGCTTGTTGAGTGGCAGCTTTTTTTCTTCAGTGGTGACTGGCAGTTAACAGTTGCTGGTGGAGGGGCAGGTTATATTTTCAGTGGTGACTGGCAGTTAACAGTTGCTGGTTGAGTGGCAGCTTTTTTTCTTCAGTGGTGACTGGCAGTAAACAGTTGCTGGTTGAGGGGCAGCTTATATTTTCAGTGGTGATTGGCAGGTAATATTTGCTGGTTGAGGGGCAGCGTATATTTTCAGTGGTGACTGGCAGTTAACAGTTGCTGGTTGAGGGGCAGCTTTTTTCTTCAGTGGTGACTGACTGTTAACAGTTGCTGGTTGAGGGGCATCTTTATTTCTTCATTGGTGACTGGCAGTTAACAGTTGCTGGTTGAGGGGCAGCTTATATTTTCAGTGGAAACTGGCAGTTAACAGTTGCTGGTTGAGCAGCAGCTTTTTTTCTTCAGTAGTGACTGGTAGTTAACAGTTGCTAGATGAGGGACAGCTTATATTTTCAGTGGTGACTGACTGTTAACAGTTGCTGGTTGAGGGGCAGTTTTTTTCTTCAGTGGTGACTGGCAATTAACAGTTGCTGATTGAGGGGCAGCTTTTTTTCTTCAGTGGTAACTGGCAGTTAACATTTGCTGGTTGAGGGTCAGCTATTTTTCTGCGGTGGTGACTGGCAGTTAGCAGTTGCTGGTTGAGGGCCAACATTTTTTCTTCAGTGGTGACTGGCAGTTAACAGATGCTGGTTGATGGGCAGCTTATATTTTCAGTGGTGACTGGCAGTTAACAGGTGCTGGTTGAGGGGCAAATTTTCTTCTGTGGTGACTGGCAGTTAACAGTTGATGGTTGAGGGGCAGCTTTTTTCTTCAGTGGTGACTGGCAGTTAACAGTTCCTGGTTGAGGGTCAGCTTATATTTTCAGTGGTGACTGGCAGTTAACAGTTGCTGGTTGAGGGGCAGCTTATATTTTCAGTGGTGACTGGCAGTTAACAGCTGCTGGTTGTGCGGCAGCTATTTTCTTCAGTGGTGACTGGCAGTTAACATTTGCTGGAGGAGGGGCAGCTTATATTTTCAGAGGTGACTGGCAGTTAACATTTGCTGGTTGAGGGGCAGCTTTTTTTCTTCAGTGGTGACTGGCAGTTAACAGTTGCTGGTGGAGGGGCAGGTTATATTTTCAGTGGTAACTGTCAGTTAACAGTTGCTGGTTGAGTGGCAGCTTTTTTTCTTCAGTGGTGACTGGCAGTAAACAGTTGCTGGTTGAGGGGCAGCTTATATTTTCAGTGGTGATTGGCAGGTAATATTTGCTGGTTGAGGGGCAGCTTATATTTTCAGTGGTGACTGGCAGTTAACAGTTGCTGGTTGAGCGGCATCTTTTTTCTTCAGTGGTGACTGACTGTTAACAGTTGCTAGTTGAGGGGTATCTTTATTTCTTCATTGGTGACTGGCAGTTAACAGTTGCTGGTTGAGGGGCAGCTTATATTTTCAGTGGTGACTGACTGTTAACAGTTGCTGGTTGAGGGGCAGCTTTTTTCTTCAGTGGTGACTGGCAGTTAACAGTTGCTGGTTGAGGGGCAGATTTTTTTCTTCAGTGGTAACCAGCTGTTAACATTTGCTGGTTGAGGGTCAGCTATTTTTCTTCGGTGGTGACTGGCAGTTAACAGTTGCTGGTTGAGGGTCAACATTTTTTCTTCAGTGGTGACTGGCAGTTAACAGATGCTGGTTGATGTGCAGCTTATATTTTCAGTGGTGACTGGCAGTTAACAGGTGCTGGTTGAGGGGCAAATTTTCTTCTGTGGTGACTGGTAGTTAACAGTTGCATGATGACTGGCAGCTTATATTTTCAGTGGTGACTGGCAGTTAACTGTTGGTGGTTGAGGGGTAGGTTATATTTTCAGTTTTTAATGGCAGTTAACAGTTGTCTGTTGAGTAGCAGCTTATATTTTCAGTGGTGACTGGCAGTTAACAGTTGCTGGTTGAGAGGCAAATTTTTCTTCTGTGGTGACTGACAGTTAACAGTTGCTGCTTGAGGGGCACCTTTTTTCTTCAGTGGTGACTGGCAGTTAACAGTTGCTGGTTGAGGGGCAGCTTTTTTCTTCACTGGTGACTGGCAGTTAAAAGTTTCTGGTTGAGGGTCAGATTTTTTTCTTCAGTGGTGACTTGCAGTAAACAGTTGCTGGTTGAGGGGCAGCTTATATTTTCAGTGTTGACTGGCAGATAACAGTTGCCTGTTGAGGGGCAGCTTATATTTTCAGTGGTGACTGGCAGTTAACAGGTGCTGGTTGAGGGGCAGCTATTTTCTTCAGTGGTTACTGGCAGTTAACAATTGCTGGTTTAGGCGCAGCTTTTTTCTTCAGTGGTGACTGGCATTTAACAGTTGCTGGTTGAGGAGCAGCTTTTTTTCTTCAGTGGTGACTGGCAGGTAACAGTTGCTGGTTGAGGGGCAGCTTATATTTTCAGTGGTGACTGGCAGTTAACAGCTGCTGGTTGAGCGGCAGCTATTTTCTTCAGTTGTGACTGGCAGTTAAAATTTGCTGGTTGAGGGGCAGCTTATATTTTCAGTGGTGACTGGCAGTTAACAGTTGCTGGTTGAGGGGCAGCTTTTTTTCTTCAGTGATGACTGGCAGTTAACAGTTGCTGGTTGAGGGGCAGCTATTTTTCTTCAGTGGTGACTGGCAGTTAACAGTTGCTTGTTGAGTGGCAGCTTTTTTTCTTCAGTGGTGACTGGCAGTTAACAGTTGCTGGTGGAGGGGCAGGTTATATTTTCAGTGGTGACTGGCAGTTAACAGTTGCTGGTTGAGTGGCAGCTTTTTTTCTTCAGTGGTGACTGGCAGTATACAGTTGCTGGTTGAGGGGCAGCTTATATTTTCAGTGGTGATTGGCAGGTAATATTTGCTGGTTGAGGGGCAGCTTATATTTTCAGTGGTGACTGGCAGTTAACAGTTGCTGGTTGAGGGGCAGCTTTTTTCTTCAGTGGTGACTGACTGTTAACAGTTGCTGGTTGAGGGGCATCTTAATTTCTTCATTGGTGACTGGCAGTTAACAGTTGCTGGTTGAGGGGCAGCTTATATTTTCAGTGGAAACTGGCAGTTAACAGTTGCTGGTTGAGCAGCAGCTTTTTTTCTTCAGTGGTGACTGATAGTTAACAGTTGCTAGATGAGGGACAGCTTATATTTTCAGTGGTGACTGACGGTTAACAGTTGCTGGTTGAGGGGCAGCTTATATTTTCAGTGGTGACTGGCAGTTAACAGCTGCTGGTTGAGCGGCAGCTATTTTCTTCAGTGGTGACTGGCAGTTAACATTTGCTGGTGGAGGGGCAGCTTATATTTTCAGTGGTGACTGGCAGTTTACAGTCGCTGGTTGAGGGACAGCTTTTTTTCTTCAGTGGTGACTGGCAGTTAACAGTTGCTGGATCAGGGACAGCTTATATTTTCAGTGGTGACTGGCAGTTAACACTTGCTGGTTGAGGGGGAGCTTTTTTCTTCAGTGGTGACTGGCAGTTAACAGTTGCTTGTTGAGTGGCAGCTTTTTTTCTTCAGTGGTGACTGGCAGTTAACAGTTGCTGGTGGAGGGGCAGGTTATATTTTCAGTGGTGACTGGCAGTTAACAGTTGCTGGTTGAGTGGCAGCTTTATTTCTTCAGTGGTGACTGGCAGTAAACAGTTGCTGGTTGAGGGCCAGCTTATATTTTCAGTGGTGACTGGCAGTTAACACTTGCTGGTTGAGCGGCAGCTTTTTTCTTCAGTGGTGACTGACTGTTAACAGTTGCTGGTTGAGGGGCATCTTTATTTCTTCATTGGTGACTGGCAGTTAACAATTGCTGGTTGAGGGGCAGCTTATATTTTCAGTGGAAACTGGCAGTTAACAGTTGCTGGTTGAGCAGCAGCTTTTTTTCTTCAGTGGTGACTGGTAGTTAACAGTTGCTAGATGAGGGACAGCTTATATTTTCAGTGGTGACTGACTGTTAACAGTTGCTGGTTGAGGGTCAGCTATTTTCTTCAGTGGTGACTGGCAGTTAACAGTTCCTGGTTGAGGGGCAGTTTTTTTCTTCAGTGGTAACTGGCAGTTAACATTTGCTGGTTGTGGGTCAGGTATTTTTCTTCGGTGGTGACTGACAGTTAGCAGTTGCTGGTTGAGGGCCAACATTTTTTCTTCAGTGGTGACTGGCAGTTAACAGATGCTGGTTGATGGGCAGCTTATATTTTCAGTGGTGACTGGCAGTTAACAGGTGCTGGTTGAGGGGCAAATTTTCTTCTGTGGTGACTGGCAGTTAACAGTTGATGGTTGAGGGGCAGCTTTTTTCTTCAGTGGTTCCTGTCCGTTAACAGTTGCTGGTTGAGGAGCAACTTTTTTTCTTCAGTGGTGACTGGCAGTTAACAGTTGCTGGTTGAGGGGCAACTTATATTTTCAGTGGTGACTGGCAGTTAACAGTTGCTGGTTGAGGGGCAGATTTTTTTCTTCAGTTGTGACTGGCAGTTAACAGTTGCTGGTTGATTTGCAGTTTTTTTTCTTCATTGGTGACTGGCAGTTAACAGTTACTGGTTGAGGGGCAGCTTATATTTTCAGTGGAATCTGGCAGTTAACAGTTGCTGGTTGAGCAGCAGCATTTTTTTTCAGTGGTGACTGGTAGTTAACAGTTGCAAGATAACTGGCAGCTTATATTTTCAGTGGTGACTGGCAGTTAACAGTTGCTGGTTGAGGGACAGCTTTTTTTCTTCAGTGGTGACTGTCAGTTAACAGTTGCTGGTTGAGGGGCAGCTTATATTTTCAGTGGTGACTGGCAGTTAACAGTTGCTGTTTGAGTGGCAGCTTATATTTTCAGTGGTTATTGGCAGTTAACAGTTCCTGGTTGAGGGGCAGCTTTTTTCTTCAGTGGTGACTGTCAGTTAACAGTTGCTGGTTGAGGGGAGCTTTTTTTCTTCAGTGGTGACTGGCAGTTAACAGTTGCTGGTTGTGGGGCAGCTTTTTTTCTTCAGTGGTGACTGGCAGTTAACAGTTGCTGGATGAGGGGCAGCTTATATTTTCAGTGGTAACTGGCTCTTAACAGTTGCTGGTTGAGGGGCAGCATTTTTTCTTCAGTGGTGACTAGAATTAATACTTGGTGGATGAGGGGCAGCTTATATTTTCAGTGGTGACTGGCAGTTAACAATTGCTGGTTGAGTGTCAGCTTTTTTTCTTCAGTGGTGACTGGCAGTTAACAGTTACTGGATGAGGGGCAGTTTATATTTTCAGTGAAGACTGGCAGTTAACAGTTACTGGATGAGGGGCAGTTTATATTTTCAGTGGTGACTGGCAGTTAACAGTTGCTGGTTGAGGGGCAGTTTATATTTTCTGTGGTGACTGGCAGTTAACAGTTGCTGGATGAGGTGCAGTTTATATTTTCAGTGGTGACTGGCAGGTAACAGTTGCTGCATGAGGGGCAGCTTATATTTTCAGTGGGGACTGGCAGTTAACAGTTGCTGTTTGAGGGGCAGCTTTTTTTCTGAAGTGGTGAATGGCAGTTAACTGTTGCACGATGAGAGGCAGTTTATATTTTCAGTGGTGACTAGCAGTTAACAGTTGCAGGATGAGGGGCAGCTTATATTTTCAGTGGTGACTGGCAGTTAACAGTTGCTGGTTGAGGGTCATCTTATATTTTCTGTGGTGACTGGCAGATAACAGTTGCTGGTTGAGGGCCAGCTTATATTTTCAGTGGGGATTGGCAGTTAACTATTCCTGGTTGAGGGGCAGCTTTTTTCTTCAGTGGTGACTGACAGTTAACTGTTGCTCGATAAGGGGCAGTTTATAATTTCAGTGGTGACTGGCAGTTAACAGTTGCTGGATGAGGGGAGGCTTATATTTTCAGTGGTGACTGTCAGTTAACAGTTGCTGGATGAGGGGCAGACATAATTGCAGTGGTGACTGGCAGTTAACAGTTGCTGGTTGAGGGGCAGCTTTTTTCTTCAGTGGTGACTGGCAGTTAAGAGTTGTTGCTTGAGGGGCAGCTTATATTTTCTGTGGTGACTGGCAGTTAACAGTCCCTGGTTGATGGTCAGCTTTTTTTCTTCAGTGGTGACTGGCAGTTAACAGTTGCTGGTTGAGGGGGAGCTTATATTTTCAGTGGTGACTGGCAGTTAACAGTTGCTGGTTGAGGGGCAGCTTTTTTTCTTCAGTGGTGACTGGCAGTTCACAGTTGCTGGTTGAGGGGCTGCTTATATTTTCAGTGGTGATTGGCAGTTAACAGTTGCTGTTGAGGGGCAGCTTATATTTTCAGTGGTGACTGGCTCTTAACAGTTGCTGGTTGAGGGGCAGCATTTTTTCTTCAGTGGTGCCTAGAATTAATACTTGGTGGATGAGGGGCAGCTTATATTTTCAGTGGTGACTGGCAGTTAACAATTGCTGGTTGATTGTCAGCTTTTTTTCTTCAGTGGTGACTGGCAGTTAACAGTTACTGGATGAGGGGCAGTTTATATTTTCAGTGATGACTGGCAGTTAACAGTTATTGGATGAGGGGCAGTTTATATTTTCAGTGGTGACATGCAGTTAACAGTTGCTGGATGAGGGGCAGTTTATATTTTCTGTGGTGACTGGCAGTTAACAGTTGCTGGATGAGGTGCAGTTTATATTTTCAGTGGTGACTGGCAGTTAACAGTTGCTGCATGAGGGCCAGCTTATATTTTCAGTGGGGACTGGCAGTTAACAGTTGCTGGTTGAGGGGCAGCTTTTTTTCTGAAGTGGTGAATGGCGGTTAACTGTTCCTCGATGAGAGGCAGGTTATATTTTCAGTGGTGACTAGCAGTTAACAGTTGCAGGATGAGGGGCAGCTTTTTTTCTTCAGTGGTGACTGGCAGTTAACAGTTGCTGGTTGAGGGGAAGTTTTTTTTCTTCAATGGTGAAAGGCAGTTAACAGATGCTGGTTGAGGGGCAGATTTTTTTCTTCAGTGGTAACTGGCAGTTAACACTTGCTGGTTGAGGGGCAGCTTATATTTTCAGTGGTGACTGGCAGTTAACAGTTCCTGGTTGAGGGGCAGCTTATTTTCTTCAGTGGTGACTGGCAGTTCACAGTTGCTGGTTGAGGGGCAGCTTACATTTTCAATGGTGATTGGCAGTTAAGAGTTGCTGGGTGAGGGACAGCTTCTATTTTCAGGGGTGACTGGCAGTTAACAGTTGCTGGTTGAGGGGCAGCTTTTTTTCTTCAGTGGTGACTAGATGTTAATACTTGGTGGATGAGGGGCAGCTTATATTTTCAGTGGTGACTGGCAGTTAACAGTTGCTTGTTGAGTGTCAGCTTTTTTTCTTCAGTGGTGACTGGCAGTCAATAGTTGCTGGATTAGGGGCACATTATATTTTCAGTGGTGACTGGCAGTTAACAGTTGCTGGATGAGGGGCACTTTATATTTTCAGTGGTGACTGGCAGTTAACAGTTGCTGCAAGAGGGGCAGCTTATATTTTCAGTGGGGACTGGCAGTTAACAGTTGCTGGTTGAGGGGCAGCTTTTTTTCTTCGGTGGTCTCTGGCCGTTATCAGTTGCTGGTTGAGAGTCATCTTATATTTTCAGTGGTGACTAGCAGTTAACAGTTGCTGGTTGAGGGGCAGCTTTTTTCTTCAGTGGTGACTGGCAGTTAACAGTTGCTTGTTCAGGTGCAGTTTATATATTCAATGGTTACTGGCAGTTAACAGTTGGTGGATGAGGGGGAGTTTATATTTTCAGTGGTGACTGGCAGTTAACAGTTGCTGGATGAGGGGCTGCTTATATTTTCAGTGGTGACTGGCAGTTAACAGTCCCTGGTTGAGGGTCAGCTTTTTTTCTTCAGTGGTGACTGGTGGTTAACTGTTGCTGGATGAGAGGCAGTTTATATTTTAAGTGGTAACTAGCAGTTAACAGTTGCTGGATGAGGGGCAGTTTATATTTTCAGTGGTGACTGTCAGTTAACAGTTGCTGGTTGAGGGGCAGCTTATATTTTCAGTGGTGACTGGCAGTTAACAGTTGCTGTTTGAGTGGCAGCTTATATTTTCAGTGGTTATTGGCAGTTAACAGTTCCTGGTTTTGGGGCAGCTTTTTTTTTTCTGTGGTGACTGTCAGTTAACAGTTGCTGGTTGTGGGGCAGCTTTTTTTCTTCAGTGGTGACTGGCAGTTAACAGTTGCTAGTTGAGTGGCAGCTTTTTTCTTCAGTGGTGACTGGCAGTTAACAGTTGCTGGATGAGGGGCAGCTTATATTTTCAGTGGTGACTGGCTCTTAACAGTTGCTGGTTGAGGGGCAGCATTTTTTCTTCAGTGGTGACTAGAATTAATACTTGGTGGATGAAGGGCAGCTTATATTTTCAGTGGTGACTGGCAGGTAACAATTGCTGGTTGAGTGTCAGCTTTTTTTCTTCAGTGGTGACTGGCAGTTAACAGTTACTGGATGAGGGGCAGTTTATATTTTCAGTGATGACTGGCAGTTAACACTTACTGGATGAGGGCCAGTTTATATTTTCAGTGGTGACTGGCAGTTAACAGTTGCTAGATGAGGGGCAGTTTATATTTTCTCTGGTGACTGGCAGTTAACAGTTGCTGGATGAGGTGCAGTTTATATTTTCAGTGGTGACTGGCAGTTAACAGTTGCTGCATGAGGGGCAGCTTATATTTTCAGTGGGGACTGGCAGTTAACAGTTGCTGGTTGAGGGGCAGCTTTTTTTCTGAAGTGGTGAATGGTGGTTAACTGTTGCTCGATGAGAGGCAGTTTATATTTTCAGTGGTGACTAGCAGTTAACAGTTGCAGGATGAGGGGCAGCTTATATTTTCAGTGGTGACTGGCAGTTAACAGTTGCTGGTTGAGGGTCATCTTATATTTTCTGTGGTGACTGGCAGATAACAGTTGCTGGTTGAGGGCCAGCTTATATTTTCAGTGGTGATTGGCAGTTACCTATTCCTGGTTGAGGGGCAGCTTTTTTCTTCAGTGGTGACTGACAGTTAACTGTTGCTCGATAAGGGGCAGTTTATAATTTCAGTGGTGACTGGCAGTTAACAGTTGCTGGATGAGGGGAGGCTTATATTTTCAGTGGTGACTGGCAGTTAACAGTTGGTGGATGAGGGGGAGTTTATATTTTCAGTGGTGACTGGCAGTTAACAGTTGCTGGATGATGGGCAGCTTATATTTTCACTGGTGACTGGCAGTTAACAGTCCCTGGTTGAGGGTCAGCTTTTTTTCTTCAGTGGTGACTGGTTGTTAACTGTTGCTGGATGAGAGGCAGTTTATATTTTAAGTGGTGACTAGCAGTTAACAGTTGCTGGATGAGGGGCAGTTTATATTTTCAGTGGTGACTGTCAGTTAACAGTTGCTGGTTGAGGGGCAGCTTATATTTTCAGTGGTGACTGGCAGTTAACAGTTGCTGTTTGAGGGGCAGCTTATATTTTCAGTGGTTATTGGCAGTTAACAGTTCCTGGTTGAGGGGCAGCTTTTTTCTTCAGTGGTGACTGTCAGTTAACAGTTGCTGGTTGTGGGGCAGCTTTTTTTCTTCAGTGGTGACTGGCAGTTAACAGTTAATAGTTGAGTGGCAGCTTTTTTCTTCAGTGGTGACTGGCAGTTAACAGTTGCTGGATGAGGGGCAGCTTATATTTTCAGTGGTGACTGGCTCTTAACAGTTGCTGGTTGAGGGGCAGCATTTTTTCTTCAGTGGTGACTAGAATTAATACTTTGTGGATGAGGGGCAGCTTATATTTTCAGTGGTGACTGGCAGTTAACAATTGCTGGTTGAGTGTCAGCTTTTTTTCTTCAGTGGTGACTGGCAGTTAACAGTTACTGGATGAGGGGCAGTTTATATTTTTAGTGATGACTGGCAGTTAACAGTTACTGGATGAGGGGCAGTTTATATTTTCAGTGGTGACTGGCAGTTAACAGTTGCTGGATGAGGGGCAGTTTATATTTTCTGCGGTGACTGGCAGTTAACAGTTGCTGGATGAGGTGCAGTTTATATTTTCAGTGGTGACTGGCAGTTAACAGTTGCTGCATGAGGGGCAGCTTATATTTTCAATGGGGACTGGCAGTTAACAGTTGCTGGTTGAGGGGCAGCTTTTTTTCTGAAGTGGTGAATGGCGGTTAACTGTTGCTCGATGAGAGGCAGTTTATATTTTCAGTGGTGACTAGCAGTTAACAGTTGCAGGATGAGGGGCAGCTTATATTTTCAGTGTTGACTGGCAGTTAACAGTTGCTGGTTGAGGGTCATCTTATATTTTCTGTGGTGACTGGCAGATAACAGTTGCTGGTTGAGGGCCAGCTTATATTTTCAGTGGTGATTGGCAGTTAACTATTCCTGGTTGAGGGGCAGCTTTTTTCTTCAGTGGTGACTGACAGTTAACTGTTGCTCGATAAGGGGCAGTTTATAATTTCAATGGTGACTGGCAGTTAACAGTTGCTGGATGAGGGGCAGATATAATTGCAGTGGTGACTGGCAGTTAACAGTTGCTGGTGAGGGGCAGCTTTTTTCTTCAGTGATGACTGGCAGTTAAGAGTTGTTGCTTGAGGGGCAGCTTATATTTTCTGTGGTGACTGGCAGTTAACAGTCCCTGGTTGAGGGTCAGCTTTTTTTCTTCAGTGGTGACTGGCAGTTAACCGTTGCTAGTTGAGTGGCAGCTTTTTTCTTTAGTGGTGACTGGCAGTTAACAGTTGCTGGTTGAGGGGCAGCTTTTTTTCTTCAGTGGTGACTGGCAGTTAACAGTTGCTGGATGAGGGGCAGCTTATATTTTCAGTGGTGACTGGCAGTTAACAGTTGCTGGTTGAGGGGCAGCTTTTTTTCTTCAGTGGTGACTAGAAGTTAATACTTGGTGGATGAGGGGCAGCTTATATTTTCAGTGGTGACTGGCAGTTAACAGTTGCTGGTTGAGTGTCAGCTTTTTTTCTTAAGTGGTGACTGCTGGTTAACTGTTGCTGGATGAGAGGCAGTTTATATTTTAAGTGGTGACTAGCAGTTAACAGTTGCTGGATGAAGGGCAGTTTATATTTTCAGTGGTGACTGGCGGTTAACTGTTGCTGGATTAGAGGCAGTTGATATTTCAGTGGTGACTAGCAGTTAACAGTTCCTGGATGAGGGGCAGTTTATATTTTCAGTGGTGATTGGCAGTTAACAGTTCCTGGTTGAGGGGCCGCATTTTTCTTCAGTGGTGACTGTCAGTTAACAGTTGCTGGTTGTGGGGCAGCTTTTTTTCTTCAGTGGTGACTGGCAGTTAACAGTTGCTGGATGAGGGGCAGCTTATATTTTCTTTGGTGACTGGCAGTTAACAGTTGCTGGTTGAGGGGCAGGTTTTTTCTTCAGTGGTGACTAGAAGTTAATACTTGGTGGATGAGGGGCAGCTTATATTTTCAGTGGTGACTGGCAGTTAACAGTTGCTGGTTGAGTGTCAGCTTTTTTTCTTCAGTGGTGACTGGCAGTCAACAGTTGCTGGATTAGGGGCACTTTATATTTTCAGTGGTGACTGGCAGTTAACAGTTG
The DNA here is from genome assembly GCA_033318265.1 of Phyllotis vaccarum. Taxonomy (NCBI): domain Eukaryota; kingdom Metazoa; phylum Chordata; class Mammalia; order Rodentia; family Cricetidae; genus Phyllotis; species Phyllotis vaccarum. The sequence goes on from JARWLC010000013.1 coordinate 127,986,651, forward strand.
CTGGATGAGGGGCACTTTATATTTTCAGTGGTGACTGGCAGTTAACAGTTGCTGCATGAGGGGCAGCTTATATTTTAAGTGGGGACTGGCAGTTAACAGTTGCTGGTTGAGGGGCAGCTTTTATTCTTCGGTGGTTTCTGGCAGTTATCAGTTGCTGGTTGAGAGTCATCTTATATTTTCAGTGGTGACTGGCAGTTAACAGTTGCTGGTTGAGTTGCAGCTTTTTTCTTCAGTGGTGACTGGCAGTTAACAGTTGCTGGTTGAGGGGCAGCTTTTTTTCTTCAGTGGTGACTGGCAGTTAACAGTTGCTGGATGAGGGGCAGTTTATATTTTCAGTGGTGACTGTCAGTTAACAGTTGCTGTTTGTGGGGCAGCATTTTTTCTTCAGTGGTGACTGGCAGTTAACAGTTGCTAGTTGACTGGCAGTTTATATTTTCAGTAGTGACTGTCAGTTAACAGTTGCTGGATAGGGGCAGCTTATATTTTCAGTGGTGACTGGCTGTTAACAGTTGCTGGTTGAGGGCAGCATTTTTTCTTCAGTGGTGACTGGCATTAAGAGTTGCTGGTTGAGAGGGAGATTTATTTCTTCAGTGGTGACTGGCAGTTAACAGTTGCTGGATGAGGGGCAGCTTATATTTTCAGTGGTGACTGGCAGTTAACAGTTGCTGGTTGAGTGGCAGATTTTTTCTTCAGTGGTGACTTGAAGTTAATAGTTGCTGGATGAGGGGCAGTTTATATTTTCAGTAGTGACGGCAGTTAACAGTTGCTGGATGAGGGGCAGCTTATATTTTCAGTGGTGACTGGCAGTTTACAGTTGCTGGTTGAGGGGCAGTTTTTTTTCTTCAGTCGTGACTGGCAGTTAACAGTTGCTGGTTCAGGGGCAGTTTATATCTTCAATGGTGACTGGCAGTTAACAGTTGGTGGATGAGGGGGAGTTTATATTTTCAGTGGTGACTGGCCGTTAACAGTTGCTGGAAGAGGGGCAGCTTATAATTTCACTGGTGACTGTCAGTTAACAGTCCCTGGTTGAGGGTCAGCTTTTTTTCTTCAGTGGTGACTGGTGGTTAATTGTTGCTGAATGAGAGGCAGTTATATTTTAAGTGGTGACTAGCAGTTAACAGTTGCTGGATGAGGGGCAGTTTATATTTTCGGTGGTGACTGTCAGTTAACAGTTGCTGGTTGTGGGGCAGCTTTTTTTCTTCAGTGGTGACTGGCAGTTAACAGTTGCTAGTTGAGTGGAAGCTTTTTTCTTCAGTGGTGACTGGCAGTTAACAGTTGCTGGTTGAGGGGCCGCTTTTTTTCTTCAGTGGTGACTAGAAGTTAATACTTGGTGGATGAGGGGCAGCTTATATTTTCAGTGGTGACTGGCAGTTAACAGTTGCTGGTTGAGTGTCAGCTTTTTTTCTTCAGTGGTGACTTGCAGTCAACAGTTGCTGGATGAGGGGCACTTTATATTTTCAGTGGTGACTGGCAGTTAACAGTTGCTGTATGAGGGGCACTTATATTTTCAGTGGTGACTGGCAGTTAACAGTTGCTGCAAGAGGGGCAGCTTATATTTTCAGTGGTGACTGGCAGTTAACAGTCCCTGGTTGAGGGTCAGCTTTTTTTCTTCAGTGGTGACTGGTGGTTAACTGTTGCTGGATGAGAGGCAGTTTATATTTTAAGTGGTGACTAGCAGTTAACAGTTGCTGGTTGAGGGGCAGCTTTTTTTCTTTGGTGGTTTCTGGCCTTTATCAGTTGCTGGTTGAGAGTCATCTTATATTTTCAGTGGTGACTGGCAGTTAACAGTTGCTGGTTGAGGGGCAGCTTTTTTCTTCAGTGGTGACTGGCAGTTAACAGTTGCTGGTTCAGGGTCAGTTTATATCTTCAATGGTGACTGGCAGTTAACAGTTGGTGGATGAGGGGGATTTTATATTTTCAGTGTTGACTGGCATTTAACAGTTGCTGGATGAGGGGCAGCTTATATTTTCACTGGTGACTGGCAGTTAACAGTCCCTGGTTGAGGGTCCGCTTTTTTTCTTCAGTGGTGACTGGTGGTTAACTGTTGCTGGATGAGAGGCAGTTTATATTTTTAGTGGTGACTAGCAGTTAACAGTTGCTGGATGAGGGGCAGTTTATATTTTCAGTGGTGACTGTCAGTTAACAGTTGCTGGTTGAGGGGCAGCTTATATTTTCAGTGGTGACTGGCAGTTAACAGTTGCTGGTTGAGGGGCAGCTTATATTTTCACTGGTGACTGGTAGTAAACAGTCCCTGGTTGAGGGTCAGCTTTTTTTCTTCAGTGGTGACTGGCGGTTAACTGTTGCTGGATTAGAGGCAGTTTTTATTTTCAGTGGTGACTAGCAGTTAACAGTTGCTGGATGAGGGGCAGTTTATATTTTCAGTGGTGATTGGCAGTTAACAGTTCCTGGTTGAGGGGCAGCTTTTTTCTTCAGTGGTGACTGTCAGTTAACAGTTGCTGGTTGTGGGGCAGCTTTTTTTCTTCATTGGTGACTGGCAGTTAACAGTTGCTGGATGAGGGGCAGCTTATATTTTCTTTGGTGACTGGCAGTTAACAGTTGCTGGTTGAGGGGCAGCTTTTTTTCTTCAGTGGTGACTAGAAGTTAATACTTGGTGGATGAGGGGCAGCTTATATTTTCAGTGGTGACTGGCAGTTAACAGTTGCTGGTTGAGTGTCAGCTTTTTTTCTTCAGTGGTGACTGGCAGTCAACAGTTGCTGGATTAGGGGCACTTTATATTTTCAGTGGTGACTGGCAGTTAACAGTTGCTGCATGAGGGGCAGCTTATATTTTCAGTGGGGACTGGCAGTTAACAGTTGCTGGTTGAGGGGCAGCTTTTTTTCTTCGGTGGTTTCTGGCAGTTATCAGTTGCTGGTTGAGAGTCATCTTATATTTTCAGTGGTGACTGGCAGTTAACAGTTGCTGGTTGAGGGGCAGCTTTTTTCTTCAGTGGTGACTAGCAGTTAACAGTTGCTGGTTGAGTGTCAGCTTTTTTTCTTCAGTGGTGACTGGCAGTTAACAGTTGCTGGTTGAGGGGCAGCTTTTTTTCTTCAGTGGTGACTGGCAGTTAACAGTTGCTGGATGATGGGCAGCTTATGTTTTCAGTGCTGACTGGCAGTTAACAGTTGCTGGTTGAGGGGCAGCTTTTTTTCTTCAGTGGTGACTTGATGTTAATAGTTGCTGGATGAGGGGCAGTTCATATTTTCAGTAGTGACTGGCAGTTAACAGTTGCTGGATGAGGGGCAGTTTATATTTTCAGTGGTGACTGGCAGTTAACAGTTGCTGGTTGAGGGGCAGTTTTTTTTCTTCAGTCGTGACTAGCAGTTAACAGTTGCTGGTTCAGGGGCAGTTTATATCTTCAATGGTGACTGGCAGTTAACAGTTGATGGATGAGGGGGAGTTTATATTTTCAGTGGTGACTGGCAGTTAACAGTTGCTGGATGAGGGGCAGCTTATATTTTCACTGGTGACTGTCAGTTAACAATTGCTGGTTGAGTGTCAGCTTTTTTTCTTCAGTGGTGACTGGCAGTTAACAGTTACTGGATGAAGGGCAGTTTATATTTTCAGTGATGACTGGCAGTTAACAGTTACTGGATGAGGGGCAGTTTATATTTTCAGTGGTGACTGGCAGTTAACAGTTGAAGGATGAGGGGCAGCTTATATTTTCAGTGGTGACTGGCAGTTAACAGTTGCTGGTTGAGGATCATCTTATAATTTCTGTGGTGACTGGCAGATAACAGTTGCTGGTTGAGGGCCAGCTTATATTTTCAGTGGTGATTGGCAGTTAACTGTTCCTGGTTGAGGGGCAGCTTTTTTCTTCAGTGGTGACTGACAGTTAACTGTCGCTCGATAAGGGGCAGTTTATAATTTCAGTGGTGACTGGCAGTTAACAGTTGCTGGTTGAAGGGCAGCTTTTTTTCTTCAGTGGTGACTGGCAGTTAACAGTTGCTTGTTGAGGGGCAGCTTTTTTTCTTCATTGGTGACTGGCAGTTAACAGTCGCTGGTTGAGGGGCAGATTTCTTTCTTCAGTGGTGCCTGCCAGTTAACAGTTGCTGGTTGAGGGGCAGCTTTTTTTCTTCAGTGGTGACTGGCCTTTAACTGTTCCTGGATGAGAGGCAGTTTATATTTTCAGTGGTGACTGGCAGTTAACAGTTGCTGGATGATGGGCAGTTTATATTTTCATTGGTGACTGGCAGTTAACAGTTGCTGGTTGAGGGGCAGCTTTTTTTCTTCAGTGGTTTCTTGCAGTTAACAGTTGCTCGTTGAGGGCCAGCTTATATTTTCAGTGGTGACTGGCACTTAACAGTTGCTGGTTGAAGGGCAGCTTGTTTTCTTCAGTGGTGACTGGCAGTTAACAGTTGCTGGTTGAGGGGCAGTTTATATTTTCAGTGGTGACTGTCAGTTAACAGTTGCTGGTTGAGGGGCAGCTTACATTTCCAGTGGTGACTGGCAGTTAACAGTTGCAGGTTGCGGGGCTGCTTATATTTTCAGTGGTGACTGGCAGTTAACAGTTGCTGGATGAGGGGAGGATTATATTTTCAGTGGTGACTGGCAGTTAACTGTTGCTGAATGAGAGGAAAATTATTTTCAGTGGTGACTGGCAGTTAACAGTTGCTGGATGAGGGGGAGCTTATATTTTCAGTGGTGACTGGCAGTTAACAGTTGCTGCTTGAGGGGCAGCTTTTTTTCTTCAGTGGTTTCTGTCAGTTAGCAGTTCCTGGTTGAGGGTCATCTTATATTTTCAATGGTGACTGTCAGTTAACAGTTGCTGGTTGTTGGGCAGCTTTTTTTCTTCAGTGGTTTCTGGCAGTTAGCAATTGCTGGTTGAGGCTCATCTTATATTTTCAGTGGTAACTAGCAGTTAACAGTTGCTGGATGAGGGGCAGCTTATATTTTCAGCGGTGACTGGCAGTTAACAGTTGCTGGTTGAGGGGCAGCTTATATTTTCACTGGTGACTGGCAGTTAACAGTCCCTGGTTGAGGGTCAGCTTTTTTTCTTCAGTGGTGACAGGCAGTTAACAGTCGCTGGTTGAGGGGCAGATTTTTTTCTTCAGTGGTGACAGGCAGTTAACAGTCGCTGGTTGAGGGGCAGATTTTTTTCTTCAGTGGTGACTGCCAGTTAACAGTTGCTTGTTGAGGGTCGGCTTTTTTTCTTCAGTGTTGACTGGCAGTTAACTGTTCCTGGATGAGAGGCAGTTTATATTTTCAGTGGTGACTAGCAGTTAACAGTTGCTGGATGAGGGGCAGTTTATATTTTCAGTGTTGACTGGCAGTTAACAGTTGCTGGTTGAGGGGCAGCTTATATTTTCAGCGGTGACTGGCAGTTAACAGTTGCTGGTTGATGGGCGGCTTATATTTTCATTGGTGACTGGCAGTTAACAGTCCCTGGTTGAGGGTCAGCTTTTTTTCTTCAGTGGTGACTGGCAGTTAACAGTCGCTGGTTGAGGGGCAGCTTATATTTTCAGTGGTGACTGGCAGTTAACAGTTGCTGGATGAGGGGAGGATTATATTTTCAGTGGTGACTGGCAGTTAACTGTTGCTGAATGAGTGGCAGTTTATATTTTCAGTGGTGACTGGCAGTTAACAGTTGCTGGATGAGGGGCAGTTTATATTTTCAGTGGTGACTGGCAGTTAACAGTTGCTGGTTGAGTGGCAGCTTTTTTTCTTCAGTGGTTTCTGTCAGTTAGCAGTTGCTGGTTGAGGCTCATCTTATATTTTCAGTGGTAACTAGCAGTTAACAGTTGCTGGATGAGGGGCAGCTTATATTTTCAGTGGTGACTGGCAGTTAACAGTTGCTGGATGAGGGGCAGCTTATAATTCCAGTGGTGACTGGCAGTTAACAGTTGCTGGTTGAGGGGCAGGTTTTTTCTTCAGTGTTGACTGGCAGTTAAGAGTTATTGGTTGAGGGGCAGCTTATATTTTCAGTGGTGATTGGCAGTTAACAGTCCCTGATTGAGGGTCAGGTTTTTTTCTTCAGTGGTAACTGGCAGTTAACAGTTGCTGGTTGAGGGGCAGCTTTTTTTCTTCAGTGGTGACTGGCAGTTCATAGTTGCTGGTTGAGGGGCAGTTTATATTTTCAGTGGTGACTGTCAGTTAACAGTTGCTGGTTGAGGGGCAGCTTATATTTTCAGTGGTGACTGGCAGTTAACAGTTGCTGGTTGAGTGGCAGCTTATATTTTCAGTGGTGACTGGTAGTTAACAGTTGCTGGTTGAGGGGCAGATTTTTCTTCACTAGTGACTGGCAGTTAACAGTTGCTGGTTGAGGGGCAGCTTTTTTCTTCAGTGGTGACTGGCAGTTAACAGTCGCTGGTTGAGGGGCAGATTTCTTTCTTCAGTGGTGCCTACCAGTTAACAGTTGCTGGTTGAGGGGCAGCTTTTTTCCTTCAGTGGTGACTGGCCTTTAACTGTTCCTGGATGAGAGGCAGTTTATATTTTCAGTGGTGACTGGCAGTTAACAGTTGCTGAATGATGGGCAGTTTATATTTTCATTGGTGACTGGCAGTTATCAGTTGCTGGTTGAGGGTCATCTTATATTTTCAGTGGTAACTGGCAGTTAACAGTTGCTGGTTGAGGGGCAGCTTATATTTTTATTGGTGACATGCAGTTCACAGTCCCTGTTTGAGGTTAAGCTTTTTTTCTTCAGTGGTGATTGGCAGTTAACAGTCGCTGGTTGAGGGGCAGAGTTTTTTCTTCAGTGGTGACTGGCAGTTAACAGTTGCTGGTTGAGGGGCAGCTTTTTTACTTCAGTGGTGACTGGCAGTTAACAATTGCTGGTTGAGGGCCAGCTTATATTTTCAGTGGTGACTGGCAGTTAACAGTTGCTGCTTGAGGGGCAGCTTTTTTTCTTCAGTGGTTTCTGTCAGTTAGCAGTTCCTGGTTGAGGGTCATCTTATATTTTCAATGGTGACTGTCAGTTAACAGTTGCTGGTTGAGGGGCAGCTTTTTTTCTTCAGTGGTTTCTGGCAGTTAGCAATTGCTGGTTGAGGCTCATCTTATATTTTCAGTGGTAACTAGCAGTTAACAGTTGCTGGATGAGGGGCAGCTTATATTTTCAGCGGTGACTGGCAGTTAACAGTTGCTGGTTGAGGGGCAGCTTATATTTTCACTGGTGACTGGCAGTTAACAGTCCCTGGTTGAGGGTCAGCTTTTTTTCTTCAGTGGTGACAGGCAGTTAACAGTCGCTGGTTGAGGGGCAGATTTTTTTCTTCAGTGGTGACAGGCAGTTAACAGTCGCTGGTTGAGGGGCAGATTTTTTTCCTCAGTGGTGACTGCCAGTTAACAGTTGCTTGTTGAGGGGCGGCTTTTTTTCTTCAGTGGTGACTGGCAGTTAACTGTTCCTGGATGAGAGGCAGTTTATATTTTCAGTGGTGACTAGCAGTTAACAGTTGCTGGATGAGGGGCAGTTTATATTTTCAGTGGTGACTGGCAGTTAACAGTCCCTGGTTGAGGGTCAGCTTTTTTTCTTCAGTGGTGACTGGCAGTTAACAGTTGCTGGTTGAGGGGCAGCTTATATTTTCAGTGGTGACTGGCAGTTAACAGTTGCTGGTTGAGGGGCAGCTTTTTTTCTTCAGTCGTTTATGGCAGTTAGCAAATTCTGGTTGAGGCTCCTCTTATATTTTCAGTGGTGACTGGCAGTTAACAGTCCCTGGTTGAGGGTCAGCTTTTTTTCTTCAGTGGTGACTGGCAGTTAACAGTTGCTGGTTGAGGGGCAGCTTATATTTTCAGCGGTGACTGGCAATTAACAGTTGCTGGTTGATAGGCAGCTTATATTTTCATTGGTGACTGGCAGTTAACAGTCCCTGGTTGAGGGTCAGCTTTTTTTCTTCAGTGGTGACTGGCAGTTAACAGTCGCTGGTTGAGGGGCAGCTTATATTTTCAGTGGTGACTGGCAGTTAACAGTTGCTGGAGGAGGGGAGGATTATATTTTCAGTGGTGACTGGCAGTTAACTGTTGCTGAATGAGTGGCAGTTTATATTTTCAGTGGTGACTGGCAGTTAACAGTTGCTGGATGAGGGGCAGTTTATATTTTCAGTGGTGACTGGCAGTTAACAGTTGATGGTTGAGAGGCAGCTTTTTTTCTTCATTGGTTTCTGTCAGTTAGCAGTTGCTGGTTGAGGCTCATCTTATATTTTCAGTGGTAACTAGCAGTTAACAGTTGCTGGATGAGGGGCAGCTTATATTTTCAGCGGTGACTGGCAGTTAACAGTTGCTGGTTGAGGGGCAGCTTATATTTTCACTGGTGACTGGCAGTTAACAGTCCCTGGTTGAGGATCAGCTTTTTTTCTTCAGTGGTGACTGGCAGTTAACAGTCGCTGGTTGAGGGTCAGCTTTTTTTCTTCAGTGGTGACTGGCAGTTAACAGTTGCTAGTTGAGGGCCAGATTTTTTCCTTCAGTGGTGACTGGCAGTTAACAGTTGCTTGTTGAGTGGTGGCTTTTTTTCTTAAGTGGTGACTGGCAGTTAACTGTTCCTGGATGAGAGGCAGTTTCTATTTTCAGTGGTGACTAGCAGTTAACAGTTGCTGGATGAGGGGCAGTTTATATTTTCAGTGGTGACTGGCAGTTAACAGTTGCTGGTTGAGGGGCAGCTTATATTTTCAGTGGTGACTGGCAGTTAACAGTTGCTGGTTGAGGGGCAGCTTATATTTTCATTGGTGACTGGCAGTTAACAGTCCCTGGTTGAGAGTCAGCTTTTTTTCTTCAGTGGTGACTGGCAGTTAACAGTCGCTGGTTGAGGGGCAGATTTTTTTCTTCAGTGGTGACTGGCAGTTAACAGTTGCTGGTTGAGGGGCTGCTTTTTTTCTTCAGTGGTGTCTGGCAGTTAACAGTTGCAGGTTGAGGGGCTGCTTATATTGTCAGTGGTGACTGGCAGTTAACAGTTGCTGGTTGAGTGTCAGCTTTTTTTCTTCAGTAGTGACTGGCAGTTAACTGTTGCTGGATGAGGGGCAGTTTATATTTTCAGTGGTGACTGGCACTTAACAGTTGCTGGATGAGGGGAGGATTATATTTTCAGTGGTGACTGGCAGTTAACTGTTGCTGAATGAGTGGCAGTTTATATTTTCTGTGGTGACTGGCAGTTAACAGTTGCTGGATGAGGGGCAGTTTATATTTTCAGTGGTGGCTGGCAGTTAACAGTTGCTGGATGAGGGGCAGCTTATATTTTCAGTGGTGAGTGGCAGTTAACAGTTGGTGGTTGAGGGTCATCTTATATTTTCAATGGTGACTGGCAGTTAACAGTTGCTGGTTGTGGAGCAGCTTATATTTTCAGTGGTGACTGGCAGTTAACAGTTGCTGGTTGAGGGGCAGGTTTTTTTCTTCAGTGATGCCTGGCAGTTAACAGTTGCTGGTTGAGGGGCAGCTTTTTTTCTTCAGTGGTGACTGGCAGTTAACAGTTGCTCCTTGAGGGGCAGTTTATATTTTCAGTTGTAACTGTCAGTTAACAGTTGCAGGTTGAGGGGCAACTTTTTTTCTTCAGTGGTGACTGGCAGTTAACAGTTGCTGGTTGAGGGGCATCTTTTATTTCAGTGGTGACTGGCAGTTAACAGTTGCTGGTTGATGGGCAGCTCATATTTTCAGTGGTGACTGGCAGTTAACAGTTGCTGGTTGAGTGTCAGCTTTTTTTCTTCAGTGGTGCCTAACAGTTAACTGTTGCTGGATGAGGGGCAGTTTATATTTTCAGTGGTGACTGGCATTAACAGTTGCTGGATGAGTGGCATCTTATATTTTCAGTGGTGACTGGCTCTTAACAGTTGCTGGATGAGGGGAAGCTTATAATTTCAGTGGTGACTGGCAGTTAAAAGTTGCTGGTTGAGGGACAGGTTTTTTCTTCTGTGGTGACTGGCAGTTAACAGTTGCTGGTTCAGGGGCAGCTTATATTTTCAGTGGTGACTGGCAGTTAACAGTTGCTGGTTGAGGGGCAGGTTTTTTTCTTCAGTGATGACTGGCAGTTAACAGTTGCTGGTTGAGGGGCAGCTTTTTTTCTTCAGTGGTGACTGCCAGTTAACAGTTGCTGCTTGAGGGGCAGTTTATATTTTCAGTTGTAACTGTCAGTTAACAGTTGCTGCTTGAGGGGCAGCTTTTTTTCTTCAGTGGTGACTGGCAGTTAACAGTTGCTGGTTGAGGGGCAGCTTATATGTTCAGTGGTGACTGGCAGTTAACAGTTGCTGGTTGAGTGTCAGCTTTTTTTCTTCAGTGGTGACTGGCAGTTAACTGTTGCTGGATGAGGGGCAATTTATATTTTCAGTGGTGACTGGCATTAACAGGTGCTGGATGAGTGGCAGCTTATATTTTCAGTGGTGACTGGCACTTAACAGTTGCTGGATGAGGGGAAGCTTATAAATTCAGTGGTGACTGGCAGTTAACAGTTGCTGGTTGTGGGGCAGCTTTTTTTCTTCAGTCATTTGTGTCAGTTAGCAATTGCTGGTTGAGGGTCATCTTATATATTCAATGGTGACTGGCAGTTAACAGTTGCTGGTTGAGGGGCAGTTTATATTTTCAGTGGTGACTGTCAGTTAACACTTGCTGGTTGAGGGGCAGCTTATATTTTCAGTGGTGACTGTCAGTTAACACTTGCTGGTTGAGGGGCAGCTTATATTTTCAATGGTGACTGGCAGTTAACTGTTGCTGGTTGAGGGGTAGCTTTTTTTCTTCAGTGGTTTCTGTCAGTTAGCAGTTGCTGGTTGAGTCTCATCTTATATTTTCAGTGGTAACTAGCAGTTAACAGTTGCTGGATGAGGGCCAGCCTATATTTTCAGCGGTGACTGGCAGTTAACAGTTGCTGGTTGAGGGGCAGCTTATATTTTCACTGGTGACTGGCAGTTAACAGTCCCAGGTTGAGGATCAGCTTTTTTTCTTCAGTGGTGACTGGCAGTTAACAGTCGCTGGTTGAGGGGAAGATTTTTTTCTTCACTGGTGAATGGCAGTTAACAGTTGCTGGTTGAGGGGCAGATTTTTTTCTTCAGTGGTGACTGGCAGTTCATATTTGCTGTTTGAGGGGCAGTTCATATTTTCAGTGGTGACTGTCACTTATCAGTTGCTGGTTGAGGGGCAGCTTATATTTTCAGTGGTGACTGGCAGTTAACAGTTGCTGGTTGAGGGGCAGCTTATATTTTCAGTGGTGACTGGCAGTTAACAGTTGCTGGTTGAGGGGCAGCTTTTTTCTTCACTGGTGAGTGGCAGTTAAGAGTTGCTGATTGAGGGGCAGCTTTTTTCTTCAGTGGTGACTGGCACTTAACAGTTGCTGTTTGAGTGTCAGATTGTTTTCTTCAGTGGTGACTGGCAGTTAACAGTTGCTGGTTGAGGGGCAGCTTTTTTTCTTCAGTGGTGACTGGCAGTTAACAGTTGCGGGATGAGGGGCAACTTATATTTTCAGTGGTGACTGGCAGTTAACAGTTGCTGGTTGAAGGGCAGCTTGTTTTCGTAAGTGGTGACTGGCAGTTAAAAGTTGCTGGTTGAGGGGCAGTTTATATTTTCAGTGGTGACTGGCAGTTAACAGTTGCAGGTTGAGGGGCTGCTTATATTTTCAGTGGTGACTGGCAGTTAACAGTTGCTGGTTGAGTGTCAGCTTTTTTTCTTCAGTAGTGACTGGCAGTTAACTGTTGCTGGATGAGGGGCAGTTTATATTTTCAGTGGTGACTGGCAGTTAACAGTTGCTGAATGAGGGGAGGATTATATTTTCAGTGGTGACTGGCAGTTAAATGTTGCTGAATCAGTGGCAATTTATATTTTCAGTGGTGACTGGTAGTTAACAGTTGCTGGATGAGGGGCAGGTTATATTTTCAGTGGTGACCTGCAGTTAGCAGTTGCTGGATGACGGGCAGCTTATATTTTCAGTGGTGACTGGCAGTTAACAGTTGCTGCTTGAGGGGCAGCATTTTTTCTTCAGTGGTTTCTGTCAGTTAGCAGTTGCTGGTTGAGGGTCATCTTATATTTTCAATGGTGACTGTCAGTTAACAGTTGCTGGTTGTTGGGCAGCTTTTTTTCTTCAGTGGTTTCTTGCAGTTAGCCGTTGCTGGTTGAGGCTCATCTTATATTTTCAGTGGTAACTAGCACTTAACAGTTGCTGGTTGAGGGGCAGCTTATATTTTCGTTGGTGACTGGCAGTTAACAGTCCCTGGTTGAGGGTCAGCTTTTTTTCTTCAGTGGTGACTGGCAGTTAACAGTTGCTGGTTGAGGGGCAGCTTATATTTTCAGTGGTGACTGGCAGTTAACAGTTGCTGGTTGTGGGGCAGCTTTTTTTCTTCAGTCATTTGTGTCAGTTAGCAATTGCTGGTTGAGAGTCATCTTATATTTTCAATGGTGACTGGCAGTTAACAGTTGCTGGTTGAGGGGCAGTTTATATTTTCAGTGGTGACTGTCAGTTAATACTTGCTGGTTGAGGGGCAGCTTATATTTTCAGTGGTGACTGGCAGTTGACAGTTGCTGGTTGTGGGGCAGCTTCTTTTCTTCAGTCGTTTCTGTCAGTTAGCAATTGCTGGTTGAGGGTCATCTTATATTTTCAATGGTGACTGGCAGTTAACTCTTGCTGGTTGAGGGGTAGCTTTTTTTCTTCAGTGGTTTCTGTCAGTTAGCAGTTGCTGGTTGAGGCTCATCTTATATTTTCAGTGGTAACTAGCAGTTAACAGTTGCTGGATGAGGGGTAGCTTATATTTTCAGCGGTGACTGGCAGTTAACAGTTGCTGGTTGAGGGGCAGCTTATATTTTCACTGGTGACTGGCAGTTAACAGTCCCTGGTTGAGGATCAGCTTTTTTTCTTCAGTGGTGACTGGCAGTTAACAGTCGGTGGTTGAGGGTCAGCTTTTTTTCTTCAGTGGTGACTGGCAGTTAACAGTTGCTGGTTGAGGGGGAGATTTTTTTCTTCAGTGGTGACTGGTAGTTAACAGTTGCTCGTTGAGGGGCTGCTTATATTTTCATTGGTGACTGGCAGTTAACAGTTGCTGGTTGAAGGGCAGCTTTTTTTCTTCAGTGGTGACTCACAGTTAAAAGTTGCTGGTTGAGGGGCAGATTATTTTTTCAGTGGTGACTGTCAGTTAACAGTTACTGGTTGAGGGGCAACTTATATTTTCAGTGGTGACTGGCAGTTAACAGTTGCAGGTTGAGGGGCTGCTTATATTTTCAGTGGTGACTGGCAGTTAACAGTTACTGGTTGAGGGGCAGCTTATATTTTCAGTGGTGACTAGCAGTTAACAGTCCCTGGTTGAGGATCAGCTTTTTTTCTTCAGTGGTGACTGGCAGTTAACAGTCGCTGGTTGAGGGTCAGCTTTTTTTCTTCAGTGGTGACATGCAGTTAACAGTTGCTGGTTGAGGGGCAGATTTTTTTCTTCAGTGGTGACTGGCAGTTAACAGTTGCTGGTTGAGGGGCAGCTTATATTTTCAGTGGTGACTGGCAGTTAACAGTTGCTGGTTGAAGGGCAGCTTTTTTTCTTCAGTGGTGACTCACAGTTAACAGTTGCTGGTTGTGGGGCAGTTTATATTTTCAGTGGTGACTGTCAGTTAACAGTTACTGGTTGAGGGGCAGCTTATATTTTCTGTGGTGACTGGCAGTTAACAGTTGCAGGTTGAGGGGCTGCTTATATTTTCAGTGGTGACTGGCAGTTAATAGTTGCTGGTTGAGTGTCAGCTTTTTTTCTTCAGTAGTGACTGGCAGTTAACTGTTGCTGAATGAGGGGCAGTTTATATTTTCAGGGGTGACTGGCAGTTAACAGTTGCTGGATGAGGGGAGGATTATATTTTCAGTGGTGACTGGCAGTTAACTGTTGCTGAATGAGTGGCAGTTTATATTTTCATTGGTGACTGGCAGTTAACAGTTGCTGGATGAGGGGCAGTTTATATTTTCAGTGGTGACTGGAAGTTAACAGTTGCTGGATGAGGGGCAGCTTATATTTTCAGTGGTGACTGGCACTTAACAGTTGCTGGTTGAGGGGCAGCTTATATTTTCAGCGATGATTGGCAATTAACAGTTGATGGTTGCGGGGAGCTTATATTTTCAGTGTTGTCTGGCAGTTAAAAGTTGCTGGTTGTAGGGCAGCTTTTTTTCTTCAGTGGTGACTGGCAGTTAACAGTTGCTGGTTGATGGGCAGCTTTTTTCTTCAGTGGTGACTGGCAGTTAACAGTTGCTGGTTGTAGGGCATTTTTTTTTTTCTTCAGTGGTGACTGGCAGTTAACAGTTGCTGGTTGAGGGGGAGATTTTTTTCTTCAGTGGTGACTGGCAGTTAACAGTTGCTGGTTGAGGGGCTGCTTATATTTTCAGTGGTGACTGGCAGTTAACAGTTGCTGGTTGAAGGGCAGCTTTTTTTCTTCAGTGGAAACTCACAGTTAACAGTTGCTGGTTGAGGGGCAGTTTATTTTTTCAGTGGTGACTGTCAGTTAACAGTTACTGGTTGAGGGGCAGCTTATATTTTCAGTGGTGACTGGCAGTTAACAGTTGCAGGTTGAGGGGCTGCTTATATTTTCAGTGGAGACTGGCAGTTAACAGTTACTGATTGAGGGGCAGCTTATATTTTCAGTGGTGACTGGCAGTTAACAGTCCCTGGTTGAGGATCAGCTTTTTTTCTTCAGTGGTGACTGGCAGTTAACAGTCGCTGGTTGAGGGTCAGCTTTTTTTCTTCAGTGGTGACTGGCAGTTAACAGTTGCTGGTTGAGGGGCAGATTATATTTTCAGTGGTGACTGGCAGTTAACAGTTGCTGGTTGAAGGGCAGCTTTTTTTCTTCAGTGGTGACTCACAGTTAACAGTTGCTGGTTGTGGGGCAGTTTATATTTTCAGTGGTGACTGTCAGTTAACAGTTACTGGTTGAGGGGCAGCTTATATTTTCTGTGATGACAGGCAGTTAACAGTTGCAGGTTGAGGGGCTGCTTATATTTTCAGTGGTGACTAGCAGTTAACAGTTGCTGGTTGAGTATCAGCTTTTTTTCTTCAGTAGTGACTGGCAGTTAACTGTTGCTGAATGAGGGGCAGTTTATATTTTCAGGGGTGACTGGCAGTTAACAGTTGCTGGATGAGGGGAGGATTATATTTTCAGTGGTGACTGGCAGTTAACTGTTGCTGAATGAGTGGCAGTTTATATTTTCAGTGGTGACTGGCAGTTAACAGTTGCTGGTTGAAGGGCAGCTTTTTTTCTTCAGTGGTGACTCACAGTTAACAGTTGCTGGTTGTGGGGCAGTTTATATTTTCAGTGGTGACTGTCAGTTAACAGTTACTGGTTGAGGGGCAGCTTATATTTTCTGTGGTGACTGGCAGTTAACAGTTGCAGGTTGAGGGGCTGCTTATATTTTCAGTGGTGACTGGCAGTTAATAGTTGCTGGTTGAGTGTCAGCTTTTTTTCTTCAGTAGTGACTGGCAGTTAACTGTTGCTGAATGAGGGGCAGTTTATATTTTCAGGGGTGACTGGCAGTTAACAGTTGCTGGATGAGGGGAGGATTATATTTTCAGTGGTGACTGGCAGTTAACTGTTGCTGAATGAGTGGCAGTTTATATTTTCATTGGTGACTGGCAGTTAACAGTTGCTGGATGAGGGGCAGTTTATATTTTCAGTGGTGACTGGAAGTTAACAGTTGCTGGATGAGGGGCAGCTTATATTTTCAGTGGTGACTGGCACTTAACAGTTGCTGGTTGAGGGGCAGCTTATATTTTCAGCGATGATTGGCAATTAACAGTTGATGGTTGCGGGGAGCTTATATTTTCAGTGTTGTCTGGCAGTTAAAAGTTGCTGGTTGTAGGGCAGCTTTTTTTCTTCAGTGGTGACTGGCAGTTAACAGTTGCGGGTTGATGGGCAGCTTTTTTCTTCAGTGGTGACTGGCAGTTAACAGTTGCTGGTTGTAGGGAATTTTTTTTTTTCTTCAGTGGTGACTGGCAGTTAACAGTTGCTGGTTGAGGGGGAGATTTTTTTCTTCAGTGGTGACTGGCAGTTAACAGTTGCTGGTTGAGGGGCTGCTTATATTTTCAGTGGTGACTGGCAGTTAACAGTTGCTGGTTGAAGGGCAGCTTTTTTTCTTCAGTGGAAACTCACAGTTAACAGTTGCTGGTTGAGGGGCAGTTTATTTTTTCAGTGGTGACTGTCAGTTAACAGTTACTGGTTGAGGGGCAGCTTATATTTTCAGTGGTGACTGGCAGTTAACAGTTGCAGGTTGAGGGGCTGCTTATATTTTCAGTGGAGACTGGCAGTTAACAGTTACTGATTGAGGGGCAGCTTATATTTTCAGTGGTGACTGGCAGTTAACAGTCCCTGGTTGAGGATCAGCTTTTTTTCTTCAGTGGTGACTGGCAGTTAACAGTCGCTGGTTGAGGGTCAGCTTTTTTTCTTCAGTGGTGACTGGCAGTTAACAGTTGCTGGTTGAGGGGCAGATTTTTTTCTTCAGTGGTGACTGGCAGTTAACAGTTGCTGGTTGAGGGGCAGATTATATTTTCAGTGGTGACTGGCAGTTAACAGTTGCTGGTTGAAGGGCAGCATTTTTTCTTCAGTGGTGACTCACAGTTAACAGTTGCTGGTTGTGGGGCAGTTTATATTTTCAGTGGTGACTGTCAGTTAACAGTTACTGGTTGAGGGGCAGCTTATATTTTCTGTGATGACAGGCAGTTAACAGTTGCAGGTTGAGGGGCTGCTTATATTTTCAGTGGTGACTAGCAGTTAACAGTTGCTGGTTGAGTGTCAGCTTTTTTTCTTCAGTAGTGACTGGCAGTTAACTGTTGCTGAATGAGGGGCAGTTTATATTTTCAGGGGTGACTGGCAGTTAACAGTTGCTGGATGAGGGGAGGATTATATTTTCAGTGGTGACTGGCAGTTAACTGTTGCTGAATGAGTGGCAGTTTATATTTTCATTGGTGACTGGCAGTTAACAGTTGCTGGATGAGGGGCAGTTTATATTTTCAGTGGTGACTGGAAGTTAACAGTTGCTGGATGAGGGGCAGCTTATATTTTCAGTGGTGACTGGCACTTAACAGTTGCTGGTTGAGGGGCAGCATATATTTTCAGCGATGATTGGCAATTAACAGTTGCTGGTTGCGGGGCAGCTTATATTTTCAGTGTTGACTGGCAGTTAAAAGTTGCTGGTTGTAGGGCAGCTTTTTTTCTTCAGTGGTGACTGGCAGTTAACAGTTGCTGGTTGATGGGAAGCTTTTTTCTTCAGTGGTGACTGGCAGTTAACAGTTGCTGGTTGTAGGGCAGCTTTTTTTCTTCAGTGGTGACTGGCAGTTAACAGTTGCTTGTTGAGGGGCAGCTTTTTTTCTTCAGTGGTGACTGGCAGTTAATAGTTGCTGGTTGAGGGACAGTTATTTTTCTTCAGTGGTGACTGGCAGTTAACAGTTGCTGGTTGTGGGGCAGCTTATATTTTCAGTGGTGACTGGCAGTTAACAGTTGCTGGATGAGGGGAGGCTTATATTTTCAGTGGTGACTGTCAGTTAACAGTTGCTGGATGAGGGGCAGCTTATAATACCAGTGGTGACTGGCAGTTAACAGTTGCTGGTTGAGGGGCAGCTTTTTTCTTCAGTGGTGACTGGCAGTTAAGAGTTGTTGGTTGAGGGGCAGCTTATATTTTCAGTGGTGACTGGCAGTTAACAGTCCCTGATTGAGGGTCAGGTTTTTTTCTTCAGTGGTGACTGGCAGTTAACAGTTGCTGGTTGAGGGGAAGATTTTTTTCTTCAATGGTGAATGGCAGTTAACAGTTGCTGGTTGAGGGGCAGATTTTTTTCTTCAGTGGTGACTGGCAGTTCATAGTTGCTGTTTGAGGGGCAGTTCATATTTTCAGTGGTGACTGTCAGTTAACAGTTGCTGGTTGAAGGGCAGCTTTTTTTCTTCAGTGGAAACTCACAGTTAACAGTTGCTGGTTGAGGGGCAGTTTATTTTTTCAGTGGTGACTGTCAGTTAACAGTTACTGGTTGAGGGGCAGCTTATATTTTCAGTGGTGACTGGCAGTTAACAGTTGCAGGTTGAGGGGCTGCTTATATTTTCAGTGGAGACTGGCAGTTAACAGTTACTGATTGAGGGGCAGCTTATATTTTCAGTGGTGACTGGCAGTTAACAGTCCCTGGTTGAGGATCAGCTTTTTTTCTTCAGTGGTGACTGGCAGTTAACAGTCGCTGGTTGAGGGTCAGCTTTTTTTCTTCAGTGGTGACTGGCAGTTAACAGTTGCTGGTTGAGGGGCAGATTTTTTTCTTCAGTGGTGACTGGCAGTTAACAGTTGCTGGTTGAGGGGCAGATTATATTTTCAGTGGTGACTGGCAGTTAACAATTGCTGGTTGAAGGGCAGCTTTTTTTCTTCAGTGGTGACTCACAGTTAACAGTTGCTGGTTGTGGGGCAGTTTATATTTTCAGTGGTGACTGTCAGTTAACAGTTACTGGTTGAGGGGCAGCTTATATTTTCTGTGATGACAGGCAGTTAACAGTTGCAGGTTGAGGGGCTGCTTATATTTTCAGTGGTGACTAGCAGTTAACAGTTGCTGGTTGAGTGTCAGCTTTTTTTCTTCAGTAGTGACTGGCAGTTAACTGTTGCTGAATGAGGGGCAGTTTATATTTTCAGGGGTGACTGGCAGTTAACAGTTGCTGGATGAGGGGAGGATTATATTTTCAGTGGTGACTGGCAGTTAACTGTTGCTGAATGAGTGGCAGTTTATATTTTCATTGGTGACTGGCAGTTAACAGTTGCTGGATGAGGGGCAGTTTATATTTTCAGTGGTGACTGGAAGTTAACAGTTGCTGGATGAGGGGCAGCTTATATTTTCAGTGGTGACTGGCACTTAACAGTTGCTGGTTGAGGGGCAGCATATATTTTCAGCGATGATTGGCAATTAACAGTTGCTGGTTGCGGGGCAGCTTATATTTTCAGTGTTGACTGGCAGTTAAAAGTTGCTGGTTGTAGGGCAGCTTTTTTTCTTCAGTGGTGACTGGCAGTTAACAGTTGCTGGTTGATGGGAAGCTTTTTTCTTCAGTGGTGACTGGCAGTTAACAGTTGCTGGTTGTAGGGCAGCTTTTTTTCTTCAGTGGTGACTGGCAGTTAACAGTTGCTTGTTGAGGGGCAGCTTTTTTTCTTCAGTGGTGACTGGCAGTTAATAGTTGCTGGTTGAGGGACAGTTATTTTTCTTCAGTGGTGACTGGCAGTTAACAGTTGCTGGTTGTGGGGCAGCTTATATTTTCAGTGGTGACTGGCAGTTAACAGTTGCTGGATGAGGGGAGGCTTATATTTTCAGTGGTGACTGTCAGTTAACAGTTGCTGGATGAGGGGCAGCTTATAATACCAGTGGTGACTGGCAGTTAACAGTTGCTGGTTGAGGGGCAGCTTTTTTCTTCAGTGGTGACTGGCAGTTAAGAGTTGTTGGTTGAGGGGCAGCTTATATTTTCAGTGGTGACTGGCAGTTAACAGTCCCTGATTGAGGGTCAGGTTTTTTTCTTCAGTGGTGACTGGCAGTTAACAGTTGCTGGTTGAGGGGAAGATTTTTTTCTTCAATGGTGAATGGCAGTTAACAGTTGCTGGTTGAGGGGCAGATTTTTTTCTTCAGTGGTGACTGGCAGTTCATAGTTGCTGTTTGAGGGGCAGTTCATATTTTCAGTGGTGACTGTCAGTTAACAGTTGCTGGTTGAGGGGCAGCTTATATTTTCAGTTGTGACTGGCAGTTAACAGTTGCTGGTTGAGGGGCAGCTTATATTTTCAGTGGTGACTGGCAGTTAACAGTTGCTGGTTGAGGGGCAGCTTTTTTCTTCACTGGTGACTGGCAGTTAAGAGTTGCTGGTTGAGGGGCAGCTTTTTTCTTCAGTGGTGACTGGCAGTTAACAGTTGCTCTTTGAGTGTCAGATTATTTTCTTCAGTGGTGACTGGCAGTTAACAGTTGCTGGTTGAGGGGCAGCTTTTTTTCTTCAGTGGTGACTGGCAGTTAACAGTTGCTGGATGAGGGGCAGCTTATATTTTCAGTGGTGACTGGCAGTTAACAGTTGCTGGTTGAGGGGCAGCTTTTTTTCTTCATTGGTGACTTGAAGTTAGTAGTTGCTGGATGAGGGGCAGTTTATATTTTCAGTAGTGACTGGCAGTTAACAGTTGCTGGATGAGGTGCAGCTTATATTTTCAGTGGTGACTGGCAGTTAACAGTTGCTGCTTGAGGGGCAGTTTATATTTTCATTGGTGACTGGCAGTTAACAGTTGCTGGATGAGGGGCAGATTATATTTTCAGTGGTGACTGGCAGTTAACGGTTACTGGATGAGGGGCAGCTTATATTTTCACTGGTGACTGGCAGTTAACAGTCCCTGGTTGAGGGTCAGCATTTTTTCTTCAGTGGTGACTGGCAGTTAACTGTTACTTGATGAGAGGCAGTTTATATTTTCAGTGGTGACTGGCAGTTAACTGTTGCTGGTGGAGGGGCAGCTTTTTTTCTTCAGTGGTTTCTGGCAGTTAGCAATTGCTGGTTGAGGCTCATCTTATATTTTCAGTGGTAACTAGCAGTTAACAGTTCCTGGATGAGGGGCAGCTTATATTTTCAGCGGTGACTGGCAGTTAACAGTTGCTAGTTGAGGGGCAGCTTATCTTTTCACTGCTGACTGGCAGTTAACAGTCCCTGGTTGAGGGTCAGGTTTTTTTCTTCAGTGTTGACTGGCAGTTAACAGTTGCTCGTTGAGGGGCAGATTTCTTTCTTCAGTGGTGCCTGCCAGTTAACAGTTACAGGTTGAGGGGCAGCTTTTTTTCTTCAGTGGTGACTGGCAGTTAACTGTTCCTGGATGAGAGGCAGTTTATTTTTTCAGTGGTGACTGGCAGTTAACAGTTGCTGGATGATGGGCAGTTTATATTTTCAGTGGTGACTGGCAGTTAACAGTTGCTGGTTGATGGGCAGCTTTTTTCTTCAGTGGTGACTGGCAGTTAACAGTTGCTGGTTGTAGGGCATTTTTTTTTTCTTCAGTGGTGACTGGCAGTTAACAGTTGCTGGTTGAGGGGGAGATTTTTTTCTTCAGTGGTGACTGGCAGTTAACAGTTGCTGGTTGAGGGGCTGCTTATATTTTCAGTGGTGACTGGCAGTTAACAGTTGCTGGTTGAAGGG
This sequence comes from Phyllotis vaccarum, assembly GCA_033318265.1. Classification (NCBI taxonomy): domain Eukaryota; kingdom Metazoa; phylum Chordata; class Mammalia; order Rodentia; family Cricetidae; genus Phyllotis; species Phyllotis vaccarum. The sequence continues at coordinate 128,007,657 of JARWLC010000013.1, forward strand.
CAGCTTTTTTTCTTCAGTGGAAACTCACAGTTAACAGTTGCTGGTTGAGGGGCAGTTTATTTTTTCAGTGGTGACTGTCAGTTAACAGTTACTGGTTGAGGGGCAGCTTATATTTTCAGTGGTGACTGGCAGTTAACAGTTGCAGGTTGAGGGGCTGATTATATTTTCAGTGGAGACTGGCAGTTAACAGTTACTGATTGAGGGGCAGCTTATATTTTCAGTGGTGACTGGCAGTTAACAGTCCCTGGTTGAGGATCAGCTTTTTTTCTTCAGTGGTGACTGGCAGTTAACAGTCGCTGGTTGAGGGTCAGCTTTTTTTCTTCAGTGGTGACTGGCAGTTAACAGTTGCTGGTTGAGGGGCAGATTTTTTTCTTCAGTGGTGACTGGCAGTTAACAGTTGCTGGTTGAGGGGCAGCTTATATTTTCAGTGGTGACTGGCAGTTAACAGTTGCTGGTTGAAGGGCAGCTTTTTTTCTTCAGTGGTGACTCACAGTTAACAGTTGCTGGTTGTGGGGCAGTTTATATTTTCAGTGGTGACTGTCAGTTAACAGTTACTGGTTGAGGGGCAGCTTATATTTTCTGTGATGACTGGCAGTTAACAGTTGCAGGTTGAGGGGCTGCTTATATTTTCAGTGGTGACTAGCAGTTAACAGTTGCTGGTTGAGTGTCAGCTTTTTTTCTTCAGTAGTGACTGGCAGTTAACTGTTGCTGAATGAGGGGCAGTTTATATTTTCAGGGGTGACTGGCAGTTAACAGTTGCTGGATGAGGGGAGGATTATATTTTCAGTGGTGACTGGCAGTTAACTGTTGCTGAATGTGTGGCAGTTTATATTTTCATTGGTGACTGGCAGTTAATAGTTGCTGGATGAGGGGCAGTTTATATTTTCAGTGGTGACTGGAAGTTAACAGTTGCTGGATGAGGGGCAGCTTATATTTTCAGTGGTGACTGGCACTTAACAGTTGCTGGTTGAGGGGCAGCATATATTTTCAGCGATGATTGGCAATTAACAGTTGCTGGTTGCGGGGCAGCTTATATTTTCAGTGTTGACTGGCAGTTAAAAGTTGCTGGTTGTAGGGCAGCTTTTTTTCTTCAGTGGTGACTGGCAGTTAACAGTTGCTGGTTGATGGGAAGCTTTTTTCTTCAGTGGTGACTGGCAGTTAACAGTTGCTGGTTGTAGGGCAGCTTTTTTTCTTCAGTGGTGACTGGCAGTTAACAGTTGCTTGTTGAGGGGCAGCTTTTTTTCTTCAGTGGTGACTGGCAGTTAATAGTTGCTGGTTGATGGACAGTTATTTTTCTTCAGTGGTGACTGGCAGTTAACAGTTGCTGGTTGTGGGGCAGCTTATATTTTCAGTGGTGACTGGCAGTTAACAGTTGCTGGATGAGGGGAGGCTTATACTTTCAGTGGGGACTGGCAGTTAACAGTCGCTGGTTGAGGGGCAGCTTTTTTTCTTCAGTGGTGACTGGCAGTTAACAGTTGCTGGTTGAGGGGCAGCTTATATTTTCAGTGATGACTGGCAGTTAACAGTTGCTGGTTGAAGGGCAGCTTTTTTTCTTCAGTGGTGACTGGCAGTTAACAGTTGATGGTTGAGGGGCAGTTTATATTTTCAGTAGTGACTGTCAGTTAACAGTTGCTGGTTGAGGGGCAGCTTATATTTTCAGTGGTGACTGGCATTTAACAGTTAACAGTTGATGGTTGAGGGGCAGTTTATATTTTCAGTAGTGACTGTCAGTTAACAGTTGCTGGTTGAGGGGCAGCTTATATTTTCAGTGGTGACTGGCATTTAACAGTTGCTCGTTGAGGGGCTGCTTATATTTTCAGTGGTGACTCTCAGTTAACAATTGCTGGTTGAGTGTCAGATTTTTTTCTTCAGTAGTGACTGGCAGTTAACTGTTGCTGGATGAGGGCCAGTTTATATTTTCAGTGGTGACTGGCAGTTAACAGTTGCTGGATGAGGGGAAGATTATATTTTCAGACGTGACTGGCAGTTAACTGTTGCTGAATGAGTGGCAGTTTATATTTTCAGTGGTGACTGGCAGTTAACAGTCCCTGGTTGAGGGTCAGATTTTTTTCTTCAGTGGTGACTGGCAGTTAACAGTTGCTGGTTGAGGGGCAGCTTATATTTTCAGTGGTGACTGGCAGTTAACATTTGCTGGTTGAAGGGCAACTTTTTTTCTTCAGTTGTGACTGGCAGTTAACAGTTGCTGGTTGAGGGGCAGTATATATTTTCAGTGGTGACTGTCAGTTAACAGTTGCTGGTTGAGGGGCAGCTTATATTTTCAATGGTGCCTGGCAGTTAAGAGTTGCTGCTTGAGGGGCAGCTTTTTTTCCTCACTGGTTTCTGGCAGTTAGCAATTGCTGGTTGAGGCTCATCTTATATTTTCAGTATTAACTAGCAGTTAACAGTTGCTGGATGAGGGGCAGCTTATATTTTCAGCGGTGACTGGCAGTTAACAGTTGCTGGTTGAGGGGCAGCTTATATTTTCACTGGTGACTGGCAGTTAACAGTCACTGGTTGAGGGTCAGCTTTTTTTCTTTAGTGGTGACAGGCAGTTAACAGTCGCTGGTTGAGGGGCAGATTTTTTCTTCAGTGGTGACAGGCAGTTAACAGTCGCTGGTTGAGGGGCAGATTTTTTTCTTCAGTGGTGACTGCCAGTTAACAGTTGCTTGTTGAGGGGTGGCTTTTTTTCTTCAGTGGTGACTGGCAGTTAACTGTTCCTGGATGAGAGGCAGTTTATATTTTCAGTGGTGACTAGCAGTTAACAGTTGCTGGATGAGGGGCAGTTTATATTTTCAGTGGTGACTGGCAGTTAACAGTTGCTGGTTGAGGGGCAGCTTATATTTTCAGTGGTGACTGGCAGTTAACAGTTGCTGGTTGAGGGGCAGCTTTTTTTCTTCAGAGGTTTATGGCAGTTAGCAAATGCTGGTTGAGTCTCAACTTATATTTTCAGTGGTGACTGGCAGTTAACAGTCCCTGGTTGAGGGGCAGCTTTTTTTCTTCAGTGGTGACTGGCAGTTAACAGTCGCTGGTTGAGGGGCAGATTTTTTTCTTCAGTGGTGACTGGCAGTTAACAGTTGCTGGTTGAAGGGCAGCTTTTTTTCTTCAGTGGAAACTCACAGTTAACAGTTGCTGGTTGAGGGGCAGTTTATTTTTTCAGTGGTGACTGTCAGTTAACAGTTACTGGTTGAGGGGCAGCTTATATTTTCAGTGGTGACTGGCAGTTAACAGTTGCAGGTTGAGGGGCTGCTTATATTTTCAGTGGAGACTGGCAGTTAACAGTTACTGATTGAGGGGCAGCTTATATTTTCAGTGGTGACTGGCAGTTAACAGTCCCTGGTTGAGGATCAGCTTTTTTTCTTCAGTGGTGACTGGCAGTTAACAGTCGCTGGTTGAGGGTCAGCTTTTTTTCTTCAGTGGTGACTGGCAGTTAACAGTTGCTGGTTGAGGGGCAGATTTTTTTCTTCAGTGGTGACTGGCAGTTAACAGTTGCTGGTTGAGGGGCAGCTTATATTTTCAGTGGTGACTGGCAGTTAACAGTTGCTGGTTGAAGGGCAGCTTTTTTTCTTCAGTGGTGACTCACAGTTAACAGTTGCTGGTTGTGGGGCAGTTTATATTTTCAGTGGTGACTGTCAGTTAACAGTTACTGGTTGAGGGGCAGCTTATATTTTCTGTGATGACTGGCAGTTAACAGTTGCAGGTTGAGGGGCTGCTTATATTTTCAGTGGTGACTAGCAGTTAACAGTTGCTGGTTGAGTGTCAGCTTTTTTTCTTCAGTAGTGACTGGCAGTTAACTGTTGCTGAATGAGGGGCAGTTTATATTTTCAGGGGTGACTGGCAGTTAACAGTTGCTGGATGAGGGGAGGATTATATTTTCAGTGGTGACTGGCAGTTAACTGTTGCTGAATGAGTGGCAGTTTATATTTTCATTGGTGACTGGCAGTTAATAGTTGCTGGATGAGGGGCAGTTTATATTTTCAGTGGTGACTGGAAGTTAACAGTTGCTGGATGAGGGGCAGCTTATATTTTCAGTGGTGACTGGCACTTAACAGTTGCTGGTTGAGGGGCAGCATATATTTTCAGCGATGATTGGCAATTAACAGTTGCTGGTTGCGGGGCAGCTTATATTTTCAGTATTGACTGGCAGTTAAAAGTTGCTGGTTGTAGGGCAGCTTTTTTTCTTCAGTGGTGACTGGCAGTTAACAGTTGCTGGTTGATGGGAAGCTTTTTTCTTCAGTGGTGACTGGCAGTTAACAGTTGCTGGTTGTAGGGCAGCTTTTTTTCTTCAGTGGTGACTGGCAGTTAACAGTTGCTTGTTGAGGGGCAGCTTTTTTTCTTCAGTGGTGACTGGCAGTTAATAGTTGCTGGTTGAGGGACAGTTATTTTTCTTCAGTGGTGACTGGCAGTTAACAGTTGCTGGTTGTGGGGCAGCTTATATTTTCAGTGGTGACTGGCAGTTAACAGTTGCTGGATGAGGGGAGGCTTATATTTTCAGTGGTGACTGTCAGTTAACAGTTGCTGGATGAGGGGCAGCTTATAATTCCAGTGGTGACTGGCAGTTAACAGTTGCTGGTTGAGGGGCAGCTTTTTTCTTCAGTGGTGACTGGCAGTTAAGAGTTGTTGGTTGAGGGGCAGCTTATATTTTCAGTGGTGACTGGCAGTTAACAGTCCCTGATTGAGGGTCAGGTTTTTTTCTTCAGTGGTGACTGGCAGTTAACAGTTGCTGGTTGAGGGGAAGATTTTTTTCTTCAATGGTGAATGGCAGTTAACAGTTGCTGGTTGAGGGGCAGATTTTTTTCTTCAGTGGTGACTGGCAGTTCATAGTTGCTGTTTGAGGGGCAGTTCATATTTTCAGTGGTGACTGTCAGTTAACAGTTGCTGGTTGAGGGGCAGCTTATATTTTCAGTGGTGACTGGCAGGTAACAGTTGCTGGTTGAGGGGCAGCTTATATTTTCAGTGGTGACTGGCAGTTAACAGTTGCTGGTTGAGGGGCAGCTTTTTTCTTCACTGGTGACTGGCAGTTAAGAGTTGCTGGTTGAGGGGCAGCTTTTTTCTTCAGTGGTGACTGGCCGTTAACAGTTGCTCTTTGAGTGTCAGATTATTTTCTTCAGTGGTGACTGGCAGTTAACAGTTGCTGGTTGAGGGGCAGCTTTTTTTCTTCAGTGGTGACTGGCAGTTAACAGTTGCTGGATGAGGGGCAGCTTATATTTTCAGTGGTGACTGGCAGTTAACAGTTGCTGGTTGAGGGGCAGCTTTTTTTCTTCATTGGTGACTTGAAGTTAGTATTTGCTGGATGAGGGGCAGTTTATATTTTCAGTAGTGACTGGCAGTTAACAGTTGCTGGATGAGGTGCAGCTTATATTTTCAGTGGTGACTGGCAGTTAACAGTTGCTGCTTGAGGGGCAGTTTATATTTTCATTGGTGACTGGCAGTTAACAGTTGCTGGATGAGGGGCAGATTATATTTTCAGTGGTGACTGGCAGTTAACGGTTACTGGATGAGGGGCAGCTTATATTTTCACTGGTGACTGGCAGTTAACAGTCCCTGGTTGCGGGTCAGCTTTTTTTCTTCAGTGGTGACTGGCAGTTAACTGTTACTGGATGAGAGGCAGTTTATATTTTCAGTGGTGACTGGCAGTTAACTGTTGCTGGTGGAGGGGCAGCTTTTTTTCTTCAGTGGTTTCTAGCAGTTAGCAGTTGCTGGTTGAGGGTCATCTTATATTTTCAGTGGTAACTGGCAGTTAACAGTTGCTGGTTGAGGGGCAGCTTATATTTTCGTTGGTGACTGGCAGTTAACAGTCCCTGGTTGAGGGTCAGCTTTTTTTCTTCAGTGGTGACTGGCAGTTAACAGTTACTGGTTGAGGGGCAGCTTTTTTTCTTCAGTGGTGACTGGCAATTAACAATTGCTGGTTGAGGGGCAGCTTATATTTTCAGTGTTGACTGGCAGTTAACAGTTGCTGGTTGAAGGGCAGCTTATATTTTCAGTGGTGACTGGCAGTTAACAGTTGCTGGTTGAGTGTCAGCTTTTTTTTTTCAGTAGTGACAGGCAGTTAACTGTTGCTGGATGAGGGGCAGTTTATATTTTCAGTGGTGACTGGCAGTTAACAGTTGCTGGATGAGGAGAGGATTATATTTTCAGTGGTGACTGGCAGTTAACTGTTGCTGAATCAGTGGCAATTTATATTTTCAGTGGTGACTGGTAGTTAACAGTTGCTGGATGAGGGCAGTTTATATTTTCAGTGGTGAGTGGCAGTTAACAATTGCTGGATGACGGGCAGCTTATATTTTCAGTGGTGACTGGCAGTTAATGGTTGCTGCTTGAGGGGCAGCATTTTTTCTTCAGTGGTTTCTGTCAGTTAGCAGTTGCTGGTTGAGGGTCATCTTATATTTTCAATGGTGACTGTCAGTTAACAGTTGCTGGTTGTTGGGCAGCTTTTTTTCTTCAGTGGTTTCTTGCAGTTAGCAGTTGCTGGTTGAGGCTCATCTTATATTTTCAGTGGTAACTAGCAGTTAACAGTTGCTGGATCAGGGGCAGCTTATATTTTCAGCGGTGACTGGCAGTTAACAGTTGCTGGTTGAGTGGCAGCTTATATTTTCACTGGTGACTGGCAGTTAACAGTCCCTGGTTGAGGGTCAGTTTTTTTTCTTCAGTGGTGACAGGCAGTTAACAGTCGCTGGTTGAGGGGCAGATTTTTTTCTTCAGTGGTGACTGCCAGTTAACAGTTGCTTGTTGAGGGGCGGCTTTTTTTCTTCAGTGGTGACTGGCAGTTAACTGTTCCTGGATGAGAGGCAGTTTATATTTTCAGTGGTGACTGGCAGTTAACAGTTGCTGGATGAGGGCCAGCTTATATTTTCACTCATGACTGACAGTTAACAGTTGCTGGTTGAGGGGCAGCTTTTTTTCTTCAGTGGTCTCTGGCAGTTAGTAGTTGCTGGTGGAGGGGCAGCTTTTTTCTTCAGTGGTGACTGGCAGTTAACAGTTGCTAGTTGAGGGGCAGCTTATATTTTCATTGGTGACTGGCAGTTAACAGTCCCTGGTTGAGGGGCAGATTTTTTTCTTCAGTGGTGACTGGCAGTTAACAGTTGCTGGTTGAGTGGCAGCTTTTTTTCTTCAGTGTTGACTGGCAGTTAACAGTTGCTCGTTGAGGGGCAGCATATATTTTCAGTGGTGACTGGCAGTTAACAGTTGCTGGTTGAAGGACAGCTTTTTTTCTTCAGTGGTGACTTGCAGTTAACAGTTGCTGGTTGAGGGGCAGTTTATATTTTCAGTGGTGACTGTCAGTTAACAGTTGCTTGTTGAGGGGCAGCTTATATTTTCAGTGGTGACTGGCAGTTAACAGTTGCAGGTTGAGTGGCTGCTTATATTTTCAGTGGTGACTGGCAGTTAACAGTTGCTGGTTGAGTGTCAGCTTTTTTTCTTCAGTAGTGACTGGCAGTTAACTGTTGCTGGATGAGGGGCAATTTATATTTTCAGTGGTGACTGGCAGTTAAGAGTTGCTGGATGAGGGGAGGATTATATTTTCAGTGGTGACTGGCAGTTAACTGTTGCTGAATGAGTGTCAGTTTATATTTTCAGTGGTGACTGGCAGTTAACAGTTGCTGGATGAGGGGCAGTTTATATTTTCAGTGGTGACTGGCAGTTAACAGTTGGTGGATGAGGGGCAGCTTATATTTTCAGTGGTGACTGGCAGTTAACAGTTGCTGGTTGAGGGGCAGCTTTTTTTCTTCAGTCCTTTCTGTCAGTTAGCAGTTGCTGGTTGAGGGGCATCTTATAATTTCAATGGTGACTGGCAGTTTACAGTTGCTGGTTGAAGGGCAGCTTATATTTTCATTGGTGACTGGCAGTTAACAGTCCCTGGTTGAGGGTCAGCTTTTTTTCTTCAGTGGTGACTGGCAGTTAACAGTCCCTGGTTGAGGGGCAGATTTTTTTCTTCAGTGGTGACTGGCAGTTAACAGTTGCTGGTTGAGGGGCAGGTTTTTTTCTTCAGTGGTGACTGGCAGTTAACAGTTGCTGGTTGAGGGGCAGTTTTTTTTTCTTCAGTGCTGACTGGCAGTTAACAGTTGCTGGTTGAGGGGCAGGTTTTTTTCTTCAGTGATGACTGGCAGTTAACAGTTGCTGGTTGAGGGGCAGCTTTTTTTCTTCAGTGGTAACTGGCAGTTAACAGTTGCTGCTTGAGGGGCAGTTTATATTTTCAGTTGTAACTGTCAGTTAACAGTTGCTGGTTGAGGGGCAGCTTTTTTTCTTCAGTGGTGACTGGCAGTTAACAGTTGCTGGTTGAGAGGCACCTTATATTTTCAGTGGTGACTGCCAGTTAATAGTTGCTTGTTGAGGGGCAGCTTTTCTTCTTCAGTGGTGACTTGAAGTTAATAGTTGTTGGATGAGGGGCAGCTTATATTTTCAGTGGTGACTGGCAGTTAACTGTTGCTGGATGAGAGGCAGTTTATATTTTCAGTGGTGATTGGCAGTTAACAGTTGCTGGTTGAGGGGCAGCTTTTTTTCTTCTGTGGTGACTGTCAGTTAGCAGTTGCTGGTTGAGGGGCAGCTTGTATTTTCAGTGGTGACTGGCAGTTAACAGTTACTGGTTGATGGGCAGTTTTTTTTCTTCAGTGGTGACTGGCAGTTAACAGTTACTGGTTGATGGGCAGTTTTTTTTTCTTCAGTGGTGACTGGCAGTTAACAGTTGCTGGTTAAGGGGCAGCTTTTTTCTTCAGTGTTGACTGGCAGTTAACAGTTGCTGGTTGAGGGGTAGCTTATATTTTCAGTGGTGACTGGCAGTTAACAGTTGCTGGTTGAATGGCAGCTTTTTATCTTCAGTGGTGACTTGAAGTTAATAGTTGCTGGATGACAGGCAGCTTATATTTTCATTGGTGACTGGCAGTTAACTGTTGCTGGTTGTGGGGCAGCTTTTTTTCTTCAGTGGTGACTGGCAGTTAACAGTTGCTGATTGAGTGGCAGCTTATATTTTTAGCGTTGACTGGCAGTTAACAGTTGCTGGTTTAGGGGTAGCTTGTATTTTCAGTGGTGACTGGCAGTTAACAGTTGCTGGTTGTGGGGCAGCTTATATTTTCAGTGGTGACTGGCAGTTAACAGTTGCTGGTTGAGGGGCAGCTTTTTTCTTCAGTGGTGACTGGCAGTTAACAGTTGCTGGTTGTTGGGCAGCTTTTTTCTTCAGTGGTGACTGGCATTTAACAGTTGCTCATTGAGGGGCAGCTTTTTTTCTTCAGTGGTGACTGGCAGTTAACAGTTGCTGGTTGAGGGGCAGCTTTTTTTCTTCAGTGGTGACTTGAAGTTAATAGTTGCTGGATGAGGGGCAGCTTATATTTTCAGTGGTGACTGGAAGTTAACAGTTGCTTGTTGTGGGGCAGCTTTTTTTCTTCAGTGGTGACTGGCAGTTAACAGTTGCTGGTTGAGTGGCAGCTTATATTTTCAGCGTTGCCTGGCAGTTAACAGTTGCTGGTTGAGGGGCAGCTTATATTTTCAGTGGTGACTGGAAGTTAACAGTTGCTGGTTGGGTGTCAGCTTTTTTTCTTCAGTAGTGACTGGCAGTTAACTGTTGCTGGATGAGGGGCAGTTTATTTTTTCAGTGGTGACTGGCAGTTAACAGTTGCTGGATGAGTGGCAGCTTATATTTTCAGTGGTGACTGGCACTTAACAGTTGCTGGATGAGGGGAAGCTTATAATTTCAGTGGTGACTGGCTCTTAAAATTTGCTGGTTGAGGGGCAGCTCTTTTCTTCAGTGGTGACTGGTAGTTAATAGTTGCTGGTTGTGGGGCAGCTTATATTTTCAGTGGTGACTGGAAGTTAACAGTTGCTGGATGAGGGGCAGCTTATATTTTCAGTGGTGACTGGCACTTAACAGTTGCTGGTTGAGGGGCAGCATATATTTTCAGCGATGATTGGCAATTAACAGTTGCTGGTTGCGGGGCAGCTTATATTTTCAGTGTTGACTGGCAGTTAAAAGTTGCTGGTTGTAGGGCAGCTTTTTTTCTTCAGTGGTGACTGGCAGTTAACAGTTGCTGGTTGATGGGAAGCTTTTTTCTTCAGTGGTGACTGGCAGTTAACAGTTGCTGGTTGTAGGGCAGCTTTTTTTCTTCAGTGGTGACTGGCAGTTAACAGTTGCTTGTTGAGGGGCAGCTTTTTTTCTTCAGTGGTGACTGGCAGTTAATAGTTGCTGGTTGATGGACAGTTATTTTTCTTCAGTGGTGACTGGCAGTTAACAGTTGCTGGTTGTGGGGCAGCTTATATTTTCAGTGGTGACTGGCAGTTAACAGTTGCTGGATGAGGGGAGGCTTATACTTTCAGTGGGGACTGGCAGTTAACAGTCGCTGGTTGAGGGGCAGCTTTTTTTCTTCAGTGGTGACTGGCAGTTAACAGTTGCTGGTTGAGGGGCAGCTTATATTTTCAGTGATGACTGGCAGTTAACAGTTGCTGGTTGAAGGGCAGCTTTTTTTCTTCAGTGGTGACTGGCAGTTAACAGTTGATGGTTGAGGGGCAGTTTATATTTTCAGTAGTGACTGTCAGTTAACAGTTGCTGGTTGAGGGGCAGCTTATATTTTCAGTGGTGACTGGCATTTAACAGTTGCTCGTTGAGGGGCTGCTTATATTTTCAGTGGTGACTCTCAGTTAACAATTGCTGGTTGAGTGTCAGATTTTTTTCTTCAGTAGTGACTGGCAGTTAACTGTTGCTGGATGAGGGCCAGTTTATATTTTCAGTGGTGACTGGCAGTTAACAGTTGCTGGATGAGGGGAAGATTATATTTTCAGACGTGACTGGCAGTTAACTGTTGCTGAATGAGTGGCAGTTTATATTTTCAGTGGTGACTGGCAGTTAACAGTCCCTGGTTGAGGGTCAGATTTTTTTCTTCAGTGGTGACTGGCAGTTAACAGTTGCTGGTTGAGGGGCAGCTTATATTTTCAGTGGTGACTGGCAGTTAACATTTGCTGGTTGAAGGGCAACTTTTTTTCTTCAGTTGTGACTGGCAGTTAACAGTTGCTGGTTGAGGGGCAGTATATATTTTCAGTGGTGACTGTCAGTTAACAGTTGCTGGTTGAGGGGCAGCTTATATTTTCAATGGTGCCTGGCAGTTAAGAGTTGCTGCTTGAGGGGCAGCTTTTTTTCCTCACTGGTTTCTGGCAGTTAGCAATTGCTGGTTGAGGCTCATCTTATATTTTCAGTATTAACTAGCAGTTAACAGTTGCTGGATGAGGGGCAGCTTATATTTTCAGCGGTGACTGGCAGTTAACAGTTGCTGGTTGAGGGGCAGCTTATATTTTCACTGGTGACTGGCAGTTAACAGTCACTGGTTGAGGGTCAGCTTTTTTTCTTTAGTGGTGACAGGCAGTTAACAGTCGCTGGTTGAGGGGCAGATTTTTTCTTCAGTGGTGACAGGCAGTTAACAGTCGCTGGTTGAGGGGCAGATTTTTTTCTTCAGTGGTGACTGCCAGTTAACAGTTGCTTGTTGAGGGGTGGCTTTTTTTCTTCAGTGGTGACTGGCAGTTAACTGTTCCTGGATGAGAGGCAGTTTATATTTTCAGTGGTGACTAGCAGTTAACAGTTGCTGGATGAGGGGCAGTTTATATTTTCAGTGGTGACTGGCAGTTAACAGTTGCTGGTTGAGGGGCAGCTTATATTTTCAGTGGTGACTGGCAGTTAACAGTTGCTGGTTGAGGGGCAGCTTTTTTTCTTCAGAGGTTTATGGCAGTTAGCAAATGCTGGTTGAGTCTCAACTTATATTTTCAGTGGTGACTGGCAGTTAACAGTCCCTGGTTGAGGGGCAGCTTTTTTTCTTCAGTGGTGACTGGCAGTTAACAGTCGCTGGTTGAGGGGCAGATTTTTTTCTTCAGTGGTGACTGGCAGTTAACAGTTGCTGGTTGAAGGGCAGCTTTTTTTCTTCAGTGGAAACTCACAGTTAACAGTTGCTGGTTGAGGGGCAGTTTATTTTTTCAGTGGTGACTGTCAGTTAACAGTTACTGGTTGAGGGGCAGCTTATATTTTCAGTGGTGACTGGCAGTTAACAGTTGCAGGTTGAGGGGCTGCTTATATTTTCAGTGGAGACTGGCAGTTAACAGTTACTGATTGAGGGGCAGCTTATATTTTCAGTGGTGACTGGCAGTTAACAGTCCCTGGTTGAGGATCAGCTTTTTTTCTTCAGTGGTGACTGGCAGTTAACAGTCGCTGGTTGAGGGTCAGCTTTTTTTCTTCAGTGGTGACTGGCAGTTAACAGTTGCTGGTTGAGGGGCAGATTTTTTTCTTCAGTGGTGACTGGCAGTTAACAGTTGCTGGTTGAGGGGCAGCTTATATTTTCAGTGGTGACTGGCAGTTAACAGTTGCTGGTTGAAGGGCAGCTTTTTTTCTTCAGTGGTGACTCACAGTTAACAGTTGCTGGTTGTGGGGCAGTTTATATTTTCAGTGGTGACTGTCAGTTAACAGTTACTGGTTGAGGGGCAGCTTATATTTTCTGTGATGACTGGCAGTTAACAGTTGCAGGTTGAGGGGCTGCTTATATTTTCAGTGGTGACTAGCAGTTAACAGTTGCTGGTTGAGTGTCAGCTTTTTTTCTTCAGTAGTGACTGGCAGTTAACTGTTGCTGAATGAGGGGCAGTTTATATTTTCAGGGGTGACTGGCAGTTAACAGTTGCTGGATGAGGGGAGGATTATATTTTCAGTGGTGACTGGCAGTTAACTGTTGCTGAATGAGTGGCAGTTTATATTTTCATTGGTGACTGGCAGTTAATAGTTGCTGGATGAGGGGCAGTTTATATTTTCAGTGGTGACTGGAAGTTAACAGTTGCTGGATGAGGGGCAGCTTATATTTTCAGTGGTGACTGGCACTTAACAGTTGCTGGTTGAGGGGCAGCATATATTTTCAGCGATGATTGGCAATTAACAGTTGCTGGTTGCGGGGCAGCTTATATTTTCAGTGTTGACTGGCAGTTAAAAGTTGCTGGTTGTAGGGCAGCTTTTTTTCTTCAGTGGTGACTGGCAGTTAACAGTTGCTGGTTGATGGGAAGCTTTTTTCTTCAGTGGTGACTGGCAGTTAACAGTTGCTGGTTGTAGGGCAGCTTTTTTTCTTCAGTGGTGACTGGCAGTTAACAGTTGCTTGTTGAGGGGCAGCTTTTTTTCTTCAGTGGTGACTGGCAGTTAATAGTTGCTGGTTGAGGGACAGTTATTTTTCTTCAGTGGTGACTGGCAGTTAACAGTTGCTGGTTGTGGGGCAGCTTATATTTTCAGTGGTGACTGGCAGTTAACAGTTGCTGGATGAGGGGAGGCTTATATTTTCAGTGGTGACTGTCAGTTAACAGTTGCTGGATGAGGGGCAGCTTATAATTCCAGTGGTGACTGGCAGTTAACAGTTGCTGGTTGAGGGGCAGCTTTTTTCTTCAGTGGTGACTGGCAGTTAAGAGTTGTTGGTTGAGGGGCAGCTTATATTTTCAGTGGTGACTGGCAGTTAACAGTCCCTGATTGAGGGTCAGGTTTTTTTCTTCAGTGGTGACTGGCAGTTAACAGTTGCTGGTTGAGGGGAAGATTTTTTTCTTCAATGGTGAATGGCAGTTAACAGTTGCTGGTTGAGGGGCAGATTTTTTTCTTCAGTGGTGACTGGCAGTTCATAGTTGCTGTTTGAGGGGCAGTTCATATTTTCAGTGGTGACTGTCAGTTAACAGTTGCTGGTTGAGGGGCAGCTTATATTTTCAGTGGTGACTGGCAGGTAACAGTTGCTGGTTGAGGGGCAGCTTATATTTTCAGTGGTGACTGGCAGTTAACAGTTGCTGGTTGAGGGGCAGCTTTTTTCTTCACTGGTGACTGGCAGTTAAGAGTTGCTGGTTGAGGGGCAGCTTTTTTCTTCAGTGGTGACTGGCAGTTAACAGTTGCTCTTTGAGTGTCAGATTATTTTCTTCAGTGGTGACTGGCAGTTAACAGTTGCTGGTTGAGGGGCAGCTTTTTTTCTTCAGTGGTGACTGGCAGTTAACAGTTGCTGGATGAGGGGCAGCTTATATTTTCAGTGGTGACTGGCAGTTAACAGTTGCTGGTTGAGGGGCAGCTTTTTTTCTTCATTGGTGACTTGAAGTTAGTATTTGCTGGATGAGGGGCAGTTTATATTTTCAGTAGTGACTGGCAGTTAACAGTTGCTGGATGAGGTGCAGCTTATATTTTCAGTGGTGACTGGCAGTTAACAGTTGCTGCTTGAGGGGCAGTTTATATTTTCATTGGTGACTGGCAGTTAACAGTTGCTGGATGAGGGGCAGATTATATTTTCAGTGGTGACTGGCAGTTAACGGTTACTGGATGAGGGGCAGCTTATATTTTCACTGGTGACTGGCAGTTAACAGTCCCTGGTTGCGGGTCAGCTTTTTTTCTTCAGTGGTGACTGGCAGTTAACTGTTACTGGATGAGAGGCAGTTTATATTTTCAGTGGTGACTGGCAGTTAACTGTTGCTGGTGGAGGGGCAGCTTTTTTTCTTCAGTGGTTTCTAGCAGTTAGCAGTTGCTGGTTGAGGGTCATCTTATATTTTCAGTGGTAACTGGCAGTTAACAGTTGCTGGTTGAGGGGCAGCTTATATTTTCGTTGGTGACTGGCAGTTAACAGTCCCTGGTTGAGGGTCAGCTTTTTTTCTTCAGTGGTGACTGGCAGTTAACAGTTACTGGTTGAGGGGCAGCTTTTTTTCTTCAGTGGTGACTGGCAATTAACAATTGCTGGTTGAGGGGCAGCTTATATTTTCAGTGTTGACTGGCAGTTAACAGTTGCTGGTTGAAGGGCAGCTTATATTTTCAGTGGTGACTGGCAGTTAACAGTTGCTGGTTGAGTGTCAGCTTTTTTTTTTCAGTAGTGACCGGCAGTTAACTGTTGCTGGATGAGGGGCAGTTTATATTTTCAGTGGTGACTGGCAGTTAACAGTTGCTGGATGAGGAGAGGATTATATTTTCAGTGGTGACTGGCAGTTAACTGTTGCTGAATCAGTGGCAATTTATATTTTCAGTGGTGACTGGTAGTTAACAGTTGCTGGATGAGGGCAGTTTATATTTTCAGTGGTGAGTGGCAGTTAACAATTGCTGGATGATGGGCAGCTTATATTTTCAGTGGTGACTGGCAGTTAATGGTTGCTGCTTGAGGGGCAGCATTTTTTCTTCAGTGGTTTCTGTCAGTTAGCAGTTGCTGGTTGAGGGTCATCTTATATTTTCAATGGTGACTGTCAGTTAACAGTTGCTGGTTGTTGGGCAGCTTTTTTTCTTCAGTGGTTTCTTGCAGTTAGCAGTTGCTGGTTGAGGCTCATCTTATATTTTCAGTGGTAACTAGCAGTTAACAGTTGCTGGATCAGGGGCAGCTTATATTTTCAGCGGTGACTGGCAGTTAACAGTTGCTGGTTGAGTGGCAGCTTATATTTTCACTGGTGACTGGCAGTTAACAGTCCCTGGTTGAGGGTCAGTTTTTTTTCTTCAGTGGTGACAGGCAGTTAACAGTCGCTGGTTGAGGGGCAGATTTTTTTCTTCAGTGGTGACTGCCAGTTAACAGTTGCTTGTTGAGGGGCGGCTTTTTTTCTTCAGTGGTGACTGGCAGTTAACTGTTCCTGGATGAGAGGCAGTTTATATTTTCAGTGGTGACTGGCAGTTAACAGTTGCTGGATGAGGGCCAGCTTATATTTTCACTCATGACTGACAGTTAACAGTTGCTGGTTGAGGGGCAGCTTTTTTTCTTCAGTGGTCTCTGGCAGTTAGTAGTTGCTGGTGGAGGGGCAGCTTTTTTCTTCAGTGGTGACTGGCAGTTAACAGTTGCTAGTTGAGGGGCAGCTTATATTTTCATTGGTGACTGGCAGTTAACAGTCCCTGGTTGAGGGGCAGATTTTTTTCTTCAGTGGTGACTGGCAGTTAACAGTTGCTGGTTGAGTGGCAGCTTTTTTTCTTCAGTGTTGACTGGCAGTTAACAGTTGCTCGTTGAGGGGCAGCATATATTTTCAGTGGTGACTGGCAGTTAACAGTTGCTGGTTGAAGGACAGCTTTTTTTCTTCAGTGGTGACTTGCAGTTAACAGTTGCTGGTTGAGGGGCAGTTTATATTTTCAGTGGTGACTGTCAGTTAACAGTTGCTTGTTGAGGGGCAGCTTATATTTTCAGTGGTGACTGGCAGTTAACAGTTGCAGGTTGAGTGGCTGCTTATATTTTCAGTGGTGACTGGCAGTTAACAGTTGCTGGTTGAGTGTCAGCTTTTTTTCTTCAGTAGTGACTGGCAGTTAACTGTTGCTGGATGAGGGGCAGTTTATATTTTCAGTGGTGACTGGCAGTTAAGAGTTGCTGGATGAGGGGAGGATTATATTTTCAGTGGTGACTGGCAGTTAACTGTTGCTGAATGAGTGTCAGTTTATATTTTCAGTGGTGACTGGCAGTTAACAGTTGCTGGATGAGGGGCAGTTTATATTTTCAGTGGTGACTGGCAGTTAACAGTTGGTGGATGAGGGGCAGCTTATATTTTCAGTGGTGACTGGCAGTTAACAGTTGCTGGTTGAGGGGCAGCTTTTTTTCTTCAGTCCTTTCTGTCAGTTAGCAGTTGCTGGTTGAGGGGCATCTTATAATTTCAATGGTGACTGGCAGTTTACAGTTGCTGGTTGAAGGGCAGCTTATATTTTCATTGGTGACTGGCAGTTAACAGTCCCTGGTTGAGGGTCAGCTTTTTTTCTTCAGTGGTGACTGGCAGTTAACAGTCGCTGGTTGAGGGGCAGATTTTTTTCTTCAGTGGTGACTGGCAGTTAACAGTTGCTGGTTGAGGGGCAGGTTTTTTTCTTCAGTGGTGACTGGCAGTTAACAGTTGCTGGTTGAGGGGCAGTTTTTTTTTCTTCAGTGCTGACTGGCAGTTAACAGTTGCTGGTTGAGGGGCAGGTTTTTTTCTTCAGTGATGACTGGCAGTTAACAGTTGCTGGTTGAGGGGCAGCTTTTTTTCTTCAGTGGTAACTGGCAGTTAACAGTTGCTGCTTGAGGGGCAGTTTATATTTTCAGTTGTAACTGTCAGTTAACAGTTGCTGGTTGAGGGGCAGCTTTTTTTCTTCAGTGGTGACTGGCAGTTAACAGTTGCTGGTTGAGAGGCACCTTATATTTTCAGTGGTGACTGCCAGTTAATAGTTGCTTGTTGAGGGGCAGCTTTTCTTCTTCAGTGGTGACTTGAAGTTAATAGTTGTTGGATGAGGGGCAGCTTATATTTTCAGTGGTGACTGGCAGTTAACTGTTGCTGGATGAGAGGCAGTTTATATTTTCAGTGGTGATTGGCAGTTAACAGTTGCTGGTTGAGGGGCAGCTTTTTTTCTTCTGTGGTGACTGTCAGTTAGCAGTTGCTGGTTGAGGGGCAGCTTGTATTTTCAGTGGTGACTGGCAGTTAACAGTTACTGGTTGATGGGCAGTTTTTTTTCTTCAGTGGTGACTGGCAGTTAACAGTTACTGGTTGATGGGCAGTTTTTTTTTCTTCAGTGGTGACTGGCAGTTAACAGTTGCTGGTTAAGGGGCAGCTTTTTTCTTCAGTGTTGACTGGCAGTTAACAGTTGCTGGTTGAGGGGTAGCTTATATTTTCAGTGGTGACTGGCAGTTAACAGTTGCTGGTTGAATGGCAGCTTTTTATCTTCAGTGGTGACTTGAAGTTAATAGTTGCTGGATGACAGGCAGCTTATATTTTCATTGGTGACTGGCAGTTAACTGTTGCTGGTTGTGGGGCAGCTTTTTTTCTTCAGTGGTGACTGGCAGTTAACAGTTGCTGATTGAGTGGCAGCTTATATTTTTAGCGTTGACTGGCAGTTAACAGTTGCTGGTTTAGGGGTAGCTTGTATTTTCAGTGGTGACTGGCAGTTAACAGTTGCTGGTTGTGGGGCAGCTTATATTTTCAGTGGTGACTGGCAGTTAACAGTTGCTGGTTGAGGGGCAGCTTTTTTCTTCAGTGGTGACTGGCAGTTAACAGTTGCTGGTTGTTGGGCAGCTTTTTTCTTCAGTGGTGACTGGCATTTAACAGTTGCTCATTGAGGGGCAGCTTTTTTTCTTCAGTGGTGACTGGCAGTTAACAGTTGCTGGTTGAGGGGCAGCTTTTTTTCTTCAGTGGTGACTTGAAGTTAATAGTTGCTGGATGAGGGGCAGCTTATATTTTCAGTGGTGACTGGAAGTTAACAGTTGCTTGTTGTGGGGCAGCTTTTTTTCTTCAGTGGTGACTGGCAGTTAACAGTTGCTGGTTGAGTGGCAGCTTATATTTTCAGCGTTGCCTGGCAGTTAACAGTTGCTGGTTGAGGGGCAGCTTATATTTTCAGTGGTGACTGGAAGTTAACAGTTGCTGGTTGGGTGTCAGCTTTTTTTCTTCAGTAGTGACTGGCAGTTAACTGTTGCTGGATGAGGGGCAGTTTATTTTTTCAGTGGTGACTGGCAGTTAACAGTTGCTGGATGAGTGGCAGCTTATATTTTCAGTGGTGACTGGCACTTAACAGTTGCTGGATGAGGGGAAGCTTATAATTTCAGTGGTGACTGGCTCTTAAAATTTGCTGGTTGAGGGGCAGCTCTTTTCTTCAGTGGTGACTGGTAGTTAATAGTTGCTGGTTGTGGGGCAGCTTATATTTTCAGTGGTGACTGGCAGTTAACAGTTGCTAGTTGAGGGGCAGCTTTTTTCTTCAGTGGTGACTGGCAGTTAACAGTTGCTGGTTGAGAGGCAGCTTTTTTTCTTCAGTGGTGACTAGCAGTTAAGAGTTGCTGGTTGAGGGGCAGCTTATATTTTCAGTGGTGACTGGCAGTTAACAGTTGCTTGTTGAGGGGCAGCTTTTTTCTTCAGTGGTGACTTGAAGTTAATAGTTGCTGGATGAGGGGCTGCTTATATTTTCATTGGTGACTGGCAGTTAACAGTTGCTGGTTGAGGGGCAGCTTTTTTTCTTCAGTGGTGACTGGCAGTTAACTGTTGCTGGATGAGTGGCAGCTTATATTTTCAGTGGTGACTGGCAGTTAACAATTGCTGGTTGAGGGGCAGCTTTTTTCTTCAGTGGTGACTGGCAGTTAACAGTTGCTGGTTGAGGGGCAGCTTATATTTTCAGTGGTGACTGGCAGTTAACAGTTGCTGTTTGAGGGGCAGCTTATATTTTCAGTGGTGACTGGCAGTTAACAGTTGCTGTTTTTTTTTTCTTTAGTGTTACATTTTCTAGTTAAATATCCTTGCTTCTGTAAATAACCATTCATGAAACCTTAATGAAATGTAATGAATCAAATAAAAGACATGAAAATAGGACTAGATGAGAAGATGGTGGAATTTATTAGGAGAAAGAAAAGAATAAGAGGACAATGAAGGTGATTTGATAAAAAATGTATGAATGTTGGTAACTTCTTAGGACTACATTCCTAATAAGAAAAGAAAGTGAATTTGTACATTCTGACATCCAAAAACTGCATACATATAAATATGCATGTTTTTAAGCCACCAAGTTTTGCTAATATGCTTACCAACAAGGAAAATGAATATATTTGAAGAGGGGGCCTTTAGCATAGTTTGTTAAACTGAATTCCAGCTTAGTCTAACTGAACTCAAGCTGTAACAAAACATAAGTCTGTTTCACAGAGCAAGTTCAGGTCTCCAGTTGAGCTCAGCATCCAGCATAAAAATGTGATTCTAAAATTTTCACAACCCTTTTTTGAAAATCCTATGCATTAACTCAAGAACTCTGAGTCAACCTTCAAAATACTTAGAACTAATTTGTTTATTCTTTCAGATTATGTTGCTATAAACTTTCTGAAGTTTTCTGTACCATTTAAATTATTTCCTATTTCAGAATAAAAAGCCATTTGCCTTCAGTACAGAAACATCCCTTCTGTGCAAGGACTGACTGTGCAGGCCTGGTATCTCAGAAATAGAATTGCTATTTAAATTTGTTATCTCAAATATAAGGGCCAAAAAGGCCCCCAGTCTGCAGCCTTGATACTCAGAAAATCTGGCCATGTATTTGGATCTGGAAAGGGGGAAGGGTGAGGAAGATGGCATAATATAGCCATCCTAGAATCGCTAAGCCCCAAATTTAGGAGTGTTGATATCCAAGGGGGAAAAAAGTGAATGTCTCATCTCAAAAACAAAATTTAATGGTCTTTGCTCTTTTGTTCTTTTGAGGCCCTCAGTGAGTTAGACAGATATCTTTCAGCATCAGTTTGGGTGATCTTGACCTGCTTAGCCTGCAAATTCAAATGCTAATCTTTTCCAGAAGTAACCTCCTAGACACAGGCATGATTAATATTTTGTCAACTGCTAGGTAATCCCTTCGCCCACTCAAACTGACAAGCAGAATCAATCACTCCAAAACCATATATGAAGCAAATCTTTTTTGAGAAAGATTTGTGTAACTTTAAGCAAATTTCAATTTTTATTTAAGAAGTCTTTTTTCTTTTATATATCATCCACATTTCCCCCTCCCTCCACTTCTCTTGGTCCCCTCATGTTCCCCCCGCACCGATATCCACTCCTCAAAGATGGGTAAGGCCTCCCCTGAGAAGTCAACACAGGCTAGCATACCAAGTTGAGGTATGCTACTCAGCCCCTCTTCCCTGTATTAAGGCTGAGCAAGGCATCCCAACATAGGGAGTGGGCTCTAAAAAGCCAGTTAGTGTACTCTGGATAATTCTTGGTCCAATGGCCAGGGGGCTCACTAATAGATCATTCTATGTGTCTGTCTCCCTCATTCAGAAGGCCTAATTCAGTCCCATGCAGGTTTTCCAGCTGTCAGTCCAGAGTCAGTGAGCTGCTCCCAGTGGGTCAGCTGTCCCTGTGGGTTTCCTCATCACGATCTTGACCTCCCTTTGCTCCGCTAGTTTCTCTTCCCTCTCCTCAGTTAAACTTTAGGAGTTTGGCCAAGTTCTGGGCTCTATGTATCTGCTTCTCCTTTCATCAGTGACTGGATGTACGTTCTGTGATGACAATTAGGATGATCACCGAACTGACTATGAGGAAGGCTAGTTCAGGCACCCTCTCCACCATTGCTAGGAGACTCAGCTGGGATCATCCTTGCATGTTCCTGTGGATTTCTCTAGCAGCAGGTTTCTTCCTAGACCCCTAGTGGATCCCTCTGTCAAGCCTCTGTGCCATTGCGCACCCTCTCCATCCTTCCCTCAACTTGGTCAAGTCAAACCCTCATGTTCCCACCCTCCACCCTCTTTCTTCTACATCTCATTCCAATTTACCCAGGAGATCTTCCTATTTTCTCTTCCTGGAGCAATCCATGTGTATTACTCTTAAGGTCTTTCTCACTCCCTAGCTTCTCTGGAGTTGTAGATGGTAGCCTGTTCATCTTTTGCTTTACATCTGTTATCCATTTATGAGTGAGTACACACCGTGTTTGTCTTTCTGGGTCTGGATTACCTCACTCAGAATAGTATTTTTCTAGTTCCATTCATTTGCCTACAAATTTCACAATGCCATAGTTTTTTTTTTTTTCTTTTCTTTTTTAACCACTGAGCAACACATTTTCTTTATCTATACTTCATTTGAGGGACACCTAGGTTGTTTACAGATTCCGGCTATTATGAATAATGCTGATATAAACATAGTTGAGCAAGTGTCCTTTTGCTGTGGTTGAACATTTTTGGCTCTATGCACAAGAGTGGTATTTCTGGTTCTTGAGGTAGGCTGATTCCCAACTTTCTGAAAAACCTCAATACTGCTTTCCAGAGTATTTGTACAAATTTACATCCCTACCAGCAGTGGAGGAGTGTTCCTTTTTCTCCACATCCTCTTTAACAAAGGCTGTCATCAGTGGTTTGATATTAGCCATTCTGAAAGGTGTAAGATTATAGCTCAGAGTTGTTTTGATTTGCATTTCCCTGATAGCTAAGAATGTTTAGCATTTCCTTAAAATTCTTTCTATTTGAGATTCTTCTATTCATAATTCTCTATTTAGATCTGTACTACATTTTTAAATTGAGTTATTTTATTTCTGATGGTCTAGTTTCTTTATTTCTTTATATATTTCAGAGACCAGCCCTCTGTCAGATGTAGGGCTGGTAAAGATTTTTTCTCATTCTGTAGGCTGTCCTTTTTGTCTTATTGATTGTATCCTTTGCCTTAGAAAATCTTCTCAGTTTCAGTAGGTACCATTTATTAATTGCTGCTCTCAGCTTCTGTGCTGTTACTTAGGAAATGGTCTCCTGTGCTAACATGTTCATTTGCTAACATGTTTATTGGTATTTCCTACTTTCTCTTCTATCAGGTTCAATGTAAGTGGGTTTATGTTGAGGTCTTTGATGAATTTGGACTTGAGTTTTGTGTAGGGTGATAAATATGGGTTTATTTGCATTCTACTAAATGTTGACATCCAGTTATGCCATCACCATTTGTTGAAGATGCTTCCTTTGTTCCATTACACAGTTTTGGCTTCTTTATCAAAAATCGGGTATTTATAGGTGTGTGGATTAATGTCAGAGTCTCAATTTGATTCTGTTATTCAATATCTCACCAAGCTGTTTTTGTTACTATAACTCTATAGTAAAGCTTGAAGTCAAGGATGATGATGCCTCCTAAACTTCCTTTATTTTACAGGATTGGCCTGAGTTTTTTGTTTTTCCATATTAAATTGAGTATTATTCTTTCAAGGTCTGTGAAGAATTGTGTTGGTATTCTGATGGGGATTGCATTGAATCTCTAGACTCCTTTTGGTAAAACTGCCGTTTTTACTATATTGATCCTACTTATGCAGGAGCATGGGAGATCTTTCCATTTGCTGATATCTTGTTCAGTTTCTTTCTTCAATAAGTTAAAGTTCTTGTCATACATGTCTTTCACTTTGGTTAGAGTTACATCAAGATATGTTACATTACTTTTGGCAATTCTAAAGGGTGATGTTTCTCTTATCTCTTTCTCCTCCTATTTATCCTATGTATAAAGGAGAGCTGCTGATTTTTTGAGTTAATCTTGTAGCCTGCCATATTCCAGAAGGTGCTTATCAGCTATAGTAGTTCCTTGGTAGAATTTTTGAGATTGCTTATTACATTATCATATCATATGCAAATAGCAAAAGTTTGACTTCTTTCTTTCCAATTTGTTGCCCCTTGATCTCTATACCTTATCACATTTCTCTAGCTGAACTTTGTATGTAGAGAGTGGATAGCCTTTTCTTATTTCTGATTCATCGCTTTAAGTTTCTCTCCATTTAGTTTGATGTTGGCTGTTGGTTTGCTGTATATTACCTTTATTATGTTTAGGTGTGTTCCTTGTATCCCTGATCTCTCTCAGACCTTTATCAGAAAGGGGTATTGGATTTTGTTGTGGGCTTTATCAGTGTCCAGTGAGATGATCATATTGTTATTTTTCTTGGAGTTTGTTTATAAGTGGATGAAATTAACTGATTTTTGTATGTTGAACCTGCATTTCTGGAATGAAGCCTACTTGTTCATGGTAGGTGATACTTTTGATGTGTTCTTGCATTTAATTTGCAAGTATTTTATTGATTATTTTTGCTTCAATGTTCATGATAGAGATTGGTCTGTAATTCTCATTCTTAGTTGCATCTTTATGTGGTTTGGGTATCAGGGTGACTGTATCCTAGCAAAAAAAGAGTTTGTCAATGTTCCTTCTGTTTCTATTGTGTGGAACAATTTGAGGAGTAGTGGTGTTAGCTCTTCTTCAAAGTTCTTGTAGAATTCTTCACTGAAACCATCTGGACCAGTGTTTGTTTGTTTTTATTTATTTATTTGTTTTTTTCATTTATTTATTTATTTATTTATTATTCATTAGGGATATAGGTCTATTTAAATTATTTATCTGTTCTTGATTTAATTTTGGCATGTGGTACGTATTCAGAAAACTGTCCGTTTATTTTAGATTTTTCCAATTTAGTGGACTACACGTTTTTGACCTAATGAGTCTCTGGATTTCCTCATTGTCTGTTGTTATGTCCACCTTTTCATTTCTGATTTTGTTAATTTGTATATTCTCTCTGCCTTTGGTTAGTTTAGTTAAAGATTTGTCCATCTCATTTTCCCAAAGAAACAACTCTGTTTCACTGATTCTTTGTATTTAGTTCTCTTTGTTTCTATTCTACTGATTCAGCCATCAACTAGATTATTTTTTGGCATCTATTTCTCCTGGGTGAGTTTCTTCTTTTTGTTCTAGAGCTTTTAGGTGTGCTGTTAGGTCAGTTTGAGATTTCTCCACTTTCTTTAGATGGGCATTTAACACTATGAACTTTTCTCTTAATACTGCTTTCATTGTGTCCCATACTTTTCAATATGCTGTGCATTTATTTTCATTGAATTCTATGAAGTCTTTAATCTGTTTCTTAAAATTTCTTCCTTGATGTTTCAAATAAGTGTTATTCAATTTTCATGAGACTATAGGATTTCTGTAATCGGAGTTGTTGAATTCTAACTTTAAGACATGGTGGTATGATGTGATAGAGGGTATTACTGCAATTATTTTAATCTGCTGAGACTTTCTTGATTGCTTAGTATGTGTCAGTTTTGGAGAAGGTTTCATGAAGTGCTGAGAAGAAGGTATATTCTCTTCTTTTGGGGTAAAATGTTCTATAAATGTCTTTTAAATCCATTTGAGTCTTAACATCACTTAGTTCCCTTATTTCTCTGTTAAGTTTCTGTCTGACAGACCTATACAGTGGTAACAGTGTGGTATGGAAGTCTTTTTCCAACCATTTACTCTGAGGTGATATCTGTCTTTGAGGTTGAGCTGTTTTTCTTTAATGCAGCAGAAGGCTGGATCTTGTATTTGTTGTACCCATTTTGTCAGCCTGGGGTTTTTTATAGGAGAATTTAGACCATTCATATTAAGAGATATTAATCACCAAATTGTTATTTTGGATTTTGTTGGTTGTGGTGGTAATATATGTGTGTTTTCCTTCTTTGTGGTTTGCTGGCATGGTTTTACCTATTGCCTATGTTTTTATGGGGATAGCAAACTTCTTTGGGTTGGAGTTTCCCTTTTTATACTTTCTGTAGGGCTGGATTTGTGGCTATTTATTGTTTAAATCTGGTTTTGTTATGGAATATCTTGTATTCTCTATCTGTGATAATTGAAAGCTTTGCTTGGTATAGCAGTCTGGGCTGGCATTCATAGTCATTTAGTGTCTGCAGAGTGTCTGTCCAGGACCTTCTGGCTTTCAGAGTTTCCAATGTGAAGTAAGGTTTAATTATGATAAGTCTACCTTTACATGTTATTTGGACTTTTTTCCTTTGCTGCTCTTAATCTTTCTTTATTCTGTATATTGAATGTTTTGATGATTATGTGGCAAGGAGACTTTGTTTTTGTATATTTGGTGTTCTGTAAGTTTCTTGCACCTTTATAGGCATGTCTTCCTTTAGGTTGGGAAAAATTTTATCTATAATTTTGTTGCTTTTGAGCTGAAATTCTCCTTCTTCTATTCCTTTTCCCCTAAGGTTTGGTCTTTACATGATATCTCAGATTTCCTGTATGTTTGTATGTGTGTATGTGTGTGTGTGTGTGTGTGTGTGTGTGTGTGTGTGTGTGTGTGTGTTTGTGTGTGTATGTGTCTGTGTGTGTGTTAAAAATTTGCAGATATAACATTTTTTAACCAATAAAACTACTTTCCTCCATCGAGTCCTCCATGCATGAGACTTTCTTTCATCTCTTGAATACTGCTGGCTGTGCTTACTCGTTTACTTAGATTTTCCTTTTCTAGACTTCCCTCAGTTTGTGTTTTCTTTATTTCTCCTACTTCAATCTTCAAGCGTTGGACTACTGTTACCTTCACATGTTTAATTATTTTTGCTTGTTTTTTTCAGAGATTTGTTCATTTCTTCCAATTTTCATTTGTCATTTCCTAAATTTCTTTAAGGGAATATTTCATTTCCTTTTTAAGTGTTACAATGAGGTTTCTGACCTGGCTACCCCACAGTTCATTACCTGCCCACCACTGCTTATCTGGACCAGCAATCCCAAAGTCCCAGTGAATCTCACAGACACTTATATTAACTTCATGCTGTTTGGTCTATGGCCCAGACACGTTGCTAGCTATCTCTTTCATCTTAACTCAACCCATTTCCATTAATCTGTCTACCATGCGGACTGTGGCTCACCTGTGCTCCTTACATGTTTCTTCTTTGGGTGTCTGGCTGGATCTGTGTCTGGCTCTGCCCTAACTTTGCTCTTGTCTGTGGCTACAGTGTTCGCCAAGGATCAAAACAGCTCCTTTATTTAAAGATTGATATTCACAGCATACAGAAAGACATTCCTTAAGGGAGTATCTCATTTCCTTTTTAAGGGCTTCTATTCTCTTCATAAAGTTATTTTTAAGGTCATTGTCCTTTGTTTCATTAGCATTGGTATATTCAGCTCATGATGTTGTAGAACCTCTAGTTTCTGGAAGTACCATATTGTTCTTTATGTTTTTGAATGCATTCTTATACTGCCTTCTTCCCATTTCTCTTCCTCAAATCCATAGGATGGAGCCTGTGCCGCTAGGGGTCCAGCTTCTTCCAATCTGTTCTTCTAGATTGCTCTCATTTCTGATTGCTATGGCTCATGATTATTGTCTTCCCAATTGTTGTAGTTGTCGTAGTGTGTGTCTCCAGTGGACTCTGATTTCTTGGGGATGTTAGGCACAGGGGCAAGGGAGGAGGGGCGCTGCTTAGTGTCTAGGACTGGAATGGGTATGTAGGAGCAGGATATATACCCTTGCTGCTAGAGCACTTGGCTGACCAGCCAGGAGCTCAGTGGCTTACCTGTTTTTTTGATTGCTGCAGTTGGGGTGTATGCCTGCAAATTTCATTTCTTAAATTGGTTATATTAGATATACCCCTCAGAGAAGATTAACTCTCAATTCAGAGATTTTATGAACTAATGTATTAGTGCCATTCAGAAGTAGGACAAATGATACACTCTTGTAGTCAGATGGGAAGGCATTTCAGAATTACAGACACAGAAGAATACATACAGGTCAAGAGATATAGTATCTAAAACTTCAATTCTGCAGTTTCACTCAGACAAGAAAAACCACAAATATAGTAAATATTAGTCCAGATACTTAAGCAAAACAAAGCAAAAATAGTATATTTTCCCAACAGCTGTTATTCTTAATTTATTTTATCTAAGAAACATATAAACAAAGAGCAACAAACCACATTATCTATTACTTCTCTCATAATAAGGATTAGGTCTCCATCTCATGCAAGTACTCTCCAGACCTGACTCTGTTTATCTTTAAGTTATAAAAAGATAGGGTTCATTTGGTATCCAATGGCTGTAGATGTATCAGGTGTCACCAAATCAGAAATCTCCTTACAAAGCTCTTAAAATAACCACACACCAAAACTCAAATTTTCATGTAGTTCTACCAGTATTACAGAGTAATCAATGGTCCCTAAGTATCTGAAATCATGCTAATACTAAGTTAGAAGTTCAGTAAATTGCCACTGGGAAGTTAGAGCTGGCAACGTTCTATGGATGATTTGGATCCTCTAAGTGAGTTAAGAAAAATGTCTATGCCATCTATGTCAGCTTCAACCATGCATAAATATATTTTTCTATCTCTGAAATTTTCCTGGAACTGACAGGTAAATGTATTGAGAATTTGATTTGACCTCTAAAATTATAAAAAGATAACTTTAAAAAGAAAGTTAAAACACAACACTGCATATATGAAATGAACATATTTTTAAAATGTGGTTTGAGACAGTGCCTTAGTTACTTTTCTATTGCTGTGGCAAAATACCACAACCAAGGTACCTTATAAAATTAAGCATTTAATTAGGACTGTGGTTTTGGGTAGTTAGAGGCCATCATAGTAGAGCAAAGGTAAGGTGTCAGGAACAATTGCCAGCTTACATTTTGATTTACAAGTAGGAGATTGGGGGAGGAGAATTGATACTAGTATTTTAAAGCTTCAAAGCCCACCTTCTCACAGTGCCACACCTCCTCTAACAAGACCATACATCCCAATCCTTCCCAAACAGTTCCACCAGCTAAAGACCAAGTACTCAAACATAAAAATCTATAGTGGGGACATTGTGATTCAAATCACAACAGACATGTTCTTGTTATACTGCCTACCCTGGTCTGGAACTCATTGTTGGTTTCATACATGAAATCAGACACACACTACCAGATGCCACACTAGAGTTTTATTTATGGTAGTTGCTGAGCGAGTACAAGGGAGAGAAGCAGAAAAGAGAGACAGACTTTCATGTGGCAGTTCTTTTTAAGAGAACGGGTGACCACAGATTTATGTAGGCATGCCAAGGGTCGTACCCTCCATAGGCAGCATGTTCTGCCAGCACCATGTTGGGTTTACCAGGTTGGGGCTACATGCCAAGAATTCTACCTTGCCTGGTGTCATAATGGGTTTACCACATGGCAGCTATGTGTCAGGAATCCTTACATCTTACCCTTTTGTTTATTATAAAATGAAAACTGGCATTATGTCGGGGGGGGGGGAGGGAAGTGGACTGAGCCAGAACAGGGTGGATGGATTTCTTAAGGCTGCTTCAAGCTGTCTTAAGGGCAAAGTTTCTCTTTTCAGGAGATGAGAGCTGTGTCTTCTGGTGGTCAGTCTGCTGGGTTTTGTGGCTCATTTCCCACAGTTCAGGTGAGTTTAAGGCATGGGATGATGAATTCTGATTTTTCTCAACTCAGAAAAGAAACTATGTGTTAATGACAGAGAACCTTGGGAAGTGACACATAGAGTGAGGGTCTCTGCTATTACGGGATCTGGAGTCAGATTAAGAGAAGAGGAAAAAGAGGGAGAGAAAGAAGGTTTGAAATTGGGATACATATGACTTTAAGGTAGGCTTTGTCTATACCTTAAATAAACCTTAAGGGAGATGTTTTGTGCTTCTTCCTTCTAGGAGTCTCCAGCTACCCAATAAAGTTTGTAGATCTCTGCTAGGTCTGGGGGATGGGAAGAGGTTAAAATGGCTCTTGTTTTATATTCACCCATATCTGAGAATAAATGGCTTATTGTTTCTTTTCTATGGTCCTGGGAGGTGGGTAGAATGGTCTGTTTTACCTGTTATTGGTTCTAAAAATGGCTCCTGATTCCTTCTAGTCTTCCGGGGATGGCAGTCAACTGTTTTCTGATGGTAAGATGGCTTCTGGGGTTTTTTCATTATCCAGAAAAGGTGGCTGGATGGTTAGTCTGTGGGGGAGGGGAAGGGTGAGGCAAAATACCTCAGAGCTTTTTTTTTCTGGTAACCATCTCAACTTTGGCTCTAAGAAGCAGGCTGGAATGGAAAACTCAGACAGGAAATTGTAGGGAAATGTGTCTAGTGACACAAGGATTCTGGGTGTCTTACACTTGGGGGTCCACCTGGAAGGGTGGAAGAGGGAATAAGGGGTCTGGTGCTGGCAAGCTGAGCATATAGTAAGAGAAGTAAGGGAGCAGCTGGAGTGGCTGGAGCAGCTGGATTCAGGTGAATGTGGTGACAAAAAAAAGAGGGGCGGGTTGGCATGACCAAAAATGTGTGGGTGATAGGGATATCTCTGAAAATGCAATTAAGTGGCAGCATCTGATGAGACCAGAATTATTTGCTTCCCTCCCTGAAATGGAGGCTAGAGAAAGAGGGGAAAACCCCAAAACTCTGCAGGACTGAGTATTGTAGCACCGGTGTCCACTAGGAAGAAGATGGACTGCCCTCATACTATTATGACTACCCAAGGCTCCCCTCTTGTGATGAAGGTGGTCAGGAAGCCTGGGAAGCATTAATTGCCCACAGCCAGGCCTAGGAGATCAGCAGGAGAGTGGTCCATGTGTAATGTCCCCCTGCCATGTGGGGCTTGGGAATAGTCACTTAGACCAGTGAGTAAAGAGGCTCTGTGAGGCTGGGCAAGACAAAAACCAGTGGCTGAGTTGGCCACACTTAAAGCATGCACCAGGAGGTCTAGGTCTCTGCCACGGGAGGAGGCAAAGTGCTGGTCAGATAGCTTTGGCCAGCAGAAGGTATCTTTCCTGGCCTGTTTCCTCATCTGTCCTGTGATACACCTTAAAAGCCAGCACTAAGACTTCTGCCTGTGGAGTCAGTGGTCCACTCTCAAGAGATGTAAGTTTAACTCTGATGTCGGGGTAGCTCTGGGTAAAAAAAATGGGTCGTGAGATGTTGCTTTCCCGCAGGGCTCTCAGGATCTAAGTTAGTATGCTGTGTGTGAGAGCACATTTGTGAGGCATTTAAAAAAAACTGGGAGGGACTCTCCTGTTTATCCTGTACATCTTGCTTTTTTTTTTTTTTCAAAATTGACACCTTCACAGCAGCTCTATGCAGACTTGCCAGTTAGCAGGTCACAAAATTGTCTCTGGCTAAGACCTCCCTTGGTGGATTGTAATTCTAATGGGATCTACATCTGGGAAGGCCTGAGCTCCAGGGCGCGTTGGGGGGGGGGTGCTACATGTGTCTGATGAACCTCATCTGCATTAGTTCTGGCCTATTCCCAAACTCGCCTTCACTCGAGCCGAGTTTTTCTACCTGAGAAAGTTCTGACAGAGGAAACAGGATATAAACTTTCACTATCCTATCTAAGCAGCCACTTCCCCAGAGGGAGAACTAGTGACTGGAGGAGTGTGAGAGCAAGTGACTGGTCAGGTAAATGTAGGCACCACTTTTGGAGTTCCCAGAAAGGAAAGGTTGTAGGAATTACAGGTGAGCATTGAGATTTGAAATGTGAGGCTTCCAGAGAAAGATCTGGTCCTGTGAATAGAAACAGATTGGTGGAAGAACAGAAAGCCAGAAGAGAAAGTTTAGAGCTGAGATATGAAAAAAGAGAAACTCTTTCCATCTGCCTGTATGCTTGGAAAAGTTAGCTCTCATAAAATATCGGAGTCCAGTAAGCTTATACGTGACTGTTTTGAATTATGATCTAAGGGTACTTAGGCTATTCCTTTGTGCAAAAAATGGATAACCTTGGTGGTGTTTAGGTAAGGCAAAAAAGCTAAGGGGCTTGAGTTTCAAGAACGCATCCTAGAGATGAGGATGGAGAGATTTTCTGCTGGCAAGATCTCTGTTATTGAGGCCCAGAAGGGAGGGATTCTACTGCTAAATCTGGGTCATCACTCAGCCAACGAGTGGTCCTGGGAGAACAGTGCTAACTACCACTAGGTAACTGATCAACTCTTAGAGTAGGCATTAGGACAAAGCCTGAAACAATGCTAGCCACCACAAGAGTGGCCGTAAAAAACATGCTAGCTACCACTAGATGCTCGCCAGTACCCAGGATAGGTGTCAGGGCAGAGCTCGAATCAATGTTTGGCCCCTTAAAAACTCTTTAATTCTCAGGGGCAGGCATAAAAACCTAATGCTAAGCAACCACAGGTACTCATCAGCACCTAGAATGGGTGTCCAGCGCTGAGCTACCAATACAAACCCATCAACACCTACAGTCGGCTTTAGGGCAGAGCCAGGCGGACAGTGTCTTGGAACAAGATCAAGGATCCAACCTGGGCTTCAATATCAGAGAAGGCCAAAAATGAGTGCCAGGCAAGAAGGAACAGCCATAACCAGTGAAGATTGTGGCTGGGGATGGTCCTCCTCAAGGATATAGTCCTACCGGAAATCCCAACAATCAGTGGGCCTTTCCAAACATGATAGTTTGCATTTACGCCTACCAGAAAGGGAAGACTTACTGAGGCCAGTGGTGTTTGAACAAGCTGCACTGGGGCAGATGGAAGGTGGCCTGGTAGTGAGCCCTGGATCAGGTTCTCCTGGCCTATGTACACCTAAGCCCAGAAGAGAGCGCATTAAGTCACGACACCAAAATATTGGTTTTGCACATGAGATCAGATACACACTATCAGATGCCACACTAGAGTTTATTTAGGAGAGTGGCCGAGTAGGTACAAGGAAGAGAAGCAGAGGAGAGACTGACTTTTACGTGGAGGCTCTTTTTAACTAAACAGGTTGTCACAGATTTATATAGCCATGCCTTGGAGGCATGCTTCCCATAGGTGGCATGTTCTACCAGTGCTATGTTGGGTTTACCATGTGGGTTCTACATGCTAGGAATTCTTATCTCACCTAGCACCATGCTGGGTTACCACATGACTGCTATGTGCCAGGAATCCTTATACACATGAACCTCCTGCTTAAGCCTGTGTTAGGGTTGCTTGTGGCACCACATCTGGCAACATATGTTGAACTATGTTGGATATGTTTCTGGCCCAGACTTTCCAGGCTAGCCTTGAGGTGAAAACCTGCAGGTCTGCAGACCCACAGTCCCACAGAGACACACAGACACTTACAGTAATTTTACACTGATTGGGGCCCAGGCATATATCTTGCTAACTCTTTACCCTTAAATTAACCCAAGATTCTTGTTCAGCCATGTGACTTGGTACCTTTTCTCAGAGCAGCATACTTGGCCTCTGCATCTGCTTCTCTGGAATCTCTGTGGCATCTCTGCTCTGTTCTTCCTGTTCTCAGATTTTTTTTAGTCTGTTAGCCCCACCCACACTTCTTGTCTGCCTTCAGCCAATCAGCATTTTTATTAACCTAGTAGGCAGGTCAATTATTTACAATGTAACATAATCCCACTACAAAACTACTTTTTTTTTTTAAACTCACAAAGCAAATAGAAATTTTAAATATCCCTTTAAATGAGAATCAAAAGAATAGTCACAAGAATAGTGATCAGTACTATTGAGCTTTCCACAAAGATCAGAGTTAATAAGCCTTAGGGTAAAGCTCAACTAAGACATTTGCTAAGGATAAACAAACAGTAGTTAGCTAGTTTGATGGCTCCATGGGTAAAGGCATCTTCACTCTTCACTGCTGCCAAGAATGATGACCCTTAAACTCATATGTGGAAGGAGAAAACAGATTCGCACAAGTTCTATCCTGACCTCCACATATGTATCACGACATGTGTAGTAACGGGGTTTCTTGGTCCCGGGCGGCCAGAGGTCCAGACACACAGACCTGCTGCCCCAGACCCCTTAGCTACCTGCCGCCACTGTTCAGGCCCCCAGAAATGACTCAGACGCTTATATTAACTTCATGCTGTTTGGCCTATGGCTCAGGCACATTGCTAGCTAGCTCTTACATCTTAAATCAACCCATTTCCATTAATTTGTCTGCCACATGGCCCGTGGCTCACCTGTGCTCCTTACATGTTGCTCCTTTGGGCTTCTGCTCAGTTTGCCTCTGACTCCACCCTGCTTCTCCTACCTCTGCTCTGATTTCTCCTCCTACTTCTTCTATGGTGCCTGTCATGGCCTAAAACAGCTCCTTTATTTAAAGATTGATATTCACAGCATACAGAAAGGCATTCCCACATCAATTAATGAGTGATTTCTGGGGCCTGAACAGTGGCGGCAGGCTGCTAAGGGGTCTTGGGCCCAGGTCTGTGGGTCTGGGCCTCTGGCCACCCGAGACCAAGAAACCCCACTGCAACAGGCATGCATGTGCATACACATACAATATATGCAGAAAAATTGCATCATTAAAGGAGTTTTTTCCCTCAATTCTCTGGGTATGAGTTTCTAACCACCTTCCTGTTACCTAAATGGTATGACTAGAGGCTAATTCTGTCAAAAATTGAATTACGTTAAGAGATTTTACTCTGACAAGGATGAAGTAACTAGGTCCTCTTATAAATGATTATAAAATTCAAAGCCATAAATAAATATGGGGTATTTGTAGGTATTGTATACTAAGCAGAACAAAGTGGTGATCCTAGACAGGAATTTTACAGAGTAGCTCAACCATTACTCCTGAGTTATGCTTAAGGAATCCTTTGCAAAGCCACAGAGAATTGGATTCCAGGCAGTTCTTAGGGGCCTACATGGGCTGAGGATGAGGCAAAAATAAGATGTCATCATACCTAAATAAGCTTTAGTTTATAAGATGGAGCATCATAGAAGAGGAGCCTATGCAAACAAGATTTTCACAAGTCAATTTGGAGCGATTTCTGGAGTCTTTTGGCTGCACATCCACTGGCTCAGACTGCACAAGCCTGACCAGAAGTATCTGCTACAGAGTAGAAGAGGAAAGGCCATGTTACCAGTTGACCAACTGTCAACTGTCAGGAATGCTATTTTTTCATACTTAAAGGTGACTTATCTTTTTAATTTCCAAGTATCTCATCTTTGAGATCCCTTGCTGCAGCTCCTAAAAAAAACTTGACTATGCTAACAGAATGAATGATTATCTTGGGAAATTATCTTACAAAATTTCATTTTCTTCATCTTGAGATGCTGTATAATAATGTCACCAATCAGTTTCTTAAGGATTCTTTTGCTGTGTATGGATAGAATGGAGGGTAGATAAGATCTACCAGCCTCTGGAGGTCTCGTTTCTCCTGGGTCTGACAGCAGTCCATTGCAGTGAAAGCAGTAGTAAGAGGTACACTCCAGGGTTACATTACACAAATAGGCTCTGGGATAAGGACCCTTATCTGCAGACAGCTGCCAGAGTTGAAGCTCTCTCTGTGACATCTGAGACTCTTGGAATCTTGAAGTTCTCTGGAATTATTTTGGTGAGGAAGACCTGTGGGTCTTCTTTCATTTCCTGGTGAAGTGTGATTGTGTTTTGGTTCATAACAGCCTTTTATGTCTCTTTCGTCTCATCTATTTGGATTCTCTTGTTTCTGTCCTTTCAGTGCCTTCCTTCTCCCTGCCCTGGACACTAGCTTCTTTAGCTGGCAGTTGGTTTTTTTCTGCATGGCTGCTCAGGTGTTGCTGTTTCTCCAGTTCTGCTTTTGCTATGTCTGCTGTTCTCTTCTGTCCGTTCTGTTTGTCAGCTTATCTCACACTGCGAAAAAATCAGCAAGGATAAAACAAACCATTAAATGGCAGATTAACTGAACAATTAACAGAAGAAGGAATACAAATAGCCAATTATATTTGAAAAATATCCAACAACCTTAGGTACCAGGGAAATGAAAGTGAAAATGATGCTGACATTTCATCTCAGCAGTCAGAAGGCCTACTATTATGAACGCACATAACATCAAATGCTCGTTGGCAAACCAGACCTTCTCATGCACTGCTGGTGGGAATGAAACCAGCCTAGCCACTGTGAAAATTAGTATGGAGGTTCTCCTAAACTGCAAAGTATAATCATCTTATCATCCATTTATGTTACTTCTGGAAAATACTCAAAGGTCTCAAAATTGACACACCACAGAGATACTTGCAGACACATTCTTATTGATGTGTTATTAACCATAGCCAATAAGTAGAGCTATCAAAACTGGGTAAAACAAATATGTATACATATATATATAATTTATTCAGGGATAAAAAATGAAAGTATGTCCTTTCCAGGCAAATGGTTGGTACTGAACAACATCATGTCAAGCAAAATAAGCCATACTCAAACTCCAAAGTACTCTCTTATTTCATTTCTGTTACTATGACAAAAACCTCAACAAAGAGTAACTCAGGGGAGGAACATGTTTATTTAGCTTACAATTCCAGGTTACTATCAATTATTGCAGAGAAGTCACAGCAGGAAATTATAGGATCACATCTATTAAAAGCAGAGAGAGAATAAACATATACTCACTTGCTGGCTCTAGGCTAATTTATCTTACTCAAATACAGCTGACATCCTACCTTAGGGAGTAGTGCCAACCACAGTGGGCTGGGTCAATTAATAATCAGGACAATTCCCTACAGACACACCTACAAGCCAACCTGGTTTAGATAACTCTTCATTATGACTCTTCCTAGGTGTCTCATGATAATGTCAAATTGACAGTTAAAACTAACCATCATAATATACCCCTTATTAATTTGACATAAAAATATTATTCTAAGCCATAACTTTACAACCATTGTCCCCCAAATCTGATATTTAATAATGTAAAATGTGTTCCAATATTTAAAGTTCTTATAGTTTTTTTTTTTAAATCTCAACACTTAAAAATATTCCAAACAAAGCCGCGTGGTAGTGGTCCATGCCTTTAATCCCAGCATTTGAGAGGCAGAGACAGAGAGATCTCTGTGAGTTCAAGGCCAGCCTGGTCTACCGAGTGTGTTCCAGGACAGCAAGAGCTACACAGAAAAAGCCTGTCTCAAACAACTAGGACAAACTAAAATCTTTTGTAAAAGTCTCAAATCACCAAGATTCATGTGTACAAACCAAACCCTTTAGCTCATTGTCTGACATCTGAGGCCTGTAGGCCTCATTCTTCCAAATCTGCTGCTGTGCATACAGCTTGTCTTATAGGCAAGCTTCACTGCACACCTTTCGTTCTCCTTGTAGATATCCCACACTTTTGACATCTTCAATATCTTTGTATCTCCATTGCAACAGAGGCATCATTTTTTACCCTATTGCGGCCTCTCTGCAGAAATTCTAATCTCATCTCTGCTACTGATCCCTTAATCCTCTATCTTTAATGCCTACAAAATGAGTACTATGTGGACAATGCTTACATTGCCAACTTAGGCTTGACATGTAGACCAGTCCCTTAGAACTTACTTGTATCAGCTTCTGTGTGCTGATCTTGAGGAAACAGTTTCATATTGCCTGGTGAAGTATAAGAGGTTTCACTTCAGTGGTGCTGGTCTCTTTGAGAAACACAACTGGTTTTCAGCCTCGGCATGATAAGCACACACAGATTCTTAGCTAGTATGTCACATTAATTCTCCATAGGCCAGTTGACAACAAATCCTTATTCTCTCTGAAACATATCTAAGCCTTTTACTCTCAGCATTTTTCTTTTCCAAGTTCCCAGAAGAATGACCTGTTACATTCTGAGTGCTTAACAGCTTTTCTAAACCAAAATTCCAAATGTTTCTATATTCCTCATACAAATAGTCTAAGCATAAAAGCCACACTGTCGGGTCTAACATGGACCACTTTACTATCTCAGCACCATTTTCTGTTCTAATTTTATTTTTCTTGCTATGATAAAATATCCTGATAAAAAACAACATAATTGCTAAAAGGTTTATTTAGGTTTTAATTCTAGGTTTTCACAGAATGGAGATTAGGCAGAAACTCAAGCAGCTAGCACATCACATAGACAGTCAATATAGGTACATTTGTTAAAAGCAGAAATTAACAAATGCACCTATATTGACTGCCTAATTCTAGCTCTAACCTACCTCTTTCTTGTATTATATAGTTCAAGACCCCTTGGCTAGAGAATGGAACTGCCCACAGAGACTTGTGTCTTTCACATCAATTAAGAATCAAGATATGCATTCATAAACACGACCATAGGCCCTCTTTATCTAGACAGTTCCTTATGCAATTCCATGTTGTGAAAAACAACCAAAACACACTACAAAAAAGTATTTATGTATGCCAGTAGTGGCTCACTCTTAGAATCCCAGTATGTGAGAGGGTCAAGTAGGAAAATTGGCATGAGTTCAAGATCAGCCTGGACTACATAGTAAGAGGCCTGTGTGGGCTACAATGTTTATTTCAACAAACAAAACAAATACGTGTTTTACATATTTTTGCTTACATATGGAATCTAAATTAGTGTGTGTGTGCACAAAAGGAGAAAGGGAAGTCCACAGAAAAGCCCAAGGGAGAAGAGGAGGTCTAAAGCACGATAGGAAAAAGAAGGGAACAAAATGGAGCAATTGTGATGGCGAGACACTGTTAATTGCAGTTTGTGACATAAGAAAATGTGGTACAAACTGTTTACAACTCTACTGGATGAGGCTATGTTTTCAAGCACTGGGACAATTGTCCTGTAGTTTCGTTATAATTCTTTCTAGGTGTCTCATGATAATGTCAAATTGACAGTTAAAGGTATCTGTGAAGTGCTCTAGATATTTGGTAGTCACATAAGGGGAATCCTGCTGGCCAACTGACAGAATTCTTTTGCTCAGGTCAGTCAAAGCACCAAGAAGGAGTCCAGTTAGAGAGTTTGCTAATTTGAGAGTCAATTTGCCTTATTCTTAATATCATTGCTCAGTTACAGAACATTAGTGTTAAGTATTTACAATGTGATTTTGAAGAACACATGTGTGGTACTAGTGATTTTACCAATATTTTAACAGTGCTTTTCATATGCCCAGAACTACAGTACTGATTCTAAGAAAATCTTCCTCATTGTTCAATGCAGTGTCCTGGTTAAGTAATAGACTGTGATACTTAGCTTCTTTCTTGTTCTATTATTTACTATTTGGGTAACTGAGAAAACTACTCTTTTTAAAATCTCTCATATGCATGTAATAACATTACCATATGCTTAATAATTAAGAAATGTAGGTGATGGTACATGTGAAGAACAATGTGCCTGACACATTGTTGTTACATTTTTCCCCTCAAGGTCTATATGAATTGTGTTTTTCATGGGCAGAAAAAATTTTTAAAAGAATGAATCACTTTCAAAATATTGGTATAAAAGGGTTTCATATCAAGATCTTCTTAAATGTTTCCAAGATGTAATTGATACCTTCTCTCTCCTTATCTTTGCTCAGCTCTATAGACATTGCTTGCTTCCCGAAATAGGTGTCTACCACAGATAAACATTACTGTGTGTCACTGGGTGTGTTTAATGTGTAAATATATTGTGGGAACAAGGGAGGCTGGTTTTTCAAGTTTCTGCTCTTAGCACTTTCTGAGGGTCAAACAGTCCAGCACAGTTTGTGTATCTGTCAGGAGAGTAAGCCTACAAAAGCCTCATAACCTTACTAAGGTAAGACCGATGTCCTTAAGGATGCCTAATGTGATATTTGCTTTCTTAATTTTTGTATTTTGTAATTATTTGAGGTGGAAAAAAGTTTCTTGGTTATATAAAAAGTGATTCTTTCTAACACTTGATACTGGGTCTCACCATAAAGTAAGAAATAAGACCAGTTGGAAAATGTAAGTCTTTTTAAAAATTCAGTATTCAAAGTGAGCCATCCCTAAAACCAAGTAGGTATCCTAATAACAAAAATGAATCAGGTTCATAGCAAAAGTACTGGTCATTTGCCAAAGAGTTTTTATGTCTCTATGTAAGACGGAGGGTCCTCTTGCTCTGAAATTTTTTCATTTGTATAAAATCTCAGATATTGTAATTGGAGTTATTAGATTATATTTATATTCAGCTCTATTCTCTTCTCTATTGTTTATGGTTTCTTTGTTTCACACAGGATCTCTCATTTGTAGGCCCCTCTGGAACTCACCATGTTGCCTAGCCTAGCCTCTAACTCTTGGTAATTTTCTTTTATATATAGGTTTCAGTTAAGATTGCTACTTTCCTTATTTAAATGAAATACATGTAGTAGGCTGTGGTGATATTGTATATTTAATAAAATGATTCTGGGATATCAGAGGACAGAATCATCCACAGTCATGAAGATTAAGGAGTTGTTGAAACATACATTTAATTCCATCATTCGGGAGACAGAGATCATCTGGATCTCTTGAGTTCAAGGCCTAACAGCCAGGTAATGATAGCACAAGCTGTTAGTCTCAGCACTTGAGAGGCAGAGGCAGGAGGATCTCTGTGAGTTCAAGGCCAGCCTGGTCCACAAAGCAAGTTCCAGGACTGTTAAACAGGAAACCCTGTCTCGAAAAAGCAAAACCAAAAGCTCACTGTGCAGCTCATAGTAGCCTAAACTTAAAAAGGCAAACTTTCCATGAAATTGCCTCTGAAACCAAATGCTGAGATTACAGACTTAAAGGCCCCACCATGAACTGATGGACCAGTCTTGCAATGTAATGTATCAAACTGTAAACTTGAAGACAGCAGGAGTTTATATTTAAAACATTCAAGAGTGGTGAGTGTAAAATGTTCCTTATATATCAAAATGTATGTAAAGTGCTATAAAATAATCTAAAAGAAGGAATTATAGATTTTTATTTTGAACTTTATTCATGAACTTACTAGACCCAAGTTTCCCTGAATGACTGTTACAGTTCATACACTATGTCTTGCAATATAGTAGGTACATGAAGTCATTTGATTATTATCTTGAAATCCTTAAGTACTTTAGAACTCATGCATACTATGTAATCCTTAAATCACTATGTCAGTAGATAAACACACATATCTATCAACATGTATATATTTCTATGTGAGCATTAGTATAAAATGATGAGAAAATGTGATAGATAACCTTATTTCGGCTGCTGAAATTATTTGTCTATTTACAGGCTCCTGAAATTCTCTGATAGCCTATTTGTGGATTGGCTCTGTTGCTCTTCAGTTCTTTCACATTTGATAAAGTCTTCTAATTGGTTTTGTTTTCCACGACTTCATATCTTGGAGCACATTTAGTATTTTTGTTATAACTACTATCTTCCAATTATTTAGTATGTAAAAAAAGGGAGGGAAATACTTCTTTACAATATGGGAAACGGGAGAGAAAATACTTCTTTAAAATATGGGGAATGAGCAATTTATTTGCTTGTCTTCATCACACAGTGGCATGTGTTTTGACAATTTTGCCAGCATGCATAAACACATGATTAATCATCTTTAATGTTTTCTATTTCATATTTTCTTATAGCCATCTTTTCTACATCCATATGTTATATGTGTGTACTCCTTTTTTCTCCCTACCAACTGCTTCCCACACAAATTCACACATTTTCGTTGACTTCACAGAACTCCCAGTCTGGTTCTATTCCCAAACAAACTCTATTAGTTGTTTTGTTTCTTTTGATATATTTCTTCATATCTTCTAATTATATTTTTTCTGCATGTTCCATCATGGACTTTTGATTCTGCTTTAAAGACATTGATAAACCATGCCGACTTCATTGCAGGCTGAGCAATGCTATTGGCCACCGTAAGTTCCAGAATAAAATTGGATAGAGGGTAGAGCTCTGAGAAACAGAATGCAGCCATGCCTGATGGCACAGACTCTTAACTCAGGCAGTTGGAAGGTTGAAGCATAAAGGTTACAAGCTTAAGAATGAATACAGGGCTATACTGAACAATTTAGAGAGACCAAAGACCAAAATAATATGGCCACTGGTGTAGTGCTTGCCTAGCGTGTCAAATCCTTAGCACTGACAAAGGTGACAAACATATGGTTCATAAGAAAAGGATGTATATTTCATATAATTTTTTTTGTCTTTCAGAAAAAAAATCTCTAACAATTAATTCATACAAGATGTCCCTACTGCCATCTCCCTTTCCCTTTTACTGTTGTACTTCTTTTAAATTCCCCTATGATGTCATATCACTTGATCATTTTATGAACACTGTACTTCCAAGCGTCACATCATGTTGCTGTGTGTTCAACTATATATTTTTCTTTAATTCCAAATAGAACATTAATTTAGGGCCAGCTATGAATTAGAACTGCTAGGCACTAGAGTTATAGTGGAGAAGACATTAGTTTCCTTTGTGTTCTTCCAGTCTAGTTAGGGAAGGTATAAATTTACCCACATAATTAATAAAATTATGGTAAGAATAGTAGATAATATTTTACAACTGTTCATTATGCTTTTCTCCTTTGCTATACATAGCAATTAAGATAGGTTCTTATTACTTGAAATATGTCCTTCCTCATCCATTTCTGCACACTGATTAGGCATCTCTTTTTCTATTACTTTCTCTTTTATCTTCTTTTCTTCTTGTCTTTGACATGTAGATTTCCACTATTAGTTTAACATTTAGGTCTGAAACATTTTTTCATTTACCTGTGATTTGCCATCAACATCAACACTATGGAAGCCAGGCTAGATTTGAACTTGATATGTAGCAAAGGATAACCTTGAAAATATTTTCATGAGTCTGTTAGTATCATCTTTTTTCCTCACTAACATTGTAAAGTTCAAGATATAAACATGGTAGTTTTACACATGGAGTCTCAGCACTTAGGAGGTATAAGCAATGGCATCACAAGTTCAAGTCAACCTGAGCTACATAGTGAGACACTCTTTTAAACAAGAAAACAAGTTCAGATTTTTTATGATGCCATTTTGTTCCTGCTTCTTATTTGACTTCAGTATTTTTAACAATTTTAAATCTCTTCTTAAATTCACATGACTCTAAATGTTTACAGATCCATTTTATGCCTTTTCTTCATATTCATTTAAATTTGCTCTCAGATCTGAGCTTTAAAAAAATTTCTTTAATCTTTATTAAATACAAAGTAAATAGGATTTTACTTCATTTTCCTCTTCATTGAATAAAAGTATTAAAGCTAAGCTTACCTTCACTAACTGAAGCCTAAATGACGTTATTCATTTTGAACTCACCATAGTCTTATTTGTAACTCTTGTTAAAGTTTAATTTACCA
This sequence comes from Phyllotis vaccarum, assembly GCA_033318265.1. Taxonomy (NCBI): domain Eukaryota; kingdom Metazoa; phylum Chordata; class Mammalia; order Rodentia; family Cricetidae; genus Phyllotis; species Phyllotis vaccarum. The sequence goes on from JARWLC010000013.1 coordinate 128,049,733, forward strand.
GTTTCCATTCCTTGTAACAGTTGATTTATCCAGTCTAATTCAATTTACTCTTTTGAACAGAATGTCAGGAAACACTGTGTTCCTACATTAAGAACATATCCAGTTCATTTAAGGGTTGGTGGTTCATATAAATAGACTTCAGTAGCATTTTCATTCTAGTGGTGTGCAGTCAGAAAATGTTGCAAGACTGTATCAGGACTTGGAAGGCACTAGGAAAACTAACAAGAAAGCAAATCAAAAATCAACATCATTCTAAATCAGTTAAAGTCTTCAAAACCACACAATATGATTCTTAAAAGTATTTAATGTTGTCCATGTTTTCAAAGAATAAAAGTGATAGATTTTACCAGAAGTTATAATTGAGTTGGAGTAAGTAACAGGTGGATTGAATGGCTGACAGAAATCAAAATTGAACCATAGCCACCATATCATAATAATCTAGTATTTAAAAATAGAATTTAAATGAACACATACCATTATATGGATCATAAAATGGAAGTTCAATAACAACCCACTTGGCAAACAAATGGTCATAACCAACACATTTTTCTAATTCAAATAGCTTGTTAAAATTCCTAATTCAAATAGTCTGGTTAGATCCTTTAATATATATTTCCAAGAGCTGTATATAGAGACACTGATAGTTTTTGGCTCCCAGTATGAAATCTTGGTAAAATTAATGCCAATTAATTAAAAGCCTAGTGCAAACAGGTTTTTTTTTCTTCAAATTTTCAGCAAATAAGCCTATATACAAAGATGTGTGTAAGAGCTGAAGATGTTACTTGGAAGTAGGGACTTCTAATATGCTCAAGGCCCTGAATTTAATTCATATCACTACACACCAAAATTGTATGTGTAAACATACAAATATTACAGTCCATAGTAGAGCTAGATGTATACTGAAAATTCAGTTTGCAATGAAGACTCACTTTACTGATTTCCTTGTAATTGGGAAATTAATATTTAGCTTAACTACATGAAAAAAATTAATTTTCTGTCTTCTCTTTCACTTTTACAATTTATTTATTTCTCATATTTCTCTTGCTCTCTTCTCCCTCTTCTTCCTCTCCTCTCCCTCCCTCCCTCCTTCCCTTTCTTCTCTCTCTCTCTCTCTCTCTCTCTCTCTCTCTCTCTCTCTCTCTCTCTCTCTCTCTCTCTCTCTCTCTCTCTCTCTCTCCTTCCACCCACACATAATAAGTTAGTTGTATACAGAAATTTATTTAACTACTGATTATCTTTCTGGTAAATTTCTGTCTATCGTTCTTGTGAGCAAAAGTCATATGCTTGGCTCTGACCTTAACCACCATAGGATGCAACTATGTACTAGTTCTCAGTCTCATAAAATATGTTCTGAAACAACTGGGATGAAGTATAATAGAAACCTTAATTATATTAGGGGAAAATATTAACCTAAGTCTGCAGACATGAGTGGTAGGCCCAAATTACTAATAGTAGAAACTGTCCACATTTTCTGAGAATTTCCAATTCTCAATCACTAGTCAAATAATTTCTGTGGTACCAGGGTGTATAGAAGTTCAGTCATGCATTTGAAGTCCTATAACTCACACATTTAAAACCTCACTTTGACCCAAAATTTTGGGTCACTTTGGTCAACTTAGGTAACTTCCGATGGTTTCTTTCTGGTATCTATTTTTCTGCTCCCCTAATTTTAATCTTTCTCCTTTGTTCTTAGCCTGCAGTGGAATCTGCAAAGCTGTTGTTAGTCTGGCTCTAGCATCTCACTGGTTGGCTTTCTGTCAATGATCTTTTGTGAAGGGGTCTTGCATTATTTAGGATCCCCATTATTCAAAGTTTCTTAGGTGGATTGGCTCCTTCAGCTCTCCCATTCCCTTAGCCACTTGACTTTTCTTTCTCCTTCATCTTAGCTTATTAATCCTTTTGTGCTCACAGGAACCCAAAGGCATCAGACCTTCCATGATTTCACTAATCTCTAGGCTGAAGGCTATAGTTTTACTTTCATGGCTTAGTCAGAAAAAATTGTTCCAATATTATGTCTTCTGTCCTCTGTATACTAAGAAAAAATTCAGATAGTCAGACCTCCAAAAGTTGATATTGCTAGAAAAATGCAGAACTTGAAATATATTCAAAACAAATATACTGAAGACTACTTTATAGTGATATTTCCTAAGTTTTGTGGTAAAACAAATTAGCTTTTTGCTTTAAATTTTTAAACAACTTCAAAGGAAAATGTAGATAATAACTGGATGTAAAAAATTATAAATATTATATGTACATATATATATCTAAACACGTACACATGCAAACACACACATTCATGGTGACTGGCACTTTTTAAACCATCACTAAATAGCACCCAAAGCATATCACAAAAAGCATGTGATAACACCCTTTCAAGGAAAAAAGAAGTGGATGGATATATTTCTGTGTTCCACCTTTCATTTTTCAACTGTGTATTCATGTATAGCCATTCATCTCTGCCTATTTCTTTTGTACAGGTATGTATCTTCTCTATTTTCCCTTCCCAAGAAGATTCCTAGATGAATCTCTTAAGTTCATTCTTTTATCCATCTGTTTAAGAGTTGTGGTTTGCAGCCTGGATATTCTTTGTTTCATATCTAAAATCCACTTATGAGTGAATACATACCTTGTCTATCTTTCTGAACCTGTGTTACCTCACTCAGAATGATACTCTCCAAATCCATTCATTTGCCTGAAAATTTTAGGATGTCATTTTTTTTTTAACTACTGAGTGGTACTTCATGGTAAAAATGTACTACAATTTGTTATTCTATTCTTCAGTTGAGGGGCATCTAGGTTGTTTCCAGGTTCTGGCAACTAGAAATAATGCTGCTATGAACATAGATGAGCTAATTCCTTAGGATAAGAGTGTGAATCCTTTGGGTTTATGCCCAATAGTGGTATTTCTGGGTCATTGGGGGAGATTGATTCCCAGTTTTCTGGGGACCCGCCGTACTCATTTCCAAAGTGGCTGTACAAGTTTACACTCCCACCAGAAATGGAGGAATCTTCCCCTTGCTCCGCATCCTCTCCAGCATAAGCTGCCATCTGTGTTTTTGATCTTAGACATTCAGACAGGTATAAGATGGTATCTCAGAGTAGTTCTGATTTGCATTAATCTGATGGCTAAGGATGTTGAGCAATTCTTTAAGTGTCTTTCAGCCATTTGTAATGCTTCTATTGAGAATTCCCTTTTTATCTCTGACCCCCATTTTTAAATTGGATTATTTGAGGTTTTGGCCTCTAGTTTCTTGAATTCTCTATTTATCTTCTATCAGATGTAGGGTTGGTGAAGATATTTTCCCATTCTTTAGGCTGTGGTTTTTGTCTTACTGACCATGTCCTTTGCCTTACAGAAACATCTCAACTTAAGGAGGTCCCATTTGTTAATTGTTCTTAGTGTCTGTGCTACCGGTGATATATTTAGGAAGTGGTCACCTGTGCCAACACATTCAAGAATACTTCTAACTTTTGTTCTTAGCCTACATGCTAATTTTCTGTCAATTTCAGTGTACTTGGGTTTATGTTGAGATATTTGATCCACTTGGATTTTAGTTTTGTGCAGGGTGATAGATATGAATATAATTTAATTCTTGTACATGCTACCATCCAGTTATGCCAGCACCATTTTTTGAAGATACTATCCTTTTTGCACTGAATATCTTTGGCCTCATTGTCAAAAACAGGTGTTTATAGGTGTGTGAATTAAGGTTGGGGTCTTCAGTTTGACTTCATTGATCCACAAGTCTGTTTTTATGCCAATACCAGGCTATTTTATTTTATTTTATAACTGCAGCTCTGTAGTATAGCTTGAAGTCAGGGATAGTGATTCCTCCTGAAGTTCTTTTATTGAACAGCATTGTTTTGGCAATCCTGGGTTTCCTGTTATTCCATATGAAGTTAAGCATTGTTCTTTCAATGTCTGTAAAAAATTGTGTTGGGATTTTGATGGAGATTGCATTGAATCTGTAGATTTCTTTTAGTAAGATTGCGATTTTTACTATGTTGATCCTACCTGTCCAGGAGCATGGGAGATCTTTTCCATTTTCTGATATCCTCTTCAATTTCTTTCTTCAGTGACTTAAAGTTCTTGTCAAGCAGGTCTGTCACTTCTTTGGTTAGAGTTACCCCAAGATATTTCATGATATTTGCAGCTATTATAAAGGGTAATGTTTCCCTTATTTCTTTTTCAGCCCTTTTATCATTTGTGTATAGAAGAGCTATTGAGTTTTTTTTTTTTTTTTTTTTTAGTTAATATTGCACCCTGCTATGTTGCTGAAGGTGTTTATCAGCTTTAGGAATGCCATGATAGAATTTTAGGTCTCACTTATGTATATGATCATATCATCTGAAAATAGAGATAGTATAACTTCTTCCTTTTGAATTTATATCCCCTTAATCTCCTTTTGTTCTCATATTGCTTTAGCTAAAACATTGGGAACTATGTTGAAGAGATAAGAGGAAAGAGAACAGCCTTGTCTTGTGGGATTGTTTTGAGTTTCTATCCATTTAGTTTGATGTTGGCTGCTGCTGTATATTGCTGTATATTGACTTTATCATGTTTAGATATTTACCCTGTATTTCTGATATTTCCAGGACTTTATCATTAACGAGTGTTGAATTTTGTCACAGTATTTTTCAACATCTAGGAACACGATCATGTGAGGATTTTTTTTCAGGTTGTTTATATGATGGATGACATTGACAGTTTTTTGTATATTGAACCATCCCTGTATTTGTGGGATGAAGCCTACTTGATCATGGTAGATGATTTTTTGATATGTTGTTGAATTCAGTTTACCCATTTTTATTGAGTATATTGCATCAATATTTATTTGGGAGTTTGGACTGTAATTTTCTTTTTTTGTTGCATCTTCGAGAGGCTTGGGTATCAGTGTGCCTATAGCCTAATAAAAAGAGTTTGACATTGTTCCTTTAGTTTCTACTGTATGGAACAGTTTGCCAGTATTGGTGTTAGTTCTTTGATTGTCTGGCAGAATTCTGCACTGAAACTATCTGGCCGTGGGCTTTTTTGGTGGAGAAACTTTTAATAACAGCTTCAATTTCCTTAGGAATTATAGGAGTATTTAAGTCATTTATCTGGTCATGATTTAATTTTGGTAAATGGTACCTGCCTAGAAAGTTGTCCATTTCTTTTAGGTTTTCCATTTAAGTGGAGTATAAGTTTTTGAAGTATGACCTAATGATTCTCTAGATTACCTGGCTGTCTGTTGTTATGTCCCCCTTTTCATTTCTGATTCTGTTAATTTGGATTCTGTCTCTTTGTGCTTTTTGGTTAGCATGGATATGACTTTATCTTGTTACCTTTCTCAAAGAATCAACTCTTTGATTCATTGATTTTTTTGTGTGTGTGTTGTTCTCTTTGTTTCAGTTTTATAGATTTCAACCCTGAGTTTGATTATTTCCTGCCATCTACTCCTACATGAGTTTACTTCTAGATTTTCTAAAGCCTTCAGCTGTGCTGTTAGGTCTCTTGTGTGAGATTCCTCTAGGTTTTTCATACAGGCCTCTAGTGCTATGAGTTTTCCTCTTATCACTGCTTTCATTGTGTCCCATAAGTTTGTGTATGTTGCGGATTCATTTTCATTAAATTCTAGGAAGTCTGATTTCTTTCTTAATTTCTTCCTTGATCCAGAGGTGGCTCAATTGAGACATGTTCAGTTTCCATGAATTTGTAGGCTTTCTGTGATTTTTGTTGTTCTAAATTCTAGCTTTAGACCATGGTGGTCTGATATGATACAAGGAGTTATTCCTATTTTTATATTTATTGATATTTGTTTTATGACTGAATAGTTGGTTAATTTTAGAGAACTTTCAATGGGGTGCTGAGAAAAAGGTATATTCCTTCGTGTTTAGGAAGAAAGTTATTTATATATCAATTAAGTCCATTTAGGTCATAACATCTGTTAGCTCCCTGAGTTTCTGTCTAGTTGGCCTATCCAAGGGTGAAAGTGGGATATTGAAGTCTCCCACTATTAATGTGTAGAGTTTGATGTGAGATTTAAGCTTTAGTAGTGTTTCTTTTATGTATGTAGTTGCCCTTGTATTTGGATATAACTGTTCAGGATTGAGTCTTCTTCTTGGTGGATTTTTCCTGAGATGAATAAGTAATGTTCATACTGCTCTTTTTTGATTGGTTTTAGTTTGCAACTATTTTGTTAGATATTAGGATGGCTATCCCAACTTGTTTCTTAGCTCCATTTTATTGCAAAGTCTTTTCTCAACTCTTTATTCTTATCCAGTGTCTGTCTTTGAAGTTAAGGTTTTTCTCTTTTATGAAGCTGAAGGATGGATTTTGTTTTTGTAGTCATTGTGTTTGGATGTGTCTTTTTGTCGGTGAATTGAGGCCATTGATATTACAGGATATTAATGACCAGTGATTGTTATTTCCTGTTATTTTTGATGGTAGTATGTGTGCTTTTCTTATGCGGGATTATCTATTGCTTAAGGTTTTATGGATGTATCTATCTTCCTTAGGTTGGAGTTTTCCCTCTAGTGGTTTCTGTAGTGTTGTACTTGTGAATAGTTACCGTTGAAATCTGGTTTTGTTGTAAAATATCTTGTTTACTCCATTTATGATGGTTGATAGTTTTGCTGGCTATAGTAATCTGGGCTGGAAACCATGATCTTTTAGTGTCTGTATAACATCTGATCAAGACTTTCTGGTTTTCATTGTTTCTATTGAGTAGTCTGGTGTTATTCTGTGGGATCTGCCTTTATGGGTAACTTGGCCTTTTCCCTTTGCAGCTCTTAGTATTCTTTCTTTGTTCTGTAGGGTTAGTGGCTTGATTATTATGTGGCAAACAGACTTTTGAGGTGTGGTCTAATCTCTTTGGTGTTATCTAAGCTTCTTGTATCTTTATAGGCATTTCCTTCTTTAAGTTGGAAAGCTTTTCTTGTATGATTTTATTGAATACATTTTCTGTGCCTTTGAGCTGGTATTATTCTCTTTCTTCTATTTCTATTATTCTTAGGTTTGGTCTTTTCATGGTGTCCCATATTTCCTGCATGTTTTATGATATGTTTTCTTAACTAAAATAAAATATTTTTATTAAAAATTTATCTGTCAACTACTGAAGTAGTTACCTTGGTGCAGTAGCAGACATGTAACAGAACACTTAAGAAAACTGTACAACTCAAAATGCTGCCTGGCTGATTCACTTAAAGCCCAGCTACAGCCAGGCCTTTCTGAATTCTGTGGTCACAAGCTTTGATAAATTCTGGATGCTCTCAGAGCCTTTCTCATGTAATTCAGGGAGGAAACACTTGCTACGAACAGTGAAAACAAGGCAAGGGTATGAAATAAATGGCTATGACTGGTTCAAGTATTCCTTCTCAGGCTATATAAGCAGGCTGCTTGGATTCAGAAAGTCAGCCAGCAGGCATTCTCTTGTGTTGCCTCACTTGGTATTTGAGCATTAAGTTCAGTCAAAGGCTTCTTTTGAGTGGGTTGCCCTTATCTATTTTCGGTTACACAAAGGAAGACACATAAGAAATGGCAGCATTGTGGAGGTGGCACAGAGAATAGCAGTGGCAGAAGCAGCATATCTAAAGGAAGGCTAAGCGAAGTAGCTGGCTGCTTGACAGATGAAACAAACAAACCAACATAGCTGAATGATTTAAGAGCAACCATGGTATGAAGAAAGGCAGGGGATGTAAAGAGATGGCAAAAGAAGACACAGACTAAGACTAAAGAGATATATGGCTGCAAAGAACAGAAGCTGCAGGACCTGGTCATTGGAAAAGTTCTAATGATATGTCAATTCCTTAGGACAACAGGTCTCTGACTACAGGCCATGAGCTCTAATACTAGCTGATACTAATGGCCAAGGAATCTTGACCTCATAGACTCAACAGGTACAGCACTGACTATTTTATAAAGCAAAGAAATCCCAATACTAATCCTACCTAAAAAGCTGCAACACCACTTTCCACCAAGGAACCCTGACCTGCTAGGCCTATACAAGACCTGTAATATTTTTAAAGCTTAGGGTTTCTGATACTAGAGGCCTGTTCCAAGAATGTTATCCCATGGATCCCCAAATGCTATTGCTCTTGCCATCTTTGAAGACATTCCTAACCTAAGATTGTTATCTGCATAGACCAAAGGAACCCCAGCCAAATGAATGCTGAAATCCAGCACCCTGAATATATCTTAAGTATGTGTGACTAGCTTATAAGCTGGTATAAAAAGATGTACCACTATTCTACCTAAAAGTTTTGTGAACCATCATCTAACCATAAATAATAATGCCCTCTATGAGGTTTGGAGATTGTTCCTATGTGCTGGAGGCTATAGAAGTATGCAGCATGTAACAACTAGTATTCAATAGGTTGACCTACCATCTGAATAATTCTTTAATGGGAAACCCCACTTAGCAAGGCCATGGGATCACCAACTGGAATATGTTTCTGTCTGAGGTTTTTTCATGTGCTTCCACAATTCTTCCCTAAAAATAACAGCTGGCGAGTTCTTTCCACATCCCAGTGGTAGTGTATTTTACACGTTTTGGGCATATATATTTTTTTGGGTGGTCACAAAGATGATCTCTCATTAAGTTGTATAATTTTGATGAATAGAAATAATGCTAGAATAATTTTCACTACTCATACTGACATAGAAAAATTCTCAGTTACTAAAACAGCCTTTTACACATTTGGCTAAGACCTCAAAACAAATTAAAAAATAGACTACATTGCTCCTGGAGACAACTTGCTCAAGAACAGATTTCCAAGTATCTGTTGAACCAAAGCCAGGCTGAAAACATTGAGATATGTGTCTCACTCAAGTGGGCCTTGATACAGAGATGCAGTAGCTTGTGGGCTTGTGGGCTTATGGGCTTGTGGGTTTGAGCCTACATGACAGGCTTGCAGTGTGCATCTTTAGCTGCAACATGTCATGTTCCCACAGTCTCACAGAAGGTCAGTACAAGCAAGAGGTTTCTGTTTGTACAGACAAAAAGGTAACAGTGTCAAGCAAGACTTCTTGGTACAAGTATTTTCTCTGTTCAGCTCTGTTTACTTGGAGCAAGCAGAGGCAAAGAGGCTTCCTGACTCAGCATTGGTGTGGGAGTATGCGCTTGTACACTGTGAATATTTGTCACCATAAACATTTGTTTAATAAACTGCTGATTGGCCAGAGGTTAGACTGAATATAGAGGCAGGGCAATCGAACTAGGAGAATTCAGGAAGCAGAAGTGGAGAGAGATGGCAGCTGACACAGAGGGAAACAAGATAAGAACATTGCAATGAGAAAAGCTACCAATCCACATGGCTAAGCATAGATAGGAATAATGAGATAAGGCAAAGCATAAACATTAGCAAATAATAAGCCAGAACCATAGGCCAAACAGCTTGTACTTAATATAAACCTCTGTGTGATTATTTGTGGCTAAATGGCTGTGAAAGCAGCTGGGTGGGACAGAGAGAGTCTGACTACATTCTAAAATCTAGAACAGAGAAGAACCTACACATTATCAGTTATCAGTCACTATTTTCCTCTCTCTCTAGCCCTTAGCAACAACTAATCTTTTTGAGGTTTCTATGGGCTTGTGTATTGTGCCTATTTCATGTAAATAACATTATGTACCATTACAAAGTTTCTGTATAGTTAACAAATAACAGAGTCTATCCCAAGAGTTTGAATCTTGGGTGAAGCAGACATTCGTTGACTCCCTCAGTTTAGTCGTTTTTTGGCAGAAGTTTGATCAAGTCACTGGGATATTGGAGGATATGTTGCTCTTAAACACGGTTAGAATTCTAATGTTTTTCTGCCCCGGGAAGGTCCAGACAAATTACCATTTGGTTTTCCAAGGCTTGAGAATACACTTCTCTATTCTACTATATAAAGTAAAATTGGCTGCAATAAATATTATTCCATAAACACTTATTTTGTGCCAGATACTGGATGAACCTTGTAGCATTTATTTCTTATGGTGTCCTACGAAATGGGGGATGTTCTTTTCATCTTCCTGAAGAAGTAAGTGACACCTACAGTCTACTATAAGAATTGTGAGCCAAGATTAGATTTGTGTGATTTTATTCATGAATGGAATGAGGACTTATTGAATATATTCTGTGTTCTAGTCTCCGTGATTGTCTCTGAGGATAAAGTGTTAATGAAGTAGTCAGGTTGCTCTGACCTTGGAAGAAAATGACAAATGTGAAAAAAATGGTTAATAGAGTATTTTGCTTACAATAAATTAAACAAAGTAAAAGCTAAAGAGACTGTGTGGATAGATTATAACCAAGACTGGAAGTGAGTCAGAGTTTTCCAGAACATAGTTTTATATTTAAAAATAGCTAATGAGGCAGAGAAGCTAGATGAAGGAATAACAATAAAGAACATTTTAGGATTAAAAGAGTTAATCCATATGCAACTGGAAGCTAGTAAGGGAAGGAATAGGAAAGAAAGTAAGCAGGTGGCTACAGGTTCTGAGGTGTCAGTGATAATGTGTTAAGACAGACAGAATAGTGCTCAGAACAATATTAAAGATATAGAATAGGAATGATTGATGATTAATAATTATGAAAGTGAATCAAAGGAGATGCTAAGAGAGTTTCCAGGCCCCTGCCACAGTTATAGTCATGGCAGCTCTCTGTACAAGGACCACGATTCTCTGGTATTGTTTTATTGAAAGATTTAGAATTTTTACAAAATAAATATATTTAAAGATTCTATTTAGATCATGAGAGGAAAAAAAAGATGTTAAAACTACCTCAAAAGATAGACCAAAGAACAGACCTGGAGATATAAGAAGTGATATTGAAATGAGTGTACAAAGGAGATAAGTCTGTTTTCAATGCATGTCAGAAAGTAGAACTAGGATTGTGGGTCAGTAGAAGAAGCGCTTACCTCGCATGCACATGGCCTTCAGTTCAGTCCTCAGTACCATAGAAAAAGAAAGACAAAGGAATAGAAGAAATACAACAGGAGCTAAAATGTGCTAAAAAAAATGTGCTAAAAATAAACTTTAAAAAGTGTTCGTTAAGGTATTGTATTTGCTTGAAGTATTGAAAATTGTAGGCATGGGAGAATATGTCTATCATTGAACTTGAAATGGCTGTAAAGTGTCTAGTATAAAGGGAATCAGGTAAGTGTATTTGTGGATGTGCTCCAAAATGGGTTGGTAAGATTATGCAAAATTGTAAAATTAAATTTTTTAAAAAGATATGAACACCTGTTAAATACATAGCATGTAAATATCTGGCAGATGTTAAAGGAAATGGCAAATGTGAAGAGTAAAAGTAAAAATAGGAATACCGAATAGGAACATTGAGGAGACTTTGTAAATTGAGGCAAAACTAGAATCTGATACAAAACCTGGACTTGCATATCACAGTCAGAAGTTATTTATTGCATATAGATCTTGTCAGAATACAAATTCAAACAAAAAGAGTTCCCATAAAAAGAGGGTGTAGCCTGGTGGTATTGGTGGCTTGACTGTATGTCCAAATGTGAAAGGCTAAGGCAGGATCTCTTGAGCAAGGTGGCTAGTAAGACTGTCTGTATTGATAAGCTCTGGATTGGATTGAGAGATCTTGACTCAGTAAATAAAGTATAAGAGTGATCAAGGGTGATTCCAGATATCAACTTCAGCCCCCTTCCCCCACCATACACACATTTATATACACAACACACATGAAAAACTGAGCACTTTCCTAATGTGCAGCAAACATCCTAATAAGGACATTTCTGCACTGAACATGAGGGCTCAGTACCAGAGACATCATAATGTCTATGTTGTAACAAAGACCAATCCTGGGGAGCAGAGATAAATACAGGCTCAGCTAAGAGGTTTGGTTATTTTGAGAGAGCCTGGCCAGAAGAAAGGTGGAGCGCAGCCAAACTCATCAAGTGAGCATGGCTGGGAACAGGGAAAGAAGACGAAAGGGATCCCGCTCCTCAAGAGCCAAGGTTCAACATCCTGTCAACCAAAGACGACAACGTGCATCCCGCTCCACAAGAGCCGAGCCTCAACGTCCTGTCAACCAAAGAAGAGGACATGCATCCTGCTCCCCAGGAGCCGAACTTCAATATGCTGTCAACCAAAGAACAGGACAACATGTATCCTGCTCCCCAAGAGCCGAGCTTCAACATCCTATCAACGAAAGAACAGGACAACAGGTATCCCGCTCCCCAAGAGCCGAGCCTCAACATCCTGTCAACCAAAGAAGAGGACATGCATCCTGCTCCCCAGGAGCCGAACTTCAACATGCTGTCAACGAAAGAACAGGACAACGTGTATCCTGCTCCACAAGAGCCGAGCTACAATATCCTGTCAACGAAAGAACAGGACAACAGGTATCCCGCTCCCCAAGACCCGAGCTTGACTATCCTGTCAACCAAAGAAGAAGACATGTATCCCGCTCCACAAGAGCTGAGCTTCAATTTCCTGTGAGCCGCATAGACCGCTTCCTGCGACAGGGGAACTATTCCCAGCGCCTGAGCTCCACTTCACCTGTCTTCCTAGCCGGTGTCCTCCAGCATGTGACCTCCAACATCCTGGAGTTGGCTGGCGAGGTGGCCCACAGCAGTGGCAAGAAGCGCATCGCCCCAGAACACCTGTATCGAGTGCTCCAGGACAACGTGCAGCTCAAACAGCTCTTAAAAGAGGACACCAAGTCTCTGGGCGATGAGATAGGAGACCACGAAGACAACTGAAGACGCTGGGTCTCAGAGGCTGGAGGGTCCACCACCCTTCAGCCTCAACCAAGCAGTGCCCTACTAACTAGAGGGCTAATCACAAATAAACATCAAAACAGAAGCCAATCACTGTGTCGCCTTTTCATTTGTCATTTTGAGCTAGAGAAACACCTGGGAGGGTGGTGGTGGGGTTGGAGCTGTGGTCAGTGTGGGGATTTGAATTCCAGGGGAAGTCGTTTCTAACAGGGACCGTGTGGCCAGGGGTCTTGGTGGGAGGAGGAGGTGGTCAAGGGAGAATAAGAGGGCCTGGTGAAAGGAAGGGGTCCTGGTTTGTCAACACAGGTGGCCATGGGGGAGGATTGGGTTTTGGCACAGGGCAGAGAAGCTGTCTCTGCAGGTTGTGAGCACAGATAATCTTGGGAGCCCAGGAACCTGGCTTCACAATCCCAGTGCAGTGCTAACTGGAGGAGGGTGGATGAAGACAGGGACTGGGGTAGGAAAGGCTTCTTTGGAGATAAGATCTCAGGTCAGAAGCTGACGATATAATAGACCATGGGAGGTGGCACACTTTGGGAGTGAGCTTCAAGGATCAGGAGCTTCAAAGAGAGCACTGAAGAATGAAGAAGAAGAGTAGGACGGAGGAGGAGGAGGAGGAGGAGGAGGAGGAGGAGAAGGAGGAAACACACAAAATAGGAAATAGAGTCTGTGTTTTCTTTACTTTTAAAAATGCTTGCCTTGTTCTAAAAGGATTTACACAAGAGTAAGTAGGTAACATACTAATGTGCTGTGTGGAATATATGTGTACATGGTTTGATATTCTTTTTTCTTTAGGCCCGGGTCTCTCTACATAGCCCTGGCTGTCCTGGAACTCACTGTGTAGACCAGGCTGGCTTCAACTACAGAGATCAGCCGGCCTCTGTCTCCCAATTTCTGGGATTAAAGTCACGCGGCCCTAGTCTTGGGCCTTCTGGTAAACTAAATAACAGTGGTATATAAATGCTATTACCCGACAGTCATGAAATTCAAGCAAAACATCAATGAACTTATAAACACCTTCAGTTGTGCACATGTCCTTCTCAGAAGGAGGCTCTGAATTGTCAGTGATGGTGTATGTCATAGAGCAATGCAGCATCATCAGAGGCTAAGCCTGAGCCTGTGTTTGAAGAGTTTGCCTGTATTGAGTATAAACTATGTCCCTGATGTTCACACAAGGGCATGGAATCATTCATATGAACACTTTCAAATGTGGCTTTCACATAAAACTGGGACCCAAATCAAGTGTGCTAACAATCTGTGTCCAGGCCTGTGAATGTCCACATTGGATGTTTTCACTGTTCATGAGTGCCTGGCAGCCCCTCCCCGCTGTACTGCTGCTGCTGGCCTTTTAGAGCTAACTTCTCAGAGACTGAGTCAGCTTTCACAACAGAACCAGAAGGAATCACTTATAGGTCCCACTACACCACTGTCTTTCCATGTGATTTTGGACATTCCCTGTTTTCTCTAGACAGTGACTTCTTTATGTGTAGCTTGGAAGATAAGAATCCCTCCTCTTGGTTTCCTATGTATAGCTACATCTGTGTCCTTTCCTGTCCCACAAGCTCAGGCTACTTTTCCAAAGAGTAGCTAGCTTTGCCAAGTGCTCAGGTGACTGTTGGTGCTGGGGCTACTAGCTATGACTACCAGCCTTTACTGTCTTAGGGTGGGATTGGAAAGTAATATGCAGAGGACATATGCAGATGGAGATGGGTACATTGGCAGGCTTTGGTCTCTTCTTTGATCCTTCTTTCTGGTGGCTATGCCTGGCTCATAACCAGGCTACAACCTACAACCCCAACCCCAGAGAAGATAGATTATAAGGGAAGCCATAAGAGAGACATCCATGGATCCACTTGGAAGGGGAATCACTAAGTTCTCTTGAGTTAATTGGGGTCAACAATGGGGCAAGGTTAGTGGACATTAGAGATCAAGTGGGAAGGGGGTGCACAAGTTGGGAGAGGGACAGAGAGGGAGAGCAAAGAAAGATGTATAGGAAAGCCATTGTGAGGTTAAGGCAAAACTTGTTGCTAGGAAAATTTCCAGGAATCTTCAAAGATTACCTCTATGCCTGAGTGGTGAGGGTGTTGCTAATAATCAAATTGTTGACCACCCTTATTAGAACTGTCATCCATGTGATGGAAACAGATGCAGAGATCCACAGCTGGCACTGAGCCAAGCTCCCAGTCCAGCCAAAGTGAGGGAGAAGGGATTATAGGAGCAAAGGGGTCAAAATCATAATGGGGAAACCCAGAGAGACAGCTGACCCGAGCTACTGGGAGCTCACTGATCATTTTAGATCAAAAATTATCCAGAAATGACTGAAAGTTAAGTCTCTGTAGTTCACTGGTGACATCTAATATTTTTCACAAGTGGACAATCTGGTGGGAGTGTGTATTAAGTATAATACAAGTGGACACAGTGGTAATAGAAAACATGATATGCAAAATAAGATAATAAAGCTATTATAAAAAGATTATTTTGGTCAAAAGTTCTAATTGTGATGACTAAGAATATTTTCAATGACACATAAGCTAGTTTCTAGGTGTGCATGATTTTAATAAAGCTGCATTGAAAAGTATGGTATGAATCTTCATTCAAAAATTACTGTTATGATACTTACCCAATTCATAATCAGGAAGATTAAAAGTTTACTTTTAATTTACTGAAAAATCAACTGCTCTCCTCATGAGAGAAAGGACCAAGTAGACCCTAATTATTAAAGTGGACTTCAAAAATTTTTCATGTAACCTTGATCATCTTTAGTAGCTCTGTCCTCCAGTATCTGATATTGGTTCTTTGATGACTTGAAGGTATAAAGAATTGATTTAATTTCAAGTCCATTATATATAGTGGTGACATATTTACTTATTGTATACACACAAGAGTCCTAAATATATATAACATTAACACTATTAGTGTGAACAAGGACAAACATATCTTTTGCTTTGACATTTTGCCTATGACTTGTAAAACCTGACAAATAAAGCTAAATTTTCTAAAAATCACTCTTACAAATTTGTAAGAACAAATCTTTTATTTCCAACATTTCTTTGGCAATCCTTTTATTTATTTATTTTTAAAATTCCAATACTCACTGTGTCTCCCTCTCTGCCCTTCTCCTTGTCCTCCCACATGCTCTTCCCTCCTCCCTCATGTCCCCACCTCCTTCACTCTCTAGAGGAGTCACGGAATCCCAAGGTGAGTCAGTTTAGTCTGCTATATCCAGATGAGTTAGGATCTAGTACCTCACTCAAGTATCAAGGCTGAGAAAGCTATTTCCCCTCTAGGCCTGGTCTTTGAGGAGCCAGTTCACGAAACCAGAATAGACTGGTTGGTTACAATACTCTCCCCAAACTGCTCACAACTTGAGCCTTTCATCTACATTCATCTACATTCATCTACATTCCATGAAGGTACGTCAGCTGTCATTTCAGAGTCTGTGAGCTCCCAACAGCAGGGGACTGCCTACTCAATGGGTCTCGCCATCATGATCCTGATCCCTTCACTCATGTAATCTCTCCTCTCTCTCCTCAGCTGGACCTGTAGCTCAGCCACGTGTTTACTTATGGATCTCTGCATCTGTCTCCATCAGCTGCTGAATGAAGGTTCTATAATGGCAGTTATGGTAGTTGCTCATATGATAATAGGGAAAGGCCAGATTAGGGAGCCTCTCCACTACTGCTTAGAGTCCCAGCTGGGCTCATCCTCTGGGTTCTTGGGTGTTTCCTAGTATCAGGCCTCTCTCTAATCCTACAGTGGCTCCCTTTATCAGGATATACACTTCTTTCCTCTCCCTCTACATTGCCCCTCCCCAGTCCTATTCTTTACTCAGCACTTGAGGCTTAGGAAAGCTCTGGTCTACATTGTGGGTCCCATTCTATCCAGGGATGCATGCTGAGACAAAGTACTATACAATCTAAGTGAGGCATGTGACATCTTAACATATGTATTTGTTGTGTAATGTTCATATCAGAAATAACTAGGTCTCTCTCTTCAAACATTTGTTATTTCTTTAAGGTTAAACGATTCACAATCTTTTTTCTTAACTATATTGTAATGTATAGTACAGTTTCACCATGTGTAGTCACCTGTGAAGTAGAATACCATATATTTATTTTCATATTTAACTATAACCTAAGGATTTGTTTTCACATACAAACCATACTTACCCCTCCCTCCCTTTCCCAGCCACCTCACAACTTCCCCTCACCCCACACTCCCAATTAATCCACAGAGAGGGTAAGGATTCCCAGGGTGGTGAATATAGTCTGTCATATATAGTTGAAGCAGGACCAAACCTCTCCCCCAGTATCAAGGCTGAGCAAGGTATCCCTCTATAGTGAATGGGCTCAAAAAGGCAGTTTATGCACTTTGTATAAATTGTGGTCTCACTGACAGAGACCCCCAAAATACCCATGCCTAACAATTGTCTTGCACATGAAGAGGGCATAGTTTGAACCCATGCAGGTTCCCTAGCTTTCATTCCATAGTTAGTGAGCTCTCAATAGCTCAGGTCAGCTGTCTCTGAGGGTTTCCATATCATGACCTTGACCTCTTTGCTCATATAATCTATCTTCCCAATCTTTGACTGGACAGGGAGCTCAGCCCAGTTTTAAGTTGTGGATCTTTGCACCTGCTTCCATCAGTGGCTGGATGAAAGTTATATGATGACAATTTGGGTGGTCATCAACCTGATTACAGGGCAAGGCAAGTTCAGCCACTCTCTTCTCTATGGCTTGAAGTCTTAGGTCGAGTTGTCCTTGTGGGTTCTTGGGCATTTCCCTAGCACCAGATTTCTCCCTAACCCCCAAATGTCTCCCTCTATCAAGATATCCATTTTATTTTTCTCCCTCTCTGTTCCTCCTCAAATTCAACCATTTTATTCCCTCATGTTCACTTCCTCCCTCTCCTCCCATCCTCCCCTCCATGGTCCCAATTTACTCAGAAGCTCTTATTTATTTCTCCTTCTCAGGGGGATATATGAATGTCTCTCTTAGATTCTTCCTCATTACCTGTCTTCTCTGGGGTTGTGGATTGTAGCATGGTTTTTCTTTACTTCTAAGATTCACTTTTATATGTGTACATACTGTGTTTGTCTTTCTGCATCTGGGTTACCTCACTCAGTATGTTATTTTGTAGTTACATTCATTTGGCTGTGAATTTCAGGATTTTTTTTTTTTTTTTTTTTTTTTACTGCTGAGTAGTACTCTGTTGTCGCACGAATAAATGAGACTCAGGGATAGATCTCTGAAGAAGTTGGAGATATTAGAGGGAATAAACACCACAGTCAGATCTTACCCTGCTGTCTTCCAGCTTCCTCAGCCTTGCTTCCCTTGGCTTGGCTTCTCCCTGTTCTATGCCTACCTTAAGCTTAAATACTCTCTAGGTAAATTAAGGCGTGGCCCCACCACTGCCTGCTTGGGAGCCTGGAATTCCTTCTATAATCTAAAGTGACGTGACTCAGTTGGGATTAAGGGCATGGAGCTTTTATTAACTCCCCACATAGACTGTGAGTAGATTCCCTCTGATATCTCCAAAACTTGTGAAGTTTTTATTAAATCCCCACACTGCATTGTATAAATATACCACATTAAAAAAATCCTTTCTTCAGTTAAGAGGAATCTAGTTTGTTTACAAGTTCTGGCTATTATCAGCAATGCTACTATGAACAAGGTTGAGAAAATGTCTTTGTGGTATAAATGTGTATTTTGGGGCATTTATACTCAAGAGTATTATTGTTGTATCATGAGATACATTAATTTCCAGTTTTCTGAGACATGCCATACTGATTTTCACAATAGTTGTACAAGTTTATAATCCGACTATCAATTGAGGAGTGTTCCCCTTACTCCATATCCCTTCCAGCATAGGCTGTCACCAGTGTCTTATCTTAGCCCTTTTGTCAGGTGTGAAATGGCATCTCAGAGTTAGTTTGATTTGTATTTCCCTGATGGCTAAGGATCTTGAGCAATCTTTTAAGTGTCTTTTGGCCATTTGAGATTCATTTGTTGAAATATTCTATTTTTAGATCTGCACTGCACAAAGTGAGCCAGGAAAAAACAACAGACCAACTGCCAGAAGATACAGCTTTCATCTTCCAAAAAGACAAACTTCTCTCTTAAGGCAGCTTGAAGCAGCCTTAAGAGATTGTCAACCCTGTCAGTTCAATCCATATACCTCTGCCCCCTACATGAACCCAGCTTTCTTTTTATAATATAAAGGTGAGATGTAAGAATTCCTGGCACATAGCAGCCATATGATAAATGTGCTAAACATATTAGTCCAGTCAACCAACATGGAGCTGGCTGAGCCTGGAGAGCACAGCCCTAGTCATGGCTATGTAAATCTGTGCCCACCCATTCTTTTTAAAGGAGACACCACATGAAAGATCATGCTCTTTACTTTTCTGCTTCTCTTCCATTGAACTCACCCGCCAACTTTCCTGAATAAATTCTAGTGTAGCAGCTGGTAGTGTGTGCCTGCTCTCACATGTGAAACCTCTTTTTCATTTGTCATTTTGAGCTAGAGAAACACTTGGTAGTGTGGTGGTGAGTTTGGAGCTGTGGTCAGTATGGGGATTTGAATTCCATGGGAAGTTGTTTCTAACAGGGGCCTTGTGGGCAGGGTTCTTAGTGGAAAGGGGTGGTGGTCAAGAGAGCAGTAGAGGACCTGGTGTGAGAAAGGGGTCCTGGTGAGGTACAAGCAGAGGTGGAATGATTTGACTGTAGTAGAGGGTAAAGAAGCTGTCCCAGAAGGTTGTGAGCATGGGAAGCCTTGGGAGCCCAAGAATTTGGCTACAGGAACCCAGTGAAATGCTGATAACTGGAAGGAGTGGATGAAAACATGGACTGTGGTAGGAAAGGCGTCTTTGGAGATAAGATCTCAGGTCAGAAGGTGATGGCAGTGAGATGATGTTGCTGGGTTCTAACAGTTTGCTTGGGGGAAGGAATGAGAAGGTGCATAGTGAAAGACACAGATCCTGTGAGTTGAAAAGGCCTAACTCGTTTATTTAACAATGGGGAGAGCTTATATACCCTCTTCCCAGCGAACCAGGCTATGTCACCATCTGGTGATATTGCATGGCTGTCCATTGTGTGGGCACGATCAGATTTGACAGAATCTATTGAGAGGCAGATCCCAATGATCAGGAATTCTAGGCAGTGCTTGTTACTAGGCAGATTCTGGACAATGAGGAACATTCACAGCTGCTGTTGTTAGGCCCTCAGACAGACTCTAGGTTGGCTTATAAGAACATACATTATGTGTATGCCTTGGCAACTTGTTTGAGGCAATTTCCTTGGTCTGATGAGACTGTCCTCATACAGGATAAGGGAGACCATGGAAAGTGGCATACTGTTCGAGTGGAACTGAACTAGGCCCTCTGAATGTGGATGATAGTTGTGTGGCTTGGGCACTTTGTGGGGCCTCTGGCAATGGGACCAGGATTTATCCCTAGAGCATGAACTGGCTTTGGGGAGCCCATTCCATATAGGGGGATATCATGATCAGCCTTGATACAGGGGAGAAAGTCTTAGTACTGCCTCAACTTGATATGCCAGAGTTTATTGAGTCTGTCTGAGGAGTGGAAGGGGTTTGGTTAGAAAAGCCTGTGGGCTGGGGAGGGTAAGTAGGGAGTGTAAAGGGAGGAAGAATTGTATTTGGAATGTAAAAGATTAAATAAAACAAAAATATATGTTTGAAATAGAAACCTGTGTTATTTATTCTTTGGTTAGAATCTTTCAACAGGTTGACAGCAGAGGGACACTCTTTGATTTTCAAGATCATGGTTCTGTTTTTTCAAATAAAATCTTATCAGGAGTCCAACTTACAGAATACTAAAACATTGAAACAGAGCTTCTCTGATTGAAATAGAAGTCAGCTACATAGAATTGGTCACACAGAATCCCTTTGTCATATTTATAAAAAAATACAACCTAAGAGAGTTTCAAAAGCACTGAAGTTCAGGGCTATCTATTTGAACAGAAAATATTCAGTACTTCAGTGTCCCCCTTCTTTCTTCCCTATTAACCCATACCTCAGGCCAGCAAATAACAGTATATCCTGAACTGGAATGTTTTCTTGTGAATTTTTCATGCCTTGTCATTAAAACCTAGAAGTAAAATTTGTTTTTAATTATTATTTTGTGTTATCATTTATTGTTCTTTCTGTTTATCTCTATTTCTATTAGGAAAAGACAAGGTTCTTCAGTCTAGGACCCATTGATTCCTTCAGAATACATCTTTATTGTATGAAAGGTTGTATGGTTTGCAACCAGCTCCCCTTTGTAGGTTTTTTTAAAAAATACTCAAATGGATAGAACATTGTGTTTTAAAAGCATGATTGCCTTTAAATCTCAACAAAATATTCTTTTTCTTCTTGGTGACTGAACATGGTAACTGCTAGATATTTGCACATGTATCATGAGAAATGAAGCCGAGCTAAAATAGCTAGAATATTTTTGATAGAAGCCAAGTTTTTAATTAATTAATTAAGTGTACATTCCAGGTGTAGTTTCTCCTTCCTCTTCTCTCAGTCCCACCCCAATTCCTACTGCCCAATCCATTCCTCCTCTGTTTCTGTTCAGGAAATAGCAGGACTCCCATTGATATCAACAAAACATGTCCTATCAAGTTGCTATAAGACTGAGCACCTCCTCATGTATTAATGCTGAAAAAGTTGAGTCAGTATGAGGAGTAGGGTCCAAAAAGCTAATAAAAGAGTGAGAGACAGCCTCTCTTTCCACTGTTAGGAGTGCCACAAGAGGACAAAGCTATACAACTGTAACATATATATGCAGAGTGCTTATGTCAGTCCCATGCAAACTCTAGTTGTTGATTCACTTTCTGTGAGCCCCCATGAGCCAAGGTTAGTTGATTCTGTGGGTTTAGTGTGGTGTCCTTGATCCTGTAGCTCCTATTATCTTTTCCCCCCTCTTATGAAAACCTTTTAAGTCCTACCTAGTGTTTGATTGTGGGTCTACATCTCTTTCCACCAGTTGCTGGATGAAGCCTCTCTGATGACGATTGTGCTAGGCACTTATTGAGTATAGTGGAACATCATTGAATTGACATTTTTCCCCTCCAGTCATGTTTTATTATATCTTAGGTCTCTGGGTGATCCAGTCTGTGGGTCCTGGTGCTCCAGGCATTATCAGGAATAGGCTTACTCTCCTAGCATGGGTTTTAGGCTAAACTTATCATTGTGTGGTCACTCTCTCAACCTCAAGGCCATCCTTATCCCAGCACATCCTATAGGGAGAACAGACCACAGGTGGAAGGTTATGTTAATGGGTTGGTTTCCCATTCCCTCTGCTTAAAGACTTATCTGGTCACAGGGTATAGGCACTTTAGGCTAAATATTTTCTATTGCTAGGAGTCTTAGCTAGAGCCATCCTTCCAGATTCCTAGGAATTTCCCTTGTACAAGGTTTATGCTTGACCCTGAAATGGCCCCCTTTTCCAGCAGTCTCTTTCAATACTCTTCCCATGTGTTCATCCTCTGCCTATCTGATGTCTCAGGTTCCCATCCTCACAGGCTCAAGAGTGGTATTGCTAGATCATGAGGTATAATGATTCCCAGTTTTCTGATAAGCTACCATACTGATTTCCAAAGTGGCTGTACAAGTTTACATTCCCACCAGAAATGGAGAAGTGTTTCCCTTTTCATCTCCCATCCAGCATAGGCTGTCATCTGTGTTTTTGATCTTAGCCATTCTGACAGATGTAAGATGGTATCTCAGAGTTGTTTTGATTTGCATTTGTTTGATGGCTAAGGATATTGAGCAATTCTTAAAGTGTCTTTCAGTCATTTGAGATTCTTCTGTTGAAAATTCTCTATTTAGCTCTGTATCCCATTTTCTAATTGGATTATTTGGTCTTTGGATCTGTAGTTTCTTGATTTCATTATAAATTTTAGAGATCATCCCTCAGTCAGATGTAGGGTTGGTGAAGATCTTTTCTCATTCTGTATGCTGTCATTTTGTCTTGTTGACCATGTCCTTTCCTTCACAGAAGCTTCTTAGTTTCAGGAGGTCCCATTTATTAATTTTTGCTCTCAATGTATGTGGTGCTGGTGTTGTATTTAGGAAGTGATCTCCTGTGTCAATGCATTGAAGGGTGTTTCCCACTTTCTTTTCTATCATGTTCAATGTAACTTGATTTATGTTGAGATTTTTAATCTACTTGGACATGAGTTTTATGCAGTGTGAGAGACATGGAACTATTTGAATTCTTCTACATGCCATAATCAATTATTCCAGCACCATTTTTTGAAGATGCTTTTTTCCTTTGCATAGTTTTGGCTTCTTTGTCCAAAATCAGATGTTCACAGGCGTGAGGATTAATACAATTCCATTGATCCACGTATCTGTTTCTATGCCAATACCAAGCTGTTTTTATTACTGTAGGTCTATAGGAAAGCTTGAAATCAGAGTTGGTGATTCCTCCAGAAGTTCTTTTAAACAAATTGTTTTGTGGATCCTGTTTTTTTGTTGTTGCATATGAAATTGAGTACTGTTCTCTAGAGGTCTGTGAAGAATGGTGCTGGGATTTTGATGGGGATAGCATTTGAATGTATAGATTTCATTTGGTAAGATTGTCATTTTTACTGTGTTGATCCTGTCTATCCAAAAGCTTGGAAGATCTTTCCATTTTCTGATATCTTCTTCAGTTTCTTTCTTCAATGTCTTCAAGTTCTTGTCCTATAGATCTTTCACTTCTTTGGTTTGAGTTACCCCCAAGATATTTTATGTTCTTTGTGGCTATGGTAAAGAGTGATGTTTCCCTGATTTCTTTTTCTGCCTATTTATCATTTGTATATTAGAAGGATACTGATTTTTTTTTAAGTTAATCTTGCATCCTGCCATATTGCTTAAGGTGTTTATCCGCTGTAGAAGTTCCCTGGTAGAATTTTTGGGGCCACTTAAATATACTATTATATCATTTGTGAATAGCAAAAGTTTAAGTTCTTCTTTTTCAATTTGTATCTCTTTAATTTTATTTTGTTGTCTTATTACTCTAGCTAGATCTTTGAGTACTACATTGAATAAATACGAAGAGAGTGAACAGCCTTGTCTTATTCCTGATTTTAGTGGGATTAATTTGAGTATGTTTTCATTTAGTTTATTGTTGACTGCCAGTTCACTGAAAAGTGCCTTTGTTATATTTAGGTATGTTCCTTGTATCCTTGATCTTTCCAAGACTTTATTATAAAGGGGTATTGAATTTTGTCAAAAACTTTTTCATCATCTACTAAGATGATTTTTTTTTCATTTTATGTTGTTTATATGGCAGATGATATTGAAAGATTTTTGTATGTTGAACCATTTCTACATCACTGGGATGAAGCATACTTGATCATGGTGGTTGATTTTTTTGATATGTTCTTGTATTTGGTTTGCCAGTATTTTACTGAGTATTTTTGCACCAATGTTTATGGTAGAAATTGGTCTATAATTCTCTTTCTTTGATGTGTCTTTGTGTGGCTTGGGTATCAGGGTGACTTTAACCTCATAAAAAGAGTTTGGCAATGTTCTTTATGTTTCAATTGAGTGGAACAATTTGAGAAGTATTGATATTAGCTCTTCTTTGGAATTCTAGTAGAATTCTGCATTGAAGCCATCTTGCCCTGGGCTTTTACTGTTGGGAGATTTTAACAAGTGCTTCTATTTTTGTTGGGGTATAGGTCTATTTGAGTCATTTGTCTAGTCTTGATTTAATTTTGGTAAGTGTTCTCTATCCAGAAAACTGTTTCTTTTAGATTTTCCAATTTTGTGGAGTATAGGTTTTTGAAGTATGACTTATTGGTTCTCTGTATTTTCTCAGTTTCTGTTGCTATGGCCCCACTTTATTTCTGATTTTGTTAATTTGGATATTCTGTCTCTGCTTTTTGGTTATCATGGATAAGGGTTTGTCTATCTTGTTGGTTTTCTTAAAGAACCAACTCTTTGGTTTAGTTTTTGTATCATTCTCTTGTTTCAATTTTATTGATTTCAACCATGAGTTTGATTATTTCCTGCCTTCTACTCCTCCTGAGTGAGTTTGCTTTTTTTGTTCTCAGGCTTCCAATTGTGATTTTAATTCTCTTGTGTGAGGTTTCTTCAAATTCTTTATGTAGTATCCTAGTGTTATGAACTTTCCTCTTAGCACTTCTTTCAGGTGTCCAGTAAGTTTGTGTATTTTGTGAACTTATTTTCATTAAATTCTAGGAAGTCTTTAATTTCTTTATCTCTTCTTTGACCCAGTGGTAACTCAGCAGAGAATTGTTCAGTTTCCATGTAGGCTTTCTGTAGTGTATGTTGTTGTACTTTGACTTTATGTCCTGTTAGTCTGATAGGATACTTTGATTCAATTCCATTGATACATCTGTCCATTTTTATGCCAGTACCATGTGGTTTTTATTACTATAGCTCTGTCATAGAGCTTTAAATCAAAGAAGGTGAAAACACACCTCCAGAAGTTCTTTTATTGTATAGGATTTTTTTAACTGAGTTTTTTTTTATTTGTTTGTCTGTTTTTATGAAGTTGAGTATTTTTCTTTAAAGGTCTATAAAGAATTGTGTTAGGATTTTTAAAGGGGATTGCACTGAATCTGTAGATTGAATTTGGTAAAATGGCCATTTTAACAATGTTAATCCTATTGATCCATTAGCATGGGAGGGCTTTCCATTTTCTGATATCTTCTTCAAATCTTTCTATAGATATGAAGCTCTTGTCGTACAGATCTTTCACCTGTTTAGAGTTACTTCACTTTGTTAGAGTTAGCTCAAGATATATTATTTGAGGCTATTGTGAAGGGTGTTGAGTCCCTGATTTTTTTCTCAGTCCGTTTGGATGTAGGAGAGCTACAGATTTTTTTCGGAGTTAACCTTATATTCAGCAAACAAACTAAAGGTATTTATCAGTTGCATGGGTTCCTTGGTAGAATTTTTGATATTTCTTATGTATATTATCATTTCATCTGTGAATAATTATATTTTGACTTTTTATGATCTATAACCCCTTGATCTCCTTTAGTTGTCTTTTTGCTCTAGATAGAACTTCAAGTACTATATTGAATAGGTGTGGAGAGAAGGGACGGCTGTGTCTTGTTCCTGATTCTAGTGGAATTCTGTTGAGTACAGGTTATTGAAGTTTAACCTAATAATTTTCTGGATTTCTTCAGAGTTTGCTGTTATGTCCTCCTTTTCATTTTCGATTTTGTTAATTTGGATATTCTTTCTCTGCATTTTAGTTAGTTTGAATAAAAGCCTTGGTACAAGCATAAGCTAGCTGCATATGACAGATATAATGTTTCTGTTCTAACAGGCAAAATGGGAACAGAGTCAAAGAGGGCTTCCTAGCAGCAGCAATTTTGTAGAGAGCTCTGTTTGCTGGAGGTGAGCAGAGGTCTGGCTTCTTAAAGAGAGCCTTCCTGGCTCAGTGTTAATGGCAAAACACTTGTGAGTCTTTTAAGAGGCCCTGTTGCCAAATACTTAAATGGACTTTGTGAGCAACGGGCAGCAACGCTCTACTTGATGACAATGTGGACCCTAAAATTTTCCAGAGTAGTAATTTTGGCTCTTGTGGCTCCTGCCAGTACCTCTGCTAAAAAGATAAACTCTTTATGAAGCTAGAAGAGGACCTGGTGGGAGCCATCCAGCCACCCTCACCAAAACTTTAATCCTAGCCACACCTTGGCAGATTAAAGATGTTGTCAGAAACAGAAAAAGATAAGAGATAAACAGTAAAAAAAAGATTTTTTAAAAAAATATAAATGATTTACAGAGTGCTTAAAAATAGGCTGGAGAGAAAAAAAACAGGAAAAAGGATAAAGTCCTTTAAAATAGAGTAAAAAAATTATAAGCCACGCAAAGATGAAAATTACAAAGAGTGTCTGGATACTATACATTATTGTCTTGTCTTAAATTTTCTAACTGCAAAGGAAGTAGTAAGTTCTGCTAAAGCACATTTGATTCTAAATTCCGCTGCATTAATCCAACCTATATATATATATATATATAGGTTGTAATATATATATATATATATATATATATATATTGTAAATGAGTGGACTTTAATATTGAAATAAAAAATATGTTACTTTGGGGAAGAGATTTTCTTTTTATTTCTACAGAAAATGAGAGACTGTGGAATTATTCTTGGTTAAAGAAAATAAGGTTTGATCAAAGAAGACCCTGAAAAAAATCTCTGATGGTAAAAGATGCCCACATCAGCTTCAAGACTGTCAACTAAGATGATCCAGGCTCAGGACCCTCATAAGATTGTCTAAGCCCCCAACCAACAGGAAGTGGTTTATGGAAAGCTACACTCAAGTTCCCAAAATATTATTTATAAATATTTGCCTTTATTATAAATGATTAATGGTCAGAGTCAATTTCTTTCTAGGTAAAAAGGGGGATATGATATAGAAATGATTTTAAAAGTTTTAAAAAGATTATTGAATCTAATTTCATCTAAAATGTTAATCACAAAATATATTACACTAATGAGACTTTTGTATTGATACTAATTTAAGGTCGATTTTGTCACACTGTATGTATATTTCTACTCTTGTTTAAGGTACTATGTTTATGTTATATCATTTAAAATTGTAATGTATAAGAAATACAGATTAATAATTACTATGATAATCAAACTTATAGTCATGTTAGTTAGGTTTTTTAGGTCTACAAAGATATATTTCAATTAGAAAGATAATCTTCAAACACTTCAAAGACCTATAGAATATGACATTTAAAATATTTTAAGAATTTAGACTTTTCTGGACAGCGAGGCATGTCTGCTCCTGACAGCAGGAGTTTACTTAAAGAGAATGATAGGCATCGAAAGAAACTCCATATGGAATTTACTTTCTTTGTGGCAAAAATTAGCCACTGAGCAAAAAATGTTCTTGCCTCAATTGCCTGACAGTACACTTTATAAACTGGACATGCAGGATCCATAGAAAGTGACCTCTGAACTTTGCCAGAACAAGCCCAGCTGGTCCTTCAGGTTGCTTCACAGAGAAAATGGATAGACATTCTGCAGGACACAGGGGGAAGTGACTGATGGCCTATGCCAAAATTGATGGAATAGTCTTTCAGATTTCTTGCTTCACAAAAAATAAAAACTGCCAGAGACACTAGGCCTGTAGGTTAAAAATGGATGCCCTAATTTTAAAAAGGAACATTGGGACTGTCTAGGCAACCAGATGTCATCTCTGTCATTTCTATATTTTGGAAGTTGCATGCATGTTCTGTTTACTCAGGTAATATTATATCCTTTTGTGGCCTTTGATGTAGTTGAAGATTAGATAGTTACAATTATAGTTCCCTTCAGTTATAATAAAAGGTAAATTAGATGTGAAACTTTGGATTCAAAAAGATAAGGTAGATGATAGAATATTTTCTTTAAATTTGCTAAATACAAAGAGACTAGATATTGTAATTGTAATTCTTGCTTGGTGTTTTGTTATATGTAATTTTGCTATGATAAAATTTAAACCTTTCCTTTTGATTAGACAGAAAAGGAAAAGTGATGTGGGATGTGCATCACTGGTTAATAAAGGGATTTTTTTTTTTTTTTTGGTGTATGGCAAGGCAACTCTTCTTGGTTGCAATCCATTGTGACTCCAGTTTGCTAAGGTAATCTTTTCTATCTTCTTTTCTTTGGGGAATCTCTGGGTGTCTCTCTTAAATTCCTTCTATTCCCAAGCTGTTCATTGATTGCAATTTGCAGCTTGCGTATTCTTTGCTTTTTATCTAAAATCCACTTATGAATGAGTACATCCCATGTCTATCTTTCTGGGCTTGTGATACCTCACTTAGGAGGATATTCTCTAAGTCCATCCATTTACCTGAAAATTTTAGGATGTCTTTTTTTTTAACTGCTCAGTAGTATTCCATTGTGTAGATGTACCTCAGTTTGTTAATCTATTCAGTTGTAGGGCATCTAGGTTGTTTCTAAGTTCTTGGTATTACAAATAATGCTGCTATGAACATAGTTTAGATAATGCCTCTAGGGTATGAATGTGAATCTTCTGGGTATATTTGGGTTCTCTTTCCACTCTTATCTTCTGGCCTAAATGGCCATGGAATATGGTAACTAGTGAGTATTTATGTCCAATTAGGTGTCTCTTCTGGGATTTTGCGGGCCTTGTATCTCTATACACCTGGCCTCTGGTAAAGCCAAAGTCTTCTTCCAAAGTCATAGACCAGAATATGGAACCCAGAGGAGGGGCTGAAGCCTTGGATATTGGGAGGGCTTAAAGGGGTTTATTGGATTGGTGGTATCTTACCTGGAGTGTAGGAGCAGCCTGGGCTCCACTAAAACACTTAGGGTAGTGGGCCCTAATGTGAGGCCCAGGGGAGGTATGCAGACTAGGGTTGTTGGACTGGCTTTAAGGTGTATTAGTGGGCAATGGATGGTGCCATACCTGGGGTTCGTAGATCCAGCCTGGTTCTTGGTAAAGCAGAAGTCCTATTTCAAAGTTGTAGACCAGGATATGGAGCCCAGAGCATGGGGTGCAGTCTCTAGAAGCCAGTTTTATTGGTAGTTTTTTGTAAGTAATGTGTAATTATTTTAAAAACATAAATTAAGACAAATTAAAGAAGATATTAAAACATTCATAATGCAACCACTCAAACATAGACTTAGTATTTTGGCCTAGTTTATACATTGATCATTTTTTAATAGTTGCATGCATGCATGTGCATTTTAACACAATTGGTAAGATGTGTACTATATAATTACCTTTTTGTTTTGTCTTATTTTGTTTTGGTATCTCTGACTGTCCTGGAACTCACTATGTATACTAGCTGCCTTCAAACATACAGTGATCCAACTACTTTTTCCATCTAACTTCTAGGATTAAAAGGCATGTACTGCATTGCCCAGCTGCATAAATATTATGATCTTTACTTTTGTTCCTGCTATATTCTGAACCTTCTAATGTGGCTTC
This sequence comes from Phyllotis vaccarum, assembly GCA_033318265.1. NCBI lineage: Eukaryota > Metazoa > Chordata > Mammalia > Rodentia > Cricetidae > Phyllotis > Phyllotis vaccarum. The sequence continues at coordinate 128,079,373 of JARWLC010000013.1, forward strand.
ATATATTTTTAAAATATCTTGGTACTATGCAATTTTATTATTAATAATACACTATGATCTTTCTAAATAGTTTCTAAAATATCTTCATAGAAAATCTAGGAAGCCAGAGATGACCTGGGTATTTTGAAAATCAAAGGAAATGGAGATGGTTTTGATGAATCTATTTTAATGGTACATTGTTCAGGTTTAATACGGTCTGCATGTTTTTGAGCATGTGATAAGCAACTTTACCACTAATGCATTCCAATAGAAACAACAAATCCATGAAATAAACATTAAGATTTTTATTTAAATAGAATAAACAAAGGCACAAAAACTTGCAGCTTGTTTATTTTCAGAATAGATTAACCAAATATGAGAGATCACTCAAAGACATCCTTTCTTCTGTATATGTATTACTGCATACTCCATAGATTGTAAGGCATTTGATAATGATTTATGAACCTCTAAAATGCCTTCTTCTTGCCATTAGAACATGTATTATCATGGTAGAGAGTACGTCATTCACTCATTATTAAGCTTCAACTGTTTGTAAAAAGTTCATGAATCTCTATTACAAATAATGAGTCATCTTCAAGTATATGAAGCCTTAGATTTTCCTTTCAGGACCTGTGTTGAGAAACAGTATTAGTTCCTGACTCTTTTATGGTTCAAGAATTATAGAACTACATTTTTCAATACCCATAATATTGTTGACTGATAGGTGATTTTAAAAATTTCTATTTAAAAATTTTTGTAATTTTTTTCTGTTTTACATACCTACCACAGTTCTCCCTCCCTCCCCTCTTCCTGCTCACTCCCCCATCTCCCTGCCTGAACCCCATCTATCCTCAGAAAAGGTAAGGACTCCCAATGGAAAGTTATCGAAGTCTGGCATAGCAATTCAAGGCAGGACTAAGCTCCTCTCCACTGTATCAAGGATGAGCAAGGTATCCCTCTATAGGGAATAGGCTCTAAAATACCAGTTCATGCACTAGGAATAAATAAATCATGGTCTCACTGCCAGAGGCATCATAAAGTGCTCACACCACACAACTGCCATCCACACTGAGACAGCCTAGTTTGGCCCTATGCAGGTTCTCCAGCTTTAAATTCAGTGTCAGTGAGCTCCCAGTAGTTTGGGTCAGCTATCTCTGTGAGTTTCCTCATAATGATCTTGACCTATTTATTTGTTTATATAATCTCTCTTCTCTCTCTTCAACTGGAATGGGAACTTGGAGCAGTGCTTAGCTTTGGATCACAAAATACCAAATAATCCAATTAAAAATGTGGGCTACAGATATAAACAGAGATCTCAACAAAAGAATCTCAAATGACCAACGACGCTTAAAGAGTTGCTCAACATCATTAGCTATCAGGGAAATACAAATTAAAACGACTCTGAGATACCATCTTACACAATGTCCAAATGGCTAAGATTAAAAGCACTGATGACAGCCTATGCTATAGGGGATATGAAGTAAGGAGAACATTCCTCAATTGCTGATGGGAATGTAAACTTGTACAACTATTTTAAAAATCAGTATGGCAGTTTCTCAGTAGACTGGGAATCAATCTACCTTTAAATCCAGCAATACCACTCTTGAACATATACCCAAAGTATATATACTTATACCACATGGCCACTTGTTTAACTATGTTCATAGCAGCATTATTCCTAATATCCATAATCTTGAAACAACCTAGATGCCTCTCAACCAAAAAGACAGATAAAAAAAGAATTTCTATTTCTTATAACTGAACTGTCTTTTCCCTGATTTGTGGATTTCTGTATGAAAACATTTATACCTCAATAATTGAATTTTTTTTACCTTGATAACTTTTCTTTTTACAGTTAAAAGTGCTTATATTTGTATTGGTTCGGTAATAACAATAATTGGAGAATCATGATGCAAATTAATCTTCTCCATTCTAAACAAGAACTAAAACAATGCTTTATCCTTAATCTGAAAACATTTCAAATGACTATACTCCCAGTTGCCATGGGTCCAAAAGCCTTGAGAGAGAGACAAATGTGTAGCCTCCAGTCAAACTCATTCAATGAACAAAATGTATTGATATTTATTTTGTTTTAAGTCACTAAAGCTATGGGGTACTTGGTTGCTGACCAGTAGATAACTGTTGAATGAATCATGAAGGAGCAGGTATACACATATTTGAGCTAATGGTATGTTTCTAAGGATCACTGCTTTGTTAACTGCATGTTGTTTGGTGTTACTAACTAGAGGTTTGTGTTCTTTTGGAGCCAGTGTTGCTAGTTGTTTTTACTCTTTTGGGGGCCCATCACCCAGCTCTCAGATATCACACATAGAAAGTTTCTCTTAGGAATATCTAGCTTTGCTTTCTTCTTGTCAGCTTTTCTTAAGTTATCCAATCCACATTTTGCCTCTGGGCTTTTACCTTCTTCTTAGGTTTTTCTTTCTTCTTTCTTTCCTTCCTTCCTTCCTTCCTTCCTTCTTTCTTTCTTCCTTTCTTTCTTTCTTTTCTTTCTTTCTCTATAGCTGGTTGTGTAGCTGTGTGGCTGGCCCCTTGCATCCTCCCCCTTCTCTTTACTTCTCTCAATTTTTCTTCCATAGTTCTCCTTCTATTTATTCTCTCTGCCTACAAGCCCTGCCCATCCTTTCTCTTGCCTCAATATTGGCCATTCAGCATTTTATTAAACTATCAGGTGTTTTAGGCAGGCACAGTAACACAGCTTCACAAAGTTAAACAAATGCAACATAAAGAATGCAGCATATCTTTGCATCATTAAACAAATGTAACACATCTTAAAATAATATTCTATAACAGGCCAGGAAATGGAATTTGGCAGAATAAGCAGATTTATTAAAAGCTGGCTCTGAGAAAATATAGGGGATTTATATTCTAGATGTCCATTTTTGGGGGTCTCAAGAGTGTAAAGTTATCTTATACTACCAAAGAGGATACAGTGAAACAATAGAAATACTTCCTTTTTACATAAATTTTCTCTCCAGATTTCAACTTCTTGTTTTCTTAGATTTATCCCCACCTTCTGTGGTTTTGACTGTGTGGTTTGATTTTGTTAGTTTTTATCCAGTTCTAGGAACTGAATATAGGACACCTGTTCCAATTAATTTACTACTAAACTATACTCCCAGATCTCACTTTTTAATGTAATATTTTATTTTAAAATTTTTTCATATAATATACATACACAAGACCTGTACATGTTCCAGCCAGACAAAAATCTCAGCACAGGGAAGGGGAAGTGTAATTAAAGTTCTATTCCTAACCGAAAAGTTATTTGCAAGACAGCTACTAGAAGAGGAAAAATCAGGGGTTTTTTTTGTTTTTTTTTTTTTTTTTTTTTTTTAAATAGAGTAACACTAGGTAATTCAGTGGCACACCAGAGGAGGCCTCATGTAGTCAACAGAAAATGGACTTAATGTTTGTTTGTTTGTGCTTTTTGTTTGTTTTTGTTTTATAAAATGAGAAAGAACATGGAAAGGGTTTGGGTGGATCCAGGAAGTGTTGAGTGAGGGAAAATAATCTGATCAAAATGTTGTGTACTTTTTATTTTAAAAGAATCTTACCTAGTTTCCAAGGTAAGCCTTAAATTTGTGATCTTCCTATCTCAGCCTCCTTGTACCTGAAATCACATGTGTGTGTATTACCAGATCTACTTCTGAACTTTTGTTTAGACAAATGCTTTAGTTTTCTGTGAGATAATTCATGTGAGGTAAGTCAAGAGAAGAACTTCCAGGGGCTTTCATTTAGGGTTTATAATACCAGGTAGAAATGATGGTCCATCCATTCTAAGAGGGGAAGGCACACCTGGCATACACAATAGTTTTAGTTGTAGACTGCACTGTAAATTCTGGAAGCATTATATTGCATCTATCATAGGCAACAAACTTTCTCATGATGAAATGCTATATAATCCAGTGTTTAGTTGGGGTAATTCTCCAAATAGTTGTATCTCTCCTCTCATTCATGAAGTTATTCAAAGTCCATAACTCCAACTTCTGCCCTATCATAACTATTTTTCTGACTCTTAATATGTGTGTTCCCCTTATTTTATTTGTGATACTAATAATGAAACCAAGAGCATTGCATATGCTAGACAAGTACTTTATTACTGAGCTACATCTACATCTAGTAGAAGATTAGAAATTTTTAATCTTTGTTCGTCCAGCTGATTTTATGATGTCTTATATTTCCTTCTATAATTGATGTACTCCTCGATATTATTATTTTTAAAAGCATTTCGTTAGTTTGAAATTTTGCATAGGAGGTAATGAGTTTCTTTATGTTTTGAGATGCTCACTAAGTTGTGCATGCTGGCCTTGAACTTATGAACCACCTGCTTCAGCATATTTAATATATGTAATTACAGGTGTACATAATCATATCCAGATCTTCACCCCTTTGTGATGATGCTGGAGATTATGAAAATTTCACTACACAGTCTATACTAATTTTTCTACCTCAGACCATTTGATTTAATTTCATTTGAAAATTATTTTTTGCTATATAAGTTAATATATTTGTATGTTCTAGTAAGTACAATGGAGCATCTTTGGAAACTGTTAAACACGCCTAAGCAGGCAAACAGGAAGAGAGGAAGGCAAAGAAGGTCTCATGACTTCCTTTAAACATTTTTATCAGCACATATTAATTTTATGCTGTCTTCTATGTAATTCACTATCACATTTGTCACCATTTATCCTTTCTTGTTCCCTTCCCACTACCATTGATCTTCTTCCTTATCCCAACAGCCCTACTTCTACTTTCATGTCTTTGACTTAACAAAACTTCTTTAGAAGAATAAAATGTTGAATGTGGCTGGAAAGTAGATGCATGAGAGAGAGGCAGTCAAGAATCAGCTTCAAAAGGTTTACAAACAATGTTAAGCATTTTATATTTTTAAAAGTAAGGGTAATGAGGTATGAGGTTTAGGTGAGATTTTATACATACATACATACATACATACATACATACATACATACATGCATATATATATATATATATATATATATATATATATAATCTCAGAGTAATAGAGCATTTATCTAGCAGGAGCAAGGCCAAGCATTCTGTTTTTATATTCCTAGCACCAAAAATGTAAAGGTGTGAGCACAGAGGAGAGGAAATGCAGGTGCAGACATGTGCTTAAGGTCTCAGGCAAGTACCCATAAGCAAGCCAAACATGGACTCAAGAGACACTGGCTTAAGAGTAAATGCTTAAACACTTATCTTGAGTTAGTTGCTGAGGGATCATTATTATCTCAATTTCAGGGCTTGTTTCAATTGATAATGCCAAAGTGGGAAAAGTTAGCATTAATTAATTAATTAATTGCAGCCAGAAATTTCTGGCACAGCCTAGCCCTGAAGTCCAAATGAATCTCTCCTGCCCACAGCCTGGCCTAGCTCGAGATTCATCGCTATAGCCCCCACTGGTCCCAAATTATCACACAAAGGCTTATATTAATTATATGCTGTTTGGCTTATGGCTCAGGCTTATTGTTAGCTAGTTATTGCATTTTGACTCAACCCCTTTCTATTAATCTGTCTTGCCACATGGCTCATGTCCTACCTGTACTCTATTGCATCTTGGTTCTTGGGTGGTCTGGATTACATCTCTCAGAGATTTTGCCCTTCTTCCCATTTATCTATGCTTGAATTTCCCACCTGATGATAAGCTGGTCTGCCATAGGCCAAAACTGCTTATTATCCAATGATAATTCACAGCATACAGAAAGACATCCCACATCACTTCTCCTTTTTTGTCTAATGAAAAGGGAAGGTTTTAATTTTAATATATTAAAATTACATATAGCAAAGGAAGTTATCAAGGAAGAATTAATTACAATCTTTAGTCTATTTGTATTTTTAAAAATTAAAGAAAATATTTTATTATCTAGTTTATCTATGTGACTTTAAAGTTTTAATATCTTTTATTATAACTAAGAAAAACTGTAACTAATCTTTCTTTATATTAAAAACTACAGACGGCTATAACATTACTTGAGTAAACAGGAAGTGCAAGCAACTTTTAAAATCTAGAAATGACAGAGATGGCATCTGGCTGCCTGGACAGTCACCTAAACTTTTTTGTAATGTTGGGGCATTTACTTTGACCTACAGGCCTAGAGTCTCTGGCAGACTTCTTTTTGAAGTAGGAAATTTGAAGTACTATTTTTTATATTCTGGCAGAATTTGTTAATTAATTTCTTTGTGTCTTATGGAATGTCTAGCTTTTTCTTTCTGTGAAGCAGGAAACAGAGTAACCATCTCAGCTTGTTTTTCCAAAGTTTAGAGGTCAGTATCATATGCATCTTGTATGTCTAGTTTATATACCATATTGTCAAGCAGTTCAGGCAAGAACAGTTTTTTTGTGTATAGTAACTAAATTTTGACACAAAAAGTAAACTTTACTTGTAGTTTTTTTGATGGCTATTATCTTTTTTGAAGTATATTTGTATTTTTAGGAGAAGATATGACTCACTTTCTAGAAAAGTCTAAGTTTTTAAAATATTTTAAGTGTTATATTTTGTAAGTCTTTGAAGTGTTTGAAGATTATTTAATTGAAGTATATCTTTGTATATCTAAAAAGCTTAACATGAATATAAGTTTGATTATCATAGATTATTGTTAATTTGTATTATTAGTTATATAATTTTTAATGAGTTACATAATTATACTACCTTAAACAAGAGTAGAAATATATATAGTATAACAAAATTGATCTTAAATCTGTATGAATAAACCAAAATCATATTAATATAAAATATTTCATGTTTAACAGCTGTTTTTTTTATTAAACTAGATTAAATAATTTATTTTTTAATCATTTTTATATCATAATATTAAGAAAGGGTTTGACTATGACCATTAACCATTTATAATGAAAACAAACATTTATAAACAATATTTTTGGAATTTGGGTGTAGCTTTTTATAAACTATTTGTTGTTTGGGGGCACTGACAATCTTATGGGGATCTTGAGGCTGGATCATCTTAGTCAGCAGCACTGAAGCTGATGTGGCTATCTCTTTTCATCAGAGATTTTTTTAGGAAGTCTTCTTTGATAAAACTATATTAGCTTGGAAGCAATTTACAGGTTCTCATCTTTTGTGGAAACAAAAGCAGAACCTCTTTCTTAAAGAAACATATCTTTAGACCCAAATTTTAAAGTCAAGATACCTTTAAAATAAATTGTTCATTCAACTTAGTAGCCTTTGTAATCAATTGTCTTTTGTGGTTAGCTCATTAACAGTTAAAAATTAAAAAGAAACACAATAATAAACTACACTAGAATCTGTGTATTTTTTATTTCTATGTGGCTTATTATATTTTATTACTTTATTTCTCTTTTTAAAGAATTTTTCCTACCATTTTTCTTTTTAATAGACAAAGAACTATCAAGTAATGACCACCGACCTATCTGTAGACAAAATTTGCCCATCTATGTGATATGAGTGTAAAGTAAATAAAAGCCCTTATACCTAAGTAGGATGATGCTTATTTATTATGTGCTCTGAGTGTGAAGCAAATACAGGAGAAACACTCATAATTATTTGATCAGTGTAAATTTTTCTGCTTATGGAGAATCACATTTGGAAGAATAAGAATGAAGACAGAAAAGTGTGATGGACTGGCTAGGGATCACATAATTCTTAATATTTCTGTCACGCAAATCAGCATATCCAACATCCCTATTGCTGGTAATGTCACCTGGACTCATCTTGGAACGAATCTTTTAAAAATTTTTAAAGAATTTTTAAAAATTCATTTTATATGCCAACCACAGATCCCCCTCTTATCCCCCCTTCCTGCTCCCCCTAACCTTCCTCCACATACCCACCTTCATCCCCTCTTCTGAAAGGGTAAGGCCTCTCATGAGGAGTCAGAAAAATCTGGTATATTCAGTTAAAGCACGCCCAAGTCCCTTTCCCCTGCATCATGGCTGAGCAAGATACCTATCCCATCATAGGTAAGGGGCTCAAAAATGTCAGCTCATGCACCAGGGATAGATCCTGATCCCACTGCTAGGGGCCTCTTAAACAGAAGAAGCTGCACAACTGTCTTCCATATGCAGAGGGCATAGTTTGTGAGTTCCCACTAGCTTGCCTTGGTTGTCTCTGTAGATTTCCCCATTGTGATCTTGTTGTGCCTTGCTCACGTAATCCCTCTTCCCTCTCTTCAGCTGGACTCCTGGAGCTCATCCTGGTGCTTGGCTGTGGATGTCTGCATCTGCTGTTGGTTTGGAAGGAAAGACTCTATGATGACAGTTAGGGTAGTCACCAATCTGTTGCTAGTGTAGGTCAGCTCAGGCCCCCTCTCCTCTATTGCTAGTATTCTATACTGGGGTCATCCTTGTGGATTTCTGGGAACTTCCCTAGCACCAGGTTCTCCCTAACACCATGTCTCCCTCTATCAAGATATCTCTTTCATTGCTCTCCCACTCCATTGAAGCAAATCTTAAAGTAACTTTTTACTTCCTACTTTTATTTCTAATTTGTGATACTTTTTCAGATTTTTAAAAATTTCTATAACAAATAATATGTTATATGAGCATGTGCCAAATAATGAATATGCTATAAGCACTTTTTCTTTCCTTCCCTAACCATGAATAATCAAAGTTCAATATTATTTGCTTTGTCCTCTTTATTATTACATATCAAATATGTACAAATTTGTTGTATTGTAAAAGTCATATAGACATCTAAAATCATAATTATCTTTCTAATTTTCTTTTTGTTTGTTGGTAGTAGTTGTTATCAATATTGGGGATGGAACTTAGGGTCTTGTTAACAATAGACAAGCACTCTGCACCAAACTACATCCTTAGCCCTTTCTTCCTATTTCAACTAATAATATGTTGATATATTCTGAGCACTTCATTTTAAAATATTACCATGACATTTCTGTAAGTGAAAACCTTTGCAAGATCTTCACTGTTGATAATAAGACTAAAATGTAATTGCATCTTCTACTTTTCTTTCAAGTTTTTTGTCTTATTTTTGTTTTCTTCTAACAAATACATTAAAGGTAGAAATGGTTTTCTATTAATAATATTCAAATATTTTATGCCAAAATAACCAAAAACTATAAACTTTGTTTTCCCAAACTGAGATAGTCTCTGACATGTTCTACAACATTTTAAAGTTGGCTTAACTTGGTATATTAAAAGTTTTTGTTGGTTTTATTCTTTTATTAAAAGACGTGGTTTTACTATGTAGCCTAGGCTACTTCCAAATTCAACATCTTCCTGGTCCAGCAACTCTAGTGCCAGAACTACAGATTTCCATGACTACACCTGGTTTTGTTGTTTCAGTACCATTGATTAAATCCATGGCCTTCCACATGGTAAGAAGGCACACTACTATGAAGTTATATTCCCAGTTTCATTCAGATACCTTGTTAAACTAAGGCACTTGGAAAAGTATCATAGGCCATCTATTAACATGGAGGCACTTGGAGGCAGTTAACTGTAGGGTTGTAATATAAGTGTAGTCTCAGAAAACAACCTACATCAAGTTACTAGCTGGTTTGCCCTGGGAACATTACCTCAGCTTTATCATTGCAAAATTGAAGATAATGTACTTAATTTCGTGAACAGACCGTAAGGCCTAGTTATTCAACTTTAGTACTTGTAGTATCTTTAGAGGATGCTGCTCTTGAGACATTGACACAAACCTGATAGACTTGGATATTATGACAAATACCTCTTATTCCAGTACTGAGAAGGTTGTGGGTACACTTAATCTTAGTCAAAGAAGCCAAGAAATGATGGCAAAGCTGAAGCAGGTGGTACATATATTCAAGCTCAGCCTGGGCAACACACAATAAGAAACAGTTTTTTTTTAAAGTTAATGGCACTGTTAGTTGAAAAAATAATACTGCTATAAAATAAATAAGAAATCTGACCTAATATATTGGTAGATATATCACATAGACTTGTCCACAAGGGAGGGATGCTCTACTGAAAACAATGCCTGTACTTCCACAACATCTGCCTTTCAGCCCTGTGTAAAGAGAGAGTTGCTTCCCTGTTCCCAACCTCATGATAATTTCTATATTAGTTTTTCCTTTGTCCCAGTCTTGTGTGTAAATTTTTGTGGTATTCCAGTTATAATTGCTCAAGTATTTGAAACTCCTCATAAGTAAACTGCATATATTATTATCTTGCATTATAAACATCTAAGCATGCCAAAAATCTGTCTGGCTTTTATGTTGTCACACACAAAAACAGACAAGGAGATTTTTTAAATTAATTTCATACTAAAAGAACATTCATAAACATTCTATTTTAAAGCTCTACTTAAAACAATTAATAATGGCTCAGAGGTTAATGACAGCTTATGTTGTCAGCACCCAAATAAGGAAGCTCACAACCATCTGTAGCTCCCACTCTAGGGGGTACAACACCCTCTTCTGGCCTCCAAGGACACCCATACATATGTGACATGCATTTCCACACACAGAGGGAGGGAGAGAGATTGTTTTAAATACAATAGTAATGCGATATATTCAGCCATACCTATTTTTTTTACTCAGTCATTATTAGTCCTTGTCATTTTCTGTTGCATGTTGTCCAAAAGAGATACTTAAAAACTTATGTGTCTATTTGAAGCTGTGGTAATGATTGATGTAACTTTTTGATGACTACTAGATTTAATGCCATGTCCACCGTGACCAATGTCCCAGGCAGAAGGGTCTAGGCCAGTTCATCAAGGCTATTAACCACACAGGGAGTACACATTTGGAGTGTATAATCCCACAGCTCTATTTACAGAAGTAATAATAAAGTAAAAATGAATGTATCCCTCATAATCTGACTAGTGTTCAGAGTGTGTTTAACAAAAGGATGAGAATAGTTACCTCATTTTCTGTATTTTTTTGTGTTTTTGTTTGTTTGTTTGTTTGTTTTTGCTTTGTCAAAGGGAATGTTAAAGGATGGCAAAGTATTCTACATGAGATCTGGTTTCAAGCTAAACTAAACCCAGATGGCTCTATAGACAGGACTGGAACATTTACTCCTAAAGGGTGGATGGACTCTCTCGGAAGGGAACTTAATCTATGAAGTATCTAGAAGAAAATAAAATTTGAGCAAGGGAGTAGCTGTATAATTTTAGTGAATAATGATATGAAACTTTCCTACATTGTGGTCCCATAACTGAGCATGGACATGAGTTTCAGGTAGCAAGTTATTTTCACTTGGAGGCCAGGTGGTTCTGTCCTGATGAGAGCTGCTGCATCTGTCTCCTTTAGTCTCCCTCATCTATGCCCAGGCTCACCATCTTTTTTCTCTCAACTTGTGTTTCTCCGGGATCATCAATAAGATTTTCTTACTAAATTATAATCACAGTCCAGTCCTGCCTTCCAAAAGATATATCCTGACATTCTCGATGAAGATCTGACAACTTATCATCTCTTTTGCCCCTATTTTATACAACTCAGGTACTAATATACTTGCCTAGTAGTCCGCATATGGACGAAAGGATCATATTGTTAATTATGTTCTGTCTATTCAATTTTCTTTTGTTAATTCTTTTAATTCCCCTCTGTCTGTCACTTATATGATTCACTTTCCTTTATCAATTTTTACATGTATTTATTTATTTATTTATTGAGTGTGTCGATGTATGCAGCCTGTACTTCTAGAGGTCAGAGGTCAACTCATCGGGGTCAGTTTGCTTTTTCTACAATGTAGGGATCAAACTCAGATGTTCAGGCTTGGTAGCAAGCACTTTTACTATTTCATCTTGTCAAACTTCTTTTCCTTTATTTATTCACAGGACAAAATTAAGAATCTTGAGAGTACAGATTTCTATCTGAAGGTCACGATATGCATAACTATTAATTTAATTGAAGCGTTCCCACCCCCTTGAATATTTTAAAAAATACATTCTGTAAAATATGTATGTAGGACATAAGAAACAACATTTTATATGATGTTGCAAGTGAACCTGGGTTATAAGGATGATGTATTCAGTTACATTTTTAATTATTTTTTTTCCACTTCAGTTTAAAAGCATATGAAAGACTCAAGGATAGAAAAGCAAATTGTGTACTTTTCCTGGGGAGACAGCAGTTGACATTGATATAAAATGCCAAGCATCGCATTTTCTGTAGTGTCTCCTTGTCCTTGACCTTGCTATTTCCTCTTTATCCCCACAGTCTAATGTAATGGTCTTTGCAGACTGGCAAAAGGCCTCGGATAAATGCAGTCTGGAGGGACCTGGGACATTTCCTCAAATGGAGCTACTTCTTTCAATTTGGAGCCATTAGAGCAGTGTCGTAGTTGGTACACACTAAGTACAACAAGCACATTGGTGGCTTTGAAAAGTTACAGTGGCTTTGAAAAAGATTTATTTCTTTTGGATTTACTAACATTTCTTAGGTCAGTTTGAAGTCATGTGTAGTTGGCTGTCTCATAGGTTTTTGAATAGGTTTTTAGATATGTCTAGAAGCATGACAAGGATCAAGGAAAGTAAACTATGCAGCTTGTAGTTCACAAGTGTGAAGGGACCTCAAGGGGACAGTATTTTAGGATAGTAGCAATCCCCAAATCTAGCAAGCACCTGGAAAAATTATTTTTTAAGGGTTATTAAAAAAAATTCAGGTACAAAACTAAAGTTAAGGACATGTGATAAGGCCTGGTGACCTTCTTATGTTGTGTAGAAGTAGTTTAAATGCATTTCTTTCTTCTTCTGCCTGGTGCTCCTCTACCTGGAGGGGATGTGCTCCAGCACTTCCAGTGATTACCTAGAACTGACTAGTACTACACATAACACAACACAACACACACACACTCACACACACACACACACACACACACACACACACACACAAAGTCCCATGTGTTTGTATTAATTTTAAGTTGTATTTGAGATAGATACACTAGTATTTAAAAAAATTAAATAACTGAATGAGTGTTATGTGTGATATGGCCTAATTAATTTTTTCATTTTTATTTCTTTTCACCTTTTCAGTGTTTTCTACATTCCTGGCCCAGAGGAACTGATTCCTGTTCTGAAGCTTTTTGAGAAATCAAAGTTCAGCATCATTAGTGAGTCTTAGCTGCTGACTGGGTACCACAGCAAAGGATTTAGAGAATTTTTTTTCAGTGCAAACGATAATGACTTTCATTGACTGTAATCTCAATAGAACATGTGTTTTCTGTAACCTGAAAGAATACCCAGTACTTGTCAGCAAATCCGTGGAGACCTTATAAAATCCCTCATAACTGAACAGCTGTGACTCCAGTTTGGCCAGAGGGAACCTTAAGAATAGTAAATATCCATTTTCCTTCTGGAAGATTCAACTGCTGCCACACAGAGCTGCTGCTGAAATATCATGTCTAAGAACTCAGAGTTCATCAATTTGTCATTTTTATTAGATCATGAGAAGGAAATGATCCTGGGAGTCCTAAAGAGAGATGAATATTTAAAAAAAGTGGAAGACAAGAGAATAAGGTAACGCATGTTTGCTTGCTTGGCCCTTTCTGACTGCTTTCTATTTGTTTGCAGTCATTTTGATTGGAGAGGTGATAGTCACAATGGAGATAGATACTGATTGGGGACTTTATGAATTTCTAGAAGTAGCCCAAATATTTAAAAACGTCTTTGGTACTATACCATTTAGCCAGAGAAGAAGATATAAATGAAAAAAAAAAAGGATGCTAATGAGATGATAGCACTCAGTTGCTAACAGCAAACCTAGTAGCTAAGAAGAAAGATTCTCAACTCTAGAATATCTAATGATGTTTTTGCAGAACTTACTATGCTGTTAGATACTTTTACATTGCTGTACCCATACAAGCAAGTGGATAGGTGTGTGTGACTTGGCTTATAGTTCAGAGAATATCATCTGTTGTGCTGAGGAAAGCATGATGGCTGGAGCATGTGTTGTCCATGATGGTAGGGATGATATTGGTATCTCAGAAATCCAGAAGGCAGAAAAACAGACTAGAAGCAGTGTTTCCCTATATCACTCCCAACTTCCACCTGTGAAATTCTACATTCAACCATTAAGACTTGTGCCTAGAAAGCGTCTGTAAACTCTCACAGCAATGCCACCATTTGGGGACCAAGTTTTCAAACATGAAAAGCCATAGACAGACTCATGCATTTAAACCTGACAGATCTAGTGTGTTACCCAATGGTTTATGTGTTGAAGTCATTGTCCCAATGGCCGGGGCTGGAATCTTTAAGAGGCTGAATCCACTAGAAGTTTTAAATCACTAAGAGCATGACCCTTAAAGAGGTTATTAGACACTGTTTTGTGTGTGTGTGTGTTTTGCTTGACCCTTAAAGAGTTTTCTAGACACTGTTTTTTGTCTTGTTTTGTTTTGTTTTCTGGCCACTATAAGGTGCACAGGCACCCCTACTACATTTTCTTGTCATCACATTTTTCTATTATCTCTAAAAACAGAGCCAAGCAGCCATGGAATGAAATCCCTTTTTCATTTTTTTCATCTCAGGTAATTTTGTTCCACTAATAGAAGAACTGAATACTATGGCCCCCCATTTCTCTGATTTCGATTCTTCATGAATGAAGCAATAATGATAATATTACTCTTCATAGCACTGCTGTAAAGATCTTCTATAAGTGGCGATCAAAATGTTACAAATTTATTATTTGATTCTGCATGCATGCCTAATTCTACTCAACTGGACCAATAAACAAACCTGAACTTAGTCACACCAATAACCTATACACCCCAGCTAAGAGACGACTTTCTACCTTTATTTGGAGGTTCATTTTTTTTATTTCAGTCCTGGGGAAGAGAGGGAAGAAAAAAGATTAGAAAAAAAGCAAATACGGTAAACATTTGGCTCAAATGAATTTAATGTAATTTCAGGAATAATACATTCAACCTGGAAGTCAGAGAGGCCAATAAGTGCAGAGAATAATATTCATTTAATAGTCTAAACATGTTTAATCTGAAAGTATGTTTTTCATCAATGTTATTATTCTACCACTAAGAATGAAATTAATTTGACCCAATATTATTACTCTACCACCAAGAATGAAATTAATTTGACCTTTTCAAAATCTTGAAGATTCACTGCCTCCATAGAAATCCCAGAGAAACATTGGGCTGGACTTCTAGCTTGGTAAACATTTTGTTTTAATCCTAATAGAATTTTCACTAAGCTCCGTAATGCATTAACAGAAATCTCAGCATGAGGGACTCTGGAGAGAAAGGTAAGGAGTTGAGAATGCACTGCTTGTGCAGAAGCCCGAGTTCCAGTCCCTGCACCCATGCTGGGTGGCTCTCAACTACCACACATAAATGCATGTATAAGCAATTAAAAATAAGAAATCCTAGCAGGAAAATACTAGTCCCTTAATGGAATTCAAATTGTTAGAGTCCTATAGAATAATGAGAATAATAATAACAAGGACTCACCAATTTTAGTGAACAAATATATGGAGTCCAGCTGAAATTTGATTTTAAAGAATATTTCTTCAAGTTAGGTTTTACTACTTTACTGTCAAGGCATATTTCAGACACAGATGTACAAAGAAAGACCTGATATGTGGAGACATGTCAACCATTGTGCTGCTAAATGCACTTGTACATTCTTTATTTGAAATAATGTCACTATAGTCATAAATAAGTTTGCTGCTTTTCTATAGGTTTTTAAGTATATGTGTAAATACGTGTGTGTATCTCTCTGTGGAGATGTGTAGTATACTATTTTATTTATAATTCATATTATTATTTTAAATGTATATATTAGGTATAGAAATAGACAGGAAAATCAACTGTCTTCCTTATACATGTATGTATCCAAGTTTATTGTCATTCTTGTCTCTCCCATGCATATCCATTTTAGTGTTCTCTCTTGTAATATATTGTCTTTAGGGAGAATTAATGTTGAGGAGAAGCCTCTGGGTGTAAGAAGATAATGTGTCCTGATTGCCAGGACACTGTCATTCTCTTTTCATTGTAAATTGTACAGACAGTATGATGAAGTTCATGTAGTCTAGAACATGACTGAATGTTGGAGCTAAGGGTGAGAACTGAAAAAAGTTTCCCTCCTCCCTCCTCCAATGGTGTTCAGTTCATAAAAGTTTATGTATATCATGTGTATTCCTGGAAAGGTAGGCATTTCATTTCTAATAAGTAATATATGTAAAATTTTATTATTAAATAACACTTTACATTTTAAATTTCAAGTAGATAACCTCTGATATCAATAGGATCATGCATCTCATAGATTGTCTTTGTTTATTGTTCAAAGATAAACATATCATCTTCCTGTTATAGAATCTAAAATTTATTATCAGCTTTAGTATACCAGAAGCATATACGATGTTTTCAAAAAGCACATTTAAGTCACTTATTAATCTTCAGTGAGTTTTGATTAAATAGTAGGTTAGCTTATACCAACAACCAGGACAACTCATAAAAGTGAGTTTTTTTGTAATGTCTCATCTGTGAAATTTTGAATCCAAATAATTATCTTCTTTAAAACTAAAATGTGAAGACTAAGTACTGAAAACTTTTGCTATGAAAATTCTCCTTCCTTATCATCATTAAAATAAGCTACAATGTATAAATTCATTTTAGAGACATTTCAGAAATATGCCTGTGTTATGTATCTGCCAAAACTACCTGTACTCAGCAGCAGAAGTGCTTTGAAAGATATTTTCAAGGGCAATGTGTTCTCTTTAAAGTATCTTGATTTTTCCCATAAATGACAATTTTTTCCCCATCAAGTCAGGTCTATTCTTCCACTCAGCACAGCAACCATATTTTAAAATGCAGTATTTTGTCCTTTGTTGTTTCTTAAAGAAATGAAATTTTCCTACCTGTGTCACTGTACTGATTCTATCCCCATATATATATATATATATATATATATATATATATATGTATTTTCTAAGTAATTTATCATATTAATAATATGTTGTTTTGCTGTTTGGATGCTCAGGAAAGATATCCTTTGAAAAATGCATCATTATTCCTCTGTGGGTCAGGATAGTAACAAGAGCTGTTTTCAGAAGACTCGTTTTGATAATTGCATATGAAATTAATTCCTTGCATGGTATCAGATAAGAAAATATCAAAAATACTGATTCATGTATCACTTTATTAGAATTGTAATGAATTATATTTGTAATGTGATCTATGAAACCATTGTCTCAAGTTGGGTTTATCAAAAGGAGACCAGGATTTGTGTGCAAGTGATCTATGTTTTTAAACCAGTAAACCTTGATGTCCTAGGGACAGAAAGACAGAGAATGGGCAGTAATCCAGCAAAGGTAACAAACAAGTCAGACAGCATTTGGCAGCGGGAACTTTGACAGAGCTTCACCTAGCTTTTACTAGGTACTAAGCTTTATGTTGCTAGAAATTACTTCATGCCATCTATAGAAGTGCAAATTTCAGATTGCCTTCCTTTCTCAAGACAATATACAAACGCAAAGTGAGCAGAATTCACAAAGACTTCTTCATCTGGACAGGAACCACTGTGAGCCTGTTCTGTGGTACTTTTATTGAAGTCTTTTCATTTGGTCCAAATCCAGGTTTAACCTTTCTCCCAAATCTCAGAAGGCATTGATCTTTTAATAGGCTTTGATTTGAAAACTAATCACAATCACTATACAACTATTAGAATGAGAGTGTTGTTTATTAAAATGCTGCTCCTTAGACAATATTTGTTGTGAGACAGTTTGTAACATGATTCAATCTAGGAAGATGCTATATAGTAGAACTAGGCCAACAAAAGAAAGCTTTCTGGTATATTGAAGCTTACCTTTTTGTGTGATCAGCTTAGACTTTGAACAAACAGCAAACACACAGCATTCACAAATACAGTGTCCTTTCTGAGCAGAGAAATTAAATAGACAGAGTACTGTTAAGAGGAGACGAGTGTATGGGAAGAGTGTAGTTTGCTTGTTTCTTTTAAATTCCAGATTCTGGATCTGAATCCTGACAAGAAGCCAGTTGCCTTTCAGCTTTCTTTGTTATAAAATGGGAACCATACCTCTCTCATGATTGTCAAATGTTAATGTCCTGACACATAAAGAAGACTGTGTGCTGTTGTTATTGCTATCCACTATAGCATTTAGCAATCAATCATTCACACAGAAGCTGCTATCAAAACAAAAAAGTAGTATATGTATGTCTATTTTAGGTTTTTTTGTAAGTGTGTGTGTGTGTGGTGTTTGAGATAGTATTCAGGGCCTCATTATCATAAGTGCTCTTCCACTGTGCCATATTTCTACCCCCCATAATTAATGGGTTTTGAATATTTGTGAAATTATAATTTCATGTTTTCTCCCTTCCTTTTCTTCTCTCCATACCCCCCAAATACTCAACCTTGCTCTTTTTCAAATTCATGCCTGTTCTTTTCTCATTGAGTTTTGTCCTCCCTCTCTCTCTCTCTCTCTCTCTCTCTCTCTCTCTCTCTCTCTCTCTCTCTCTCTCTCTCCCTCTCCCTCTCCCTCTCCCTCTCCCTCTCCCTCTCCCTCTCCCTCCATCCCTCCCTTCCTCTTCCTCCCTCCCTCCCTCCCTCTCTCTCTCTGTATATGTCTGTGTGAATATTCAAAAGTGTTTCTAAATATAATCTGCTCTGTTTATATAATGTTACACATATATGTTTTCAAGTCTGACCATTTTGTACTAAATAACTAATTGGTGTGCCCTTCCCTGAGGAAAACTATTTCTCTCAATATTACTTATTACTTAGTTGCCTGTAGTTCTTTGTGTAAGGTTGGAGCCTCTTACACTTCCCCCTTCCAACCTTGTCTTGCCTATTGGTGTTGGACTTGTTCAGCTCATGTTTAGGCAGCCATTTAGTAAGACTTCATGGGTTTAAAGGTCACATTTTTATATCCAGAGTACAAGAAGGAGACGCTATTCATTCTGAATTTTCTTCAAGCAGAAATGAAATAGCCCTAGAGTAGGTGGGACCACCTCTGAATATTAACAAAGGAAAGAGTGTTGGGAGACAGGAGGGATCATCATCAGGCTTCTGAAATATTATTCTGCCTGTGTATATGATTTCTGTGGTCCTTGTCTTGTGACTAGTTTGCCATCAGTTCTGCTTTCTTAATGGAGTTTGAAACTTTCGTTCTAGACAAGGATTTAGCTTGCAGTTGAAGGCACTATCAGAGGCTGAGGTCAATCCCAAGAACACCTCTCCTGTAAGTGGACAGTGTAAGAGCTAATTTTACCAAGTCCTTATTGGATTTGCTTGGAAAGATATTTGGCTACAAATGACAGATATTACGACAATGACTTAAACCATGTGGAAATAGTCCAGAGATCTTCACTAATATAAATGTCTAGGTTGAGTGACAGCTCTGCTGAATTGTTTAATAAGGCAGGGGTCTGGAGTCCTTAATTTTACTGTCCCAGAATCTTGAAACTTTCCCTCTTTATTCAAGATGAGTCCTTAGGTCTTAAACAAGTCTCTAGGAAGTAGTAAGAAGTCAAGGGAAAATACTTGTTCTTATTTGGAGTATTGTTTTAAAAGTCCCTCATATTTTTGATAATTTTTAAAAATTTACTATATTTTCTTGTGTGTGTGTGTGTGTGTGTGTGTGTGTGTGTGAACACACATGCTATAGCATCGGTAGGGTATGTAGATTAGAAGGTAACTTGTGGGAGTTAGTTTTATTCTTCTACCATGAGATCCCAGGGATTAAACTCTTGTCTCCAACCTTGTTGGGAGTTCCATTATGTGCTGGACCATCACATAGGCTCATATTAATTTTGTCAGATGAATAATTTGGAAAGAATACCTTCTAATCGGTAGGTTGTTACTTCCCTATTTTTATTTTTTTCTTTTGCTATAGAGAAGCTTTTAGTTTGATAAAATTCCACTGTCTACTTAACCCTTATTTCCTATGTTTTGGGTTCCTAATTCAAAATATCATTGCCTATACTGATGTCATGAAGTATTTCTCCAGTATTTTCTTTCATCTAGGAGTTTCACACCTTCCATTACATTTTAAATTGTTTTGCTAAGGTGAGTCAGGTTTAATTATCTGCATTTGACTATTCAATTTCCAAATTTTTTCATGCCTGTTTATTGATGAGCTTGTCCTTTATCCAGTATAGATTATGAAAACATTTGGTAAGAGTAAGTGGAGGATAGATGCATTAATTTATTTCTAGAACCTTGTTGTGGTTTGAGTAAGAATGACCTCCATGGACTCATATGTTTGAATACTTGGTCCTCAGTTGATGGAACTGTTTAGGAAGGATTATGAGGTGTGAACTTGTTGGAGGAGTTGTTTCAGTAGGATCAGGCTTTGAAGTTTTAAGGCTCATGCCATTCTCAGCATGCTCTCTGCCTTCTGACTTGAGGGTCTAGATATGAACTCTTAGTTGTTCCTACAACCATACCTTCTTCACTCCACCATGGTAGTTGCTAACAGCCTGGTATTGTCAACCCTATTAAATACTTCATTTTTAAGTTGTCTTGGTCATTATAGTTTATCATGACAACAGAAAGGTATATAATATATACCTCTATTATAGTTCATTTGTTAATGTGTTTGTTTTATGTAGTATTGCAATACTTCATTCACTATGAATCTATACTGTATCCCAAAATCAATTATTATGATGTCTCCTTTTGTTTAAATTTGCTTTTAATTTAATTTGAGGTCTTTTGCGCTTATATTAAATTAGGATAGTTTAGAAATCTAGTTTCTCTTCTAAGTACATGTGAGGCATTCTACTAACTGAGACAAAAAAAGAGAAGAGATTCTGAAATGTTTATTAGAATTGTTATTAACTATAATTCCTAAAACTATGTTAAAAACTTGCAAGTAATGACTTTTTTAAATCCTTGCAATAATCTTATGAGGTTTTTCTGCTGTGGGAATGTTTGGAAATATGGGGAGGATAGTATCTTTAGTTTTGAGGGCGAGAGCTAAATAATTGTGCTATCTCAGATAAAATAAGTGGCATATTAACAATTTGAGCTCAGGCAGTCTTGAGTGCACAACTCTAAGTTTTGGGCCACTATGTAAACCTCCCTTTCTTATTAACTTGAACCCTGATTTGTCCAACTGAACTATATTATTGAAAGTATCAAGAATCAAGAGAGCTTAATAAACTATTTATGGCTTTCTTTTCCACACAATTTATTGCTTACATTCTAAAATTCCCACTTTGGTGCAAAGTTATATTAAGTATAGCTGGTTCTAGTCAGGATAACAGAAGACAATTTTTTTAGATGGCATTTATTTAATCGCAAATAATGTGTCTGGCTTATGATAAGGTAAGGGATTTTTACATGCTGAGCTGTTTTGGTGAGAGAAAAATGAATTTAATAATTCATTATAACACAGAAATTCAAAAATCGTTCAGCAATAACCAAGGTAATCTATCTATGCAGTGTACGATTTTAGATGAATTGATGCAGATCATCAATTCTAATTTTTATATTAATGTTTCTTTCTGTGCATCAACAAAGAAAACTAAGAATAAACATTTTAGGTGTTTATGACATCCCAGGTTTATTCTAAATAAGGAATGACATTGTTTTTCATTAAATTTCTTCGATAACAAAACTATTTTCCATTCATCTTTCTGTTGTCTTGCCTGGTAGCTCAAGCTGGCTTCTTACATGCTGGGATTACAGATGTATGCCATCACACCTAGATGAAAGCACTTCAAGTATCAGCTGTCTCCATGCTGGGTGCTGGGATTGAACCTAGAGCCTTTCTTATGCTGCTAGGCAAACTCTCTCCCACTGAGCTAAGCTCCTCAGTCCTCTTTGCTCCTCCTTAGACACAGAATATAGTGGTGCACACCAGTAATCAGCCTTCAGGAGGCTCAGATGGCAACACAAAGCTCAAGGCCAGACTGTGAGAAATATTAAGAACTTGCCTCAAAACTGTAGAGAAGTGGTTAGAATTGATAATAGTTTGGAGAACCGAAATAGTCCTTCTTTCCGAATAAAATTATTTAAAATGACATTAAAGAAGGAGATGGGAAAGGGAATTATTCTCTTCATTTTCAACTTGGAGTGAGTGCAGCTGAGAAAGGTTACTGATAATTAGCAATGCTCATGACAAGGCCAGCCAGACTTCCCCTCCTCCTTTGCTCTTATCCCTGCCCTCCTATCTCCCCCCCTTTCTTCCTTTAATCTTTTTGTTGCTCTCTTACTTTTACTTAAACTTTCTTTTATTTAGTCCAACAAGTGATATCTGGTATGTTCTAGGCACTAGGTTACAGCTGAAATGTGCAGCAGCGCTACATAAGAGCTGTATTTAATCTTGCCTCTCTATCGATAATCTTATTCTTTTGCAATGTATGTCTTATAGAAACATGAAACCACTTTAGAAACATGGGGAGACAAACATGAAAATAGAAAAAATCAACCAAATAAGGATTCAATTTGAAAGGTATGATAAGTTCTGTGGAGGACCTCAACATATTATCCTGAGTAAAATAACATAGGAACCAACCGTAGATTTGGTGGTCAGATATAGTATATCTGGAGAAGCAGCAGTATGAGTGCTGGAGAGATGGCTCATGATTTAATAGCACTAGCTACTCTGCCAGAGGACAATTCCAAGTACCCACATAGCAGTTTATAACCATCTGTAACTAGTTCCAGAGAATTTGACATCCTCTCTAGCTCCCATGGGCATTGCATGTATATGGTGCATATATTTACAAGCAGCCAAAACGTCACTCATATAAAATAAAGACACATAAATGTATTTAAAGAGATGACCAACAGCCCATGTTGCAAATAAAACTGAATGATCATTAGACAGTGTACTATGTTGTGTTTCAATAGCAACAGAACCCCTTTACATTTCCATGCCTAGATGGATGGAGGATGGTACTTCAGAACATCCTTAGATCACATCCCCGAATTGTAGAGCAGACACTATTTTAGACATTGTTTTCTCTCTAAAAATGATGCAAATGATGTTCTTTATTTCATAGGCCAATACAAATTGCATGACCATATCCAATACCAAGAATACAGGGATTCTTGTATTATAATTTGTTCATAGGCAGCATGGCAAATGTGAAGCATTATATTCAAGAGCATAGAGGGAAGGCATGCTCACCAAAACAAAACAAAACAAAACAAAACAAAAAAAATATTCACACTGGTCCAGAGAGCTGAGAAAGAAGTTTATTTATTTAATAAACTTAAAGCAGCATTTTGTTGTCAGGATATGATGATTAGAGGGGAGTTTTCTATTACTAGCATCACATGAATTCTAGTTAGCATACGATGAAAACTGGAGCGAGATATTGGAGAAAAGCTGGAATGTCAGAGAGAGAAAACTGACCATAGTCAGTTCTCACACAGCCAACCTCTTAGGTCAAACAGGGTAAGTGCTATCTTCAGGAGTCCTCAGCTTGACTGGTTGCTTGTACAGAATGCCTGAATCTCTGCCTCCTCCTGCCTTTTATAGCTTCCCCACCCAGCTGTTTCCCTTCCATTTCCAGTTCAACTCTGTATCATAATCTGAGAGTTAGTATTAAAGATGTGCTTGGCTGTTAGGCCTTGGATTCACAGAATTACAGAAAGATCTCTGTCTACTGAGTGATGGGATTAAAGGCATAAGTCACCACTCTCTGACCTTAGTGACTTGATTGTGGGTGATTCTGTCCTCTGCTATTCCAGGCTGATTTCATTAAATATACAATATATCACCACAGACTAGAGAAAGGAGAGGATGAATAGCCAGAACCACATTAGGCAGAATTGTATAGAGCATAGGAAAGGGAAATGGATTTCATTGAAAGTATAAAGAGAAATCACTGACAAATCTTAAGCAGTTCAAAATTATTTGAGAAATACTTTAAAAGGCTATTATTGTTCAATGAAACAGATTATTCCATGCAGAATAAACTAGAATCAATTTAAAAGGAAAATTAAAAAAAACACATTTTCAAAATTCTAAATGAAACTATATGGTGGACCCAGTTTAAAGCAGCTTTATTGGAGGTAATATACTGAGTGGTTTAAACATTCTTCTTTCTTTAAGTACATATTATTCTCTAATTCCATCTCTTTTCCTTATGCTTCTAAATGTACAAGTGCTTCAATCCACTGTGGTGGACCACAAGAAGAACGACAGTGATAGGTATTGTGAAACAGAATTTTCTAGGCATGTCTAAGGGAAGAGTTTTCTAAAATCCTAGCATCTTGAAGATATATAGACAGCAGTTTCAGAGAGACAGAGAGACAGAGACAGAGGCTTAGTAGATATGCTTCTGCTAGTAAGCCCTCACCTGTGCTCCAGTAAGGAGTCTTAAATAAGTTGGTTCAGCAAGCTGCACTTGAGTTCAATAGTCTGTTTCTATCACTAGTGCTCTGTTTGTGACAAGTAGACATTTGTCCACATCTTGTCAAAAAAGAGCTTTCTCTTCCTTTTTCATTTCCTCTCATTTCAGCCCTTTTCCTTCAAAGGATCTGGGCTTTTTGATGTTGGAAGGGCAGAGAAAAGCTCTGTATCTCTGCCTTTTTAGCATATGATGATGGGTTAGTCATTCTTTGTCATTTGTTATGACTGCTTTTTCATATGAGGTTAATGGCATATAATTAATGACTATTGCTTATCCTTTCGACTTATTTCATATACGTATATACCATGAGGTAGTTTTCTGACTCCGAGTATGTGGGGAAGAAGATACTCAGTACAGGCAGAGCTTCTTTGGTCTGGCTTATAGGGAGAAGTGGCCTAAGAGGGATGATGGATATGAAGAAGTGATAGAGTTGGAAGTAAATGAGCTTGGGAAGAAAAATATCTAGTCTGAGAATGCAAGATGTTTGAATTCATGATTTTTAATATGTCATTTCTAGAGATGACAAGTTCCAGAACTTATCTTTGACAGTGTATTATTGACAAGAATAATTAGAGGCAAAATCAAATATGAACAGGCCAAAACCCTGAGAACCAAGTGAGTTGAAATTGTTACACACAAAAATGTTATAATCTTCAAGAAATTAGGTTCCATAAGAGGGTATATTTATTATACCTGTGCCTCTTATAATAGATTATCACAAACCTTGTGACTTTTATGCAAAGTAAATTTATTTTCATTCCTCTAGAAAGCAGAAATCCAAAGTAACTATCACTGGCTTAAAATTAAAGTGTTGGATTAACATCACTTCATCAGAACATCTTCAGGAGAATCTTGTTCTAAATATTTTATTCTGGTATTTCCTCACATCCTTTGGCTATGGTTACATTGCCTCAGTTCCTAACTTTCTCGTCACAGTGGCTTCTCCTCTGCATGTCTTGCTCTCATCAATTCATATCATATCTGTTTCTATTATCATTATTGAAAAAAAATATTTTTGATTAAATTGGCCTATCTGAATAATCCAGAATAATTTTCTAATATCAAGATTCTTGATGTTGTTATATTTGAAATCACTTTTTATTTATAATATCTGTGGCAATATATTATGTATCCTCTAAGAAATAAAGTTTGCCTGAAGATCAGAGGACAGAGACAGCCACAAAGTTACCCATAGAGGTCAGGCAGTGGTGGCACATGCTTTTAATCTTAGCACCCAAGAGGCAGAGATCCATCTTGATCTCTGTGAGTTCAAGGCCAGCCCAGACTAGGAGAGATTAATCCAGTCCAAAAAAGAAACAGAGCCAGGAGGCTAGCACACACCTTTGATCTCAGCATTTGGGATCACACGCCTTTAATCCCAGTACTAGGAGGGTTGAAATAGGAAGTAATATGGCTGTGCAGAGAACGGAATATAAGGCAGGAGGAGATAGAGTTTGGCCCTTCACTTTCCCTATTCAGTCTGAAGATTCATGGAGACAGGATCTACTCCTTTTTTCTTGAGTATTCAGTAGTGGTGAGAAGTGGCTGTGGCTTGTTCCTCTATCTCTCTTATCTGTGAGCATTTACCCCAATATCTGGCTTCAGGTTTTCATTTAAAAAAAAAAAAAACCTTAGGACCCATGGAACAAAGATATTTAATTGGAAAAGTGTATTTGAATAAATATATTTTTTAAAAAATATTTATTAAAAAATGTCATCTCCATCAATGTATCCCCCTGCTCCCTGTCCCTCCCCCATCCATCCCAATCCCTCCCAGCCAGCCCTCAGCCTCGTGAAAATAATATATCTTAAGTGTGGTTGTTCCTTGTCAAACTCCAACCAGATCTACCCCCTTCCCCACCTACTCAAACCTAAACCATTTTTTATCTCTGTAATTAAGATGCAAACAATTCTAAATGCTGTAATGTTTACAGGTTCCAAATATTGGAATGCCCCAGGGATGTCATTACTCACACTGGTCTTTGTCTTCCCATATCAATCACTAATCAAATAAATATCCCTACAAGCCAATTTAATGACAGCATTTTCTCAATTGAGGTTTCCTCTTCCCAGATAATCCTGGCCTATGTCATGTTGAAAAAACACTAATGAGCACTGAGATAGAATGGGTAAATGACATAGCTAGATAGTTTTTTATCTGAAAGGATGTTGTCACAGTCAAATGAGTGTCCCAAAGCCAGCTAGGACCCTTCTTTTAACCATCACTGAAATTTAGAAAGAAAGTTGATGATAAATGTAATGAATCAGAACACTTACGTCTGTTTGTGTGACCCAGAGCCTGATTCTTGTCTTTTCATCGTCTTTCCTGTAAAGTGAACATAGGAATATTGTGAAGTGAGACATAAAATGTGTTGCAGTTAGCTGCTGTGTCTAGAAAAAAGAGAGTTGCTGCCTTGTGGAGAGCTTACAACACAACGCATAATCCCTCAGGGAAGGGAAATTATTCTTCACCAAATATTCTTTACCCACTTCCATAAAACCGACTAAAGTGTCAATTCCTTAGCCGCCTTTTCAACTATTTGACAATGATGTGACACTGTCTAGTCAAATCCAAGAAGTCTTTTGGGAAGATTTCTGAAGTAGTTTTTTTTTTTGGGGGGGGGGGGTCTGTGAAGAACCGTGTGCAGAAACACTGAAGCACATACTCCCTTGTTCTGTCTTAAACAAGGCTATAGTGCTGAAGCTGCCTGGTCATTTTGCATAAGAATAAGGCAAATTTTGTGCAACAAGAACAAGATGAAAGGATACTGGATCCATAATGATGCTATTTTGCATCTAAACTACTCGAAGGAACTGCCTGAATCAGGGTTTCTTGTTATCCGAAAGAACAGAAAATGAACCCAGCCTGGTTCTCAGATCCAGATGCATTTAAGGCATCTGAGGGTGGTTTTTCTGTTTATGAGAGAGAAGAGAAGGTAGAGAGACAGCAGTCCAGAGGCTCACTTTCTTCAGGTACCTTCCTGAGGCTTCTACAGCCATACACATACAAATGAACTCCACCTTGATTTCTAAGAGCTGACTGCTTGAACAGAAAGCAAATCTACCTCTCAGTTTACCCCTTCTAACTTCCTGCACTCACATTCTCCTTAGTACCACTTTTCCTATTGGACATATCCTTCATTTAAATTACTATCTGCTACTGTTTGATTATATCCTTCATAATTCTTGTGATGGGGCACTGGAGAGATGCTTAGAGATTTAGAACACTTGTTGCTTTTGAAGAGTATCCATCTTTGATTACAGCACCCACATGGTGATTCACAAGCATCCATGACTCCAGTCCTAGAAGTTACGATAGCCTCTTCTGACCTCCTCAGGCATCAGGCACACATGTGACATACTTATATACACACAAGAAAAATACTCATACACAAAATAAGAATAAAAATATTGATGTGTTGGAAACTTGGTGCCCAATGCATCATATTTAGAAGTAGAAGTATAATGGGTGATGCTTAGATCATCAGGGCTCATTCTGCCCCCCTCTTTAGTGGATCTATATTTTGATTATTATTCTAACCGTAGGTTTGTTATCACAGCAATTTTCAGGTCCTCTTGTGCTGTCTTGACTCTTCATGGCCTTCTACCTTTGCTGTGAATGACACAGCAAAAAAAAGGCCAGAAATCAGCACACATTCCCCTCTATATTGAGGTACTGAATATTGAACCTAGGGCTCTGAATAGGCTAGGCGAGCACTCTGCCACTGAGTTGCAGCCCCAGTCCTCTGGCTTTCCCTTTTAATTTTGAAACAGTGTCTCTAAAATGCAGACTGGCCTTGGATTCATTTAAATTAGGCTTTCAATTTGTTCAGTTAGCTGGGATTACAGACTTGCACCACTAAGGGGCTGAGGACTCTTTGATGTTGGACTTCTCAGCCTCCTGAATAAGAAATCAACATGAATTCTTAATGAAATACTTCGTGTGTGGCTTGTTAGAGCAACAGAGAACAGAGTGGAATACCCTTTCAGTTACCCTTCTGCCTCAAGAATGTCTGAAAAAAGTGACTGTGTACTTAACACAGATTAAGATAGACATGATTGAACTCAATGTCCAATAAAGGTTTAAAATAATTAACAAGCTCTTTCATATTCTATGTCAGCCTGTGAAAGCCTTTCCAGATTTGATAGCATATCTCAGAGACAGCATCATAAATACAAACTGTCTTAGGAATTGCTCAACTAAGATGTTTAAGCCCTTGTATATTTGCTTTCCTCCAGCCTGATCAATATGCAGTCCCAAGTTCTTTCAGGCTAAGAAACCATTTTCTAGGTTAAAGTAGACTGTTAGATAAGTTATTGTGAAGTAAGGCACAAAAATGGAAAAAAATGTTGGATTCTTATACAGATATAACTTCCCAAGTGGGCCAGTTATTCCAGTAAAAGTAGCTGATAAGAGGTTGAACTTTGAGTACCCAATGATAGGTTCTTTTCCAGGAGAGAATTTCCCTCTAGAATACATCCCAATCCCCTCTCTACTCTGTTACTTTGACCCACAAACCTACTCACATAAAGTTGCTCTCAAGGGTTGTTGTCTTCTGATTATTTCATTTACTTTGTATCTTTATCAATTATTATCTCAACTTTTTCTGGGGGAGACAGACAAACTCTTCACCACAGATAGGACATCAATGATATATCAAAGAAAAGATTCAACCCAAGTCTAGATTAGTGAACCAGAGTTTTAGTAGGGTTACTTGGGACCATAGGCATGTTGCCAATGACAACGCCATTAAAGAAAATATCACTATCCCTAGCAACATTTAACTGAACATTTATTCTCAGAGCAAGGTGGGATTTGGTGGGTTCCTCTATCCCAGAAAACATTAATCACCTATATATCTTCAGCAAGGGATAGGATCTCCTGAGCTCCTCATTTATGAGGAAATCTTCCTAGGCCTAGTCTTCAGCAGTTCTCTATCAGATCATCACAGCTATTGAGAGTTCTAGAGAACACTGGACAACAGTGTTACCAAAGGCCCACTACCCCTGGGTTCTGAGATATCCAAGCATGTGTTGTGGTCTCACAAGTTGCATAGTGGATTTCTTCAAACATGAGCTCATTCTGATAGCTTAAAGTCTACATCTTTCACAAGTTCCTAAAAGTATTTTTTTTTTACTTTGAGTCAGAAGTTCTGGTAGAACACATAACAGATTGTAAGCACTACAGCAGAAGTTTAGAAAACGTGTTTGCTGTTGTTTGTTTGTCCTCTTTAGGGTTTGCCTGCCACCCAGCTCCTAAATAAACTAAGCATGGAGGAGGATTCTTCCTTATAAACATACAACCTTTCCTTAAAATATCTGGTCTATCTTTTGCCTCTGGGCTTTGACTTTTTTTTCTCTTTTTGTCTATCTTTCTTTCTTACCCCATGGTTTGCTGTGTAGTGAGTGGTTGACCCCTGATGTCCTCCTCCTCTGGCTCCTTCTTCCTCTTTCTCCATCTTTCACACTTTTCTCCCTAATTTCTCCTTCTATTTATTCTCTCTGCCTGCCAGCCCCGCCTATTCTTCCTCCGGCCTTGCTATTGATCATTCAGGTTTTTATGAGATCATGAGGTGTTTCAGACAGGCACAGTGACATGACTTCACAGAGTTAAACAAAGGCAACATAAACAAAAGTAACACACCTTAAAGTAAGATTCTACAACACCTGCTGTTGGGTTCTTGTCATTTGTGTTTAAATGGACAAGGCAGAGAAGGTATAAGTATGGTTGCTGTTGCACAACTTGGGTAATTTGTCCCCATCTGAGTAACATGAAGCACAATGGAAGTCCTTAGTAGGTGTCCTATATTAACTCATTTTAATAGCTGCATACCAGAGGCCTAGCAAAGAACAGAGACTCAATAAATGCAAGTGTAACCAGCCACTTACAGTCCCCTTTGTTAGGTTTTGAGTGTCATTGACCAAAGAGGTTGTATTTTTAATTTTTTTTATTTTTAAGTGTGTGTGTGTGTGTGTGTGTGTGTGTGTGTGTGTGTGTG
This sequence comes from Phyllotis vaccarum, assembly GCA_033318265.1. Taxonomy (NCBI): domain Eukaryota; kingdom Metazoa; phylum Chordata; class Mammalia; order Rodentia; family Cricetidae; genus Phyllotis; species Phyllotis vaccarum. The sequence continues at coordinate 128,109,637 of JARWLC010000013.1, forward strand.
TGTGTGTGTGTGTGTTGGAATTCAGGTATTAGCTGACAAGGTTGGAAGGCGTGCCTCTGGAGTTCTGCAAGCTTGAATGGAATGTGGTCAGCCCCATTGAAAAGGGCTGCTGGGATCTTGAGCAGCCTATTTGGTTCCTGCATTCTTGGAGACAGGATCAGCATCCATCACGGTGGGACAATCCTAACTTCAAGAACTGCACTAAGGTTCAATTTGTATCCGTGAGTGTTAAAATACCCCCTAATAAATATTAATCCTGTATATAACATATTGTAAGTGAGAATTATCGCTGTTTGTGTGTGTGTGTGTGTGTGTGTGTGTGCATATGAGTGCAGATGTTTACAGGGGACAGAGGAAAGTATCAGATGGCCTGGAATTTGAGTTAAAAGAAGGAGACATGCACTCAGGTCCTCTACAAGAGCTGTACTTGAATTTACTGCTCATCTATCTTTCTAGCCCCTGATAAAAGAATTTTAAAACAGACTTAGTGGGAAACTTGAGGTCCAGTTTATTAGCATGAGGGGGAAGCAACAGTAGGAGGAAGTGGAAGAACAAGATCTGCCTTTGAGGTAGAGTCTTCGATGGTGGGCTATAAGTAGCTATAGAAATGGAGATGGGGTTCTCCAGAGAAAATGTTAAGTATGCCCAGAACTTCAGGGAAAGCATTTTTATGGCTATAGTTAGTATTTCAGAAGAGGCAAAGTATGAGAAAATGTTATTCTTTTGGGGCTAGAACTCAGAAAGTGGGTAGACTCATCAGTGAAGACCCATAAGCAGCAGATCTGAGGGTCCTGGTATGTATAAGTATATTAGCTCATCAATGGGACAATTATTTTTTCTTAGCACATTTTCATTTGACTTAGCTTTCCTGAGTAGTACCCTGGCAAGGTGACTGATGGACCCAGCTAGATGAACTCTGGGTGATGATATTATATATTTCAGGCACGTCAGAATGTCATGTTTCTACTCAAGGCCAAAAGTAGAACTCAGATTTTGATTTTTTGAACAGCAACAACCAAAAGGTCCTGTTCATGCAGTATTTTAAATTGTAAAGATGCAGCAATTGAGATGCTTCTCTTTCTAATGTTACCAGGGAAACAGGAAGTAGGATTCAAAGTTGACTATGACAGTAAGATCCATCCTCAGTGACCTCCAAGCCTGCTTACATTTGACAACCTACCTAACACATGCTGAATTACTATATGAAAAAAATGTCAATAATTTTAGAACACTTATTTCTCAGTTTAAAATTCTTGGCTTTTGATTTTCTCATTGAAAAAGTTCTAGATTCTGGTTCTATCTGTTTTGCTTATTATTTTTAAAATATTTTGTTTTCACTAACATGAATTAGCTATTAATAGCCATTCACTGTGATTTCAGCACATCCACACTACACATGAACTAAAACAGATTCCTAAGACTTCACAAAAGAAACAATTATTACTTTCAACCATTCCAGTGCTTTATAACCAAGCATGCTTAAGAAAACAGTTATCCATTTTATACCTTAGAAGATGCTAGTCTGGTTGAGTCTGCCAAAACATAATGTCATAAATGTGAAAGGAAAATGGTATGAAAGATTTGGAATGATTCCAGGTTTTACTTATGGGCATTGAAGACAAGAAGAGAGATCAGTAACTCAAAGGAACTATAACATATTAAGATGGGAACTAATAAATCTTCCAGAGCAGTGTTTGCCAAACCTGGCAGTATACTAGAAAATAATGACACTTTAGACATAATGTTTCCCAGGCCACCTCTCAAAACAAAGGCATTCAATTTTGTGGAAATCAGACTTAGTCATCAATATTTCCAAGCTATTCCAGTGTCTAGACAAGTTAGAGAACATATGTTCCAAAGCTGTACATCTTGTACTATCATCAATTAGATATTTTGATACAATGCAGATTATGGCTTTGAAAAATCAGATTTTGATCCAGTAAACTAGATCATAATAGTTAGTATCCCCAAGAATTCTCTAAGTAATGCTTCTGGATAAAGGACGATGCTTACAATTTCAAGTTTCTAAAGGACAAATAAATATTTTTGTTAAATAGTTTTTTAAAAGGGAATATGAAAGTGTCATGTTGTTAATACCTATATGACAGGAATAATGCTAGGAACTTTACATTTATTATCTCATAAAAACAGCCATTAAGGTAAAATTGGTTTTCTATTTATTGCAATACACGTTGAATTTTATAGTTAAGTAAGCACTTAACTCAAAGCTCTAAGTTTCCTTTAGTTTGCAATGTTTCTTTAGTTCAAAGATTCTTTTTCCCCTCATTTTACTATTTTTTATTTAAAAAAGTCTTTTCTTATCTATGTATCCCCCTGCTTCCTCTCCCTTCCCTCTTCCCAACCCCTCCCAGTCAGCCCTCAGCCTCCCCCTTCCCATCCCCACCCCCTCCCCCAAAAAGGCAAGAAGTCCCAAGGTGGGTCAGCAGCTCAGTATGGCACAACCTGTAACAGTGAGGTTTCTTGGTCCCAGGAGGCCACAGGTCCAAACCTACAGACCTGCAGTCAGCCCCAGATCCCTTAGCCGCCCGCCACTGCTCAGGTCCCCAAAATGACTCAGACGCTTATATTAAGTTCATGCTGTTTGGCCTATGGCTCAGGCACATTGCTAGCTAGTTCTTACATCTTAACTCAACCCATTCTCATTAATCTGTCTGCCACATGGCCCGTGGCTCACCCGTGTTCTTTACATGTTGCTCCTTTGAGCTTCAGACTCAATCTGTCTGACTCCGCCCTGCTTCTCCTACCTATGCTCTGATTTCTCCTCCTACTTTTTCTATGGTGCCTGTCATGGGCCAAAACAGCTCCTTTATTTAAAGATTGATATTCACAGCATACAGAAAGACATTCCCACATCAACAACCACTCCAGACAAGTCTGATTTCCTCATCTCATAGTCTAGACTGGCTTAGGTGTTCCTCTGTAGGGAGTGGGCTCCAAGGTGACAGCCCATGCGCAGCCCATACCCCTCGATGCTCCACATACTGCCTATGCCAACCTATAGTTGCCACCCTTTGAGGGCCTAGCTCCTTATTCTGATGGTTCTCCAGTGACTATTCTTGATTCAGTGAGGTCCCCAGAGCTCCAGGTAGCCATGTCTGTGGAGAATTTTCCTCATAATCCCCACCTCTAGCTCATACAGATTCTCTTGCTCTCAGCTGGACCATGAGCTCAGCCCAGTGCTCAGCCATGGATCTCTGCCTCCATCTCTATTCATTATTGGATGTAGGTTCTGTGATGACACTTAGGGTGACTATTCATTTGATTCTAGGGGAAGTCCTGTTTAGGCACCTCCTCCACTATTGGTTGGAGACCTAGCCAGGGACATCCTGTGGGTTCTTGGAGGTTTCTCTAGTACCCAGTCTCTTTCCAACCCCACATTGGCTTCCTCTATTGAGATATCCATCTTCTTCCATCTCCCTCTTTGATCCTCTCACTTAACCATCTCCTTTCAAAATTTGTTCCCAACTCTTCTTGGTTGCAACCCTTTATGATCCCAATTTGCTAAGGTAATCTTCTCTATTTTCTCTTCTTAGGGGAATCTCTGGATGTCTCTCTTAAGTTCCTTCTGATCCCAAGCTGTTCTTTATATTTAGTTATAGATAAATAATATTGATCTAAAGATTTATGTTGTAAAATCTGTAAGGATGTGTGCTACAATAGTTTACTTGAGGTTTGCAAAGTAAGATATTGTATATGAAACAAATTGTTCCTTCAAATCAATGTGAATTCCTTTAAAAAATACTTTAGATGTTAGTACACTTTTTGGTATTTCATTTCAGCAATGAAGCAACAATTAAGATTTTGTAAATTCATGCTTGCTCAGTTACCCTTTGTCTTAAACTACATTATAAAAGTATTATCTATTTTATCTACTCCTCTAGACAAAAATATACCTACATTGATTATTTTGGTTAAATATTTGAATGACTGATCAGCTATTTTTATTCAAAATGCCATGAGATCTTAGAATATATTGCATGCAATAAAGATAGTGAAACTTTAAAAATATATTGAATCATTTTTCATTTTACAATTAATATGTGTTAGGTATTGGAAATACGAAATTGATGAAGCCTAAACCATTTTAATTTAAGAAAACTGTTTGTGAACTTTAGACCAACAGCTGTGGTGCCTGTAAATAACACACACATGGGGATTGAACTTGGGTGCTAGACTTTGTAGCAAAATTTTACTCACTGAGGCTTTTTGTCACACCTCTTTTGTGTTCTTCATGTGTCTTTTCTCTTACTAGGAAACTGAAAAATGAGCTTTTAGAAGCAAAGCGTAGAAGTGGGAAGACTCAACAAGAGACCAGTAGAGTCTGTGTTCACTGTCAGAAAAACCTTGGCCTCATCTTTGACCGGGGAGACCCATGCCAAGCCTGCTCACTCAGGGTGTGCAGTGAGTGTCGAGTTACAGGCCTTGATGGCAGCTGGAAGTGTACTATCTGTGCCAAAGTCGCGTGAGTTTCCTGCCTTTCTGTGTAAAATCTATATTTGGTGATTGACAGATTCAAATGGGGAAAGTAAGAAATGAGGAAAAGAATTTTAAATTGAGAGTAGATTTAAAAGCATAGCCTAGTTACAAACTTAACCAGTGTGTATTTGTTCTTATGAGAGAGAGAGAGAGAGAGAGAGAGAGAGAGAGAGAGAGAGAGAGAGAAGCAGACAGAGAGACAGAGATAGAAGAAGATAGAGACAGCGATAATGTAGTGTTCAGTGGGAGAGAAATGGGTCTAATCAAATATAAAAGGAGGGGACAGTATTATTTTTTAAACTGAAGCATAATAAAATTGGAGGCCTAATGGAATCAGATTCCCCCTGTATTTAAAAACCAGTAATATATTTCCTTTTCTAGAAGCTCTTCAAGTCTCCACATGGCTTCTCAAAAGGCGTAGACAGAATTCTCTTGGCATTCTTAAACATTTGAGATAACTGGCAAGATGCATGTCAAACGTCCTATGTGCTATATGTATCAGTTGGGGTGGAACTGTTACTTATTGTCCTCCAGACCTAGCTGTTCATCAAAAAGGACAAAGAGAGGCAGTTTTCCCATTATGCTTCTGTATAGATCAGTGATTCTCAACCTTCCAAATGCTGCAAGACTTTATTTAATATAGTTCCTCATGTTATAGTGACCCTCAACCATAAAATTATTTTGCTTGCTACTTCATAACTGTATTCTTGCTATTTATGAATCATAATGTAAATATCTGTGTTTTATGATGGTCTTGGGTGACCCTGTGAAAGGGTTATTTTACCCCAGAAGGGGTGTGACCCACAAATTGAGAACCACTACACTAGGATTTAGGTTTGAAGGCTCTATATAGGCACCAGCTTGACATCTCCATGTGCAATGAGTTATATAGGTGCTATCTTCAGCAATAGAGCCTTGCTGTCAGTTTGTGGAAAGCAAACTACCGTCTTGGCAACAGCCTGGAATGTTTGTAAATTTCCATTGAAGCCCTTTGGCCAGTGGTTCTGATCTTGTGGGTGGGTTGCAACCCCGTTGAAAGTCACACATCAGATATCCTACATATCAGATATTTACATTCTGATTCATGACAGTAGCAAAATAATTTTATTTTTGGGAATCACCACACACGGGCAACTATATTAAGGGATCATAAGCGTTAGAGTGGTTGAGAACCACTGTCTTTGGCCAACAATTTGATTGGATATAACCCAGTCCTAGTACTGGAAGTTTTGTTTGATGGCAGGAAATGGCCAGTTGGGACTCTGTTTTCATCTTATTGTTTATTGCTGCAGTGAAATGCCATGACAACAGCAAGGAGGAAAGGGTTTATTGGGCCTCAATTTCCACATTGCTGTCCATCACCAAAGGAAGCCAGTACATGAACTCCAACAGGGCAGGATCTGGAGACAGCAGCTAATACACCGTCCATGGAGGGATGCTGCTTACTGGCTTGTGCTCCATGGCTTGTTCAGCCTGCTTTCTTAAAGAACCCAGGACCATCAGCCCAGGGGTGGCGCCATCCACAGTGGACTGGGCTCTCCCCCATTGATTATGAAGAAAATGTCTTATAGGGTTGCCTACAGCCTGATATAATAGAGGCATTAAAATAATTTAAGCCCCTCCTCTCAGGTGACTTTAGCATGTGCCAAGGTCTGTAAAAAATTGTTAGGATTTTTATATGGATTATGGCTAATCTGTAGATTGATTATGGTAGGATGGTCATATTTATTATGTTGATCTACCAATTTATAAGCATGGAAGATCTTTCAATCTTTGAATATCTTCTGCAATTTCTTTCTTCAATGACTTAAAGGTTTTATCATATAAGTCTTTTATTTGCTTGGTGAGAGTTACCAAAAGTATCTGATATTATTTGAGGTTCTTGTGAAAGGTATTATTTCTGATTTCTTTCTCAGACCATTTGGCATTTGTATATAGAGGGCAACTGATTTTTTAAAGATTATTTTGTATTCAGCCACTTCACTGAGGGTGTTTATCAGCTGTAGCAGTTCCCTGGTAGAATATTTGGGTTACTTATGTATACTATCATATCATCTACAAATAGCAAGACTTTTTCCTTTCCTATGTGTATCCCCTTGATCCCCTTCAGTTGTCCTATTGCTCTAGCTAAGACTTCAAGTGATATATTGAATAAGTATGGGCATAGTGGATAATCTTGTTTTCTTCCTAGTGAAACTGCTTACACCAATCTCCTAGGATTGATGAAAAATTCTCAATAACTATTTCTTCAATTCATATCTAATACTTTCTGAGTTAATTCTTAATATGCATTATTTCCCACTTTATTCCATTTCTCTTATATAGCCCACACTCTCATTTGTTCTGACCAAAGGACCTAAACTCAAAAGCCCTTCATCTATTACGTGGAGCCTCAGACTTCAATAGAGGAAAACAAATTTTGACTTTAATGTATCTATACTGTTTCTAACTACTAAAACACAAGACCTGTGACCTTATGTTTTGGCAATCAGTTTATTTACTAGGTAAAAATGGGTAGAAAATAAAGGTCCAATTCAGCATGTCTTTTCTCTGAAAGACAGGAATCAGATTCTCTTTATGGTGTATTAACAAGAAATTAACTATGAATATATTGAATTGAATTTGGAGATTGTCACTGAAACTGGAATACCCAAAATGAAAGAATCCTTTCCTGTGTTTCTCATTGGATCACATGTGCTACATATGTCATTTATTTGTTGTATTCCTTATTTCTCTTCCTCTGTTACAATATATGCTTCATAGACATGAAGGTAGGAGATTTAAAATAATTCTTGGTTGTTCAGTGATGAGATCCTCATGTCTAAAGGAATGTCTAATGTAGGTACTCCACGTGCATTTTTTTAAATGAGTAAATGGATAGTTGAGTAAGATAAATGGATGAATAAATGTCTCCTGCTTAAAGCAAATCAGGCTGGAATAAGAAGAAGAAAATAGACCAAATATAATTTTATTCAATTAAGAATATGAAGTTGGGGGAATAAACAAGAGCCATGACAAGTACATCTGCCCTTTAAACAAAGTAAATATCTACCCATCACAGAAAAATACAAGTTGTTGTTAGAAAATACAAGCATGAATATTAAGATATTGGACAGGATGCTTTTTTAGGAAGTATTAATATATTAATAGAAAACATCTCAATAAATAGCTTCCTTTTCATTGGTGAAACATTAACTTAATTAAGCCAACAATCTATTTGTATAATTGATCTATTCATCCAGAAATCTGTCATCCATTCTACACATTTGTTGATAGCCTATTTATATAAAATAGGCTAAGACAGAAGTATGGGAAATGTGGAATTCCTTCAATAGTTTCATAGTCTAATGTAAAAAAAATAAAATTATTATGTTATTTTTTTGCACTCACTAAAGAAATTCTTTCTCATTCTGGACATTCTAAAGAGAAAATAGTTTTCCATGTGGTTCTTATACATCTCTAGCAAAAATTTGTCTATGATTAGGTTTTTCTGCAATAAATGGAAATTTACATGAGTATTTAATATACCAAAGTCTATGCTTACTTTTCTAGCTGAAAAATCTATTAATAAGAGTTCTCTAATATTTAAGCTATTTGTTTGTGTGCTCTCTGAGACTAAAGCTTTCAGTATTAGAAATATCCTGTTTGCTATTCATGGAGTGCTTTTCAATAAGGAAGCATAAATGATATTTTATTGGCAAAGAATGTCCTGTGTTTGTTGTAAGAGAATATTACAGGCCTATTGTGCTGTCTCCATGTTTAATAGACCATTAAATTGAAATTTCCACTCTAGCCTCTAAGAGATGGGATGAGTCAGAAAGTGACTCATTCTCTAATCAGTTGGAAGAACAACCTTTATTGTCATTTACCTTGGACAGGGTTATATTTCTGAAGCACTGAAATGTTTATAGCATGGATTGGTAGAGGGAGGCTGCTCCCTCTGTAGCTAATCCATTTTTGCTCTTGTGTCCCTTAACTACACTTAAGATGTTTTCTTTTCCTATAAGTGGTTTGCAGTTTCACTATCATATGCATGGAGATTTATTTGCATTTTTTTCCCTGCTTGGGAAAAAAGGAACCTAGACTGACTAACCTCTCTATAAGGACAGAAGTTTGTCTTTCTCTTTTTATGTTCTTTTTGCCCCAATAGGAATTCAATAAGTATGTACTATGTAGTAAATGAATTTATAAATAATAAGCTTAACTAGCTTCCTTGTGATTAACAGATGAAAGATAATATCTTAGTGTATCTTACAAAGCATATATTATTTCAGTTGTCTCTAGTAATTAATGATAGATAAGCAACCAAAGGTGGTTATGTGTTTAAAAAACAAGAGTGCCTGTTTGCCCTGCAAATCCAAAGAGAATAGAATTTCGTTACATTTACATAAATTTTCAAGTAAAGGAAATTTACCCAAGCCCCAGGAGCTTAAAGTTAAATAAAACCAGAAGGTAACACTCGTGATTCACAGATAGTAAGTATGCTACATTTTAATTTCAGTCAACACCCATTCTTCAGAGTTCAACTTTGAGTTGTTCAAGCCTTGAGTTGTTTGCATACTACAGTGACAGGTAGACAGATTGCAAGCTTACAGCGACTTCCACAGTTATTTTCTATTCTCTCTCACCACTTCTTTATTCTTGCTATTTGGCCCCCAGTGGGCACACATGTTGAAGTGTGCACACATTCATTTAAAATGCTAAGCATTGCTGACTATTGCTTTTTGCTTTCATGCATCTTCACTCCTCATCAAAGCCTTGTTTTAGCTGACAAATACAAATTCTCTTCTGATGATATTGCCCAATGGAAAGAGTATGAGACTTGGAATATGACTATTGTATTTATTATCACACCTTTATAGCTTTGAGAGAATTGTTTATCCCCTCTGTGTTTCCTTATCTATAAAGTGAGGACTGTCATTGCTAGCTTACATCTCATAGAGAGGATTGGCGATAGCACCTGTAAAGTACCTAGCACATTACATGGTACATGATTTCTTAGTATTAGCTTCTTATTCTTCTATTAATTTCTGTCTACATCCCAGAAACTGTGAAGAGGACAAAGGCATTATCTCTGATACTTCAGAGTTCTATTGTTCTTATACAAATAGATGACAGGAGGTAGTGACTAACAGCTCTGGAGAAACAGTATTTGTGTTATCTGTTGGTAGCTGTATGTGTATGGTAAGGATAGTATGGAGGTCCGTTTCCTTTAGAATGTAGACTGCCACACATGAAACTGTCACTGTACTATCCTCTGTATATGCACCACCAACACAAGCACATACATACACAAGAGACAAGACATTAGCATAGCCCACTGGATGACTGTCAAGCACATAGCTTTGCCACTTCTCTTGTTTCCAGTTCACCCTGTGACTTCCCACTCTGTGCTGTCTCTTTTGACTTCCACTTACTTCCCCTGGTTTCAACAGCTCATGTGATTACTTTGGATTTATATGAATGACCTAGGACAGTCTTGGTATTTTAAAGTCACTTAAATGGTGGCTCAACTCTTCCTGTAAAATAAGATTACATTAGTATTTCTATGAGTTTCTGATTGACGGCACTCTTAAAAGAACATCTTTAGAAATTAACATTCCCCAAATATCTTTATTTGTAGCAAAAGTAATAATATATCAACCTATAAATCTCTAGATATATCTCCATAAATAATCTATTCAAATTTCTTATTTTGGTAGATTATATCTTCCATAGATTTGATGCATTTTGTAGTCTCTATAGTTATGAATTTACTATTTAATAATCTTTGCTTTTCAAGAGGTTACATAGATACCAGGGTGAGTGTACAGTGTGCATGATATGGTCATATTTTCACTATATACCTTCTCTAAGATTAACAGTTTGATTTTTTTGTGGAGAACTTATATCTTGCATTTTTCTCCTACATTAAGAAGTAGAATTTCAATTACTGTAAGGAATAAGGCTGATACTTTTTTCCTGGATGTTTTTTATATTTGGGATCTAGTTGCTGATTTTAAAGTACAATTTGCTGATAAATTTGGTATGATGCTCTGGGGCTAGAAATCTCTATTTGAATCCCAGTTGCTTTTTTCCAGCCAGCATATCAGACTTATTAATTCTTACAAAGCCTCATTCTCATGATTCCTTTATTTATATTTAATCATTTCTTGTCTTGTCAACTAAAGTCTCTTTCTAATTAGCTTGCTAGACTCTCATTTCTCTATGTATTTTCCAAAATATTATATCAAGTGTGAACTTTAGTGTCAGTTTCCTATTACTTCCAGAATGACATTTTAGTTTCTTAGCATGTCATTCAAAGGTTGCTATTACTTAGCCCAGGCCTAACTCTCAACCTCATTTTCCACTATAATCCTTAGAAATCATTTATTTTTCATCCTCAGCTCATGCTGTTATAAGCTATTTCTTAATGTTTAATTAGAAATAATTTCAGACTACTTAATGATCCGAAGACTTTTCTATGTCTTTGTTGTAAGCCTCAAACTGAGCTTTATAGGAGCACAGCTCCTCTAGGTTGAATTCTATGACTATTGATTTATTTCTGAAATGTTTACAAACTACAGTACCAAACATTACCTCTAAAGATGATAACCAAAACAGCCAATATGCCTGCCTTCCTGTCACTGATGATAATAAGGTTTGTGGTGAAGATATGAAAAGAAGCTTAAGTCTTAAAGTGACAGAGGAATAGTTACTCATTCAAGTAAAAAAATGTAATTTAAAGAAGTATAGATCAATATTGTTCATGTGCAATTTTTACACAATAAAAAGATAACACAATCAATTCTATCATCTATGTAACAAGGAATGTTAATATATACAATAAAAAGAAGAAACTATTTCTTGAGAGCACAGTCTTTAAAATGTCTATTATTATAGTACTATGGGAAAGGAGTTAAGTTACACAGAGACTGTCTCTCAGAGAGTTAATAGACCGATAGACATGACTTATAATTCTAAGATAAAGTTTAAAGTGCTATAGAAAAACTGAAGGAATAAAAGATCGCAGATACTTCTACAGGGAAGATAGGTGATCTCACATAGCCATCATAAGTAGGACTCAAAGATGATTAGAACCTGTCCTAGTTTCATTTTAGTTGCTGTGATTAGTTATTGACCAAAAGCAACTTGAAGAGAAAAGGTTTTATTTGCCTTACGTGTTCCAAACCCAGTTCATAATTGAGGGAGGTGAAGGTAGTAACTCAAGTATGAGCAGATGCTAGAACCATGGAGGCAAGTCCCTTAATGGCTCTCTGACGGCATGCCAAGCTTGCTTTCTTCTATAAGCTAGGTTTTAGTTCCCAGAGGTTCCACCACCCACAGTGGAGTGGGTCTTACCATATCAATCATCAGTCAAGAAAATGCTCAAGGCCAATCTAATGTAGGCAGTTCCTCAGCTACAGTTGCCTCTTGCCAGGTGACACAGTTTGCCTCGAGTTGATAAAAAACAACCAGCACAGGGTTATTTCAAGTGTTCTTTTCCATCTTTAACATTGAATTGATTACAAAATCCAGGAAGACGGTTCCTAACAAGGCATTTCGAATTTGTTTCCACCCCTGTTAGTTTTCTCCTTGCTCAGGAATGCATCCCATCAACATTCTCCTGCAATCTTAAGGTAGTATTTGTCCTGTTCTCTATGCTAGCCTCGATTTATGTTGTTCCATGAAGGAAATCTTCCTAAAACAGGTTCTTATGGATGCTGTTATCTCATATGGAGCTTTTGATTGTTTCTCATTTCTTATATTGAAGATCTTTTATCCACAGTCAACATTTTACCTACATGGTTTTTGAAAATTACCTATGCAAAAATCATTTAATTTTAGTACTTTCTTTTTGCTTCATGATCAGGCAGCTAAGGATTATAAGTGGAGAATGGTTTTTTGAAGAAAAAGCAAAGCGTTTCAAGCAAGTCAATGTTCTGGGTACTGATGTTGTTCGACAATCCATCTTAAGAAGAAGTCCAGGTAACTAATGCAATTATTTCTCTCTAAGATTTTGGTTGAGTTAAATAGCTCCCTATGATAATGTAGCAGGTAAACACAGTTTTTCCCCCTCAGTCCTATATGTCATTTCACAGCTTGGTAGTTTGATGCCTCAATCTGAAAATCATACAAATGAAGTTAGTAAAAAACAAACTTCATACTAATTTCCCACATATCTGTCATGCTGAGAATTTTAAAGAAGCCATTTATCCTCGTGACAGCCAGTTGTTCTTCCAGACACATGTCTGATGTTTTCCTAAACATTTTTTTTAAAAGCAACCTAAAATGGGTGAAATAAATAATTCCCATTTTGAAAGCAATTATTGATTTTTCAGAGAGTTTAATTTTAGATTTTCTTTTAAATAGTCTTTTTTAAATTTAATTATTGGTTCCTAACAAGGCACTGGTATTGTATCCTAAAGTACCACTGTCTCAAATGGGAGCATTGGGAAATGCAAGAGAACAATTTTGGTGTCATAATAATTAGATTGAATCAATGACATTTATTAGACAGGAACCAAGTATCATAAGCTAAAGGACTTAAAATGTGCAGGAACATTTTAGTCAATGAAAAATTATACTGGCACCAAATATCAAGAACAACCATCTGCTTTTCAGTGTACTCAAACTACAACCTAATTGGTTCAGTATTGAATGCAGTTTTCTTGAGTGCAGAGTTCCTATGCTCTGTTTATATAATAAAGGTAGAATGGGCATCTTTTAGTCTAGGAAGCTTACGACTGATTCTTGTGTCACTTTGGGGGAGGGAACTCATAAATAAGGGTTCATAAAAGTGAATAACATCAAGTCTGATGTTAGAGGATTCGGATTGTATGAAAATTATCCAGTCAGGTATCTTTGTACAATAAACTTCAGTGCCTTCTAGTATGTAGACTACATTTCCAGGCATAAGACACATGCAGAAATGCTTGTCATCCTAGGAAATCTGGCCTCTTATTTCCATTACATTTGGTTGTGGTGTATTGTGACACACTTGTGTTCACTAATTGCTGGGAGACTGAGGCATAAAGGTTATGTACTTAAAAGCAGTCTGGGATACATAGTGAGTTTTAGACCAGCCTTAGGAATGTAGAGAGAACTTGTCTCAAAACAAAACACCTAGAAAATAATGCCTATATTCTATGGATTTAGAGATTTCCTGAACTCAGAATTTCATACCCGAAAGATATCTGTGGAGTCATAATGAGTTTGTCCCTTCATTACTGTCTTCCTAGGAAAGCTTATCATGCCAAGCTATAGCTGAATTTTTCTGTGTTCTACCCAGATTGTCCAGCAGCTAACCAGTCCCAAATGAAAACACAAAGGCATATATTCATTATAAGCTGTTTGGCCTGTGGCTCAGGCTTCTTGCTAGCTAGCTCTTATATCTTAACTCAGCCCATTTTTACGAGTCTGTGTTTTGCCACATGGTTCATGGTTTACCTGTACTTTTATGTTTGGCTCTCTGGGTGGCAGCTTGCAGCATCTCCCTTGACTCTGCCCTCCTTCTCCTTTATCTATGGGTGGGATTCCCACCTGTCTTTAAGATGCTTCACTATAGGCCAAAACAATTTCTTTATTATTCAATGGCAATTCACAACATACAGAAAGACATCTCATATGACCAAGTCTTGCCTTGGTGAGTCCTGGTCTTAATTCTTTGTTATTTTTATGGCATTAAACAGATTAGAAATACCTATCCATACAAAATAACTTGGGATAAATTGTTATTATTGATTATTATAGGCTTTGGGGAAGTGTCTGATGACAATCTAGAAAAATGAGTGCAGAAGAGAAATGGGTTATCCTTTCTGCTCTTATATAAAAATTTATTGTCCATTTTCTCTGTGAGGATCAGAAGACATACAAAGACAAGAACAAGTGCACCAAGATATAGACAAGTCAGATACTTCATCTTCTATCAGGCAGAAGGCCACTCATGATGGATCCAAGAGGAAGGGGTAAGCATAGCCCATCCCCTCTAACATAAATAATCTTTAGTGTTTCATGGCTCATGTGACTTCAGTAGCCCAGAATTGAGAGACTCAACTTGGGTATCATTTTTTTTCCTAGGGAAATGCAATTTTAAATACTTTCAAACCAAGATAAAAATTCCCTGGCTGGAGCCAGTAGGTGGTAGCCCATGCCTTTAATCCCAGCACTTGGGAGACAGAGACAAGTGGATCTCTGTGAATTTGAGGCAAGCCTAGTCTATAGAATTAGTGCAAGGAAAGCCAACGCTGTCACACAGTGAAATCCTGTCTCAAGAAACGAAACAAAACAAAACAAAATCTCTTGTTGGCCTGAATAAGTGTTCCTATTTCATTTATCTTATTTATTCTTATGCCAAATGATTCCTATTACTTCTGGTCAGAGTCAATCTTGGCTGTAATAAGCAGCTGGTTAAAGCCTTTGCCTCCAAATGCCAATATCCCTCTCTTCCAATCTAACAGCCAGTATACATAACTAACCCTCTTGTTCATCAATTAGCAGAGACAAATGCAAAAGATGTTCTAGAATTTCTTAAACTCCTATCTTAGACATTGAGTCCTCCCTATCCTATTGCATCTGTTTATTCATCAGGACTCCCACAATGCTTTGTGCCTGTGAATCTTGCACTCTGACCCTTGCTTCATATATACATACTTAATGGTAAGATGTTCTAGTGCTGCCCTGTGGCTTCTTTACCTTTGTGTTAAAGTATCTAGCATAGTGCCTAACCTTAAAAATATGAATGAATTTACAGGATAAGGGTCTCAGAACCTACAGATGCTATTAAGAGATAGAGTTTGCATAATTTAGTTCAGCCATCACGGTTAGGTCACACAACTAAGGAAGTTTGGAGCTGGAAAACAATACCTGAAAAACAATGAGTCACACAGATCCTGACTCATTCAAAAATCCATACCAGCAGGCTGAGCCCTGCTGGCACTCAAACCTGTCAGCTGTGGTTCTTCCCTTAAGGACTGTAACAGCCTGTTAGAGAAAAAGTTTAACTCCTAAGAAGTTACCGAGTTTATATGAAAATATCAAATGGCAATACAAGCTATCAAGGTCAAAAATACAGCAATATGTTAATAAGTCAAGAGAGATAGCATAGACAATAAATGACACATTAAATAAATATCAAATGGCAATACAAGCTATCAAGGTCAAAAATACAGCAATGTGTTAATAAGTCGGGAGAGATAGCATAGACAATAAATGACACATTAAATAAACAGATACTAGCTTCTCTGGAGGGTGCACAAGAGTCATGAAGACACATATCAGATTACAAGTGGATTTCACAAGGAGCTTGGCAGGTGGGTGGGGTTCAGGCTACCATAAGGAAGAAGAGGTAATTCTGAGCATCAGAGGCTAGTGTTACGTTAAGCATCATTCTCGTTCCAAATGTAATTTTCCAACAGAATGAAGGTTCTAGCTTTTGGACAGTGACATTTTGCTAGGGTCCTTTGAAGCAAAGACAACTTAGAATATTCTATTAAGGTTTTGCCAGCACATTTGGAACCCATTTGTTCATAAAAAACATTGTTGAATATAAAATACATGAAAGGATCTTCCCAGTACCCATCTTCCTAAAGAATACAGCTGGGATTTTGTTATTGTCATTTTAAATATTTTTATTTATTCTTTGAAAACAACAAATGTGTATACAATATATTTTGATTTTATCCACCCATACTACTTACCAGCAATTCTCTCTGACTCATATATTTCTGGACCTCATGTGCTCTTCCAAAAATAGTATTATTAATAGACCCCCCAAGTCCAATTTTTATTTCAATGTATTTAGAAACAACCATGTTTGGTGCACTCAATATCCTGTGCCAGGACTTGAACTCCATTTCCTCAAAAGATATTTTTGTTTTGTTTCCAATTAACTACATGACATAGCAATACATTCAGATTTTACCCAACATGAGACTTTTCTTTGTATAAACTTCGTTGCCAGAGGAGAGGTGCCATGGAAGATAGATAGAAAGGCAGATTCCATCCAAGAATTTACACACACACACACACACACACACACACACACACACACACACACACACGTTACAATACCAGAAACCTCATCGTAACACATACACACACATGAGAGAGAGAGAGAATACAAAGTGCGTAGGTAAATGGGGATGGATGGGTGGATTGGTGACAAGTTGGGGGAGTGAATATAGTAAAGACACACTGTACAAAATTATTCAAGAACAAATCAATGATTTAAAAGATAAGTCATTTCCAGTGAAGTATGGTGATAGAGAACATGCACAGTAAGAACATAGCACATTTCCCAGAGTTGTTTTAGGTTCCATTAATGAGAAAGGTAGTCACCATTCTAATTGTGCTGTCCTCTAAGTTACCACCTTTGTTTTTCTCAGAGACTTGTTTCCTTTCTGTGCAAGTCACATGCAATTCCCTGTTCTCAACATGCTTGCAAAGAGTCCCACCCAGACTATGTTTCTCCCTCTCATCTGCCACTGATGAACTTCCAAACTAGGCAGACTTGTGGTTAACAGGAGCAGAGACCTACCTTCTCAACAATTAGCGTGCTTGCTTGGGAACTAGAGGCCCTGGCACCCAGCTGCCCAAAACCCCTCAGCCATGGCCTGTTACTGAACAGTCATTTATTGGTGAAAGTCATATAAATCATTTTTATTATTCACTTTTGGTGCTGGGGATCAAATCCTGGCCTTTGTTTTTACTAAATATGCTCTGATCATTGAGCTACACTGGAAATTTTATTATGTATATAGATGCTTTGCCTTCATGTATGTGTCTGGTGCCCAAGATTGCCAGGGTGTCAGTGTAACTGGAATTACACAGAGTTGTGAGCCATTATGTGGGTGCTGAGAGTTGAGCATAGGTCCTCCAGATGAACTGTCAGTAATATTAACTGCTATATCATCACTTCGGACTCTCCTTTACTTTTTAAACCCACCAAAACCTATTTGTGAAATTTAAATGTTCTTGGATATGTGGCCTTCCACTTGACTGTGGTTGACTTACCAGGGGCTACATTCTTAGAGAATCCCGACTCTCCCTCTCCCTAGAAATTGGCAATTGCTCCATGGGTTGGGTAGAAATTTATTACCCAATTCTCTGTTCCACACTGGGATTTTTGTCTGGTTTTTGCTTGTACTTGGTTTTTTGTATGCTGTCACAGCCACTGTGAATTCATATGTGTAGTTATCATTCTGTGCCCAGAAGACAATGTTTCCATGTAGTTGTGCACCATCTCTAGCCCTTATACTCTTTCTGTTCCCTCTTCTGCAACAATCTCTGAGCTTTTGGAGGAGTGGTGTGGTATATATGTTCCTTTTGGGGCTAAGCATTCTGCAGTCTCACATTTTCTGTGCCTTTCCCAGTTGTGGGTCTGTATTAATCACATTGACTGCAAATGGAAGAAGGTTCTCTGATGACGGACTAGCAGATATACTAGTCTATGGGGGTAATAATAAGACTTTTCTTATTTTACTCTTGAATTCATGTGTTTATTTTCAGATTTCTTCTGAGCAAGTTCAGATCAGCAACCAGAGGAGAAATCCGAACTCCAAAACCTGAAAGTGGGAGGAGCTATAGCTTGGACTTAGATAGTCAAAGTCTTCAGAGTTTCAAGTCAACCCCTGGTTCAGACAAGTAAGTAACATATGAATTGAGCAATATGGGACAGCCTAGGAATCGGATTGATAACATCCCACCCACATAGGGAGTCTATAACAGTCTGTAAAGGATTGTCACAGAAAGAATGCTAACATAATACAAAAGGCAAGAAGATGTTTTCCAGTTGTTATAGAAAGTTTTTCTTCTTCATTTACAGCTCTCAGAAACATTTGTGTCATGTGAAAGGATGCAGCCTTAGGTTTGGGGACTTGAGGCTATAAGTTTAAGTAGAGATACACATGGCAGATAATTCTTTCATTGATTTCTTGGTCTTTTTCTGTTTCAACTTCTAAAACAAAAATCTCTGAGTGTCATATCCATTCCTTGTAATTTAAAAAAAAAAACAAAGCATTAACAGAGTCACCATGGGTGTTGCTCTAGAGATTTTTTTTTTTTTTGTAATTCTGTATATTTCTTGTTCCACTTTCTCGAACTGGTTTCCAGATGAGTCAAGTGAGAATCTCTTGTGCATAGTGCCATCGCTTGTCAAGGAAAGCAAAGAGAAAAAGAGCAGATAGCCAAGAGCATAGTCACTTCTAATCATATTTTATTTTATAGCTTGTTTTGGCATAAGTCAGGCCTTATTTTCATTACTATCAAAGCTGAAAGTGAAAAAAAAATCATCTGCTCTCATGGTACATTCATTTGTGTACATGCTAATCCCCTTTTGTTTTTGAGCTTAGGTTGCAGCAATCCTGCTATTCACTTTTCTTAGAATATTCTCTTTTTTTTTCTCATTGTGCTGCTGAGTATGTAACCCAAGACATTTTCCCTATTCTCTATTTTTATTTAAGAGTTTTTTAAATTCATTTTACATACTAACCACAGATTTCCCTCTTATCCCTCCTCCTGATCCCCTCTCCAAGCCTTCCCTCCCCACCTGACATGTCCTTCTCCTAAAGGGTAAAGCCTCCTGTGTGGAGTTTGCAAAGCCTGGTACATTAATGTGAGGCAAGACCAAGCCCCTCCCCCTGGCATCAAGCCTGTGCAAGATGTCCCACCATTGGTAATGGGATCCAAAAGGCCACCTCATGCACCAGGCATACATCCTTATTCCACTGCCAGGGGTCCCTCAAACAGACCAAACTACATAGCTGTCTCTTTTATACAGAAGCCTTAGTCCATTTCCATGCAGGCTTCACAGCTGTTGGTCCAGACTTCCTGTGTTCCCACAAGCTTGGGAACCCAGAACCTTAAATGTTGTAATCTCACATACAGACAAGAACTTTTCCAGAAAGGGGACATTCTTTTGATTATTAGTGCTCTTATTAATGGTAACTGTTCATACTGGTTACATTATTTCTAGAATTCCTCTACACATCACTTTTTATAAGACTGTAGAGGAAAAATTGTTTACTATCCACTTTCAGAGATCAGTGTTGTACTAAGAATTTTCCAAATTTTCAAGAATGTAGATATGTTCCTTGCATGACTAAAGAATCCCTGTGTGATTAAAATAAAAACAAATAATCTTTGCCCTTAAGCTAGTTTCACTTCCCTTCCCTTCTTTTATTCATTTATTTTACATTCTGACCAGTTTCCCTTTCCTCCTCTCCCCCCAGTACCCTGTACGTCCTCTCTGCCTCCTCCAATCCACTCCTCAATTTCTAGTCAGACCAAGCTACACAAATGTCACATATGTGTAGAGGGCCCAGGTTAGTTCAGGAAAGCCTCATTGGTTGCTGGTTTGGTTTCTGTTTAGTTGATTCGGTAGCTTTTCTTGTGGTATCCTTGAACCCCTTGGCTCCTACCATCTTTTCTCCTCTTCTCAAGTATTCCCAGCTCTGACTAGTGATTGGCCGTGGGTCTGTATCTCTTTCCATCAGTTGCTGAATGGAGCCTCTCTGATGACAGTCGGGCTAGGCACCAGTCTATATGAGTATTGCAGAATGTTGTTAGTCATTGGCATTTTCCCTGCAGTCATGTGTGGTTCTATCTCAGATCTCTGGGTTATACATACAGCCTATGTGTCCTGGTGCTCTAAGCAGTGTCAGGGGAAGACTTATTCTCCTGGCATGAGATTGAGGCTAGACAAGTCATTACTTGGCCACTCCCACAATCTCTGTGTCGCCCTTACCCGGCAAATCCCATAGGCAGGACAACTGTAGGTTGAAGGTTATGTAACTGGTTTGGTTTCCACTCTTTCCACGTGATGTCTTGCCTGGTCACAGGAGATGAACAGTTTAGGCTAAGTATTCATTATTGCTAGGAATCTTAGCTAGGGTCATATTCTTGTAGATTCTTGGGAGATTTTTAACCTGATCCTGAAATACACCCCTCCCTTTATTTCCAGTAGTCTCTTTCAGTACTTTATCTCTCTCTGTCTGCCCCCTAAACTGACCTCTTGGGTTCCCCATAGTTGGTTCTTTTGTATATACTCTTTAGGTGCCTACCATCCAGCTCCCAAATAAATACACAGAAACTTATTCTTAGTTATTAATGCCCAGCCTTAGATTGACATGTTTCTAGTCAGCTTTTCTATCTTAAATCATCCCATTTCTCTTTAACTACATTTTGTCTCTGGGATATTTATTTTTTGTTTTATGTATCTTTCTCTTCTTCTTACTCCATGATTGGCTGTGTGGTTGTATGCCTGGTACCTGGAGTTAATTTCTCTTTCTTTCTTTTCTTTTCTCTCTTTGCCCCTTTTTTGAGCCTACATTTCTCCTATTTATTATTTCTGCCTGGTGATCCCATCTATTCCTTTATCCTGCCTAGCTATTGGCCATCTAGTTCTTCGACTGATCAGGTGTGTTAGAAAGGCAATGTAACATGGCTTTACAGAGTTAAGCAAATGTAACATAAAAGAATGCAACATATCTTTGCATCATTAAACAGTCCATAATATAATCAAATGTAACACATCTTAAACTAATATTCCAAAGCACTTCCCAACCCCACCCTCCCCGAGTCCACCCATGAAACCTTTTCCATTTCTCCTTCCCAGAGAGATCTGAGAATCCTCCCTTAAGCTCTTCTTGTTACCTAGCCTCTCTGGATTTGTGGATTCTTTCACTTTCCTTCTATGCTGTCTCCATTATACTTTTTCCTTTCAAAACCTCAATCAGTCATGGTTATTACATGTTAACTCAGTTTTAAGAATGACAAAGCAGGAGGACTGCTGTTTCAGAACAGCCTGAACTGTATAGGTAAAAGGATAGATGTGACTACATGGTGAGACCATATCTCAAAAATTAAAAGAAAAAAAAATCTCCGTTTTGATCTTCCTTTTGCTTCCTTGGCTCTGAGATAGATATAAAAGTCATTCAAAATGAAAATGCACCTAAATTAGTGCTGGTTTATGTTTCTTATCCTCTTTGGGACCCTATAGTTGAGCCATTTTGTTTCTTTTTTATTATGTACATGGGTGTTATGCTGAATATATATGTCTGTGCACTGAATGCATGCCTGGTGCCCAAAGAAGAGGGTATTAGATCTCCTGGGACTGGAGTTTCCAGTGATTTTGAGCTGTCATATTGGTGGAGGAAATTAAATCTGGGTCCTCTGGAAGAGCAACCAGTGTTTTTAACCCCTGGGCAACCTCTCCAGGACCATCATATTGTTTTATACTTCATGCTAACATAAAGTTGGGACCATATACGAAGAGGAAAAACTGAGTTGCTTCATTAAAAGAAACAAAGAATCCCAGGCCTATCAAGCATAATTATATCATGCTATTTTGAGTTATTACCCTATGCTAACTCATCGGGAATGAGGGGCTTTCTCTCCATGATCAAGGTGTTTATGCTGTTATTGCAGAATTACTCTTCCTAGTTTCTTTCCTTAGCCTTCTCTGTTGCTAGGCATGAATAATTACAAAGCAGTTATACCATATGGGCATGTTTCATCAAATACTAGTATTTTGACACAAGATTTTCTTGTAATTATAAACTGGAAGACAGTCTGTAAATAGGCTTTAAAAATATTTGTGTTTATTCTTTGGAAATTTCATACATATATACTATGTATTTTGATTACATTCACTCCCCACTTCCCCTCCAACTTTCCCAGATGCCTCCTTTATGTCTCCAAAGAAAACTTTATCTTTTACATGATGTATATCTGAAATAGTCTGTAGACAAGCCAAATATTGTCATCAGAGTTGTTCAGCTCTATCAGGTCTAGAGCAAGGCTTTTCTATTAAGAAAATGAAGATGCGCAGGAGATCAGAAAAGCAAACTGTCCTTTCCTTGGAGCATTCATTGACCTTGGTGAAGATAATCATTTCATTATTCATCACAGTCACTTCATTACAAGTGATTCCTTAAAAAGTTGAAATGGGGGGTGGGGCTATCTTTTCTTAACTATCATCTAAAGAGGTTGTGAGATACCCGTCTCTTTCTTCTATGACCTGACCCAGCTAAGCAATTATTCTTGTTCCTTCTTGACAAAGCATATTCCTTCATGGTTCATTGGTCTTTTCCAGGAGCAGCTGGGCTACGGCATTCTTTTTAAAAACTCACATCATATATGAGTGGAAATGATGTTTTATCAGATGCCTAATTGGTTTATTTCTTCTAGCTTCAAAGCTGGAGAAATATTAACAGGATGGGAAAGGCATAGCAACCTTTCAGGAGAGCATAACACTTGTTGCTAAGGAGCGGACATACAAAACAATAGGCAGTTTGTTTTTTTTTTTTAAAGATTTTGAATGTAAACTGCAGTTAACAAATGCAATGCTACTCAAGACAGCTATTCCAAATTCCTTCTAAGTTTTAGTTAATGGTTGTTGTGCTCTATCAGAACCAGATCTTCAGACAGGGGAATTCATGTAAGTGATTGAGCAACCAACTGACTTATTTTTTAAAAATGTATGTGTGTGGGTTTTTTGCCTGCATGTATGTATGTCTGTGTACCACATGTGTGTCTGGAATTGGAGATACAGACTGTTGTGAGCCACCATGTGGGTGCTGGGAAATAAATGTTGGTCCTCTGAAAGAGTGGTAAGTGCTTTTAACTGCTGAGCCTTTTTTTTTTTAAGCCCCTCAAAAAACTGCTTCTGAGAAATTTTGGGAAGGGAGTAGGAGGTGCATAACAAAAGAGGGAAAGGCTAGGTAATGATACAGCTCAAATAAGGACTGAGTCTGAGGATACAGCCACAGCATTAGGAATAGAAACTGCCCTTTTGCCTTTGGAGAAACCAGGCAACTTCACTCTGATCCAAGTCAGTCACTGCGGATCCCCTCATGTGTGACTGCTTTGACTAACAAAGTTAAAGGATGTCCAGATAAACAACATGTCTAGTAAAAGTATATGTTGCATGAATAAATGAGATTCAGGGATAGATCTCTGAGGAAGTTGGAGATATTAGAGAGAGTAAACACCACAGTCAGATCTTACCCAGCTGTCTTCCAGCTTCCTCAGCCTGGCTCCTCTTGGCTTCCTCTAACTTCTGTCTTTCTTTGCTCTCTTTAAATACTCTCTTGGTAAGTTAAGGCATGGCCCCACCACTGCCTGCCTGAGACCTAAAATGACCTCAAACTCAGTTGGGATTAAGGTTGTAGGTCACCTCTCCCAGGATACTCCCTGTGCTGGGGTTAAAGATGTGAATCACCACTCTCTGATCCTCCTAGACTGACTGTGGTTAGACCCCTCTTATATCTCTGAAACTTTTATTAAATCCCCAAAAGTATACATAGTGAAATATTTTTAATTTATTAATTTATTTAAAAATGTCATTTTTATCTATGTATCCCCCTGCTCCCCCTCCCTTCCCTCCTCCCAATCCCTCCCAGTCAGCCTTCAGCCTCCCACTCCCCATCCCCCACCCTCTCCCCCAAAATGGCAAGAAGTCACAAGGTGGGTCAGCTAAGTTTGGAGATGACAATTCTTAATAAAGGTGGTTGTTTATATAAAATTCAAATGAAACTAAGAATTTTTGTATTTTAATCTAAGTTTTCTACCATTTAAGTGAGAGGAAAAAAAATTCTAAGTAATTTCTAGGTCTGTAGTTGTAGTTTCAATGGACAAATCTTAAAGACATAAACACCATCAGAAAGGATCTTAGAAACTATGGAGAGTTATGTAGAACTAGTAACAGTATGTGAGGGCTTAGGTAAGCACTTTACCATGAGCCTTTGCATACCATCATACCTGCCTATTTTGTTGTTCTTACTTTGGTCCCCTACACACACACACTAAAATTATCCTTTTAGTTACCCTCCACAAGTCTTAGGACTGATTGTCACATTGTCTGTGAAGTTTCACAAGATGGTTTTCTTGGCTCAAAAACAGAAAACAAACAAACAAAAAACCCTTCCCCCCCCAAAAAAAAAACAACAAAACAAAACAAAAAGAAAAAAAAAAAAACAGAGACCACCTCCATTAAATCCAGCCCTTAACTAACCTCATCCTCATTCTGAGCCCTCACTGTTCTATTTTTAATGTCTTCTAGAAATAAGGCACCTTCATGATTGAAAAAAAATTCTGTCTTTCTATATATATTCTATGGGGTAAATAAGTTTATTAAATTCATTCTATGATTTAACAGTGCATCTCCTTTCATTAGAAGTAGAATGATTTTCATGTCCTAAGTAAAAGAAGTGAGTGACATTTCACCCAACCCAGTCTGAGAGCTCAGCCACGGGAACCTAGGCCAATGGGCACAATGCATGGGCACCACTCTTCCACCCATTGCCGCCCCAGTTCCAGACTAGCAGAGAAGACTCCTGCAGGCTGACATCCCCATTAACACCCCAGGTTGTGGGACCCTGCAATCAACAATTGCCATCCCATCCCGCAAACCTGGTACCTCAGCCACTTCCTGAGACACAGACTTGGCCAGCCCCTACTGGACAAATCGTGAATGACACTTCCCCAAGCCCAGCCTGAGAGCCCAGTCTCTGGGACCTAGGCCTTGGGGCCCCCCTTTTTTTTCCTATAGAAGAAACACTGTAATTTAATCAGCAAATTCCATAAAGACAGGATCGAAAATTGTTTTCCATGTATACTTTCTCTCTAAAAACATGGATTTTATTCCATAAACTGACCTGAGTGTTAGGAATAAAGCACTTGGGTTTGATGATAATATTCTAACTTTAAAATATTGGGAAATATACGTGCTTGTACTGTAGCAGAACACAGGAAGGCTGAGACACGTTTATGCCTGGGGCCCCATAGCCAGCCAAGCTATCCTACTTGGTGAGTTCAGGGCCACTGAGAGACTGTGAAAAGACACGTAGATGGCACCTGAAAAATCACATTCAAGATTTCCCACTGGCCTCCATATGGCACAGATACCACCCACAACACATATTCAAAACTCTCTCTCTCTCTCTCTCTCTCTCTCTCTCTCTCTCTCTCTCTCTCTCTCTCTCTCTGTGTGTGTGTGTGTGTGTCTGTGTGTGTAGTTTTGAGACACAGAAGAATTGCCTGCTGAAAGACTGTTTTCCATGCTTTTCTCATTTGTCCAGGTCTACTAATTCCTATTTTCTTTTTCCCCCTTTACTGAAAAATGGATTCTTTTCTCACATATCCGTATTACGATGTTCCCTCCTTCTACTCTGCCCAGCTCCTCCCCTCTTCCCCTCCCATGCAGATCCACTCCCTGTCTGTCTCTCATTAGAAAATAACGGGCTACTAAAAGATGACAACAAAACAATGCAAAGTAAGATATAATAAGATAATGCAAAACTGCCATGTCAAAGTTGGCCAAGACAAACAGAAGGATAAGAGCCCAAGAAGCCACAGGAATCAGAGACCCACTCATCTGCATACTCAGGGATTCCACAAAATCTCTAAACTGGATGCCATAACGCATACACAGAAGACCTGGAGTAGACGTCTACAGGCCCTGGGCTTGCTGCCTCAGTCTCTATGAGTTCATATGAGCTTTGCTCGGGTGATTTCGGGGCTTTGTTTTCTTGGTGTATTTCAGTCACTGTCATTCTTACACTCTTCCTTTTCTTCAATGGGATTCCCTGAGTTCTGGGGGAGAGGATTTGATGGAGACATCCTATTTGAGGATGGCTGTTCCTGTGATGATACACTATATATTTAATAGAATCAGTCTGGAATATCAGAGGGCAGAACCATCCACAGCCAAGCCAGAAGGTCGTAGGGGAGTGGTGACTCACACTTTAATCCCATCACTAGGGAGGCAGAGATGTGTGAGTTTAAGACCTAACAGGCAGGCAGTGATAACACACACCTTTATTCCTAACTCTAGGATATGATACAGAATTGAACTAGGAACTGAAACAGGTGGGCAGATAAAGAAATATAAGGCAGGATAAGGCAGAAATTCAGCCATTCTGTAGAAATGACGAGTCAGGCTGAAGACCCATGAAGGTAGCACTTACTCCTCTTCAGTCTGAGAAGTTGGCTGGATGAGAATTGACTGTGGTCTGTTTCCTCTCTCTGATACTTCAGTCTCCAATATCTGGCTCTGGGTTTTCATTAAATACCAACTAGAATTTGTGCAATATGTTCCAAGATCTTTCTGCATAATGACTGGCTGCGGGTCTCTGTATTTGTTTCCATCTACTACAAGGGGAAGCTTCTCTGATGATGGCTGAGTAACAGGATTGATCTAGGAGTTTAGAATATAATTAGGGATCATTTTATCACTGCATTTTTATTTTTTACCTTTTTAAAAGACTGGTAGTATTTGCTTTTGCCCTAGGTCTCTGGGCTATCTAGTTTCTGGTTCTTGGTTACCCAAGCAGTGTCAGGGATGGGTTACATCTTGTGGAATGGGCCGCAAGTGAAATCAGTTATTATTTGGTTATGTCCATAAGGTTTGTGTCATCATTGCCCTAACACTCAGCTCTATTAATTCCTCTTTTCTTTGTTAACTTCATTTTGGTAAGGAGACTGCTCTTTAATGTCAGCAAAAGATGGGAAACCAAAGCCACAAACTGTCATAAACAGCCTAAAGCAAAATTGTCAGACAGTTTAGGACTTAAGAATACAGGGTCCTGGTACAGTAAAGTGGGGATAAAGGATAGAACAGGTAGAGAAATATGGATTCAGCTATATTATTGTCAGGAGATGCATGAGGTCTGTATTTATAAACCATTAATAGTTTATTCCATTGTAATTAGATGGCCTCTTCAAACAATTTGATTTTTAAGTATAGATATACATATCTGTACGTTCACACATGTCTGTGAATAGGTACGTATATTCAAGTTGATATGTTTGTATTTATAGTCTATAAATTCTTCATCTCAATTCTCATACTAGAGAAAGTATAGACAGTACATAAATGAAAGGGCATGCCTACTTTCAAACAGCATTTAGTTTATTGATATTTAAATATGAAATATAGTATTTATGTATCATAAGATACTTTTCTTTATTGTGTTTTTCCATCAATGTAAACATGAAAAATTACTCTTACCTCACTAGCCACAAAATTGTGATATGGGAATAGTTCAATCCATAGAGTATTTTGCTGAACCTTAGTATCTCACAGTCACTCATTAAACATATACATACATACATACATATATATATATATATATATATATATATATATATCTTCATTTATCACAATCACCATAATGACAGCCCAGCACTTTTTGTGTGAGCACTATCCTAAACAGAAAACATGGTGGTACATGAGGAAGACAAACACAGTCTGACACAAATATCTGCAATTAATGAACTTACTGAGCTTACAGTATCTTCCACTTTTTATGTGTATTAGAATCAGACTGGAAGTTTTAAAATATACTAATTTCTAGATCACATGCTCAGAGTATCCAGTGTGATGTTCTAGATATACCACAAGGCATCCAAACTTATCTCACATAAAACAGTTTAAAGATGTAGCATGTGGGGTCACCAAAGACTAGAAAAGAACTGCATTTAATCTTTACTTTTTCTTTTTAGATTTTTTGATATTTCTTTCTCATTTATCAGACTTATCTCATTTTCTAGCTATAACTTCCCTTTCCCATTTTTCCTATATATTTATTTCAAATTTGAAATAACTTAAAGAAGTTAGAAAGGCTTTATGCCTCAGAAGGAATATCCTGCATTTTCTGTTTGGTACCATGCATTGTACTTTGGTCTCAGGGTTAGTGGCTCTCATATTAATGGTGCCTTCTGGATATACTGATTTAACCAGGTGTTGCAAGCTCAACATTGTCAGCCAGTCTAGAAAGGTCGGGGGGGGGGGGGAGGGCATAAAAGGAAAATGATTTCCTAGATACCACTTCTGAGAGAGCATTATATAAACCCAGAAAGGTAATGAAAATTATAGTATCTATCCTCTCCTTGGATCCCTGTTTATAGGAATGTACATATCACAAAGGCATCATCAATATTTTGGGACATTATGAAATTATAGATAACAAAAGAGTAAGCTTTTCAAAGTATACTTTATAAACTGAATTAAATGAACTCTTTTGATCTATAAATTGGGTCTGTCTGTAACCTAATGGAACTAAGCTCCCACAGACCTTGTCAAATGTATCTCCTTCTTTCCAGTTTCCTCTTAACCACATTAGCCAAAACATTTGTTTCCAGTGGTTTCTCATATGTATTTAAATCATGGCGACATGATATCTGAGTCAAAAATGGAGCTTTCTTAATTGGCTTTCGAGATTCTCTAAATTTGATGTAGATGCTATCATCCTCTTCCTATTTAAGTAGCAAAGTCTGTGCACTTTTATGTCATATTTTAAATAACATCTAAAACACTTGGCACCTAAGTGTTTAAAATTCTGTGCCTCTTTGGACTAATCCTTTTCTTAGTCTAATCAAGCAAAAGGAAATACTTTGAGACACTAACAGTAAATGTCAGGGACAAATGTGAAATTCTGTGTCATTTCTGAGCCGATGCCGTTGGCAATAATAATTTCCAGCAGCTGACTTAGGATCACAAGAACGTTTTCCTTATTGCAGGTTAGCCTGTTAAAAAAATGTCATCATTCTGATTAAGCAACTGCTGCCAGAGCTTCTGCACTAAATAGGACTTTTGCTTTAAGCCCCGTTTGGAACCATGATGGGAAATTTGGATCTGGGAAGGCTTTCAACGTAGAAACACAAATAATCACATAAATCCCTTTGTAATGTCTTGACCTCTTTTTTACAGACTTGACATTAGACTTTTTTGACATTTTTTATTTAGAAATTATTTAAACATACCCACCACTATTCCTTCTCCCTCCTCTCCTCCCAGTCATCCCCAGCTCCCCACCCCACCCCATCCTTCCATGCATTCCTCAGAGAAGGTAAGGACTCCCAGGGTGAGTCAATGCAGGTTGTCATATCCAGTTGAGGTAGGACTAAGCCCTTCTCCCTAGTATCAAAGCTGAGCAAGGTGTTCCTCTGTAGGGAATGGGCAGAAGCCAGTTCACGCACGCACTAAGAATAAACTCTGGTCCCACTGCCAGAGGCCCCACAAACTGCCCATGCCATTCCACTGTCATCCATACTCAGAGGGATTAGTTCAGTCCCATGGAGGTTTCCAAGCTCAGGTCAGCTGTCTCTGTGGGTGTCTTCATCATGATCCCGGCCCCTTTGTTCATATAATCCCTCCTCCTTCTTTTCAGCTGGACTAGGAGCTCAACCCAGATGCAGAATTCTTCTGGTTGGAAAAATTTGATCTTAGTGAGATGACATAAGATTAGTATGAAAAAGCAGAACAAATGGGCCCAGGTTTGTGTGGATGTGCAATACTTGTTTTTAACCCCTTCTTCAGGTATTAACTTTGTGAGAACATGGTGATGCAGCAGTGTATGTGTATAGAATAGCTCTTGCATTATATATATGGTTTTAAATTAGCAGGCAAGGTAACTGGGTTCATTGTAGAATTTTCATATATATATATATATATATATATATATATATATATATATATATATATATATATATATGTCATCACACATTATTCTTATTTGCTTCCCAATGACACTTCTTTTGCTGGTCCCTAGACCAGAAGGAAAACAATTTAGGCAGAAGGGGCAAGAATAATTCTTCTTTCTCCCTTTTATTTGTTTTTTGATAAGATCTCACCAAGTAGTCCAAGCTAGCTTCAAACGCATGATTTTCCTGCTTTAGCCCTTGGAATTCTGGGAATACTGGTATGGAACACTATATCCTGCTTATGTTTAATATCACTGTTAATTGCTGGCATGCCTTATCAATCATTTGCTTACTAATATAAATTACAAAAAGGATAATTGAAAGCACAAATGTTTTTGTGTCCTGGTCTATTTTGGACTCAGTGAGGATAAGGCATAAAACAAAAATTATTTTTAAAAATTCTTCTCTCATACATTACATCCTGACTGCAGTTTCCTCTCCCTCCATTCCTCCCATCGCCCCTCCCATCTACTCCTCCTCCATTTCCTTTCAGAAAAGAGCAGGCCTCCCTGGAACAAATATGTTTTTTTTTTTTAAATTCCAATTTGTCTGAACTGTATATTTACTTGTTATGAACTCTGAACTCTGTGCTCACCTCCTGATCAAGAATAGAAACAAGTCATTCTCTCAAACGTGAAAACGATTCAAGTCTATTGATCAAGTGTCACTATGTTATAGTGTATTTGGTAGCCACCATGAGTCAGCCTTTAAGAAGTGAACTAAGATTTCTAATCATTGATTAAGAATAACTCTGCATCAGAGAACATGCCGAAGATAACATGGGAGCCCACAGGTAATAGGAGCATCTTCAAGATGCGCATAGGCAGAGGAATTAAGATACCTAACAATGCAGTCTGGACTCAAAAAGGAAACAGTCTGTTAGAATCTACAAGGAAACAGGAACTGAGGAGAGTGAGACACACAATGTCTATGCTTGTCAAGAAAGGCCTGATCAGGAAAGCAGAACTTCTGCACTTACAGGAGAAGAGGACTCATATACATAAAGAATGGAAAGAGATGGGGATGAAGGAAGCACATGACTTAGGTGGGCATGTTGACAGATAGGAAATGCTCAGAGTACTGATGAAAACCTGAAAGGAAGGATGAAAAGGTAGGATGAAGTTCAGCTAAATGACAACGGAGTTAGACAAGTGAGGATATGGGCACCCTGCGTGTCTTTGAGGAAGGTTGCCATGAAAACTGCTAAGCAGCTCTAGTGTAGCCCTCGTCAACTTGGTGTGATATCCATTCCTCATCATTTTCCTCATAAGTATTTCCTGGCTGGTGTGTTTGGCTGTTGTCAAAGTTGGAGTGTGTTTTATCCTATCGCTTAGGAATAAGACCGCTTCATCAGATCTCATTGACCAGGAGGCAGGAAAAGGACGAGGAACTCCAAAAAGCAGCTACAGCAATGATGGAATCCCAGCCCCAAGTGCTCACAGTGTAACCTCCTTCAGCAGTAGAGTAAGTATACAACAGTGAAGAGACACCCAGTCTCTGGGACTTCTCTTACCACCACCTAGGACTCAGAGTGAATGCCCTGTATCTCAAAGCATCCTGTTTATACTGTTGAATGGAATATATCCTTCCCTGTGGGTTGGAAACCCAAAGTGAAGACAAAAGGGCAAGGCGGGTTTTGAAAGTGCTGTTAGAGATGATGAATATTTAAATGGCTATGCAATTTAAAGAAATATGAAGAGTTCCTTGAAGGTTCTGACTTTCATCCTTTATGTTACTTCTCAGAGGAAATATTTATAAATTAGCTGTACTAAATTTTTCCTAAGCTGATTGATGTTCTACAAGAAATGTAGAACCCTGGAGTCATTTTATAATTTTCTTTTCTATCTTTGCATCTGTTAAAATAAGAGGTCAATCATATAATAAAGGCTTAAATTGTTATTATATATCTGTGTATATACATGCATATAATAAATGAGAAATTATTTTTTGTATTACATTTTTTCTTTTAAGGAAGAAAAAGCACCAAAAATTTGGGACTAATACTTTCTTTTATCAACTATTTTATTGAAAGTCATTCTTGGAATATGTTACCATCTATTAGATTTTTTTTTATTAAGCAAGAAATTCAATATTTCTAGAATCTATATTTAATAATTCATTATATATGAACTTTAATACTTTGATTCGGGCATAATTTAGTGAAGTGAACCTCCTGAGAGGCCCTGGACAACCAAAGATTTAAAATAAATGAAGGAATCAGCCATGCAAATGTCTGGGTGGATAAAATGTCTTCCAGAAAGACCAAATCAACATTTGAGAGATAAAAAGAAGGCGGATCCAGCTTTAATGATCAGTTCCCTGGCTCATGTAGTTTGTAATATATTGCACACTTCATGAGGAGCTGCCGCATAAAGAACTTGAGGTGGGCATGCTCTATCTCCTAAAGGAAGATGGACAAGGCCAGTGGACTGCTGTTAGTAAATGGAGAAAAGAGTATTTCTGTGTGATTTCAGAGAAGTTATAAGTCATCCAGGACCTTGAAAACCACTGTATAGGTGTTCAGTATTTAGTCTAGTTTAAGATGGGTGAGATTGTAGGGGGTCCTGTAGCACAGTAATATGGTTTAACATCTGTTTGAACAGAGGCTCAGGAAGGGACTGCTGAGGGAAGTAAGTGAAGCTCGTAGATCCATTTAGAAAGCCTTTGCCATGCTGCAGCCCTTAAAACTGGCTTGGGAGCAGGGAAGATAGCACGCTGGGTAGTGAGTAATCAGTGTGTTGAATTATTCTGAAGGAAGAATCAAAAGACAATCAGACAGATTGAATATCATTGATTGATCTGTTTCAATATAGCCTAAATTGTACTTTCTTAGATAAAAGGCATATTTTGAGTTTTATAAATATTTATGCTAAGCTCAGCAACTGGTTGCTGCTCAGCTGCCAGAAAAATACACAGATTGTTGATGACTATATTTTCTTCTTTGTTATCCTAACAAGGAGTAATATTTAATGTGTTTGTGAGCTGGTAGTGAGGAGACACAAACCAATTAGAGCAGATACTTATACAAGGCTCAAAAGTCTTGCATGCCTTATAAAGACAATTATGAGTGAGGAAGGGGGCAGGATGAACTTAAAGACAATGCTTATCAGCTAATATAGTATAAAATATTCAAGAACGTTATCAACTGCTGTTCCTGTGCTAGTGGGTTGCAACCGACTGTCAGTCCAATTGCCAATAAGTTAATTCAGTTTAGCTGATCTCAAAACAAGGATTATTTCCCAGGTATCATTTGAGGGCAAAGACCAATTGTGCCCAAAGGTATTTTATACAGTGAAGTTGGGAAGATTTTCTCTTAATATACAGTGAGGGTATGGAGTTTGTTCTTGTGTTCCAACTGGTATAAGATGGTGTTTTTAAAGAGAAAAAAATATTTTCTTGTTAATAAGACTATAATTTATAAATTACATTATTTTCATGTGTGTGTAATTTTGTGTGCATGAGAGAGACCAAGCTTATAATTCCTCCTATAAATGAAAACCTTTTAAATATCTCTGTTTGGGCTGCGATATAAACTACAAATTTTAGGCTTCACTGCCTACTTGAAGCTCTAGAGCAGCGGATAGCAACCTTCCTAATGCAGCCACCCTTTAATACAGTTGTGACCCCTCAGCCATAAAATGATTTTCCTTGCTACTTCATAGCTGTAATTTTGCAACCGTTATGAATTGTAATACAAATATCTGTGTTTTTTCTACTTTCCTAAGTGACCCCCCCACCATGAAAGGGTAATTTAATTCCCAAAGGTGTCATGACCCACAAGTTGGGAACCCTTGCTCTAGAGTATGTGTTACATGTTAATGAGTGTACAATGTTAACTGACCTATTGATGTTCAATATTAATGGTACCATCAGATCACCTGTGGGAAAATTTTCCATCATAATTGCCCGTAAGGAGCTTAGTCTTTCCTCATTAGAGGACTTCCATGTGTTAAGAATTTTGTGATGAGCTGTTAAAAACTGACCTAAACTAATTTATCCATTTGACCTCTGTCACACTCTGTATAAACTTTGCTAGTCTATGATAATTAGAGAAATTAGAAGAAATATACTTTCTGCTATATGTCTTACATGTTGGAAATAATGAAATACTGAGAGCAGTCTACTGGAGCTGAACTGATTAGCATGCTAAGCAAGTAAGAGTCAGATCTATCTGTGGAAACTTTATTAAAGTATTCCTGAATGTCAAAGATGTCAGGCAACCAGGAGGGAATTCATCCTTTAAGCACTATTTACCTGTATTATAACAGGAAGAATGGTAAAATCTCTCTTAGGTTTAACAATTTTCATGCAATGGGCTTTCTTCATTGATAGTTAACCTCAGCCTAGTCCTCAAGAGGACCACAGGTTGTTGTTGTTATTGTTGTTGTTGTTGTTATTATTATTATTATTATTATTATTATTATTATTATTATTATATAAAGGCTAGTGCCAGGAGGTAGTGGGGTAGTGGCAGCACTTGGGTAACAAAAGCAATTTGATCTCTGTGAGTTCAAGGCCAGCCTGATCCACAGAGCAAGTTGCAGGACAGCCATGGCTTCTACACAGAGAAACCTTGTCTCAGAAATACAAAAGATATTAGCTAGATAGTGTCCCCCTAGCCATGACAGAGAAAATGTACCTATGAAATGTCAACAATATGGCTGCTGAAGGGGAGAGTTTCCTTCAAGGCTGGGTTTCTGAATAGGTTTTCCAATATCAAATGTTCATCCCTGAACACACACACGTGTGTGTGTGTGTGTGTGTGTGTGTGTGTGTGTGTGTGTGTAATGCTAAATGGACTCAGTAAGTTCACGCACACACTATTATTTTTATATATTCTATAATTATCTAATATTAATGATAGATTAATAATCTTAATTAAGGAAGAGATAATTAATTTGAGACTTAATCAAAAGAGGAATTTGGGGGTAAAATGATGTAGATAGAAGTGCTCATGTATGAAGTTCTCAACGAAAAAATTGTTTTACGAAAGCAAGCTTAGACTGACCCTATAGCAGAGCCAGGACAAGGTTTTGTTTCTGTAATATCATACAATGAAAGCCAGTCTCAGACTGTATTCTGTCACATGCACAAACATCTATTTGTAATTAAGCATCTCCTAAATCACCTATGGCTCAAAGTTGAAGAATTGTCTGCTGTGTCCTGCTGAGTTGTTGTAATTGTCTGAACTAAGGCAGTGAGGCAATGAAGAAATGACAAATATGGACATAGATAAAAGCTGGGATCAGGCACACTGGGCTCTCTGATGGAAAACTGCAACCCCATTCCAAGCTTAGTCTGTTTATAATAAGACAGTCAAATATATACTGGGTATATATTTTGGGGGGGGATACATTTCATACAGCTGAACAAGGAGAAGGGGTTATTACATACAGTTGAACAAGGATACAGTTTAGCTAATCTCAGTAGGATCATTCTCAGTAGGGGAGGAGTCATTGGGTCATAAACATCCAAGGGAAAATAAAGCTATGGTGTATATTTTCCGCATGCACCATCAACATTTGTATATATACCAGAAGAAGGATTTACCATTCCACTAGGTCTCACCTGAGGAAGGATTTGCTCTTGCTAATGGGAATGAGGCATTGGTCAAATACATGGCCATTCTCATGTCAAACAATACATATTCACTCCAGAATTCACCTGCTCCCTACAAGTCTTCATTCTTATAAACACTGATAAGCCTCATGCATGACATTTTTTATTTCAATATACAAGTAACTATATTTTGGTGATCTAGACTTCTAGGTGGAAAAGATGATAGGGAATTGGGTTAAATGTGGTCAGAGAAAGTATGGTATATGTGAGTTAACTTTCCAAGGCTCAGCAGTTCTCAAACTTTGGGTCAGGACCCCTATGGAGAGTTGAATGACCCATTCACAGGGGTTGCCTAAGACCATCAGAAAACACAGATGTTTACATTACAATTCAACACTAACAAAATTACATTTATAAAGTAGCATTGAAAATAATTTTGTGGTTGGGAATCACGACAGTGTAAGGAACTGTATTAAGGCATCAGAGAATTGGCAATGTTGAGAATCGCTGCTCTTGCAAAACACAAAACTAATAAATGGAGTCTAACTTAGTTTTCCATTACTGTCACAATGCTTGAGATACAAGAACTTAAAAAGAAAAGTCTTCTTTGGGTTATTGCAGGTCAGAAAAAAATGAAGACAAAGAAAAAATATCTTCCTTTGTAGCATATAATAAAAAAAAGAATATGTCAGGAGCAAGCTACTCCTGTCAGGGTTGCCTAAAACCATCCACTTGGGACACATCAAAAGGATTTTATTATCATCCAATAACACCAGCCCATTATTTGGACCTTTGGGGTAATTTGTCCTGATTAAAACCACTGCAGGGTAGTTGAGGAGATGGGGATTTTGATAGAGGATAAATAAAAGACCACAGAGTTCTAAGGCTAGTTGGTACTCCATGTAAAATTGGAAGTCCCTGTAAAACATTTTTTGCTAATCTTATATCATTAGTCCTATGGATAAAAAAGTATTCAAATATGTTTCATGCTAAATTGAAACCTTCATGGATTCAATTTGATACAGGAACTTCTGAAGTATAGGCTTCTGATAAGGGCCCTTCAAATGTTAGTTTATTCCTTCCCCCCCAAAGAATACACATAAATATCTTGATACTAACGTGTATTTATATGAAAAGCTTTTAAATAAAAATCAGTCTGTATAATGTTCTTTTTTACTCTGTGGGAAGGAGCATGTTTTTGAAAATGTCATGGCTTTGGCCACCAGTGAAAGAACGTCTGAGGAGCTCACAAAGAGTCACCACAGAAACACGTCTGGGACGCCTTCCATAGCAGTGTCTGGTGCATCCCTTTCCTCAGGTAGGTGGTTATAGTATGAGTAGGCCAAAAATTAAGCATTTTCTAAGAGTGGTCTCAAGTGATGCCTTAGGCCCACTGTACAATCAATCAATCAATGAAATTTTCAAAAAGCTACTTATTGAGTGTATAGCTTTGCCATAAGTTGTTAAGGTTCAAAGCTGTACAAGATTATCAATATGGAAAGACAAAAAATACAAATAGTTCTAGGGTCCACTTGATATGACAAGTAATAACTCATGACTAGGGATCAAGGAAATGATAGTTCAATCTATATAATGATTAGACATTGCAGATACCCAGACAAATTGTTTAATCCTTTAATTTGGAATCAGTTGTAAGTAGCTTAGCTTAACGTGCTTTCCACTGCAGTGATAAACACCGTGACTGAAAGCAACCTGAAGAAGAATGGGTTTACTTCCATGTATAGCTTATAGTCTATCATGAAGGGAAAGCAGAAAGTAAAGCACAGCCCATGGGAGAATGAGGCTTACTGTCTTGTTCCTCGTGGCTTGTTCAATCTGCTTTCATATATGCTCTCAAACTACCTGTTGAGGAGTGCTACTGGACACAGTGATCTCCTTCCTTTCATATTAATATCAGTCAAGAAAATGCTTTCACAGGCTTATCTACAGCTTCCTTCTTCCCAGAAATAATGGTTTAAAACAATAAGTCATGAATCTGAAAGAGTTTTGGTGGTTGTGTACATGGGATGGTTTGGAGAGAACTAAGGGAAGGGAGAACTGATATGATTATACTATAATCTCAAATATATATATTAAAAATAAGTAAGTACAATACCATCTCAATAAAAGGAATTCCATGATACTTTAAAGAAAAAACTAACCAGCATATACTAAAGATATTAGTAATATATTTTTCATTTATTGGATATTATTTATATTGCAGATTATTACCTATGAGTAAGAAAATTCTTCAGAGAGACACATTGTTATTGTAATGTTTATGCCCCATATACTGAACCTAATTCATAATTAAGTCCTCAACATTAAACCATTATCTGTTGCTTACAGTAACATTTGCATGCAGTCTAAAGCTAATTCTGACTTGTAACTTGAATTATAAGAAAGCCTTTCCTAAACAGGCTCCTAAAGGTTTATGTGTACATGTTTTTGTGTCTTCGTGGGTATACCCACATACATGTGATACCCTGGGAACATCTAAATCCATGTTCTCAAAAATAGGAAAGTAGGCCAACAAGATGGTGCGGTGGGTAAACACACAAGCTGCCATAGCACCTGACAGCCTGAGTTCAGTTACCTGGGACCCACATGATGAAAGGAGAGACTCGACTCCCCAAACTATGATTTCACTCTTGTGTCATGGCACATGTGAATGTGCACATACATTAAATAGCTGAATATAGTTCTAAAAGAAAAAAGATGGTAAAGTAGTTCACCTGTTCAATGAAAAAGAATTAGCATATCCTAGTAGCTCACATCATAAAGTCAACTTCTATTGCATGTCTTCTACAATTCCTGATCATTCAGTACATACTCTGTCAGGCACTGTGCCAGACACTTCCTCATAGCTGCATTAGCCATTTCAAACTTAAGTATTTGATTGCTCTCTCCACTCTCTTTCCTCTATAAGCAATTATATTTGTCTCATCACGACTTTAGAACAGAACTATTCTGTGGAAGTAAACTGCTCTGACTTGGTAAGCTGTCTACAGCATTATTGAGAAGCACATCACTTGTTAACTGATATTTTAAAGACTGAAATCAAGGCGTTCTGTTGATGAAGGAATGTTCTAGTAATGAATGAAGTCAAAACCTCTCAATCTTTCTAGAGTTACTCCCTTTTGCATGAAAGAAAGTCATATTATTTAAAAGTGAAAATTTGTGATCAGTTAGCTTCATTTATGTAAAATGTGAAAACACAGTGAATTCTCTTCAAGAATGATAAGTTCTTTTTCACATGAAGCTTAAGGGTGCAATCTATGAGCATCTTTAATATTTAGGGAAGAATAAATCAGAATTTTTAAACAGTTTAAAGCTACCCTTGGATTTTATGACAGGGCACTTAAACTCTATGATCAAAGAACAAATGAATACATGTATTCATGTTCATATCAAGGCAATTTCCAAAATATTATAAAAATGTAAGTATGTTAATATAAAGCAGTATGGAGTTTATGAGCCTGGATGCTGTTTCCATTGCAATCTCTCTCTCTCTCTCTCTCTCTCTCTCTCTCTCTCTCTCTCTCTCTCTCTCTCTCTCTCTGTGTGTGTGTGTGTGTGTGTGTGTGTGTGTCTGTGTGTGTGTATGTGCATGTATAAACTAAAATATTGAAATTCTGAAATATTTGCAATGGAAATGCAGAACCATGAAAAAATAAGCTTATTCACATCTGCATCTCATATTTATCCCTTCAGACCAGAGTCGATCTGAGTTAGATTTGAGTGAGTCATTTACAGAAGACTTAGAGGATACTTCAAGCATAAGAAGCAGATCTGTCCCTGGGGCATTAGACAAAGACTTGGTAAGTTGGATGTGGGAGAAAGTTCAATAACACATGGTAAGGAGGCCATGATCTTGCTTCAAGCATTTGCATTTTTAGGGGATAAGTTGAGAATAAATTAAGACTTACAGTGTGTCTTCCCATTAGTTTTCACAATAAAATATAAAAGCAACTAAAGCACTACAATTGAAAAAATGAAAATAATGCAGCAAATAAAATTACATTATGAATATATGCATAGAACTTGAAACATTATAAAATAACTTAGCAATGAATTTAAAATTCTATAGTAAGAGAAAGTACGTTTTATTCTAATGTAAATGTAATATTTCATATGTATACTTGATTAACATTATATTCAGAACATATAAAACTGTTTAAAAAACCAAAACTTGTGATAAAATTTAGTCATATTATAAAATTCTACTTTAGAAGTGATGAAATCCATTTAAATGTGATTTCAAAATATTACATATCAAATAATCATGGTATATGCCATTTTAATGTTGATATTATTAAACTATCTCCATTACAACTTAGAAGACATCATGGATTTTTTTCCTGTTATTATTGTTAGGTAATAGTGTTCTGGAGGTTTGGAAAATGGAGTACGATTAAATAGTCACCTTTATATAAGCTTTTAGAATGTTTTTATAAGGGCCCACAGTGAGTTGGACCCTTCCACATTAATATCAGTCAAGGAAATGCCCCCACAGGCTTTTCTACAGGCCAATCTGGTAGTGCCATTTTCCCAACTTTGGTTCCCTTTTCCCAGATGGCCCTAGCATGTGTCAAGTTGACAGAAAACTAACCAGAACAATGGACATTAAAAGGGAGATGATGAGCTGGAGAGGTGGCTCAAAGGTTAAGGGCACTGGCTGTTCTTCCAAAGGTCCTGAGTTCAATTCCCAGTAATCACATGGAGGCTCACAACCATCTATAGTGAGATATGGTGCCCTCTTCTGGTGTGTAAGCACACATGCAGTCAGAACAGCACTATATAGAAAATAGATAAATAAATCATTTTAAAGAAAGCAAATGGTGTGCTGAAAATGGAATTGAGGAAGAGATTGCAGCTTGTCTTTTTAATTTTAGGTTTTCAAACATTTTATGAATTTTTTCACTTATTTTACATACAGACTACAGTTTACCCTCCCTACTCTCCTCCATAGTCCCCCCCGCCAGCTCCTGTCTATCCCCCCATCCATTTCTCTGCCTCAGTTCAGAAAGGAGCAGGTCTTCCGTGGGTTTCAACAAAGATTGGCATATCCAGTTGAGGTAAGACCAAGCTCCTCCCCCTACATCAAGGCTGGGTGAGGCATCCCAGCATGGGGAATCAGAATGTTGACTAATTGTTATCAGAGAGTTTTTATTCAGTAACTGATGGAAACAGATACAGAGGTCCACATCAAGCACTGGGCAGAGCTCTGAGAGTCTAGTTGAAATGAGAGAGTAGGGATTGTATGAGTCAGTTGGTCAAGGTCCTGATGAAGAAACCCACAGAGATAGCTGACCCGAGCTCATGAACAGACTCTAGACCAACAGCTAGGGAGCCTGCATGGAACTGAATTGGGCCCTCCGCGATGGGTGACAATTGTGTAGCTTGGTCTGTTTGTCAGGCTCCTAGCAAGATCTGTCCCTGGCACTTAAGCTGTTTTGGGGGGCTAACCTTTTGCCTATGTAGTTTGTCTGCCTTAGTAATGATTTTACAGTTGTGTGTTCATGATTGGACGAGACTCAACTACTGTTATAATACTAGGTTACAGATTACAGCTATTTAGGTATTAAGTTAGGTTGAGGTACATTATGTACATTATGTATGGAAAACCTTTAGGCCGAACTTCAACTGTGTATAAAAGCCTCTTCAGGTCAAATTAAAATTCCCCAATGGGGGGGGGCAAGATGTGATTAGCTTTACTAATAAATT
Organism: Phyllotis vaccarum; assembly: GCA_033318265.1. Lineage (NCBI taxonomy): Eukaryota > Metazoa > Chordata > Mammalia > Rodentia > Cricetidae > Phyllotis > Phyllotis vaccarum. The sequence continues at coordinate 128,150,884 of JARWLC010000013.1, forward strand.
CCATCAAGTATTTGAGCTTATTGCTGATGTAGAGAGGTTGTCACTCTACAACCCAGACTAGCCTGGTACTATGTAGCCCAGGCTGGCCTTAAACTTGCATGCAGTTCTCTGGCCTTATACAGGTATGATCCAGCAGGACTGGTCCATTAAGTATTTGAATAAGAAATCATGTAATTCACAAATTCATTCAGAAAGTTGATAGGGAAGGATTTTCAGATTCATTATATGTCATCTATTACTTCACTAGTTAACAAAGCTAGATAGACATCATGTCTACAGATGAATACAGGTGCAAATGTCTCTAATGAACTATTAATTAGTAATTATTATTAATAATTAGCAATTATTAATAATGTAATAAATTGGTAAGACCCATCCTGTAACAAAATATAAATAAATAAACAAACAAATAAATACACAAATACATAGTGGATTCCATAATGTAAGTGAGATTTACTCAATGTAGCAATGTTAATCAGCTATTTAAAAATAAATGAATGTACAGGCTGGAAAAATAGCTTAAAATTTAAGAGTACTTGCTGCTCTTAGAGAGGGTCTGAATTTGTTCCTAACACCTGTATCAGTTGGTTCACAAGCATTTATAATTCTAGTTCCCAGGAATCTGATACCCTCTTCTGGCCACTGTGGGCACATACAAATAGAAATAAAATATGAAGTTTTTAAAATTAAATGAAAGTGTTACTAAAAAATTACTAGCTATAAAATCTCTGTAGAAGGAGAGAAATTATTTGACAAAATTCTACATGTCATCTTTATTTATAAAAGACCTTAAGGCTGAATGTTTGGTGCTATGCATTTATTATACTAATCTTTCTACTTTTCTGAATACATGAACACACTTTTGAACACATCACATCTCATCTGGATGCATTTTTTAATAAATAAAAAAAAACGATGATTAGAAGTTTGTGTTATAACTTTGCAATCACACACTCAAAAATAGTAAACATAAGAAATACAGAAAAGGTACTAGTTGATGCAACAGTAATGATGCTTTTCTATACTTTAAAGAAATGTCTAGTTTGAAAGTATCCAAGATGATAAATAAATAATTCATATCTAGAAGCATGAATATCAAATATAAGAGAAAAAAATTACGAACATATAGAAACAACTCTTATCTTATACAAATGAAAATCAAATTAGTATCAATTTTCTATAGTAATAATGAATAGAGGATAAAAACAGTAATATTTTTAAAATATTGCAAAAACTATTTTAAACCCAAATCTTTTTAGGTTTCTATTTAAAGATAACAGGGCGTCCAAGACATAAAAAACAAAAGTCCATATTGAAAGCAACTTAGGTTCAAACATACTTATGAAAGGAAAGGAATCTTAGAAATGTTGCAAAAGGTTTTAAAATCAAATATCATTATAAAACTTGGTAAAGTTATGCTAATAAAACTAAGATCAATGAAGCAGAAAATGAAGCATACATATTAAACAAGTCTTTAAATTCTGTTAAAAATAACAATCAAGGTCACTGATCTTATAGTAGTTATATTAAGCAACAAAACATGTATATGTTATTTGTGTTTATAAATATATATTAAACAATTTATAAATTTTCACAGTAAAAAACACTGCTAAAATTATTCATATAAGGAATAAATAATAACAGAGAGGGGTAGAGAAAGACTAGAGAGAGAGGGAGAGTATGTATATGAGAGAGAAGGTATGTGGGGGTGTAATTCTTAACTAAAAATAACAAGTGCATTGTCCAAAGTAGATTGCCTTTGAGATCAGGGAGGTGGAAGTTAAACACAGGTCTGTAGAATTTCAAATTTCACATTTTTACTTCACGCAGGTGTTGCTAGGAGATATAGAAAAGAGACCCTACAATTCCCAGAGCCTATCTACTCCTTTGATTTTGTGATTAACTGGAAGTGCAAAAACCTAAACCCATAGAGAGTTTCTTTCTCTGTTTTTCTTTGATTTTCCAAGTGTTGGTGAAATAAATCCTTTTTCATGTAAAAGAAATCCTCCTAGGGTAGAAATAAAGCAAACCACTGACATTTACATCCTTTCCTAGAACTCCTTAGAAGAGGCTGAAGATGGGGCTGATGATTTGGTGTTTTCTGCAAACTCCCACAGTCAGGCAACTGGCCTGTCAATGGTAAGCATTCTCACGGAAACTCTTTCTCTTGTTTATTCCCTGTGCATTTTCAAGAGATATGTGGGAACGTATAATCTTATGTCCCAAGCTGTTGTAGGTTCCTGTTTGCTCCATGCCCATACACCACCTTGCTCTCTATTTCGATTCCTGGATCTTTTTCCTCTTTTGCCATGATCCTCACCCAGTTTTTTAACTCACTTCACTCCCATTACATAAAGAACTAGATAAGGAGAATTTGAAGACTCACAACACAAAAAAAGTCAATGGTTAAGGTGATAGGAAGGCTATTTGCCCATGATAGGGCCATTGACAGATGCATGAATCATTTGGTACTTCTATAAACATACACAATTGTTTCATACATACCTGAAGAAATTTTCAAATTTCTTCATTTTCTAATTCAGGCCCAGTCATCTCAAGCCTATAAATTATTCCAGTTCCCTGTTGATGAGTTTCTCTCATAGCATTCTCTCAGCCCCCCAATTGCTTCCCACAGTATTGCCAACCATTTTCCCATAAAAAAATATCCCTGCATTGCCTTATTTCCCACTCAAAAACAATGTCAAGAGCTTCCCAGTGTCTACAGGCAAAATTCTGTTCTTACCTTGAGGTGAGGATCCTCTTTGAGGACAAACCTTAGCAACCAACATGCCTTGTATTTACCTGTGCACCTGTGCATTTTTTTTTTTTTTGCTTCTCTGATTTCTATGCTCTAATACCCTTTTTCTTTTGGTCACTGAATGGCATCCTAAAAGAACTCCCAAGCAGGATCTGATAGGAAGAGGAGCTACTTAAATGTGCCTGATGCTGATTCAGACACCGTGAGTCTTCACCCTTTCTGTTTCCCTCTTCCCAACCATAGTTCCTAACATGCATGGTTTGGGGAATGTGGCTAAATGAGCAGTTCCACCTGCTTTCTGTCTGGTTCCCAACCAGATGCTCCTTTTGGAAAGGGTTCATGAGCTGACACATCTCAAGTATTCCAGTTGATTAAATGTTAGAATAGGAGTACCAGTCAAAAGACATGTCCAAAAGTAGCTTATTGATAACATAAGCATCTCCATTTTAAGTTATAGCCATGTCTTGGTAGAGAAAAGAGGATTATTAATAGTAAGATTATCATACATTTTTAAATACTCCTGTCTTAATATTGTGACTTCTTAAATTTTCTTCTATTCATAGAGATCCCTAATCCCTCTCTGATCATATAGTTACACACGGTTGTGTTGAAAATATAGGTCAGTTCTACATGTAGGCAATGACTCTATAACTTGGATTACTAACAGATTTGTGAACCATAGTTTCTTCACATGTAATATGGTTGAAGTTAGTTCATGAAGCTCTTAAGAATTAAACCATGGTCCATGTATCACTATTATATAACCATGAACCTCAAACTTTTTCAATTTGTACAGCCCCTACAATTTTGATAGTTCTCTAATTTAACTCCTAGGTAGAAAGTAAGGATGGGTTTCTGAACTTAACAATTATTTGAAATAAAAGAATAGTTCAATAATTTTTAAAATTATGTTTGTAAGTCGTTCCATTACTAGTAGGATGTGTATTCTTGCTGAGTACTTTATAGTTTCTCAGATCTTAGAGTCTTATTAGATATCACCATCTTCACTTGATATTATACATTAATGTTTCTGCTTCTTTTGGCCTGTTTTATTTTAGAAAATTCTTTTTGTTTGAGGCAGTCAACACTCTTCTGCTTTCAGCTCCTAAGTTCCGAGATGATAGATATGTACCACCACATATGCATTCTATGTAGATTTTAATGACTTTTTTAGAATGGAGAAAATTTGTCAAAATATCATACCAAAAATATTCACTGGAAAAATACAGTATTGGCTCTCTTCAATAAATAACTTGTTTACAACTTTATAACTCTTGAATCATTCTGGCCTTTGATGTAAGTTTAAAAGAGATCATGAGCTAAGTCAGATATATCTTGATCCTTGAAGAAATATATCCTGTTTGCAACATAATAGCCTTTGTAAACAATAACAATAAAATCAAATCATGGAGAGCTAGATAAACACATAGCAAGATAAATAGATAGAAATATAGATACACAAATACATTCCTGTATCCACACTTGATAGATGACAGATAAATGATCCATAGATAGTTTTCATGCCTGCATATCTATTTATATGAATGAATGACAATCCTAAGCTCTTTGTATTACTGTAGTCTTTCTATCTCCATGATGAATGAGGTTATGAAACTACTACCATTCATGAATGTCACTGGTCTTTTGTGTACACTATGTTGCTAAGATACAGTCTTTTTCTAGATCTGAATAATGATGCTACATTGATTTAAGACATGTATCTTATGATTGCCTTGACAAATACTTTTTGTTAATTGCTATAAAACATTTTATGTTTTTGATTAAATGATGTGCTTAACTTTTGGTACTATATTTTGGTCATTTACTATTCAGTGGAATTTTAAAGTCACAGATCTTGGACTACCCGTGTAGCCACATAGCTACTCAGCTGGAGAACTGACACCCTTGTGAGTATAGGATGTCCTGACATACCTGTATCAATACTGTAGCTGTGACTCCCTGAAGACTAATGGCATGCAATGTGAGTGTAGAGAAAGACACTTTAAGAATTTTATAAACTAATAATACAGAGTGAGATTTTCTTTCTCCTGATAATTATATTCTAGATATTTGAATAGATTACATTTGAGTCTAGCAGAGAAAAAGCAGTTAGTGACAGGGATGGAGAAGCAAGATTGTATTAGAAGTCTCTAAATGACTCCATTTTAATTAGAAGACAAGAATAAAGGATTTCAGCTAACCCAAAGGAGATGCTTCCTCTCTCACTAAGCTTCCTGCCTCCCTTTACTAATGGAGCTATGTGAAGAGTTCTTCTCTTGTTAGAATGTTATGTACCACCAGCAAAACAAGAAAAGCTAGTTCCTTGCTTCCTTTTTTCCAGATACTTACACAGAACATCAATTGTAATTGACTAATGGGAGTAGATGTTATGAATAGAGCCTTAGAATAGCACTGGGTGACTCTTTCATCTTACTGATTTCAGACCAGCCTTAATAGCATGATGAGTGTTTACAGTGAAACAGGAGACTATGGCAACGTGAAGGTCACTGGTGAAATTCTTCTCCACATCAGCTACTGCTACAAAACTGGCGGCCTCTACATTTTTGTTAAGAATTGCAGAAACCTGGCCATAGGAGATGAAAAGAAACAGAGGACAGATGCGTGAGTACATATGCTATTGTCCCTAGTGCTGCCTTCTTGACTTTCATTTTTCCATGTCATGCACATTTCCTCTTCAGTAAAGGAAGTTAAGGTTCTCCTTCAGTAAAGAACCTTCTCAGAGCCAGGACCACATTCCTTTAATCCCAGAACTTTGGAGGCAGAGCTCTACAGGCAGGTCTCTGTGAGTTTGAGGCCAACCTAGCCTACTGAGTGAGTTCCAGAACAGAGAAACTCTATCTTGAAAAAACAAACAAACAAACAAACAAAACCTACCTAGAAAGTTTCTTGTGGTAGAGCAATGGGTTGCAAGCCTCCTTGAACTAGGGAGGCAGAAACAGGTGGATCCCTGTGAGTTCAAGGCCAGCTTGATCTACAAAGAGCTCCAGGACAGTCAGGGCTACAGAGAGAAACACTGTCTCAAAAAAACAAAACAATGAAAAGAAAAAACATGTAGCCCAAAGTTTCTGGCTCCAAGGTCCAGAGCTGCCCACAGCTGGTTTGCCCCCCAAAATGCCTCAGATGCTTATATTAATTACAAACTTTTGACCTGTGGCTCAGGCTTCTTGTTATCTATCTCTTATATTTTAACCCATTTCTACTAATCTATGTTTTTCCACATGGCTTATAGCTTGTTCATTGCAGAATGAACAGAAAGTGCAAGCAACTTCCAAAATCTAGAAATAACAGAGGCATCTATTTTCTTGGTCAGTCACCCAAGGTTCTTTGAAATGTTGGACCATCCATCTTAAGCCTACAGGCTAAGAGTCTCTGACAAACTTTTCAGTAAAGTAAGGAATTTGAAGGACTGCTCTGCCCATTCTGGAATAGTTCATCAGCCACTTCATCCTGTGTCCTTCAGAATGTCTGGCAGTTTTCTCTGTGAAGCAGGAACCTAAAGAATCACCTTGACATGTTCTGGCCAAGTTCCAGGAGTCACTTTCCTATGGGTCCTGTATGTATAGTTTATATAGCACACTGTAAAGCAGTCAGCAGTTGAGGCAAGAACAATTTCTTATCTGGTGGCTAACTTTGGCCATAAAAAAGTAAGCTTCATACGGCATTTCTTTAATGCCCATCATCCTCTTGAAGTAGATTCATGCTGCCAAGAGCAGACATGTCTCACTGTCCATAAAAGTCTAAGTTCATTTTTATTCACAAACAATAATTTTATATCTCCTTATTATTTTTATTCCTCTCTAATACAATACATCCCAACCACAGTTTGCCTTCCCTTCATTCCTCCCAATCCCCCCACATCCCTTTTTCTGAAAATCCATTCTTCCGTTTCCCATCAGAAAAGAGGTCTCCCAGAGATATCAACCAAACACAGCATAAGTTATAATAAGCCTTGGCACAAAATCTTCATATCAAGGCTATATGAAGAAGTCTAGTAATAGGAAAAGGGTCCCAAGAGCAAGCACAAGAATCAGAGACAACAGCTCTCTTATACTGTTAGGAGGTCTACCAGAACACCAAACTACATATCTATAACATGTATTCAGAGAACCTAGCAAACACTCATGCAAGCTCTATGAGCCCATATGAACACTGCTCAGTTGGTTCTATTGGCCATGTTCTTCTGGTGTTCTCAACTCCTCGAAATCCTACAATCTTTTCTTCTCTCTTCTGTAGGGGTCCCTGCCTTTCCTTTACTTTTTTTTTTTTTAATTAAAGAAGTTTTTTTTCCATGTATACCCTGCTCTCCCTCCTTTCTCACCTCCCAGTCCTCCATCAGTTTTCCCTCATCCCATCCCCCCATTCTTTCCTCAAAGAGGGCAAGGAGTCCCAAGGTGTGTCAATTCAGTCTGGTGTATCCAGTTGAGGTAGGTCTGATTCCTTCATCCCAATATTAGGGCAGAGTTAGGTGTTCCTCTGTAGGGAATGGGCTCCAAGATGCCAGTTCATAGTGTGATCTTGCTCCACAAGGTTCAATCTACTGCCCATGGCATTCACCAATCATCTACCTTTGGAGGATTTAGTTCCTTTTCATGAAGATTCCCTAGTTGCTGTTTATGATTCAGTGAGCTCTCAAAAGTTCCAGACAGTCATCTCTGTGGGGCTTCTCATAATCCAGATATCCGTTTGCACATATATACTTTCTTCTCTCTCTTGAGCTGGTCCAGAAGCTCAACCTGGTACTTAGCTATGGATTTCTGTTTCTGCCTCTATTCCTTAATGAATGAACATTCATTTAATTATAGGAGAAGTCCTGTTGGCACCCATCAACTATTGGTTGGAGTCTTAGCCAGGAACATCCTGTGAGTTCTTGAAGGTTTCCCTAGCACCTGGCCTCTTTCCAACTTGACAGTGGCTCCCTCTATCAGGATATCCATTTCCTTTTCCTTCCTCTTTGTTGTTCCTCTCACTCAACTCAAATCCTTCTCTCATGATTTGTTCCCACCTCTCCTTGGTCACTACCCATCATTATCTCAATTTGCTCAGGATATCTTCTCTATTTTCTCTTCCCAAGGGGATCCTTGGGATGTTTTTATTTCTTGCTTCATTTTGTTATTTCTTAATAAAAATGTCTTTTTTAACCATGTATCCTCATGCTCCCCCTCCCTTCCCTCCTCCCAATCCCTCCCAGTCAGCCTTCACCCTTCTCCTCCTCATCCACCCATCCCCTCCCCAAAAGGGGAAGAAGTCCCAAGATGACTCAGCTCAGCATGGCACATCTACTCCAGACAAGTCCAATTTCCTCATCCCAAAATCAAGACTGGGTTAGGATTTTCTCTTCAGGGAATGGGCTCCAAGGTGCCAGCCCACCCACAGGAACACAGTCTGATCCCACCTCTCAAGGCTTCACATACTGCCCATGCCAATCAACAGTTGCCTCTTGGAGGGCCTAGCTCCTTTTCCCGATGGATCTCCATGACTATTCTTGATTCAGTGAGCCCCCCAGAGCTCCAGCTAGCCATCTCTGGGGGAATTTTCCTCATAATCCCTATCCGATCCCAAGCTATTCAGGGGTTGTGGCTTGCAGCCTGAGTAATCTTTGCTTTTTTGTCTAAAATCCATTTATGATTGAGTACATCTGGGACTTTGTTACCTCACTCAGGAGGATACTCTCCAGATCCATCCATTTGCCTGCATATTTTAGAATGTCATTTTTTTTTTTTACTACTGAATAGTATTCCATTGTGTAAATGTACTATAATTTGTTAATCCATTCTTCAGTTGAGGGGCATCAAGGTTGTTTACAGGTTCTGGCTATTATAAATAATGATTCTTTGAACATAGTTGAGTTAATGCCTTGGGGTAAGAATGTGCATCCTTTGGGTATATGCCAAATAGTGGTATTAATTGGATCATTGGGGAGATTAATTCCCAGTTTACTGAGGAACTGCCATTCTGCTTTCCAAAGTGTCTGTACAAGTTTAAATTCCTACCAACAATATAGGAGTTGTCCCCTTGTTCCACATCCTCTCCAGCATAGGCTGTCATCTATATTTTTGTTCTTAGCCATTCTGACAGGTGTAAGGTGGTATCTCAAAGCTGTTTTGATTTGCATTTCTCTGTTAGCTAAAGATGCTGAGCAATTCTTTGTGTCTTTCAGCCATTTGTAATCCTTCTGTTGATAATCCCCTTTTTAGCTCTGAACCCCATTTTTAAAATTGGATTATTTGGGGTCTTAGCCTCTAGCTTCTTGAGTTCTCTATATATTTTAGAGATCAGTCTTCTGTCAGATGTAGGGTTGGTGAAGATATGTTTCCATTCTGTAAGCTGTTTTATCTTATTGACTGTGTTCTTTGCCTTACAGAAGCTTCTAAGTTTCATGAGGTTCCATTTACTAATTGTTGTTCTTAGTGTCTGTGTTACCTTTATTATATTTAGGAAGTGGTTACCTGTACCAGTGCATTGAAAGTATTTCCCACTTTCTTTTCTATCAAATTCAGTGAAAGCTGGGTTTATGTTGAGGTCTTTGAAACACTTTGATTTGAGTTTTGTGCAGAGTAATAGATATGGGTCAATTTGTATTCTTCACACTGCAGGCAGCAAACCCACTATTTTGTAACTCAAGCCAGCAAGCCACTCAGTACCATAGCCCACTTGAGAGACACAACTCAGAAGCTGATTTTGGTTCCATTTCTCTGCTCTAGAACCATTTTTAAGCTTTCATGGGCTTTATGTGGATGTATATGCCCCATGTTGGAATGCCATTTATAGCCCAATGTTTCTGGCATGTGTTAATCCCAATGTCTGGATCTGCCCACAGCTGCTTAGCCTCCCCCCCCCAATGACTCACATGCATATATTAATTACAAACTCTTCAGTCTATGGTTCAAGTTTCTTGCTAGCTAGCTCTTGCATCTTAACCCATTTCTACTAATCTGTGTTGCCACATGACTTGTGGCTTACCTGTACTTTTATATCTTGCCTTCTTGGCAGCAACTTGCAGTGTCTCCATCTGACTCTGCCCTTCTTTCCCTTTATCTATTCTCAGATTTCCTGCCTGCTTCTAAGATGCCTTGCCATAGATCAAAACAGTTCCTTAATTATCCACTGTTAATTCACAGCATAGAGAAAGACATCCCACATCAATAAAAAATGAAATAAAAAAAAATAAAGCTACTTGTAACTTCCTTCCTATGCTATACTTCTAAATATTCTTTGGAGTCTGAGTATAAATATTGGGTCCTTGATTATGTGATTTGAAAGGGACATTATATGATTCAGGACTAAATTCTAGCTTACACAGAAGCCACTTATAGAGGAAGAAAACTGGCATTTGGCATACAACATAATTCCTAATTGTGTTGTGCTGATTGTTTAAAATATTTTTATTCAATATATTATGATCATATTTTCCCTTCCTAAGCCTCCCAAATTTCCCCTTCCAATTTTATGTTTCTTCTCTCTCTGAGAACAAAATAAAAGTGCACACACACGCACACACACACACATACACACACACAATATAAGAAAACAAAATAAAACATAAACATGAAGTTCAACTTGTGCTGGTCAACTACTCCTGAGCACTAAGCCTGCCTTGGAGTATAATTGATTATACTTAGTGTCACTCTATCAAAGCCATTTTCCTATCCCAGCAACTATCAATCATAGTTTTTCAGGGAGGGGTGTTAATTTTGCTCATTTCATAGTCTCTAGATGTTAGATAGCTAAATGACAAATATAATTATTTTGGTCAGCATGGAAGGGAATCATCTAAAACCCGAGTAAATATACTTCAGATTTCTGGTATAATATGTATCAGTCTTGTACATATCCCTGTCTTCTCTGATGTCCCTGTCCCAAGAGGCTTCTAAAATAGCTAGCTAGAGTAAGCCAAGGGATTGGGTTGAACTTCTGCTAGGTTGTCATTTTCTATTTCTTCTTTTTCACTGTTTTCTTTTATTTATTCATTCCAGGCTGTCCTATTCCCTGGCATCAGAAGATAGTAGTAGTTATGGAGAGACATACATCCAGAGAAAGTTATAAGATTATTGATTTAGAAGATTCCATTTATTTGGTAGTACAATAATGGCAGCTCCTCATATATGTTCAATGTTGCTATCCCACTTTCTACACTTGAGGAAAGAGATATAGAAAAATTAAAAACCCAAGACTGTCAAAAGCAGTGATACATGAATGGTCCGAAACAACTTTTCTTGATGCCAGAGCTAGTTCTCTACCAATATATAACACTGTTTCTTTCTTATAGAAAGTCCAGAATTATATTTATGATATGCTATTACACAGACTGAAGTATATTCATTCCCATCTCTTTTCTTCACGTACCCATTCCCTTTTTACTCACTGAAGTTCTGGAATAGTTCTAGCAAAGCATATGTTTGCAGATAATGATTTTTATCCTATGTTATTTACAGTTATGTCAAGTCATACCTCCTTCCAGACAAGTCCCGAAACAATAAGCGCAAGACCAAAATCAGGACAGGTACCAATCCAGAATTCAATGAAACATTGAAGGTAAATAAATACTATCATTTGGACTCATGTCATATTCGCTAGACTTGTTTGATTTAGAAGTAAGTACAGGCTAGAAAGTTGTAGCACGGGTGTGGTTAAGAGTTCAAGGGGGCTAGAGAGATGGTTTAGTAGTTGAGAACAACAACTGCTTTTTCAGAGGACCTGGGTAAAATTCCCAGCACCCACAGGGAAGCTGACATATGTCTATAACTTCTTTTACAGTAGACCCAACACCCATGGCAAAACACCAATGTACATAAAATAAAGTTAAAAATTTTTTAAAAAGTGTTCAAGGATAGCCTTAAAGAGCATAATGACATCCAAATAAGCCTGGCCTACAGAATAAGACTAGCCTCTATAAATGCAAAAACACCAAAAAGAAGGAAGAAATACCAAAATGGAATATTTTTCATTCCAAAATTCATATGTGGTTTAGAATTTAAAAGTTATTAGCTTTCCTGAAGATTTCTGGAAAAGAAAAAGCAAGCAACCTATTATTGCTCTGGTCACTCCACTGTTGCTGGGATTGTACCTTAAGTCAAGAGGAGCCAGGAAAATAACAAACTACATCTAGGCTTGTATATCTTGTCACAAAATAAGCTGTACTTTTGAAAAATATGATTTCTTAGACATGGTCTTAAATGAACTTTGTCACTAACTCAGTAAGTCACTTTGGACATATTTATTACTTTGCTAGCAAGGACAGTGTGCTACTTCTTATTAGGATATCTGTGTTTGGCTAAATATAGGTATGTAGTTAATGAACACAAGCAATGAAAAATCAGGTTTGAGAAGTCTCAGAAAATGCCTAGATAAAACATGAGCCAGACCTTAGGATCTAAAGTCTAAAGAAATTTCTATTCGTAATGGGTAGCCACAAACAACTCCTTCTCTCACTGTGGATCCATGTGGCCTGGTAATAAAGACAAAGGAAGAATGAAATATGTTAATAATTACAGGGAGATACTTGGACTTGGCCCAGAGTAATGGATTCATAGTCTATCACATTGAGTGGTAATAATGGAAGAACACCATGAATCTACACACATTAATAGAGACAGGTCAAATAGAAAATGAACAAATACAGGCTGAGTCTAATTCCAATGGTCATATTAGGATAGCAAAGATGAGCCCCAGCAGAACAGATAAACATAGTGACTGAGAAATTCAGAGACTAGAGAGCCAAAGTTAATCATGATGATGACAACTGGGAGAGGGATACATACAAATCCAAGCTCAGAAATCAGTCAGTCTGACATGTGACCCAGATGAATATACAGAACAACAGATTAGAGAATATGTCATCATGTGTCAAGGTTGACATTCTTCTGGAAAAGACAAAGTAAACTCCACAATATTTCTTTCCTGCTTAACCTGTGTAATTTTTAACTTCTATTGGGCTTTATGAAGATAAGCCTACAAATTTCTTATGTCAATACTTTTCTAGACTTAAGGATTTTTATTATGAATAAAAAAGTTGGAGTATTGTTATATTAAATACAAAGAAGACATGAAAAGAACAAACAGATAAATGACCAAAATAACCAGGTAAAATTGAAAAGAGGCTTCATCACCTAACACTTTTATTCCCTGGTTTGTTGACTCCTATAATAAGTTGTTTATATATATATATATATATATATTTCTTAACTAGGTATAACTTAAAATGTATTTTAATGTATATATTAAATTGTAGTGAAATAAAAGTGATTTATTTTTTACATATTGTTGATGCCTATGGTCTGAAAGTCAGTCAGCCTGCTCTACATTTACATAGACCTCTCCCTGCAGAGTGTGAGTCTTTACATCTCATTTGCAGTATACCATCAGCCATACCCAGCTGGAAACAAGAACTCTGCAACTCTCAGTCTGGCACTATGATCGCTTTGGACACAACAGTTTCCTTGGAGAGGTGGAGATTGCTTTTGACTCATGGAACTTTGAAAATCCATGTGATGAGTGGTTTGTGCTTCAGCCCAAGGTAGGAAATATTTCCAGATTAGTCCACCTACTATACAATTAGACAAACACTGAGCAAAACAGATGTTTCAGGCCTGGAGATGCTGATGTATTTTAAGTAATAATCTGCAAAGATTACTATAATCTTTAGTAGATACTATAAATCCACTATTTTAAAAGCTTTTCATAAATAAATGTTGCATAATAAAAGAAGCCATATAATCATAACATAAGTCACCTTTATTACTGAAATCCATTTATATGTATTTTATGTGAATATATTCATATATTTATATGATCCTATTATAACAAGAAAGTCTTGGTTTTTATTCCATCAAAAATAAATCCTCAGAGCATAACAAATCTCAAAACATTATTTCTCTTTCTCATTCTCTACAATTCACAGCATAAGCATGAATTGCCTCCTGGGCTCACATGAGAAAGTAACCATGCACCAACATATTACTTTAGGGGTTCATAAAATGGCAATATGCTCCAGAATTTTCAACCATAGAACAACAATGCCTTGGATTAATTGTAGCCAACTAAGTTTTCTTGACATTTACTGTCAGTTTTTAAGTAAGAAAGAATGAAAAGGTTACATTTATGCTGCCATGGATTATTCTTGGTATATAGTGGCAAAAAAAAAAATGGTAAAGATAGTGAACTGAAATTAACACTGATTCTCTTATGGCTTCAAAATGCCTATGTAAACTGGACCAAGTTACTGTCTAACCTTTGATATTCTCATTTTCCACTATGGTAGTTGTTACAACTCTAAGACCTTGGATATCTGAAGTGCTTGTCCCTCTTAGACAACTGGTATGTTGAAATAAACATTTTCTGAAGGCTGTCAGCATTCTGTGAAACACATTTTAAGCTGAGCTTGAAGTCTCAACTTTCACTCTCCTTTGGCTTCAATTTCTGGGTTCATACATTGTTGACCTCCCTTCCTAGCTACACACACTCTAAACCTGTACATTATTAACTGTAAGTGGGTGATTGTTCCATATTCTATACTATACTATTCAGAAAAAGAGAGTGGTTTTTCTCTTCCAGCAGTTAAAACAATGCCTTTTGCCTGCCTGGTTCTCTTAACTCTAATTATATTATCGTTTACATCATGAACTAATAACTAGTCAGTGAGGTAAGATGCATTGGTTGGAATAAAAACATTTAAAACATTAGTCTAGGAAATCAGACCCAATACATAGAACTAATGGGAAAGTAAACAATACTAGAGAAAAAATCCAAGTGATGTTCCCTATTGTACTATCAATGTCAGTGGTGCTTAATAGACACAACCCAAGAAAGTAAGTAACATTTTCCCCATCTTATACATGAAGAAGCTGCCTGCCACTTAGAAGTTAAGTTAACTTGCTCATGAAGTTTTTAAACCACTGGCCTTAGAGTTAGTGTAAATAAGTCATGAAAAATTTAAAAGATATATTTGGCCTGTATGAAATAAAATTTTAAAATTCTTAAGCATAATAGTAAGCGCATGGCTGACATGAATGTGATGGAGAAGAAAATACAGTTTTAGCAGCAAGAACATTCATGATATAAATTTGTCCTGAATATAGAAAATATTTGGACATTCAGAGTTAGCTTTTTGTAACCAATTAAAAGCTTTGCCATAAAAGTGTTTAGCAGACTTAGCAGATTTTTATGACTTGAATAGTTTTTGTAGAGTATTGTTACCAGTTGTCTGGTTCAGGACTTTTTGCTCTGCCTATATATGAATATGATATTCAAGCACTATTTTTGATAACTGTTGTATCACTTGGTTTTTAATAGAACAGCAGCAGCATGTTACACTCCCTAGTTTAACTCTCACACAGGCCATAGTTAGCACGACCTTGATTCTACAAATGTTATACATTTTTTGTGGTCCCAAGAAATCTAGGCTTCTCTGTCCTTGTCAATATACAGCTTCTGGTTCAGCTAAGGTATCAGGATTTCTTGCTGTCCACAATTGTGTTATATAATAATAGATATCTCAAAAGCTTAAATAAGCCCTCCTTTCCAAATGATGGATTGTGTTTGAACCAATTGCAACATTCTCTATTTTAGCACTAACAGAAATAAGCATTTTATGCAAATTAAGTTTTTATTTGAACCAATCACATCACTTACTTTTATACATGTCACAACCCTACTACGCAAATGAAGCATTGTATTTGGACCAAACATAGGAGTGGTAAGTTTTGTGCCATTTACAACAAGCCTCTCCTGCAAATGAAGGCTTGTTTTTGAACCAGTCATAGCCATCACTTTTATACATGTCACAGTAACATTACTCTGCAAATTAAGGGTTGTGGTTAGACCAATTGCAGCATTCTCCATTTTAATCACTAACCGAAGTGAGCATATTATTAAAAAAAGGGGGGGGGTTGGGTTTGGACCAATCACAGTACTTACATTTATGCTAATTTTAAAATGTCTTCTATGCAAATATAAGTTTGTGTTTGGACTGTAAAGATGAGATTTTCCTGGCCTATCCTAAGATTTGACCTCTTGTGCTGTCATGCTAACTTTCTGTTTGCTAAGAAGATAACCCCCTTGAGCAACACAGGATGTACTTCCTCCATTACTTGGCTGGGACTTCATTCCACATTCCTGATGTAGCAACCTGGGTGGGGCCACCCAGGAAAGACCTACCATGAGAACTGTTAACCAAAGCGTGCAGGAACTTTCTGAAGCTTGCACAATGTGCCCATCATGACCATTGCTCCAGGAAATGAATGTTTTCAGGTGGTCCTCTTGTTTCACAGGAAATAGCTTGCCTGCCTGTCTGCCTGCCTGCCTGCATTCCTAAACTCTGTCCTAAGCTGACCTTTGGCCCCACCCTGTTATCGTTCCGAGCCCACCCATACCCCCTCCCCTACCCAGAGTGTGGTATAAGAATTCTACCCTGAAAGCATAGGAGCTCTTGGCTTCTACAGTGTTTTGATCCTACACATATGTATACACTGGTATATCATTCATTCATTAAACTCTCTTTTTCTTTAAAGTTA
The DNA here is from genome assembly GCA_033318265.1 of Phyllotis vaccarum. NCBI lineage: Eukaryota > Metazoa > Chordata > Mammalia > Rodentia > Cricetidae > Phyllotis > Phyllotis vaccarum. The sequence continues at coordinate 128,167,171 of JARWLC010000013.1, forward strand.
ACAGTGGTCATTAGCCGTGGTCTTGGGGTGTCTAGGGGCACTAAAGTTAGGGACGCCTGCCCATTACAGGACCAATCACAAGACTGTGAATTTTGTAACAGTTACTACAAGTCTCTTATGCAAATGAAATCTTCTGTTTGAACCAATTGGCAGCTATCACTTTTAAGCAAGTCACATATGCCTTTCTATTCAAATGAAGGCCCCTGTTTGGACAAATCACAAAATTCTTCATCTTATAACTGGGAGAAATAAACTTTTTATGCAAATTAAGGTTTGTGTTTGGACCAATCATAGCACTTTTCATTTTATCACTGACAAAAGTATGTTATGCAAAGTAAGGGTTTTGTTTGGACCAATCACAGCACTTACATTTATAGTAATCACTAAAAGCCTCCTATGCAAATGAAGGGTTGTGTTTGGACCAATGACAAGAATATAAGTTCTTTTTACCACTTAAAAGACACTTGTAAGTTGGTCTGCTTATTTAGTGCTAATAATGAGGTTCCATTACACTTGTCTAAAACCTGAGAACTTTGTGCCTATAAGAATACAATCAGATGTTTGCTGTGTCACATGTATTATGTAGTCATCTACCTTTGTTCAAACTACATGACATGCCACATGTATAAAATGCATAAAGTATAAACAATCTTGTTACTAAGATAAACAGTTCTATAATGGTTCTCATTTCTATATTGCTTTATTAGTTTGAACATTTAAAGATAGGTTCTCTTGCCATATTTTAATTATTCTGTGTGTTAGAAGATTTTCTAATGTGCTGTAGAGGTTGATTCCTGAATATTTTAGACTTTCTGTGGAATTAATTTAAGGGTACCTGTTAAGCTTGTGTTGTGGTTTGAATGTGATATGTCTTTCACTTGTTCTCTAGCTAGTAGAAAGCTATTAAAGTTGGAGAGTAGGGCTTAGCTATAAAATGTGAGTTTTTGTGGAGGATGGTGCTTTTGAGAGTTATAGTTCTGCCTTGGTTCCATCAGGTCTCTCTCTCTCTTCTTCCTGACCTGCTCATATGCAGAATGCCCCAAGATTCTGCCTCCATAAATGTGGTTGAGGTAAATCATTTCTCCCCTAAATTGTTTCTATTGAACATTTGTTCACAGTAAACCAAGGGATACTGCGAATCAACAGTGACTTGAGACGGCCCTTAAGAGGTGATACCATGTTCTTGTCATGTATATAGCTTGAGAACTGAGACACAGTAATTGGTTTAAAAACACATGGCATTAGTTTTGATTTCTTCTAAATTTTATTTTTTCATTGCATTTATTTGTGTGTGTGTGTGTGTGTGTGTGTGTGTGTGTGTGTGTGTGTGTGTGTGTGTGTGTATGTGGGCATAAGCATATGAGTGCCTGCTAGGAATACAACAACTCATAGGAGTCCATTCTTTCCTGTCATGAGTAGTCCTGGGGCTAGAATTCATGTCACCAGGCTTTCCAAAAAGCTCTTACCTGCTAAGACATCTTTCTGGTCCCATGTTTCTCAAATTTGAAAAACATAAATAGTCTTATAAAACATGGCTTGGTGAGATGGCTCAGCAGGTAAAAGCATTAACCCTAGGGCCTGGTGACCTGAGTTTGATCCACAGAATCCATGAAAAGGTGGAAAGATTGAACATACTTGTCTTACTTAGGGTTTCTATTGCTGTGAAGAGACACCATGACCACAGCAACTCTTATAAAGGAAAAACATTTAATTGGTTGGCTTACATTTTAAGGGGTTTAGTCCATTATCAACATGACAGAAAACATGGTGGCATACAGGCAGACATGGTGCTGGAGGAGCTAAGAGTCTAACATCTTTGATCCACAGGCAACAGAGAGTGAACTGAGACACTGAGCATCACTTGAGCATATATGAGACCTCAAAGCCCACCTCCACAGTGATGTACTTTCTTCAGCAAGGCCACACATACTCCCACAAAGCTGCACCTCTTAATAGTGCCACTCCCTATGAGTTTATGGGGACAATTATATTAAAACTACCATACTACAAAGTTGTGCCCTGCCTAGACACATATGCCATGACATGTGCACACACACACACACACACACACACACACACACACACACACACACACACAGAGAGAGAGAGAGAGAGAGAGAGAGAGAGAGAGAGAGAGAGAGAGAGAGAGAGAGAGAGAGAATGGAACTCATCAATCTTTATGTACTTAGGAACAGTAGTTGATGAATGCACAGAAGTCAGAGAGGTAAAATGTTAATTTCATGTGATTTAATATGTTTAATGTGGTAAATTTTTTCACCTCCATTAAAGATAAATGATGTTTATTGATTAAAAGTGAGAAATAACAATTAAGACATTGATTATTTTCATTTTTCTGTTTTGTTGTTTTTGAGACAGGCTCTTTTTTATTTAGCACTGGCTTCCCTGGAACTCACTACATAGACCAGGTTGGCCTCAACCTCACAGAAATCTGCTTGCCTTTGTCTCCCAAATGCTGGTATTAAATGCATATACCACCATACCCAGCAAGACACAAATTCTGCTTGTAGATCTTGGTGTTATATTTGTACATTCAATTTCCACAAAATTTTTTGCTTTTCTTGCCAATAAAATAAAGGCAATAACAAACTGTGAGGGAAAAAATTCTGGTACAAATTACTTGAAACAGTCTCCTTCCTGAGTTAGTCATTTCAGTTCAGTGTACATTCTTCAATTGCTTATAATTTATTGTGAGCAGCACTAGAGACTTGATGTTTTTAATTTATTATCTAGCCAAGGTGGAGTGTGAGCTGTGGGGACTGGTTTCTCTACTAATAAAGGATCAGAATAATATTTCAGAAATCCTGACTTCTTTTTGCAGTGAAAATGACAGAGCAACATATTGAAAGCCTCTTAGTACTGAGAGCTTTGTTTGTGTTAGACGCTTCAACAGAAGCCAAGCAGGAGGCTGGTGCTGATGGAAAAGGGATTCCAGATGTCAGACTTGAGTACTATAAAGTAGTCTCACAGCGTAACTTCCATTTTATGGCATGGCATGGGACTCTTTATTACTTATAACTCATTATTATTTTGAAAGTCATGCTAGGTAGTACACAAGAAGTGTTTGTCAGTATGAATTGCCATTCAAGCCTTCCTAGGAGCTGCTATTAGAAAAACAAGAATCTCTGGAAACTTAAGTGGTTTTCCAAGGAAATATTCTGTCATTTGCCTTGCCTTTAAGCAAAGGGTAAATGCACATTATGTGAAATTATTACCTAGCTAAAAGCTTTTCTTTACTTGACAGCATTGCTATGTTTGTCTGTAATTTATTTCCCAACCTTACACCTGCAAATTCACTGGGATGTCTGATTTTTTTTTACCTGCACAGAAAGTGATTTGTCTTTTCAGACATTGAAAGACAGTGTCATCTGATTATTTTATACACACAAATGCTCTGAGAGTCTTGATAATTTCCTACTGCTTTGGGATATGGTTTTAATCAATGTTGTCTCTTTTCCTGGCACTAAAGTGCTCACTTGATATGCCCAAGCTTTGGTTGTAGCCCCTAACATGCCATAGCTTATTTTCAAAAAAATATGGTTCCCCATTGTTTATACACCCTCTTTCCATGACCTCCCAGTCTTTGCAGGTAGAAAGCACTCATACTAATGGAATAAGCTTTGTCTGGGAACACAGAGAATGATAGTAGTAGAGGACGGGAAGTTTCCTGGGACTGAGGCAGATCCACTAATCACTTGCTTATCGATGAAAAGATGCTCCTAATTTTGGACTTGTCCTTAGGGCAGTTCTTTGCTGCCATGTTCTCAGAGCTACCCCTGAGGTCTAGTTTCACTCCTCTTGCTGCTGAAGATACCCTGACAAATGCAACAGGATGAAGCAGAAGGTTTATTTATCTTACAGTTCCAGGTCACTGTTTATCACTGCAGGAAAGTCAAGGCAGGAACCCAAGAAGTTTAGGAATGTCACATTCATAGTCAAGAGCAAAAAGAGAAATCCTGCATACTGGATCATTTATTGCTTGCCTCATGTCTTATATAATTCATAATCTACTTGATTATTTAATGATGCTGGGCATGGTGGATTAGGTCTTTCTGTGTGCTGGTTGGGTTTTTGTTTGCTTATTTGGTTTGGGGTTGGTTTTGTTATTGGTGGTAGTGGTTGTCAAGGTGACACAAGCTTGGATCTTGGTAGAGGGAATTTCAATTAAGAAAATATTACTACCATATTGGCGTGCAAACAAGCCTATGAAGCATTCTTTTGGTTATTGCTTGATGTGGAAGGGTCCAGCCAACTGTGGGTGATGCCACACTGGGGAATGGGACAGGTAGCCCTGGCTTTCATAAAACAACAAGCTAAGCAAGTCATGGGTACAAGCCAGCAAGCAGTATTTCTCTGTGATACCTGGTTCAGGTCCTGCCCTGACTACCCTTCATGATGGACTGTAAGTTTTAAGGTGAAAAAACCCTTCCATCCCAGGATGCTTTGGGCTGTGGTGTCATTAAAACAGCAAAAGTAAGCTAACTAAAACACCAATCAAAACAAGTTCCCACAATCATGTCCACAGGCCAACCTAGAAAATTCCTTGACTAAAACTCTTCTAGATTGCATCAAGTTGACAGTTAAAACCAACCACCACACTATGGGACTGAGCAAAAATTGCCTCACTGAACTTTACTTGGTATCACATACTTGTTAAGCATTTTTAACTTATTAGTTTCTGTGGTGACATGTTTTCTGTAATATAATAAATAAATATTGTCTGTAATATAACAAATAAATACTGCCCTAAGACCAGATGGTAGATTCAGACACAGAATTAGCCTTAGAGGACAGTCACAGATGACATACCCCTTTAATCCTAGCATTTGGGAGGCAGAGGCAGAGACAGAAATCTGCCTAGAGTTCAAGGCCACCCTGGACAATTAGGGATTAATCCAATCTAAAAGAGAAACAGAGCTAGGTGATGGGGCCACATACCTTTAATCCCAGCACTAGGAAGGTTAAAACAGGAAGAGATATGACTGGGCACAGAAAGAAATATAAAGCAAGAGGAGACAGGAGTTTGGCCCTTCCATCAGAGGCATTCAGTCTGAGAATTTGTGGAGACAGAATCTATCCCCTTTAGGCTGAGGAGTTGGTGAGGTGAGAGGTGGCTGTGGCTTCTTCCTCTGTGTCTCTGATCTTTCAACACTTACTCCAATATCTGTCTCCAGTCTTTTATTTTATAGAACCAGTTAATAATTTGCACAATAAGTTTCTCTTCCCTATTTTTAATAAAGTCATTGGAGTGAATTCATGTTTCAAAGTCCTCTGAATCCAGAATATATACTTATTTTCATATTCCTTATTATTGCTTCCCTACCCAGAGCCATGGTCATATCTGGCTTCCTACCAGTCTAAATACCTTTCACTCAGTCCCTGTCATATTTTTTCATACTTCTTTCTCAATCCATTTGGACACAAATAAAATTTTCTCATATGGAACACATATGCATTGCCTATTCGTCTACTGATTACACATGGGCTTATTAGAACTTTTAGCTATTGTGGAAAGCATTGCAATGAAGGCAAGAATATAAAGGTCTTTTTGACATATGGATTTTATTTCCTTTGATCATACAACCAATAGAAGGATTGCTGAATAATATGGTAGTACTAATTTTCATCATTATTTTTTGAGGAGCATTCATGCTACTTTGTATTATAGCTTTATTAATTTGCATTCCTACTAACAATGTAAACTTATTCCCCTTTCTGTACATCTTTAACAGTTGTACATATCAGCTTTGTAGTAGGAGTTATTTCAGCAGGTCAGGGGATGAATGCCATGTAAGCATAATTTGTTCTTACCTAAAATTTTGTAAATTTGAGCACTATTCATAAACCCATTGACTATTTGCATGCATTGTTTTGAGAACTTTTCCAAAAGTTAACAAGGTTATTTGCTTTACTAGTGAGTTATTTGAGTTTCCCATGTATTTTGGTTACTTACCCCTATCAGATGCAGATACTTTCTCATATCACCTAGATTGCCTCCTTACTCTGTTGATTGTTTCCCTTGTTATACAGAAGTATTGAAATTATTGTGATCCCGGGTTATAAAATGTGATCCCGTTTGTCTGTTTTTGCTTTTTTTCCTTATAGTTTTGAGATTATACCTACCCTCTTGCCAAAAAATGGTTGACCAAATCAATGCCATAGAACCTTTTCCCTATACTTCCCAAATAATTTTCTAGCTGTCTTACCATTTCAGATCTTACAGTTAAATTTAAAATCCATTTTATTTTGATTTTATAAATGGTATATGATGCTTATATGAGATAAGTATTTAGTTTTATTCTTCTGTCTGTAAATATCCCATCTTTTCAATAACTGTTAAAGATGTTGTCCTTTGTCCATGCATATTGTTGGTTCTTGTCTTAGTCAATATTTTATTGCTATGAAGAGAAACTTTTACCAAGACAAGTCTTATAGGGTTGTGCCTTAATTGTGATTTTGCTTACACTTTCCATTGTTAACCTGACAGGGAGCATGGTAACACATGGGCAGGCATGGAAAACTACATCCTGGTCTACAGAGGGGAGTGTAGAAGGAGAGAGGGAGAGGAGAAGGGAGAAAGAGACTAGGCCTGGCATGACCTTTTGAATCCTTAAAGCCCAACTCTCAATGACATTCCGTCCAGAAGACCACACTGACAAGGTCACACCTCCTAATCCTTTTCAAATAATTATACTCCCTTATGACTAAAGATTCAAATATATGAACCTATGGGAGTGCATTCTTATTCAAACCACTGCAGTACTTTTATTGAAAATCAGTGATCACAAGTTCCTGAATTTCTGGGTTCTTCATTAGGTTCTATGGGCCTATTGTCTATTTCTTATGCCAGTACCATATATTGTTTTCATTACTTTCACAAGGGAGCACACATGTATAAGTATAAAGCTAAAGCAAATAAACATTTATATATAAATGTTGATAGTAAATATTTAATATTGTTTGAATATGTGTTTGATGACTAACACCTGACTATATTTTCCTTTTATTCATGTCATTCTTAAATTATCTTCATTAATTTCCAACTTGATGATCTAAAGTAAAATAAGAAAATAATATTTCAAATGAAATTTTTCTAAATATTCATAATTTTTCTAATCTTCTATAGTTTTAAGACTACATAAATGAACAACTTGTCATTCAAATATTTGTTCCTCTAAAGTATTTAACCTAATTTCTACAGTGACAGCTGTCTTTGTACACAAATCAATTTATGCAATATTGATTTATATAATTACCACCACAAATGTGTCTTTTATTAAGAGCCTTACAGACTCATCCAGTGGACTCTTTGTGGGCATGAATTGATCAGAGCAAGCAGACAGTCTTTGTAGAAATAATCTTGCTGCTCATTGCTGAAGATAAAATACATTAATCTGATGAGTTAGAAATGTGGGTAGTTTAAAACTGCTTCTAAACTTTATTGAAAGTAGAGTCTGTGTCTAATGCATCCTCACAATTCTTTAAAAAGTGCTTTTTATGAAAATGAATTAAATTCTACATTTTCCTGAACATAAATTGGTTGGATAATGAACATGATAGTATGTCAGGAGCATGTTACCTTGGAATTTCCAAGTCAGAATATCAAATATACCCTAATATATATGTACAGACTTCAAGATGACCCCACTCCATAGCTATCTTTTGTATATTATTATGTTATAAAATGCACTGATTTTTTTTTTTGCCATCTTCACACAATCTAAGGTCATCTAAAAAGAGGGCACTTAAACTGAGAATTATCTCTATCAGACTGACCTGGACGCAAGTTTGTGGAGGCATTTTCTGGAATAATTATTGGTGTAAGTAGGGAGCACATGGGGAGCAGTTCCACCCCTGTACAGGTATGTGTTGTATAAGAAAGTGGTTGAGCCAGTCACTAGGAGCAAGCTAATTAGTAAGTTTTCTCTCTTGCCTCCAGGTTCCTGCTTTTAAGTTCCTGCACTGATTTCCCTTCATGATTAACTCTAAGATGAAATGAACCCTTTTCTCCCAGAGTTGCTTTGGACATGTGATTTGACACAGCAATAGAAACCAAATTAAGACAGCATAATATCTCTTTGTTGTTGTCTTATACTTTTATAATTCTTGAGGTTTGTGTTTATAAAAAGTCACTAGTATATTTTGTCTTGAGCTGAAAGTCCACATAACAACAATACATCCCAAGAATGCACGGTCTGCGTCTGAACTGCTGCTTTAATTAACTAGGCAATAGAGTAAATTAATAGAGATCTTCCAGGCTTTAAACACAAATCTGGGATTGCTGTCTGTCATAATTCTGTGTGTTGAATGAGCTCATCAAGGTAGGTCTTAGTCAAGGTGTTATAGAGTTGCAGCCACATGTTGACTAAAGCAGACATCACCTGAAGATTGACTGAAATGCCTGTTTAGCTTAGCTTACTTCTTTCTATGTCCCATACTTGATGCTGACATATGCTGACTGATATAGCTAAGCCTGCTATATGGATCATTTAGCATCTCCTCAGCATGTGGGATGAAATGCTCACACTGTGTGCTCTAAGAGAAAGGATTCTATAAATACCCATTCCATGAAAGGAAGTAGAAGCTGTTAACCTTTAGACATGGGTACAGAAACAAGTAAATGGACACTGCATGTTCCAAGAACCAAAGGAATACAACAGCTGCATAGTCCCAGAGAAAAAAAATAGCCCATCATATTATCAAAAGTAGAGACTATTTTAATTAACTATAGTGTCCATTAGAAATTTTCAATTATGACATATAAAGTAAAATTACTGGATTTTTGGTGAAATTGAGGATAAAATCCAAAGTCATATGTATGCTGGAGAAAAGATCTATGACTAGGTTCTTCCCTCATCCCCGAACATTTAAGAACAATAAGAAAAGTCTTTGCAGTATACTTTATTTTAGAAATACAGTATTATATATGTGGTCTATTTTACCATATAATATCATTTTTGCTTCAGGTAAGGTTAGATAAAATACTTTCTACTCTTAAGGCAGGAATAAAAGTCAGACAAATATATACTGTGTGTATGTGCATGTGTGTGTATGTGCATGTGTGTGTTTCTTTGTGTGTGGCTTTGTGTATATGTCTCTGTGTGTGTAACTATGTGTCTATGTGTGAGTGTTAAGCTTTCAAGTCTCTAGCTTTAATATGTGAGGGTTTGACTTCTGAGTATCATCCATTTGCTCTCTCTGAATAGCACAGTTCTCTGCCTTTGACTTAGTGTGCAAGAGTCGAGTCTCTCTTTTTTTAAGAAAAAAATTATTAATCTATTTATTTTACATCCCAGTCACAGGTACCCCATCCTCCCCTTCCAGTTCCTTTCCCCTATTCCCCTTCTTCCATCCACCAATCCTCTTCTCTTCCATCCCTACCCAGGAATAGGCTTATCTCTATCTCCCATGAGTATCAATAAAACATGGCATAACAAGTTTCAGTAAGAGTAGGTGCCTCCCCATGTGTTAAGTCTGAGCAAGGTGACCTAGTATGAGAAGTAAGAACCCCAAAGCCAGTAAAGAGTCAGATACAGCTCCTATTCCCACTGTTAGCAGTTCCGTAAGAGGACCAAGCTACACAACTGTAACACATGCAAATTGCCTATGTCAGTCCCATGCAGGCTCCGTGTTTGTCAATCTCTGTGAGCCTGGTGAGCCTGGTCAGTTGATTGTGTGAGACTCCCCATGGTGTCCTTGACCCCTCTGGCTCCTACACTCCTTCCTCCTCCTCTTCCTCCTCTTCTGTATTCCCTAGCTTCACTTAATGTTTGGCTGTGGGTCTGTGTATCTGGATCCATGAGATGGATGACACTTCTCTGATGACAATTGAGCCAGGCACCACAGAAGATGGCCATTTCAGACCACTTAGTCACTTTTATTAGGAGTCTAAGCTGGGGTCCTCCCCATATAGGAGTCATGTCTCTTAAGGAAATATATTTGAAAAAAGGTGGACTCCCTGTATTCCAAACGGGAGAGAAAATATGTGGTACTTGTCTTTCTGAATATGCTTTATTTTATTAAGAAGATGATATCTAGTATGCTAACTTTCTTTTCACTTGTCTTCCCTTGGCTAGGTGGAGTTGCCTCCTGATATTGGTCTTCAGTACAAAGGAGAACTAACAGTTGTTTTACGATATATTCCTCCAGACGAGAACCCTATATTCCCAATAGGACAACTTCTAGGTAGGGTTAAAATCAATAGTTCTTATCGATGACATTCTGTTTCTACAGTAGTGTAAGTAGATATCAGTGTTTGGTTGAATTACATTACTTTTAAGTACAATAATAAAATAGAGGCAGAGGACTTTTGAGAGTTGAGAAGTACATGTTATAATATATGTAGAGAAGAAAACTACAGGACAAAAATTCCTACTTAGAAACCAACCCTGATGGTGAGACTATTTCCTGTTAGTCACACAGATACAAAATCTTTCCCAGTGTGAGAGAGATGTGTTGTGTAAGGGGGTTTCTAGGAAGCTGCTCTATGAACTCATTCAAAGCTACTCAAGGAGTCTAAAGAAGAAACATGTGGCCTAAAACAGAAAATGAAGGGACAATCCAAATGAAATCCATTTAAAATCTCTCTTTTCTTCCTCCTTCCATCAACTTCTTCGGCAGCTTCCTTCACCTTCCCTTTCATGGTCACCATGTTTACTACTTCCCTGTGACAAAATTTCATCTCTAAGTCTGAGTTTTCTCACTTCACCTGTCTATAGTTTTGTGTATAATTGAGGCCTCATGGTCTTTTTCCCATCTAATTTGACAATACCATATGGACAGCCCTGAAAACATATCTACAGGTAACATTATTCAGGCTGAGCAGCTTATAGTTAAGAATATATTTGTGTGTGTATATTTATATATATGCATGAAATAACAGCTAATGTAAAAGAGACCATGAATTCAAAAGCGAGAAAAGAGAGGTATTTGGAAGAGTTTGGAGGGAGGAAAGGGAAGAGGTAAATGAGATCATTATAATCTCAGGGAAAAAGGAAAACTATAAAAAGAGCATTGTGAGGATTAGATAGGTTTATATCTGTAAGATACTTCAAAGATTATTAAACAAGGTCCAGCCATGTAGTGTTTATTGCTCATGATGAACCAATTACATCAGAATAAATATTGAAGGTGAAAAAGTTTTCTCCCAACCACAAAATGTAACTGAATCTAGGCTGTACTGTCTAGAGCTGATTTCACCTGAAGTTTACAATTTATATAAAGGGACTTACTGTATATACCACTTGGAAGTCAGTTTAAAATATTCAAACCATATTAATGTCTCTCCTGGAGCTCTGGTGCTTGCATGTGATATATATATATATGAAAGTCTTGATTACCAGAAAATGAAGTAACTCTTTGTAGATGTTCTTTGTAAATTGTGAAGTGGAATCACTAATCTTCTCTTCTCTACCTCCTCTCTGTTGATTCATGCAGGAAAGAAGACTTTTAAAAAGGGAAAGAAGAAAGAGTCACCTGTCATCTCCGGGGGAATACTTGAAGTGTTCATCAAAGAAGCAAAGAATCTGACAGCAGTGAAATCAGGAGGCACTTCTGACAGCTTCGTGAAGGGGTAATTTTGTTTTAGTTCATTGCAGATGACACATATTGGGGTGTTGAAAGGAACTATGATCTACTAGACAATGGCAGTCGTGAGAAGCCCACATTCGGCTTATTGCATGCACTTTGGCGAAGCTACCCTTCAGTGCTTGCTCTCACATCTAAAGCAATGTGAGCGGAGCAGAGTTCCTGTTCTAATTTTTGCTGTATCTCCAGCATATTTCTGGGGGGGGCACTGTGAAGGAAAGTTTGGAGGACTGTAGCAGGAGATTCATTTCTCAAAAGAGAAGAAAGCATATATTTCTATGTGTAATTTACTTTTAGTTTTGCTTTGTTATCATTTTGTGCAATGTTATATCACTTTGCTGGTTTGCTTTCTTGGAGAAAATTGTAAAATGCAGAGAAATTTCAGCATCTTCCCTGGAGAGTGTTTTAGGGAGGCTCCAGGACTATCTGATATATGTTTGTTGCCAGATAGAGCAAATGGCAGTTTTTTGAAGGAATACTGTCCTTTGGATGGATAATTTTGCTCATTCTAGGCAATCCAAATATCTTGTTTCTGACTATTGTAGAATTTTCTCATAAAAGAATATTTTTCCATTCGTTCAGATAAACACTCATGTATATGTGTATATGTACCAATCATTAGATGCTGCTCTTTGAAAAACACATATGATAGCTGACCTCACAGAGCACCATGAAATAAATATAGGAATGAAAGCAAGTTCCCATGATGTCAAGCCATTGCAAGAGTCTTTGAGGCAGAGATGTTGCCTCTTTGAAAAGTGAGTCCAGGCCCAATGGCAATGCCTGAAACCCTAGTCCCGAGAAGACTGAGTCAGGAAAATCACAAGCTTTTGTACATCCTGGGCTACATATAGCAAGTGCCAGGCCAGCAGGGGGCGTTGAGTGAGATCCTGTGAGGGTTTTTTTTTTTTTTTTTTCCATGCACAGTCTTTTTAAATTGCATTATTTAACATTTTTTATTTATTTTATATACTGACTACAGCTTCCCCTCCCTCGTGTCTTCCCAGTCCCCTATCCACCTTCCATCTAATCCCCTCACCATCCACTTCTCTATCTCCATTCACTTCTCTATCTCCATCCATGGCTGGCCTCCCATGGGTATATTTTCCCACAAGGAAATGAATCATGCCTTTATTCTCATATGCTTTAAGTTTGGTAAAGCATATGTTGAAGAGAATAGGAAGACTAGGGTTTCTCCGATGCTGAATTGTATACTTTAGCACAAAAGAAACAGTTTCTTGGAATTGTGCTGCTGCAGTTCACCTCAGGAGCCCCACCATCTAGTTTAGGACTCTGTTCCTTACTGTCTTGTAAAATCATTGTTCCTGGCCTCTGGCCCTATTACGACCTTTCAGCACGGATGATTTAATATTCTCTGAAATGTCTTTCACATTCTCTTGTTGAGAATGTACAAATCACAAATAATAAAGAAGAGTGCTTCATTCTATATTTTTTTTAAAAAAAAATTAACTTCCTAGTAAATTATTTTATAGATACTTAAATATTAAGGCAATTGAAAACTTATCCGAGGAGTTCCAGAAATGGTTCAGTAGTAAAGAGCACCAGCTGTTCTTGCAGACGACATAAGTTCAATTCCCAACACCTGCATGGCAGCTCACAGCTATCTATAACTACAGTCTCAGGAAATCTTATACCTTCTTCTGGTCTCCATAGATACTGCTTGCACATGTTATGTAGACATACATGCAGGAAAAGCATTCATACTCACAAAAATACATAAATAAATACCTTAAAAATGAACTGAGATATATTTTCAAAGAATCAGAGAGTAAGCAAGAACAGATACATAGGTAATGTTGTAAAGTATGTAAATTCCATGATTAAATGTTCTCTACTTTTGAACTGAAGTGTTTGTGGCTTAACAAAGACACCAGGACCCACAAGATGGCTCAGTTAGAAAAGGGAAATGGGCTTGCCACAAAATCCAGTGAACCAATTTTAATAACTGGAACCTGCTAAGTAAAAAAAAAAAATGATAACTGACTCTTACAGGTTATACTTTGGCCTCCACATATATACCATGACATACCACCACACATATATACACACAATAAAAAACAAATATTTAAAAATTTGAAGACATTTTCTCTTACATGTAAACAATGACTGACAGTAATTTATCTATAGTAGATGTGAAAACATCTTGATTATCAGAAATGAAGGTGTTTTTTCCTATATCATTATGGTATCTTCTCCATGGACCAGGATACCTAGCTGTGCTGTGCAGAATTAAGCTAACAGCTAACCTGTACAAATTCAAGCTTGTAGGATGCTTCCCATATCTTAATTTCTAGAGCTACTTGTATTCTATTGACAAGAAACTAGTTATGTGGCTATATGAGTTTCAAGATAATTTTATGATTTTTATTCTGGGAAAACGTATGCCCAAATTTAGAACCAGAATTTTTAATAATGGAAATACAAAAATTGAAATAAAATAAAATGCAAGATTTAATAATAAAAAACTAAAAAATTTAAAGGAGAATAAGTATAGAATGGAGATTGAGAGATAATAGTGTTCTCTTATTAATGAATTGATGTTTCTCTCTTTGATAGTACTGCTGGGATCCAATCCAGAACCTTGCTGTGTAGCTATGTTAGCACTCTGTCATTGTTACACTTACTAAAGCTGAACACTATAATTAATGAAACACCACATAACCCAATTATCTTCTTTATCCCTGGGTTATTTGCTTATGCTTTGCATAATTGTTTTGTGTATTTATTCCATTTACACACTCATTTTCTTCCCTAAAGCATGTTTGCTCAAGGCACAAAAGCATGTTTGCTGAAGGCCCAAAAGTGTTTGAGCTTTAGAAATGGAACACAATAGGGAAGACCTGAGTATAGCAAAGAAGGCCTTTCAGGAAACATCAAAGTGTGGACCATGAAGCAAAAGGTAGAGGGAAGCAACTAAAAAGATAAGTTAATGGGAGAGTTATTCACTGTAGAGTTCTGTTCCTGAGGAGCATCCCTTGAGAACTGCAGAACTCATCAACCTTTTCTAAAACCCACTGGTTGAGAATGACTCTCCAGGCATTCAGACCTCAGTAAGCTCAAGGCACTCTGAACATAAAAGAGCAAACTCACACCAAACTAGATAACCTATAATGCACTGGATTTGAGGTGAGAAGCTGAAAACGTGCCAGGAACTATCCAACTTGGCTGCAAATCATCTTACAGATGACCCAAAAAGATATAAAGTGAAACATGGGATGTGTTTTCTCTACCAGATAGAGAAACAATTATTTGGAAGGGGTTGGAAAGACAAATATTGTATTCAAAAATGGAGAGGGGGCATTTTATTATTGTGGCAGTAGTCATCTCTCCAAATAAGATATGATTTAAGCTTATAAGAATCAGGGAGAGAACATCAAATATGCATATTTCATTCACACACGGTTACACAGAATTAATTATAGGAAATCCAAATGACAACTCAAAGATAATATTTTTTTTTTTACTTTTCCACTAATGTGACTGTGTTTCCTTCTACAGCTACCTGCTTCCTGATGATAACAAAGCCACAAAACACAAAACTGTGGTTATAAAAAAGAGTGTTAATCCTCAGTGGAATCAAACATTCATATTCAGTGGCCTGTATCCTCAGGATATAAAGAATGTTTGCCTAGAACTCACCATCTGGGACAAGGAGGCCTTTTCCAGTAACATCTTTCTAGGTGGTGTTCGTTTAAATTCTGGAAGTGGTAAGTAACTGGAAGAACTGGAACTGGTCTATTATTATTGGGCATGGGTATCAGCATAACTGCTATAGGTATAATGTGTGGTATACTTTTATGTAATTTGAACTACAGTTAACTCCTGAAGTAACACAGATGCCTCATTCTTTTAGATGGAGAGCTGATCACTGTTAAATGTGTGTTCCTATGGTAACTTTGTATCCTTAGGCTTACTGTGGAGAAAGTGTTATATTTATGCTTGATCCTTTCATAGAAAAGTTTTCAATGCATTCATGTAAGAGAACTTCTAGTATTTGGGGGGTCTTTATGTTTTGCTCAGGTGAAAATCAAAACGGGGCACAGATCTTTGATAGGAGGGGAAGACCTCATAAGGTCGCCTTTGCTTCATTTTCTTTTCTCTTCTAATACTTCAATTCAACAATTATCAAGTTGAAAGGAACCCAGGTTTTCTCTACAGACAACATCTAATGTTGTTCATACAAGCAATGTATCTTAGTTTTCTTTGTACTGCTATGATAAGGACAGTGGCAGGAAGCAACTTGTGGAGGAAAGGGTTTCACCTTATTACTTCATTCCATCAGGATGGTAAATCAGATCAGGAAATCAAGGCAAGAATGTAGAGACAGAACTGAAGCGGAACCACAGGGGAACAGGCCTTATTGGCTTTTTCAGCTTGGTTTTTTATATAACCCAGAACAACTAGCCCAGGGATGACACTGCCCCAAGTGAGCTGTTTTCTCCCACATAAATCATCAATCAATAAACTTCCCCACAGACTTGCCTGATCAGATGGATGCATTTTCTCAGTGACTTGAGTGTGATGTGTTGATAGAAAACTAAACACAGAATAAAACACATAACTCATGTCATAAAATATGTCAAGGTGTGAAATAGGTGAGGAGACATTACAGTGGTTAAATGCATTGCTAGTAGAAGTACACATGTAGCCACCCCAAATCTGTCTATCCCATATCTTAGGCCACCTATATGCCATATCAACATTTTGATTGAGAAAGAACCCATCTATATGAAGCTTTTTTATAGAGTAAGGAAAGCAGGGGATGCATGTGTCAGTAAAATTGAAACCTTCAGGGTCAGAGAAATAGCTGTATTAGAAACAGAGATCTTCATACCTGAGACAAGCCTGCGAACCCACGTTAACTTGGTTTAGATAAAATGGTTCTCTGTCACACTGTCAAAGTAGGGAGAAAATGAGACATCAGAATCCATTCTGATGTCTCTGCACAACCTAAGCAGGAGGAAGTCATGCAGGCTTCAAAGGACTGATTCAGTTTAACACTTCTCGCTAGATATGGGAACCAAGAAGAGGATTTCTACTTAAAAGTTCCCCTCAGACATTGTTACTTGCCTTCAAGAAGATCCCCTGTGTGAAATGTTATACCCCCTTTTTCCTTATTTAGGTATTAGCCATGGGAAGAGTGTGGACTGGATGGACTCTCGTGGGGAAGAACAACGCCTTTGGCAAAAGATGATTGACAACCCTGGAACATCTGTAGAGGGAGTTCTCATGCTACGTTCCAGCATGGCAAAATGTAGGCTCTGAAGGGATGGACCAATTCTCCAAGTACTACATCTCTGGTTGCTAGCTGTTTTCTCTCAGCAATGGACTGGAACCTCAAATTCTGTTTTCTTGTCATTTCTCACCTAAGGGTATTAGGACATAAGAAGAGATATGCCAGTGTTGTAAACATTTAGGATCTTTCTGGTTGTCTAAAAAATACATACTTCTACATGTCCACCTACTCAGGCTTCACTGATTATACAACAGGAAGTGTATTATACCATCTGGCCAATAAGTAAGCTATACAATGGCTCATGGCTTTATATAGACAGAAATGGCTCAAGCTTATTAGAAAATATTGTTGAGATTAGGGGTCCTCAGGCCTTTTCCAACCAGGTTACTTAAGCTTTCTTCTGCTTAAAAAAAGGGAACACTAAGAAGGTATATTATTTGAAGAATAACAAAGAGAGATACTAGCTACCTTTCGCTTATCCTAGGATTGCCTGTGATGTAAAGAAGGTATGCTAGGGATGGTTTGGGAGATGGAATAGAGTCCTTACATGGGGCAGACTTCAGGATAGAGATGATAATGTTTCAAGATGTACTGGTGGGATTCTGGTAATCCCAGAATTCATCATCTAATTCAGCCTTCTATTGAAAGTGAAGAGAGCTAAGTGAGTGCACATGATCGCACGCACACACACACACACACACACACACACACACACACACACACACACACACAGCAAAGCAGACACAATGTATGTAAAGAAATTGTAATAGAAGGTTACCTTGCTGATAAACTAGCAAGTAGAGAACTCCATTGCATAAATTAAAATATTATAAGCCATTAAGTAAAAGGAAATAAGAAATAGCGCCCAATGAACTTATACCTTCACATTATGTTCACTAGTGAGACTAGTTAAATGAAAAGGGTGATACTCCACTGTCTGTCTCCTGTGCTGCCATAGGAAAGAGATAGGCTATATACTCTCTTCATTTTCTCTTTACCAAACTAATTATTGTTTTCTTATGCTATTATAATGGCAAG
This sequence comes from Phyllotis vaccarum, assembly GCA_033318265.1. Lineage (NCBI taxonomy): Eukaryota > Metazoa > Chordata > Mammalia > Rodentia > Cricetidae > Phyllotis > Phyllotis vaccarum. The sequence continues at coordinate 128,185,070 of JARWLC010000013.1, forward strand.
TAACAAACTACCCAAAAGTCAATGACTTAAAATGAAAATCAACTTTTTGTGTCCATAAATGTTGGCAAGTAAAGCTCTGTTTCATCCTTATAGGCCTGAGGGTCTAAAACAGATGGTTTTTCTCATCCTCATTAGTCCAAAAGAATATCTTGAGTATGCTGATAGCAGAGATGTGCTTGGATAAATCTGACTGCTGAAGCACATAAGTATGTTGTACCTCATTGGTCAAAAAGAAGACACATTGTTAAGTCCAAAATCAATAGAAAAGGACATATACCTTGTACATGGTGATGCCAATGACAAAAGTGAGGATTCAAGAAAGGATGGCAAAGCAAAGGTCAGTAGTTGAATCCATTATAAGTCCTGTCATTTTGGTGCCTAAACTACCAAATGTGTAAGCAAAGGCAGTTAAATCCAGAAGAAATGCCAAGCCTGGGTTCTTTATTTTGTATGTTCCAACCCTGCAGTCCAAAGAACAGAAATAATTTGTCCAATGTTGTGTAGAGGTTGTAACTGAATCTGATCTTAGTTCCTAGACAACTTTGATTTGACTCAAACTGGATAGAAGATCACATGTCAAAGAAAGTAGATCATAGTCTGATTACTAAAACATGAACATACATAGTCTGCCAGGTGCAGTCAGTTACACTTGTAATCCCAGCACTTTGGAGGTAGAGGCAGGAGGATCATGAATTCAAGGTGAACCCTGGCTACATAGAGAATTTTAAGCTATCCTGGGCTCTAAATACAAAGCCTATCTCAATGGCACCCTATGCACCATAAATATGCATGCATCAGATGTTATGGAGTCATATTCAGTTCTCTATAGCTCATTCATTCTTCATTCGAGTACATGCAAGCCCTTTAAAATATAACAACTTAATGTTGTTAGTAGAAGGAGAAATGAAACCATGTTCAGATACATAGTTGTTACACATTTTTACATACATTTTTGAAGTTTCCCAACTAATTTAAGAATGTATTTAATATTCCTTGTAGTACATAAAGCATTTCTAGCATTATTCAAAAATAAGCCATCTGTAGAAAACTCAGCCTATCATGGTTCAGTAAATGCTGTACTTCTTAATAATTCACACGCCATTATGCTGTCCTTCTTAAAAGCAGAAAAGAAACCTATCTGCTTGGTACTATTTGCCACATTTGAAAAATAAATTTCTTCAAATATGATGGGACTCAAATATTATTTATTGACATTTAGGTAATGTGAGAATGTGGAGATGGTGAAGCCTGTCTCTGGAGTCGATACAACAAAACAGATTTCTTCACTAAGAAAATGTAGTTAAATAATTCTTCAATTTACGGCTTAAACTCAAGAAGAGCAAGGGCCTTTGTGTTCAGATCAAATTTGAAGCAATTCTCTGTACAATGGTTTCATGAAATTCTACATCTTACTGGGTATTTCTACAAAAAAAAAAATAACCAATATGCACAAAATGGATCAGAAACCTACTCTAGTTGCTCCAGGAAACAAAAGCAAACACCTTCAGATTGCTCTCTTTTTCTAAATGTATGTACAGAATAATAGTTTAAAATGCAAGTGAGGTGTGTTGGTATCTAGCTGTAATCCTAAAATTTGGGAGACTAATTCAGGAGGATCACAAGTTCAACATCAGCCTAGACTAGAATTAGAACTCATATGAAAAGAGAAATATTCTATGAATGTCATAGAATTTGAATGCTTAAAGACTATGAAGAGCCTTTACCCATCACTGCTGCATGAATGTATACTGTCAGCGTCAGCCTTTTCAATGCCTATCAGGTATTGCTTTATAGTAGTTCACTGATTATGCCTAGTCAGTGTTAGATACCACAGGAAATATGGGTAAGCCATCTATGCTTAATCACTTCACCAAGAAATCTTCTCTTTTTAAAAGCAAACACTTCGAAATTCAAAATGATACGTATATCTTACTTAGCTGTGTACCTTCATGCATTTTCCCATGGCATCGTATAGATATATGTATGAGAAAAGAGCACCTATAGGTGCTTGTGTTTTTAAAAAAGGTTGGAAACAATGCCAAATCCACGAACGGAAATCTGGACATCACACTCTGGATTTTCTCTGTTTCTAGTTCCTAGTCACTTCTTCTCTTGTGCCTCTGATAATTCTCAGCATAGCTGTAACCATTTGGAATCTTTGGTGTTCTCTTTTCTCTTCGCTCCTAGTCTACTTTCATGGTAATATATATTATGATGTAAAACTTGCATACCCAATGCAGACCTTGCTCCTCAGCCTCAGATCCTGAGAAGATCCATCAAGCCAGTTTGGCGATTCCTGTCACAGCCAAGTAAACAGATCTGAGAAATCAGGGAAAAACACGTAGGTCATAAGTATGTTTCATAGGATGCCTTGCAAGCCCTATACAACCAAATGACCCATGACTTCAAGACAAAATTTACTTACCAATTGCTGCTAATCACCAATGAAAGCTTGTCAGCTTCCAAAAGACATTACCACACAAAATAATTTTCTTTTAAAATAATTTGTATTACTCCTTTCTGGAACTTGCTTACAAAATAATCTGTGTTACTTCCCCTTTCTTTGATAAAATATAATCTTTTCTTTCATTCTCTATACAAAAGACTATCGTGTGTGTGTCTGTGTGTGTGTGTCTGTGTGTCTGTGTTGTGTGTCTGTGTGTGTGTTGTAATTCTATCTGTCCATTCTCTCTCAAATAGAACTCCCTTTCTTGAATATTTATTTTTATAATTCTATTTAATGATGACAACCCAGATCTAACCACCAGCATGACATCTCTACTAGGATAGCATGAAAATATATGCTAAGCACTCTGCTATCATTCCGTTCCTAAGTCTTCTTGCTGTAGCCTGCCCCATATCAGTATTTAGGGGCATCCATCCTCTAACCCATGACAGTAATTTCTTGTTTCTCCATTCCCTGAGGCAAAATCAGTCAGGGAATCATATTGGGTGTACTTCTTATGTTTTGTCATCTCTGTGATACCACCTAAGGCTGAACTGATCTCACTGCTCTTTGTGACATTTAATTGATTATTATTATTAATTGTATATGTATATATGTTTGTGTTGCATGCACATCTGGAGGTCAGAGAGAAATCCTGTGAAATCCTCTCTTTCTTCCTTCACATGGACTCTGGGATTGAACCTGGGTGATTATTCTTGTGCTGCAAGTATGTTATCTGACGAGACGTCTCTTTGGTTGTTACCTTTCCAGTTATTCTTGTTCTCCATCATCCCAGCCTCCACACTATAAACAGAATGATTCATCTCAAAGTGATATTTTAAATGTCAAACTACACAGAAAAGTTGAAAGAACTTTTTAGTAAATACTCTTGACCTATGACCTAAATTTACCATCTAGCATTAGCACATGACTGTTCTTGCCTGTCATTGTAGAGATCATAGCTGTCTGTCCCTGGAGTGATCTATGCAACTTTCCATGGCTTTCAATTGACCTGAAAATAAAATTTAAATTATTGTAGATGGCCCAGCATAAGAAGGCCACTGCCTTTTCTCTTGTATCCCAAGTTGTATCTCCCTGTCCCCTTTCTCTTGCCCCCTCTGCTCCCTTGGTCTCCTGCCTTCATCTAGCCACCATTGTCATCCTTTGCACCTTCCTCATGAACTCATTACTCAATCTCCATAAAGCAAATCATGCTCGCTGTCATTAAATCACTACATCTCAGGCAAATCCATCTGATCCCACTGATTGAGCCAGCAGAATCAGCTTTCATTTCTCCTCACTGCAAAACCATCATCGATACATACAATTATCCAGCATCACTGTAAAACTACATAACAGAGGCGACATTCAACCATCAGTCTTGCATAAATAAGGCAAAAGAAAACAAAATAACAGAGGGCTACATCAGTTAGCATTTTTAAAAACCCACCATTTCAAAGAGGAGAACAAGGAGACAGAGCAAGGGTGGGTAGGGATTTGCAAGTCTTCACTAGGGATTTGGGTCATTAAATGAAATGGGGGCTACTGACAGTTCTGAGCTGAAGAATGACAACATGCCATGTGTTTCAACAGTATCCCTCTGACTACTGTATCAGTACATGGTGAAGAGGAATCAATTTGCAACACTCGGGCTATTTTCATCTACAAGTAACAAAATAACAAACTAAATGTTACATTATTCATAAACTTACACCGAGGACTTTTGTCCCCTCTTTACACAGCTGTGTTTTGCAGATTAGCTGTACCCTGGATTAAGACTACTGTTTCTTCACCACTGTTACAGGCACAACCCTGATGATTGTTGAGATGGATATCTGAATGAAAAATCGAAGAAAGGAGAGAATGTTGGTAACTGACAGAGAGTTATTACTTAAGTTGGAGAACAGTGTGAATGTTTTTTAAGAAATCTGTGGATCCTAAGGATGAAATTTGTTTTTATATATTTTATTCTTTATTGTTATCCAGTGCATGCAATAATTTATTTAATGCACATTTCTAGCTCCCAACTAAAAATAAGGGATAACGGAAGCTCACACAGATTAAAAAAAAAAATTCTGAAGATGCTTACAGATTGCTCTTTTAAAAATACTCATTCTTAGTAATGTATTTCAAAACAACTAAAAAACAAATTTGATTGTTCCCAGAACAGATTATAAGTGTTTAATGTAATATATATGCCAAATAGATTGCTTTGATAGTTTGTATATATATACATATATATATACACACACATATCACACATACATATATATATATATATATATCAAACACCATAACATATGCTTCTAAATGTACATGCTACTTGTTAATTTAAACAGAAATCAACCTTTTAATAGCCTTAGACAGGTGAGAAGATTTTTGGTAGGATAGAAGAAAGCCTTGCCTGGAATATTTCACTACTTATTTGGAGATACCCAGTTATCAGTTTTATCATGAATAAATCAACAAGGTTGTAATGAGACAGATAATCTTAAAAGCCATTTTTTTAATCTTTGAATGTATGACTAGCACTCACAACATATAAGCATAGTCAGCTCTTATTTTACTTATTCTGTTATCACTGTACTTACTAACTAGGATGTAGATGTTCTAGGGCACAAAACAAGGACAGTTTGGAACATCCTATACATCTCCTTTTCTTTAAAAGATCATTAATATATGACTAATGACAATGAAGTACTTAAGTAAATAACAAATGAATTTCACTTACCTGTTTCACAGTAATGGGAGCCATATAATCCACTGATACTCCAAGGTTTGTATTTGGCTAAAAAGGAGAAAACTATGGGAGAAATAATGACAAGCCCAACTTGTAGGAATAAAGTTGTTAAAAATATCAAGTCTAAGAATCTTCTGAAACTGAAACTCTGGAGCACTTTTAGCTGTGATCACTATTGGTTTGTTTTTTTTTTTTTTTCTTTTTTTTTTTTTTGCATGTAATATATCTCACATTGATCTGTTACTAGAAATTAGCAGGACCTTTTCTCCTACAATAGTGTCATTTATGACCATTGAACTAAGAAAGAGCCTGTACAAGTATGTACTGGAAAATCGGGAATATTGTGACATATTAAGAATTAGGAGAGAAAAAAGAATTAAGAAAGATATCTGAATACCATTGTTCCATAGCATTGCTCCAAACATACTAACAAAAATTTCCAGAAATACTCATAATATTTTTTATCAAACTTACTGTATCATTTCATTAAAAAAGAGTTACAATATGAGAAATGCTGTATTTAGAAAACAAACCCCACCTCCTGAACATCCCATAATCTTCCAGAATAGTACCACCAACTGAGGACCAAGTGTTCAATCTCATAAGTCTGTAGGGTCATATCACATTCAAACCATAACACAGTGCAACTAGAGTGTGGTGAAAAAACCTTAGCCCTGCTATCAGAAAATATTAGTTCAAATATTGAGTACTTACCAACCATCTGAAGTCAGTTAATTATCCAAAATAGGCCTGGTTTGCCTTAGAATAAGTAAGATACTGGAGCAGTGACATAGCTCAGAAAATGGAAGTATTTGCCTCCATAAGCATGATGATTTAAGTTCCACATCTAAAAGTCATGATGGAAAGAAATAAGTGACTCCCAAGGGCTCCTCTGACCTTCACATGAATACTATTAAACATACATGTATACAGATATAAATAATTTTTTAAAAAATGAAGATACCCAGTGAACTAATATACATAAATATACCGTGAAAATTTAAACTATTATGGAAAAATACTTAACTTAAATAACACTTTGTGATTTATAATCTCTTTATCTCTTTTTCTTAGAAAGATGGGTTGTATCTTAAACATTCTATGCACAATAAAGTGCTTCTCCTAGTGTACAACAAGTATTTTTAAAGATACATCATTATAAGATGTACTACTATAGTTTGAATATTATATGCCCCACCCAAATGCCAAGTGTTAAAGAACTGATCACTACTGGATCATCATGTGATGTCTTCAGGCTATAAGGTACATACCCTTGAATAGGGTTATTAGGATTCTGGCCCTTTCTCATTCCCCATTCAAGTCATAAATAGTTTCATCACATTTTCCTGTCAAGATTTTCTGGCCCACTGCTAGAGAACCAAAAGCAATGAGGTCAACAAAGCATGGGTAGAAATCTCCAAAACCTATCTATCTCAAGTATTTGCTGCAGAAAATGGAATGCTAACAAATGTGACAATTTACTTTAGGCCAGAAGTTCCTATTTTGACTGATTTGTTAATGAATATTATAGACTATTTTTAATTTGATAAAGGTAAAGGCTATGGTCAGGATTTTTTATGTGATAAAATTGACAATGTGTCAACAATCCAACAACCCAACTTTCCTATCTTTACTATCTTTTCCTCAGATCTTCTCCCAAAGTATAAACCATTTTCTTCTATGCTCCATCCTTATTCTCTATGACATACTGATGAAACCTGCCTTTCTCACAGGAATATTTTTCAAGGCAATGATTTTAATCTAGAGGAATGTCAAAACAAATCCCATGGAAACAGAAACTAACATGTCACCGTGAGGAAGCCATAATATTTCAAATATTATCAGTTGCACTTCATTTACTTCACTAGAATTCATCAACCTATTGTGGAGAAGGATCCTTTAAAAATGAAATTGAGTTCATATTTAGTATAGCCCATAAGTGACAAAATGCTCATATTTTTATCTGATATTTTAACACAAGAAGAAAGTTGACTATACTTTCCTTTTTCTCTAAATGAGGATGGAATTAATGTATACAATTAAAGCAAAGTTTACATAATAACAATATGGTAGAACTATATTTATGTTATCTCTTGTTAAATATACTTATGCGAAAATATGATTATACTTGCCACATAACTTTTTACTTACCAAGATTTTATTTGGACATCAGAGTGTTCAAACTTGTTTGTGAAAATACATCAGAACTGATGAATCTCAGCCATAGACTTCAGTTGAATCTGTTCTCTTTTTGAAACAAGTGTGAAAGGAAGCCACTCCATCACAAGCAGTCATGTCAATCACTCAGAGTTGGACTATATAGCTGATAGTATGATTGGCAAGTGGGAATATGTCTTCTCTTCATAAGTGGATATTTTAAAATAGAGAATTCCCCAATATAAAGTCTATCCCGGCACCTTAGAACAATATTTACTTGTAAAACATATGAATTTTCAGAGCCGTGTGAGAAGGCAAGTTACTCTGGCAGCTTCCCAAGGTGCTAGGAGGCACTGAACATCACTGAAAATATAACAAAGTAGGGAACTGCTCTCAGGAAGATGATGCTAACAGAAAAAAAAAATAGCTACTTGAACATATGGATATGGTAGAGATCCCGTCCCTGAAAAGCAATTGTGACTGCACTGAGTCTCCTATTCCCGAAGTAAGCATTGGTACTGATGAGCAAGCCAAGGTTTGCTCTGGGACCTATATATGAGTCTATGGGTTTAGTACATTGCAGAAGGGAGGCACATTTTCAATGTCTTATGAACATCTGTGAGTCACTGAGCCAAAGAGTAGGACCTGTTCTTCAGAAAAAATAAAAAGGGCAATTTCCCCAATTCTGTTATAGACTGAATCATGTTCATTCCCTTGCCAATGTACTCACTCTGAAACATTTTTTCTCGTAGAAAGTTGACCTATTTTGACTGCTTATAGTTAAAAGGTTTTATTTCTTAAAGAACATTTGGGTTTTCAGAAAACTGTATGGAAGTTACAGAGTATTTTAATATGCTGTTTATTCTCATAGTTTCTTCTAGTATCTTCTAGTTATCCCTTTGTATCTCTGTGGCACATTTATTAGAATTGATGAGGCAATATTTTGACATTATTTTTAACTTAAGGTAATACTTTATAATAGGGTCCATGCTTTGTGTTTTAGAGTAATCCTTGCCTTGATAAATATATAAACACAATAAATATTCCTTATAGACTTGTTTCTTATCTTAGCAATATGCATTTAAGGTGATTTCATGTCTTTTGTGATGTTATGCTTCAGTGTTTCCTGAAATATAAATACCCTTAAGTATAAAAGATAGAATATAAGGTATTCAAATCATAGAACACTGAGAAATCAATGTTTTAATCTCATCATAAGAAATTTGCCTTCATTTAGCTATTTTGTTATTGTTGGCTAAAAAGTTCCTATTTGCTTACTTCAACATTCTCAGCACAAAATAGTAATAGCAATATTTAAATCTTTAATATATTTATTTAGCTTCTGAATGCAATTTTATGCTAGACTAGAGCTATATGCCATCTTGTACGCTATGCAAATGGCAATATGTTGTTCATTAAATTCACTTTCCTAATATCTCTAACATTTTGTCTTCCCAGTTAATTCTGAGCTCTGGAAAATGTCCTTGAAGACTGATTATGTGCCATCTAGTCTTATCTTACAGTTTTTACACTTATTTGTCTTGGAAGACATGAACTTTCGTTGAACTGACATGGATAGATAAATGTGAGGTTTCCATTGTGAAGGTTAAGTGGTGCTGAACAATTCTCCTCTGTATTTAGCCTCTTGCTTTGGTATTTCCTCACTTATCCACTTATCTCCTCCAGCTGTATCCTGGCATTCACACTCACTTTGGCCTATCTTCAATAAATAAGAGCTCAACCTGTGATTCTGTGTATAAAAATTATCAAGGGCTTAACAAAAATAAGAGGGATAATGCATCCCTAATTTTGGAAACTACAGATGTGTTGTTTTCCCCATTCTGTGAATGTACCACATATTTAGACTCAAAGAACACCTTATATGCCTCTGGCCAAGGAATTCATTTAACAGTGAAAAATGTGCACCTGTGAGCTCATGCTATGCACTTTATTAGTTTTCCCACATGTCTCATCATCCCAAAATTGTTGTCTTGCTCCAAGCTCAGTTGCAGAATCAGTCAATAAACATTTAGTGAGGATAAGAAAATAACTTCATGAAATAATATGTGTCTTAAACCAGAGTCAATCTCAATCTCTCTCTCTCTTCTCTCTCTCTCTCTCTCTCTCTCTCTCTCTCTCTCTCTCTCTCTCTCTCTCTCTCTCTCTCTCTCTCTCTCTCTCTCTCTCTCTCTCTCTCTCTCTCTCTCTCTCTCATTATAAGGATAAAGAATGAGAGTAGAGTGATTATCAAAAGGAAATTGGGTAACAAGGAGAAGCAGCAGGTAGTCAGGAGATTACCTAAGGATAACTCTTGTTAGCACTTGGATCTATAATCCAAACCAGTGGAAACTACAAGCAAACCATTAAAACAAGGCACACATTTCAGAAGTGAAAGGTCATATTCATCGTCTGGCTAAAGCAATCAATCTAGCTGAAGTGCTGAGAAATATTCAAAGAGAATCTAAATGATATATCAACTCAGACTCCATGACTAGTCACAGAAGTGAGACTAAAGCATGTAAATTTTACATTAATCAGCTTTTTCTTTCAATTGTACTTTGCCTGGCTATATTGTATGGGGAAAAGTGGTGGTATCTAACATTACAGAGCTCATTTGGGAATATGAAAAAACAGACCTTGCCCTTCACTGACAGCAGTCATGGGACTAACCATTTTCTTAAAGGGACAGATAGATGAGAAGTTGGATTTTATGAGCTATATGCTCTAAATCACGATGACTCCTCTCTGCTGCTCTAGGCATGAGAACAGCTATAAACAATATGTAAAAGAATATATGTGACAGTGTCACAACTAATATTTTACTAGCAAAGACACATGGCCAGCCAGCCTGTGGGCTGTAATCTGGCGACTCTTGGGAGTAGATGATGGGGAAATTTTTTGATCCCCATGTTGAGGAATGACATTTTATTTGAACAAATGAGCCCAATCGATGCCACAAACTTCCAATGTACTTTCTTCTAGCATTTTGAAATGTAAAATTCATTATTGTTATCTGTCATTTACCTGAGGTGTGTCAGTATATCAGAATAGTTTTCTTTTTATCTGATAGCAAATATGTTGATATAAATACTAACAAAACAGAGAAAAGGAGTATATGTGAAAAACTCAAACAGATGACCTATGTTGAGGCTGCTTTGTCCCACCACATCACTCCAGAAAACTTCCCAAACCTTTGTGCTTGCTCCTTTGCCCTCTTGGTTTCATATGGTTTGGAACAGTTTCAGACAACAGCAGGAGATTAGAGGACAGGAGAAAAGAGAGTGGGTTTTTATTTACAGTGCTTTCTCCCTACTGGCCCAAAGGTTGTGTTCCTCTACTACTCCTCTCTGTGACTTCTGAAATACACACACCGTTCTCTCTGTGTTCCCATAATCATGCCCTCTTCTTGTCCTTCAAGTCTAGGATAGATGTTTCTTGGTGCTGCCACCTTTGAATGTTTCCTAACCTCTTATTCTGTTTTTTTTTTCCCTGATGTCCACATCATTACAAAATAGTCCTTTCGTTATGCCCTCTTTAACTCCCATTTGAGACTGTTATGTTTCCTATCAGGACCTTGACTGACAAGGATGTTGCTAATTTAAAGACACAGCTACTTCAAAGATGTTAAAAGATGTAAAGAAGTCTATACCACCATAAGATCAATGAATTATGCAGGTTGATAATACGTGCTTGATAAATGAATGAATCAAAGACTTATTGTGAGTCAGTGAGACAGTGTCATGTTATCAATTTATGTGTTGTACAGAATGAACTTGAAAAATCAGAATCAACACTGCTTCTTCCTAACTACTTAGGTGCTATTGGGGAAGGGGGCCTTGTTTACTGAAACTAACAAAAACATTGCAGGACTCCTAGTTGTTAGACCAGAAGCAAAAATATTGAAAGGTGATTCAAGGATAATATTTCTTATGAGATCATCCCAAAGCAAATGCTTCCAAGATGATATACTTTACCTTGCTGTGAAACAGTAGGAGGGACCCCAAAAACCTTGAGTGAATTGTAAAGAGCAGGTAAAACCAAACGTGAATGTGTTTTCTTTGACTTGAGCACAATCATCTCAAAGAATCCAGTGTCTCCAGGGTTGTTGGGTGCTGGCATACCCAGACCCATATACTCTGTGTCAGGCTAAAAAAGCCTGGGCAAGGTCAGTGCCCTTTTGTTTACTTCCCTGATCTTTGTTGATGCACCTTGTGTGCATCAACACCCTGTTTTGCAATCAGTGGTTTTCCTGTTATGATGAGGAGTCTTGCACCCGTTGCCAGAGAACACACTGACAGGTACAGGAACCCAGGGCAGGGGAACTTAAGGGGTATATAAGCTTGCTAAATAAAGGCTGAGGGAGCAGAAGCAGCTGATCTCCCTGGATGATGGAACTGACTGTCTCTTGAGTGCTGATTTAACCCTGACGACCCTCTCCAGGCTCGGCTACACTAGGCCGGATGCGGCAAGTGGAGGTTCCACCGAGATCTAGGTATGAGGGGTAATCAGACAGGGCTCACCTGTATATTAGACAGGGGGAGAATTGTGATATAAAAGGGTACGTACCATAGAAAATTCAAATTCAAAGGTTCGACTGGCTTCCGAACTTAAGGAACTGTTATGCATACAAAGAACTGCAATTAAGTCTTGTACCACACTCGCTTTTGTTACTACAGTCGAAGACATTTGTCCTTGGTTCTTGACAGGGGGAGGATTTAATATTCCTGATTGGGAACAGGTTAAGGCTGAATTACAGAGGACTTTACAAGTTTTACAAGGAACCTCTGAGCCTTATGCTGACTTTGTTTCCCAGCTATTACAATTAGCAGAGAGAATTTTTGGAGATGTAAGAGCAAGCTAGCAATGTGCCTAAAGCCATAGACCAAACAGCATGAAGTTAATATAAGCGTCTGAGTCATTTCTGGGGCCTGAACAGCAGCGGGCAACTAAGGGGTCTGGGGCTGTAAGTCTGTGTGTCTGGACCTCAGGCAGCTCAGGCTGCCCTGGACCAAGAAACTACATTGTAACAGATGGTGCCCAAGGTGGGGCAAATATCAACTTAAAGCCTGAGAAAATTTTAAAAAGGGTTTTAGCACAGAGACTGAGCCAAAGAAGCTTCCAAATTGTGTGTATAAAGCTGGTCATTGTACAGAGAAAGCATGGCGTCCAGGTCACATTCAAAATGGTGCAGGCGGACTGGCAGCAGGCAGTGTAAGCTGCAATCAGGCCGGTTCCTGAAATCTCACAGAAGACTCAGTAGCATGTTATTGGTTTAAGGTTTCTACTTACTTTGAACAAAAAGGAAACAAAGACGGATACTTAGTAGCAGCATTTTCCTGGGTCTGCTCTGTTTGCTGGCCACAAACAGATGCAGTCCCTTTAAGAGAACTTACTGATTCACTATGCAGCTCTTTAAGAGTATATTTTAAAAGCTCTTATAGTTGAAAGATGATTAAAGATTCACAATAAAACAGATTCAGATGAAAAGAAAAACCTGTAAACGGGTTATAGTGTGTGTAAAAGGTACATAGGCTTCAGAGAGAAAAGAAAGAGGATAGAAAATGTCTTTAAAAAGAGAAATAGAGTAATAATATAATAAGCCACCTGAAGATGGGAAATAGACACAAATTTGAAAATCAAAATAACCTTTAAAATATATTTTCTTATTTAACACAAAGCCTTTCTTGGGTGATTCTCAGAGTGATCGAAAACTTTCCTTTGGTCTAAGTGTGAATGTTGACAGTATGTGCAAGTACGAATGTTTCTGAACGACTGATCAGTCAGCAAAACCATCAACTGCAGCCTCTTCCTCTCAAATGCCTGCAACCTGAGATTGCCCTCCTACATAGACCAGCTAACTCCTCCCCCTGTGTCATGCATAGTAAACACGCAGAGGTTCTGAAGTGTTGAGCAGTAGGTGTCCTCCATCAGAGTGAGCACATTTTATCTGGCTTTTCTGTATGTTTCCATTTGTGCATTTGTCATTTCTTCATTCCCTTAATGCCCTCTCCTGGTCAGATCAAGTCCTAGCGGTGCAGGTTGTGTCAGGATGGTTACTTGTGACCAAAAAAACTCAAGCAGCATGGGAACACATCAGATTCCTCGGGGAGAGGGTACGCTCATATTCACTACCTTATAAGATGACTGACATATTATAGTCAAGGCTATTTTAACAGACATGGTCTTCTTTACTGGCAGTATTTAGTTCAGACTTCCTATCTAGAACTTAGAAATCTTCTAGCAGAGCTACTTATCAGAACTTCCCATGTCATATTACAGAAAGCTAGTAATGATGGGGGTTATGCAATATAAAACAAAAGTATTCTCTCACATCTAGCCCTCCTCAGTGTTTCTTGGAGTGCTGACCCGGGATAAGATGAGGTGCTTTCACCAGAATTTAAGTCAATGTGCTGCCTCCTTCATTAAAAAAGCTTTGCTATGAAAACTTCTAGTTCAACAATGTAATATTTATTGACATTTTTGATACCTGCTCTGGAGCAAGATCTATAGCTTCTTTTCTCAGATTTTTATTGAATTTAGTTATTCCTTTGAGGAAAACAACTACATGCCTGCCAAGGCACACTTATGGAGATTAGAAGATAACTTACAGGAATCAGTTCTCTCCTTTCAACATAACGAAATGAATACTTGAACTACAGGTCATTGGGCTTGGTGACAAAGCTTCTTTATCTGCGGAGTCATCTTGCAGACCTTCCTTGTCTTGATGACCCATGACAAGCACAAGCAGTTCAGGAATCAGTAACAAATAGGAAGATCAAACTATGAGAAGATTTTTTCTAGAGAGTTTTGAAACTTGGTCCTTTAAGAAGTCTACATAGCTGCCACTTAACATTTTTCCCCTTTCCGGTTTTTTAAATTTGAAGTAAAAGTTCACTCTGTAAACCTAGCAGTTCATACTTTAAATTGGGGCACAGGCCTGCAATTATTGCTACTCAGGAGGCTAGGGCACAAGTTCAAGTCAATCTTTGCTACAGACTGAATTCAAGGAAAGCCTAGAGAATTTATAGAATCAATGACATAAAACAGAGAAAATGGGGTTTGCTATATGTGTTCAGTTGTAGAGAACACACCTGACTTGCCAATTCTTGATTCAAATCATCTAAAAGCCTGCTCAAGTGTCAAAGAAAATTCCACAAAAGAAAGAGACACTTTGGAATATATTTCATAGAAAGACTAAAATTTGATATATGTTTAATGATTAATGATTTTCAGTATCCTTCTGCATGTGTGATGTGGGAAAGGAGAGAAGATTATACAAAACCCCAAATTTGCAAAATGCTATGTAAAGAAATTAAATTGTTTTCTGGCTCAAACAGATATATCAGCTGTTGTGCATCCTCACAAGTGATACTATGTAATGGAAACATATCTGTTGAAGGTACACCTACCAGTAAACTTGATTCTGATTACTGAAGTTAGGGATTGGACATGTAGCTCATTTGACAAGAACTCTTGCTTAATATACACAAAACTCTATATTCAATACTCAGCACTGTATAAACCAAGAATGTTGTGCATTCTTGTAATTTCAACATTCAGGAAGTAGGGTCAGTTCTTGGCCAGCACAAGCTAGGTGAGACCCTATTTCAAACAACAGCTGTAAAAGGTAGATTCCCCTATTTCTGTGCCTTTTTGTAAGGAGAAATGGGTGCTGCATTTTTAATGAGTTCAAAGCATAATTCTAGTGTTGTAAGTCTAGACACTAAGCATTTTCCAAGGTTGAGAAGCATGCACATGTGCTCCTATCAGAAGTTCTGTCCAGCAACCTTCACTTTACCCCAAACAGTGGTTACCATTACAGGCTGCACATGAACATTTCCATGGAAAGTTGTTTTTCTGTTTGTTGTTTGTTTGTTTGTTTGTGTCATTTTGTTTTGTTTTTTGTTGTTGTTTTGGAGTGTTTTTGTTTGTTTGTGTCAGGATTTGTCTTCTAGCTCTGATTATCTTGGAACTCTGTGAGTCACAGAGACCTGCCTGCCTCTACCTCCTGAGTTCTGGGCTAAAGGTATATGCCACCACCACCTGGCTTTCCTTGGAAGTTTTTTATACTGATGTGGTATCTGCCTATTATCACACTACTTTATCATCTCTGAGAATCAGTAGTTTTTAGTGTCTCAAGCCATCCCAATGAGCACTCAAGGTAGATACAAAAAGGCATTAAGATGGTGTGTAGATCAAGGGTATGGTGGTTGTAGGTCTTTAGCTCCAAACACCTGCTTTACCTGTGGCAGCATGTAGGGTGTAGTTATACTTCTGTTGTTTTAAATCCCAGCACTAATACTGGTGAAAATTAAGTAAAGCCTGGAAAAGAAGAAATATTTGTGGTTTCTGGTGATGATTCAT
Organism: Phyllotis vaccarum; assembly: GCA_033318265.1. Classification (NCBI taxonomy): domain Eukaryota; kingdom Metazoa; phylum Chordata; class Mammalia; order Rodentia; family Cricetidae; genus Phyllotis; species Phyllotis vaccarum. The sequence continues at coordinate 128,200,777 of JARWLC010000013.1, forward strand.
TGTGAGTGCATTGGTAATGTTTGGATGTTTTGACAGGTCAAAAGAGTTCGCCCACCCCGATATCCACTTATGATCCATTTACTGAAAAGTATAATAGTTGTCAAGAGATACAGAGGACAGGTACAGAGCCACTGAATTTGAAGAAGTTTTCTCTTGCACTATGGATTTCTATTGAACATATAGCTACTAGGGATAGATTTCCCAGTCTAGTCAGAACTTGGTAAAAAGTAAAAGCTTTGTTCCAAGTTTTTACAAAAGGTTTTATCACCACTATAGAACTGTGAAACCATTTCTCAAGGAAAGCATGACATTAATCATCAGTGTTTCCAATTTGAGGCAGTAAACTTTTCGTTCTTTAGAGCCTTGGGTACCCTCAAACCTCTCTAGAACTAGCAGTATCAAACCCATCCTCCTTATAGGTGTTTTTAATTGTGCAAAACAGGACTTTAAGCATAAATCAAGCTGGTATGTTTTAACTTCAGCCATTCATAGCAACAAAACAACAACAAAATACCCATTTCTTTACAGAATATCCTTGATGATAGGGTAAAACTATGAAGGTGGCTGAATCTTGCTCCTTAAGTGCATATGTTTTTAATATTTTACGTACAAGTAAAATGTAATGCATTGTCACCATTTAGTTTAGAAGAACAAATTACATATAAACTCTGGTTATTCTGGCTTGAAACTTTGACAGGCTCAGAGGTGAATGAGTGAGCCTGTTGCTTTGGAGAGACACTACTGACCATATTTATTCCTAGTGATAAAACACATCTAAACACAAAAATTTTAGAAAAAAATGCTCTTCTACTATGAGTTTGGCAGCAATAAACACTTTTTCTGATAAATTGCCATGGCTCCAATTAAGAATTTGACAAGAAGTATGGTATTTAGTGGAATTCAGCCTGCAAAATAACCCCCAGTGATTCTCACCTCTTACTATCCATGCCCTTTTATACTGCCTTCCCACATTGAAAAGAGCTGACCTGCATGACAAATTGATACAGTAAAATAGTATATCTCTTGAATCTTTGTCATAAAAGATAATGATTCTATCTTTGATCCCTCTTGTTAATTGCCGTAATCTGAGAATAATACAGTATTCTGTAATGAAGCCCATGTGGGCAAGAATAGAGGCAATCTTCCAAGAATCAGTCATGAGAGCCACCATGGGAGCAGATAATCTAGTCCCAGTCATGTCTTCAGATAACTGACATACCAGATGAAGTGATCATAGCTTCATCAGAGGCTTCAGTACAGACTTAGCAAACCAAGTCTCCCCACAAACATCTGACACACAGAAATTGTGAGGTGATAAAATGCTTGTCTCTTCAAGCCACTAAGTTTTGGAGTAATTTCATTGCAATAATAAATGATTGTGTCTAGGGTGTGGATATTTATATCCTGGTGCTTTAATTAAATGACCTTCTGCCTTTTTTCTCCTTCATCATCCAGATATCTATATTCAAATGCAACAGTTGAAGGCTTGTAGTGGTCAAACTTCAGTTCTGTAGGAATTACCTAGTTTCTAGACCTCCTACTTCACTGCTCATTAACTTTTGGATAACGGTTAAGAAACTCCTATTGAACCAGTCATCTATAGAAATTCAGCATATCTGAATAAAAATATACGCTATCTTAAAAAAATTAAGGACAATAGAAAAACAGGCAAACTAGAAAATAATGATAATTTATAAGAAGTAAAATTTCAGTTTGAGGGTCTGATTAAGGGCAAATTACAATATATACCTCTGTGGGATTAGAAGTGAGAGGAGGATTAAAGAAATATATGGAATTTGTAGTCTTTTTTTGTTTAAAAAGATAAAGAAGAGAAATCATACCAACTGAGAAATGATGAGATACATCTCAGAAAAGAGTCAGATTGAAAGAGTGTGTAAATAAACTGTTCGCATTTCTAATTGATCACTGAAACAGGCAGGTGTTGTCTGAAAGTCAGGACAGATCCTAAACAGGCCTGCTGACTTGAAAGAATGGAACAGGCATTTCCTTGGTCATCCACTGAGCAGACAGCATTTTCTACTTGACTACAGTTCATTTAACTGCCTATTTCTTCCCCATACACATTTGTCCAAGAGTATGTGTCCTTCAGTGCCACCCCTCCTACCTTTCTCTTTCTCATGCACACATAACAAATGTGTGTGAAAGCATAGTGTATAAGCAACTGAGAATGAGGTGTGTGTGTGTGTGTGTGTGTGTGTGTGTGTATTCATGCTCTGTGTTAAAATATACATGTACATATGCATGCTTGGATGTAGAAATCAAAGGTTGAGAAGTGTGAGGCTCCTTGCCTGACTTTTGACATGGGTACTGGAAATTTAACTCAGGACTTTATGAAAAACCTGTATTCTAGAGATATCAATTGCTAATTTTTTTGATGTTTTTCCCACATCTTCTTGTCGAGTATTTAATTTCAAAACATCACATTTCATTCATGCACATATTCATCTTCAAATAATCAGTATACTTGAGGGTGAGAGGCAAAGTGCTATAATATTTCAAAGTAACCAGAAAGACAGGTTTGACTAGGTCAGGTAAGTTCTGTTCAGACTTTCCCATGGGTAGGGAACTTTGTAAAACTTATCTCCATTTGACATTCTTCCTCCATTTGTGGCTTTTACTTTAATCTGATACATACAAAAGAAGGAGTAGTTAAAGAGTAGCTTTTGGTATACATGGGAAAAACAGTCATTTTTTTTTACATAAAGCATAAATCTATTGAAGGTTTGGCACTTACTCTGTCTATTCTACTGTGAGAATATTGTTCATCCTACCTCCTGTTTTAAGCTACTATGTGTTGGAATTTGGACTTTCTGTCATTTAACTTATGAGTCAAACTGATAACAGAAATGTTTGCCTAAAAGTATAATCTAACTTCTTACTAAATGTCAAGATGTGTAGGCAGAATTGCTGTTCCACCAGCAACTCTCAAATTCCTGTCAGACATTTTTTGGTAATTGACTTGGAGGCTTAAGATTACTTATAAGTGATTGGCCATGAGCTCAGGCATGTTAATAGCTAACCCTTATACTTTAAGTTTACTCATATTTCTATTTATTTTAGCCCTGTGGCTTGGCACCTTTTCTCAATAAGACATTCTCATCTTGCTCTTTCTCTGCATCTAGCTGGGGACTCCTGACTGCCCTTCCTCTTCCCAGAATTCTCCTTGTCTGGTCTCCCACCAGACTATTGGCTACTGGCCAATCATCATTTTATTAAACCAGTTTAAATAAGAAGTCTTTACAGTGTACTAGAGCATAATCCCACAGCAAAGGTGTGATTTTTCAGACTCAATTACTGATAAATACAAATGCAGGCCTCATAAATAAAGCTTATCTCCCTTGAAAAGGAACTTGTTGCACAACCAGTGAGTGGAAACCTCTGTGCGTGGGTTGCAGTCAGTTATGGTTTTTCATGCACAAACTTGAGAATAATTGGTTCCAGGAACCCAAAAGTTACTCAAATTCTGTTATAAAATGGCATAACACTTACTTGTAATCTACATATATTTCCTTGTATACTTTAAACATCTCTGAGTTACTTATATTACCTCTTATAAGAGAAATGCTTAGAAATAGGTTTTATGCTTCATTGGTTGGGAAACAATGAGGGAGCAAGTATTCAGTTTCAATAAAGGCATCATATAGCTTTGTCTGAATATTTTCAATCCAAGGTTAATTTGATCCCAGATATGGTAGATACAAAATAAAAACAAGGGCAAGTGTATTTATACTCCTGCCCCCCGTGTCTTAATTTCTATTACTTCTATTTTTAATTAAAAATATTTATTAAAATATAACTACATCATTTCCCTCATCCCAGTTCTCTCTTTAATTTCCCATGTTCTTCTTCCCAACACTCTCCATGTTTCCCCCTTCATTCTCAAAAGTGATAGCCTCTTTTTATTTTTTGTTACATATATATGCATAAATATATAAATAAAACTTTCTGAGTCCCTTTAGTGTGGTTTATGTCACATGGTTTCAGGGTGACCACTTTGTATTGGGTAATCCATTGGCAGGATTATCCCTGGGAGAAGCTAATTCTCCTTCTCTCAGCAGCCATCAGTTAGTTGCCTGTAGTTCTTTGTCTAGGAGTAGTATTCTGTAATATTTCTCTATCATCGATAGCATGCTCATTGAGGAGAATTATACTTCAAACATCTCTGATAAGATCTCGGATTGAGAGTAGATAGAATTGGGAAGTCTTTGAAGATAGTTCTCAGGACTCTGAGACAATACTTTTCCACTCCTAAGCTTCATCCTGACTCCAGCATCTGTATATCTTATAGATCCATTTGTTTGAGCCTCCACCTATCAACAATCACTGAAATCCATAATCTTCCACCTGACTTTCATATACAGACTCCAGAAGTGAATGGTTCCAGGACATTCAAAGATAGTACAATCTGTGGGTATTTAACTATTTATATAGAACCTTATTATGCTTGCCTTTAACCTATGTATATCTTCCTGTAGTCTTTAAAGAAGCTCTGGATTACTTACAGTTCCTCATACAAGGTAAATACATTGTTCCATGGGAAAATGGAATAAAGGATTCAACACTTTCTCTAGATTTATGCTCTCATACCATTAACTACAAGAGGTTAAAAGTTTTAAGTCTTTGATTTTTGGATTATTATGTTCATTTTCTGTTCTGTCGTTTGGGATCTTAACTCTCTCCTATCTCACTTGATCCCTTGCCAGGACTAGGGTTTCACTACTCAAAATAAAGAATCACAGTTTTAAAACTACTGATCACATGAAGCAAGGAAGCCTGATGTTTGAGTTTTAAACAAAGTGAATTTTAGGAAGTTTGCTTCAAAATATTTTATTAACAAAAGCCATATTAACAATAAAAGGAAAGAAAAGTATGTTTCACAATAATATGCAGAGAGCATGTGTGTGGTTGCAGTTTCTAATTATAGAGTTATCCAGCCACAATGGACTAAAGGGAGACTTAGAAACAGATATATTCAGATATTTTGAAACACTTCAAAGTTTAGAAAGAAAACATTGTGCCAATTTTTAGGGGCAATGAAAGCACGTAATAAAATAGACTTTAAAAATTACAAATGAAAATCTGTACATCAAGGGTATTTTTAATGCCTTCTTGGGTAAAAGGGCACTATGTAAGGCACAGCACTATGTAAAAGAGATGAGGAACCAAGAATGTAACATCACATCAGGTGTTGCAAGTCTGTCCCATCTCAGCTTGCAGAATCATCTCTTCTTTCCTCAAGGGGAAAGTGTCAATGAGATTGAAGAGGGCCATGGGTGTCACCAGAGAGACATAGCGTTCTTTGTCCATGCCATGCTTATCCACTAGCACCATGCTGAAGGAATAGAGTGGGATTCGAAGCAACAGCCTGTAATAAATAAAAACACTTGGCTATGTTAAACCTCAACACTCAAGACTTCAAGACGGCAACCAGAACCCTGCCAAATCATTTTTATGCCTCTGATACTCAAAGTATGGATCTTGGACCCATAGCATTACATGAAAACTTTCTCAGAAAGAACTTTGTTATGTTTGACATCATACCTAGTAAATCAGAATCTGTGTTATTAGTAATATCTTCAGATAAATGGTATTTAGAGGAAAAGTTGAGGAACTCTGTTTTACATTATTATGGTATGGAAGATCTCAGGCTGGCTATGGTAATATAAGCCAAAAGTTGCTACATAGTATGGAGAACAGGGCTAAAAGATTTGAGGGGGGACATAATGTCAGAACTAGAATAATGATGATTAACAGCAAAAGCATTTTACCACTTGGAGACTTTTGGCCATGTCTAAAGACAGTCTTGGTTGTCTTAGGAAGGGAGATAGATACTCCTGGCATCTAATTGATCAATGTTAGACATATTGATATATTTATCCTACAGTATACAGTATATAGGACAGCTTTCTAACCAAATACAATCTCAAGTGTGCAATGGGCCAAGGTTGAAGAAGCCTGGACAAGGTAGACTTGATTTAAATAACATTCAAAAATTACAGTGATGACTATTTCAGAAATGCATTTAGAACTGTATGGGCTGTCCTACACCCAGACTACCTTATTTGCTTATAATTAGTACCACAAATAATTTTTAAAATATTCTGGTATGGTTTCAACTGTGTGGTACTTTTTCAATATATGGATTTCATTTATATAGATGTTTTATATCAATATCAGCAACTTTAAACAAGAAAGCAAAGAGGAAAGTAAGCAGACAGTTGAGCCCACTGAAACAAGGTCACCCTGTCTCTCCTTGCTTTTGTTCCAGTTGAAATGTCCCGAGGTTATGTAACAGGCAAAACATTCTCTGCCATATAAATTAAAAGTGATTTTTTTCACTTATGAATGGTTCCAAGGTTTTTTTAATTGCTTAAAGAAAGGTAGTGAGATGGGTAAGCCAGTCAGTGATAGGAGATGAATTAGAAGAAAATATAGTAACATGCATGTATGAAAAATGCCTTAATGAAACCCATTAATTTTCATGCTAACCTAAAAAATAAATAAAGATATCATTGCATAAATATAAACTGGTTGCACTGCTCAAGAAGCAGTTTCATGAAATGGGAAAATAGTATTTTCCCCAGTGGAAAGCTACTCCAGATCTAGTGACTAGAAATCCAAAAGATGACTCCACTCCTCCCATCAGGTATCTCCAAGTCTAAGTATCTGAGGTAAGTTCAAGCCCAAGTGAGTTCTAGGAATGTAGAGTATTGGGAAACTAAGCAGGCCTTGAAAGAGAAAGGTGCCAAGCAATGTTGTGGCTTGAGCTTGTAGAGAGGATAGCTGGATGAAACACCGCATCATGTGGTTTTATAACAATTATGAGAACAAATTGGTTAACTCTTGTACCTTGAAGAACACAGAACATTAAAAAAAAACCTGTCATGGGAAAAGAGATATGGTCACATCAACAACAGCAACATTAGTGGGTCTCACTAGAGGCGAGAAGACCACAGACATGTCAGAGATGGGTGAAAAGGTACCTCACAGATTGGGGTTTGGTTTGCCAGTGAGGTTTCTGAGCTACAGGACTATTATCAGAGAGGAAGAAACTCCTCTTGGGTCACCTTCCAGGAAAGTCTGAGAATACTATGATTATTTGTGGTGATATTTTGTGTATGTTCTAACAAAGTTTGCCTGATGATTAGAGGGCAAAGCCAGCCAGTAGTTAGCCATAGAGGCCAGGCAGTGTTAATACACACCTTTAATCCCAGCACTTGGGATCTCATGCCTTTGATCCCAGTATATGGGAAACACACATGCCTTTTCAACTCAAGCACAAGGAATGTTGAGACAAGAAGTGATATGGTTGGGCAGACAGAGAGGAATATAAGGCAAGAGGACTCAGTAGGAGTAAGAAGTCTCTCTAGTGGCTGGCTCCTCCGATCTTTCAACATTTACCCTGATATCTGGCTCTGAGTTTTTATTAATACAAATTAGGAATAGTGCTACAATTATTAGAGTGATGTCCTTCTGGCTCCTGTCAGCTCTATTCTTCATTTTTAAAAGAGCTTTAAACTATATCAAGATTTTATTATCATTGCATATGTATTAATTATGTATGCGGTATATCTGTATCTACCATCTATCTATTATCCCAAGAAAGTAATTTTACAAACTCTGCACAATTTTTCTTTTTAATATATGAATGTGTATGTGATGTATGTGTCTGTGTTTACATGTGTGTGGGTATATCATACATAGGCAAGAACATGTATGTATGCGTGGATGTGGTAGCCCAAGGTTGGCTTCAGGAGACTGCCACAATGACCCTCCAATATTATACATCAAATTAGAGACTTTCACTTGAACTCAGAGCTCACTGACAAGGCTAATCGAGATAGCCAGCTTGCTCCAAAGACCCCTGTTTCTGTCTTTCAAGGCTACAGACAGACCCATCATGCCATCCTAGACTTATGTTCTGAGGATCTGATCTTATCTTCACATTTATGAGGCAAGTACTTTATCCACTGGACCATCTCGTTAGTCCCCTGAAACAAGTTTTGTTTAAGTAATTAATAAAGGGGATGACAGAAAAGTTTTGGGGGGAGAATTTTTTTTTTCTTTTCGTTATCTAGACCCAAGCTAGAGTCATCTGGGAAGAGGCATCCTCAGTTGAGAAAATTTATCTGCTTTATTGGCCTGTAGAGAACGTGTGGGGAATTTTCTTGATGACTGATTGATATGGAAGAGCCCAGACCATCTGGGATGGTATCACCTCTGGGAAGGTGGTCCTGTGTGGTATCAAAGTGCAAATTGAGAAAGCCAGATGAGCAATCCAATAATCCATTTTTCATAATGGCCTCTGCTTCAGTTCCTGTCTCCAAGTTCCATTTCGCCAAGTCATGTTAGATTGTGTCAAAGTGACATAAAACAAACCGTGCCATCTCTCTGTCATACGACTCTTAGGGAATCTTTGTAAACTTATTTGAACATTTTTGGTAGAATTCACCAAATGCCGTTTCATTGCTTTCATAAAAATAACAAACCACTGCATTTCACAGCCTCCTTTAGAATTCATTTGTAATTTTGTGATTAGTTCTGACTAATGGACTTGGGGTATAAGTAATGTGTAAAATTTACAAGGGAATAAATGGAACGGTATGTATAATTTGGATAGTAAGTATCCTCCGTGTGTTTAAAGGCTTACTTAGGAGGCACTACTGGGAGATAGTAGACTCCTTGAGAAGTGAGGCCTAGCATGAGGATTTTAGGCCGTTTGGAGGCCTCCCTCAAAAAGGATTACGAAACCCTGGTCTCTTTGTCTGTCTCTTGGCTCTTGATATAAGAAATTTACATGATCATACGTTCTCTCCATGATGGGTGACCTTCAATAGAGATTAAAAACAATGCAGTTCCCCATCTTTGATTGTAGCCTTTAGAATTATGAGCAAAAGAAACAATTGTAGGAGTTGCTTGTCTCTGGTATTTTGATATAATAGCAAGAGCCAACTATACCATTGTTCGCTTTTACTTTCTTCCTTCCTCATTTTTGGAGGAAAAAAATGAAAGGATGTGAGCCTCTCAGATGTACAAAATAGTGAAACTATCCAGGACTCTAAAAGGAAGCTTTTGGGACCTTGAGAACAGAGACTTGCTCTGTCCCCTGAAGTAATCAAAATATAAAAGCTACGCAAGAAGGAAAGGTTTTAAGGAGTGTTAGTTAACCCTAACTACTCATCTCAAGGTGGCTAGGAGATATAAGAAAAAATGTAGGTTATTCTAAAAAATGTCTTTTAGCTCTTTAATCTCACCTTAATATATGACTTAAGGTCTGACTATTAGAACTCTAGCTTTAGAAGAATGACAGAAAAGAAATACAGTTGTTGAACCAGGGATCTGGACAAGTGTTCTGGAAAGATAGGGAAATGGGAGATCAGGCCAGAAAGGTCTAATTAGTATCTGTACTAATATGAGCACGAGCTGCAGCATAGTCATTTTGTTTTCAGATCATCGTCTCCTTCTAACCTAAACACAGAGAGGGGGTGGGAGGGAGGGGGAAAGAGAGAGAATATGCTTGGTTGGAGGGGCACAAAGGAAACACTAGCAATTTTCCCCTGCATAATTCAGTTGAACATGTAAGAACATGCCAATTAGCATGATTATAATATTCCAGAATAAAAGCAATTAAGCACTGAAAATTGCCTGAGCTAAATGCTGAATAGAAAAAAAATTAGGGAACCTGATAAGAGAGGATCTATGTTGAGATACAAGTGTATTCACAGGGTATGAAATTTAAGGAGAGGATGCTCCTTACCTGAGCTGCAGAGCTAGAGCCGGAGGCATAATCTTGGCTCTGATCCGGCCGATGAGAGTTGGGAACACTCCTACCAGCTCCACCACTGTGACATGTCGAAGATCCAGGCCACACTGTGCTTGCTGAAGGAGGAACCAAAAGGGGAGGTGTGTGTGCAACTAAGGAACAGCAGACTGGCACCCTAACAATGTTCTTGCGGGTGCTTCTTTGCTTGCTCCAATTTGTCCTGAACACAGTTGAAAAACTAAGGCTAATCTGGTGCCTTGTAAACCTAAATATTTTCCTAGTGAGATTACACAAAACATTCTGGCAGTGGGATTTTGAAAACCGAACACAATGGTTACTCTAAGGTACTTCTAGACATGGTGAGACTTTGCATGAGTCAAATTTCCAAAAAGGCATCCAAATACCACCCCTACCCTTACCCAGAGGATTCTAACTTCATTCGTACAAAGAATTAAGAATACTTCCAGAGCTCAATTTTCTGCAATAATTAACCACCTTCCATATACTACTACCCTATGTTCCCCACTCCCAAACTCCAAGAAAGCAAGGATAAAACAATTCCCAGGCTCTTAGCTTGCCTTTGGCAAGAGGCTTGTGGGTGTGGCTTAGTCAACATGTTAGGAGGACTCACCAGGAGTAGCAGGGACAATTAAAACCAAAATAGTTAACAGAAGATAAAGAAGATGACTCTGACTGAATGGAAACAAGAATTTTAAATCCTGAACTGTTTCACCAGTATGATATGAAGGAACACTAAGTCATGTGTTGTAAATGTGAATGTGTTAGTGAGAGGACAAATATAAAAATGTCATAGCCAACTAGGTAATCAGAAACTTATCTAGGGCCAGAGGGAAGAGGATTGGACTAAAGCTGAGGGCTACAAAAACTTCTCCAAAGAGACAGATAGGAAATAGTCACGTTTATAGTGACTCGATGGCAAGAAACTGACAAATTTAGATCTATCACTATAATCTAAAAGTAGTCACAATGTGCAGGTGAATACATGGGGCTGTGACCAACAAAATCTAACTTTCAAAACCCAACACAATAGGCAAAATTTGCTACTTGAGCCAAGATTTGCTGGTAGAGAAGAAAGGCAAGTTTATTGACTTATTCACTTTTCTAGGGTTAAGAGGAGCTCAAGGCTTGTATTTCCATGTCATGCTACTTTACCAAGGACTATAAAAACCAGGTAAATATGTACATTTGCATTTTTGAGGACCAAGAAGATTATGCTGGCTGGTTTTCTGTCAACTTGACACAAGCTAAAGTCATCGGAGAGGAGGGAATATGGGAATATGTTTCAAATTTAATAGAAACCAGTCTGGACTATCAGAGGACAGAGCCAGCTCTTCCAGTCTTTGTTGTTGCTTTTTTTCTTTTTCCTTTTTCTTTCCCCTGCCTCCCCAAGACAGAGTTTTCTGTGTAACAGTCCTGGCTGTCCTGGAACTTGCTTTGAAGACCAGGCTGGCTTTAAATTCACAGAGATTCTCTTGCCTCTGCTTCCCAAGTGCTGGGACTAATACTGTGTGCCACCGCTGCCTGCCTAGGAGCCTGGAACTCCCTCGGTAAACTAAACTGGCCTCAAACTCAGATTTGCCAGGATTAAGGGCATAGGTCATCACTCCCAGATATTCCCTGTGCTGGGATTAAAGGTGTGAGTTACCATTGTCTAATCCTCCTAGACTGACTGTAGGTAGATCCCTCTGATATCTCAGCCTGATTTTTATTAAATTTAAAACGTATCCCCACAAAGGGAACCTCAATTAGTGAAATCCTTCTATAAGATCAGGCTTTGGGTAAGCCTGTAGGACCTTTTCTTAATTGGTGATTGATGAGGAAGGGCTCAAACTGTTGTGGGTAGTACTATTCCTGGGCTAGTGGTCTGGGCTCTAGCAAGCTGAGCAACCCAGGGGAGGCAAGCTAGTAAGCAGCACCCCTCCAAGGCCTCTGAATCAGCTCCAGTCTCCAGGATTATGACCTGCTTAAGTTCCTGCCCTAACTTTCTTCAGGGATGGACTATAAATGTGGAAGCATAAGCCACATAAAGCACTTCTTTCTAACTTGCTTGTTGTCATGGTGCTTCAACATAGCAATAATAATCCTAAGACATAGGTATACAAGGGCAGATAGGGTGATAGGAATTTGGGACACAGCTTTAGTGAATTTGGTTCTTATCAAGGTCTCCCAAACATTTCATATGACTTCTCACAGTTCATGGGCAACCTGTTCAGGTAACAAAGAAAGAACTGAAAGAAGGACTCGTTATTTGTTGTATTTATGATCATGTAACTAAGTGAACTACTGCTTTTGATTAAAACAGGATTTCTCTAGCAGGAATAAGTAAATGAGCGATCCCAGAAAAGATGTTCAGCATTTTTTTTTTTGCCTCTTTAGCATTCAGTGAAGTTGGCCACTCATTGCTATGCAACTTCAAGACAAAATGAGGCATATTACAGTATGATGCTTACAGTTTCTACCCTCCTCCAATATGTCGATTGTCTTATCCAGTAGCAGAAAATTTCACCTCCATTAGAGTAGGTGACATTCCCAAGGAGGGAGATGGTGCCTAGAGGGTTTCTAATGACTTTTTATCTCTTTATCCAGTCTATTGGGAAGATAACTGATTGATCACCTCCAGTCTATGAATGAGCTGGACAGAATCAGCAAAGCAATTGTTCTTTGGCTGGGTCTAAACAATATGTCAATTAAGCTTATTATCAAAGGCAGACAAATGTCCCTGATTGGATAATGATTGAGTTAGCTCTGGGGAGTCAACGTAATGAGGTTATACACCAGCATCAGAAATGAATGACTGCCTCTAAAGTGCTGGTCCCTTAAACTAACCGTAAATGGATTAGGCACCGAGTCTGGCCTTTGCTTTTAGGGAAGTGACTGTGTTCTTGTTAAAGGTCTACCTCCCACTCCAGCTCTGCCTCAAGGCCTCACCTGCAACATTCCCAGCTGCAGTCTGTAGAGAAGGTTCCGAGCTGTAGGTGTGGACACAATGAGGAGTCTCCTTTTCTCATAAAACTGATCCAGAAGTGCAGCTGCTGTTCTGACACCAACATTGACATTCATAGCTGTAATCAGAAATGGGCACATATGTTCAAAAGCCCTCCATAAGTTCTCACTTATTGAGGCACATACAAAAGCATAAGTAGACCCTGAGTTGAGAATTCAAATATAAGTCGATTTGAGACATGAGTTCATAAAGCACCATTAATAGACAAGGTGCCCTAGACTTCTCATGCTGCTATAACAAATCACATTAAACTTAGTGGCTTAATCTAACATGATTTCATTGTTCTTTCAATATGGCCATGGAGAACATCAGTCAAGGCGGTTTAATTATAGTTCTATGAAAACTGATAAATGACAAACAGCCCTAAATGATTGGCTCAGTGCACAGAACAACAAACAGTCTGGCCCTGAAAAAGAAATTATGGAAGAAAAATGAAAACATCCATGTAGATTTTATAAATTTGGTGCTAGTATTTCAAACTTCACATTAGCTTTAGAATCATGATTCATTTACATTTTCATTCCATCAACCATATTGAACGCCAACTATGTGTCAACTCCAGGGCTATTGCTCTGAATAAGACATAGTTATTATCTCTAACATTTCCTTTGGGGCTCACAGTCTTGGTCAATATAAATAGAATTTACATAGCCGTACAATTTAAATTTTTCTAGTCGCTTCATTATAAATATACAAATAAATATGTAACAATAGTTTTATATATCAGGTCAGTATATCCAAGTATTTCAACATGCAACTAATACAAACAAAGTAAGATTTTTTTACTGTGTCAAGACTTTTAAATTGGTGCATATTTTACACTGACAACATATGTAAATTTGGACTTATGTCAAGTGCTTCATGTCCATGTATGGCTAACAGCTATATAGATTCATGAGATTATTTGACAATATATTCCAGGCCTCAATGTCACAAAAAAATGGACATTAAATACTTAGCTGAGGGTCTGAGACATATGTGGCTTTTCTGTTTTAATGTATAAAATTGAAGAGGTATATCCACCTCCTCCTCTGAATGGTAGGGTTAAAGGAGGGGAGAAGGAAGAGATACCCTAGAATTGAGTAAAGGGGAACCATATAAATAAAAAAAATTAGTCTAGAGTTTTCTAGGTAGTCTAGTTTTCAAACTCTTAGCCCAAATGCTGTTCATCAGTAAGAACCACTGGTACCTATTGAAGGCTTACCCTGTATCAGAAACTGCTCTAGTACAGATTCAGATGACCACATTTCTGAGAGGTATGATTTTTCTCATTTTACACAGGAGGAAGAGTTTCAAATGCCCAAGATATGCATGACATTTAAGCCAATGATGCAAGGCAGGAATTATACTATCTAAATACAGCAGTATACTAGAATTGAAAACTCAATCGTCCAGCTGTAAAGGAGAGGGATAAATGTAGGTAAACAGTCCATTTACTTAATGTCACTAAAGGCTGGCTCTGAGTTCTGGCCTCCACCTCCAGGCTGTTTCTTAGGAGACATGAAGGAAGAATCAGAGAACAGGCAAAAGCAAGACAAGGGGGCAGGTGAGGTGAGCTGCAGCAGGGACTTGGCACCTTTTTCAACTCTTCAAATGAGCAGAGATGAAACTGAGCTGTATGATACACAGGAAATAAAGCTGCTTTTACCCATTCTGGAGTCAGAGAGGCTTCCGATTGTGACGCTAGCTGGAGCAAGAACCGTACACATACCTGCACAGGTGGGCTCCGTGCCTGACCAAGCCAGATTGGATTGGCATACTCTGGCAGGACTACCCTGAAGCTCATAGCCACCAATACAGGAGAATTCACAGGTAGCTCCATAGTTGTCTCCATCACTGGAACACTTCATGTAACCATTCTCTGGGGCATTGAGTTTGCCACAACGCCTGACTGTAGGGGACACAAACCCAGAATAGCCTTAGCCCTGTACATTCTTCCACCAGGTAACCAGAGAAGGTGAGGCCACAGGTAGGTCATGAAGTTACATACATCAACTAGGAAAATGAGTGGAAGGCAAGAATGATGATTCTGTTATGCCCCATTATGGTCCCTGCCCATACTAACGGGACTTTTGTGATAGTGGCATTAGCCCATCCATGTTACAAATGAGGAGTCTGAGTCCTGAATAGTAAATGATACTGAACTACCTATCTAAATAATGAAGCAAAGTTTTCAAAAATTCTTTTCTCAGGTAGACCAACAGTCTGAAAGACAAAGTGCATAGCCTCTTGGTGGTCTAAAAGAGAGGACTTGTAACCAGTCTGGTTACTTATCGACAGTATTAGGGATATTAGCTCAGAGATGGAAAAATTATTAAGGGGTAGTCTTCTTAGACACACAGCTGCGGGATCCTGTGAAAGGAGTCCTATTTCCTACATAACTCACCCATACTGAAATCCGGGCATTAAGATGAAATGCTTCCCTCTGAAATCTGGCAGTAGCCCTACTAAAGGGGCCTTCAGAAGACTCTGGATTGGAGGCCTGGTCCATCTTTCTTTGATGGAAAGCAGGAATCACCAGGCAGCAACAGTCTTACCTCTTACTTTAACTCGAAACTTGCATGTGCCTTTGTTCTCAGCTCTGTCATAGACTGTGTATTCGATCTTGTGGTCTCCTTCTGGAAAATTCGAGCCTGGAGGGAGGCCTTTTAGAATAACGCTTCAGGAAGAAAGCAGAAATGCTCAGGATTATGCTGTGTACCACCTAAAAAGCAGCTTTTGAGTTCTGAGTCTACACAAGACCAAGAGAAGTGCCGTTGCTGAGTGGCCTCAGAGCCCTTTAACCATAACAGAGGTTTTGTGAGGAGCAGTCTCCTGAACCTCCTTCTGCTTCACAGGGGCAATTTGATCTTAGCTAAGGGGAAATTTGCTTTTTTGTTTGTTCATTGGTTTGTTGCTAAAGGACAGAACAGAGGTTGGGGTCTGAGCCTGCATGTCTTCCCTGTTGGGAGGACAACACAATGCTTTATGAGGAAAGTTCTTTCAGAGTACAGTTTAGTTGGCCATTTGGCAATGTGGGCCTGCAACAGGTACTAGAATGTTCTTTGCTTTTTCCACCTTCATCAGTGAAGACCTTTCTAAGAAAATGGTAAATTCTCTGTGAACCATCGACTATCTTAATACTATGTTAGTAAAAGCAAAATTTGTTGTCTGCTTTGTGAAAATCTTATTTGTGTCGGGCATGGTTTATTGTGTATTACTTAATTTAATCCTCACAGAACTTTATTGGTTAAGTAGAAGTCTGCATTTTGCAGGAAAAGAAACTACAGCAACAAAAGGCTAAGGGACCAGGCCAAGACTACACAGCATGGGGTGACTATAGCATCTATTTTCTTAGCTACTTGTCTACAACATCAGTTGGTATAACATAATCAAATTATGGCTTCTGGTCTGCTTTTAATGTATAGAAACTTACCTTCTCACTGGGGCTCCTGGGAATAATGACATTTGATAATTATGGCCATATAGAATCATTATTGTTACCACTAAGGAACACTTTACATATATGTGGGACACACTTATAAGGCATGTGAGCTGAGGAGTCTTAGGGAAGTATCAGAAATCCTACCAGTCAGAGATGTAATTTTTGACTTTAGATGCCATAAGATCCTTAAATAGCAAATGTAAATTTAGATAAACTTGAAAAGATTAATCTTTCAAATAGGTGTGGCTGCTACTTTCTCAGAGACTTCATTTCATCATGAAAATAACAGGACTCTTCAAGGGGACTCTAAAGAAATGCACACCTGTGTTAGAGCTTGCTTGGGCTACTTGGGGAGAGGAGTCATAGACTATGTGCTAGGAAAACAAGGAGCCCAGTGATGAGTTGACCAGGGACAAGTCAGATCTCTCTGAACCCATACTACTGCAGTGCCTTCCTCCTGGTACCCTGTTCCAAGTCTGTGGGACTGTATCTAAAGCTGCTGTGTTATAGAATATTAGTTGAAGATGTGTTACGTTCATTTATTGCTGTGGACCATTTTTTCTAATGATGCAAAGGTATGTTTGCATTCTTTTATATTGCATTTGTTTAACTCTTTGAAGCTCTTACTTTACCTGTTCAAACCACATGATTGATCTAAAAAGGCTGATGTAAAAAAAAGAGAGAGAAAGAGCTGGCCATAGTGCATGGCAGCAGAAAGGGCAGTTGGGGCTGGCAGGCAGGACAAATCTTGGAGGAAAGGATGAAGAAGCAAGAAGGAAAAGGAGGGAAGACACCAGGGGCCAGGCACCTAGCTACACAGCAAGTCACCAAATAACACATAGAAATATATAGAATAGTGGAAGATGAGCCCAGAGGCAAAGGATAAACAGGATAATTTAAGAAAAGCTGGTTAGAAATAACCCTGGAGACAGATAGCTGCACTGAACAGAGGGCTAGGGTCTACAATGGTCCTTTTGTTAAATGCTGTAATTTTAACCCTAATAACAGGTCTTTCACTAAACTCCAAAGCTTTCAGACCAAAGGTCATGTGGTGACCTGACATTTTATGTTTTAAATTTATTATACAAAACTGTTGCAGAAATCCAAGAACTGATTATATGTCAAGAGTTGAGACAGGCATTGTACAGGCTGTCACAAATTAAGAATAAATAGTGCCAAACTCCCAATTATGCCAATTTTGAAGTGATTTTGAAAAAATTTTAAGTGTGCACATATGTATATATATTTATATAGTATATGCATATTCATGTGTATACAGTTAGTTGCTTTTTCATATGACTTGTTTTTAAAACTCAATTCCTAGTTTCTCCTAGGTATTTTAAGATCTATATATGTAGAAAGAGAAAATATTTTAATGATCAAACTTTATCTTTGAGAAATTACAGTTAAAAATGAATCCTGTTATCTAAAAAAGACGATATGCTGGGATTATTAAAATGTGGGAATAAAATACCCTGCTGTGAATAAGAGACTTATTTCTTCTTATTAGTAAATGTTATTGCTAACAATTGTGTACTAAAATATTTTGTCTTGAGCCCTGCAGGGTTAACAAGAGTCTAGAAACTCTGTACCTGCCTTGTGGCCCAAAATAGCATAAGTCAAAGCATCCTATGCCCAGGTATGGAACTTCTGCCAGATCTAACTGAACCATGAACTTTATAGATGAGCATGCTGACATGAAGTAGGAGTCCCCAGGAACATATTGTCAGGGTACATGTCCAAATTGTAAAGCCAGAACAACAAGTGACTGACCTTCACTAATTTTGACTACCAGTTACTCAGATGGAAAGCAATTTACAGATGCAGTGGCCTAAGAAAACAGGCTTAAGGCAGAAAAGAAATCGGGACACCTTCACTTGGATCGCAAGCTTTTCCAAGTGTTCGATGTATTCAAAGTTTAAAAACAAAAAGTTTGGAAACAAGAACAGATAATAGACAAGGAATAGAAAAGTTCTGCATCAAACCATGACCACAGAATAAGAAGGAGCACAGACAGAATTTGGCTGAGCGTGAGAGACACAGAAGGCTTCCAAGTGGGTGTGAGGGTTTAGGAAGGCCTGGGGATATGAGAAGGAGCCATTTATATAAGCAACGAGGGGGGGGGGGTCCTAAATTAACGAGCTGCCTATTTTCCCTTTATTTCCTCTTTTTTCTCCTTCCCTCTACCCTCTGTTTTCTTCCACTAATAAATATTAACTGAGTGCTAACTATGTGCCAGTTACAGTGCTTGTCTTTAGGGATAAGGTATTGGATGTATTGTAGTGAAAACAGACAATAAAAAACTATTAATACTATATATTTATGTTTTTATTTATAAATATATAGCATGCTATATATACCATATATATGCATATGTGTGTGTGTGTCTTATATAGCATGTTAGATGGTGACCAGAGTGATCAGGTCTGAAATTTACGTAAATCAGCATAAATATACTCCCCTTTCAGTAGTAATATCTCACATTTAGGAAAAGTCAGAATATTTTCTAAGACACAACATAGGTTGAAACGTAACTTATCACCTATGCTTACCTATAATGTACAAGGCTTCAAGGAGAGGGAGGGAGGGATAGAGGGAGAGCATTTCAGTTTTCCAGCTGCCAAGTTTCATATTTAACTTACTCAGTAAGAATGCCATCTGCTGTATCTCTTCCCTCTGGAGTTTCCCAGGATACTCGGACTGTCAGCTTATTTGGTTCAGCAATACGCTCTTTTACACTTGGACACTTAATTCTAGGAGGTTCCATATCTTGAAAACATAACCCAATCAGGAAATAATTTGTTAAACTATTAGTCGTAACTTAAAATCTGACAAACTATGACTTCTATATACTTGCCATTTCTGAA
Source organism: Phyllotis vaccarum (assembly GCA_033318265.1). Taxonomy (NCBI): domain Eukaryota; kingdom Metazoa; phylum Chordata; class Mammalia; order Rodentia; family Cricetidae; genus Phyllotis; species Phyllotis vaccarum. The sequence continues at coordinate 128,219,877 of JARWLC010000013.1, forward strand.
GAGATTATTCACTCTGGATTTTTCCTCAATCCTTTCATCCTGCACTTTCTCTCTTGCTAAGTTTTAAGGACCTTTTAGAATTCACTTGCACAAAAACAGACTTGTCATTCTTTACCATTGCTACATGTACTGGTGTATACTTCCTAACTCTGCATATTGACTTGGCACAGTTACTCAGCTAAAGCCAGAGGACATTCAGCTTTAATGAGACTACCCTGATTTAAAGACAGTGTTGTAGAATACCAAGAAAAGGAAACCACATTATCACCGACTTTGATTTAACTCAGTGCAGCAACTCTTCCATGAATGTCAACTTTATCCAAAGGTGTCATAGCAAATGCTGGCATTTGGGGTGAAAATGAATTTATGCTAAAATTTATCAGAGTTTATAGTGTATTGTGATGCTTATTTCCCCAAAATTACATATAAGAGGTAGCAGAGAACAGTGTTGTTCTGGATAAAGCAAACATGAATGCCATGGATGTGTGACAGAGCCACCTCTCTCAGTTTATATATGTTCATACTAACACTGACAGGGTTTAGGTCAATTACTTAAATTACTCCACATTCCCAGGATCAAGGTAGAGCTGATAACGAGAGCTGAAAATAACTGAGATGTTAATTATACATCTGGCTGTTGCATGTAATCAAAGCTGATGTGAAGGCACAGGGGAAATTTGGAGGTCTACCAGTTCTCCTTGATGTCAAGGACCATTAGAGAATGTATTTAAAAGTAGCACGTGGCAGCCAGCTTTGCATCGGTTAACATACCAGCCAACAATTATCTAAACGCTATTACAACCTGGGTGAAAATTTAATGTCCTCTCTGGTACTGAATCATATCTCTCAGAGACTGAATGCATCAAGTAAATGCCTTCACACACTATCCCCTGTATTTTATCTAAGGTTTGCTCATTTTATGTAGTATAGGAAATAATAAATATTGAATATTTTCAGTTTTACTTTTAGTTATCCAAATTTTCTTTCATATGTCAAATATGTGAATATGCAGCCTTATTACACTGACCTTAAATTGAATAACTATCATATTTCATTGAATTTAAGCCATGAGCAATTATAAGATGCATCTCAGCTCCAATAACATTAAAATATGAAAGTCACACCTTAATAATTAATAAAATAATGTGTATGTGTCACAATGATAAGGAACACATTAAATCCATCTGAAGTATTCATTTGTGGCTACTAAGTTCTTAAAAATAATCTTTTTATTTCTATGCTAAGTAATAGAAGACATGCTTTTATAATTCAGGTAAGCATTTCACCATTTTGGGTGAATCAGACAAGTGTTGAAGGTCTGCTGCCCACTGGTCAGAGATAACTGGCAATTGCTTTCTACTTTCTAGAAAATATGCTTACATAAAAGGCAAAGCTGAAAATGAGTTAGTGAGTTCCATGTAAAATGACAGTGTTTTTTATCAGCCAGGAGAGATTCTTGGTCTCTCCATCAGGGAAGCTAATATGGATGTCAATCAAGTGACACAGGAACACTCCAAAGTAGGTGATAGAGGGTTGTCAGAGCTTCCAAAAGACAGTCTGTGTCTCCCTAACAATGACCAGCCAAAAGTGGCCCAGTTGTTCAGAAGGAGAGCTTTTCCAAACAAGAAACAAACAAATCATATCATATAAAAAATCAATCTTTTCTGAACCCTATGTGTCCATCCCAAGCTAAATGGTATCTTTGCATCAGTTTGTTGAATTTTCACACCTAATGATAAGTAGTAAGTTAGCAACTAAACAAATGTTACTAGAATTCCCATTTATAGACTGAAAAGCTTTTCTTTTGGAAGTTCCTTGTGTTATGATATTTAAATACACCATTCCATATTTTAAATGTATTTTAATAACTTAAATACTCCTCTCTCTCTTTCTCTTTCTCTTTCTCTTTCTTTCTCTCTCTCTCTCTCTCTCTCTCTCTCTCTCTCTCTCTCTCTCTCTCTCTCTCTCTCTCTGTATGTATGTGTGTGTATGTGTGAGTCATTGTTATTGTTATCGACCTGGTGTTTGCATCCAACATTTATATGGATATTCTTTTAAGATTGTTTACCACAGCTTCCTTATAAATCCTCAAAGAACGTCAGAAAGACTTGATTCTAAGCCTGCTTAAACAATTGACCTCTCTCTCTCAGTTGATAGGACAAGCATGTAGATGCTGGTGCTCTGGAGAGCTAAGCTTATTATTTCCCAGTTACTCGTGGCCACCATAGCTTCTTATAGTTATGATACATTTCCATGAATGAAATGAAGAAAATTACTATAGAAACAGTTACTATTCCCCTTGATGTCCAGATGCCTGCGAAGTCAATTATTGTGTGGAAATCCCAAAGCCTCTGTGAAACTCTTATTCTCTGTTTTCTGTCCCATTCACTGGAGATATTTGACAAATCATGTCCCTTCTCTGAATTCCACTTTCCTTTTTGGAATAGAAAATACAATAATCAGATATACTGTGCTATGCCAACGTTGGCAAGAGAACTATATCTAATATGTGCTTGAAATAAAGAAGAGTCCCAGGGACCTGTCTTGGCCAACAACTAACTGTCAGTTTCAGACATAGGCTCTTGAGACAGAGGCTGGCACCAATTTCTCTAGTTTGGGGTCAGATGTCATGTAAAGCAATTCAAAAGGCTTTGGGTCATGGTGGGAGGCAAGAAAACAGAGGTTGGGGTAAGGAGTGAAAGGGTGGAGGGAGGGACACAGAGCGGGGAAGATTGAGATTCACTCAGATTCTAGTCAATATTGCTTTCCTGAGCCTAAGTGTTTTTATGGGCAGGAGGCCCATCTTGAAACCTGTAATCCCTTAATCATTATCACCTGAGCCATTATGGATAGCAGAGAGCAGCCATCTCCATGGAACACTGTACAAACTTCCAACCCACAGTATATCTTTGCTCAGTAAGTTAGCTGTTAGAAGCCACTGAGGTCTGAGCAGTCAGTTGCAGAACAACAGATGAGTAAGACAGATGTAAGAGTCTGAGATTGGAGGGAGGTACATGAGAGGGGCGGAAGGGAGGAAAGAGACGGGGAAATCTATACAATCTATACAACTAAATAAAAGTGTATTTTTGAAAAGTGATGATGGAGGCCAGAAACATCTATCTCCTGGGGGCACAGGACCATCAAAGGCAGAACAAAACTTGTCTTTGGAAACTTGCCCAATTGTTTTCCTTTCTTCAGCCAGAGGACAATCCCCATGGATGCCTCTGGAAAGTGGTTTCATTTCTTTGGCACTAGAAGATTTCAAAGAACTTTCCAGAAACAACAAAAAGAGCAAGAAGGGAGCAATGGACAAATACCACAACCAAAGGTGTCCAACTATTAAACTCATTTATATTAGAAAAGGCGCCTCACTAAAAGTCAGCCTGGTCAGTACAGTGGCAAATCATGTGCAGCAAAAATGGGACCAGTATTTCCACCAGCCAGGTTGTTTTAAAACTGAAGTTAGATTCCTGATGGTATGTGTACTTACCAGCCCAGGAATAAGTCATATAAAATCGCTTATAATAATGTACTAGTGCACTTATTTCTAACCCTGCTGACGCTTGTAGAAATGTATAAATAGTAATGAATTGAGGCCCAACAAACACACTCATGGGTTGCTGGTTAAACCAAGCCACCAGATGTTTACCAAATGTTTACCATCATTTTCTATATCCTATGTCTCAAAGGTAGATTTTATTCCAGGATTTAACTTGTGTTACTGAATCACAACTTAACTTGTATTTTTACTCTGTAGAAAATAGGAAAAAGAGAGAGAAATTTTGACAACCAAGCTGGTTTGTACATTGTCCTTCGTTAAGCAACAAAATGGGTATTCTCTTCATGTCAAAAGGCATTTGCTAAATTTTCTTCATCCATACTTTTAAAGCTGTCTTGATTTTGTTCCTTCTTGCTTTGGTCCACAGCAGAGAGACACAACTACTTAAAATGAGGTCTCTAAATAATGATTTCTGGTCACTTTTACTGTCCATTATTCTATGGCACCAAATAAAAGAAGATCAGCAGAAATTAAGATATCTCAGCACACAATCCTAGTTTCAGTCATTGGAGAAAAGGGCTTCTTAACTTCATCACTCCCCTGAACCTTATAGTCTACTTGCTCTCCACCCGCGTGACCCTATTCCTTTCATCAATAACTGAATTTGACTGCAGTCTGAGGCAGAGAATTAATTTTGACTTTTGGCACTTACAAATTAGCCAAACCTCAGTACTGACCACCTTGGAGTCAAAGAAGGTCCAATCTTCCCATTCCCTCCCCGTTTGCAAGAGAACTGGGTTAGCTTTCTCAGCACTCAGCACAGTTCGGGCCAAAATTGCTGTTTAAGGTTGTGTGGAAATCTGGGAACAACTCAAGTGCCATGTGTCAGCTCCTAAAATAGGCTGAGGCTCTGAGCTCTGCTCAAGGAAGCCTGTTTCTGCCAGCACACAAGCAAACTTATTAATAAAACCAAAGAAGTAAATAATAGCTTTGGAGCAAAATTCACTGGGGACAAGCTCCAGTTGGACTGTCACTGAAATCACTGAAAGTACTGTCTGCTTACTCTGTCTTTTCATTTACCTTGGAGCTCTAAGCCCTTGGGTGCCCTGGACCCGCTTCCCATTCCCACCTAGTTGCATACACAATTTCCATTCCTCCAATACACTTGAAACTTGTCTCAGCAAACGGTAAGATAAATTGCCTGAAATTGGGGTTCATTTCTTACTTCCTTTCCTCTCCCTCTGGGTAAGTTCCAGAGCCATCTGGTCTGGTTTTAGACATGCTTGTTGCTTTTTGGGAACAATCAGCATTTTCTTTCAATTGTTGTGCGCAATCTGGAAATCTGAACAATATGTCCCTATAGTGCTCTGCCAAAGCTTGCTTAGCAGAAAGAGTTTTGGGCTTCCCACACTGTGACCTCTGCTCTTTCCAATACAAGGGAACAGAGAGTTGATTGATTTTCTTTGGTTTGTTTGCAAGAGCTAATTTGCACACAGAAAAACACAAAAAGATTCATACCACAGGCAGCATCTATGAGGTGCCCTTCTACTCTGAACACATGGACTTAATGATGGGCACGTCCAGATACCACCACCACCACTGACACCACCCCCAGCATATTCCATCTGTCATTGCCAAGCAAGACTTCTCAGCAGAGGAGATACCACATCTTCATAGAAAGGCGCTTCTGCCAAATATTTTGTTGGCACTCAGTTTCCATACTGTCCCCTTTCGGGCCAGCACTAAGTCTTAAAACAGTATTTGTATAGATTCCTTTGTCAGCTTGGTACTGCACAGGTCTCACTGACATGAGATAGAGGACAGGAAGGCAGTAGAAGCCACTGTATGTCTGGTAGCACCTTCAATGATTATTTACTGAGCTCCTCCTTCTCCTCTATCATAGTATCAACTACCTGGGAGTGTAGAGTTGTGGCTGACACCACCATTTCACGATTGTTGCTCTTATCCATAGGGAAAAAGAAATGGAGAGAGCCAGGAGGAGTTATGGGTGAACATGATCAAAACAGACTGTGTGCAATTCTCAAAGAATTAACAAAATCCATTTAAAAACAATGTGGGATTGTTTTTAATGTTCTCCAAAGGCATGGCACGGCAGCTGTCGCAGTTTATATTCAAATGATCCTCTGTGACAGTGGTTCTCAACTACCTGCAAAGAAACTTCAGTACAATGCCAGCACTTTAGAGATTCGGACTCCAGTGGCAGTCAGTTGCAGAAAACACCGAGCTAGAGCTGGGAGCCACAATGTATACAAGAAATGCCAGAATGCAAGGGTGGATTTTGGTTTTCTACATCTGCGGAGATCTCATGAGTCTGTTTTCCTAACAGTATTCCTCCTGGGGTTAATGCATCCTACCCAAGGATTGTATTTTTGAGTATAAAAATATTAAGCTCCTTCCTAAATGTGAACTCCTAAGCAAGTTTTTCAACTTTGGTTCACAACAGAATTACCTTTGTTGGCTTTTATAGAAGCAGATTGCTGGGCACAACCTAGAGTTTCTAAGCTTGCCTATTTCAGGTGGGTAGGGAATTTTCATTTTCCTTGGGAATTTCTAATGTTGCTTTCAGAGAATGATCCTAGATCTCCATCAGGGAAAACATCTGAGACTCTTTTAGAACCCTATTGGCCTCCCCCAGCTATCTCTTTGTCAGGTTAATTGAACGAGAATCTCTAAGGTACCCAGATGGCAATTACAATTACAAGTAGCTATGGTGAGAACCCACTGCCCCTAGGCAAGTGATTATCAGTGGAAGGATTACTTTTTTCCCCAGAGCCGCTGAAAATATAGCTAAAGACATTTTCTAATAGCCATACTAGGCGGGAGCCAGAGTGTGAGGATATTGTCATTAAGCACTTTAGTGAGTTAAAATCCAAGAACACTGTTAAGTATCACATAATGCAAAGGGTAAAGGACTACAACAAAATTGTCCAGCCTTAAATTCCTGTTGTAGTGAGATTCAGAAACCTTCCCTCACAGAATGAATCCCCACACAAGCCTGACTCCCAAGACTTGCTGAATTTGAATCTGCATTTCCCCCCCTCAAGATCCCCAGAAAATTCCCAGGCATTGAAAACCTGAGAAGCAATCCCTAGAGGGCCTCTGAAAATGCAATGTCCTGGGCCCTATCTCCAGAATTTTAAATTCAAGAAGTAGAAGGGGACATGAGAATTTATATTTCTCATTAGTTCCTGGTAGTAACAGCAGCAGGTCTAGGACCTCACAAAAGTCAGCTGGGCAAACTGCATTGAAATCAACTAAGATAGAGTCTGACTTTGGCTTGGCCTAGAATTTGAGGAGCTACGGAATGCAATGCTGGTTGTTTAGGTTGCAAACATGGCACACTGTTATTTCTCTTAATGTATTTTATATCAACAAATGCCCACTGCTCTTCTCCCAAGATGTGGTTCCTGTCTTCTCCCAAGATGTGGTCCCCGTGCTCTGTGACAGTTTCTTACCAACACAGGAGGCTGGTCGACCACTCCAGGCCTTGCTGTCCATACACGTGACTGTCCGTTCCCCTTTCAATGTATATCCTGGTGAGCAATAGTACTCACAGCGAGAGTTAAAGTAAGCGCCATCCACACACTTAAACCCTCCATTTGCTGGCATGGCAAGGGTAGGACATCGCTTTTCTGAAAAAGAGAGAATCAAGTATTCCATGTTTCTTAGTACTTGCCCACAACTTCAGAGTCCAGACACTTTAGAAGCATGCATTGAACAGTTTGCTGCAATAGAACATGTGACATTAAACAATGACTCCTTATGTGCCACACAGAAGACATTAAGTTTCATTCATTTCACAGTAGGTGGCTTTGGCAGACTGGCTGCACCACTGTCTTCGACTAAATTCCTCAGAAGCAAACCCTAAGAGAAGGATTTGCATGCTAATGTTTTTGGAAGAAAGTGTTGCCAGGGAGACCAGTGAAAAATGGAGGAAGAGGAAGAAGATGAGGACAGTGCCAGCAAGGGGTGATAGATAACAGAGTCAGTCTTAACTTGCACCAGCAGGGGAAGCCTGGGGGGAAGATAGCAGTTTCCAATCAGTCTCCACACCTGGAACTGCCCTTTATCACTCAATCTTTAGACAGAACTACCCATGGGAGAGCCTTTCCCTTGGAAATAAATAAAATAAAATAAAAGCTGGGCTGGTGGTTCATACTTGTAATTCCAAGATGCAGGAGATTGAAGTAGGACATCCTAGACTACAACAAATACCTCAACAACCAAATAAATAAATATGAAGGAGGTAGAGAAGCAACAGGAAGAAAAAGTTTTCTGTAAGAGGTTTTCTTTTTTCTCTGAAGAAAGCTGAAGGGGACAAATATGGCTATGTTTGGTGATGCAGGCCTACAATGCCAGCTACTTAGCACACTGAGGCAAGGAGGTGGCATGTTCAAAGCCAGCCTCGGCTACAAACTGAGTTTCCAGTACCCTTTCAACTTGCCGAGATTCTGCCTCAAAATGAAGAAAAGGGGGTTTGTTTGTTTGTTTTTAAAGCTAGGACATAGCTGAGTAGCACAGCTGCTCAGCATGTGCCAGGACATGGGCTTACATCCCAGTTCGGGGGGGGGGGGGGGGAGATGCTCAAGAAAACTACCAACAAGGCATTCAGAAAGTGGGAAAGACACCCAGTGTTGCATTTGGTTTCTGGCCCGGAATTTCTGGTCTTGTCTAGTGGTTCGGACTTTCCGGCCTAGCCTCGTGGCCCGGATCCACAGACCCACAGTCCCACTGAAACATACAAATACGTATATTAATTATATGCTGATTGACCTGGGGCCCAAGCATATAACTTGCTAGCTCTTGCTCTTAATCTAACCCATGACTCTTATCCTGTTCAGCCATGGGGCTCAGTACCTTTTCTCAGAGCAGCATAGTTGTTCTCTGCATCTTCTGGCTTATCTGGCAACTCTGGAGTCTCTGTGGCATTTCTGCTCTGTTCTTCTTGTTCCCAGAGTTTTCTTAGTCTGGTAGCCCCGCCCACACTTCCTGTCTGCCTTCAGCCAATCAGCATTTTTATTAATCTAGTAGGTGGGACAATTATTTACAATGCAACACAAACCCCCTATAACCCAGAACTAAAAACAGGTCATAGGGAAACCTGACAAGACATTGCTACATGTATACTATACAGATCCAGTTATATCATCTGCACATTCTAACATTATGGACCATAAGACTACAGTCCTGAGCCTTTTTCCTCAACCATATCTATCATATACTGTGTAAAACTTGAATGTTTGTTTAAAACTTGAAAAACATTGGGCAATCAACAAGGGATGGCAACTTTGCATAAGAAGGACACCCCAAACTGTATTCAACAGTGCTGTAGAATCCACAGTTTTGATATGGGAGGACTTGTCTTGAAGTAGTCTGCCTGCCTCCAGAATTAGCCAGCAGACAAGGAACTACACAGATAGCTTTAGGACATTGCCTCTGAAATGCAACATCTACTCCTTTCCAGACCCACTTCCTCATACAGACTAAACATCACTCCTTTAGTAACTCTTCCTTGTATCCCTAAGTCCCATTCCTCAGAACATTTGCTTTTCATGATTTTCTTTTATTTACTCCCCTACAAGGAGCCCCTGGTTTAGAATCCTTGGACCTATTGAATGGCTTTTAGTTTTACCCAGTTACTTCTGTAGTATTCCGACAAGCCCTAGAAGTATCTTACTTTTTTCTAAATCACCAGAAACTCTTTGGAACCCTGTATTTACTGAACAATATCACCAATGTGCTAGAAAAAGTCTCTTATCCATTCCTTTTCCAAATGTGCACCATGCCCGTCCTTCAAAAAGAAGTAAAGAAGTGCACATCTCTTTTCTATAACAGAGAGATGTCATTCAACTGGCTTAAAACTACCACCCAGTGAAAAGCTTCATCTCAAAGCAAAACAATTTTGTCTCTGAAGACTCAGCATAGGTCTGGTCTACTCACGTTTGCAGATGACCTTATCTGACCAGCGCTTGTTTGACTGGCAAATCAGCTGGGAAGAGCCATGAAGTTCATAGCCCTTTCTACAGCGAATATCACACCTGGTCCCCAAGGCAGTTTTGTAGTATCCCCCTGGAGGGGCCCTGCAGTATACATCCCCATACTTCACCTTGATGGGGGAGCACCATGGAGTATCTACAAGCAGAAACAAATGAAGAGAGAAGTAAGTGCCAAGTTTAGACAATATAGCCCGTCACTCTTGCACTCCTAGATTGGCTATAGTTCAGATTCTGGACTCTCAATGGTGCCCTGTGCATTAGATATTTGTATATAAGAAGGTTATGGCTATGAGACTGGGCATCAGACATAACTAAATATGAATCCAAATACTTCTAATTAGTTGTGTGATGTGGGCAAGCCACCTCAACTCTCTGAGTCAGACAAACATTGTAAGGGGTAAATAAAGACTATATGTCTATAATATCCATTGCCTAGCACAGAGCTGAGCACCAAATAAATGTTCAATAACTATGTATTCCTTCTAGTATTTACCTTAACATGATGCCCTAATCTCTTGAGACTAATTGATGCCATAGTCAGTTTCCACCTTAGCCATCTATGCAAGCACACAGAGTAAATTAACTGTGGCTTCCTCTGAGATACATGCATATTCTCTATAAAGAAACCCACAGTATTCTTGCTTACTAATTTGAACGAAGTTACATCAGTATTTGTAATAGAGTGTTCTTTGGCTTACATTTATAAAACAATGGTTTCCCTTTTCATACATTCCTAGTAATGCCACATTTAGGCAAGACAGTGACACTCTCCTCAGATGGAAAATTTGCAGCATGCTTTGATATTGCTCTCCTAGTTGCTGCATTGGCTAGTTTTTGTGAACTTGACCCAAACTCCAGTTTCTGTCAAACGTGGAGAGACAGAACTTTAATTGAGGAATTACCTCCATCAGATTGCTCTATGCCAGTGGTTCTCAGCTTTCCTAATGCTGCGACCCTTTAACACAGTTCCTCATGTTGTGGTGACCCCCACCTATAAAAGTTATTTTTGTCACTATTTCATAACTGGAATTTACTACTACTATGAACTGTGATGTAAATATTTGATATGTGACCGCCTCAAAGAGATCAGACCCATAGGTTGAGAACAGCTGATCTATGGGAATGTCTTGCTTAATGATTGATGGAGAATGACCTAGATCACAGGGACAGATGGTGTCAACTCTGGGCAGGTGGTTTTGGATATTGTGTCTAAGAAAGCAAACTAAACACTCTATAGAGTACAAGCCAGTTAGCAGCATTCTTGTAGAATCTTTGTTTCAGTTCCTGTGTCTAGGATACTGCCTTGAATTCCTACCTTGACTTCCCCGAATGGTAGACTGTAACCTGGAAGCCAAAAATAAAGTCTCTCCTCCCATTTCTTTGGTTAATGTTTTACCTCAGCAAGAAAGCAGCAAACTAGGACAGTTGACCAGGGCATACTTTGGATGTCATTAACAAAGCTGAACTTGTTGCCTGTCTTTGGGAGGTACTGAGAGTCATGCAAAAGAAGGACAAGGCTACCTTTTTAGTCCAGAAGTTCCTGCAGCAGCCAGTCTATCAGTTCCCTGCACTATCTGGGGACCAACAATAAGCCTCCTCAAGTCACAGGGTTGGGATGGAGTTAATGCTCTGAACAAGCACTACTTTCCTAGTGCTGCCTGGCTCTTCCTTACCCCACAAGCACCTGTGCTGCCACTAAATGGAGTAAGTTCGCCATCATGTGGCCAGGAAGGGACACAGGCCTTGTTCTGCTTTGCCCAGGAATTCTCTAAGTCCTGATACAGTCTAGGCTTTGGCAATAGAACACCGTTTTACTCTGATGTTTTTAGGTCCCCTTTTAACTAATAATTTGGGGATTTTTTTGTATCATATAATGGCTTTCAGAGGTTTCAAGTGGATCTGAAATTCAGGACTCAAGTAACATTCCCTAGATGGCCTAGGTAAATTGTTGGGAGCTTAACATTGCGTTTATTCACTTCCATCATGTGGATACAGACATGGAGAACTCACATCAGGACTACAGGCCTTCCTGGAATTCTTCCCTTCTGGAAGACTCTATACCTGCAGTCTTCGTGTATTGTGTATATTTATGTTTTATGTGAGGAAGATCTGTGTGTGCTTTCACAAATCACAAATTGACATATTTGAATACAGCATGCAATTAGCAGATTTTTCTCCCTCATCTTGACTTTTCAAAATCTTCTGTCAATGCTGACTACATGTCCAAAAGTTGGGATGTTTTCAGTATGTGGAGGAAAAAAAAATCTTGTCTTCATCTATTCACAAAAAGCATTTTTTTTTATTACTTTCCAGGACCAATTTTTGGAATGTGTTTCGACAGTTGAATAGTTCTTCAGTAATAGCAGTGGGAATGTGAGTGAATGATGTGAATTCAAAGTGCACATAAGCACCATACCATGGTTTAGTGAACATGAATTAACAAAGTTTTTAACATGGAGGCTTAGAGTAAGATCATGTGCTTTTGAGGTTAAGACAAGGTTTACCAAGTAGACGTCCAAATTGATTAATCTGGAAAGCCTTTTCATCCCCCTGGGCCAATGTGATAAGTGCTCTAATTAAATGGAGACTGTGGAGTAGGCAGCATGGGGCAGCAGGCTAGTGGGAACTACTAGTGCATTATGAATGTGAGCCAAAACACATGTTTGGATTCAAGTGCTGCATCTGTCAGCTGAGTGAGTGAATCAGGACACACTCACTACTCTCTATAACCAGGGTTCTCTTTTCTATAAACTAGGGATAATACTGACATATCTCATGTACCTTCTCCTTCCCTCAATTAGTGTGAATATATCATGGTATCCCAAGTAAAAAAAATAAGCTCAATTCCATGCCCAGCATCCAAATAAGTAAATAAATACAAACAAATCAATAAACAAGATCTCATATCGTGTGAGCCCAATGTATGCTATTCATTTTTACTTTCTTCTTTTAAATTTGATTTAATTCAAATCAGTGTATATGCTCTGTGCCAGACACTGAGGAGCTTAATATTCCAGAGATAATCTCATAGTTTAATCATGGTTGACCTCTAACTTTTAACATCAGTGACACTTAAAAGCTGAGGTATAAATCTTGAATAGAGAAATTGTCTAGCATGGATAAAGCCCGAGGTTCAGTCATCACCATAACAGTAGTACCAAGAAGTAAAAACGTCAACTCTTTATTGTAAAAACTGAAGGTACATGACATGTTTTGGGATGTGTGTACAAACATATTAAATGTCTAGTGTGATGATTCCAGTCAGCAAGCTATTTCACTGACAATAGAAATAATTTATCGTGAAAAGATTTATTCTTCATTCATACTGTAAGGTAAGCATAGACACAGTGCAGGAGGCAACCTAAGGACTGGAGGCAACCCCTACTATATAAGTAAAGAGCCTCTCTACATTGCATATGTTTTAGGGATGTTTTTCATCTAGAGACTCAAAAAGAGCTTTGAATAAAAACTTTCAGGAAGTTTGATGAAATGGAAGATTTCCTTACCATAAGCATCTAACTAGAAATGGTGAGCTTGGTTGGATTACATAATATCGAAGACATTGATCCAAGCTTAGACATTATTTGACAAGTGTTTACTTCAGAAATCAAAGCAAATATGCAAACATACCTGGGCACAGGCACCAGTCATTGTTTATAAAGACTTCCCATTTCTTTGAAAAACTAAAGGACAGTCTTTAGACAAAAGCTGATGGGAACTATTTCACTTCCCTGATAACTCAGAAAGGTCACAACATTCTGCGGTAATGCTTTCTTGCCAGAGTATGAATGCATTCTTGGGCCAATTGTCAAATAGAACTGTGTGAGCCTATTTTCTTCAGAGTTTTTCTTTGTAATAAGGAAAAGCAGTTTCAGAGAAAAAGCATTTAAATTTACCTTCATTTCCAGCCTGAGCTCTCTGACTTGATGGAAGCAGCAGTAGGAATATGTGTGGATATACTTACCTGAGCCAGTATAGAATGTTCTTGATTAGGCTTTATATACCTACTGGGAGTGGATACTGGTGGAAATGTGTAGAGCTGGGTTTCTTATCATTAAGTTAAAATTCATTTGAGCAGCAACACACTTTACTGAACATTTTAGGAGCCATGCTGGGCTCAGAAAGAGCATGAGATGAGGTCATGAAAATCAAGTTTCTCATTCTCCATTCAGTCAGTACATTAGCAGCACTGGGTGCAGAGTTCACCTTGGAGGGTTTGCTCTGAGCAGCTCTAGCTGTAATGTATGAACCGGGCTTGATTTTCATCAGCTACAGCTTGCCTTTGCAGAAGTGAGGACAGTAAAGAAATTTAGGAGAATAAAATGAGCACGGGGTGCTGAAAGGCAGCACTTCTGGGATTTATTTTTCTTCCCTTTGTTTTCCGTTTGGAGGGATGAGCAACTATGCACATTCATTTTTAAACATTTATCTTCCTGGAATGAGAATTAGAACTTCGATGTGTTGTCTGGTCACTATATTACAGTCTGCTCTGCAGAGCCTTAAAGGAAAACTCTCCCAGCATCAGCAGGTCCTTGCCCGCACATAAGCAAAGCATTCACCTTTATATAGAGAGTGTGAATACCAGACTCCATCGTCTTCTAGTGGTGAATCTCCAGATCCTACAATAAAAAAGAACAGAAACTGCAGCAAGAAAAGCCACCACAGTATGAGTGCATTATTTCAAAGCATAGCTTTGGCATAATCCATGCAAGGGGTGCTAATAGAATGCAGAGCCAAGAGCAGAAGCATCTGTCGGCATTCATGAAAGGACAGAAACCTCTCAGAGTGAACCTGGCCGGGCTGTGATGGCTAAAGCCAATTAAAATGAGCCTGTAGACTGTTTTGGGAATCCCAGGGGCCATCTGAAATTCTGGAATCAGGAAAGAGAGTCAACTTCACTCTGAGATGATGCCAATATATATGAAGCTCATGCCAGAGCAGAGGCTGTAAAATGTGTCGGACTCAGACTCAGCCTACAGTTCCTCCAGTAGACAACGACAACCCAGTAGAACCTAATGTCTGTGGTACCTGGAATAGATCCATCTACTGAAATTAATGTAGATGGAAACCAAGAAAGGAAATCAAATGTCTTATCTTAATGACAACAGAAAAAAGACTGTTGGGTTGGGGCATTCATAGAAAATGAAGGCTGAAATTGAGAACCTGGGAGTTTATTCAGAGTTTCTTGTCCTCCTTAGGATAAAGTAAAATTTTTTAGGACGTCTTACTAGCCTCAAAGCCCATAGGCTCAAAGGAAAAAAAGAATAGATGGTATTTGCAATGAACTAATTTGGCAGTTGAAGACAAGCCATATCGAGATTATTAAATAGTGAGTTTCCATAAATAGTGGATATCTTGAAGCAAATGTCAGATTTCAAGACAGCAATCTTATATTTAGGTACCTCAGTCTGATATTCAACCCTTAATTTAGCACCATTTTAGCCACACATTCACTTTCCAGGCACTTTCCACTGTACTAGAAAAGGAATGTCTCTCTTAAGAGCTTATGCAAACCTCTGTGCAGGGGCAGCACATAAGTAACAGCCTAGCCACTGTTTCATTGGTGTTCTTGATAAGAGATAGGGAATGTGGAAATAAAAAGTGAGGGGGAGAAAACCAGTCAAAGTGTGACCATCGGAGAGAATTTCCCAAGAAGGCCATCTCTTTGTTCTGCTCAGCTGCAGATTTCCTCACCCACAGTAGGTTACTCTAATCCCTTAGCTAGATTACCCAGGCTGTGCAAAGTTACAGACTTTTCTTTGTTCCATATCAAATATTAAATGTGTGAACATGAAACCTAGAAATGCAACCAAGAAACATAAAGCAAAAGCCTGGCTTTAGACACTTTGACCCAGTCATTCCATTGCTGCTCAAAATTCAAAAGGAACAACACCATTAGCAGTGAATACAAGACACACACACCACACACACACACACACACACACACACACACACACACACATACACATACACACACACACACACACACCACACCACATACACCACACACATACACACCACACACACAGACACATACAGAGTCCTCTCAGCACCCTAGTTTTACAGTACAGAAGATTCAGAATAAATTGGCACCCACCTATTCCATAAATGTTTTTGTTCACACTGGCTTTCTTAGTTTTTATTCTGTTATGAACAGTTTCTGGACAAAGTTTCTCATCAGTCTGCCAGGTAGACATAAGTGTTTCTTAGGGCTCCAGATTATGTCTGTTTGTCCATACTTTGCCCCAGACAGATTCTATTCGTGTAGTTCACTTTAACTGTTGATGTGGGAATGTCTTTCTATATGTTATGAATAAAGGACTGTTTTGGCCATGGCAGACACCGTAGAGGTAGGCAGAGGAGTCAGAGCATAGGTGAGCAAAAGAGGCTAGAGTCTGAGGGAGATCGAGCCAGACTCCCAAAGAGCAACATGTAAGGAACACAGGTGAGCCACGGGCCATGTGGCAGACAGATTAATGGAAATGGGTTGAGTTAAGATGAAGGAACTAGCTAGCAATGTGCCTGAGCCATAGGCCAAACAGCATGAACTTAATATAAGTGTCTGAGTCATTGTTGGGGGCCTAAGCAGCAGCGGGCGGCTAAGCAGTCAGGGACTGCAGGTCTGTGGGTCTGAACCTCTGCCGCCCAGGGCCAGAAAACCTGTAACAAACTGTCCCCATGTGATTATGAAGAAACCATTATTTCCAGCTTTAAACTTTCAAAGGCTATAACTTTAATGGTCTTTGTGGCTCCAAAACACAATGAGAAAATAGCCCCAAACCAAAAATTCCAAGGTCCTCAGAATAGGCTATACTTCCACTTAGGAAGATCTTTTCATTCAACATACCTGAGTTTTGGGGCCAGGTTTAAAGAACTCAATCATTTGCAAAAAATTCTAGGAATATATATATATATATATATATATATATATATATATATATATATATATATATATATATATATATATATATATATATGGATGTCTAAAATGTAACTGACATTGCCCTGTTTGGACATAGAAGTGTATGTCTCAAATATGGGCTACATAGTTAATCTTTTCTACAATGAAATTTGTCAACAGTCAAGCCAATATTCCCAGTTCTTACTATTTTATGGATTGTGAGAGAGGAATCCTCAGCTTCCCCAGAGACTCCATATTTTCTGACGCACTTAATACTAATTGTCTGGTTCAATGTTTACATTTCTTGTTGCCTAGGTCAAATTTCTTAGCTGGACTGGACTTTCAAATCCTTTGTGGGAGGCACTTTTGTCATGTATATCATAATAATACAACACTTAGAGAATCGGAAAGCACAAAGAGGTATTTCACAGTGGCCTGTTTTTAACTTATTCTTTTGTGGAATAAGTCACCATATTGCAAATACCTATAAATAGATGAGCCACACCAAACCTTGTTTACAGGCTTCCATTGATAAGATCTTCTGCTTCACTGCTTCTCAGTATATTGGAGGTAGGAAACTTATAAAGCACAGTTCCTAGATTTATCTATTCTTAGACTGTGGGAAAGTCTGCATTGTAGAGATTTGGAAGATGAAAGAGAAGGCATTACTGTTTTGTATTGGTTATTACTTGAAAATTTTATTCAGGCATGTACTGTATTTTGATAAGATCAACCCATTCCTTCCCTTCCAATGTATCCCATATTTTCACTACCATTTTCCTCTTCCAACTTCATGTGATCTCTCCTCCTCTTCTTCTTCTTCCTCCTTCTTCTCCTCTTTATTCTCTCTTTTCCTTCCCTGCTGTGAAACTATGCTTTGTCCACTGTAAATATTTTTCACTCCTATTGATTTAATAATATGCTGATTGGTCAAGTACAGGAAGTAGAGGCAGGTCAACCAGACTAGGAGCCTGCTGGGAAGTGAAAGAGCAGAGCAGCAGAAACCGTGAGATGCAGAGGAAGCAGGATGAGAATGCTGCACTGAGCAAAAGGTACCAAGCCATGTGGCTAAACATAAATAGAAATATGGATTATAAGAATTAGCAAATGATAAGCCTGAGCCATAGGCCAAACAGTATGGAATTAATATAAGCCTTTGTGTGATTATTTGGGACAAAGCAGCTTTGGGACCTTGGGGTAGGCCAGGCCAGAAACTTCCGACTACACTTCCCTTTATTCTCCATTTACTCCATTTAGTGATGCATATATGTGAATAGGTGAAGGCCCATCTACTTAAGGATGGGCAACCTCTCAAGGGCTGCATCTCTGATGAAAACTTATTCTCCCTCTTACAGAGTTGTCATGGAATGTAGTAATTGTTTAATTATGCAAAGATGTGTTGCTTTTGTTTATGGTGCATTTGTTTAACTACGTAAAGATGCGTTACTGTTTCACCTGGCCTGCCCAAGGCACCTCATTGGTCTAAGAAAAATCTGAATGACCAATAGCTAAGCAGAGGAGGGATAGGCAGGGCTGGCATACAGAGAGAAAGGGGGAACCAGCCAGTCAACTAGGGCCCAGCCAGCAAGACATGGAAGAAGCAGTAGAGAAGGATAAACAGTGCATAGATGAGTTAAACAAGCCTTAGGACAGCACGCAGATTAATTTAAGTTTAAAAAGCCAGCTAGAAGTAAGTCAAAGCTAGGGCAAAACATTCATAATTAGTAACAAATCTCCATGTCATAATTTGGGGGCTGGCAGCCTATGAAAGCCTGATACAAGAAGTCATCAACTGCAGTAACATGTCAGTTGGAGACGAGTCCTGCTTCTTCAAAGCTGGAATGTTGTCTGGTTTGACCTTCTGCATGCAGCCACAAATGCAGCCTTGTCATGTTTCAGTTTTCACTACAGACATCAACTACATAAGGGTCTTACAATCTTTTTGCCTTTTCTTCTGGGATGATCCCTGAGCCTACCAGGGATGTGATAAATACATCCCATTTAGGACTGAGCATGCCACAGTATCTTATTCTCTGTGTGTGGACCAGTAGTGAGTCTTTGTATTCATCACCATCTACTGCAAAAGGAAACTTTTCTGGTGAAGGCTTAAAGATACACTACAGATATAAAGATAAGACTTAGGAAGCAGTTTACTTTACACATTTAGCAGAATAATAGTATGAGATTGTCCCTCTCAAGGATCTATGGCATAGGCACCCATAGGTTTGGCTCAGTTAATGGTAACTATATAAGCTGTTAAGCAGAGTTTAAATACTTTCAGAAAGTAGCTGGTTACTCCCATAGCATTTGTGATACTCTTTGAAGTGACACATGTCATTAGTCCCAGCACTTGGGAGACAGAGGCAGGAGGATCTCTGTGAGTCTGAGGCCATTCTGGTCTACAAAGCAAGTAAGTTCCAGGACAGCTAGGACTGTTACACAGAAAACCCTGTCTCAAAAAACAAAACAAAACAAAAAAACAAAGGCTGGAGAGACGGCTCGGTCCTCTGATATTCCAGGCTAATTTTATTAAATATAAAATATGTCACCACAACTATTTGCACCAAATGGGCATGTCTTACCAAGCCACTCATTTTTATGGTTCACAGCGATCATACCTGGGTAAAAGTGTTGATTACTTTCCCCCTCGAGTGGTGTACATTGAACTCTTCAGCAATATGTATGCTAGACAACGGGGATAAAATATCCACATCAATACTAGCTTGCTTTCTCGATGTCCTGTGACTCAAATATACATGTATCTTCAGCAACAGAGTTTTATCATCAATTTCTAGACAATAGCTAATAACAATGGCAATAACTTGTAATGTTTGGAGGTCTACAGGTATACACCAGCTAATAAATCCAAAAACGGTAACTACTTCCTAAAACTAAGTTTTTTTATTTTTTAGCCTGTGATATTATGGAATCATTGTCACCCTGTCTACTGGGTAGTTTTATATCAATATGACATAAGCTATAGTCATCAGAGAGAAGGGAGCCTCAATTGAGGAAATGCCTCCATAAGATCTGACTGTAGGCAAACCTGTGGGGCACTTTCTTAGATAGTGATCCATGGGCAGAGCTCAGTCCCTTGTGGGTGGAGCCATCCCTAGGCTGGTTGTCCTGGGCTCTATAAGAAATCAAGCTGAGGAAGTCATAAAAATCAAGTCAGTAAGCAGCACCCTTCCATGATCTCTGCATTTGCTCCTGCCTCTAGAATACAGCCCTGTTTGAATTTCTGCCTCAATTACTCTTAATGCTTCAAGTGTTATATGGATCAGTGAGTAAAATAAAAACTTTTCTTCATGAATCAGTTTTGGTCATAGTATTTTATCATAGCAACTAAGACACCCTGTTATATAGGGTAACTCTATTCGCACACTTTTTATATAGGCACATATTACGGAAAACTTTTATAGTAGTGGGTTTTCATATGACTTTCCAAAAGGTCTTCAAGTTAGTTATATTCTTGTATCCCTTGCTCTACCCTGTCCTTCTATCCCCCGTTCCATTTAGTTCTTCCTGTTCCATTATTTCCCTTTCCTCTTTTGTACCACCTGTGTTCTATCCATTCCTCTTGAGACCACCCCATCCATAGTAAGGGACACTATGGTCCCTTACTATATTCCTGACATCTGCAGACAGTCCAATTTCAACATGATTATTTACAGTTTCAACCATTTACCTGAAACTATCATAATTTCATTTTTCTGTATAACTAAATGCTATTCAATGGGTAAATGTACCACATTTTAATTGTTTTATTCTTTAACTGATGGACATCTAGGCTATTTTATTTCCCTGGCTATCGTGACTAGGGCAGCAATGAATATATATTGTCAAACATCTCTGTATTAAGATATAAACTCCTCTGAAAGTATGGTGGTGGTATAAAGGGATCACATGGTTGATATATTTCTAGCTTTTTGAGGAAACTCCACTGATTTCCATAATGGTTGCATCAGCTTTCAGTTCCACCAACAGAAAATCAGTGCTGTCCTTTCCCTGCAACCATGCCAGTCTTTGCTGCAGTTGTTTCTATGACTGGGAAAAGGTGAAATTTCAATGCATTTTTAGTTTGCATCACTCTGATAGCTAAGGGTGTTGAACAATTTTAAAACTTGTTCTTGGACATTGGTAGTTCTTTTAGAAATTATTTTAGTTCTTCGGCCCATTTTTATTGGGTTATTTGTTTTTTTAGATATTTAGTTTTTTATATAGACACTAACCCTCTATCAGATGTAAACATTTTTTCTCCCATTTTGTAATCTGCCTCTTTGCTCAAATGGTGTCTTTCGCTGTACAGACCCTTTTAAGTTCCATGAAATTCCATTAGCCAACAGTTGGCTTTAAGGAACAATTATTCTTTTCCTTAGTTGTATATGCAGGAAATATGTTGTAGTGTATATGTTAGCAGCAGTGAGATATCATGCCCATTGTCCTCTCACCAGCATTGGAGGATAGACACAATGTGACACTGACAGTAGTGGCAGTCAAAAACACAATCGTTTCCTAACTTTTGCATGATAGAATCAGGGTGACCTTTGACCATTGATACAGACTTCCTGACTTCCTTTGTTAGAATCCATCAGATTTTCTTATTACTTCCATTTTCTTTCCTTTTGCCCAAAATACCTAGTGAGGGTTTTGTTTCCTACCTAGCAAGTATTTAAGCAGAGCAACACAGTGATGAAGGTGTGGTTTTTTTCTGCTGCTACAGCTAGGTTCTTAAATGTTCTCCAAAGCCTGTGTTTCTGAAAACTTGGTCCCCAGGATGGCAACATTAGGAAGTTGTGAATCTGTTAAGCAACGAAGCTGAATAGAAGGGTCATTGGTAATGGGCCCTTGAAGAAGATTATAAAAGACTATTGGACTCCAGCCCTGCTTTCCCCCATTCTTAAATATTAAGTGAGCCACCTTCTTAGGCCTATATACTTCTCAATAATACTTGCCTTGCCACAGGTCACAAAACAATAAAGACAGCTGACCACATACTGAAACTGTAAGCCAAGAGAATCCTTTCATACTTTAATCTTTTCTCAACTATTCTGTCACAGTAAGAATTGAGCAACTTTCTCTTAGTAAGTGCTATCACCTACAAATCTTTTGACAGTATGAGAGGGGACTTTTATGTGGGTTGGATGAATAAGGATTTTATTTTTTAATTCTCTCTTATATTAAATCCCAACTGTAGGGTCTCCTCCCTCCATACTTCCCAGTCCCCCCTCCAACTCCCTTCTCCTCCAGATCCATTTCCCCTGTTTCCCTAAAAAAAAAAAAAAAAAAGCAGACCTCCCAGTTTTATCAACCAAATTCAGCATGACAAGATGCAGTAAGACTAGCCATAAACCTGCATTATCGATGCTGGACAAGGCAAACCAGTAGGAAGAAATAGGTCCCATGAGCAGGCAAAAGAATCAGAGACATCCCCACTCTCATTGTTAGGAGTCCAACAAAATCCCCAAGCTAAAACCTTAATATAAAAAACTGTAATATATGCAGAGGACCTGATGCTCCATGATTGAAGCTTCAGTCCCTATGAGCTCCTATAACCCCTGATTATTTGATTCTGTGGACTGTGTTTTCCTGATATCCTTGACCTCTCTGGCTCCTACAAGCCATACTCTTTCTCTTCTGTGGGGTTCCCCAAGCTCTTCCTAATGCTTGGGTATGGGTTTCTGCATCTGCTCCCATCAGTTCCTGGATGAAGCCTTTTTGATGACCCTGTGCCAGGCAACAATCTACGAGTATAGCAGAAAAACATTAAGAATCATTTTGTTGACTTTTTTTTTCTTGCCAGTCATGTTTGGTTCTATCCTAGGTCTCTGGACTATCCAGTCTCTGGTTCCTGGCCATCCAGGCAGTGTCAGGCCAGGGCTCCCTCATGTTGCATAGGCCTCGATTTGGACTGGTAATTGATTGGCCACTTTTACAAGTTCATTGCCCCAGCATATCATGAAGGCGGGACAAAGGTTTTGTGTTCCAGTCCCACTGCTGGGAGCCTGATTATAGAAGATGATTAGTCCTCCATTAGTAGGAGTCTTCACTAGGATCACTCTCATAGATTTCACGGAGTTTACACTGCAGTAGGTTTCAACATCACCCCTCCGGCCAGTTCCACCCAGTACTCTCTCTCCATCTTCCACCTCCTGCATGATTCCTCTTGTTCCTACTGCAGCCTGTCCCCAGTTTTGCCACAAAGTCTTTGGCACAGTTGAACTTTTTTTCTACTTCCTAACTAATACACCCTTTCATGTAACAGAAAGCTATTTTCTGACCAAGTGAATTCTTTGGGGAAGAGAAATAACACACTGCGAGCCTAAGTCAGGCACTGCTTAGACAGCTTGTCTAAGGGTTGCTAAGGATGGGAAATTGGACAATCAGATCTAGTTTGTCTGACTTCCAAAAGCATCATGCTATTTTCTTTAAGTGTTACTGCCTTCTGCTCCTGGATTTTCACATCTGGGTGGTAGAATTTGAGATTACTGACAGGTAAGTGGCCTCTTGAGTAGTACCAAAGTAAGTATGCAGGGAAGAAGAGAAGAGCAAGATAAAGGATCTGTCTGGAAGGATCTGCCAGTCCAATGTCCAGTAGCCATGATCTCATGCCTTGTTTTCACTTATCTTTTCTTTCTTTTTTAAGTTATGAGAACCAAATCCAAGACCTCTTGCTTCCTAGTTCGTTTGTTCATTCATTCATTCATTCGTTCATTCATTCATTCATTCATTCATTCATTCATTCATTCATTCATTCATTCTTGTGTTTATTTTAATACCAGAGATTAAAGCTAGGACCTTGTGTATGCTAGGGAAGTATTCTACCAGTGAACTATATCTTCATTTTTTTTTTATTTTGACACAGGGTTTTTCTAAATTACCTAATTTAACTTTGAACTTGTTATGTAGTCTGCACAGACCTTGAACTTAAAAATCTCCTTACTCTTGCTGTTTATCAAGCTGCTGGAGTTACAGTCATGCACCACCAGTTCTGGCTGGTCGTTTCTTAATAGAAGATCAGAAGATAGGTGGGCTGCCCTCCCCACAGAAAAGAAATCATGATTCCATATTAGAATAGATTGATCTTACCAATAATTGCTTCAGGAATTGCCATGGAAACTAGCATTAGGCAAATGAAAATAATTTTGTTTGGGGAGAATCATACTGGAAAGACATCCCCCAAGAGAAAAGATGCACTTTCCGAAGGACAAGACCTTCCTCCCTTTTTCTTCCTTCTTGCTTTGGAGTGTATTGTATATGCGTAGTGGTTGAGACTGAAACAGTCATTTTGTCAGCATAAGGCACAAAGTCTGAGGATTGAAGATTTCATCTGAGGATGGTAGAATGGATGATGATGATGATAATAATAACCAACCCTGGAGTCTTTGATGATCTCAAATGGCTATTAAATAACCTTTAGACGTCAGCTAGCTCTGGGTTTATTTTGTCAACAATAAATGTCCTTTCAGTCTAAGTCACTAGGTATAGCACTGTTTCTTTTTTGGAGTTGAATATGTCTGCACTGATATAAACACGAATGGAGACATATTGTTATTTTTTTTTAAGTTCAAAGAAAATAAATGGGTATTAGTTGTTACTTCGAAAACATTTCTAGTTTATATTCATCCTGAATATATAGATCAACTTCTATAAAACAACTGGTAAGTAGTCTACTAGAGATCCCAAGGGAGACAATAACATAAAAGACAAACTCAGTATGTTCAGGAAGCTGGGCTCACTGAAACAAAGAAGGATAGTACACAGTAGCTAAGGATGTTCCATGAGATTAATTCCAGCACTTGAGAAGCAGAGGCAGGAAGATGTCTGTAAGTTCAAAGCCAGCCTGATCTACAGTGCTAGTTCCAGGACAGACCGGCTGTTACACAGAGAAACCCTGTCTCAAAAAATTTTACAAAAGAAAAAGAAATGAAGTGGGATGGAGGAAGAGAGAGAACAAGGGAGAAAGGAAGGATGGAAAGAAGGAAAAAGGAAAGAAAGCAGATGGGGACAACAGAGGGGGCTTCTTCTTGTAAGGACTCTATATAAAAGGTAATTTCTTTAGGAATCTTAATTGAAGCTGAGTGTGATATAATCATTTCAGTCTGCATATGGTTCAGATTACCACTCTTTGGAAAACATGCTCCAGTTCTTCTTCTACAAAAAGGCAAGTTGGCTCACAAATCAGGAACTCAAAGCCATGAATGATTCTGTCCCTCAGCTATACCTAAAGCCAATTCCATTTGTAACTGCTCTCCTTGCAGAAACTTCTTCTAATTCAAAAGGTCTTTTCAAAGGAACTGCTCACAACTTCTCCACACTTCAAAGAGGGATCCTTCTGGGCTCTCTCCCTTTCACTTGGAATGTTTCCATAGATAAAACCATTGAGGCCTCTAAGTAACTAACACACATTGTTTGGATTGAAACTCCACGACTCCAGTGTTCCTTTTCTCCCACCATAAGGTTTCTTACCATTGACAGTGAACAAGGAAAGGTTTGAGACTGACAGAAAACCTAGCCAGTTGGCCGAAGGGATTTATTCATTGGATATGATACATAATCTGAACTGGCAGATGTATTGGTTCTGTGCTTTGTCATCAGCCAAAAGGATTGAATTCCTTTTTTAGTGACTTTGTACTTGGTTCTCCGTTCTTAGTATTTTATACTTAAAATTATGCTAAAGTCACTGAGAAAGTAGATGGAATTCACTGTGTGCTCGGGAGATGCTCCAGTTGAATACTATTGCCTACTTGAGAATCAACCTGAACACATGTTTTTGTATAGGAACTCACTTTCACAGAAGAAAAGATGATAACATTAAGTACAGTTTAATAAAGCTCTGTGCCATAAAAATTAAGAGTCATGCTTTTTATAGCATTCTTTACTATGACACATGCTAACATATTTTCTTAATACTGGACTCTTTTAGTGTGGAATAAGCAGGAAAACACATTCAAAGTAAGAAGAAACTGGACATTGTGTCCCTCTGTGTTTTAAGCATCTGGGAAGCTGAGGCAGAACAACTGCCATAATTTCAAGGCCAGCCTGGACAACACAGTGAGACCATGTGTCAAGAACTAAGCAAATAAAGAGAAAAGGCAAAGAAATATTTATTTACATTAGATCAGATTGACTTTATCTATACTAATGATGTCCAGTGACACATTTCTACAATGATGGAGGCCTGTATCTGCAGTACCTAATGGAGTAAGCAGTGGCCATATGTAGAGACTAGGCACTTCAAATGTGATCATTATGAGTGAGGAAATGATTATTTTACTTTCTGCAGTTCATCAGTCATGCATAACTGTGGTTCAACAATATTATATGGAAAATTCCAAGAATGTTTAACCCAAAGCTTTACATTGCATACCATCCTAAATAGCATGACAAAATCATGTGGTCTGACCTAGGACCTGAATCATCTTTATCTAAATTTGCATGTTGTTTCTAATGTTCACAATTCATCATTCATCACTTACAAAGACCAATTGTTATGGTGTCATAGTACTTATGCTCATGTGACCTTATTTTACTTAATGATGGCTTCAAAGCACAGGAACTAGCAACTTGAATATATCAGAGAGAAGCTGTAGGCTTTTTATTTTACCTAAAATAGTTAGTTTCCATGGTAGTTAAGAAAAAGCTTGTATGCTGAAGTTGCTGTGGTCCATAAGAGGAACACATCTTTTTTCCATGAAGTCATAAAGGCTGTACCATCAGAACAGCTCTGTTAAATTATTGGCAATGTTTTCCCACAGGTGAGAAACCAGACCAACATGCAATGAAGGTATTAGAAGAGCAGTGCTTGGAAGAAACTTAAGCTTTACAGGGTGTTTGCTTTGGTCTCAAGACACAGACCCTGGGCAGGTATTCACAGAAGCAGAAACTGTAAAGAATGTCTTTCTTGGATGACTTGTTTCTCATCATTTATGGCAGACTAGCTGATAAAACCCTGAAGGTAAGGAAACAGAGGGATGCACACACATAGAACCTTGTTATACATAGAACAAAAGCATTCAGAGGAACCTTTGGTGAAGAACAAGAAATAGGTGAATATGTTTTCTGACAATGGTTCTATTAAGGGGAGAAGGTTCACTAGAACAAGTTCACATGGCCCTTTTATCTTCTGATACCACCCCAGGCTCTTCTCTGGGATCAGCATCAACCACAGTAGTGTGCGTAGACTACTTAGTGACTCAAGTATAGTATTTTTAGAGAGAAAAAAATAGAATTGGAAGTGTCAGAGTACATAACACAAAACAAGGAAAAATGCTAATTTGTGCATTCAGGGTTGATTTATATAGTGTCTGTACATCACAGTTCTATCTTAGGCCTTTAGTTACATTATCGTCTTCCAGCTTTGCCAAGTTAAAGATACATACAAATGTATCTATTCAAGGTGGATGTATCATGAAATACTTACCATGGCCCAGTTTTAATTAACATGTCCACCAGCCCATGTGGTTCTCATTCAGCATTATGTCTAAGAGAGCTTGATTTTATATCCAAAACATTTCTCATTTGAACTAGTAATAATTTGTTTACCCTGCTAAGAAGTCACACTAGCAGTTTACTCCTTCCTGTGTGTCTTAGCAAAATGAACCACCAAGATGGTGATTTCAAAGATCTTGATACCTACAGATATGCCTGGATAATTCTTTGTTTTGTTGTTCAGAATGGAAGACTCTAAACACTTGAGACTTCCAGTGCTGGCTGGGATGGCTTTGCTTTCACCTGATTGATTCAGGACCTAGATGATATGTTTCCATGTGACTTGAGGCTGATAGTATGCTTTCCTTTCTATTCTTGATCATCCTGAGAAGCGCGGTATTAACTTACTACTCCTAACTAAAGGTATGGCCCAGACGGAACAAGCTTTCCATTTCACAGCTTAAATTCCCTCCTTTTAAAAATGGAATGCAGGGGCAAAAGGAAGGGTGCAGTGTAAATTTCAAGTTGTGTTCCCTCGGAACATTGTCATCCTCAACCTTTACAGTTAGGAAACACATAGTCAAATAAATCAACTTAAAGCCGCCCTCCTCCAAAAAGCAATATATAACTAGTATGATGTGCAATTTCCAAAGTCACAATGTTCTCTCATATAATTGAAATGTTCTTTCATATATTGCCTCTAAGTCTTCAGTGAAACCTCGTTCTTTGCTATGTGTCATTTAATGACTCGGATGTCATCCTGGGTGAGGCAGTGACTCTTAGTTACCTTGTTCATAACTGTATACTTAGCTCAGAGAATGATCTCCGAATCAATTAAATAAACTTAATTTTTTAAAATTTATATTTCCAAATGACAGTGGGTCCATTGTTTGCCAGTCCTATATCAAGGGAGTACCTGGGCTTGTTTCTTTCTTCTTTTATATGGTCCACGTGAGAGCCACTCACTCCCCTTAGTCCCCATCTACTTTATCTACTATATGGATATGTGTGTTTTGTTTCAAGCATGAATTTATATGGACCATATACACACCTGGTGCCCACAGAGGTCAGAAGAGGACATCACATTCCTGTGACTAGAATTATGAGCAGTTGTAAGCCACCATGTGTATACTGGGAATCTAACCCGGGTCCTCTACAAGAGTGACGAGTGTTCTTAACAAAGAGCCATTTCTTCATCTTAGCTTCTCTATTCTAAAAGACATTGCAAAACCTAGTGACTTTAGTTTGTATTTTCCAATAATCATTATTAAGTTTGGAGACAGTGATTCCCTAAATGCTCAGGCATTTTAAAACTTACTATATAGCTCAGCTGGCCTCCAATTCTTGATCCCCCACCACAGCTTTTCAAGTGCTGAAATTACAGGTGTGGGCCTCCACACCTCGTGTTTTATAATTAGTCTTTAAAACTCCATTTCCTTGAAATTCTCTGTTTACAATTTTGCATTGGTGAGTCTATGTTGCTTGAGTTTTTCAGAAATCGTCTCATAAGTGTATAGAGCCTGTCCCTGCAGGTAAGTAGTCAACACTTCAGGGAATATGACAGGGGTTTGTATTGTCTTCAGTGAAGGACTCCTCTCTACAAGAACCCTTTGAAAAGGTTCTTCTTCTTCTTCTTATGACTTTAATAACACACTACTCATTTGCTCAAGCCCTTTGCCCAGTATCCAAAAAAAAAAAGAGAGAGAGAGAGACATTCAGACATTCGTCTCTCTCATGAAGGGTGTACTTACAGAAACAGATACTGTATTTAAGGTTCAAAAACACTGCCCAAATAAAGCTGTGATGGGTACATAGCTCTTGGCAGTCAATCAGTGCTATAATTTACAAAATTCTGGCAGATCTTGTCAAAACTGAGAATAACTGGATTGAAGAGAGGAAAGGTACTAAGAAAGTAAAGTAAAATCACTGCACTGTGTGCTGAAGTGGTAGGCAGCAGCCCTTAATTGCCAGCTGCAGAGTGATATTTTAATGCAGATTAAATGGTACAGAGAAAGAGAAGAGACTGTGTGGAAAGATACTTCCTCCAAATCCATGCAATGAACAATTATGAAATGACTGTAAGGGGCAGGTTACAGCCTCTTTATCTAAAGGACATTTAAGATTTTTTAAATTCTGGAACACTTTCTGGGTTTGAAATTCACTTGGAGCATTTCATGAAATACTTTAAAAACAGTTCTGACTGTAGTAAGAGATAGAAAGAATTTTTTTTCTGGAAACTTGCTCTTGTTTGAAAGCATCCATTTTTCATTTAATGTTCTCAAAGTGACAATCACATACTGTCTGCTACTATTTATGACTGTCTCTGAGACTCAAACTCTGGTAGAAATTAAAAGAAAATGTAGAGCTGAATTGGTGACAATTCTGGTTTTCAAAGTGATGATGTCTAGACCCTGGCACAACATCTATCAAGGGAGGTGGAAACACAACATGCAATGCCTGGGGCCTCTGCTTTCTAGGTATGACGGGCATCTATTGTGTTTTCCCAATGGAACAAGAATGCTGATGTTTTCTAGAATCACTTTCACTTCAATGAAATCCTGAGTCAGAAATTCTAAGAAATTAAAGCAGGCAGAGAAGGGGGAATCATAATAGGCAGGCCATTGCTTTCTTCTCTTGATGAACTTATACACAAGATTCTCAAATATTACCAAAATAGCAATTTTGTTTTATTATAAATTCTTGATGAAATAGTTTATTAGCCATCTCCACTGATCAATTTCTAGTTTGTGAATCAGAGGAAGGTAGTTACAAGGTGTAATGTATCCTTCAACATGCCAAATTACTAGAGTAGTTTCATCCAATTTCATGAAATACAATGAAAAGGAACTATAAGCTTAAAAGAAATCAGTTCCAAAATCAAGACATTAGAAGTCTATTTCAGGTAGTATGATGAACCACATGGCTTGTACTCACAGGAAAAGCTGCTGAAAATCCTGGGTGAAAAAGATTAAAGCCCTTTAAAATTTGACTTTGAGCAAAAATGCAGAGGGCAAGCAGGGGCAGAAAGTTCTAAAGCAGCAGGTATCTGACCACGGCAGCCAGATATTGAGGTTCCCTTTTCACTCTGACAACTGCCCAAAGTGAGCTTGTATTTCTATGTACTGGTGAGCTCTGGATTATGGAAGACAAACTCAAGAGACCATTCAAGTCAGTATATTAGAGAAGACCTCGCACCTTCTCTGGCCTCCCCCAGATGCCCAAGTTATTTCACATTTGGTTCAAAATGTGTAGTTAATATCTTGTCAAGTGTTGGCAAAGGGAGTCGAGCATTGGAAGCACATACTGATAGCAAAAGTCAAGTTAATATATTCAGTATACAACTTGGTATTACTAGCTATAAATCAAAGCTGTGCATGCATACAGTCCAGGAAACACATTCTTGGGTATTAATTCTGGAAAAGTCTTGTGAATTTTTACTAAGGAACTAGACTTGTGTTCTACTAACAGCACTATTTATAAGTTCATAAAACCAACAACAACCCAAATGCACACAAAGAGTAACATACATGAACTATCACATATTTACACAATGAGATTTCACCAAGTAATATGAATGTTCTTTGTCTAAGTCACAACCTCATGCAAAGAGATGAGTAAATTCCAAGAATATGATAGTAAATGAAACTAAAAGTAAATCATAAAAATGCAGCCAGTTATGAGTTCAGTTATACTAAGGTCAAACTCATGTTTTCAATCATATCATATGAAATATAAATATATTCTGCAATGATATTTTAAAAAATTTTTAAAACTGGTAACTTCAGAATTTAGTATATTGGTTACACCTGAGGAGGCAGGGGAAAGCATAGCATCCAGCCAGGACTAGCAAACACTACAAAGTCATGTTCTTTGGGAAACTATTTTTTATTAAATAGTAAGCAGAGCACTGCTTACTTATAGTATATAAGTAATCAATAGCTATTTATATTACATAAATAATCAATATCTGGAAATATAGGTCAATGGTAGTGTTGGTATAAAAATAAAAAGAACAAATCACACCAAAGTCAATGGTAGCACATGTGAGGCTCCTGATCCAATCCTCAGTACCACAAACAAAATAGATATAATATATAAATATTATTCTGTTCTGCTTGATGTCTAATTGAAAAAATTAAGCCATAGCTATTTAAATGCCTTTGATTCAAAGAGCTTGCTTAATAGTTTTATTTATCATTTGTTTGTAATTATCGGAGTTTGTTTCTTTTAGAAGTACTTAAGAAGAACCATTTGGGATTGTAACCAGAAGTCATGTTTCCCAATAAACTTAGAGTCTTAGCTCTGGAAATGTTTGGGGGAGCATCTGATGCAAACACCAACACCAAGGACAGAGAGTGTCCTGATGCAATCCCAAAATTTGGAAATACAACCAATACTGCCAAGTCATAAGCTCTTATCAATAGTTTACTTCTGGGACAATCAAATGCTCCCCACACTTTTTCGTTTTAGCATATGTGCTAGAAAAAGACACCAGTTCAGAAGAACACAAATGATTATTTTACTCGAATTCAAAATTCTAGTTCCAGGGAAACCTACATCTGTTGACCTGAAAGGATAGAGAGTGAACAGTGCAGTCCCTCCCTTTACTTCTTTGTATTCAAAGACCACGGGTGGTAATTCTCAAAGCTGTTAAAACATGTAGTATGGCAACTATAGACAAAAATTCAAGTTCAGCCCTTGGACTTAACCTGAGAATATATTATTACTCCTAAAGCTGAAAGGTATTTTAGAATGGTGATAATTTTGAATTTATATGGGTTTAAAAAGAACACCAATAACGTAATACATACATATATGTAAGTAACATTATACAGACTGAGAAGATTAAATTTTTGTAGTTAGGAAGATAAACACACACACACACACACACACACACACACACACACACACACACACACACACACACATATATATATATATATATATAACAATACTTAAAACAAAATTAAAAAGACACCATGAGTTTGAAAGAGAGAAAGGAAGGTATATTGGAAGGTTTAGAGGAAGGAAAGAGAAAGGAGAAATTATGTAATTATATTATAATCTCAAAAAATAAAAGAAATAAAAATAAAAAGAACAAATCACACCAAAGTCAATTATTTCTTTGATTTACTCAACAGAATGCCATGTTTGTTATACTACATGCAACATGTGTAAATGCAAACTAATCTTTTGAGAAAGTAGCAACTGGTGAATTATATTAACAGAGAACACTATTTTTACCTTTTATTGTAAATATCATTGAGAAATATGTTTCATCTTGTGATTCAAAACAGATATAAAGCTATGCAAGTGGAATATAAATTTTACAGAACAATACATGAAGTATGATGGTCTTTCATATTGAATTTCATTTAGTTTTGAAAAAGTACATCAATACTTACTAAATAAATTGATGACACATGAATGGGTACTCCCTCTCAGGAGGTGTTCTCTAGATCTCTGTGTAGTTCTATGCATAAAAGAATAAGAACTACAAAGGGAAAAATAAACTTGTAGAAGTTAAGAAAACTGGAGTAGATACCTTCATGTTTTTTGTTTCTCCCAAAGTGGACCCTACTTGAAATAGGAAATTGAATGCTGGTGCTCCATTTGGGAGGTAATTCTTGGAAGCAGAGTGATAAAGTAGAGAACATGATAAAATAAAATGGGGGAATCTCATGAAAGCAGTCTCATAGGCATGATACTTCTAGAAGTAACCTGGACTCGTCTCCACTGGAGAAATGCAGGAGCTGCAGCACAGGGATGTAGAAGCTGAGATGTCTGTCCACTCACTCCTACTCCTTCTCTGCCCAGTTGTACTAATGTCATTTCTCCAGGACTTCCTGCTAACTATAGGCATGGGTTGGAAGTGCCCACCTCAGTTGAGGCAAAGATGGTGTGAAGCACTGTCAGTGCCATATACAGATGCTCAAAATTGACACACAAACGAATCATCAATGCTGGTACTTCCTTTTAAACACACAGGAAAGAGTTTAATAGGAATATAAGCCTGAAACCTTGTACCTTTTTTTTTTCTCATGTTAACCTGTACACACAGCTTAAGGCAGGAGATTTACCTTCATAGGCTTTGGAGAGAGCAGCCAGCTAACTACCCACATGATCAAGATAAAGCATGTTCTGGAATAAAGGGAGAAAGCAAAGCAACAGTGATCTAAAGGAGGACAGAGGCTCAAGTACAGAAGTCTGGCTTTTCTGGAACAGAATCAACTACATGAAATTGTGTAGTTCTTTGAGTCACACCTTTAGAGATGCCACAAGAAATGCTGTAAAGCAAAAAGCAAAAGGATGGCAAGCATTTATCTCCACAGTTACTTGGAAGGCTGATATAGAAATATTGGTCAGGAGATTGGGGATAGCCCGGACAGCACACCAAGAGTTTAACTCAAAAAAGCAATAAGTAGTGGGAAGCAAGTGTTCAAAACGAAACGAGGCACCATAGACTAGATTTTATAACAAGTAAAAAAAAAAAGTAGTTTGTTAAATGCTGATGAAACCTTAGATCTATATCTTGTAGAAAATCAGACTTAAGAGAAATCTAATCCCCTTGTTCTGACTACTTAACGGTGTCATGTTGCAGGACATGTGTCTGTCTTGTTGCTACAAGACCCCCATGGAGTCAGACCTTGGTTCAGAAGGCAGAGTTCACATTCAGCTGGCCAGGGTGGACCATAGAGTTTTCTGGTAGACTTGGAGAAAGATACAGGGACACACAAAGGGAACAAGGGGGGTCCTAAAGAGATGTGCAACCTTTTTGATCGGGGAAGATGAAGAAGAGGATCATTTCTTTGACACTCCACGAATCTATCAGGTTTATTCCCCAATATTTAACTCCTGGGTTTTGTTTTTAATAAAACAATAAAAAGTTATTATATCATCACATAACAATATGAGATCAAAAGAATCTTACTTTTGTGCAGCACTAAATTGTCCCAAAGCCGCACGTTGCAAGGTTTTCAGACCCTCTTGAGCTGCCATCCAAGCTTAATGTACTAGAAAGCATTCTTGGAGGCTGAAAAATGGGGGGTGCGGGGAGTTGCTGCACTGGGAACAAGAAGGAACTCTAACTCTTAGGTTGATTAAATGAGGCTCTAGTGTCAATGTTTCTCATACAGATGCCAGATTTACTTGTATGCTATGGAGAATCAAGCTTTTGGGATGATATAGTAAGCAAAAAGATGAAGAAATAAAGCAGCACTCTAAAATATGAGTGAGAAAAAATTAAATAAAGTAAAAGATGCCCATGAAGGATAATTTCTTCAGGCCCAGGGAGGAGAGAAAGATGTTTGCCTCTCAGTCGCTAGTGGTTAAAAGCAGGCTCCTGTCCCTTGTGTACTGTGGAGACAGGGAGAGAAAGAGGTAATCCTGGGAAGATACTAATTTTATGTGTCATGGAATTAATGTTTAAAAAAGAGAGAGAGAAAACAAGAGGTTTGGGAGCTGTCATTTAGAAAATTAGCTTCAAGCTCTTTGCACTTGTTGCTGGGAGCCTGTAGAAGCACTGATAGCAAATACTAAATAAGCGAGCACCCCTGGGGTGGTGGCCAAGACAACCACTTGATTATCACTGTGCCTCTGCTCCATGACAGATGTCTCCTCTTAAGTAAGATCCTGTACCGTTCATGACACAAATATCACGTAGGCACCAGGAGGAAAAAGTATTCTGGAAAGCAGATTTTTTTTTTTAAAGAGGGCTGCAGGAGGAAAGTGAATCCTTCTGATGGAGGAGAGAGATGACTTGCAGAACACAGACCATTAGTAATGTCAATGAAGTTCAAGTAAAAAAAAAAAAAATCAGGGCTCAGGATTATAAACCAGTGGTCTTCCAGTTTCTCAGCTTTCCCTAACACATCCACTACTGGAATGATTCCTTTTTTGTATGCATTTTATGCCTCCCTACTCCCTACAGAATCTTTCTATATACAGGTTATTCTCAACCCTACAATCCTCCTGTCCCTGCCTCCCGAGTGCTGGTAGTATAGATGTGACCCACAATACCCAGTTGCCACACTTTTAACATCTTTTTATGGTGCTGGAGGAGGATTCCAGCCAGGGCTTTGAGCAATATGAGTTTATTAGTTACTTTTATCTTCACTGTGATAGGACATACGACAAATGACTTAAGAAAGAGAGGTATATTTTGCCAAGAGCAATCCATTTATGGCAGTAAAGGTATCTTCCAGTGGCAGCTCCAAAGTGCTGGGAGCTAGTAACTGCTGCTTCTCACATTATGGCTGATCAGAGAGAAGAGATAAGTCGAGAAGCAGGCCTGGGATAGAATTTCCAAATATCTACCACCTTTGTCCCATTTCCACCTCACACTTAAAGCTTCCATGATGTCCTAAAGCCATGCTACAAGCTGAAGAGATAAAGGCTCAGACACAATAACAGGCATTTTCCATTCAAATGTTTTAACACTACTGAAGCACACCCACAACTCTAAACATTCCATTTTTTTTTTACAAATGCACAAGTCAATAAATGAATTTCTATAAACTGAATATACCCATATAACATCACTCAAAAAATAAATAGAATGTGACCATATCCCACCACCATCCTGATTTCTAGCATAACAAATTGGTTTTCTTGCATATAGTTATGAGATATTGAAAGAAAGTTATGCGTGAATCAAAAACTCAGTGAGGAGTTGGGAATGGCTCAGCAATTACAAGGCACTCTGTGTAAGCAGGAAGCATAAAATCTGGATCCCCAGAACTCAGATAAATGCCAGGTAGGTGTGGTGACCTTTTTGTAAATCCAGCACTCAGAAGGCAGAGTCAGGGTATCCCCAGAACAAGCTGGATAGCTATACTAGACTTATCTGCAAGCTCTTGGTTCAACTCATAGGCTGCATCAATGAATAAGGCAGAAAACAACATGTACACAGTACACATGCATGCATACACACTCATGCACTATACACACAAAAATCATAAAAGAAAAAAATACCTCACTTTTTCTGAGAATGTCACACAGGTTTTCTAAATAACTTGTAAGAGTGAGATGTTATCAGTTCCTATGGTTCTACCCTCCACCTTTGCTATATGACTTGCTATCTCCACCAGTTTTCAGAAAGCTTGGTTTGCATATTGAATTGGTACATCCTATTGAATATCTTTACAGCTGAGACACAGGCGTCGCAACAAAGGGAAAGACTTGATATCAAGACTGTAAGTAGGAAACAGATGAAAGAGATGAAAAAAAAAGATGTGAGATTAGACACCGTCTTAGTGTTCTATTGCTGTGAAGAGATACCATGACCGAGGCAGTGATTAGAAGAAAGCATTTCATTGGGAGCTTGCTTACAGTCCACAGCCATCAGTGAGGGGAGCATGGTGGCAAGCAGGCACTTATATCCTAATCAACAAGCAGCAGGTGAAGAAAGAGGTATCTTGGAATGACGTGGTCTTTTGAAACCTCAAAGGCTACACCCACAGTGACATGCCTCCTCCAACACGACCTAATTTTTCCTAAATAGTCTACCAACTGGAAACTGAACTCAAATATATTAGCATTCTCACTCAAATAACTATAGGTGCTCTACTTGAAGCATAGCTCAATTTTAAGATTTAGTAGTATTTAAGTAGATTTAAGATAGTAGTATACTATCACAAGAATTGTTTTTATGAGAAAATGAGAAATCATATGTCAACATAGATGATTTAAAGAAGCCTGTAAAAGAAGTCATGAAATTAGAGGCTATGATTTTTACTGATGATTTGAATAAAGCCTGAATATTAATACGATTTTTTTCTCTGAAACTCAGCTGTCACTGGAATTAAGTTGAAGCTATTTTCAAATAGTTGTCTACTTAACATAAAGATATGAGGTTCAGGCTGGAGAGGAAGCTTAGCAGTTGAGAGTTCCCAATATTTGGGGTGGAAATATCTTTCTTTATGCTGTGAATATCAATCTTTAAATAAAGGATCTGTTTTGGCCCATCACAGGCATCATAGAAAAAGTAGGTGGAGAATCAAACTAGGTAGGAAAAGAAGGGCGGAGTCAAGTCAGATCAAGCCAGCAGCCCAAGAAGAAACATGTAAGAAACACAAGTGAGTCACGAGCCATGTGGCAGGACAGATTAATGATAATGTGTTGAGATAAGATGAAAGAATTAGCTAGCAATGCACCTAAGTCATAGGCCAAACAGTATGAAGTTAATATATGTATCTGAATCATTTTGGCGGGCCTAAGCAGCGGTGGGCAGCTAAGGGGACTGGGACGGCATCTCTGTGGGTCTGGACCTCTGGCCGTCTGGGGACAAGAAACCTTGTTGTAACAAATATTCTTGCAGAAGACTCAGGTTTGCTTCTCAGCATTCGCATGGTGACACAGAACCATCAGAGTCTCTCCTGACAACCATGGGTGTGACAGGCATGTTATGCACTTACATACATGGAGGCAAAAATCTCATAAATATAATATATAAAATAATAATAAATAAATTTTAATAGAAAAAAGGCTGGTTCATCCCTTATTAGAAATACTTTAGGTTGAGCTAGAGATATAATTCAGGGGTTAAGAGTATAGGCTGTTCTTCCAAAGGTCCAGAGTTCAATTTTCAGCACCCACATGATGACTCAATGCCATCTATAGTGGGATCTGGAGCCCTCTTCTAGCATGCAGGCATACATGTAGATAGAGAACTCATATTTTAAAAAGACATAAAATTCAAAAAAAGAGAAATACCTAGATTTAATAAGAAGTCAGGTTAAACACTTGAAGTAGCACCACTTAGCATATGACCTGCATGGTCTGCTACAGGAAGTGGTGTTACCTGGCTTCAGTATACAGAAAGTGTCCTGGCCTTCATATATCCCTCTTTAATGGACAAGGAGAGCATTTCAGTTGCATTTAAAAGCTGTCTAATATGTGATAATACCAATACAGAGGCCCCAAAAGTAATCAATTGACATGAAAGATTTTACTGAATCCTTTACTAAATTTTCCCAATTTCATTTCCTCTAACTACAGGTAGAATTACTTGTACACTACTCAAATGAGCTATCTAATGGATTAGCGGCACATATGCATTTGATATACAATCATTACTCATTTTTATGTTTCTTTCATTATTCATGTATATTGGCATTGTCGTAAGGAAAGAAAATGCTTTGAGTGGGATTATGTCACTTTTTGAAAACATTCATTTAGTGTATACGTGTATCACACCATGTTCATGAAGTGCCAGGGAAAGCCAGAAAAGGGGACAGGGCTACATTTATTTTAAGGAATAAATGTAATTTATGTCTATGCTAGAACAGATATATCAACCTCTGGAACTGTGACTCCAGAAAACCACCATCTACCACTTTTTGGGACTGTGGACTTTTCTTTCTTTTTTCATCCTAACAGATATATTTTTAAATAGTCAAGTTTTCTGACAATGAGCATTCCAATCATTTCTATAAATTATAATAATTATTATGCTTCAAGATAAAGGCTTTGACATGTGAAACACACCTAAGACATAATCATTTTTCATAGGCAGTAATTCAAGAATGGTAATAGAAATCCAGTCTAAATCCCAAGATCTAGGGAGGTCACTGGCCCTCGTGGGGAACTTACTACTATTGTTTTACTGAATATAAACGCTGTTGATTATTTCTTCTTAAATATTTATTAGACCTTTCGATGAGTGCTTTTCTCGACCTTGGCCAGAGAAGCTTCTTCTGCAATGAGCAGCAGGCTTAGAGAACAGAGCTGGAGTGGGGGTAGAAAAAAATATATATGAGCTCAAGGATGAAAAGGAGTGCTAAGAAATGCTTGCTCACCACAGCTGGGGTAGCTCCTCAATACCTGACCTGAACAGAATAAAGCCAGCAAGATAAGTAAGTTAGGTTTCTAACAGATAGCACTAAATGGACTCAATGGGTGAAAAGGAAAGAGTGATAGTATGGAGGGAGGGGTATGTGTTGGAGTACCCAGGAGCAATAAGGGGGGGGATTTGGGGTGGATATGATCAAAGTACATTGTATACATATATGAAATTGTCAAAAAATAAGTAAAAAGATATTCAAAAATAGAAATGAAGAAACAAATTTAAAATTAAATACTTACAAATATAATAAAGTATGTTTCTTATTTGCTTACTGAAAACTAAAAAAAAAAAAAATGCAAGAGAACAAAGCCAAATAAGACTCAAATAAGTGGAAAGTTGTACTGTGCTCATGGGTTGAAAAATTACACAAAAAGGCATCAATTGTCTCCCCAAGCTCATCATTAGAATTAAAATAATCAAATAATAATCTCAGCAAGAGTTTTGTTGGAATTTATGTCTAAAGTAATTCCATATAGAACAGAATAAACTTGGGGGAATCACACTATCCAATTTAAGACTGACCTGTAAAGCTACAGTAATCAAGATGCCAACACATCAGGATAAAGAGCACAGAGCTACTCTGAACCACATCTCAGCTTTTGGAAAAGGTACTGAGGTAACAGGTGAAAACAAAATCATGAAATTCACAGGAGTATGGATGAATCTGGAAAATCCTACATCAAGTGGGGTCATCCAGACTCAGGAAGATAAGGACTACATGTTCTCTCTCACACGTGAATCCTAACTTTGATTTTTTTTGTATATATATATATGTATGTATGAGGAAGGATGGGCATAGGTCATGAAACCAGAAGGAGATCATGAGAGGAGAGGAAGAGGGATCATGGCAGACAGAAGAGGGTGATCAAATACAAGGGACATCAAAGTGGAAAGGGGAGGGTCTAAGATATGGGCAAACGGATCCAAGCAGAGGAATGATAGGCATAGGCACATCTGGAAGAGAAGTAAGGAAGAAAGATCAA
Source organism: Phyllotis vaccarum (assembly GCA_033318265.1). Classification (NCBI taxonomy): domain Eukaryota; kingdom Metazoa; phylum Chordata; class Mammalia; order Rodentia; family Cricetidae; genus Phyllotis; species Phyllotis vaccarum. The sequence goes on from JARWLC010000013.1 coordinate 128,259,553, forward strand.
CCGAAACAAAGTATGTACAAAATGTTATCATTAAATCTGTACTTCGAATGTTTATTACAAACCAACAATATACAGACTTATATACACAACACGCATACATAAATATCTAAACAAAATCTCTGTGTGTTCTCATTTTTTTTAATTCTAGGAATTTCTGGAATGTTAAGGGCATGAGGAGGGGCCTCTGGGATTCACAGAAATGGAAAATTGTTTAGGACATTACAGCTGTTCATCCAGGATTCTTGTTCCAAATTTAGAAAGTAGATGAAAAAGGTTACTTCTTATTCTTCATATAATCAGCATTCTTACTGAGCACTGAACATCTAATTTAGCATTCATTTCTTAAAAAAATGTAAAGTAATACATTTCAGACTTTAACACTGAGTATAAGAAAATTTCAAGGTGACATAAATCGAATATGGATTAATAGTACCTGTAGTATCAAGGACATTAAAGCCCTGTGTCATAAGGCCAAAATGATGCAAATTCTTTGAAAAGAGAGGACAATGGGTACTTGAAGACAGAAGAAGCAGATAAAGGAAGGTTTGTAGGGAGCCTTAGCAACCAGATGGGCTTGGAAAAGCATGGTGTAAGACACCCACGTCCTCTTGAGCTTACAGTAAATGATCTGCTTCAAATTGCTGGTGGTCAGTGGTTACTTAAAGTTCTTGGCTAGCAATTTGTGGATATGTGTCACATAACTTCTAGTAAGGGAAACATAAAATAGTTACTCAGCCCTACACAGGGACTGGAAATGTGTGCAAATCCCTTCTTGATAAGGATAACCACACCTTACATTTGCATTGTACTATGAAAGTCAATTTCCAAAAAGAGGAGACTATGTTCATGTTTTTGGCACATGAAAGCAGAAGTTATATCAGCCATGTGCATCCATGTTAGTAGGTAAATGGTGTTGTTCAGCATTTCACATATATTCTTGTTTGTCTGTTCAAACACTTTGACCTCTTTATAATGGGGTTGCTTATTTCTTGTTATTGAGTTTAGAGCATTCTTTGTACATTTGGGGTGAAAGTCCTTTAATCAGACATGTCATTTCAGAATATGTTCTCCATTCTGTGATGTGTCTTGTCATTCCCTTAACAGCATCTTCTAAAGAGTAAACAATTATAAGTGGGATGCAGCACATCATTCCCTGTACCTTTTATAGTCCATGTTTTAGATGTCATATCGCCAAACTCTTTACCTTACTGGAACTTACAGTTTCTCTGATGTTAGCATCAAGAAGTCTTATAAGATTTAAATTTAGGTGTATGGTCTATTTTTAGTAAGCATCCATTTAATCATGTTTTGTATTGTTGGAGGAAGAAAGAAAACCTGAGGGAAGGGGAGGTAGGTGGTGCTTGTACTTGTAATCACTGGGAAGTGATTCTTGCATGTTTCTAGAAATGCCAATTGACCCAACTATATGTAGTGTCCATGAATACATTCTCTGTCTTTGCGCTCCATTTTACCTAATGACTCAGATACCATTGGTGTGCTAGCCACTTTTCACTATGTTAACAAAATACTTGAGACGGACAACATCAAGATTTATTTTGGCTCATGGTCTCAGATTTTTCAATCCATGGCCATTTGGCCACTTGGTGTAGGAGAGCATCATAGGTTTGAGCTGCTCACTTCACAATGGTCAGGAGACAGAGTAAGCCAGAGAGGAAAGATACAGAAATGAGGGGCAAATATGATCTCAGTGACCCCCCTTACTCCATCAAGGCCCCATGGAATTCCCAAAACCTTTGGATAATGTCACAATATTATGAAATTGGAATGACTTCATCCATCAACTATGTGAGGATTCATGTTTCAATCACTTCCTCAGAGCCCTACCTCTGAACATTGAAAATCAAGCTTCTTCAACTCATGACCCATGAGGGACATTTCATATCCAACCCAAAACAGCTGCATAATTAATTTCAGGCCCATCCCTGAATCAGAATATGCACAGAAAACAACACAGAAAGTTAAACTCAAATCTCTAATTTGCATTTCCAAACCAGTCCTGGAGTGGAGTTCCTTCAAAATTAACTACCACCAATTTCTCCCACTTGTACTACTACTTCAATCTATTAAGTGTTACAATCTATCTATTACCACTAGCCTAAAACGATCTGCCTTGTGTTTTCTGTAACTAACAAAGTTCAACAAAAGTGATTTTGTGTCCATTTCTATGACCTATGATTTATGGTGGAAGCCTGACAGGTTTTGCTTTTACTCTATTGGAAAGCTAGCTGAATACAAAGCTGTCCATTCATCCTGCTGAACAGTAAGGAAAAACAGAGAGACAGGTCTGATCAACGAAAGGCTGAAAGAGGTTGGTGATGGGGGGCTTGCCCATTGCAGATGCAGTCAAAGGAAACATCTTGGTTCCTGCAGCCCTGCATAAAGCCACAGGGCCAACAAGCAGCATTCTGATGAGAAATGAGCCTTCCACACTGAGCCCTGAACAAACTAACATCATAAGCAAGTAAGTGGTTGTCACTGATTTAAACCACCAAATTTTAGGTATTTTTGCATAATAATAAGCAAAACAACCCTCAAGTTTCTATCATGAAAACTCCCATTACATATCTCGATTTATCGGGTATCAGCTTATCAGTTGAAATAACTTTAGGAGGGAAACAAATCCCTGGGTTAAATTCTAGAACAGTCAATTATTTGTCTTTTCCCAAAGCAAGCTTTAAAATGGGGCACAAGTACTTTAGTTGGGAGAGGCAACCCAAAAAGCATAATGATGGGCAGACAAAGAGAGGCAAAGAAGGAAGGGTGGGCCAAAATGACACTGATTATTGGGCAACTGTAGAGGATTACTATTAAGAGTTCCATATTACTGAGGAATTTCGCCTACACTCTTGCTCCCAACCACTGTCCTTACGTTAATTTTTTCTCCATCATTATTGTTCCTACATACCCATTGTAACATGGTTTCATCAAGAAAACATAGTGTAGTGGATGGAGTATGAGAAAGTAATTCACGTGAAGCATGAACTCTCAGAGTCAGTTTTGCTTCTATAACTGCTTCATCTAGGACAACATTCCATCCTCTATTCAAAAAATTATGCAGAAGAGCCCCAGAGGAAAACTCTAAGCAGAGTCCATGGCACCCTTAGTCTCACTCTGCTTCTAATTATCACAGACAATGAAGACAGCATGTGGCTTGTGAAATTTTAATTGTAGCCATATTTTAGAACTTAAAAAAAAAGAAAGCTGAAAGGCTGACTTTATAAATGAAGGCATTACTCTAGTCCAAAGGGAAAGAACACTTTTTTCCAGTATAGCCTCATATTGCTTAATAGTTTAAAGGACCAAATGTGTCTCTGCCTGTTGTTTAGATCTTAGAGACAGAGGAGGAACAGGAAAAATACAGGTACCTAAACTGAGTATGTCAGCACAAAGCAGGGGCCCCTAACTAATGCCAGCTCCTGTTTCCACTAAGGATCTTTTCCAAAGCTCTGAAACCTAACTGTTCCCACTCAACACAGACAGAAGGAAGAAGGCTACCCTTTAAAGTAAAACCAGATGATGGAACAAAAGCAATTTGTGGTGTGTCATATGGCCCTCCAAAGGTTTAACTGTCCACAGAGATTGCCAGGAACACAATGAAAATTGAATAAAGGAAGGGAGGCTGCAGTCAGGATCTGAACAAGGCCATGGACTAAGGCACTGGCTGATGACTTGTGGTATCTGACAGTTAGTGAGCATGGTAAAGAGAGAGAACTTTCCTCCTAGACCAAACTCACATCCAAGGCCATCTGTCTCACGGGCCTTTTTCCTAGCAAATGAGATGATTACGTGTGTTTACCGTCACGTGGCAATACATTATTTTTCCCAAACTCTTGTGTCTTTACAAAAATCACACACAGAGAAAAATGTCTAAAAGTTCAGAGTGGTGATTTTAGAGAGAAAATGAAAGTCTAGAGGAAAATGAGAGTTGAATATACTTCCAGCTTTTCAGATCTCTGTGTGTTTTCTCAATAAATACACATAAGTACAACAATTTGGCAGATACAAACCTACTGCAATAAAATAAGAGGGAACATCATCTACAAAAGGGTCTAATGCTGTCACACCTCTGGTCCTCATAGAGACCCCATGTGAGAAATTTTGGAATGGAAAAAAATACGGTGAGCTCTAAAAAGAGGGCAACCATCTAGTCTGATAGTCACTGCCTGCAGACTAGCACCGTCACCCATAGGTCAGAGGTCCTACAGACTAGCATGTTCTCCCACAGGTGAGGACCCTGAAAGGATGAACTATGCATAGGAGGACTAGCCCCAGGGCCATTCCTCAGCCTTCTTCACATTTCCGTGCAAAGAAACACACTATAAAGAACATGTGTTTGTATCGGGTCAGCGGCTGCTGCCTTTTGGCCCGAGGAACTTTTCTCAAACCAAGTGTGCATACAAACTGCTTCTGGAGACAAATCTCAGAGAAATTATCCAGTTCAGTCACTACTGAAACTTGTGTTCATTTCTACTCAGTAAAGACAGGGTGGTGCTTCCCAAGGTCTGATCCTAAAATTTAAAATGAATAAATAATTCGCATTAAAAACATATGAAACACTAATCTAGTTTAGATTTAGTTTAGTTCTGAAAAACTGATTTGAAATTATCTTCACAACTGATTTTCATACATCACTGTGTGAGAAGTGCCCATTTAAACTGATTGTTAGGCCCCAACTTTCCTAAAATCCTGTTTCTGATTCTGTAGTCCTAGGGTGGGAACTGAAAATTTACATACCAAACATATTTTGGGGTGGTGCTGCTACTGGAAGTGGAGTCATGATTTGAGATTACTCTTCCTAGTCCTCTAGGAGAGGGTAACAAGCTATATTAACATATGGATGATTCTGAGCAGTCCTGTACTACATAAACATACTCAATCTTGTGTTTGGGGCCACTTTCTGTTGCTAAAGCCAAACCCCAGAGACCAAGTGACTGAAAATGGAGTTTGAGATATCTGAATGTTACAGTCCCAAACCTAGAAAACTAGATATACAGTTGTGGATCATATCAATTGAGTTCAGTGTTAGTTATAACATGCAGCTCTAGACCCACAAGATGAGTCTTGAACTGAGTCTACTCATGGGAAAGAAGCAACCATGTTAAAAGGCATCCTGCAGTTTTATAGGTCTGGAGTAGTGTTCAAAAGTCCAACATTTCTCTGAAGACACCAGGAAAAGCTGATTCTCAAGATACACTTTTAAGAGCAAGACCTTACATTAGGCATTGGCAAACATTTTAGGAAAACTTTTTAATTTCATAAGACATGATCTCTGCCAAAATGAGTCAATATTATCTTTATATCACCAAATGGACCAATATTATACTCAATTAATACAGTTGTGTTTCAATGATAAGAAAATAATTATCAATTTCCTTTTGAATACTTTTACCACTGAAAACATTTACTCAATTGATAATATGAAAATAGTAGGGGGCCAAATGTACATGCCTGGCCCAGTCTGCAGACTGTACTCAAATGAACTATTCCTTACTCTAGATTAAGCAAATTAAAATTCACCAGACTCCACAAATGAGTCTTTCGAAAGACCATTGTTTTGTTCATAATCACATGCCCACCTCAACATAACCCTCATAGAACTCTCTTAGATGTTATTAAACAACTCAGTCTACCTAGCTTTTCCAATTTGTGGACTTTTCGCCGCCTAAAGTGAGGCACTGATGTGTTCTCTTGACCTCCATATTGGTCCTCTTTTCACTCACCCTCCAAGCTGCCACCTCCTCTAAACTCATTGATTGACATTGGTTTCTAGTACGACAACAGGTAATTTTAACCTCAGCCTCTAAGGGCCAGCTAGTTCTAATTATTCTCAGAATAATTAAAGTCAAGTATTGTTAGGATAAAAAGGAGCAGCCCTGATTGGTCTATATTTCTTTCCTCTCTGTCTTTTCTTCCTCCCCCTCCCTCCTCTTCCTCTTTGTCCTTTTTAATACTGGGGTTTAAACTTAGCACCTTGTATGTGATAGGAAAACACTTCTTCCCTGAACTATATCTCCAATTTCCTTTTTACTTTTTGAGCCAGGCTATCATTAAGTTACCCATGCTGACCTTGGATTTACTTTGTATCTAAGACAGGTCTTAAATTCAGTAATACCCCTGCTTTAGCTCCCCATGTACCTGGGGGGGTACAGAGCTGTGCTGTTAGATCAAACTAGCTAAAATTACTAGCTTCAAAAGAAAGCTATACAAGGCCTCTGGAAACAGTCCGTCTGAAGATATGCTTTGTTGTTGTTCTCTGTTAGGCCAGGCAGGAGCTGCCTGGTCAGCAGACTGAAAAACAGAGAAGGGGGGGAGCAAAACAAAACAAAATACCATAGAAAAGAGAGAGTCAAGGGCCAGAAGGATTGTGTTTGTGTTTTGAGGTAGAGAGGGGAATAGAAACGTAAAGGTGTACATGTTTATGTACATATGGGAATACAAAAGACCTACAAATAGAAGTCCTGAAGTTGCAGTGATGAAGTAAAAAACAAACCCTGAAAGGGTGAGGAGGGGAAGTGAGCTATTGCGTTGTGATTCAAAACAGGCAAGACACTCTGTTTTGGCAAGGACTGTGTTTCAGTCAACAGACCAGTACTCAAATTTGTCTACAGTTCCTCAGAAGGATCTTGTTAAAAAGTAGATGCTGATTCGGCAAGTCTTGGGTGAGGCCTACATGGCTGAATTTTTCACTTGGTTCCAGATGACCCAAGGGGGCAAGGATCATGCTGAAATGCAAGCACAGATCTTTGATTAGTTTTCCTTTTAAATACTTAAGGCTTTAAAAGAATACCAGATTCATAGTTTTGTCTCATTTGAGGCTAAGCCACACTTATTCAACATAGCTTACATGTCTGTCCAGGGAATTTCTCACACCATAATATCATCCACCAAAAGAATAACCAGGCTCACCACACTAGCCAGCCTTTCCTCTCCTACTCTTGAGTCCTGGGCCCACTCCTATTTCTTAGTCCAAAGTCTGTCTCTTGATAGAAGTCTATGTCCATGTATATGGGCATCCTTTTCTAATCAATTGAGAGGTGCATTATGGGCTAGCAGTAATCCTCAGGCTAGCAATGAGAGAGTAGACACCATTAGCTTTTTCCAGCCAGTATCCTTTCATTATTTGCAAAAATGACACTGTTTTGTCACTATATATGTAAGGGGAAACTCGGAATGAGCAGGGAGCATACAATGCTACTTAATAGAAAAGACAATCAATGTAAGGATTAGTTATCCTGAGATTCTAATATCTGTTAGAACATACATTGTTAGTGGAACAGTAAAAGGGGATAATCATCCTAGAAGAGTTTGTTGGTCCCTGGATGTGTTCCATTCCTAGCAATCTAGCCAAGAGAAATGGCACTGTATGTCCCCATAAAGATCCATATACAAATTTTCACTGCATCATTTTATTCCTAAGAGACTTAGGGTAGAAGCAACCCACATGTGCAGGTAAATATAATAGGATGATCAGCATGTAAATATAACAAAGTATATTTATAGAGCAGAAAAAAAAATAGGATGAAATCAGATTACAACAAGGATGAACCTTGAAAGCATTGTGCTAAATAAGACAAGTTTCATCTAACTTTACTTTTTACAGAGAATGTCAAGAATAGATAATTCTGTTGATTGCCTAGCAGTCAGGGTTGATAAGGGTGTTTGGGAAGTGACAGCTAAAGGGCATAAAGTTTATTTGGGGGATAATTTTAAATGACCTAAAATTAATGAAGATTATGGATACAGAATTTTTTGAATATACTACAACCACCAAAGTGCACAGCTTAAATGAGTTAATGGTATAGTAGGTGAATTATGTCTTAGTGAAGCTGTTAAAAAGTGTCTACAGAGTTCCTATAAGGAATTGCTATGTGTGAGCTGAATTTCAGAAAATGGAGGTTGTGAACATCACTTCTTCAATTGTCCATAATAGGCCTGGAAACTGTTGACTTGATTCTCACCCTGTGGCTCTAATCTAACCAGTGTATTTGAATATTCTTGCAAGTGTGAACCAGGCAATGCCATTCAGCTCAACCACATACACAATAAGGCACGGATCAAGGTCAATCATTAGAGGACACTAGGGTGCAATTTTTATTAAATACATGTCCACTAAACACAACTGGAGGAACATTATTATGATGGTGACATCAGAAAACATTGATAGTACACGGAACAAATCACATTAGAGGTCACTATAATAGCAGGACAGAAAAACTATTGCAGTGATATTTGAAAGCCAAGTAAAAAGCATGCCATTGTCCACTCCTTTTATATCTATTCAATATAGTACTCAAAGTTCTAGCTAGAGAAACAAAGCAAAAAATGGAGATCAAGAAGATACAAACTGGAAAGGAAAAAGTCAAATTTTCACTATTTATAGATGATATGATAATATATATAAGAATACAAAAATTCTATCAGAGAGGTCCTACAGCTGATAAACACCTTCAGTGATGTGGCTGGATACAAGATTAATGCAAAAAAAAAAAAAAAAAAAAAAGGCCAGTAGCCCTCCTATATACAAATGATAAACAGGCTGAGAAATAAATCAGGAAAACAGTACTCTTCCTTCATACTAGCCACAAATAATAAAAGGTATCTTGAAATAACTCTAACTAAACAAGTGAACGACGTGTATGACAAGAACTTTAAGTCTTTGAAGAAAGAAATTAGAGATAGAAAAACTTCCCATGATCTTGGATAGGTAAAATTAAAATAGTAAAAATGGCAATTTTACCAAAAGCAATCTTCAGATTCAATGCAATCCCATCAAAATCCAATTACAGTGCTTCACAGACCTTGAAAGAACAATACTCAACTTCTATAGAAAAACAAAAAACTCAGCATAGCTAAAATAATCCTGTATAATAAAAGAACTTAAGGATGTAACATCATTCCTAATTTCAAGCTCTACTATAGAGCTCTATTAATAGAATCAGCATGGTATTATCATAAAAACAGACAGGTAAGCCAATATAATTGAATCAAAGACAAAGACAAAAATACACACACCTATTAATACCTGACTTTTGACAAAAGTTATACAATATAAAAAAGAAAGCATATTCAACAAATAGTGCTCTTATAACTGGATGTCAGCATATAAAAGAATTCAGATAGGTCCATATCAATCCACCTGCACAAAATTCAAGTCCAAGTGGATCAAAGACCTCAACATAAATATACTTACGCTGAACCTGATAGAAGAGAAAGTGAGAAGTAGCCTTGAATGTATTAACATAGAAGAAAACTTCCTGACTAAAACATCAGTAGCACATACACTGAGATCAACAATTAATAAATGGAACCTGCTGAAACTGAGAAGCTTCTGTAAGGCAAAGGGCACAGTCAATAAGACAAAATGGCAGCCTACAGAATGGGAAAAGATCTTCGCTAACCTTACATCTGACAGAGGACTGATCTCTAAAATATATAAAGAACTCAAGAAACTAGAGATAAAAACCAAATAATCCAATTTTAAAATAGGGTACAAAACTAAATAAAGAATTCTCAACAGAAAAATCTTACTTAAATGGCTGAAAGACAGGTAAAGAATTGCACAACATCCTTAGCCACCAGGGAAAATACAAATCAAAACAAAACAGAGATAACATCTTAACACCAGTCAGAATGGCTAAGTTCCAAAGCACTGATAGCAGCCTATGTCAGAGAGGATGTGGAGCAAGGGGAACACTCCCCCATTGCTGGTGGAAGTGTAAACTTGTACAGCCATTGTGGAAAGAAGTTTGATGGTTTCTCAGAAATTTGGAAAATCAACCTATCTCAAGAACCAGTTAAACCAATTTTAGGCATATACCCAAAGGACACTGAATCATACCATAAAGACACTTACTTGCTCAACTAGATGCTCTTCAACCTAAGAATGATTTTTTTTAAATGGAATATTACTTAGCTGTAAAAAACAATGGTATTATGAAATCAGAAGGTAAATGGATGATACTTGAAAAAAATCATCCTGAATGGGGTAATCAAGACACAGAAATACAAACATGGTATGTACTCACTCGTTAGTGAATATTAGTTGCAAAATAAAGGATAATCAGGTTGCAATCAACAGCCTCAGAGAGGCTAGGTAACAAGGAGAGCACAAAGAGGGAGGTGTGGATTTCCCAGGGAAGAGGAAATAGAAGAGATATCCTAGGTAATCTGGGGGCAGAGGGGCTAGAAATATGAGGGATCTGGCAGGTTGAGAGCAAGATTCAGAAAGAAAGTAATGAAAGACACATTTTGATGGGCGAAATTTGGGGGCTAGGAGAAACCTGGTGCCAGGGTAACTCCCGGGAATTCACAATGATGACCCAGCTAAGACTCCTAGCAATAGAGAGTGTGCTTGAACTGACCTTCTCCTATAATCAGATTGGTGACTACCCTGTCATCATAGAACTTTCATCCAGTGACTGATGAAAATAAGTGCAGAGACCCAAACACTGGGTGGAACTCAGAGAATCCTATTGAATAGAGAAAGAGGAAGGATTGTGTGAGCCAGGGGGTCAAGGGAACCTACAGAAACAACTCATAGGAGCTCACAGACTGTGGACCTGAATTGGGCCTATCTAAGCCCTTTATATATGTGTGACAGATGTGTAGTTTGGTCTATTTGTAGGACTCCTAGCAGTGGGATCAGGGCCTGTCCCTAATGATTGAGCTGGCTTTGAGGAACCTATTCCTTGTACTGGGCTGCCGTGCCCAGCTTTAATACAAAGGGAGGAACTTAGTCTTACATCAAATCGATATGTCATGCTTTGTTGACACCCATGGGAGGCCTGCCCCTTTCTAAACAGAAACAAAATTGGAGGTGGGGGGCAGGGGTGAGGAGAGGTGAAGTGATGGAATGGGAGGAGAGGAAGGAGGAAAAACTACACTGAGAATGTAAAATAAATTTAAAATTTTAATTAATAAAAAGGTTTAAAACTAATATATGCAATTTACAACTCCAAGTTTCTGAGATAATCTGAAGTCATTAGGTCCAAACTCATTCATCTTCTCCCTGGGGAACAACGCACAGAGAACATCTAGTATTAACTAAGAATTATAGGCAAGCACATCATTTGGCTGAGCAATGTATGCTCCAGAGCTTTCTGAAGCCAGAGTATGCCATGTGCTCTTAAGATCCAGGTGTAACCAATACCTGAAGCACTTGGCAACTTGGTGGTTCAAGCTTTTGCTTCTGTATCTTTATGTGAAGCCCTCAGAACTTCTAAACTTCTCAGAGTTTCTAAGTCTCTTATAATAGTGTTCAAGGACAATTTGATGACTAAAGGTCTCATTAGCTAAGTATGCTGGACTTTCTCCCCATCCAATCGGCTCTTTGATTCAGAGTATTATAAATATTCACTAACATTTTGTTATTTTTCATTTCCTTCCTCCTGGGAGGTAATCTTAGAAATTCCATCAAATGCCACAAAGAGATTTCAAATTGAATAGTTTAGGACTTACTCGCAACTACTTCAGACAATCAGTATCCCAAATATTAACTCAATATCCTCCTCCGGATCTTCGTCATTGTGTAAATCTAGGATAGGGAACAATTTTGATCTACGTTTGTATCTAATTTGTTTGATATTTTTATTTATTTATCATTTATTTTTACTTGTGTGGGGGGGTGCTGGAGTTTGAGCTTAGGATATCAGATGTGGTATATCTTTTTGAGATACACTTAACCCAGTGCTGCTTTTAACATAGGAACTAGAAACTGTATAGCTGGTGTTAACTAGAGAGGCCACCTCCACCTACTCATTGATTGAATGAAAAATCTTACATTCTGGTAATTTCATCTTTTGTGTGCTTATCTATTTATGTATTTGATTATTTGCTTATTTTGCCTGTTACGTGTTCTTTTTTTTTTCACACAGCTTAGGAAAACAGGAAGGTGATTTAGTTTGGTGAGTTTGGATTGGGATAGGAGCTTTTGCCCGTGGGGGAAGGATAGCAGCACAGAGTTCTGGTTCCAAGTTCAAATCACTCTAGTGAAGCCCAAAGTCATTCTAATGCAACATTACCATCTAAGCATACCATCCAAGCATCACCCTTGATTCAATATGCAGACCAAGTTCCTGCATAGTGCCTGGGTGTTTCCAGAGCCCACCACACATTTTCCACTATAGTGCTGGCCACTCTAGGTAACTGTAGCTGGTTCCCAAGAAGACAGGAAAGCACTGAAAAGAAGGAACCGCACACCTTGTTCAGCCCCCTTTTCCAAGCACAGGGTCTTGATAATGTATGTCTCTGGATAAAGCTCAGACAGATTTCATTAGAGAAGGCATAAACCAATTCTCTTTAGAACAGAATTTACACATTGGGGAAAGGAGCAGCCCTTCTCAAAACAAAAGGCTCAATAAAGCTGGCAGTTCCAAAATCTTACAATTAAAGATGATGAAGAGGCTGGCTGAAGGATCTTCCTACAAACTAGAACTCAAGAGGCAATTATTCATACTGCTATTTTGTAAGAGAATCTTCAACCTGAATGTTAATCATTACTTGGTTGCTAAAAACTCCATACTATCTATGTTACAATTTGGCAACGGTAAACCTCTTGAAACTCTCTTTGCTTTCAATTATTAACTTTAGTTGTGTTTACTGAAAGGGGAATTGGTGTAGCATACACACACACACACACACACACACACACACACACACACACACACACACGTGTATGTTTACTAAGGAAGCCATTCAATTACTTTGGAAGGACATGGAATGGAGTGGCCAACAAAAATAAATGCAAACTCCATCTCATGCCTGCATTCAGTCTCTCATCTTACAGCCCCCAACAGAGACAGTTATTGCTTAAACAGAGGGTACTCATGAGTTTAAAATGAACTTCTATGTAAGTGTATTCATGATGGCACAAAATCCCATTTACCCATGCACCTTTCTTGCAGATCATCAGAGTTCCAGGGTCCATTAAATTCCATAAGCACAGATATCCTTCAGTAAGCATTCTCAGAAATACAAGTAAGTTTAAAACACAGAACAAATGTAGCTTTTAGTGACTCTTAATCTAGAAAAGGAGTTCATAATTTACAATTCATGGAATGTGTGATAAACACCACAAAAATCCACAAGGAGCTGAGCTTTTTAAAGAAAGACAGAATGCTTCCCTTCAAGTGATCCAGAAATAATTTCAAGAGCTGGAGTGTGTAGCTCAGCCACAGAGCATATGCATAGCATACGCACAGTCATGTGTCCTATCCTCATCACTGGACAGGGAGGAAGGAAGGAAGGAAGGAAGGAAGGAAGGAAGGAAGGAAGGAAGGAAGGAAGGAAGGAAGGAAGGGCTGGTCAGTTAATTTCATCAAAGTGTGGATATTGTAGATAATGGGGAGAATTTTGAACAGCTGAATGGCTGGGTAGATCACACCCAGTTGCAGGCAATGGCATCTACAAAGAAAGAAAACTTAACTAAATTGCTATAGGACCACCTTGTGCATATAGAAGAGGTTATAGTAGCCAAGAGTGAACACTTGAGAATTGTGCTGGAACCATCTAGCTCCTCAATATAATAGAGCAGCTTCACCATCAGAGTGGATGTGGGGAGCTACTGTTCTGTGTTTTAGAGTAGAGTCATACAGAATACAAATTAGTTCACTTAGAGGCTGGGAAGATAGCTCAATCAGTAAAGTGTTTGACACATATGAATAAAAATTTGAGTTCAGATAGAAATATCTACATAAAAAGCTAGGTATAGTGGCACACACTTGCAATCCTTGCACTGTATAAGAGAAGACAGGAGGATTCCTGTAGCTCTTTGACCAGCTACTCTTGTCCAACTGAAGAGCTCTCAGTTTAGTGAGAGACCCTCAGGAGAAACTCAGGAAACAAAGTGGAAAGAAACAGAAGACACCTGAAACTGACTTCCAGTTTCTACAAGAATACAACACATACACACTCTCACACACATATGCACATATCTGCACACACACACACACACACACACACACACACACACACACACACACACACACACACACACACACACACAAATAGTCCACTTAAAAGACCAATATTTGAATTGGCTGGTGAAAAACAGTACAATGGGTTAGCTTCAGGGAGACTAATAGTGAGATTGTTATGGTCATCATGTAGAAGAAAAGGGATGGAGATATGTACTTAGATTCTGTTGCAAGGACTGAGGAGGCAGGAAAGTCTGAAGTTGGAGTCTTAAGGATGGTTTCTGGTACCTTGTTCAACACACAAATCTATGGAATGAGAAGTAGTAGCAATTTACTGTACGGGAAGTGTTTTCCACAAAGACAATGACAGATGAAAATGCCCTCCTTACTCTAGTAGATCCCCTTTTAAATTGCAAAGTAATTTTGTCAGTTAATTATATACTTTAAACACAAGTAGAATTTCCAGCCACTTTCTGGTGAGACCTTAATTGTAGAGCCTGAGCCAGGTGCTCGGCTCCTAATATTTATCTCCAAATGAGATGGTTCTGAAGACAGCTTTGAATGCCTTGGTCTGATGTGACTTTAAGTTTTCCTAACTAATGAAATCATAGTACTTTACCTTTTGGCTCCAGAACTAGGAAGACTCACAGAGCCTTTTTCCATAGCCACAGCATTTATTCTCCACCTTCAGCTCTGTTTGTAGAAGGTAGAGTGAACTAACCAAAATCTGAGATGTACAGAGGCTTTCAAGAATTCATTTAAGAATAGAATTAATGAACTGTCCCATTCCTTAAAAGGATCCAGATACAAACACAGGAAGCTTTGCTAAGAGCACTTCATATGCTTTGTGTGGGTGTCTGTAAACACAGCCTTTGCTAGACTGCATAAAATACATCAGAAGCTCAGAAAAGCTGCATCAAACTCATGTTTGGAAGAACTCCGGAGAGCTTCTCTGGGTGGGAAAGGAAAGAATTGCCCTTTCTCCGACAGATTTGCTAGAAAGGCTCAGATGGTTATATAATTAGGGCACTGATGGAGCTCTAAATTCCTTGCTCACTCTTTGTGAAGTTCCAGATCCAAATCTTTCACTGGCTCTTCCTGGAGACATGATGTTCACTTACTGAAGGGGTGCCTCTGAGACAACCTTTAAAAGCTCTCACCCCACAACTAATAGCAAATACAGCTAATGCAATCTGCCTCCGAATGTACAAGTCTAGACTATTTCTTTTCCCCCAGAGCTTTACAATCTCTTGCTGGACTGAACTCCCCTCTGTCTGATTCAACAACCCCACAGAGTTCACTTCCCAAGATACTCCTTTAAGATGTGCCGAGATAGGGCTCCAGCTGAATAGTATACTAGAAAGAAAGGGGGTATCCAAGAGGGCTCGGGAGGAAGGAAAGAGAAGGGGAAATGGTATAATTATATCAAAAATAAAATAAGTAATTTTAAAAAGAAACCATCTAGAAATATGCTGGGAAAAGTGGGGAGGGAGGCTCCAGAGAAGTTCTTTTTTGGATTCTGAGAAAAGCCACATGGTAGTTTAGGAAACAGCAGAAACCGTGGCAAAGAGAAACCTGGTGGCTGTCTCACAGAGAGAGAAGGGAAATGCAGACTGTCTAACTGAGCCGAGAAAGCTAAGGGAAAGTCCCAAAACATAAGCAGTAGTAAGTGCCTGAGCTGGTCAATCTAGGATTCTGTGGGTGTCTGAGGCTTGGCAGCAAGCTATACTATATAAGGATAGAAGCTGAGAGAAAGGAGGAGTGGGGGAGGGGAGAAGGACCGAGGAGGAAAAGCCTATTAAAAAGAAAGGGGAGTCTGCCTGGGACAGGCTCAACCAGAAGTCTCTCACTGTTTCTCCCTCTCTAAGCTCCTTTTAACACAATTGTTGTCAAGGAGGTGGGAGTGGGGACACAAACACTGTAAAATGACATTTTCCTGGCAAGGGAGGTAAAGCCTCCTTTGCATTTTGCTACTAATCGGTTCTTTAAAACTTCAAACCTGCAAGCATCAGCTCAAAGCACAAATGTCATTGTCTATTAATTCACAGGTCCTTCCTTCCTTCCTTCCTTCCTTCCTTCCTTCCTTCCTTCCTTCCTTCCTTCCTTCCTTCCTTCCTTCCTTCCTTCCTTCCTTCCTTCCTTCCTTCCTTCCTTCCTTCCTTCCTTCCTTCCTCCCACTAGGAACATGATCACTACATCTCCCTGACTCCCTAGCTGGGAATCCCTTCTCCTTTTGTTTCAATTCAGGTTTCTTCTCAGGCCCCAGTTTAAAACTGCTTGTAGTGATGTCAAACATATAGGCACATATTTGCATGCCTTGTAATTCATGTCACCCCCTCCTTTCTATTACCAGAAAGTTAAAACCTCTGCATAAGGGTCAAGACCATGATGAGCAAACCCAAAGAAAGAGCTCACCTGACCTATTGAGCTCACTGACTCTGGACTGACAGCTGGGGAACCTCCATGGGACTCAACTAGGCCTCTGAATGTGGATGACAGTTGTGTGGGTTGGGCAGTTTGTGAAGCCTCTGGCAGTGTGACCAAGATTTATTCCTAGTGCATGAACTGGCTTTTTGGAGCCTGTTCTCTACAGAGGGACACCTTGCTCAGCCTTGATACAGGGGGGAGGGGCTCGGTCGTGCCTCAACTTGATATGACAGACTTTGTAGACTCCACATGGGAGGCCTTACCCTCTCTGAGGAGGGTGGGGTGGGGTGGGGAAAACCTTGGGGGTTACTGGTAGAAGGAAAGGGGAACTGTCGTTGGTATATATATATAAACTTCTAAATAAAAAAGTCAAAAAAAATTTAAGAACTTACAATATTGGGGGGAAAAAAACACTGCAAAGACTGATTCTTCATTCCAAGGCCACAGGGGTGCATGACATGTAGCTCTGCTCCTCTGAAGCTGTTAACCTAAGACTTCAGACTTCATTGTGAGGACGTTAACGACAGATTTTTAAGGAGGCATTTCCAAACAGAACTTTCCCTGCAGTGTGAAAACTCAGTAAATACCAGGGTCCCCTTAGATGCTGGAGACCACGCCCTCCAGCGCAACTCTGAGTCTTTCCCACTTTCCCTGGTGCTAACCAAGTGCATGCCACATGTCACCACTCTCAGCTGGCACTTCTCTTTCAGAGAAGCAAACTTTCTCGGAATTTCGTAGTATGGAGGGCTGGGCGCGGAGGTGGGGGGCGGGGGAAGCACAGAACATGAGGATGCATGAAGGTTCCTCGGGTTAGTGAAGTCTATGAGTCTTGGCAGCGCCGGGGGCGGGGCTAGATATGGGGGCTCCTTCCAAAAATAAGATTCCAGGCCCAGAACGCTGACAGCCATCAAAACCATGAGAGAAAAAAAAGAGAAAAGAACAAGAATGAAAGAAAAAGGAAAAAAGAAAGAAAAACCAACCCGGTGTGGTAAGATGCAAAGAAGCCTGTACCAAACCTTCCTTTCTTTTAGTAGCTCTCTATGCCAAGAAATTTAGATTTAAAGTCCGGAGTCCTGGGAGCAAAAGGTGCTCAGGCTCAGGTTCCCAGAGAGGTTGATCCACAGTACTTCCTTCCATATACCCAGTTGGGAGTTCCACTCCGCTTTACCCGCTCTCAGGGACTGCGAAATCTGAGTTCAGAGTAAACAAAGGGCACCCCCACACTTCCCGCTGTTCTGAGCCAGGGGTTTCAGCAGACAGCACCGGAGGTTCCTAGATGACCCGCTGGGGAGACACCCCTATCTCAGGCTCCTACCTGGGAAGCCCTGGCTTGGCAAGACGTGCAGCAGCAGCAGCAGCAGCGCTGGAGGCAGCAACAGCACGGGCCAGAGTCCCGGGACCCCCATGGCGAACGGGCGCTTCCCTCGCTGAGCAAGCTGCTCAGCGCGCTTAAGGGGTGGAAGGAGGCCAAGAGACCAAGGGGTTGTGTAGTGAGCCAGAGCCACTAAGGCCAGGCTGGAAAACTCCTCCTCGGCCTCCTTCTTTCCCTCCCTCCTCTCTGGGGCCTGCCCTCCTTCCTCCTCCTCCCCCATCCTGGAACACAGAATGGTTCAGGGCTCCCAGCCCCACAATTTGCCCACCCCCTCTTTTTATTCCATCCCCTCTTTCTGGAAACCGGGGAGGAGGGAGGGGGCTGTTCCTTTTGGAGCTAGAGGTATCCAGCGAGAGGCCCTAGAACCCCATTAAATCCAAAAGTATCATTTGCTCCATTTGCAGGCCCCTCAGCTCCAACACAAAAGCTAGTGCCTCCAGGACCTCAGGGATCCTGGGCCCTTAGAAGGCTGAAGTCCCTGTGTGTCACAAAGAAAAAGGGGAAACCCAGGAGTTTAGAGTTGTCCTCTGAAGCTGAATGTCATGCTATATCGCTGCTTTGACACTCAACTACGCCTTAAGTTCATTATTATTATGCGCACTGTTCCGGGGGGGGGGGGGGGACCAACAGCAGCCTCTCAGAAACTTGTTATGGATAGACCTGGGTTTGGAACCAAGATGTGTGATTACACCAACGCAAAGGCTCATACTCAGGGTTTTATGCAAAGGAATGAATGAATCAAGGGCTAGACCTGGTGACTGCCGGCTATGCTGTGGTTTAGATTGAAGGGTCAGCTCGTGGCAGAAGGCACAGGAAGTTCTCTGCCTAGCTACAACCTCACAGATGCTATGGTAGTTTCCTGCAGCCAGACCTGGCCATCTTCAGAGTTTGCTCCCCCCCCCCCCCCCCCCCCCCGCCTCCTCCATGCACACAAGAACAGCAGGAGCAGCCCAGAGACTGTACCCTGTGGGAAGGCATGGCTACATTTGGCATCAGGTTAGGATTTAGGGTTTCTAGGGTCAGCCAGGATTGGATCTGATTTCTGTGAGGCTTTTCTGGAATATAAAACCCAGCTAGTTGCCATTGGGTTTACAAAGCTATGTGACTAGATAATAATCATTCATTGGAGAACTACATCTTTCTCCCTGCCACGATGGTCCCTTTCCTAGGTCAAGGTCTTTGGATGCAATGACCCAGAAGATTTTTCTCTTCTCTTCTCTTCTCTTCTCTTCTCTTCTCTTCTCTTCTCTTCTCTTCTCTTCTCTTCTCTTCTCTTCTCTTCTCTTCTCTTCTCTTCTCTTCTCTCTCTCTCTCTCTCTCTCTCTCTCTCTCTCTCTCTCTCTCTCTCTCTCTCTCTCTCTCTCTCCTTGACCCAGAAGAAGATTGTTTACTCATTCAAAAGATCCTTTCCAATTTCTCACTAAAGCCCCAAACTTGGGTTTCCTTATTACCCTTTCCAGTATTTAAGAAAACGCCTTCCTACCTTCTTGTGGGGTTTGCCATTGGTGCTTCTTCCTTCAGTAACCCACCAACTGCAAAATATGAGGAAACTACTCTTCAAAAAATAGTTGTCAATTCTGTCATAGGCTGGCCAGAACCTCAAAGAGGCTTCACGAAAACATTATTTAAGATACCAGCCTGGGATGTGACACAGTGTTTGCGTTGGTATGCCTTTTACTCTTCCCTGCTCACTTGCACTGGCTTCAGAGTAGTATAACCTCATGATTCGGTTTTCTTAAGATGGGTCCTATTGACATTTTGAGCAGAAAGCTTCTTTTTGGGAAAAGGGCTTCCTTGAGCATTAAAGGGTATTTAGCAGCACCTATACACCAGATATCAGGAGCAACTTCTGGTTCCCAGTTGTGACAACCAACAATTATCACAAGACATTACAAAATGTCTCCTATATCAAAATTTGCTTCCAGTTAAGAACAACTATTCTAGGTCCACATGCAAGGGCTAATGTTCACCCCAAATTCCAGTTCTAAGTTAGCCTTGTCTAATGGCCTTCCTTTCTGATGTGAACTCTAGGTTAGGTCTCTTCATGAAGATCAGAATTCATTGTGAAGGAACATCTGGGTTCTCTCCTATCATCTGACTCTGTCTTAGCCACGGGAAATGAAATATTAAGTGTTGAGAATCACTCAGTTTAGCCAGATACTGTGTTGCATGCCTGCAATTGCAAGAAGATCACAAACATGGACTCTATAGGGAAATCCTTTCCCTCACATTGTTATCCAGATCAAATTGTAATTAGATATTGAATTATTATTATTATTATTATTATTATTGTTGTTGTTGTTGTTGTAGAAGGAATGAGAGCTGAAGGAAGTTGAGGAAATGAGCTTATGAATCCATACAACACTATCTTGATAGACAACACAATAGTTAATTAGGTTCAAAATCTGTCAAATAAGTTATAGATTAATGAGTTTAATAAATGAAAAAGAGTCATCAAAATGGACCCTGCATTACTATTAGTGAATGAAGAAAAGACACTATGATCTTCAACATGAAGCCAGAAGGGCAAAAAATAATTTCTAAATACTTGCACATGCAGGAATGCTAGACTGACTTGAAATCTCAAAACAAATAGATAAATAAGATGCCCCGTTTGAGATTTCAAAAATCAACTATACATAAAAAAATCCATGGATCTTTAGAAACCAAGTGTTTTTCTCCATCAAGCATGTAGCAATGTGTGTGTAGTGTTTATTCAGCAATATGAATACTAGCAAAGGTTTAGTAGTTTCTGTACATATCAATATCTCTTAATGGGAGAATCATCATTTTATTAATTATTAATATGTATGTGATTAAATACCATGTGGCCTTTAAAACAATGAACAAGATGCCTATGTTCTTATACCAAATGCCCTCAGGAGTATACAGACATCTGTCCTGACTTCTAAAGAATTTCCTAATCCTGGGCAAAGTGACAGAGAGAGTAAGAAACACCGATATCAGAGTCTGGCAGACATGACAGTCATCTGCAGTGTCAAGAGGTAGAATTCAAAAACAATCTTTTTCCCTGGACCATAGCAAAATGAGTGTCAGTGAAGAACAAAGGGAATTGTATTCACAAGATTCACACCCTATTTTTTTCCTCCAGCTCATCCACTCAAAGGCAGCACAGGAGGAGGACCTGACAGCCATCTATACACTGCAGGAAAGGGTTGCTTACCAAAGTCAAGGTAAAGGCCAACTAGTCCCTATTCCATCCAGTCTTCCACACCTCCTCATTTCCCCATCTGCTTTAACCAGGACATCGGTTCCTTATTTTCCACATCTTCTCATGATAAATGGATGCTAGGGAGAAATTTAAGTGACTCATCCACCATTTCTTAGAAAATGAGTCGTCATGGCGATAATAGCCAGAAACCTCTCCTTGGTTTCCATCACGTTCAAGTCTATCATAATGATCTCATGTCTTGTTTTGTACCAATTCTTTGTATAAAAACCTAAAACATCAAGTCCTATTAGAATAAATGAAAAACCAAGTCATAAAGTCGTAAGAGGAGTTTGCCATGATATGTTGGAATAACATTTGGATAAATATATTGGGCACAATTAATTGGGAAATCATGTTTTTCTGGACATAGCAGATCAGTATTCGCTAGCTAACAGTGTTTACTGGATATGTCATAAAAAAAATTCCTGTTAATTGATAGGATGCTTTAACTTTTACGTTTTAGTGTAAATATCCATAGTCAGATTCTTCATTTAAATACATCTGAGAGACAAGTTGTTTAATGGATCTGACATAAAAAATAAAATCTGACATACAATTAAAAATGAAGACAACAGCTATCAAATGACTATCAAATTGCTATGACAGTTTCTCAAGTCTGGTTTAAAGAGACTTCTCTTCTCTGACACGTAGAATGACCCAACCTGAGAAATAGAGAATACTAGAAAGACACAAAGGAAAATTGATCTGTGATATAAAAATAAACTATAGAGAGCAGAGGCAATTTCAGAAACAGTAGATTTGATGCTTGTGAGAAGATTCCAGAAGCAAATATAAAGGGCAAAGAGGAAGGCATACAGAGAAATGCAAGAAAGTAAAATTAAAAGAAAAAAAAGGAAACAACTTTTGGTGACAGCTGTCTTTTGCTTAGAAGCCACCATAGTTGCTCTTATGACCACAGGGGGCTGAATATCCTAAAAATGGACAACTTTTCTTCTACCATAAAGAGAACTGAGATTTTCAGTAAAATTGCCATCTTTCAACATCTGGAAAGGCAGGCAAGTCAGAGAATCAGAAGACACATCATGGCCATAATTTAAGCACAAATTGAAAACTTGCCAGGAACTTCATGTGGGATAATGTGAGAATAAGAGCTCCGAGTGAGTGCAGTCATGGCAATTGAGCCTCACATTGCTGTGGGCTTTACCTTCAGGAGCCCTCCTTGCCACAGGCCCATGGTGAAAGCCTAAGAAAGATCCTTTTTGCTCTGGCAAGGAGAAGAGAAGACAGATCATTTAAAGTGTTAAGAGATGACTATAAAAAAGGTAAAGACTCAGTCAACCACAGCCTTAGTTCTTCTAGGGAAAGGCATGTATGCTCTTGCTTTCAGGTCTCTGAGCAACATCTCATATTATCTAATGAGAGAAAAAGCAAAGCAAAACAAAAAACTAATAAACCCGTGTAAAAGTTACAGCCCAAGGACACAGACACACTAACAGTCTAAGATTTAAGCTTTAGAGGACAAATCACATGCTCACCCCACAATCTTCCCACCACACCAAAAGAGCAGCAGCACAATGTGTATGGATTCCAGCTGAGCTGATGAAACAGTCAGAGAGAAGGTCTGGGAAAGTACAAAGTCAAGAAAGAATACAAAAATCAAAAAACAACCTCCCCCAAAAGGAAACTAAAAGAAAAAAAGCACCCAGTATCAGGGGCTACAGCAAACATTGATCATGACCCATGTTCTAGACAGTTAGGTCCTTTCCATTTAAAGACTGACATCAGAACTTCTCTTAGTAAGTAGACTCCGCCCCCAGAACCCTGTCCTGTAAAGCTGCTTCATCTCTACAACAGAGGACATGCTTTGTACTATAAATTACACGAAACAATTTGTATTGTCACGTAAGATAATAAAAAAATGGGAGTAGCTCCAGGAGGAAAGGATAAAGATAGCCACTTCAGAATTTTGCCTACCACAGTCAGTTCAGTAAAGCATGCAAGTTGAAAGTGTAGGTTGATTCTTAATTTTATTATATAACCAATCTGTGTGTGTTCTCAAGCTTATATCTAAGAGATTTAGAGAAGGACTTAAAGAAATAGAGAGACACATTGTTTCTATGGATAAAGAAAGTAAAGATGAGCAGGAGTTTAATCCTAGCCCAGGTTGATTTCTTTTCCAAAAAAGCATCACTTGTAAACTTCTTCAACCACAGATCCTTCAAACCATTGTTCTAAGTGTGGATATGTAAATTATTCTGAATAAATGATAGAGCTTGGCTTCCAAGTTGTAATCAGCAAGGTCAGACCAGGTACCAGGTAAATGGATACTTTCTCAGTGATGTTTAAAATAGAAGCTGTTAAGTGAATACCTCTTACCTTCCTTCTTAACTGGTTTTAAATGGGGGCTCAGAAGAAGAAAAGGCTTTTGCATAGGTCAAGATGCAAGATGCTTGGCTATTTGGGGTCATACAACCTAGAAGATACAGTGATAGAAGTAGCAGGATGATGGATTTTAAAGTATGTGGCTTAGCCATAAGCCTGTAGGTTATACAAATTTAGCTGTCTATCACAAATGGGATATTGTTAAACTGGCCAATCCCTAATGCTATGTGTGCATGGTGTCACTCCAGCATCAAATGGAAGGGGCACAGATGGCACGAGACTCTAGCAGGCCTGGAAGGCACACATAAAATAATAAGAAGCTCTAGCACACACAAGGCACAAGAGAATTGCATAAAGAACTCTATGCTCGGGACCCACACTTC
The DNA here is from genome assembly GCA_033318265.1 of Phyllotis vaccarum. Taxonomy (NCBI): domain Eukaryota; kingdom Metazoa; phylum Chordata; class Mammalia; order Rodentia; family Cricetidae; genus Phyllotis; species Phyllotis vaccarum. The sequence goes on from JARWLC010000013.1 coordinate 128,283,244, forward strand.
TGCTACACAGAGTTCAAGTTATAAATTTACTGGAGTTGAGAATGTCAGGCCTTGTTTATAGGTGATTCTGCATGACTTGAGGGAACTACTTGAAAGTACATAGTAGCAGCATCTCTGAGAGATATACGAATTCCTCTCAATTAGTACTATTGTGAGTATCTGCCTGGTCACTTGTAAGGATACTTAAACTGGATATGGATTGATCTTTACCCATAATGCTCCTGCAGAAACTACCATTTATAAGCTGATGGAATACCTTGTCCACTGTCATCTTCTATGGAACAGAACTTTTATACCAGACTCTTTTTCAAATCACGAAAAATGAGTTACAGCTGTGGGCCATATTTGTATAAAGATTTTATCATGTTCTTAATTATCGTGGATTCATATGTGGAATGATCCTCTGAATACATAGTTTTGGCATGAGATAAGGGTCATCCCCTTACAGGGCTGAATAATGTCCTCCCAGATGTTTTGAGTTAAACTCTCTTACTAGTCATAGATATTATGAATATTGGCTGTTTGTCATTTAGCCAATATTCATAAATCCAGGAGGCCAGAGTTGAAATTGGAAGAGTTATTATGACAGGAGAAGGTACATTCCCTGAATTTCAGAGACAGAGGCAGGAAGACTTTCAAGTTTTGGGCCATACTGAGCTACATAGAGGAACACTGTCAAGAAATAAGAAGAAAAGGAAGTGAAGGGAAGGAAAGTAGATTTGGAGTGACACCACCCATTGTTACCTTTAGTGATCTGTTAGCAAGATGTAGCTTCCCATATCTGCTGACCAAGAGATTATAGTTCCAAAAAACAACACAAATTACATTTAATGAAAGTTGAGACTATTACTTGGCCACTCAAGGTATAACATAGCATTGGATTAACAGGCAGTAAAAAGTTGTTGTCTAGATGGGGTATTTAAGGCTTCCAGAGATACATTAGATTGCAGTTATCACATAATAGGTATATAATACAACATTCCTGGGATATAGGAAATTCTCAATGGTGTCTCTTGATTGTACCATGTCACATATTAAAATCAATAGAAAATTGTAATTTAACTCAGGCAAGACTGCTAATATTCCCTGAGCTTTCAGGAAAAGATGTTTTGTGCCTATCCACCAAAAAAAAAAAAAAAAAAAAAAAAAAAACCAATGAACAGCTGAGGTATTTGCTGTAATATATATATATATATATATATATATATATATATAAAATTAAGGGAAATATGGGAAAAAAGCACTTATTGATATCATCTATGAGCATATGAGTATTTTGAAATGAGAAACACTACACTTGTGTGCTTAATCCTTATATTAATGCAAACATTTACATATATAGTAGTCAGATACTTTTATTTTCTTGAAATGTTTATCACCTTGATATCTATCACAAAATCAAATCTTAGGAAGTTTATCTAAGACATCCCAACTTAAATATGCAAGAGACAAGATATCAAAGGGAAAGTGTGAATCAGCTTGGGAAGAAATGAGTATGGCTCAAAGATAAAAATAAGCTCTGTAATCTCCTTTAGGGAAGGAGAATTTTTCTGAGTTGTATAAGGGATAATTGTTTCAGGCAGCAGAAGGTTTTAATATTCTCTTTATTCAGAGATTAAGTGTATTTTTAGGAGATGTGAATGGACTCCAGGATGAAGGGGTAAACTTTAATGGTTTTCTCAGGTATCAACTTGCCTAAGCTGAGGTACATTTCCCAGGATTCACTGTCTTGTTTGTTTCTAGTTAGGATCAGCCACAGGGAAGATTTTAAGGGATTTAAAAACTGTTAGAAAAGCACTGGACATTCTGAAATGCACAAGTTCCTGCTCTGCTTAATCACCTCATCGGTGTGAAATGATAACTGGGACTTGCAAATTATCTACCTTTTCCAGAGGAGATTTTTCTTCAATGTCTCAGATTCCTAGGCCATACAGTGCATTTATCTCTAAGACAAAATACAATCTCATTTCTGCTAGATGTTCTCACCACTAAGACCAGAAATAAGAAATAACACGATTTCCAGTTCATCTTTGTTGATTCTGACCTGTTCTTAATCTCCTTCACCTTATATTGTCTTTCCTCCACTACTGTTTGCCCCCATGATCGTCAACCTTCGATGATGAAGAGATTCAGAGACAATGGCCATACATAGCTTCCTCAGCCAGATCTCACAGTTCTGTGAAGGCAGTTACTTTTAACACATTCATATTAGACTGACTTCATGTTCTTCTTACAGATTTTCTTTTTTCTGGTTGGTCTTGTATTGAAGCCATTGAGGAGACAACATATAGGAAAAAATGGATTTAATTTTGAACACTTCAAGATTACAGTACAAGTGGAAGAACCATGTGGAACTATCCAGAAATAAGACCAACTGAAATTCAGTAGAAGAACGGGGAAAGGTTGTAAATTTAAAATGTTTGTTAGGAAGGTCACAGCTGTCCTCATGGCATTGCACATGGTCATTGAAAATGTTGGGGAAAGGATAGGAGAAAAGTAGCATAGTCAAACAGGGAAGGTATGATGAGTACAAACTTCTGTATTTCAATGGTGATGGGACATCTGAATCCTATATCACTATGGCTCCAGATATGACCTGAAGAAATACATATAAGGGACCATGACAAGGGACAAAGGACATAAGGGAATATGATCTAGGACTAGGAAGGAAAAAGGAAAAGTGGAACAAAGTGAAGAAATATAAGCTAAATGCTTTCTCGATCAAGGACCGAGCTCAGTAACTTTAAAGATTTCATTCAACCTAGGTTGGAATTTGGTTTGTAGTATAGTTACTCCTCTTTCTGATAAGAATAGCAGTGAAATAGGAGGTCAAAACATTTCAAAGGCAGAAATAGCTTAATATAGTAGTAAGAAAATAATCAATTTGAGCCCTTGAGGCTTGGAATTTGAAAAGAAATAGTATGCATATAGGCTTTTTTCAGAGGTCTGTCTCAACATAAATATTATTATATTGATTTGCATATCCCCTAAACACAAATACATCCACATATACACAAACACTACTTCTAGGTCTAATATTGGCTCAGCTGTCTACAGAAGTAGTAGATGAGCAGAGAGAAGTAGTAACCTTCTGCAAGAAGGCAGCTCCACCAGTTTCAATTGGCAGCCCAAATTCCCTGCTCTGCCTAACCCTTGCTAATCTTGGTCCATCTCTGGGGGCTTAGCATTTTAGAATAGTGATTCATCCAGAAAGGATTTTCTGAAAGTAACAGCCTTATGACATAGTTAAATTCAAAGAAAGATGATTTGAAGGGGGCAGAAAGTTTTGATGTCCCTTTGTTCTTGGATTGTATGAAAGGGCTTCCAGCTGTAGCAACAGGCAATAGAAACGGCCATTCTACTTCATCCTCCTTGATTCCTCTGGATGCATTCCCTATAGGTTACTACTCATGCTTGTGTTCACAGCCTTTCTCCTTCTTTTCCCGAAGACTTTCCTTGGATGGGGAATATCTCTGACTCTTTGGGAGGTCCTCGGGGAGGTAGAAGACATTCAGAAATACTGCTGTTTGGCCAGAGCTCTGAAGGTTGAAGCCAAGTACAAAACTGAAGCCAAGCTTAAAAACAATGAGTTAATAGTTCCTCCTGGCTTTGCATCATGTTGTTAATGATAACTAATCAAATGCTTCATTTAGCCAAATCCTGTGGGACTATTTGTTCCAAGCATTTTCCAAGGATCAGTTTATCTCTGATCCTAGGAAATAGCCAAAGCAAAGTTAATGCATGGAATGTTTTGCACAAGAGTTGGGCACACTGAAGCCAAATAAATATTTTGAGCTATCATTATTGGCACACTATAGAATTTTTTTTTATATAGTTGCATAAACCTTCTATAATATGCTTTTCCTCTGCCCAGAGCTATTGTGGATCCAAATAATGGTAGTCTATATCACATAAGGTATATGCAGTCCCCCATTTTCTTCATGCTCACTTCTTTTAAAAAAGAAATACAGCATGATGTAGTTAGGGCATATGGTCTAGTACTGTGAAATTCAGGGTTTGGTGTATCTTACTCTCAATGGGTCATATTACATGACAACCTCATTGCTCAGTCTATCTTCAGCTACATCCAAAGCAGTCTAAACTCACTATTTCTCCTGTGAAAGGCTCTCTCTAAGACATAACATGTCCATTGCTTTCTTGATCCCCCGGAAGCTGTAAATGCCTGCACAAAATTCAGTCCATTAGCATGCCTTCACGGAGGGAAAAGGGACTCACAAGGTTGTGTTTCTCCCTAAGGATCTACAAGCAGTTAACCAGTTGCCAGGGAAGGGAAAGATGACTTTTCAATGATACAGCCAATCCCAAATTTCCCAAGCTGCTGCAAACAACTCCCCATCCATGCTTTTATAAATAACCTTAATTAAACTCAGTGGCTCACCAAGCTAGACTTGAGTGGAATTTTTTTGGTCTGCCATTTAGTACCTGGTCTTGTATGAATACACAGATGTTCATTTCTTCAGGAAAAGCTGGCACAGTAACTTCCAGCATTATACTTCCAAGGGAAAAAAAAAAAAACTTCTGCTGTTCTGATGTGCACACTGTTGACCCCAGTAGACATATTTTAATCATTACTCTTATATATCCGTTGAGAGCATTCACCACTGATAATAACTTACCACTTCCAATAATATGATCAGTTTTAAGCTGCCAGTATACCAAAGTATACTATTTATTATCTCTACAATTTTTTGGCAACCCATCATTCTCTGGAAAAGCAGAAAGTTATTGTATAGTAAAGACTCTATTCTCTCTATATCATTTTATCTACACTTAGGCCATTCATTAATTACCAGCTAGACACCACACACTTATAAATATGTATAGTTAGGCTCTTTCCCATGTTCTTGGTTCTACTAATTATATTCACTTTGAGTATTTAAGCTAACTTCCAACTCCACATGTATTGAACCTCAACATTTGAAATCTACCTTTTGCCATGTTCCTGTGGCTGGCACCACAGCCCACTCTTGACTCCTGCCTTCCACCACATCCCATTCAACTTGTCTGTAAGTCTCATTGACTTTTTTTCCTCACAGTGCTTGAGATCAGCTATGTCCCTCCAGCTTCTTTGTAACTCTTTTAACTAATGCTAGCTCTAATCATGTCTCACCTAAAGTGCTATTCATGGCCACGTAAGTCATTCTCTGAATCCTTTTCTGTTCCTTCTGCAACCTCAATATATTCTCGACTTGGCATAGTCATAATGATCTGCCTGTTTAGGACTCTGATATATTTATGGATTAGAGAACAAAACTCTAAACATAGACAAGAAAGTTCTGCTTATTCTGGACTCTGTGAACCTACTATACAACATCAACTTGCGTCACCCATCCTTTCCACTCCTATATCACGTCCTTTGGTCCTGTGGGCTGTTCTGCTCTTTCTCAGGTCTTTGCATATATTTTTGTCTGTTTGTTTTTCCTATTCCTTTTCTATACAACATATCCTTGTTTTCAGATCTTATGCTACATTGCACTTCTTCAGAAAACTTCTTCTGATCCTAGCAGATCATTCTATTATACCATATACTGTATATTTTCCAAAATGGCTATAGCCATCATTAGAGTTCCTCAGGCTATTCTTACTGTGTGATATTGTCACTCTTCTTATACAGGGTTTCTATATCCTTTTTCTTAGTGTTAAGACATGAAAATAGTCACTCAAGATCACTATAACTCCAACCACTGTTCCACTGCAGAGGCATGAAAAACTATGTATAAAAATCTCTCAAGTCAGCCAAGTGACCTACAGTCAAGACATGACCAGTCTTGATTACATTTTGAGTTGATTCACACACAGCACTAGATACCAAAATCCCTGCTTTGTAGCATGAAACTTTTTGTACAATTTTTTGGACCCATCATAGAATTTGTTTCTTTGTATTTTTCAATGTGCTAAATTATATGGGTGCAATTGGAGACAGTGTCCCATTTACTCATCATTGTCCTTGTACTCATAATTAGTGAAGAGAACATGGTAGGTACTCAAAACTATTTTACTTACTTATTTAATTATTAATTCTATTGCTTTTATAAGTTCTGAAAAACTCTTCCACAGGAAAGCTTGAAATAACAGTTCAAATGCATCTGGTTATGTAATTCTTAATATGTGTTTGAGATGGCATTTATCACAAAAATGTTAGTGACTCAAAGCATAGTATATGATGATTTAATGTTCATTCACCAAACATTTGTTGGCCATGTGCAAAAGTAATTTGAGAATACCAAGAACTATATTGTAGTGGTATTTCACCCTGTTAGTTCATATGTGGAATGTTTTAATAATTTGTCAAAGGCAGTTGGTATTCATGAATTCTACAGTTCCTGTTGCTAAGTTCTGAATGTTTGTGCTTCTACAAAATAAATGTATTGAAATTCCAACCACCAAATTAATGATACTAAGAGATAAAATTCTTGGGAGATAATTCACATGACCAGATATTTCATGAATGTGGTATATAACCTTGTAAAAGAGGACTGAAGGAGCATATTTGTGCCTTCTAATGTGAATTGCAGTGAGTAGGTAGCATCTATAAATAATCAATCAATTCCTTGCCAGAATCAATTTGTCTTTCAGCATTACCTCAAATTCCTCAACATCTAGAACTGTGAAAACAAAATTTGTTATTTATATATTACTCACTTGATTGTATTATGCTTTATAATCCTAAATGTATTAGGGTACCTGTGTAATTTGGGGGATGAAAATTAATGAATTAACTAAGTATTCAGGTTTATGTTAAAAGTTTTGATGTTTAGCTGGTATGAAAACTACATTAAACTTATAGTGGTTAAATGTTCTTAAAATGGTTGTGCTGCTGTGTCCTTGTGTTTACATAAAGAGTCAATTCACTGTGTAAAACAATGTGATTAGGGAAAAATCAGGAACACACATACACACACAAGCATATATATATGCAGTAAATAATATAAGATATATTATATACATATATTTAATGTCTTATAAACAGTGATTTTTATCAGTACTAAATCATAATGTTTGAACTTTAAATATTCATATAGGCTGATATATTGGAGACTTGATAGTAATTTTGCAAGGTAGTAGAAAGAAGAAAGTGCAATCTAACTGGAGAAAGAAAGTCACTGAAAGCATGCCTAGACATATATGTGCTGGCCCTAGAACCTTACTGTCTTTCTATACTTATTGGATGCTGCATGGAAATATCTTTCCTTTAAACTGTTTCCTTAGCCCCTGCTTCCATGATGTTTCTGTCTTATAATGGGCCTTAAATCAGACAATCCAGTTGACTAAAACCTTTCAAACTTTGAGCCCAAAACATCTTTCTTCCTTTTAAGTTTTTATGTCAGGTATTTGTCACAATGAAAGAGAGAAATCCTCCCAAGCACTATGAGTAGTATGGTAGAAGACATTTCAATGTGGGCTTCAGGAGTGGTTGCGAAAGTCACGATGAAGTAGGTGAGATTTAGCTTAGATTTTGAAATATGGAAGCAGAGGCACGATTGTGACCGGAAAGAAATACAGGGGTATGCTCTGTAGCACAGTAAGACCGCAATTAATTTTGCATAGTTGTGACCAAAATACCCAAGAGAACAATGTGAAGTAGGAAAGGTCTGTTCTGTATACAATTTCAAAGATTTCAGTGCATCTTCCTTAGCTTTGCTGCTTCTGATCTGAGCCAAAAGGTGAAGCAGAATATTATTGAGGTGGAAAAGTGTGGAGGATCAGGGGGATATTCAACTTGCAGACGGGAAACAGAGAGAGGGCAGCCTGGGGGCCAGATATAATCTTCAAAGGCACACTTCTAGGGGCCTACATCTTTCTATCTTTTAAGGTTGTCAGAACCTCCTCAAAATAGTACCAACATCTTAGGACTAACTCAACACATGAGCCTGTGGGGTAACAGCTACCTCATATTTGAACATAAAAGTGTGGAGCATAATGATCATGTGCAGGAATAACGAGAAAGGGAGGTGGAAAAGTAAACTGGAGGCCAAGATATGTGGATCTTTACAGAGGAGTTGGAAATCTTACTTTTGAGCCTCCAAGAGAAATGCAGAACAGCTTCTTAGGGATGTCAAAATATGTTTCTGAAAAGGTTAACTTGGAACATTCAATATAGATGATCCTAACTTTTCTTGTGTTCCCTCTGTGGTAAAATAGTGAGCAGTAAACTTTCATGACTAATGGGCATGTTTTACCTTTCTGTGTGAGCTGGAACAAGAAAAAAACTACAATGAGAATATTAAAATTACAATGCAATCTTTGAGTATCCACTGAAGGCTTTTAGAAGGCTTGTAACTTTTATAATTCATATTTACTAAGTGTATGTAACTCGTAAGTTACATAAGCATGGAGTTAGCTATGGCAGTGGGTACAATGAATAAGCAGAAGGGCAACTTCAAGGCAGGCAATTGATGCATCAGATGCTGTTGGTTGCCAAACTAGCGTTCCTGGCATGTCTTTCACTGCTGGCAGAGAGGCACAGTTTGAGTCAGTTCTAATGCCTTCTCTTTAAGATTCAGGAGACATTGACTCCAATTCGGCTTTGAGGGCCAATTCCACGTGTAAACCTTTTATGAAAGTGTTATTCTCCCTAACAGGAATCCACTTAATGGTGTGTGTTTGTTATAGAACACTGAGGTGGGAGACATGTGAATGGTTTCTTCACTTCTCATTGCAAATAAGGTTCCCTGAAAACTGAACTGTGAGAGAGCAATGAGCACACAGGGACTTTAAAAAAGAATGCACTTGGACACTTATGGGATGAAAGTGAAGGTAGCAAAAGACAGTGATGTAGACATTATCTGTGATGTGGTTTCAGTGAAGGCTTCAGTCAGCCTGATAAGAAACTATAAAGGTAGAGCTATGTAGTAATTTTGAGTTTTGATGAGGAGAGTTAAACTAATATACTTGTGGCAAAGAGTTACCAGCCATTGACTGCTTCCAAGAAGAGAATGGCAGTTTGGACAGGACAGGTACCTTTAGCAAAGGGCATTTATAAAAAGTATCTTCAAGAATTATGTTGCAAATATTTTCAGAAAATGGCATAATAAATCTTTCAGTCATAAAGATAGTTGCATGCTACATATTGTACTTCCAACTATAATCCTTAAATTATTATACAGCCAAGGAAAAGCATTTCTCTCTGATGATCTGTACAAATGTGTCACCTGAAAGAGTATAGCTGTTTTTCTGCGTACTGAAATTAAAGCTGACACACATAGAGTAGGTTAAAGAAAGCTACAAAATAACCAGAAACAGAGGCCATATACATGATACCTGAAGCCTAAGGCCCTAGACACCTTCATAGAGATGGTGATAAATGTTTCTATGTGGTCTGTCAAGTTAGGCTTTATTCTCCTGGTTGCCTCTCAAGATTCTATTCAAGAAAGTACATGGTCAATAGGACAAAATAGCAGCCTTTAGAATGGGAAAAGATCTTCACTGATGGAACATCTAATAAAGAACTGACTTCCAAAAGATACAAAGAGCTCATAACACTAGCTATCAACAAACCAAATAATCCAATTAAACAATGAAGTACAGAGCCAGGCTGTGGTGGTACACTCCTTTAATGCCAGCACTTGGAAGGCAGAGGCAGATGAAATTCTGAGTTGAAGGCTAGTCTGGTCTACAGAGTGAGTTCCAGGACACCCAAGGCTAATAGGTACACACAGAGAAACCATGTCCAGAAAAAAAATGGAGTGCAGATATAAGCTTACAAACATTTAAAGAGATGTTCAACATCCTTACCCATGGAAATGCAAATCAAAAGGACTCTGAAATCCCATCTTACACTGTCAGAATGACTAATTTCACAAGCACAAATGACAGTTTATGCTGGTGAGGATGTGGAGCAAGGAGATCACTCCTCCATTGTTGGTAGGATTGCAAACGTGTGTACCCTCTTTGGAAGTCAGTGTGGTGGTCCTCAGAAAACTGAGAATCAACCTACCACCACAAGACCCAGATATACCACTCTTGGGCATATATCCAAAGGATGCTCAATCATATCATAAGGAAACTTGCTCAACTATGTTCATTGTGCCTGTATTTATAATAGCCAGAACCTGAAAACAACCTAGATGTCCATTTACAGAGAAATGGCTAAAGAAAATGTGGTACATTTACACAATGGAATATTACTCAGCTATTAAAAACAAGGACACCAGGAAAATTTAAAGCAAATGTATGAATATCATTTGTAAAATAAAGGATAACTATGCTATAGTTTACAGGCCCAGAGAGACTAGGTGACAAGGAGAGCCCCTGTGTGTGTGGAGGGCACCTAGGTATTCCTGGGAAAAGGAAATCGAGATTTTGTGAGTGGACTGAGGGCAGGCCGGGATGGGAATGTGAGAGATCACGTTGTAGCGAAATGAAGGGGAAGAGTGTTGAGGTGACCGCTGGGGGCATGTCAGGGTCAGGAAGAAGCCTGGTGCAGGAGCATTTCCCAAGAGTCTATGGAGAGGACCCAAGATTAGACTCCTAACAATAGTAAATAGCTTGAACTAGCCATCTCCTAGGAACAGATTGGTGCCTGGACCAATTGTCATCAGAGAGGGATCATGCAGCAACTGATGGAGGCAGATGCAGAGACCACAGCCAAATATAGGCAGAGTTTCTGGACTCCTGTGGAGGCGGAGAAAGGAGTGTAGGAGACAGAGGGGGTCAAGGACACCATGGGAAGGCTTACACAATCAACTAACCTGGGCTCATAGGGGCTTGCAGATATTGAACAGAGAGTCTTCATGAGACTTCCTTAGGCACTCTGATGGGACTCCTAACAGTGGGAATAGGGGTTGTTTCTAACTATTATAGTCCCTTTTAGGACCCTACTCTTCATACTGGGTCACCTTAAAGATGCAGAGATCCATGGCCAAGCACCAGGCCGAGTTCCAGGAGTCCAGTTGAAGAGAAGGAAGAGGGATTATATTAATAAGGGGGGCTAAGATCATAATGGCAAAATCTACAGAGACAACTGAATGAAGCTCTTGGGAACTCATGAACTCTAGACCAATAGCTGTGGAGCCTGCATGGAACCAAACTAGGCCCTGGCATGTGAGAGACAATTGTATAGCTTGGTCTGTTTGAGGGGGGGCTGGCAGTAGGACCGGAATCCATGGTACATGAGCTGGCTTTTTGGAGCCTGTTCCCTATTGTGGGATGCCTTGCTTAGACTTGATGCAGGGGAGTCCTGCCTCAATTGAATGTACCAGGCTTTGTTGACATGGAAGGCCTTTTATAGGAATGGATGGAAAGTTTGAAGGGGAGGTGGAGGGGAAGGTAGAGAAGGGAGGGGGAACTGTGAAATGAATACATTTTTTTAAAAAAAAATTAAAAAAATTCACATTAAAAAAGAAAAAAATTCTCCCAGAAGATTGGCCTATAGGCAAGCTTGTAGGGTATTTTCTTGATTCAGGGCTGAAATGGGAGGTTTCAGCTCATTGTGAGTGGTATACCTCTGGGCAGATAGTCCTGGGATCTATACAGAAACAAACTAGCAAGTCAGGAGGAGCAAGCCAAAAATAAGCACTCTTTCATGGTCTCTGCATCTGTTTCTGCCTCCAGATTCTTTCCTTGAGTTTCTGCCCCAACTTCTCTCAGTGATGGAGTATGACCTAGAAATTATAAAATGTAACACACATTTTACATTTACAAATTGCTTTTTTGTCATGATGTTTATCACAGCAATAGAAGTGCATCTCAAACACAGCGGGCCCCTGTGCTGCATATGCCATATGCCTGACTCAAATTCCAATATAAGCTCAGTCAGGAATGAAAAAAGTTATGTAGCATAAGTGATAAATTAATATCAATAATATAAAGCATTAATAAAATAAATATCTGTGGGGCTTTGCAACACAAATATTGGTGGACATGAAATATTTAAACAATTCTGCAGCCAAGAGAAGCTGCTGCAGACACTGGAATATTAATAGCAGAAGACAGGAAGAATCATGGTATTTGTGTTTCCATAAGATGAAGGAACCATTATTATCTTGGACCTACTCTAGACTTCTTTCCTTGCCAAAGTGATACTTGGATAAAGTCTTTTTACCAGTGTCAAACATAAGGCATAGGAGTATAAAATCAAGTTTCCACTGAATAGAGAGCAGAGCCATAGCCCAGGCAATGAGAGATTTTCAGGATTGCATGGTAAAAGTGTGGTCTTTTGGCAGAGTCCTGGAAGGGAGAAACCAACATAATAATGTGACTGCTAAGCCATCAGAGATTAAACCAAGCTTTGTGCAGTTTCAAATGTGGGCATAACTTTTTCTGCATTTTCAGAAAGATCTAATGAGGAGAGTCTGTATGAGCAAGGGGATAGGAATTATGAAGATGACTCCAACAGAGATGGCTGGCTGGAGCTCTGGGGAGCTAGCTCACTGAATGAAGAAAGCCACTGGAGATCCATCAGGAAAAGGAGCTAGGCCCTCCAAGGGTAGGCAACTATAGATTGGCATGGGGAGTATGTGGAACCTCTAGGGGGGTGAGATTGGACTGTGTTCCTGTTCATGGACTGGCACCTTGGAGACCATTCCCTGAAGTGGAATACCCAGCCCAGCATTGACTTTGGGATGAATAAATCGGACTTGCTGTGTTGAACTGACCCACCTTGGGACTTCTGGCCCTTTGGGGGGAAGGAATGGGGAGTGGGGATGGGGGAGGCTGAAGGCTGACTGGCAGGGATTGGGAGGAGGCAGAGAAGGGGAGCAGGAGGATACATGGAAAAAAAGACTACTCCTCCATGTTCTCTGCCTCAGTTTCTGCCTTTAGGTTCCTGCCCTGGTTTCCCTCCCCGACTTCTCTCCATAATGGACAATAAGATATAACCTGAAATGAGCCCTTTCTTCCAAAAGCTGCTTTGATTCATGGTGTTTTATCACACCCCTTTAATGGTTCACTCTTGTTGCTTTTATTTAAGATTGTACTAGAAATTTTAGCCAATGTAATTAGGTAAAAAAAGGAAATGAAATGTTTTCAGGGTGGGAAGAATAAAGTAAAGCTGACTTTCAAAGACAGCAAGGCTGTTTCTGTAGGAAAGTCCAGAGAGATCTATGAAAAGTTCAGAACTAGTAAGTGTTCTATAATGCCCATGCAATTTGAAATGCATATTTAAAATGATATCTCCTTCAACAGCACACAAGTACCAAGACATGTAAAACCAATACAATGCTGCTGAAATTAAAGCTCATTGGTCAGAAGATTCAAATTTCTATACATTCAATAGAATCCAATAAAACTCAATGAAATTTTTTTTTGGTGGAAGTTAACAGAGTAATGCTAACTTGAACATGGAAATGCAATATACCTAGCACAATAAAGAAGTCTTGGAAAATAAAAAAATTCAATTTCAGATGAATTCATACACCCTGTAACTTTGAGATTTTTTGAAACTACATTCATGAAGGTAGTGTGGTGTTGAAATAAAAATAGCAAATGGACCAGTGAAAGAGAATAGAAAATTCAGATATTGCTTTTTAATAAAAATGCAGTATGATAAAGATAATGTTTTCAACAAATGATGCTAAAATAATTAAGCAGTTTTACGCCAATAATAAAAGAAAACCTTGACCCATATGTAGAACAAAGGAGAATAGAAAATCTTTCTGAGACTGGGCAAAGGGAAGATTTTATATATAGCACATTTTGCAGCCCACAAAAAAATGAATCAAAGCGAATTTTTTCTCCTCAACACAGTCTTAGAAGCACTAGATAGTAAAGCATAGATGAAGAGGACATTTTTTACAATCATAAATCCATCACTCATGAACGACTGTCAAAACCAACTATAAAAAAATAAACAGCCTTTTGTAGCGAACTCTGAATGGACAACTATATCAAAATAAATGAGGCAAATAGACACAGAAACAATGTTCAACACTGTTAGAGAAATTCAAGTTAAAAGCACAATGAGGTATCAATGCATACCTTCAGCATTCCTATTTACAATGACTAAAATGTAAAATAGTGATGCCAACTGTTGGAGAAAATATGGTTCTAATGAAATCTTCATACACTACTATGGACAATGTCAAACAGCACAGCTAAAAGAGTTAGACAAATTTCCTAAAATGTTAATAGTATGTGTTTACCATGAGAGCTAGTCAATTTACACACAGTAATCATTTTGAATGAGTGAAGTTGTACAAAGAGGCACATACTGCCTGATTGCGTTTACATGTATTCTAGAATATGCAAATGAATTTACATCAGAAAACTTTTTGGTGATTGCTAAGGAGAGGGATGAAGAGGGAAAGAAATGGTCACAGAGAGGTGTAAGTAAACTTTGAGGAGTAGTGGATGAAGCATGGACAAAGTATAAGAACATGCCAAAATTTGATGAAAATTGTGTATTTCAAATACTTCTGATATATTTATCCAAATTATATTTTAATAAAACATATCTTCCTCCTAAGTACTTTAGAGTTCAGACTAAGAGTGTAGGCATCAGTAAAAGTTATTTGTATAAAAATTCTGGGGGGAGAATATAAAGATGATTATAGCTTTATTTTCTGCTGAATTCCTTCACTATTGCGTGTATATAAAGAGGGATGTTGTACATGTTTATTGCATCTCTATTCATGGAGAGAGGTATTATATCTACTCATTATATATGGGGAGAGAGGGGGAGAAGGAGAGGGACAGGGAGGGAGGGAGGAAGAGAGAGAGAGAAAAAAAGAGAGAACCAACAAAAAAACGTACCAGATCTGTGAACTGTATCTCTCTAAAATGACCATGAACATGGCCAGTATGAAAAATTCAATACAGTCATATATTTTCCAAGTCAAATCACATTTTAGCAAATTGTAAAACATGAATGGGTTCATGTATACTGACTGATATGAATGTGTGTGCAAGTGTGTGTACCTGTATGTACTTGTGTGTGGAGGTCAGAGGTCAAGCTCAGATGCCATTCCTCAGGAACCTACATCTGCTTTTGAGACAGGGTGTCTCACTGGCCTGGAGCTCACCATCTAGTGCAGGGTGACTGCCCAGCAAGTTCCAAGGATTTTCTGTATCCATTTCACCAGAGCTGGGATTGGATGTACGTAATATGAACTGAACTATAAGTTTAAATGCTTATTTTTGACATGTGCAATACAGTAGTTATGTTAAACATTGTAAAACCAATACACTTTTATCACCACAAAAGAAATACTATAACAATTAGCAGTCACTTCCTATCACCCCTTTGTCTCAACACCCCTTACCCACTCCACCTAATTCCTAATATATGGTGCTTGAGAGATGGCTCTGTGGTTAAGAACATAAACTACTCTTTCAGAAGACATCGACTTTGATTTTCAGCAACCAACACCAGGGAGCTAAAAAGCACTGTAACTCCAGCTTAAGATGATCTGATATTTCCAGTGCTTGTAAGCACACATGCTCGTGTGTGTGTACGTGCACACACACACATTTAAAACACTCATGTACGTTTGTTTCTTTGTACTTTTATACTGTGAATACAGGTAGAACTGTGCAATCTTAGAACGCTGGCTTTTGACTTCTGTCACTTAATTCCTTATGTCATCCGCACTGCAGCAGCATTACCATTTCATTTCTTTATTTGGATGGATAATCTTCTGTTACAATGATGCAAAATATTGTATTTATCTATTTATTCAAGGATATGTTCAGTACTATTTTTATCTCATGTGCAGGAGAGTTTTGTCTACATGTATGTATGTGCCCTGTGTACATGCCTGATGACCACAGAGATCAGGAGAAGGTGCCAAATCTCCTAGAATTGGAGTTACAGGCAGATATAATAAGCTGCTGTATGGGAGCTGGAGCCTAAACCCTGGTCCTCTGCAACAACGTCAAATACTCTTAGCTGCTGAGTCATTTCTCCAGTCCTTCTACTAGGTAGGTAAGAATAGAGTAGTCACAAGTCTGGGCAAAAAATGAAGCAGTAAAAGAATTCTTTCACTATTTAAGACTTAATAACCACCTTGAGTCTATATTTTTGTCTTTTAAGTGTATATATGCATATTTTTTCTTTTTAAAGTATATAGACACATGTATATATTTATGTACATATGAATACATATATACATATTTAACACTACATTTGGTTATCCAGTAGTCAAAGTTCAGTATTAAAAGCTATATATATGGAAAGAGGGTATATATGACCTTCAGTAACCAATCTATGTATGACAGAGCAGAATAGAAGGAAGGACTGCCAAAGGATGACCTAAGGACTGTAAAGATCACTGGTAGCAGGATTTCCCCTGATGTTAGAGCCTGATTGAGAATTTTCTTCACTTACACCAACAGTGCCTCTACTTATCTGCAGGGTAGGATTTGGGAAGTACTGTATGTGTGGGAATACTTTGTAATATAATAAAAACATTTCAGAGATATCAGAGGGATCTATCCACAGTCAGTCTAGGAGGATCAGACAATGGTAACTCACACCTTTAATCCCAGCACGGGAATATCCCGGGAGTGGTGACCTATGCCCTTAATCAGGTCTTCTTAGTTTACAAAAGGAGTTCCAGGCTCCCAGGCAGGCAGTGGTGGGGCCACACCTTAACTGAGTGAAGAGAGTATTTAAGGCAGGTGTAGAAAGACATACATAAGGGCGGAAGAAGCCAGGAGGAGCCAGGCTGAGGAAGCTGGAAGAGAGCTGGGTGAGATCTGACTGTGGTGTTTGCTCTCTCTCTAATATCTCCTACTTTCTCAGAGATCTGTCCCTGAGTTTCCTTTATTCGTGCAATATGTATCCAATGATTGTTCTGTGTCCTTTTCCTTTCCTAGTAGCAACAATATTTTCTGCTGCTGCTAACATGCTAAGTATGTGATAGACAGGAAGGCAAAAAACAGGAATGGTTCCACTGTAAAGACATTCATGCATAACCCAATGATGAAAAGAAATACAAGCTAAACTTCTTTACTAGGTGGTAGTTAGTATATTTTCTTAGGGGATGGAAGAAAGTTTATATGTGGGAGTGTTTCAGATATGGGTTTCTGGAAACAGTCCCTAATATTCTATTTCAAGTAATTTATTGGAAATATTTTTCTCCGGGTAAAGAAACATAAGGAAAGAGCATCACTAGGGGAAGATTTAAATGGAAAATATGGTGTGCACAGAAAAACTTCAGTTGGAGTGCATAATAATTCTGGATTCATTATTTCTACTTTACAGCAAAGGAGATGTACAAAACCTCATGTCATTCAGTGACCAGTGCAAGTTCATCCCCAAGGGATACAGATATCATCTTCTGTTTGTGCAGACTTTCTCTTTGGCCTATGGCAACATTCCATAGCTAGAATGTCCTGTGAACCATTTTCCAACACTTACAGTAGCTGAGAAACATGTGCATCTACAAAAGGCACAAAGATGGAATAGTCCATGTAGTATAACATATAGTCCTGGGAAAGGAAGAGCCAAGGGAAGAAATAGGACCTATGGCAGAGAAATTTACTCTTCATTGAATATCTGCATTCCTTTATATTCTAAGTATCCTTTATAGATAAATAAGGAACTGGCTCAAAGGGTTTGAAGTAGTAATGTTTTCCTTGGGGGGGGGGGAGTCTGTTGTGTATATTCATGTCATCATATGTGCTGTTTATGCTTGTGTTTGCATTCTGGTGCTCAGGCACACAGGCACATGGAGGTCAAAGGAGGCTATGAGTGTTCTGTTCCCTCACACCCTGTCTTGTTCCCTTGAGACACGACCTATCACTAAACCTCAAGCTAAGCTGCCTGGCTCTCAAGGCTTAGTAATCATACTTTTTATGTGTCCCCACTGTGACCGGACTATAAGCATATGCAAAAACATTCCCAAGTTTTTATGTGGGCTCTGAGTAATTGAACTTGGTTTCTTATACTTAACTCTTATGCTGAGGCAAGTGCTTTTACTCATTGAGAGCCATCTTTATAGCCCCCCATCTATGTATGTATGTATTGGTGTTTTCAGACAGGGTTTCACTATGTAGCCTTGGCTGGCCTCACAGAGATCCATCTGCCTCTGACTCTCAAAAAGTGCTGGAATTAAAGGCATGCACCACTCTGCCAGGCTCCGCCCTCTTATTTTCAGAGATAGGCAAATAATCTGCAGATCAGGTTGGCTTGTAACTCATTAAGTTACCAGGCAAGCCTCAAACTTTCCATTCTCCTGCTTCAGACTCCTATTTACCATGATGAAAGGCATATGCCAATATACATGGATACACTTGTTATTTTCAAGCCAAAGCATTTCAGAGCCACATGGTCATTCTGTTTCCCTGAACTAGCAGCAATGAAGCCTAAGTGCCAAGATGCCAACATTTTTATTATCCTGTGTCATTGAGAGACTACTTGATGATCCACATACTCACGTATTGTCTCTGCATATGCTGACAATTCTGAGGTCCCTCTAGATAATAGGGCCCAGCAATCAGAAAGGAAAGTTAGAGATGAAGTAATAGTGAACAAAGACAAGTTGAAACTGATAAGGACAAACAAGAAACAATGTTTTGGCCATTATCCCCAGCTTCAGTTCTATGGATTATTTGAAGACATTGGCAAACTGAAGATCATGAACTGACCATGTCTGACTCAGGGTTCAAGGAAGCTAAAGAATGTTATGAATGGGTTGAAGATTTCATAGGCCTAGCTATTGTCCTGTATCAACAAAATAAGCTAGCATATCAAGAGTAATACAGACACCTTGTAGAATTGCCTAACTCCTTACACTTATATTTAGAACATAGTGACTGTTCTTGTGTATCTAAATATGTGACATATATAGCAATAATGAATAAAGAGCATCAGGTTGTGACTTTGGGGAGGAGTTGGGGAACTTGGGGTGGAGTTGGAGGAAGGAGAAAGAGGGGACCTCTGCCTAATGTCTGGAGGCAAAGATTTCAATGTCAAGAAAGGGCATAGTTTTATTTTCCCCCTAGTTAGGAAGTCATTTTGTAACATTTCTTAATTAAACCATCAAAAGTCATTACTCAAACAAGGAGTTGGAGAGATAGCTCAATAGTTGAGTGTTTAATGCTCTTTCAAAGGTCTCAAGTTCGGTCTCCAGCACCCACTTCAAGCAGCTCACAAATGGCCTGTAACATCAGTTCTTGCAAGCACATGGTGCATGTAAACTCATGCAAGCATAAACAAACACATACAGAAAAATCAATCAATCAATCAATCAATCAATCAATCTTCAAAATAAGAGTTCTGAAGTGTCTGGTTAGTCATGGTGACAGTGACTTTAAAAGTGGAGGTTCTGTCAGTGCTCTTGATAAGAAGATTTGTGGTGTTTCCTAGCCTACAACAGCAAGTTTCAGCCAATCACAGAATACTTGGCCAGTCTTTAGCAACTGATGCCCAATTATCAGCTTGTATCATGTTGAAGAAGCATGTTCCCAGGGATGGTAGCCAAGAAAGAACCAGTCCTTCATTCTGTGGTAGCTATGTCCTGAAAGGTGGTGTTCCTCAAGCCCTTGGGGCCCTGATTCTGGGGCCTTGGGCAGGGATACATTTCCAGTTGAGCCCATTTCAGCCATCTATGCAACAGCCTTCACACTGCTATTCACTCTATATGAAAATATGTCACCGACAGGATTCCTAAGCTAGATAAAAGATGTGTTCACATCTCTGAATAATCAGAGAACCAAAACAGTTTAGAGGGAAAAAACAAAACAACTAAGCCTAAGTCTTCTACAGTCAACCTTAGAGCTGGGGATATATGGTTCAATGGTAAAGCATGCATCTAGCATTTGCTAGGCCATAGATTCAATTCCCAGTATCACTATGAAAATTAAAAAAAATCAAATCAAACACGCCCCGTGGGTACAAAGGCTTTTCCCTCCATGGAGGATAGAAATAAAAGTATTCAAGCAAGAGTGTTGTGCTTTATCAGGTTCAGCTGTAGATCTGGTGTTAATTTTCATCAGGAGTGTGTGTGTGTGTGTGTGTGTGTGTGAGAGAGAGAGAGAGGGGGGGGAGAGCGGGTGAGTGTGTGTGTGTGTGTGTGTGTGTGTATGTATGTGATGTACATCTGTGTGTAATAGAATGTTTAGATGTTTAGGATCAGAGTCTATATTTGATAGACTTTTATAACCGATTTGGCTAAATGTATTTTCTTTCTTTAATGGATTCAGTGCTTTTGGGAGGTGGGGCTTAGAACTGCAGAGCCACAATTAGGCAAGACTAAACTGGTTAAGGAAGGCTTTATGAGGCCCTTATCTCTTTCGTTAATATAGATATGGCTAAGTCTTTCCCTTTTTTTTTTTTTTACATCAAATAGAAGTCAGATGTTATTGTTAATCTTAAGAGATGAGAGGAGAAAGACCACTGACACAAATAGTCATGGCCAAATTAAAACAAGCAATTAATTAAAGCAAACGTTTTTTTCATGGACACAGGCTGCCTCCCCCCAAGGCAGGGTTTGAGATACCAGCACTGGAGGTGAAGAAGACAGTTTTTGCAGCTCAGAGGTAGGACGGTTCCAAATGGAGGATTTGGCAGGCAAAACAGGTGGGGGTTATAGGAGCAGAACATAAATGTAACAAGTTATCCCTAACAACTTCCTGAAACAAAGACCTGGTTGCAAAGTGGGCATAACAAGGTAGTCAGGTGATCATTTAACCTTTTGGAACAACAGTACGAAGGCAGGATGGCTATAAACAACTTTTTGAAACAAAAACATGATTGCCATTCCCAGAAAAGACAGTACAGACCATTTGTAGTTAAGGTTACAGGTAAGGAATAGCCCAATCCTTGAGAAATAGAGGTTTAATCAGAAACAGGAATGAACCTAGTCTTTCTTTACTATCAGATGGCTTTCAAACCTCAGTTAGAGGAGGCTTGTTCTTCAATATATTCCAAATGACAAGGCTCCCATCTGTCTAGTCTCACATCTGAATTCTTTCCAAGATCTACATGGGATGTGTGTGAGAAAGGGGAACTCTTTAGTATATGATAACCATGAATCCCATCCCATCAGTCACTAGTTGTTTGAGAGACCTATTGTTTCTAGTATGCCTCATAGGGGAAACAAATTCCTGTCCTAATTCTTTCTCTAAGTTTTCAGCTTAAATTAGATCAGTGAGAATTTTTTTTTTTTTTTTTTTTTTTTTTTTTTTTTTTTTTTTTGGCAAGGTCTTGACATGTGACCCAGATGCTTGTTTTGCACTTTCTGTCTTGGTTCCAGGGTGCAGGAATAACAGGTGTGTTTCATCACTGAATACATCTGTGGAAGTTTGAGGCTGAAACATCAGTAAGACAAAGACTTCAGTTTAATAACAGAGTCTTAAGGAGTTAGCAGTGAAGCTCAATGGTGGTGAACATGCACAGGCAGTGGATTTATTTCTGACACTAAATAAATACACAAGTTCCTATTTGTATTTGGGGACACTGCTTCCAAGACAAAAGACCACATTTTCTGGATTCCCTTGTAGAAATGTAACCATGTTCTTGCCAGTGAAAAATGTTGAAAGTCATTTTCCCAGCTTCTGGGGAAAGCTGATAAAGGAACCGAGCCCATAGGCAGTAGAGCACACTTCCCTTCCATTCACTTTTCAACCTGGAATACAGGTATAAAATCTGTTTTCAAGTCAATGGAAATGCTGTCTGTTAAAGCTAAGGAATACAGGATATTCTGATAATCAGAGAATAGGGAATTTCTATTATTCTCTTTTCTCCTGGGTAGAGTATGGTCAGTTTCCAGGATGCTCTTATCTTCTCACTCCTGCTTCCAACATGTTTTTCACAACATTCCCATAATTGTTTTTATGATGTTCAGTAGAAAGTGAAGGATAAGGTAAATGATATCCAAAGTATTTTCGTAAGAGTATTACTGAGATGTTCATCCTACCAACTACATCCAGTATTGTATGAACTAGGACATATGGTCCATGTTTTGTGTTAGGGGCATTTCCACCTGCTATAATAGTAATTAGTGGAACGGTTTTTTTTTTAGTATGGGAGGTAGAGAGGGTAGAAACACAACTGTTTGGATATTCATTGACTACCCTGGACAATACAGCTATAAAAGAGCAGACAAACCATTCAGGTAAAAGGTTTCGCTAGATTACTAGGAAATAATCAAGGGTTATGTTAATAGGCTTCAAACCTCACAATCTCAAGTTTCCTGTCTACCTCATCAAGCTCCCCCGGATGGCTGACCCAGATATCTGCCTTATATAGCTGTTGTTTATGAGACATCTAGATGCACCTGCTGAATGGCTCGGCTCTACTAACCCACAGGAACTGGGCAGATAGGCTACAGAAATCAGCTCAGCCACCGTGGGTTTCCAAAGAATTTGAGTCTATTCGCCCAACCATCATTATTCTCTTTGGGAAAGCTGAAATTGGTAATAATAATAATAATGTCATAGATGTCAATAAAGACTGTGTCTCTTCCTCATTGCTGGAAAAACATATGCTTTGGATGGTCTTCCCCTCACTGCCATGGTGGATGTGCTGCCCTCTTCTCTGGAGGGTCTGTAAGTGATGCACCACGTGCTGTGCACTGCCATGCTGCCTCTTCTGTGGCTCATCAGGCCACATACCTAACCCCAACACTTTCTAGGTCAACATTGTCTCAAAGAGTGGATTTCTTGTTTCAGGCAAGACACAGGCCAGACAAGAGCCACAAATATAACTACTAGTATAAAAAGCTTCTAGAAGAACAACATATGGCCAAGTAGGAAGTATCCAGTAAAAGGCACACTGTATACAACCATGGCCATCTTTGCTTGAGAGTGGGACTGAGTCTACAGTCATTCTCCAGAGAGATCTCAGAATAAAATTTGAGGAAGACATCATCAATGCAATTATTCTTTGGAAATTCACTA
This sequence comes from Phyllotis vaccarum, assembly GCA_033318265.1. Taxonomy (NCBI): domain Eukaryota; kingdom Metazoa; phylum Chordata; class Mammalia; order Rodentia; family Cricetidae; genus Phyllotis; species Phyllotis vaccarum. Next base: position 128,306,047 of record JARWLC010000013.1, read on the forward strand.
TTTTGTGTTTTGTCATTTAAAATGAAGTTTATATCATAGAAGTTTATATAAAATGAGAATTTTGTAACTACTTTATTCAGCTTATTGTGAAAGCACATGGATTCACTTTTCATTGGCACACAGAGTAAGAATATGTAATTATGACAGTTTTCTTGTCTTCCTGAACTCACAAATAAGCCTGAATTTTATGACTTTTCATGCAGAATGGTGGGCACATTTCCATAGAATGTGGACAAAAATACACATGCTACTTTCATGCCTGTAGACTAAATGCAATGAAAATGCCAAAGTTTCTGGATGGTGCAGGTTCCTGAATGACAAGGTCATACTCTTACTTTTGGTGAATTATGACATCCCATATTTTAAATTTCATAATGCTAAACAACTCAGATTTGGAATTACTTTGTTACGGCGTTTAAACAACATACATTAATGCAACAATTGTTTTTCATAGATAATAACATGGGCATTTTGTTCAGTGTTAGGAGTCAGTTTTGAGATACAGCATTCTGTAAGTTCATGGCGATTCTTTTCACATTGTTGCATCCTAAGAAGCCAATGCAAAGAATATATTCTCCAAATTACTTCCTTTTCATTTGACCTACTGAATCAGAATCAACCAAGGCATAGATGTTTGTCATTTCCTTGAGCTTTTTGGCCCTTACCTCATTGTTTTAGGTCCATCTGATTTACTTTATTGAACTGACTTATCTAAGGTTTATTTGTTTTATAGTTCTTTAAATTAACACGTTATCCAATAGACCAGCTTAGCTTTATAATCTTAAGAAGTGCACATATTTTAGTTTCATATGGTAATGAGCCAGGTCAGAATAGGGACCAATTTCAACAAAATACTGTCCAGCTTTTTGAAGTCACATCCTTAACTCTCTTTGATCATTTTTTTAAACGATTGTTACACTCTTATATTTGTGATAATGCCACATAAACAGAATCATATAGTAGGTAACCCATAGAGACAAATTTCTTTAGGCCACCATACTTTTCATATTCACTTGAATGGGTGGGTGCATATATCGAGTGTAGGTCTTATAGTGAAGGATTTTGTTCTGAAGACTTGTTACATTTTGATTTCCTTTCACTGTTGAATATTATTGGGTCCTTTCTGGATAAGGAGATTGTATTTAAATGCTTTCTGTGGTAACCTAACTTGTTTTCACTGGGAGAGGTTATTTGAAATGTCAGTATTATCAATGTTTTGGAGAGAATTGTTTGGTATGGGCTGCTTTGCAGCATCTCCACCAGTACTCAGCACTCAGTACTCTCTCTGCCTTTCCTGACTTGTAACAACCAAATGTATCTTCAGGTGTTGTTAAATGTCCTTTGGGTAAAGGCATTAATCCTCCTGATAGTGCATTAGGAGCACAATAAAATATATTATCACTTTATTGTGAGCTTGCTATAGATAAATTTCACCTTTTATCTTGAAATGTCTCTATTCACATTTATGAAACATTCTGTCTATAGAATGACAATTTAGAAGCTGTTTCAGCAATTTAAAAGTCATTACACTGTTTTCTTAATTTTTAAAACTTTTATATTTTGTGATCATAATTTAATTAAAAATATTTCATCCTTCCTTTTCCTCCCTCTAAACCCTCTCATATACCCCTCATGACTCTTCTTCAAATTCGTGGCCTCTTTTTTTCACTAATTGTTATTGCTTTCATGTATGCATATGAATAGGTATATATATGTATACATATTTCTAAACATAACCTGCTCAGTCTGTATAATGTTACTTGTTTATGTTTTCAGGGCTGACTATTTGGCACTAGACAAGCAGTTGATGTGCTGCTCTTCCCTGGAGAGGACCACCTCTCCCAGTCCCAGCTGTCCCTGTTTGCCTATAGTTCTTTGTGTGGGTTGAGGAATCAGGACATATTCCCTGTAGTGGATTTAAGATATTACATTGTAAATAACTGTCCCCGCCTATGAGTTTAATAAAAAAGCACAGTTTGACCAAAGGCAGACAGGAAGTGTGGGCAGGGCTACCAGACTAAGAAAACTCTGGGAACAGGAAGAACAGAGCAGAATGCTAGAGAGAAGCCAGAAGAAGCAGAGGACAACTATGCTGCTCTGAGAAAAAGTACCGAGCCCCATGGCTGAACAGGATGAGTCATGGGTTAGATTAAGGGGTAAAGAGTTAGCAAGTTATATGCCTGGGCTTTAGGCCAATCAGCCTAAAACTATTGTAAGCGTCTGTGTGTCTCTGCGGGTCTGTGGGCCTGTGGGTCTAAACCTTGAGGCTAGGCCCGAAAGTCCAGGCCAAAAACCTCTTACTACAAATAGTTCCCAATGTGGGGCTCAAACCCACAACCCTGAGATTAAGAGTCTCATGCTCTACCGACTGTATCCCCCCGGTACAGTTTGGCATATTGACTAGTGTCATCGTTGCTTAGCTTACATTTCAGCAGTCATGTTGGTGAGACTTTATGGGTATAACTTCTACACTGGCTTTCTTTTGTTTGGTCTGGAGGCAAGGTATCACTATATATAGTCCGGACTAGCCTAGAACTCACTAAGTAGTTTATGCATTGAAAAATTCAAAATTATGGCAGGTGAATCATAATTTTTCTAGTTAGTTATCAAATTGTAATTTCCTGATCCAAACATAATGACACATTAGTGATTTTTATATCTAAGGCCCAATTATTTCAATATTTTCTTGTAAACTTTTCTCTTACCAAAGCAATATACTTCAAAGAAGAAGAAGAAGAAGAAGAAGAAGAAGAAGAAGAAGAAGAAGAAGAAGAAGAAGAACAACAACAACAACAACAACAACAACAACAACAACAACAACAACAAACAAACAACAACAAACAAACAACAACAACCAGAGATCACAAGTTGACTAAGTTGACTGACCGAATTCGGTAACTATCGTTTAGGCCTTTCTAAGTTTATACACCCATACACAAACACCTACCCCCCCCACACACCCAGCGAAAGAGTAAATGCTATTAAAACTTTTAAAGAAGGTCACCATAAATTTAGATGAACAGTGCTCCACTGGGTCTTCTTATCAGACTCAAAAGGCTGCATTCAATGTGCCAGCCTAGGCTGGGATCGAATCTAAGAGCTGTGTTCCTCTCCTAGGCTCAGCGGTTTGGGCAAAATTCAGATCCCAACTGTTACAGATCTTCCAGGGTGCCCTGCCCCATACTCTCTAATAATGTGTTCTCCATAAATATCATAGCCAGTATTTTCTAGGACAACAGGATCTGTGTTGCTTTGACTTGTTCTGTCTGCTTCTATGTTTGGCCTCTCAAGACTCTTTGATGAGGTTCACCTGATTAGGGGAGGGCCATCTCTGATGATTGATCTCCCCTTGAAAGTCTAACATAAGGTCAAGTGCCTATGAATTTTTGTTACATCTGCAAAATCTTCCTAAGAGACCCTGGCAACACAAGCAAGGGAGTGACATCCTATCGTAGTCACTGGTTTCATCCATACTTAGAAGAGAGAAATTATTCAAAGCATGTGGCACCAACAAAAATCTCAGGGGTCAATGGAGAGGCAGGGCTTGGTTTTGCTTCAACTTAATGTGGACTTTGTTGACTCGGCAAGGGAGGAGGAGGTTTTACCCCTTTGGAGGCGTGGATGGGGTGGTCTGGGAGGACAGTAGTTTGAGAGGAGGGAGGAGGGACTGTAGGGAGACAAAGGTAAAAAAAAGAATTCTACCGCTTACAAATAGTGCGTCTTGGTAGCGCTTTTTAGTTTTACTGCCATTCAGCTCTTTCAGTTTATGTTTCAGATACTTCTGAAAGATTGCACTGGTACTGTAGCTTCAGCAACCCACGTTTTCAAATTGTATTTGCCTTTAATAAAATAAGAAATCTACCAAGTGTAATAGCCACTCAGTAAACTAATTTTATTTTTTAAGATTTAAAGTCATAGCCACCCTGGATAAACACTGCTTTTTAAGCCTGTAGGTAAAAATACAAATATAGGGTTCAGTTTTCTGTGTTTAAATGAGACAGTGGGCACTGCAGCTGAAGAGTGGCATGTTTCATTTACAAGAGAGAATGGGGGAAGTGGGTTTAGGTTTTTTTGTTTGTTTGTTTGTTTAGATATAGAGTGTGCGCAAGGAAGCAAATCTCCAATCAAAGCAGACTGGTAGCTTTTGCGTGGTGCTCAGGTCATGAGACAGCACATGTCATTAAATGGCTAAGGACCACAGAAAGAAAGAAGCAAAGCTGACTGTTTAGAGTCTCAGGGCAGCAACTAGTGGCACCTCAAATTTTCTACATGACTCACATCTTTGTTAAGGGTTAAAGATATCTTGTGCCATTTGATTAAAAAATTAGATTTGTTTTAGATTGTTTTGCCTAAATATACGTCTGTGGACCATGTGCATGCCTGGTACCTGCAAAGTTCAGAAGAGGGCATCAGATCCCCTGTAAATGGAGTTATGGGCAGTTGTGAGTTCTGTCGAGGCTGGGAATCAAACTCAAGTCCTGTGTAAGACCATTAAATACCCCATCTCTCCAGCCCCCTCCTTTGATTTTCAAAATTGTAGTGTTTTGCCCCTTATTGACAAGTCAAAGTAAGTACCTTATCCATTTTAATAGCAGAATAAACCAGTCATAATTTATTAAAATAATTTCATCACAATTTTGCCTATTTTTAAATGTTGTAAATATATTCAAAACTGTTTCAGTGTTGTAAGTTCATAAACATTATCTTAGGAAATTACAAAGAATAATAACTGTATTAGCAAAACTATGAAATATCTTCATTTAGCCTTCAAATATAAAAATATATTGTTTTCTGCAACACTGAACAGTTAAGGCCAGAACACTTCAAGGAGGGTTGAAGGTACAAGTATTTTGAAAATTGCTTGTTAGGAATATTAGCATAAATAAATATTAAAACCTGTCATACTGTTCACATGAAGCCAAAAAATTTTTATCGATTTTAAAACAGTGTTACCAGGAGATTGCCTTCAGAAGTCATAACATTTTCAAGTATGTAGAACAAATGTGCTCGGTGAGCATGGAAACATAAACATCCATTTATAGTATTGTACAGGATTTGGACTTTCCCTCCATATTGGGTGTTGTAGTATCCCGACGATTTTGACCCAGGTGGTTCTTGGTGGCATCTTTCTTATCACTCTGTAAGACTATTTGATCTCCTATTGGCTTTATCTCTGGGAGTGGATCATTAGTAATCTGCATCATTTTCTGACCTGTCAATGACATCCGATTAAAGAAGGAAATCTAGTAAAAACACACAAACAAAAAATTTCATTTCAGTAAGTAAAATACTCAGAAATACACAAGGATTTAACTGTTAACAGGTATGAACATAAATAAACCCCATTTTAATATACATATATATACAAAAATATTTCCTTAGCACCCAAACAGACTTTTCCCTTTTATCAGAATGCAGTCACACCTAAAGTAAGACCTGTAAGGATAAAACTTTCAAACTAACTATATCAGCATGTTTCTTCAAGGATGAAATCACTCACTGTTAACATTTAGATGTAAATGGGGGATTTTTCTGGTATCCCTTGTGTACCCTGAGTACAGATCATTTCTGCTGTGATATCCTAGAAAAAGAAGGCATACCTTCATATTCCTCAGATGAGACCAAAAGTTTTGAAAAACTCGGAGTTGCCAAATGAAGGCTGTGTGATGCTTGTGGGTGTGAGTCATCAGCAGGAGAGAGGGAGGGGCTGCTCTAGGAGGCAAGCATTAGGACACCCAGAATACAGATGACATGAAAATAGCAGGGCAACACAGAAGAGTCTACGAAAGGCTGATGAAGGGCCATGAGTGAGAGGCAGGCAGATGTGGCAAGCTAGCCTTGAGCACTGAGGTTTGTAGAGCCAAAACTGGAAAACTAAAGCAGCTTGGAAGTCAGGGAAGGAAGTTATTAAGAAGGTTAAAGTCTATGGGGTGACGTGCAGCAGACAGCAGATAAGACTGTCATCTGAGGACAGAGGTCTCATCTAATTTAGGACCTTTGAAGATTTATCCAGGAAGAAATTAGTATCCTTCAGAGAGATATCATAAAAATAATGCATTTGATAAGATGTGAAAACTAAGAAAAGCACAGGAAACCCCCCTAATCAGGTGAGGCTCTTTCAGAAATCAAAATCAATAATAGTAATTCACTTTTAACCTTAAGATGGAGGTAACTAGAGTAAAATGTAGCCTATAAAGACTAACAAAAGGTTTGTGGATTAAAATGGAGGTATCCCTTGACTTGCCATACTGGAGGGTATCCATCCTGAAAAATTCCCACCACAAAACAGCTAAACACCTCTCACTAAGTTAGAGAGGTGTAATTTTCTAAAATGTAAGTAATTTCTCAAAATATTAAAGACAATCTCGATGGGCCCTAAAATGAGGAAGAAGCAAGAACTATGATTAAATAGAAATATACTCAAGCCAACAGAAAATGCAAAGTGTGAACTACAAAAAGACATCTATGAAAAGAACTTCCAAGGATTTATTCAGGGAGAATAAGGATCCCAGACATCTGAGAAGTAAAAAGGGATGGTGAGCCGAGCATATGGTATTAAAACAAGTGACAGCATGGTTTGTGGCATTAATAAAGTTAAAACATTGTGGGTACAGTAATCTGTAAAATTGAAAAGGGATGGAAAAGCAGAAAATTACTTTAAGATTCTGTTATTATTTGAGAAAAAAAGATAAGAACATTGGATAGTTCTAGATACTAGGTATGTATGGAAAACATTCAAAGTCAAGATCCAGCTGTTCAGGCTATTTACAATGTACCCATCTAAAATACAAGTAAAAATTAAGGGTAAAATATTTCTTACTAGGCAAATGATAACAGAAGGAAGCTACTTTCTAAAAACATGAACCACCACTTTAAACCTTTGGCATATTTGGGGTTGTAAAACTCATTAAGGAACTCAATGTGGATTAGCATAGGAAAAGTAGAATGTGAATTCAATATTCCAGTCTTAACACCAATATGCAAAATTCACTTTACTTACCTTTTTAGACTTTTTCATATCTTTACTTGGTTGTTCACTACTTCCCAGAACTTCTGAAGAACTGCTCTTTATACGATCATACATGTGTCCTACAGTTGGATATATGTAAGAAGATTATTCTAACTAAAGATAAAGCAGAGTCTTGATGTTTAAAGGAAAACTATCAACTCTGCCTTGTGAGATAATACAAATAGAGCTCACCACTGGAGAAGTGGGCAATGACATACCACACAGTTCCTGAAAACTGGAGTCAGTTTTGGTTAGATGCCCAGAATAACTTAACCAATGCAAAAGGATTGAAATGACGAGTATCTAAATGTATCTAAATATTTCTCACTATAAAGAGTTATCAGGGAATGTTAGCAATGTGAAATATATACTACAAATTCTAGAAGAAAATGTAAAAATATAAACAATTTTAAAGGTCTGTGAGTGGGGGGCATCATGCATGTGTGTCTATGTGTGTGGGGACCAGAGGACAATGGTTGATGTCTTTTTATGCTTTCCACCTTAGGTTTTCAGACAGGATTTCTCATTGAACCTGAAGTTCACTGACTGGGCAACAATAGCTAGCCAGGGAGCTTGAAAGATCTTCTAGTGTCTACCTCCCAGCACTAGGAATACTGGGGTATGTCACTATACCTAACTTTTTGATTTGGGTGCTGAGAATACAAATTCAGGTCTTCATGATTACACCGCCAAGGCTTTAATGAGTGAGCTATTTTTCTGGCCCTTACATTAGTGATTTTATTCACCTTGTTTTATTTTGATTCTTTGTACTCAAATGAACATTGTTACTTTTGATGTTTCGAGGCAATCCATAAATTATATAGCTGAATAATAATCTTTAAGAGAAAATTTATAAAGCATTATATTCTTTTGGTTTGATATGGCTAACCATTTGAAGATTATGTTTAGTTTCATTCTGACCCAACTGGCTATATTCTTAAAACCCTTAAAGGGGATAATACTTCAGCATTTTATTAAAAATAACATAAACCTTATTATTCTTTTTTGTATTAGTTATAAGAACAAAACAAGTGAGGAAACTTTTTTTTTCAGTTCATATCAGATACCATGAATAGTTTTTTATTATTATTATTTCTGAGGATCACATACAGGGTCTTGACTATGTTAGGCAAGTGTTATACCACAGAGCTATATCCCAAGCCCATGAACAGTTCTTTCTAATGAGAACACAGTCGGATGCACACTGTAAAGTGGTGATATAAAAACCTAACAGACAAGTCTTAACAGCACAAACACAGATGGTTCTCATCTAAAACAGAGTGCAACAACTATTCTGAGCAGCAACAGGCTACACTAACAGGCTTAAGAAAAGGTATTTCTTCAGAGTCTATGGTGACATTGCAGACACAGGTCCAGGATGTGGGGAAAATAACTGGGTTCTAGAATGTCCCAGTCATAATAACTTGTGCAAAGAAGTCCCGAGTATTTGACAGAGATTGAGTTGGGATTTGAGGCAATGGTCCAACCTTATCCTGGTTGAATAGGGGAGAAGAGGAGGTAGATTGAGTTCTAAATCCTTGAACGGTGACACATAAGTACCCATGGGTAATGAGTGTAGAGTGGTATATGTGAGAAGCTGAGAAGGTGAAAGTAAAATGAATAAGCCTATTTAAAGGGTCACGTGAAAATAAACATTGTACGACTCTTGCCTTTTAAAAACTATCATCTGTGATTTACTTCTGACTTTTGCCATTCTATCTACAATACAGTTTACTTAAGAAAACAGAAACTTCTTTCTATATGTTCACTTGGCCTGGCCAAGGAAGACTCATTTGTACTTCTAACGCAGGAATGATGTTTATCACTTTTCTCCATTCCCTTTCCTAGAATTAGCTTGTGGATCTCCCGATGTCAGGATTTTAGAGAACTATGGAAAATAGATGTAATATTTGAACAGTACTTTTTGTCTACATCGCATATTTCATTGATGATAAAATAATACACTTAAGTGGGTTGAGGCGGAGAGATGGACCAGTAGTAAAAAGTGTATACTCCTCTATAGAGGACTCAGATTCAATTCTCAGCATCCACATCAGACAATTTCTAACTCATTGGAAACTCTGGGTACAAGGTATTCCCACACAGTCACACATACATATACATGTAATTTTTTAAAGATGAATTTAAAATACCATTTTAAAGTCAAATGTGCTCATACCTTTTGGATTTTCATTGTACTCACTAAGAGTCCGTTGCAGCAGGCTGATATTGTCTTCCTATAAGCAATAAAGAAACAGTATGTCAAAACACAGAAACAAAAGAACTTCCTTCTTCCCATATTTGTGCTCTACTAGAAAATCTAATTTTGTTTTAAAAGCACAGTTCTAGAGCCTGCCTCTAATTTATAACATAGGTATGTGATAAATGCTTCACTTTGCTGGGATCCTATGAGATTGGAAGGCTCAGATGTTCAGTGATTGCTAGTGCCCTCAATGACTCTAAACCAGGCACAGTGGTGTGTGCCTGTGATCTTTAGGAAACAGAAGCAGGTAGTTTCCACAGCTCAAGGTCAGTCTGGTATATAGAGCAAGTTTGAGGGATGGCTAGGGCTATATAGTGAGATACCGTCTTTAAAAATACAATAAAAAAGGTGATGAACTTAATAAAACAATATCCCATGATGAATGACACACAATTTCTCTCAAAAACTTATAAGAAATGGGTATTATAAGAAATTGGTATTTTATTATTATTATTATTATTATTATTATTATTATTATTATTATTATTATTATTGTTATTATTTTTACGGACCACCAAAAGCTGAGTTAATGAAAATTTCCACAAACAGGATAAATTTTTTTCTTTCTGTAAGAAAATATTAACTGTCAGAAAATTTTCCTCAGTCAAAGTGGTGTCTTTAGAAATATAGAAACCAAGAAAAAAATGACTTCTATATGACAATAGCATCTGTTAAATTTAAAATGCCAGGTACATTGATGTGGGAATGCCTTTCTGTATGCTGTGAATAAAGGACTGTTTTGTCCCATGACAGGCATCATAGAAGTAGGCAGAGGAATCAGAACATAGGTAGGAGAAAGAGGGCAGAGTTAAGGGAGACATGAACTAAATGCCCAAGAATTAACATGTAAAGGTAACAGGTGAGCCATGGCCCACGTGGCAGGCAGATTAATGAAAATGGGTTGAATTAAGATGAAAGAGTTAGCCAGCAATGAGCCTGAACCATAGGCCAAACAACATGAAACTAATATAAGCATCTGTGTGTTTCTTTGGGACTTTGGGATTGGTGGTCCAGATAAGTGGTGGTGGACAGGTCTCAACCATGGAGCTAGGCAGGCCAAAAATCTCATTACAGCACACACATAGTTGAAGATACCTTTAATACCAGCACTTGGGAGGTGGAGGTATGGGGATCAAGAAATTCAAGGCTATCAGCAGCTACACAGTGAAGTTGATACCAGCCTGAGCTATAAGACACTATGAAAAATAAAAGAAAAATGGGAGCACAATGCATACTTTTAAAGTATACATTTCAAATATAAGGTTAACTATGTTTTGGTAGTTGTTTCTGTTAGAAGAAAGAGAATGATTGTTTTAAAAGAGTTTTAGAGAACAGGAATGAGAATCTCACTAACTAGAAACCATGCCTAATTCGGTATTTTGGGAACGTAGTCTAGAAGGTGAAATGAACTCAATGCCATTCCATTTTCGGTTTCAGCATTCCACACCTCTGAAATTAATCCTCATGCTGTTGGCAGTCTTGACTGTATCCATGACAAACAGGTTATGAACTCAAATACTGCCGTATCCTTATGCATTTACATTTGTGCATATATAAGTATATGCACATAACACATACCATTTCTGCCATCAGCACATAGCTTCTCAAGATTTTATCTTAAGCATTTCTAAGACAGACATTCACTTCCCAAGAGTACAATCTGTACCCATTTCCACTCACGTAGGAATAACATACTACCTAGTAGTTTGGCAAGTATGCCAGAGACAAGGTTTGCTTAATCAAACCTACTTTTTCAGTTTATGAATGAAGTCACACACACACACACACACACACACACACACACACACACACACACACACACACACATTCTGCTCCCATAGGAAACTGCAATCCACTCTCTCCTTTTTCTTAGGTGCTATCTCAGGACAGACGCCCTTGTCATCATACCTCTGTGATGATTTCATCTGGTTTATCATCAATATCAATAGTAGTTGAGCCTTCTGTTTCAGGAAGGTCATCTTCAGGGAAACTTATTTCTTGGAAAGTTTCCTTCTCTTCTTCCACACTTTCCTTCTCTTCTTCCTTCCCTTCTTCTTCTACAATGTCTTCTATATTTGTGTAATCAATTTGCTCATTCATGTCTCCTGGTTCTAATTTCACAAGTTCTGAAAGTTGCTGATCCTGTGACAAAAGGGATCATAAAGATCTTGTTTAAGGAATGGATCAAAGATAATGCTGTTGTAACTTTATAAGTTATAATAATGTTCCCAATAAGTGTGCACACGATTAAATTACATTTATAAGGTAAAGACATGAAATACTGTAGAATCCATGGCAAACAGCAAGATACTGCATCACTAAGGACTTCATAGCTGTTGCTCTGTGTATGTCTGCTGTTGTATGACAAAGCCTAGTATTCCTGAAAATATGTTAGTAACTGTGATAAAGCCCACCTGGAAAAAATGAAATATATTTTCTTGGCTTTCTCCAAAATTGATCTTAAACTTGAGAGAAATCAAAAAACTTTTCTGTTACTATAGCATTTTAATGTAATCATATCTATGTGTTATATTCATTTTCTGAGACACGAATTTAGAGTCCATCCATCCCAACTTTATAATTCACTTATGAGTGAGGTAAGCACAGCTTTTTATAACCCAAAAAGAAAGATAAGGAACACATTTTAAATCCTATTAAACATGGTCACATAAATTGTAGCACTTTGAACTTGTTACGAACACATCTGGATAACTACTATAAACCACAGAAAACACTTACCTTTAAAATTGAGATAGGCAGAATACTGTCATTTTATAAAAAAGAAAAGGTAAAATTTAAGTACATTCTTAAAAAGATAGTCTGGAATGGTCAAGTACATGTCTTTTGTTAGGACCACAGTGAAGAAACAAATGGGTCAGACAAGTGGAACTGAACCATCGTTTCACTGGTTACACACCACAGTGAGATCTGGGCTTTGGTTTATCTCAGGGCAATATTCTTTGCATTTCTTGTGAGAACTATCAAAAAAGTCAATATTCCTTGTGATGTTTCAGTTTGCCACAGTATCTCAGATCTTATTGCTATAAATTGGGTCACATTTTCTACCTTCATCTCCAAAATTCTTATTCTAGATTAGTATCCTGACTGTCAAGACAGGCAAGGCGAAGGCTGTTCTGTGCTTACCAGAAACAGCCATGTGACTACAGTGACCCATGAATATAGGGTACCTTGGGCTAAAGCTTTAGGCCAAGGGAGCCTTAGAATTTAGTGCTCAATGATGCTGAGACCCTCCAAGAGAGGTCTCTTTAGAGAAGGATAGGGAGATAAATACAAAAGAGAGAGGAGGGTCAACTAACAATAAGGATGTCTGAAAAAGTCAAAAGAATCATATTATTAACTATCTAAAAGAATCTACAATACATGCAATCATGTGCATAAATATACAGATATAATAGAAATTTCTCATTTGAGCTAAAAATGGTCCCTCTTAGAGTCAACAATAACCTACCAAAACCCCAGCACTGGACATGAGAAGAAGTCCTTTGATTTGGACACCTCAGGGCTGTCCAAGAGACTCCCAAAACATATAGGCCACTGCTATTTCCCCTGGTTGACTCCCAGAGGTAGAATTTAAATTCCTATTGCTGAAGACACCAGAATTTTAGGACCTTAGAGGTCTCAGAGCTGGAATTGACCCAAATGTCTACTCCATGAAGACTAGCTTTTACAGTACCAGATAGCACCAGGCATGCTTCCAAAGGAGGGAATCAACCAATATTCCTAGCCAGCTATAACGCCTATGAACCACAACAAGGATGGCCATAGCTATACAATCCTAAAGGTGCTGCAGTAGTATTCCTACCTTGGCAGTAACCAACAGTTCTCTAATAGGACTAAAGACTTTATCAACAGGAGGGAAACCATACCTGATACTAGAAACCTAGCCAACTACTCAATGCTAGTAAAGTGCTGGATACTGGAGAAAAACTTAAAATCACTTTACTAAACTAACGGCAATATAGCCATTTGTCTTTATACCCACAGATAAGTGTGGTCCTCAGCATTCATCAGGGAAACTTCTTGCAACAGATGGAAACCATTACAGAAAGCCACAACCATTCAAATCCAATGTTAGGGAGCCCAGTTCCAATAGGTACATCTACAACACATTCCCACACCTAAGGCTCATGGAACATCTTGGAAGAGGGGATGGAAAAACCAAAAGAACCAGAGGATCATGGATGTTGCTTTGAGATTCTCTCTTAGTAATGTGAGAAATGATACTCACAAAGTCTCACCAACATGACAGCTTAAACAGTGACACCAATAGACATGCCAAAGTGAACAGGGAAAAGCACATGAAGCCTCAACTCTATACAAAGAACTAGAGAGAATTAGTCTACTAAAGGAAAATGCATAACAATTGGTTATTCAATGCTGAATGTAAAGCCCTGAAAACTTACCATGTGAGTACATACATAGGAGTAAATTATACAAACTTTGCAGGTTATATTCAGGAACACATATGTACATATACACACATATGCATGTAACAATTAATGAGAAAGGAATCCATGACATTGAAAGACAGCAAGGAGTGTATATGGGAAGCTTTAGAAGAGGAAGGGAGAAATGTGACTATATTAAAACCTCAAAAAAGTAATTCTGTCATCAAAATTTTAAAAGTTTGGACAAAATTATGGAGTTTCTTTTAAATCTTTTTCAAATGCCATGAATTGTGAATTTTTTGGAATGTAACTATAGTTTTTAAACTGAAATTATAGGTTCAATTTTTAACTGGCTGTTGTAATTTAATACTTAATACATGAGATTCTGCAGAAAAATAAATGTTTATATTAACTTTTGTATTTTAATGAAAAAAAAAAGTTCCTATGGCTTTCCATCCTTGCTGGCGCTTAGTATGATACTTTCTCACTATTGAAATTTTTAACAAGTATCAGTAACATCTCATTGAAGCTGTAAAGTATTTTAGATGGTGAGCTAAAACAAACAAACACTAATTTTACTTGATTAGCTATTTTTTGCTTAATCTATAGGGCTTTGTTTTTAAAATAATTTGACTTGATTTATTACAATATTTTACATGAAAACAAAAGCAAACATGAATATATTGAAATGTTTTTGTTTTCAAATAAAAGTATATAAAATGTATATTATGTATAATCTGCTTCATCTTAATACAGGTAAACATGACTTAAATCATTTGTACAGGAAGCAAAACTAAAGTCTACAGCCTAGACTGTGCCCAAAAGCTGCCTGTTTGATCTCTGGATTCTTATCTTCTTATGATATGGCTTTACTAAAAAAAAAAAAAAAAAAAAAAAAAAACAAAACAAAAAAAAAAAACTACTCTCTAAACACAATTCCTTCTTTCATTTCTAATTTTTTACTATAACTACTGTATACATTCAAGTTTGAGAAGCAAGTCTACAAAAGTGAATGTAATATTCCCAATACTGTACACTTGATAGGCACTTTATATTTATATTTATTCTATGCTATTCATTCTTTTTACTTAGATGATTTACTTTCTTCTGTAGTAATATATTTTATGCTAACCATATGAGTGGGATCAACTTTTCTGTGCTTCAAACTCTAAAAACAAAAGCCTTTCCCCAGTACCCACAAGGGTAATTAGTGGAGGACTGAGTTTGACTTTATGATTGTTGTACTATAGCAGCTATGGTCTTCCCCAAATTTGTCTAAATAATTTGAAGATCATAAGAGCCATGTTCTTCCCACTCACTGATATTTGAAACATTGCAGATTATTTTATTTCCTAAGTTCCCAACAAGGACATTCTATTATCATGTTTCATTGTTTATATCAACTGAAAATTAAAAGTTAAAAATTTTTAGCCAAAGTATTCTAGTCTCCATTGGACATCTTCCTTCCTGTTCTGAGACTGTGCCAGCAGCTCTTACTGAAATTTTGCAGAATGTAAAGTGTACTTCAGATTCTATTTTTGTGCAAGGCAGACTTCCTGGACCTCTTTTGCTTTTTCTCCTGTTGGTGTTAGCCCTCCCCTGTCCGGCACTATTTTACTGCTATTGATTTTTCTTCCTTAAAACCCACTTTTAGCTTGAGTAGCATTTTTCTTTCCCAGAATATACTCCATATCTTTTCTCTAAGTTTTGTTCCTCAAATTCATTACTATTCTTTTACTCTAACTTAGTGGTTCCCAACCTTCCTAACACTGCAACCCTTGAATACAGTTCCTCATCCTGTGGTACCCTTCAACCATAAAATTATTTCATTACTACTGCATATCTGTAATCTTGCTACTGTTGTGAATCAAAATTTAAATATCTGCTATGCAGGATATCTGATAAGTTATCACCAAATGGATCATGACCCATAGGTTGAGAACTACTGAGTCTAAACACTCACTGATGTTTTCCCTGGATCCTGCTGGAAGTGCTCTAGTCACAAGACAAATGCTTTCACTAGACTCAGTTAACTATAAGCTAATGATCCATAGCAACCACTACTGAGCTCCGGACACATAGGGTGACCTTACATTAAACGTCTGGAAACCATCAAAAACTAGCAAATGCACAACAGTCTCCTTATACTGTTCTTACTCCCTTATTCACAGGCACAGTAAACACCAACCACTTTTCACTCAGTTCATTAAGCCAGAGGAAAGGCTTCACTTTTCCCTCCCCCACCCAGCTGTATCTTTGTCCTAAGCCCTCCAACTCCCTGATACATGAATGCCACATCCTCATCCCCACTGCCCATTGTATATCTATTTCATTCTTTACCTGGTCTACTATAACCGACTCTTAACTTCCACCCCTGTAGTCATGCCTACTTCAAATTATTCTTCATACTGCCATCAGAATAAACTTACAAAAGCTCAAGTGTAGTCACCTTATTCTTTTTTCCTGTAACATTTTGTATATTGCTGGTTAAGTTCTAATTAATATGACTCATTTCAAAGTTTCCCTACTCACTCCTGACAAGTTCATTCTCAACCCTTTCACATGGGAAGTGAAGTAACTCTGCTAACATACTAATGAATTTTCCTGTTGGCTTCCAGAATCCTCTAAAATTAAGGGCTATATCTTATGTCTTACATAGCCAGAACATAAAAACTTTCTTTTTAATTAGTCCATTTTGAAAAAAAAACAAGCCATGCATGTATTTTAGAGCTGAATTTTCATCTTATGGTAACTTTGGCTAAAGACACAGGAGTATGAAAACAAACAGCAATAAAATAGTCATGCATATAACTAAGAAAAACAAGATAAAAATGGAATAATCATGGCAGAGGTACCTTGGTATTCCCAAGTACTCTTTATGGAAATAAACCTTTAATCAATCTTCCTGCCATTGTGACAAGTGAAAAAAAGGAGGGCTGTGGGAGGTGGATTGTAACCTGCTCTCACTTCTTGAGGTCTATCTGACTTGAGGAAGACCACTCATTTTTGGTGCCAGATACACAAATACTTGATACAATAATATGCACCAGATACTAAACTACAAGTTAGCAATTATGCCATATGACACCAAATTTTCAGAATGAAGGAATAGATTACAGCACCTTCCTTCACTATTGCATTGGTGGGAGATAGCACATGCCTATGTAAGCTGCTCTTTACAGTGAATTATTATCAATCAAAATACATTTCAGTGTGACTCACCTTTAGATGCTCTGCAGAAATTCTCTGCAGCTTACCTGGTCTCTTTTTGCCAGAGTCCATATTAGGAAACTGTAACTCAAGGGATTCTACATATACAATACCTCACATTCCCCGCAGTAATGATTAGCAAACTATAGCAAACACTTGAGAAATTAGCAGATTTACCATGCCTGTAATCTCAGCACTAGAGGGGTAAAAACAGAAGGATCAAAAGTTCAAGGCCATCCTTGGCTAGGTAGTGAGCCAAATACTTTCTAAGCAATCCTGGGCTATGAGAGACGCTGTCCAAGAAACAAAATAAATACGCAAGAACTAGCTATTGCAATCCGTATAACCAGCTGTCAAGTCCCAAGGGATCAAGTGGTCTTATTCACTTTTCTTTTTCTCTAATGATGAGATTTATACATATGGAGTAACTTCTACAAGCTAATGTTTTTCTATACCCTGTCTCAATGGGTCACAAACTACCACCAAACTCTCCTGCGTAAGCTTTAGAGAGTATTATGCTTGCCACATGTGTGATTTAATGTGTTAGCTGAAGACTGGGTAGAGAAAGTTAGCATGCTCTATTTAGGACTATTACTCACTTCCATATAACTGTTCATGTGCTTGAAAACTGGATAATTTTTGTGAATAAACTTAAGCCTTTTTTTAAAAAAAATTGAGTAACAGGGATAACAGAAGAAATTCTGTTGCGACAAAGCTCTAACAACGCCATTCCTACCACTTAACTCTCCCATTCTAATTTCACATATTTCTAGAACAAAACAGATACTTACAAAGGTAAAGAAGCTGATGTAACTTCATACTGCTTGAAAGCACATGTTCTAAGTAGGGTCCTGAAATGACTATGTAAGTGTTCTTTTGACTGTACATTGTAGAAACTTCAAAGGGTGCACCAAATTTTGGGACAGGGAAAGGCAAAAAAAACTGGTAAGAAATGTTGCTCAAAAGTGGATATCTGTATCAGTTCCAATGATGAAATGGGTGCACTCAAGAACATGACTTCAGTATTGCCAGCTGCTTCTCTTCTTGGAAGACTAATGCCCCTGCCTTTGCTGTGAATAACTGCAAGTTTAGATTCTCATCTCCCTGGTAATCTCTTATGAATTTCCTTTATGTCCTTCAATGTCTGCCATCCCTTTTATTTAATCTTTTCAAATCTAATCTTAAATAATCACCTTTGGTACACATACTCTATCAGAATATTAATTCTCTACAAACAATGAATATGGTAGACTTTGGCCAAGGATTGCGGTGTCAAACAATGTGATCCATTATTCAGGGGATGCTACCAACTATTTCTACAGGAAGTTATAATTTACATATTGCTCATTGCTCGAAGGAAATGCTAATTCATTTGATTATTGTCCTTTATCTTATGCTTGTTCTCACAGAGAATCAAATGTATGGAGTTCAACTACACAAAATTCACAAAAGTTACCATGAAAGTCTTCCTTGAAAAAATGTGTAAGAAGTCACTCATGCCCGAGGTATAGAGCAGGATGAGAAAGGAAATCAACTGAAAAGAAGTTAAGAATACACAATCAAACTAGCTACAGTCTACTACTTTAGTGGGACCTGGCTTCTCAAAAATTCAGGATCTAATGTTAGACAGATTTTCTTTCCACAGACAATATTGAACACATACATTTAATCTTTATTTTACCTGAAGCATGCTTATAAGCATTAGACAAACAGTTACAAAAGTCAATGAAAATACACTGAAATGCATAACACATAGAGAATGAAAGCCGACAGGATAATTAAAACAGAAGTCAGAGTTCAGAAATTTACAAATACAAAAGATGAGAGACATTAAGTTATAACTTTTAAGAGCCAAAAAAAGAATTTTCATGTATTTTTTCTTGAAACATTTAAATATCAATGAGTCCCTATATCTTGTGATGAAGCTGAATGTCATTTCATGAGCTATGCTTTTCTTTGCCTACGCAGCATTTATGAGAGATCACATCATTGGCCTCTAAAGTCTGAAAATAGCTGTTGCTTTATAGATTTTTTGTTTTGTTTTTATTTTATTAAAAAATATCATTTTATCTATGTATCCCCCTTTATAGATTTTTATCAAAGGAGACAAAAAAGGGAAAATGTCATCCCCTTAAAATAGGAATTTCTTACCTCAGTCATCAATCATTGTCAATTATCATCAATATCATAAATTCTTATAAAATATTCTAGATGGTAGACAATGAAAAGGGGTACTTAAATATATATTAAAAATCAGAAGTTTTGATACTGTACTATTTAAAAAACTAATTTTATATACATATAATTTATAGTATGCTTCTAGAATATGTCTGTTATTCACAAAGAATATACAATGTTAACTATATCAAACAACCTTTTAATATTTTCTAGTTATAGATTAGTAACTTGGCGGAAACAGATATGAGTTTAAGAGGAATCAAGACTTAACAATGCCTCCTGTTGCCTTGGATACCTTAGTACAACTGACATCAGTTGTTTGTTTTTTAACCATGTGCAAAAGTACCATAGTAACAGATGAGTTTAGTAAGCGCAGTGAGAATATCTATTATGCATACGGAATGCAAATTATTTCACTGTCCCTAACCAGGTCAAATTTAGTCTGTTACTTCAATTCCAAATAAAGTGGTAAAACATTATCCCAGAATTTCTTGGGACCTGAGAGTCCATTCTCTAAATGTTTTGAGCCCACTGGTATTTTAGACCTCTGTCCTTTCCCCCTTCTCCCTGGGCTAGTTCCATGTCTGCCATTTTCTATAGACCTTTTTATTTTACTTACTTTTCGGGACTGTTTTCTGTCTTCCTGACTTTCATTTTCGTCTTGTTTTCCACCCATCTCCTTGTATTTCCCTTCTTCCCCACCATAGGCTTCTTCCTCCTCATCGTCCTCACCACACCTTCCATTTTCTTCTCTTTCTTCCCCCTCTTCCTCTCCTCCTTCTTGTTCCTCTTCCTCATCTCCCTCTTTTGCATCCTCTCCTTCCTCCTCTTCTGGTTCCTCTTCCTCCTCTTCTCCCTCCTCCTCTCCCTCCTCCTCTCCCTCCTCCTCTCCTCCCTCCTCCTCTCCCTCTCCCTCCTCCTCTCCTCCCTCCTCCTCTACCTCTCCCTCCTCCTCTCCTCCCTCCTCCTCTCCTTCCTCCTCTCCTTCCTCCTCCTCTCCTTCCTCCTCTCCTCCCTCCTCCTCTACCTCTCCCTCCTCCTCTCCTCCCTCCTCTTCTTTACCCTCCTCTTCCTCTCCTTCTTCCCCTTCCTCTCCCTCCTCTTCTCCTTCCTCTTCCTCTCCTTCTCCCTCTTCCTCCCCTTCTCCCTCCTCCTCTCCTTCTTCCTCCCCTTCTCCCTCCATCTCTCCATCCCTCCCGCTCTCTTCTCCACACCCCTCCTCCCTTCTCCCTTCCTCTTCTCCTTCCTTTAACTGTCCTCCCTCATTTCCTTCCCTTCCGTTCACTTCCCATTGTCTTTTCGTCTCTTTCCTATCTCCTTCCTCGTGGTTCTCATCTTCTTCACCCCAACTTTGCTCCCCTGATGTAGCTTCTCCATCTTTCTCTCCTTCTTCCTCTTCTCTCCCATCTTCTCGTTCTTCCTCCTCCTCCTCTTCCTCTTCGTTTCCATCATCCTCTGCTTCTCTTTCTCCTATATCTTGGTTTCTTTCTTCTTTATTTCTTTCATCTCTCTCAATTTTCTCTCCTCCCGCACCCTCCTCGTCCCCACCTTCCTCCCCTTCCATAACCACAATGTGCTTTTCTCCTTTCCTCTTATCTGGCTTCTGCTCTTGTTTTTCCTGCACCCTCTGCCACTGCTCTGCCCCTAAACTACCCTTCTCACCGATTTGATCCCCCTCACCCTCAGATCCCTCTTCTACCTCACCCCCTGACTCTCCTTCACCTTCACTCACCTCTTTTTCTGCACTGATATCTGACAGAGTTTCTGCTTTCACCTCCTGTATTTCTCCTTCCAATTCCACATTTTCCTCTTGTACCTGAACCATTTGCTCCACTACTGGATTTACTTCTGTGTCCTCTGGTCCTTCCTGCTCCTCTGGTATCCCTGACAAGTGCTCATGCTTTATATCATACTTTGCAATGAATCTGGTTGCTGTGGCTTCACTCTCACTTTCTTGTTCAGTACATTTCCTGCTGTACCATAAGCAGGGCTCAGTTTCCACTTCATCGTCATCTTTCTCATCACTACTGGCCTCTACTGCCTTGGGCTGCTCCAACTCCTCATCTCTGTCTGGCTGACTTTGCCTTTCACATTCCAGGTAACTGTCTGGTTCTTCTACCAGTTCTGTTTCACTGTCAAAGATCAAATTCTGCTCTTCACTTTTCCTTTCCTGAACAATATCTTTATTCTCTTCACTCTCAGAATTCGTATCTTTATCTTGTAAGTCATCAAGAAATGTATCTGATCTTGCATTGTCTTCCCCTTCACTAATATCTTTTATATCTTCTATTTCCATCACTTCAGTTTTCTTCTCAGGGACTATTTCTTCAATACTTTCCTGTTCTATTTCCTCTTTTGGTAAACCCTTTTCATCGGTATTGACCTGAAGTTCTTCCTGGTCTAGGTCATTACCTACTTCCTCATCTAAAAATGCTCCTATAATCTCAGGTGGCCGTATCATGAAGATTCCCTTTGCTAAATATTGTTTGTATACTGTCCCTTCTTTTATTTTTGGCATTTCTTCATATTCATAACTATCATCATTTTCAGTACAAGGTGTACTTTCCATCACTTTCTCAACCGTGTCTTGATTCTGTAAAGTTTTTGAAGTAACCATCAAACTATTAGTAGTTGACAAAGGCATCATAAATCACTCTAAAGATTTTACATTTGCATCTACAAGGTAACAGGTGGTGAAGGCTCACTAATTTAAATCTTATAAACTGTGATACATGCTAGGCCTGATTAGTTTCTGTCAAATAAATTATTAAAACACAAGTTTTAAATTAACAAGCTAATATATAGAAATAGCATAACAAATACAATCATTGTTACTCACTAAAGTAGGCCTGGCAGAGCCTAACATAAAAGCAGTATGTGAAATATGGACCATGTAGCCATCAAAAAGACAGGGTTCCCATTTCTAGTGTCTCTAGATCTTGTCTTTAGAAAGTTTTGAAATTTGAATCCTAGGGAGACAGGCCTAGTAGCCAGAACTTATTTCTAACTGTATGTGCCTTTCTTTTCCCAGCAACCCAGAAAACTTCAAGCCTAGTGCCTAAGATAATAGGAAGAGTAGACACTGGAAAGATGGCTGCTTGAGGCAGAGTATTTCATTGAGGTAGTAAGCACTCATGAGCTTAGCCAGCCAGCCATGTCAACAGAACAGCTCTCCCATGGTCAAGATGTGCTGTCACTTGCTGTGCCTCTCACTTTTAGAGGACTGCCTATATGCTTTTATAATTCATCAAAATCTTCCTGCATTTTATAGGATATTCTTTTAAGAATTTTTAAACTAACAATGTAGCAAAGGTAGTAGAAAATAGAAATTTAATGACTTCTACAGCCAGACCTCAAAAGTAAATCGCCTTATTTTAGTAGCTTCCAAATACCTCATATTTTTATTTCACTGGCCTCTAAAGTCAGGACAAGCAAAATAATGAAGAACAGGTCTTTATTTACCTAGGTTTGTGGAAACCACAAACTGTTTTTTTTTTCTTTGCTCTTGATACTTTTACTAAATGAAGTCTCTCTTTCTTACCTATCTACAGATGCTTACTAATTTCTACCTTTCATTTAAATCTGCTTTGTGCTAATCATTCCTTGATAATAAAGTCCAATCCAAATATTGTAAGATGATTATCAAATAGTTTACACTAAAAAAATCTACAAAATTTTGAGCTAGCAAGATATGACTATTATTCAGCAAAGTCTGCAGAGTGACTCATGCAGAGTCATATACAACCAAATTATGAGATACTTTTTGATACTCAGTAGCCTCTTCCCTCAAGTAAGAGCTATGATGACTATCTATTGCATGGTAGAAAAGAATCTCATAATTTAGGTAAATAAGTAGATGAGCAAATTCTACCAATAAAATTCTATGAGAAAATATATACCAATAAAAGAAACCAAAAGTCATCTACATTGCATTCCTGTCCTTTAAATTTTAATATTTCCAAAAAAATTTCAAAGATAATTAAAACTATTCTTTCCCACAATAATAATAATAATAATAATAATAATAATAATAATATACTAATAATAACTCTATGTTATACCTGTTGTTTTTGAACTGGTGAAAACTCTAAGGACTTCTCATCAGAACTCAGGTTTATCACATGTGTCTGAAATAATAAAAATATGTTTAGATAAGATGGAAAAATTATATAAATAATGAATGCAAAGAAACTCAGACATTATTACAATCTATTTACAACTGTTATACTAATGATGTCAGGATAGAAAAGCGGCTGAATTCCACAAATAGATACAGTTCATAGCAAACCAGAACCACTCGGCTTCTCCATATTAGAAGCAGAATGGGAGCCTTCCTACTTGTTAAGGTAGATGCGTAAAGGAGAGTGGCAGAATGTGATTCTACAGATTCTTAGGGATGGTTGGAGTTTTGAAATAGAATTATGAGAAAAGAGGTGTCTCAAGACCAATTACATGGCTGTCAGCAGAAAGAAAGAGCACACCAAGGGCTGGTAAGAGTAAAAGACAGAATGTCTCAGAGAGCACTACTAGTGGAGACATTTGTGCTCAGGGTTTATGGAAATCCTGGTGTGAGCTAACCGAGTTCTGAATTTAGCCTCTCTAAGCCTAGATTTAAAAAGATACAAACATTTATTAATTCAATAAAATACTATTGCCTCAGGGCATTCTCACACATGCACAGTGTGAACTTCACACACACTTCTGCCTCTACCACCCTCTCTCACCTCACTGTCCCTGTCCCTACATAGTTCTCCTATTTCATGTCAGCTCTTTTTGGTTTGTTTTCAGTCAAGATTCCATGCATAAGAGACCAAATGTGGTATCTGTCTTTCTGAATCTGTGGGCTTATATTTGGTTTCCTCTAATATGTGGCGCTAATTAACACTCACCAATCAGCTTTAGAACTCTAAAGTTACACATAGTCGACACCGACAAGAGACTTCAAATCAGCCCTGTAAGCTCATTCTGGATAATATCTCTGTATTTCCATGTTTATGCTCAGGATGCTGTAACTGGGGAGCCTTCTTACAATGGGTCTTACTGTCTAACACTTAACTGGTCTGAGAATTGAAGGTTTCTATACTATACTTTCTCTTAGCTTTGTAACCATGTTGTGTAGCAATTTCCTCCTAATTGAAATATTCCATCTTGAAGGGAAACTCAACAAGACTCAGGAAGTAAACAAATCACAAAAGTCACTGAAACATGTACCATTCACACAGTGCCCCCCTTCCAGGTTAGATAAGCAATAAGGACTATTGGTGAGAAGAGGCTCTCTGACCTGTTCAGTTGCTTTCGAGTTACACATTCTGGGATGGGATTTTCAGTGATAAAATTTTCACAGACAACCTTGGAGTCATCTATGCACTTGTCTGTAACCACACACACACACACACACACACACACACACACACACACACACACACGAGTCCTCCTTTAAGTAGCCAAAATCAACCACTGGTTTATCAAGTTGGTCTTTGGTGCTATTGTTAATTTGGTCTGTTGTTAGTTCCCTATATGGGATGGATAGATGTTTGTTCATGTGTCCTAAGCAAACGCTGCATAACAGTTTCCAGACAATATTGCAAGAGTTTGGTAGGTAGCATCCTAGAGTCAGGTTGGCCTGGGGGAAATGATTCTGACACAATCTGCCCCCTAGAATTCTGTGCAGTGGGAAATTAGAATGCAATGGTGAGTGCTTTCCTCGAAAATAAGAGCCTCAGGAATTCAATTTTCAGAAACTAGAGCAGAGAGTTATGTAAGATTCTCCATGATAGATAGCTACCTGTGTCTACACAGAAATAGTAAATTTACCAGACAGTGTACGCATCGTGCCAAAACTTACTGATCACTGCCAAACATTCCAGCAGGAAATCCAATTGCAATTTAACTCAATACTATGCAACGAACTGATACCACAAGGTAAACCATAAGGAAAGGGGTGCTAGGTAAGGAGAATCCCACACTATAGTGGAAGACACATCCATTCTAACAAATGTGCAAATCTCAACATAGAAGCATACTAAGAAGGTACCCTTTAGAACATCATAAGTTCAAGGCCAGTTGGGGACTACAGAATGAATTCTAAGACAGAATGGCTACAGAATAAGACTGCATCTCAAAGGCAGTCAACAACCAACAAGCTATGAGAAGAAACACTTGGTTACATTTAAAAGCAGATCAGTTAGAATAAGAGAATTATTTGCGCAATTAAAAACTAGAGAGAAAAGAATTATGATGTATTTCAATTAATAGAAAAAAAAACCCCACCAAGTGTGCTGGCTAGTTTTATGCCAACTTGACCCAAGTTATGGTCATCAGAGAGGAGGAAGCCTCAACTGAGAAAATGTGTCCAAAAGTCTTAGCCTGTAGGGCATTTTGTAATTCATGATTGATATGGGAGGGTCCAGTCCATTGTGGGTGGGGCCATTCCTGGAATGGCAATCCTGGGTTCTATAAAATGTAGGTTGAGTAAGCCATGAGGAGGAAGCCAGTAAGCAGCACTCCTGTATGACTTCTGCATCAGATTCTGTCTCCAGATTCCTGTCCTGATTGAGTTCCTCCCTCATTTCTATTGATGACAATCTTTTATATGGAATTGTGAGTAAAATATGAAATAAACCCTTGCTTTCCCAAGCAGATTTTGGTCATGGTCTTTTATCACAGAAAAAGTAAGCATAAGATACCTAACAAGGTTATCATTCAAAATCAAAGGAGAAATAGACTTGCCAAGATAAGTATGCACCAATGTAAATCATGGCTAGGTTAATAGATTTACATTGGTGCATACTTATCTTGGCAAGTCTATTTCTATACCTAGAAGAAAAAGTAGTGAAAACACTATCATGAGAACAATGAAGAGAATACATCTGGCTGTAAGACTAGGTATACATATGAGAGACAGTTAACCACCACTTCTAGAATGAGAGAAAGATATTCTAAGAAGAAATATATTTCTATTTTTTGGAAAGAATTAAATAAGTAACATATACACACCTTTCAATAATAACTTGAATGTAAATGGTGTTAATTTACCAATGAAAAGATACCAATTGGGTAACTGTATTTTAAAAAAGAGCAATATGCTTTATGCACAATATGCATTGAGAAAACATACAGAGAACTGAAAAGATGGAGATTTATTTCAAAGTGAATGGGATATAAACAAAAGTAGTAAGAGGACCTGGGAGCCACGGTAAAAGCATGACAGGTTTCTAGCATCACCTGCCAGGGAGCAGGCCTTAGTTTCAGTTTACTGGGACTGGCTGGAGCTGAACAAGCAGTTCTTAGGAAGGCCATATTCAGGGGCAACCAATCATCAGGCACCCCACAGCCTTCTGTTAGCTAAAGATAGCTCTATATACCCTGCTGCTGGAAAGTCCCTAGCCACTAGAGATACACACCAATCAGCAGCACTCAAGACTCATCTTTCCTCCACCAATTATCCCCCAAACTAATCCCTCCTTTCTGGAATCCCTCTAGCCTGCTTAAAATGAGCCTCTTAGTTTCTTTAGGGGTTGCTATTGACCACCTCAACATGTTGGAAATAATAAATGCTCTTGCTCTTTGAACACATTACTGGTGATCTTTTCTTGGGGACTGCTCTTGGACCCTAACAAGCACTAGTAGCTATACTAATATCTAACAAAATATACTGAAAGCCAAAATTAGAAACCAAGACTGTCAGTACATATTGATCAAAGCAAAATTCATGAAAAAATTCAATACACATTTATACATACATAGGTGTGTGTGTGTATTCAACAGATACTGAAGCACTAAATTTTATGAAAAAAGTACAACTATCAATAAAGGAAAAAAAATAGGCTCCAACACATTAATAGTGGTGACCTCAGTACTGTATTCTTATGCAAGCAAACAATAAACATAGTAACATTACATATATTTCAATGGATGTAGAATGCACATTTCTTGACATCCGCATGTGGAAATTTTTCTAATAAACCATGTGTAAGACCATAAAGGAAATTTTACAAAATTCAAAATATTTTAATTTCTGACATCTTACCAGAACACACAGAATAAAAAAGAAAATGATGAAAATAGAAAAACTATACCCATTACACCAACACACAGAGGTTGAATAATAGTTTTCAGTGAACATTAGAACACTGAAAAATTCAGAAGAGGAGAATTTAAAAATTAGTAAAATATGTGAAAATGGAAACACACTATGCCAGAGCCTGTGAGCTACAGAGAAAGCTTCACAAAAGCAGATGCTTAAAGCAGTGAGTGCTGAAGGAAGGTAAACAAACAAAACAGCTAGAGAGATCTCAAGTGGTCAGGATGTATCTCAAGGCAGGAGAAAACCAAGAATCAAGCAGAACCCACATCAGAAGGAAAGAAATGATACACAATAAGCATCAGATCAGAAATGAATTAAATGGAGATTAAAAGGGCAGTGCAAAAGATAGATGAAACAAAGAGCTTCCCTTAGTAGGAATGTAAGTAAGTGTAGCCATGATGGAAAAAGAGTACAAAGGGTCCTCAGAAACCCCAAAATAAAACTAGTCACCGTGTAAAAATAGTTATCTAGACTATCATTAAATTACTAATTCTTAAGTTTTATTGATTATTAAACTATTATTTAAAAATAAAATAATCTAATTCTACTAGTCTTGGGTTTCTGAAAGAAATGAAGTGAGCATAATAAAGGGAACCTGTATACCCATGTTTACTGCAATAAAAATCATTTGGTATGTTATGGATTCTCTCAACAGATGAATGGATAAAAAAAAAATAGTCTCTCTCTCTCTCACACACACACACACGGACATACACACACTGGAGTGATTAACTCAGCCATAAAGAATAATTAACTTACGTCATTATCAGGAAAACGGATGTAACTCTAGGATACATGTTAAACAAAATAAATCTAACAGACAAAATATTATGTTTTCTGTCAAAAAACAGGAATTACAAGGAAAGATGACCTAAACATAGAAGGACTGTTAAGGGATGGGGAGGGGCTGGCGGAGTGAACTAAGCGTAGGATAAGAGAGGGTCAAAGGGAGGGTCCATACAATCAAAGCTTAACTTAATAAAGGTATAGAAATGTCACAGTGGAACCTAATATTAGTATGCACTATTAAATATTAACAAAACTCAGCTTTTCACAAAGAAAAAATATGAAAAGTATATACACCCAAGATCATGAAGAACTAAAATTCACATAACTCATATCTAAATGAAAATATTACCAAATTTAAGAAGTCAGTAGTTTCACCAAGGTTTTCTGAATCCACTGCTGAAGAATTTTCTGTCTCTGTGTCTTTGTTCATTTTATCTTCAAAATAATCTACATAAATAAAGGAAAAAAGTCAGGCTCATATCTGACAAAATTGAGGTAAACAAATGTACAAAAAAATCACTTTATAATACATCAATGGTATGTAACTGTATCCAACACCTTTTAATCTTGTGGTTGGAGATTAATAGCAGTCATTCATAGTAGCAGCACATTTTCACATCTCATAATGAAAGTTTAACTACTTTGTTGCCAATTCTGTAGCAAGAACTTCATTCACAAGGAAATGCAAGCATTAATCCTTTGGAATAAGTATCTCTCAGTTGAGCTGTCTGTATTGATTTCTACCAGCTAGCCCAATAATGCACACTCCTCTGGTATTCTTACCTCAGTGTAGCTCTCAATGCATATGATAGGGGGTTGAGTTCTATGTGTATGATCAATCAGATGAAGTGCACATAACAGTGACATGACTATAATTTCTTAGTTACACATGTCTTAATTTTCTCTTTGTGATTCCTTGCTCTAGGAGAAGCCATACTGTTAACATTTATGGAAAAGAATATATGGTAAGGATGTGAAGTGCTCTGCTAATGGTCACATGAATGAACTAGAAATCCTGTCAAGCTTCAAGATATTGATATCCCATCTAACAGTGAAAGTCCATGAAACACTCAGTCAAGCTTCTCCTAGATTCTTGACTCTCGGAAATTGTGCCAAATAATAACTATCTATGATTGTGACCCATTAAATTTGATCATGTTTAAATGTGGCAATGAAAAACTAATATAATCACTTAGAACTAAAAATGGTAAAATCACCAAATATCATAAAGCAGAAAATTCCCAGTCAATTGACTCTATTTGAACTTACACTTTTGTCCATTTGTCACTACACCCTTTTTGATCACCTGACCATCTATAGGGTGCTCCCTAATGAAACCTCCACTAAAAATGTCAGCATAGACATAACTGGATGGTGGCATATAGAAGTATGCAAACAGATCCATATCGATCACCCTGCAGAAAACTCAAGTCCAAGTGGATCAAAGATCTCAATATAAACCCAACTACACTGAACCTGATAGAAAAGAAAGTGGAAAATACCCATCAGCGCATTGGCACAGGTGACCACTTCCTAAATATAACACCAGTAGCACAGGCACTAAGAACAACAATCAATAAGTGGGACCTCCTGAAACTGACAAGCTTCTGTAAGGCAAAGGACACAGTCAATAAGACAAAATGACAGCCTACAGAATGGGAAAAGATCTTCTCCAATCCTACCTTTGACCGAGGACTGATCTTTAAAATATATAGAGAACTCAAGAAACTAGACATAAAATACCAAATAATCCAATTAAAATGGAGTACACATTTAACAAAACATACTCAAAGAAGAATCTCAAATGGCTGAAAGATACTTAAAGAATTCTTCAACATCCTTAGCTATCAGGAAATGCAAATCAAAACAACTCTGAGATACCATCTTATAACTGTCAGAATGGCTAAGGTAAAAAACACTGATGACAGCCTATGCTGGAGAGGATGTAGAACAAGGGGAATATTCCTCCATTGCTGGTGGTAGTGTAAACTTGTACATCCACTTCAGAAACGACTATGGCATTTCCTCAAAAAACTGGGAATCAATCTACCTAATGATCCAGCAATACCATTATTGGGCATATATACCCAAAGGGTGCATATTCTTACCACAAGGACATTAGCTCCACTATGTTCATAGCAGTATTATTTGTAATAGCCAGAACCTGGAAACAACCTAGATGCTCCTTAACTGAAGAATGGATTAAAAAAAACCGTGGTATATATACACAATGAAGTACTCAGAAGTTAAAAAAAAATGACATCCTAAAATTTGCAGGCAAATGGATGGAACTAGAAAATATAATTAATAAGATAGCAGACCCTAGAAAGATAAACATGGTATATACTTATTTATAAGTGGATTTTAGATGTAAAGCAAATAATAACCAGGTCACAACCTCCAGCCCCAGAGGAGCTAAGTAACAAGGAGGAACTTAAAAGAGACATCTATCAATCCCCCTGGGAAGGGAATCCCGTAAGTAAATTGGGACCATAGGAGAGAGGGGGCAAGGGGAGGTGGGAAGAGAACATGACATGATGGAATGTGACAATTAAGTTGGGGGAATGAGAGAAGGAGCAAAATAGATATCATGATAGATGGAGCCATTTTGGGGTTATGAAACCTGGTGTTATGGAAATTACTCAAGAACTCACAAAGATGTACCCCAGCTAAGACTCCAAGCAATAGTGGAGAGGGTACCTGAACTGGCCTTGCCCTATAACCAAATGACTGATCACTCCAATTGTCATTATAGAACCTTCTTCCAGCAATGGATGGAAGCAGATGAAGAGATCCATAGTTAAGCACTGGGCTGAGCTCCCAGTACAGTCAAAGAGAGGGAGGAGGGGTTATATGAGCAAAGGGGTCAGGACCATGATGACGAAACCCACACAGACAGCTGACCCAAGCTATTGGGAGCTCACTGACTCTGGACTGACAGCTGGGGAACCTGCTTGGGATTGAAGTAGGCCTCTTGATGTGGATGACAGTCAAATGGCAATGACAGTTTGTGGGGCCTCTGGCAGTGGGGCCAGCATTTATTCCTGGTGCATGAACTGGCTTTTTGGAGCCCATTCCCTACAGAGAAACACCTTTCTCAGCCTTGATACTGAGGGAAGAGCTGAGTCCTATCTCAACTAGATATGGCAACCTGCATTGACTCACCCTGGGAGTCCTTACCCTCTCTGAGGATTAGATGGGGATATGGAGTGGAGGGAAGTTAGGGGAGGACTGGAAAAGGGGGAGGGAGAGGGAACAGTGGTGGGTATACTAAAAAAATTAAGTAAAAAACTAAAAAGTGACACCATATACTCATTGTCCTCTTTTAAATCCTTTCAATGGATTGGAACTAAATATAAATTGCGGATTTTACATCCTTTCCATATAAAATAAATGAATAGAAAACTTAATTACTAATTATTTGTGTTTCAATTATCTATATTTAAGGTTTAAGACAGATATTGTGTGTGTGTGTGTGTGTGTGTGTGTGTGTGTGTGTGTGTGTGTGTACACACCTGCAGGGGCTAAAAAAGGTTCCAACCCCCTGAAGCTGGAGTTCCAGGTGGTTGTCAGCTATCCAACATGGATGCTGGGACCTCAACTCAGGTCCTCTGTCAGAGAAAATGCTCTTAACTGTTAGCCTTGCTCTCCAGCCCAAACCTCTGACATTTTAGCATAAAAGCAGCCACTCACAATACATGATGGAACTGGGATAGATGGGCTTTCATAAACTTTCACTTACTAAAGTAGGACACTAGCTAGATTTGGCCCATAGGCCATTGTTTGTTTTGTCCTAATCTCGCTGAATATATGAAGGGAATATTATTAAGATGAAGCTAGAAGAGCAGGTAAGACTCACATGGGAAATTTTATACTTATTTAAAAAAAACTGAGGAGAAAGAACAAAGAGGCATTATACTGTCCTTTTAAAAAGATTAATGTGGAAACTGCCACAAAAGGATAGATTAGAGAACCAGGAAACATAGCTGCGGAAGAGATACCAGTTTGCCCTTGCCTACAGTTTGATTGAGAAAATGTAAATCACTAGACCTTATCTACTTTCTGTTCTCATCTGTCCGTCCGTCCGTCCGTCCATCCATCCATCCATCCATCTATCCATCCATCCATGTATCTATATATTCGTATCTAGCTTCCCATTTTTCTGTTAAAATGTAGTGTAACTTCCCTGTTAGAAAAAAACTGTTCTGTGTGTCAGCCTCTCAAGTGTTTCAAGACCTCTAAATCTTATCTCCAATGCTGCCATGCTTTCCTGGACTACTGGTTGACCTCGACTGGTTTATGTGTGGTATCCCATTGTGTCCCACACTGGCCTCAGCACCCCTCTAGCAGCCATCCCAGTTCTTTGGGCTGCCTCGTAACCAAATAGGTAAAATAACAATCTATAGAGTTTAGTTCTTCTTCACTTGCTCATTCCCCTTTCATTCCTCAATTCTAAACACTCTGGATTTCTATATAGATCATTCCCTAGTTTCTCATGTTGAAGTTGCTGGTATTTTTCATGATGCCAAATGCATTGGGGACTCTGTAAACTCTTTTGTTTAAACTCTGATCATACTTTGCATTCCCCATCACTCCCTCAGATACGAATTCCCTGAGTCCGCTGTTACTAATCATACTGACTACCTTTTCTTGTCCACTATCTCCAAATCTTCATATCTACTATTTTCTTTTGTAGACAAGGCCCTAAGATTCATTCCAAGAATCGTAAATAAATGAAACACCTTTTTTTTGTTTGTTTTTTTGTTTTCCCAGTCTGCTATATTATCGTCTCCCTAGTTAGAGTGTGAAATTTCTAATTGGAGCTGAAATCTATATATATCATACACCACTCACCATAACAACAACTCTATGGAGCAATGAGTAATACACATAAAATCATTTTAGACCCGCAAATTCCATGACTTAGGTGGGAGTATAGTTTTTATTTTACGGCCAAGAAAAGCATGGCTCAATGACATAAAGTGACTTTCCTAGAGTCATTCAGCTGATGAATGCAGTGAACAGGGTATAAATGGCATTCCATACTGCAGCTTGTCATGGAATTTGAAGGCCTGAAATGATTCTATATGTTTTAGAGTTGCTGGGTGTTTGGGTGTTTCATTTATGCCCAGTTCTAGGAATCAATCTCAGGGCCTTCTCTATATTAAGTAAGTAGTATAATTATGACTAACAGATGTCCCTGGCCTAGGAGAAAACACCTTAGGACAAGCATGAATATGACAGGAGTGCAAATCCCTTTGCCTCTGAAAGCAGGTTAACATTACCTGGGTCCAAGGGCTCCACAGAGTCAGAGGGACTTTTCTCTGGGTAGGTATTCATAGACAAACGGAAAGGGATTGAACTGGGGGAAAAATCATCAAATGAAGTGGAGGAAGAAGTCCCCTCTAATGGAGGCAGTGTTCCCACAACTGCAGCAGAACCTGGTGATCTCTCCTTTAAAACAAGGTTAAACAATTGGTCAAATGATTTTAGATAGAAGATCTGTACATACTCTCCTGTAGTAACTGAAAATATTTTATAGAACAGCCTTGAAGTCTGCCAAGGGTCCACAACATGCACTTTAGTATTCCTAAGGACTCAAAACCCTTCTGCTTTTTTTTGTCTTTGTATCTTGGGTACCTAAAACTGTCACTATCAAAAGTCTATTTTTCATGTGTGAGGAGGAGTATGTTTGTGTTTCATCTGTCTACTCAGAGAAACAAAGTTGCTCATAAGAGGCAAATATTACCACAGGCTGATTGGACAGACTTCAATATTCCATATATTTTTTTCATAATAAAATACAGACATAACCCTTTCACTTCAAAATGAATACATTTAGAACTTAAAATAATTTTCAAAGCTTTTAAGTATTTAAATATTTTCTTTTTAAAGACATGCAATTTATATAGTAATTTTGAAGCACAGAAAGAGAATCTCTAAATGTAATTGTAGGAAACATTCTCTGTCTCCAAGTAAAGGATTTACTTATTTCTTTTCCATGGTTCATTGTTTATAGTCTAGAACTTTCCACTGCTTAGGAGGCTTAACAAAAAAAACATCCTTACACTAAATGATTAAGTGTCCCATATCTGCTGCATAATATAACTGTGTTTCTCATACTAATACTGTGTTGTATGTTCTCAAAGCTGTGTTACATGGGATAAAAATGTTCTTAAGAAAGTATTACAATAAAAGTGTGTAACCAATAGCCAATCCACATACAGTTTAAGATCAAGGGATCACTAACACTGGGGTAAGGAAGATTTCTACCAATGTGCTGTGTGTTTGATAATGATCTATAAACAAAGGTTATACAGTGTTATTTGAATTTTTCAATTTGTATTCTTTAATATCTTAACTCTGAACTTACTATAAATGCTTAAAAGCCTTTATCTCTGACCATTTTATTACCACTTTCATCTTGAAAGACCCTTCCTTGACTTAAAAAGAAAATTGTTCTTGTCTTCTTTGCAGTGGTTGATAGTTCTATCATAGAGACTAGACCACAACTGTACCCGCTCTCTTCGCCGCAGGCGTGCTGATAAAGATTTATTCAGTGAAGTTCCTGGGGAAGGGTCACTGGGCAAGGAACCTGTACTTAGGTAAGGCTCATACACTTCTTCAAATTCAGATTCATCTAGTGCACCAAGTCGTGGGGTAGCAAAAACCAACATATGACATCCACCACAGGCAATCTGTAAGCATAAGTCCATAGAAAATTTAATGGTAACATCAAACACAAAGGAGATAACAGTTACCAGATCAGCAACAAGACATTTACTTTGAGGAAAACTTCTGAGACTGGCTCATGGCTTTTCTCTGTTCTATCACTCCCCATATATACATACACATAGGAACAAGTACACATATACATATATATGTGTGTAGATGTATACATATGCATGAAACACATTGAAAATTAAAACCAGTCTATTCCATCATTTACTTCAACTTAATGCAATCTAGAGAAAATGTCCTTGTCAAAGTATGTATCTCATTACAACTTAGAAAATGTTATGCTTGATCTTCAAACAACATTAAAACTTTGCAAAATATCCAGAGAATAATTAGTAGGGAAATTACTCAAGGACTAGCCTCTGAACATTATAATGATAAATGTACAGGAGTTGTGCATATCTGAACAAAATCTGCACATGACTGGGTCCTTCAATAGTACGTCATGGAAGGCAGAGGAATCCATGAAGTACTACCCTGATCTAAGAACTATTGGTAGTTAATGGTTACGAAAGGAGAGGGGGCCACTTTCTTTAGTGGTGTAGATAGTAATGCATTGCTCATGTTCTAGCAAGTAGCCCCTTAGTATGTAAGCAATCCTAAGTTCAGTGAACCAAAAACAAAGGCATGAGAGTAAGAGATGGGCTAGTTGAAAAGAAGACGGCATTGGGGGAAGAGGAAAGAGTATGATAGAGTAATGGGATGAGTGCAATTATAATACACACACACACACACACACACACACACACACACACACGAACACGCACACACACATACACACACATACACACACAATTGTCTCCAAGCCTTTTCTAAATTAGAGGCCTACAAGTCTTTAGAAGAAAATGCAAGCACACTGAATAAAATAATAACAAAAAGCCTCCAATGAGTTTTAAGAAGTAAATGCTTTTCACAAAAATGATAACAAAAGCCCTGTATAAAGGACTGCAGTGTGAGAGAGATTTAGCCTTCTCTGGAAAGGAGCACACTGATGGTTTATCCAATGCTACTGGCCAGCTCTAAAATATGTACATACAGGCAACAATGAACATGTATATGTATCTGTAAATGTATACATAAAAATGGATAAAGAAGAGCATGCCAATTTGGGGGAGAGGAGGCATAGGAGGGAAAGGATGGGAGGAATGGATGTGAATGTGTTTTAATTAATGTTTAATTACAAGAATTAACAAATCTATCTCAAAAATAATCCCAAATACCAATGGTCTTAACTTGTCAATAAAAGCCATTAAAAAACGAGGCTATACTATTTTTCAGACTCAGAATTCTAGCCACTTTGCATTGTTCTTCCTGGGGAGATAAGAAGAGTTGCATACTATGCACCTAACTTTTATTAAAATTTACTCTAGATTTTTGTATATTCCTCTTGAAAAGATTCCTCTCCATAACGATCACCAACCAAGCAACATTTTGTTCATCACCAAATAATTTGTATTCCCAATATGTAAACCAATATCTTGGACATAGCAAGCTTTTATTAAATGGTTATTATCTTAGCTTTTCTTCTCTCGGGGATAATATCCCCCGGGGGAAAAAACCGTAGGGGTTTATTTTAGCTCTCAGATGCAGGTTGAGGCTCATCGTGACAAGAGACTCACAATGGCAGTGATTAAGAAGAGTAATGACATGAGATTCGTAGCCAGGCGCAGAGAGCAAGGCACGCATGCATGCTAGTTAGGACTTAGATTGCGCTCTCCTCTTCACACACTTCAAGGCCCAGCCTGTGAAATGGTGCTGATAATACTCAGGATGGCTTTTCAGACCCCAAATGAACCTAATTAAGAAAATCTCTCCCAGGCATGCCCACAGCCCAACTTAATCTAGACAGTCCCCAATGGAGGCCCTCTCCCCATCTCCGGGCCCCCTCCCTGCCTTCAGGTGATTGTAGATTGTGCTAAGTTGGAAACTAAAACTATCACAGTTATCAAATTCCTAAGAGAAATATCCCATACTCTGAGAAACAGTGTCTTTGGAGAAGCAATGTGAGCACCACCAAGTAAGCTACAGTTACACGTCTATGCTGGCAAAAAATATTAGAAACAGTGCAACAGGAAAAGCGATCATGATATGGTACCAAAAGATAAATTCTTCTCTGAGTGTTCAACCCATAAATCATTTGCAACACTGTTGACCTATGACCACGCCTCTTCTTAGGCAGGGTTTGAGAGTACCCAATCCTCCCCGAGCCATAATTGCATTTACTGTGTCACCCTTGTGAGCAAGGCATTCCACTAGGTACTTGCTACATGAGACACAAAGTCAACAGGCATGGCACAGTCCCAGCTTTTAAGAGATGTAGCTATGAAGCAGAAAAGTTATTGTCTGTACAAAAATGTTACTGAAAGAGCAAAATGGGTAAAGGAGATTTTCAGGGTAGGATGATGTCTAACGTTTGGCTCTTATAAAACTGAGTATAGTTACTATTAGCTACATCTAGGAAATGCTCATCCAAACATTAAGAAAACATGTATTTTTACCAAGTATCAAAAGCTTCAAATCTAGAAATAAGAAAACATGCAAGAGAGAATGTGAAACTCTTACCAATTGAACTGTAAATTTTGAAAAATTGGAGCATAATGTAGGAAAAAATTGATTGGTAAAATTCTCCATTCCAAGTCCTAATTTTCCATGTCGCCCATCTCCAAAAGTATACATGTGGCCTATATCTGAAATGCAAACAAAATTGAAGTTACTCAAGTTCCATTTGTACAGATCTAGTTATATATAAGTACCTTTACTTCTACTGCAATTATAATCTTTCCACAAAATTCTGAATTGAATTCACTCTGGTCTATGGATATGTGCAAAGCATAGCATTTGTGGCCCTTCATGTAACAATAGGCAACAGAATTGAGAACGAATCACTAAGTCTTGTGTGTCTGTCCTATACACTACAGTCTCTTTAGTACCATCAATGATGTCTGCCCATTATATGCCACTAGAAAAATCCCTTTCTGCAACACTTAAAATGAAAAATGCTCTCACCCAGGGGTGTAAATTTGTCAATGATGGAGAACTATAATATTACTTAGAATACACCTGCCACTTTTATTAATTTGGCTCCGAGGCTGTGAGACACTGCCTAAGCAAAACCCAAGCATTATTCCCCATATCAGTGCTCGGGTCCTGTCTTGATCAGCACACAATGAGCAAACTTGCCACATCTCTCGAGCTAATGTCATCACACACTCACACAGCAGCTGCATTTAACTTTTACACTTCTTTGCAATCCCCTCATTGCATTTAAAGTGTGTGTGGCAAGGATGAAGCAGAGGTCAATCAGAGGAGGGGACTTTCCCTCTAGTCCAGGGGTTACAGAAGGCTTTCAAAGTGAGCCCTAAAAAGATAGGATTTAGCTAGAAGGATATGAAGCATCCTCCAGATAGGCAGAGTCATCAGCACCAGCAGAGCTTGCAGAATAATGGGTCAGGCAGGGGCTGAATAAGGAGAACTGTGAGGGAGAAAGTAGAGCAGCAAGCCAAGACCACTGCAGATGGTGAAATTAGTTCAGACTGTACATTTGTTATTACATTTTGAAGAGCATCGAGCTTTTGACGTGAATGCCTTTAAGCTGGGAAATGATTAGCTCCTATCTGGGGACTTCGGAATGAAGAAGGCAAAGTTTCTGCATACCAGACACCTCCAACACCTGACTTGAAGTAATGGATCCGAATTGTTAAGATGGTAAGTTACTATTTTAATTTACAAAATGAGCAAATTCTTTTAATGTGTGCTTTTCCGAGGTGATTGTCTTTTGCTTGAGAAAGTGAACCCTTGTCTTATTTGCTTGATTGTACTTCCAAGCTCGAAGACTATTTAAAAACATGAGCTTCTGACAGAAAACTGGCAAGAATTTAAGAAAACTCAGTATGTATCATTGTATTAGATGTCCTAGAGAGAGAAAATATCTGTCATACTTGTGTGCTGGAGAAGATGGGCCAGCAACAAGTCAAACAAACTTCATATTCCCTTATTAGTGCTATAACCTTTCATCATCTAGAAAAAAGTACTATACAAACGTAGCTGGGCAATCTAAAGTAAGACACATGATTCACAAAAAGGATATTCAGCAGCAGTGACAACTCAGTGTTGATTAAAACTGGCACTATGGACAGAGAAGCTGTTATTGGCACCACAATAAGGGACACATCAATAGCATCTATGGGACAAGGAAGGAGTGATAGGTTCCTGCTTTGTTCTCCTTTTACATGGTGTTGTTACACGCTGTGCAGTGAAGAACATCAATACCTGATTAAGGGCAGGTCTTTCCTTGAAGGGTTCTGTGGGAAAGGGAACTATTTGTGGTAGTAGCTCGTGTTTTCTAATTCCCACTTTCCCTAAACAGATACCATTAAATGAGCTCCACTCTTTTGGGGGATATTTGGAATAGAAGGAAAACAGAAACACAAGAGTCTGAATTATTCAAATTATTTCTGACTTTTTCATGTTTTACATTTTTTTTTAAAGATGAAACAGAGGAATCATAGGTCCTTCTGTACACAGCATTTAAGTTTTCAAATAAATAAACCCTCTACAGTGAAGGGCTACTTCGTGTCAAGAGTAAATTTGTATTCCACATTATCATATCATCTAATTTATGAGACCGAGGAGTAAACAGGTCAACAAAACATCCCCTTGGGTAACGCAGAAAACAACAAAGAGAGAGATGTATTTGCTCAGTGGTTCTCTCCAAATAGAATGAAAGAGTCGATCCTAAAACGCCCTCTGGTGGTCACCACAGCACACTTCTTTCTCTACTACTTTGCTAAGGGAAGGGAGGAGTAAATCGTGAAATGCCCCCTGGTGGTCACTCAGCATGACAGCATCTCTTCTACACTGAGTAGGTAGAAAGATAAACTTTCCTTGTGTGATTTTTCTCTCTGGCTTGAGGAGAGTTTTGAGAAGAGTTAAGAGTCTTCAAACTTGCACAATTTCAAAAGAATTTTCCTGCCTCTTCACCAAGGTCTACTTTAAGATTCAAAAGGTATATCAATTTTGTTTTGGGTGCTAGAGATTTAACTCAAGGTCTCATAAACCTAAGAACACATGTTACCTGTGGTAGTGATATATTGTATATATAGCTATACCCAGTCCCCACATTTTTAAAATCTAAATTATACTTTAACTTATTTTTAAACAAATTTATAACTTATATTACAATATTAAATTCCATAAAAGATTAGATACATTCATTTCATATAACATTTTATAAGAAGATAAATCTAATTCTATAAACAGAAATCAGAAAAATGACTTCTTACCCGTCATCAAAGCTGTATGATTTTCTCCACAGGAAACATAACTTATTTTCTGATCTTTAATATGATCAATGACTTTGGGTTCTGATGTTTCAAAAAGAAAAGTGCCAAGGCCCAGTTGGCCAAACTGTCCCAGGCCGAAGGCATACACAACTTTCTCTGAAAGTACATGGACACATACATAAAAACAGTTGCATGGAGGTACATATTATCTGAAATTATTGTGATATTACAACTTTTATAATGAACATTAACTGCTTGCAAAAGAGCTGTCCAGAAAAATACAGATATAAAATACAAATTTTCAATGATAAAGAAGAGAAAAATGAAATGTTATAAGAGAGCTATCTTGGTCTAATTTTGTCTTTTATGGACAACCCTAAAATGAATTATTGTAATCATCAGGTAGGTTACAAGATGCAAATCCAGAGAACTCCCTGATACGAATTTATAATTACTGCATTAGAAAAATCTCAACCATTTCCTCTCAGTCACAATTTAAAAAGCCCACTTTAAAAGTAGATTAATAAAACTATTTTATGAAACATAATTTGTGAGCTGGAGATAAAAAACTTGTATAACATGGACAAGGCCACAGATTCTTCCTGTAGAACATAGCCCACATGTGCATACACACACACACACACACACACACACACACACACACACACACACACACACACACAAACACACACTTTGCAAAATAATTTGCAAAATAATTAAAAATTACAGTAGATGTTCAACTTTTTATAATACAGGAAGCTTTTCTCTGATGATTTAGGTGACTCCAAAGGTCCCTCAATAATTCAGTAAATTTGAGCTCATTTATCATCTAGAGATGAAAAAGCACAAAACCGGATATATGATTGATAACAGGAGCATTATTGTGGAACCAATCTGGCTGGTCAGTGTACTGAGAGACATACAGGTCCCACTGTCTTCTGTTGGAGTCTCATAAGAAAGGCAGGAATCCCTTACTAAAGGAAGAAGGAAATCTTATCGCTGACTGCAGCCAGTGGACTCGCTCCTTTCATCTGATGTTAAAATCCTAGCTAAAAAATCCTAAGCAAATACCATCCAGGCAAATTGAAAACATCAGTTGTGAAGAATTCTTTTTCTAAAAACAATCTACTTAGCTCTTTTGAGAATGAAAGGTAATGATTAATACTTAACTATTGCCACATATTTTACATTTTTCTCTTTAATAGCATTGCTTGGGGGCTGGAGAAGTGACTCGGAGGTTAAGAGCACTGACTGCTCTTCCAGAAGACCCAGGTTCAATTCCCAGCACCCACATGGCAGCTCACAACTGTCTGTAACCCCAGGTCCAGGGGATCCGACACCTTCACACAGACTATATACAGACAAAACACTAGTGCACGTTGAATAAATAAGCAAATAAAAAAATTCTAAAAGATAGAAATTAGATAGAGATAAAACTCCTTAAAGAAACTATACCTGTAATAAGGATATGAAGGCATACTGAGTCAATGGCAAGAGATTCTTATGTGAATATATCCTAACATTTCTTAATGAGTTATCATATAGTACTTTGCCTGTTTTAAGTGTACTAATTTTTTCTCCTTATTTTTCCTTTATCACAACATTTTCTCCTGAGTGTTCCCAATCTTGCCGGACAAAGACAGACAGATAGGAATAGTTACTAAAATTCTCTAGAGCATTTCTAATTGTGAACTGTTATAATTTACACAAGACTGGACTTATTAAATTTTTTTTACATTTAGATATGTGCTTGCAGAGAGTATGCAGGTGTATCATATAAATGCAAGTGTCTGCAGAAACCAGAAGAATGCACTGGATCCCATAGAACCAGAGCTACAGTAAGTTATGAGATGCCCTATGTGGTGCTGGGAACTATATCTACGTCCTCTCTAAAACTATTGAGTAATCTCTGCAGCCTTTATTAGCTTTTTATTAAAAACCCATAATAAAATGTACTACCTAAATATACTAGTACTATAATACTTAAATCAGATGCTGAATAAGTTTGGAGACCTCTATTTGGTTTAAATATTAGAAAATGTATTTCAACATATTGACTAGAAACCTAAAATAATATGGCATATTATATCAAAGAATAAGTTCAGAAGCCAAAAATAACATCATTTTGAAGGTTTTAAGTTTCTTTTTTTATCTGTAACCTAAAACTTTACCACTTTTAAATGAATTACAAGAGATTATAAAAACCACAAAGAAATCTTTAAGTTTACACATTATAAATATAAAACATCAAAATCAGAAAATAGCAGGAAAACAGTTTCTTCAAATTACTTTAGGAAAAATATGAACTTTTAGATGACTATGAAATATACATCTAAACATACATATAGTTTGCTGCGCTAAGCATCTGATGCATGGGTAATTGTCAATTATGTTAGCAGAATAATTAAGATTCAATTTTTCCGAGAAACATATTCCCAGAACCAAAAAAAAAATGTGTTAACCATATAAATGAAAGAGATGCAAGGCCTGCTTCCATAAAGATTAATAGGCGTCAAACGCATAGAGACTAAGAATAGTGCTTTCCAGAAGCCAGGGAGGGGAAGGAGGATGCACTGTACAGCAAACACGTCTCAGTTAGATCAGAAAGGCTTTAAAGATATAGCATCACACACACACACACACACACATACACACACACACTCACACTCACACATACACACTCACACACACACACACACACACACACACACACACACACTCAGACACTCACACACACACATCTATATACAAATAATCCCACATTATATACTTTAAAATCTCTTTAGAAGTTATAGCTCATGTTAAATAATCTTCTTTTAAGCTTATTATTTATTTGTGTGTCTGTGTGTTTAAGTGCCCAGCAAAGCCAAAAATAGGTGTTGGGTCCCTTGGAGCCAGAATTATATAGGAATTTGTGAGCTTCCCAACTCAGGCACTGGAATCTAAACTCAGGTCTTCATGACAGAAGAGTAAGTGCTTTTTAACCACTGAGCAATCTCTCCAGCCCCAAGTATTCTTATCTTGTCACAATAAGAAGGATCAGGAGAGTGTCATTAGCGAATACTGAATACATAAACAGCAGGATCCACCCTACCTGTGAGAACCACAGTGTGCCCTCCACCACAGGCTACTTGAATCACCTTCTCAGGAATTCCCACCACACGCTGGGGTGATCTATGATCGATCAGCAGCTGATTGGGAAGGCCCAACTTTCCATTCTCAGGTTCTCCAAATGTGTATAGTTCCCCATCCACTGTTGGGAAAAAAGGAGACAAACTAATGGGAACAGAAATGTAAACCGAATACACCTCTGGCACATCTTATCACGCTCTATAAAAACTCAGCCAGTAACCAAGAAAATCTGATTTTTCCTAAGATATTTCACTGCAAGGTAAGAAAATAAAGTTTGATGCCCCCCCAATACCCTTCACAAAGAATTTATGACTACAAAGAACAAGAAAATCATTTTAGCTTTTCCAGAAAATATAGCAAAGACAACCTTACTCTCTATATCTTTATGGCATGCATGTGTGTGCATGTGCGTTGATGGCACCAGAGACCAACTCTAGTGCCTCAAGCATACTAGCTTGGCCATGGAGCTCAGGCCTCAGTATTCTTAATAAGTTTCAAATTTTGAGACTGGGTTTTATTAAGCTACCCAGGCTGGCCTTGAACTCACTCTTGTAGCAAGTCTTGAAGTTAGAATCCATTTTTCTCCCTTAGCCTCCTGAATAGCTAGAATTATAGGTCTGAGTAGCCAGGCCCAGATAGTTTGCTTTTTAAAAAATTATACTTGTTCCAGAATTCTTGGTTATTTATGAAATGCCTAAGTTGAATGGCTGTGAAGGTAACATTTTTGTTAGATGTCACTATAAATTATTTGCGCCTTATCCACACTAACACTACATCCCTCTACATTAGTTATCACACTGTGACTGTGAGTTTCTTGCAAGCAGAGACTTTCATGTTCTATTT
The DNA here is from genome assembly GCA_033318265.1 of Phyllotis vaccarum. NCBI lineage: Eukaryota > Metazoa > Chordata > Mammalia > Rodentia > Cricetidae > Phyllotis > Phyllotis vaccarum. The sequence continues at coordinate 128,349,986 of JARWLC010000013.1, forward strand.
GTAATCCTGCAATTCAGTCACTCAATACACTAGTAATCACTGTTGCTATGAGATTGGAGGAAATGTGCCAAATCATAGGGTTGTCGTTTCATACAAAGAAACAAAACAGTCAAGACACATAGGCAGTGTCTATTGATTACAAATTGCTGCTATGTCTTACTCTTCCTGTGTGTGGATGTAGAAAAACTATGTGCTGATGGAAACCACTCAGGTCTATAAAGTCCAAAGATCAATTAAGGTTTGGGCTCTGGTTCTCTAACTCAGATGTAGCATCACCTTGGGTCTGGCTGGTATATGAAATCACAGACAGCACAACTCTTTATAACAGTTGCTAGGAAGCTAAATAAAAATATATTTGTAATTTAAAATGCCTTCTAGATAGTAAAACATTATATATCTTATATAATAACATTATATAATCTTAGAGCTATAAACTTCTAAAAGTGCTATGCTTTTATCAACATAATTTTCTACAAACACTCTTAAACATGCTCATTATTTTTATTCTTTTCACAATCGTATGCCTGTATGATCCTCTCCCATACCCCTCCCATCAAACCCTTCTCTACTCCACCCTGCACCCATTTCTTTTGCAACTCACTAATTGGGGATTCTTGCATTAGCACTGGTATAGGGTTATTTATGGGAGCACTGGCAACCTACGAATGATCACTCTACTGAAAAAAAAAACCCGAGTTTCTCCCCCACTGTAACCATTACTACAGGCTTAGGGAGTGGTGGGGCCTCATAACCGCCGCCCCCATCCATGGTGGGCATCCCATCTTGTGCTGGTCTTGTGTAGGCAACCTACCAAAACTAGCCAACAAGTCATCAGGTTGGAGGAGGCATTTCATTGAAGAAGACGCGGAGGAGGTCAATTACAATGAGCTCAAATATGGCTCAGAAAGCATGGCACATTTTTTTTTTGGATGACTGACATATTGAATTTTTTGAAACAATATTTTCATTTGATTATTAGTAATTTGATTATTATTATTTGATTATTTAAATATATGGAAGAGGTCTTAGATTTGAAGGGCTCTAAAAATATAATGACCATATAAATTGAGTGTATTATTTATAAGAAGTTGAAAGACTATAGCACAACTCATAACTTAGTTATTGAAGTCGTAGTTGGAGTTGTTTGTATATTTTTATTATTAATAATATAAGTTGATCTTCCATTAGAAGAACCATTAGTAAAAATCAAGACAACATTTTTTTTTTTTTTAAGTTGAGGACTGCGTTACTATTTTAGGAAAAGTAAAAAAATTTATCTGAGCAAATTTTAATAGTTGACTAACAGGAAAATGATTATCGACTTGACTTAAAAATTGACCAAAGCAATTGTTTAGGAAGCATTATTTTGGAACAACTAATCTGTTGTCATGTAAATGTTATATTAATAATTTTAGGCTCTTTGATAAAATATTTTTAGATTTAATTTTGTTTTTTGTATAAGATATGTTATGGCTTTATAATATGGATTTAATATCTTGCCTGGTGTAATAGGAAGATGTAATTATAAAAGAAGGTATTTTGTTATAATACTGTTATAGAAGTATGTTTGGTAGGCAAGACATATATTAGTCAAGACTGATCATAATTGACATAATGTATCTGTTGATACTGAGTAGCATTTTTAATCTGTAAGAACCTGTCTTGTTTAGTTAATTGTTTGGGTGAATTATGATTATTATCATCTTTTAAAATATAATTAAAAGGTTTCAAATTATCAATAGATAATTTTAAATAAGGTTCTAATTACTGAACATTCCCTAATAAATTTTGAGAGATATTTAAAGTTTTTAATCTATTTCTAATTTTTGAGGCCTTAATATTTAGAGTATAAAAACAGTCAGAAGAAAAGCCCCAATTATCTTCCATTGTTACTAGCATAGCTATAAATGCAGATGTAATCATAGATGTAGACTCTGAAACTTTCAACACTTCCAAGCACAGAAGACAATTAATGGCCCAGGAACTTTAGGCGACAGACACTGAGAAAAACACTACCAAAGAACTAAGGCCTCATTAATATCCATCTGTCCTCATCTTGGTTCTCACAATAACACTCTATGACTTACTTATTTAAAACAATAAAAAAGAATTATGAGGACAGGAAGAAGAGAGCAAGCCAAAGTATGGAAGAAGAGAATCCAGGGAGAGTGGCTTATGAGTCTTGTTTTTAATGCCAAACAACACTAAGAAGTGCAAGAACCAAAATTTAGAAAGGTTTCTAAACAGCATTTTAATTTTTTTATAGACCCAGTATTCACTTTCTAAAAAGTTCGCATGTCTGGGAAAATATGACGTTATAAACTGTCAATAGAGAAATGCTTTGAACTAAAACATACATTAAAGACTATAATTTCAGTGATCATTTTTCTAATTTGTAACACCTATTCTTTCAGAAGCTGAACCATGTAAAATGTAACTCATTTTACTACCTACCAGTCATGATTGAGAAGTGAGAGACAATGTAATGAATCAAAATGTTAATCTTACTTGTTACAAAAGCTGAATGGTAATATCCACAAGAGATCCATGAGATTGGCTTTCCAACAGTCACTTCATGAGGGACACACACATTACTTTTATTTTTTAAACCAATCTGCCCTTCAGAATTGTCACCCCACATAAAGAGTTTTCCATCCTCTATAAAAAAAGCACAAGGGGAGAAGAGTTTATAAAGGGCTATCTGGGCTCTCAAGTTCTGACATTTCCTACAGACTATTATTTGTCTCATGGCTTATATTTTTTTAGTCTTATTTTATTCCTTATTGATATATAATAGCTGTAGATACCTATAGACTGAAACATGATACTTAAAATGCAAATATATGATATGATTCACTCAGAGTAATTTACTTAGGAATTTTAAACATTTATACTTCCCTCGAGTTAGAAACACTCAAAATCCTCTGCCAGCCGCTTTGAAATAAACAATGCAGCCAGGTATGGCGGCTCATGCCTCTGATCTCAGAGCTCAGAGGCATTGGCAGCCTGTGAATAAAGCCAGTCTCTGAGCTACATAATATCTACATAATATATACCAGGCCATCTAGGTTCGCAAAATAAGACTGTCTCAAAACAAACAAAAATGAAAAAAGTAATATACAATGTATTATTATGATTCTCCTTATAAACTTTAACTCAGTACTGACAATGGTATGCCGTAAAAGCATAGAGCCATTTCCACCAACCTGTAAAGTGGAGTTCAATTTCTATTGTCATATGCTTTATAAGGATGAAGAGTTGAGAATGAGTGGATGCTAAATCACCTTAGTTACACTCATATTTTATCTCAATAGTTAACACATGATGCCTTTGCATGTAGTCCCTCTGTGTTCTTTTCATGTCTACACATAGAAATGATTACCTTCCTCCAGGTAGTCTGCCTGCCACTGAACTAGGAGATAGTAGAAAGCACTACATGTCTCCACATGAATAGAGCAGGTTCCCAAATAAAAATCTAGCTCTAGGGACACTGTAGAAATGCTTCAAAGGAGTAAGGGAAAAAAACCCAAAACACACAGTGAATCTCACTAGTCACTTTTATTATTGTATATCTGAAAATACAGCCTCACTAGTTTCAGAGAATGAGATATATTAACATATATATAAAAACACATCAACTTATGTCCTTTCTGAAAAGGTTTCAGTGTTGGGAATAGTTAAGCTCAATGGGGGATAAGTATTTCAGGGATTATCAATATTTGGCCTGTGGCTTATTTGTTTTGTTATATGTTGTTTTTTTTAGCAGCTGGATTGTGTCTTTGTCTTACTCTGCCTTCCTTCTCCTACCTATGCTCTGAAAAGGAGGCACAGTCAGAAAGAGATAGAACCAGCTGCCCAAGGAAGCAACAATGTAAAGAGCACAAGTGAGCCCTGGGCTACATGGCAGGACAGATTAATAGATATAAGTTAAATTAAGATAAAAGAGCTAAATAACAATATGCCTAAGCCATAGACCAAACAACATAAAATTAATATGAGTGTGTGTCATTTGGGGGCGGCTGCTGGCAGATCTAGACCATAGGGCTAGTCTAGGCCAAAAACCTCTTGTTACAGTTCCATGGATCATGGCTCCAACTTTTAAACAAAAGTTCTCATATGTCCTTTTGAGAAGGAGGACAGCGGTAGGTAATGACCCTTATAACCCACACTTTACCAACATATATCCCAACCAATTTCTATCAATATTTCCAGCAGCAACTTCATTTAAAGCCATAAATTCACCTTTCAGAGTATGCAATGAAGATAACATTTAGAAATATCTAGCCAGGCAGTGGTGGTACACACCTTTAATCTCAGCACTAAGGAGGCAGATGCAGGTGAATCTCTGAGTTTGAGGCCCGCCTGGTCTACAGAAAGTGTTCCAGGACAGCCAGAGCTACACAATACAGTGAAACCCTGTTTCAAAAACAAAACGAAAGAATTATTAAAGGAACACAAAACTTGCAAAGCTGAGAATTTATCAATCACCTTCCACATAGGCATATATGTGTCACTCAAAATACACATACAGATTTAAAACTCTATTTTCAAAGTCTTCTGAAGGTACCCAGAATGCTGATACTGTCATGTGTTTACTGAATTTGTAAATCCTTAAAAGAAAAAAATATGTCCAGACAGAAATACAAATAGGTCTTACCAGTTAACGCAGCTGATGTATTAGCACCAGCAGAGAGCTGTTTAATGGCATCTTTAGACGTAAAGAAGCTAATTTGATGAAAAGTGTCTCTGTCATCAGTGTCACCAAGTCCCAACTGTCCTTCATTATTTCCTCCAGCTGCATATACACTGCCTCTATCTGTACACATAGGAGAAATGTTAATTGAAATACTGTAATCGCTCTGCTTCTGAGACATGCCAGTAAACAGCCGATACCTGCTATATTAAATGTGAAAAGGGATTAGAGAAGGTGAGGGGTGGAGAGAAGCTAAGGCAGAGAGAACAGCTAGGAGACAAGAATGATCAGGGCATGGGAAAGACTAGCCAATATGGCACTACTAACTCTTCAGTAGCATGTAGGAAAAACACACATTCCTCCACTGAACTGTCTTCAAACTTGTATCATAAATAAGCTGCAGGGCTACAGTTCAGTAAAAAACCTGAAAGCAAAAATGAGCTGCGAATATATGTGTTGGCTTGCTTCTCCACAATATTTTATTTCATTAAACTTTATCTACTCTTTTCAATACTACATTTACTATAATTATCGTAACTTCATGATAGGGACTGGAATCAGAATGTTACTAATTCTAAGCTTTGTTCTTTTTGAAAATTGTTCTGATTATTGTGCCTCTACTTTGATTTTCTATATGAATTTATGAATCACTTTATCAACTTCTAGACACACTATACTGCCTAGTTAGGTTTTGACTGAAACTGAGATGAGTCCTAAGAAGAACATTTCCTGTAGCTTCTACTGAAACCTCCATAGGAAAGAAGGAAGAGCAAGAAACAGGAAGAAGTAGCCCCAGGCATGCTACCAAGGAGAAAAATGCTAGCTCTTTATTTCTATCTACTGGGCATTGATTTGTATATTCACAAAGACAAATGCATGCACTAAACACATTGTTGAAAGTCTATTCTAACCACCACTAAAGTATCTTGCCACAAACATTACTGAAGTGAAACATCAGTTCTCAAGGCTAGATAGAAGCTGTGTGGTATGAATACTGTACCTGTTGAAACTAGGGTATGGTTCCTTCCACAAGCAGCAAGCTTCACTTTTTCAGGTTTAAGACCTAGACATGAGAATATAACACAATTAAAATATTGTATGGGTTTGAAAATGATAAACAGTCCAGGTCAAATGATAAGTACCTGGCAGAACCTTGAGATTTCTTTATGTATTACACTATGGGGAGATGGGATCATGTACCCTGAAACATCATAACTCCAGAAGTAAAATTTCAAACCTAGCATAAACCAGGTATGTGTGACTCCAAATCAATGTTCTTAACTACCAGTCCAGACATTGATCCACAATGCATTATGTAGCAGAAAAACCAGTGGAGTCTGGCAACCAGTGAGTTTTTGGTCAATGGTAGGACCAAGGAATACATAATTTCTATAATTAACACTTCAAGATCCAGTATGTTCTATTCTATTGTCTGTCACCAACTTTATTACCTAACCTGTCACCAACTTCTAGGACATTTGATAAAAACACTAAAACTAATAACTGTACATACGAGTTGAAGCTGTTCATCTACAAATGCACATGCACACACACATGATTTTCTGAGACAGGGTTTCTCTGTGTAGAACTGGTTGTCCTGGAACTCTTTCTATAGACCAGGATGGACTCAAATTCACAGAGATCTACCTGCCTTTGTTTCCTGAGTGTTATGGTTTAAAATGGGCACCACTACCACCACCTGATTTTGTGTGTATATTTGTAAACACTTGCAAATATCTCCTAATCAATTGGCAGAGTATCTGCACAGCTGGCTAAGAGTTTCTGCTTCCATGAATCTCTAGAATCCAGGCTGCAATAACCTTCTATTAGGTATTTTAAGGTCATGTTCACTGGGAATACTAAGTGTTTAATATCCTGTGACCAATGAAATACCTTCTAATCGTAACAGAAAAAGCCCCATATAATGCCTATAAATAGAGTGGATATGATAAAATCACATTGACACTTAAATTTGGGTGCTGAAAGCTAGAGAAGACTGTTCTTACCACCACCCCATATGACTCTCCACCACCTTTTAAATTTAGTTAATGTTTAGTTAATTAAGTTAAGTTACATCCAGAAGTTTTCATATGGCAGTGAGAAAGTTTTCTAGTGGTATTATATATCATAAACTCTTGAGACAATGCTTGTGTCGAATATTTTGCTGTTATTTTATACTATAAGATTATGTTCTGGTACACTGTAAATATTTGTCCTTCCTACTGGTTTAATAACATGCTGATTGTCCAGAAGGCAGACAGGAAGTGTGGGTGGGGCTACCGGACTAAGAAACCGCTGGAAAGAGGAAGAGTCAGGAGGAGACACAGGCAGATGCAGAGGAAAGAAGTTGAAATGCTGTTCTGAGGAAAGCCACTTGGCTAATCATGGGTTAGTTTAAGAGTTAAAAGTTAGCTAGCAAGTTATATGCCTGAGCCACAGGTCAATCAGCATGTAATGAATGTAAACTTCTGTGTGCAACTTTGGGACATTGGGATTGCAGGTCTAGATCTTGGGGTTAGTCTGGGCCAGGAACTTAATACTACAATTATGTGCTACTATTCATCAACCACTACTCTCAATGTTTTATTTAGTTCATTTCATTACTCTGCAGTGTATAATTTTAATAACCAATAACTGCATATAACTGTAATAAAACCTCCATATTACAACACATTACATATATAAGCCATTTTTGTTTGAAAGCCAAATTCAGTACTTGAGGATCATTACTTTCTTTGTGGCCCTTAGGTTTTGAGTCAAAGAGTTTGACTAGGCTCTAACATAAAAGTATTTCTGAGTTTCACATGCAAAAGAAGAGTAGGTGCTAATAATATTCAAGTAAATCTCATAAAACAAAATATTAAGTCCTTTTATTTACAATATTAAAGAGTCAAAGAATCATTACTAAAGATCTTTAATATAATCTGGAAAATATTAAAAATATCAATAATATAAAGAAGAAAAGACCCCAAACCTTTGATACATGTTGGTTTGCTGATAGCTGACTTTGATCCTAATCCTAACTGACCCCAGTTGTTACTGCCAAACATGTAAAGTTTATTATTTCCTAGTGGGAGGGAAAAAGAAATAACAAATTAAAGCAATCTTCACACAGACAGCAACAGATGAATGAAGCACAAGGCAACAAAAGCATACATTTTCAAAAATATCAAACAATAAGAAATAAGAGTCAGTTATGTCTCCTGTTGATGTATGGGCACCTTCCATTCAGTGTAAAGAGTTTTAAGATTATATGTTTCTACTGCAATGAAACAGATTCCAACAAAGTTTCACATGTAGAAAAAGTATTTAAGTATATTAAGGTGACTTAAAGTTGAAAAGACCCTTGAAAAATTTGTAAAGGATTCTATGACAAATACAAAACCATTTTCTATACACTTTAAATAGATTTAACACACAATAAAGCCAGATCTATCTTTATATAAGAGTAACATTTAAGTCATTTTTTAAAAAGTAAAAATATGGTCAAATGCAATGCTAAGACCATCCTTTTGTGTGGTGGTATAGTTAATAAAAATAGCCTAAAATATCAGAGGGCAGAGCCAAGCTATGAAGGTAAGGAACTGGTGGCTCATGCCTTTAATCTCAGCACTTGGGAGGCAGAGATCCTGTGGAGGCAGAGCCAGGTGGTGATGGCACCCACCTTTAATCCTAGCTCTAGGAATGTTGAACTAGGAAGTACAATGGCTGGGTGGGGAAAGAAATATAAGGCAGGAGAAGGTCTCCCCTTTTGCATGTGTACCCAATCAGTCTGAGGACTTGTGGAGACAGGACCTAAACTGTTCAGCTTGAGTAGTTTACTGTGTGAGAATTGGCTATGGTTTGTTTCCTGGCTCTCTAATATTTCAGCTTTCCCCCAATATCTGGCTCTGGGTTTTATTATAATACTAGATAGAATTTGTGCAATAGCTTTGAGGTCCCTGAATTAAATGACATTTTTTAGACATAAAACAAATATACTATAGGTAATAAAAAATAGATGTTTACAATGTATCTTTCTGCTTTGAAGCTGGCCCTTGTCCTTCTATGCATGAGCTGATTCTACTATGTGTACAGAGTTCCTAACATTAGTTAGCAACAATTTTTATTAAATATAATACTTACAATATTTAGGATTCTCTAAGGATTGTAATACTTACCTGTAACAATAGCAGTATGTTCATCACCACATGAAAGACATACAGGTATGTCATTCTTAAACCAGAACTTGCTAGGAATGTTTTCAGCAAATTTAGTTTTTCCAAATGTAAACACAGCACCTGTATCTGCAAATGTAAACAGTTTTCTTTGCACAAATTGAACCACGATGCCTCTTATTAAAACATATTTCCAATTACATGCATATAAACCTTTTCCCCTGTGACAGCTTTGACTCTGCCTGAACATTACTGAAGACTTTCTACATTCATGTTAATTCAGTCCTAGTCCTCAGACTCCATTTTAGTCTCATCTGCAACATCTGTTAATTTGAGTATGCGTTACTAATTCAGTAATATGAGGTAAATGTATACAGTGATAAGGAAAGCAGTCATCCAGTAAGAATTGTTCTGCTGTCAGTAGACAGGCAGCCAGTTCCTGAATGAGCTGGCACAGTGTGTGCCTTCTTTTCACTCTGGTTAAGGCCTCATCGTCTGGGCCCTGACTGAGGATCTTTTTCCACACTCAGAACCAAAACTGTGTTACTTCTTTTTCCTCTTAGCATCACAGAAAATTTGTGCAGAGGACTTCTTTAAACAAATTTGATTTCTTTTTTTAGTTTTCCAAAGAATTTCCAGTGTTTGTATTCAAGGAAGGAATGCTACTACAAATATTAAAGTCTATTGATAATGCCAGTTACTATCCATTAAAACTAAGGGTGAGGCAGAAATAAACACATTATTTACAAACTGCATTGCTTAAAGCATGGTAAGGCATATAAGGCTTTAAAAGTCAACTATGCACTACACAGCAATCTATCAAATTATTAGCAAAATATTTATTGATGAGCATTTTCTTATCTCAACTATATTACTATATTTAATACTCACTGAACAAGGTGCTCCTCCAATAAACATCAGTTACATTGAAGTTTATTCTAATTTTCATGCAGAAAAGCTCCCTTGTACACTATTTATGATTATTTCATGTAGTTATAATGATGGAAGTCAAACACACAGATTTCAGTACTTGCAGTGTAGTGTGAAAGACTACCCAGGCTTTAACACTTGGAAACACTAAAGCTTTTCCTATTCCTACTGAGGAGAAATGAGTTTTCAGTTTATGGATCAGGCCATGGAGATTTGACATTCTTAAACTGTCATTGCTTAACCTGAGGAGTGTTCACTGACTTTTTTGTATCAACACCATTTTCAAAGATTAAATAAATACTCATTAACAGTTCTCAGTAACCACTTCCTCTCTACACACACACACACACACACACACACACACACACACACCAGAAGAAAGCCAGACCCCAGATTCTGGGAAATTCTCAGAGAAAGCATAGTGCATGTGCAAGGGAATATAAGCTGTGAAGCAAACCAGTTCTAATTTAATAACTGAGCCTTGCTAGGCCACGGTTTAGAAACAACTCAAGATTTACCACCCAGGAATCATTTAACTGTTTTATTCTGGATTCCCAGAAATCCTCTTCAGACCCTCCAAAGACCCCAAACCTGGATTCTGTGGCTCTGTTCTATCCTCTGACTTCTAATGTCAAGCATAATGTCAGTTTGTTTTCTTGCGCCCACACTAAGTTATGAACTCCAGGAGACATTGAATCAAATCTTGTTTGAGCCAGGAGCATGGCAGAAAGTGCTCTAATATAGTGGTTATTTTTCAAAGTGTTAGTCCTGTCTCATTAGAGTGTATGTGATAATCAATTCAGTGAATTATGATCAACATTTTAACAGTTTATTGAATAACTTTTATGTTCCAAACGGTCTGGAACTGTCTACCTGTGCTACCCAGTACAGAAGCCATACTGGGTCATATTTTTAACATACGTCAAACTAGAGCATAAGGACAGACTTCTTTTTTTAACTGCCAAAACGCTTCCTTCTCCCTTTCTCCAGTTCGTTTCTTCCTTTTTTAAACCTCTTACTCCGTGTTCACTCACTCGTTAGTGAATTCAGTACCTAGATGGGTCCCAGGACATCCCATGTGCATAAGTAGGGACATTGGGAAGCATAACAAGAGAATAATGGCTGCCAGAGTCGGGGGGGGGGGGGGGAGTAATGGAAAGCTTACTAAAAACATACAGGGACCCTCTTCCCCTTGGTCCCTGTCCCTTCCTCCTAGTCTCAACAACGCTATTTATTCGCAGATGCAAGATTAGGGTTGCTATTTTACTAAAGCGGCTCAGATTGTGGCCTGCGCCCGAACAGGGCCGGCCTGGAGGCGGGGCCTGGCCTCCCGCCCGCCCGCGGACCCTCCCTCCAGGCCAGTTGCGGCAATGGAGAAGCGACTCACCTGGCACCAGTGACTGGGGTTCCACCATGGCGAAAAGTGTTAAGGGAAATTTGTGCCAGCTTCGGAAAGACAGCAGGGGCGACCCTATTGGGCCTAAGGTACTGTTCTAGCCCCTGAGGCCCCCATGGCGACCCTCTTGGCATCGACCACTACTGTGCTCCCGGAAGTCAACAAATAGACGCTAGGGGCAACGGAGGCGGGACGTTGAGGCGAAGGGCGAGCGAAAGGCGATTGGAGGGAGAGGTGCGGAAGCAGTGTCAATGTGGCAGCACAGGCGCAGATGCTCTGGTCGAGGAAGTTGGCCTCGCGACCTCTAGCGGTCGTGAATGGAAGAACGGCCAATGCGCAAACTGCTAGGTGTAAGGAGCGCATCTACTTCTGAAGATATTGGCCGTGCAGGGGACCTAGAGGGGATAGTGACAACATCATGGGTCTTGCATAGCCCTAACTTCTGTGACACATGCAAGCGTCTCATCACTCGTGACTGGAAGAGCAGCCACGCTGCACACTGCCAGGTGTTGGGAGCTCATCTACTGCTGAAGATATTGGCCATGCAGGGGACCTAGAGGGGATAGTGACAACATCATGGGTCCTCATAGCCCTAACTCCTGTGACATACGCACACGTCAACGCACAGCTTTGGCTACACAAATATCAGAGCTAGACACTTAAGTGTTTGACAGCTAAAACGTTATTTGTATTCTCCAAAACAAAAAATAATATACTAGATATGCACATTGGATCTTTATTGAGTAAAATGAACGCTATTACAATCATTGCTGAATGATTGTAAGCTGGGTATTGTCACTGCTGTTTGCAGAGTTATGCTGATTATTCATAAGAAGGAAGCCCAGTTCAGGCAGGCAATCATTAGGTCTAAATAGTCTTCCTGTGTCTCCTATAGAAGGAAAGGAGGAAAAATATAAAAATTTTCCCCAGAATCACTATGTTTTCTGGATAAGCCTTGATTATCCATGTAAAACATTTGGTCATAGTAAAATACATAGGCAAAAAAACAATATTACAGGATGAGAAAATTTATATGTCTGTGGTACTTGGGTCTTAATCGAGCACAACTGGATTTAAGACTCCCTGAGTGATTATAGAGTGTTACCTATATTTACTCAGGGCATTTTTATTAAAATGGGAAGAAGGAATCAAACCCAATCATTTCTATACAAACTAAACTTGGGGGAGAGGCACTGATAGCAAGCTGAACAGGGAGCAATGGCCTGGAACAGGAGTTTAAGAAAGACAAAAGCTTGTCAAATGAAAACATGATAAGTGTAAGAACTGAAGAAAAAGATACTGAAAGGGATTAGAGCACTCTGGACAGAGTGTGCAAAGACTCAAGGAGAGTTTGGTTCTTTCCAGGACCTTGATGAGGCTTACTCTGGGTGAGAGCATGTTGCATAATGTTGCAGTGTTATCCTGAAATCCATGGGAAATCATGGAGTAGTTTTAAGCGGTGGAATGATGGGAAAGGATCAGTTACATATGTTCTTGAAGTCATTCTGCCTGTTCTGGCTACTTTGGGGACAGGAAATTTAAGCAGTGAAAGATAATTAAAGATTATTACAGGTACAAAAGGATTCAGGCAGCTTGGAGTCTGGGCTTTTGGCATACAGGAAGTGGTGTCTGATTGTCAGCTCCTGGAAAATGCTGACCCATTAAACAATTTACACTGCCACCACCAACAATAAAAAGGTAGCTTAACTAAATTTAAGGAGAGCCTGACTGATACTCATGATGTTTAAAGGCTCATAACTGTCACAATGAGAAAAATCATAATATTGAAAAACTTACTTTGCTTATAATGCGATTCCATTTGCTCTTAAAAATACATTTCAGAGTATAATAAAATAAAAGTTGGACTGAGCATGTCCATTTTGGATTCCAACATAAATAAGGAGGAAAGGATGATACCATTTATAGAGATGAGAATAACCAGAGAAGGTTAGAGTTAGGTCAATGAGGCAATGGAGAAGATAGTAAGCTCAGTCCTTGAACACGTAGGACAGCATTGTGGAATGCTAGTTTCAAGTGGGGCCACACATTTATGGAATACCTAGATAAATATGATCATGACATTCTAGGGAAAGAATGAAAGGGAAAGGCAAATGAAACTAAGATGGATCATGAAGAGCGTCAAAGTATCATGTCCCAACAACAGATAGTAAAGAGGGATAATGTGCCAACAGAGATGGTGTCATCAAACTGGTCACATAATGTAGACATATTAAGTAAGGTGAGACATAAATATCTTCTGCATTCATCAGTATCGTACTCATTACCTGTGTTGAATGAGACATTTGGTGGGGTAGTGGAAAAAGAAGAAATATTGAAATGGGAAGTAGGACATGCTGAGGGAAAAGCATGAACTAGGGCAACAGTGTTAGAAATAGTGAGTGCAGAAGAATAGAGGTAGAGTGAAGTGAAGCTCTCTCACAATATACTATTGATACTTACATTCATCTATATATTTAAATGGATTATATCTATATACCATACTATACACACATACAATAGATAAACAGGCAGGCAGACAGACAGACAGACAAATAGACAGATATAAAATCTAGGGCATATATATGTATATATATTTATGTATATATATATATATATTATATACCACATACACATATATAGCTCTGACAGTGCCTTAGATCATATATTCTATCTGTTAATATTTTTATCTCAGTAAATCTTATAAAGATATTAAGTAATGGATGTCAAAATGAAACCTCAGTGCCCAGAATAAAGTAGCAGTTAATACTGTTAGCTATTAGTAACTAGACAGAGTTAGCTATGGATCTCTGCTTGTGCCTCTATCCATTGCTGGATGAAAGTTCTATAATGACAATTAGGTTGGTCGTTCATTTGATCACAGTGGAAGTCCTGTTTAGGCACTCTCTACTATTGCTTGAAGTCCTAGCCAGGGACATCTTGTGGGTCCTTGGAGGTTTCCTTAGCACCAGGTTTCTGTCTAACCCCACAGTGGCTCCCACTATCAAGATATTCCTGTCTGTTGCTCCTCTCACTAAATCACCTCTGCCTCTCATTATTTTTTCCTACATCTCCTTGCTTACTCCCCATTATGTTCTCAATTTACTCAGGAGATTTTCTCTATTGTCCCTTCCCAAGGCAATGCTTGACGTCTCTCTTAAGCTAATCCTGTTACCTAGCTGTTTAGGGGTTGCGGTTTATAGCCTGGTTATTCTTTGTTTTATGTCTAAAATCCACTTATGAGTGAGTACATACCATGTCTATCTTTATGAGTCTGTGTAAACTCAGTCAGAATGATACACTTCAAATCCATCCATTTACCTGCAAATTTTAGGATGTCATTTTTTCCTGCCCAGTAGTACTCCATTGTATAATTATACCACAATTTATTAATCCATTCTTCATTTGAAGGGCATCTAGGTTGTTATCAGGTTCTGGCTATTAAGAATAATGCTGCTAATGCCCTTGGGGTAAGATTGTTCATGCTTTGGGTATATGCCCAATATGGGTATTGCTGAATCATTGGGAAGGTTGATTCCCAGGTTTTTGAGGAATTGCCATACTGATTTCCAAAGTGGCTGTACAGGTTTATACTCCCATCAGCAATAGAGGAGTGTTCCCCTTGATCCACATGAGATCTCTCCTATTTTTTATATAGGAACTTAGTTTTATGAACCAGCTTTATTGTCTCACATACATGTAGTTATGTGGTGTGTTCATTTTCATTCAATTCTAGGAAGTATTTCATTTCTTTCTTATTTTCTATCAACCTATTTTTCATTCATTAGAAAGTTATTCAGTTTCTATCAGTTTGTCAGCTCTCTGTTATTGTTGATATCCACCTTTAATCAATACTGGTCATATAGAATGCAGGCTGCTAATGTAAATTCTCTTGTATGTGTTGAGACTTCCTTTGTATCTGAAAATACGGTCAATTTTGGAAAAAGTTCTGTCAGGTCTTGAGAAGAAGGTGTATACATTTGTGTTTGAGTAAAATGTTCTGTGTATATTTGTTAGGTCCATTTAGTTTATAATGTCTGTTAGCTCCAGGATTTTTCTCTTTAGATTTTGTTTGGATGACTTTTCCATTGGTGGGAGTGGGATATTGAAGTCTCCCATGATCTTTATTTGTGATTTGATAAATTTGTGATTTGAGTGGTAGTGACATTTCTTTTTATAAACTTGAGTGCTCTTGTCTTTAGTGCATAGATTTTAAGAATTGCAATATCCTCTTGAGGTATTTTTTGCTTTGATGGAATATATAGTGTTATACCATATCTCTTCTGATTATTTTTGTATTTTAATATATTTTATCAAATATTAAAATAGACACACAGCTCCTTGGCCTACAGTCAACCAAGAGCCTACTAAGAGTAGCCCCTACTAGAGACATTAAGGCCCCAGGCCGATAACTGATTAAGCACAGACCAAGATCTGACTAAGAGTGAACCTAAGAAGCAATGGGCAGACATCAACGCAAGAATACATATAACAACATGAAGAACAACAAAACACCACCAGAAAAATCTGGTGACTCTACATCAAGACCTAAGCATAACAATGAAGAGGAAACAGAAGGAAATGACCTTAAAAACAACTTTATGGAGATAATAGAAGCTTTAAAAGAGGATATAAAAAGCTCCCTTAAAGAAATAGAAGAAAATACAATGAATTGGAAGAGATGAAAAAATCCCTGAAAGAAAATAAAGAAAACAAATGGGTGAAAGAAACATTCCAGGAATTAAACATTTGAAATAGAAGCAATAAAGAAAGCACAAACTGAGGCAAAGCTAGAAATAGAAAAACCTAAAGAAAAGAACCAGAACTACAGATGCGAGCATAACCAACAGAATGCAAGAGATGGAAGAGAGAATCTCTGGAGTAGAAGATTCAATAGTGGATACATACATCAGTTCAAGAAAACACTAAAACCAAAAAGATCATAACACAAAACGTCCAGGAAATCTGGGACACCATGAAAAGACCAAACCTGAGAATAAATGGAATCAAAGAAGGAGAATAATACCAGCTCAAAGGCACAGAAAATATATTCAACAAAATCATAGAAGAAAACTGTCCCAACCTAAAGAAGGAAATGCCTATAAAAGATACAAGAAGCTTACGGAACACCAAATAGACTAGACCTCTCTCTCCCCAAAAAAGTCTGCTGTCACATAATAATCAAGCCACTAAACCTACAGTACAAAGAAAAAATACCAAGAGCTGCAAAGGAAAAAGGCCAAATTACCTATAAATAGAGACCCATCAGAATAACACCAGACTATTCAATGGAACAATGAAAGCAAAAAGATCCTGGTCAGATATGATACAGGCACTAAAAGAGCATGGCTGTTACACAAGACTACTATACCCAGCAAAACTACCAATAGCCATAGATGAACTAACAAGATATTTTACAAAAACAGATTTAAACAATGCCTATCCACAAATCCTACACTGCAGAAAGCACTAGAGGTAAAACTTCAACCTAAGGAAACCAGATACACCCATGAAATCACAAACAGTAAATAATCACACAGAATAAAAAGCCAAAGAAGAGAAATACACACATGGTACCACAAAAATGACAGGAAATAATAATCATTTGTCAATAATATCTCTTAATATAAATGGACTTAGTTCACCTATAAAAAGACACACCCTAACACAATGGATACAAAACAGAAGCAATCCTTCTGCTGTATTCAAGAGACAAATCTCAACTTCAGAGATAGACACAGACTCAGAGTAAGGGTTGGGAAAAGACTTTTCAATCAAATGGTCCTAAGAAGCAAGCTGGCGTAGCCACCCTAATTTATAACAAAATAGAATTCAATCTAAAATCAACTAAAAGAAAACAGGATGGACATTACCTATTCATCTCAGGAAAAATCCACCAAGATGAAGTCTCAATTCTGAATATTTATGCCCCCAACATAAGGACACCTATACATGTAAAAGAAACATTACTAAAGCTTAAACCTCATACCAAACACCACACCCTAATAGTGGGAGACTTCAATACCCCACTTTCATCCTTGGATAGGTCAGTCAACCACCCAGAAACTCAACAGAGAAGTAAGGGATCTAACAGTTGTTATAACCCAACATCAAACTAAATGGTGAAAAGCTCAAAGCAATCCCATTAAAATCAGGAACAAGAGAGGAACTATCCAATATAGTTCTCAAAGTCTTAGCTAAAATAATAAGAGAACAAAAGGAGATTAGGAGGCATAAATGAAAAGAAGTCAAACTATATTTGCAGATAATATATATGATCATATATATATATATATATAAGTGACCCCCAATATTCTATCAGGGAACTCCTACAGCTGATAAACACCTTCAGCAATGTAGCAAGATATAAGGTTAACTAAAAAAAAAAGTTAATAGCCCTTCTATGCACTAAGGATAAAAGATCTGAGAAAGAAGTAAGGGAAACATCACCCTTTATAATAGCTGTAAATAGCATTAAATATCTTGGTGTAACTCTAACCAAAGAAGGGGCAGACCTGTATGACAAAATCTTTAAGTCACTGAAGAGGATATCAGAAAATGGAAAGATCTCCCATGCTCCTGGATAGGTAGGATCAACATGATAAAAATGTCAATTTTACCAAAAGCAATCTACAGATTCAATTCAATCCTCAACAAAATGCCAATACATTTTTTTACAGACCTTTAAAGAACAATATTCAGCTTCATATGGAATAACAGGAAACCCAGGATTGCCAAAACAATCCTGCTCAATAAAAGAACTTCAGGAGGAATCACTATCCCTGACTTCAAGCTATACTATAGAGCCATGTAATAAAAGCAGCCTGGTAATGGCATGAAAACGGACTTGTGGATCAATGGAATCAAATTGAAGACCCTAACATTAACCCACACACCTCTGAACACCTGGTTTTTGAAAAGGAGGCCAAAAAAAAAAATCAATGGAAAAAAGATAGCATCTTCAACAAATGGTGTTGGCATAACTGGATGGTAATATGTAGAAGAATGCAAATAGATCCATGGCTATCACCCTGCATAAAACTCAAATCCAAGTGGAACAAAGACCTCAACATAAACCCAGCTACATTGAATGTGATAGCAAAGAGAGTGGGAAGTACCCTCCAACACATTGGCACAGGTGACCTCTTCCTAAATATAAAACATGTAGTACAGATACTAAGAACAACAATCAATAAGTGGGGTCTCCTGAAACTGAGAAGCTTTTGTAAGGCAAAGGACACAGTCAATAAGAGAAAACAACATCCTACAGATTGGGAAAAGATCTTCGCTAACCCTACATCTGACAGAGGACTGATCTCTAAAATATATAAAGAACACCATAAACTAGGGCCCCCAAACCTAAATAACCCAATTGAAAAACGGGATTCAGAACTAAAAAGTTCAACAGAAGAATTACAAATGGCTGAAAGACATTTAAAAAAAATTGCTCAGCATCTTTAGCCATCAGAGAAATGCAAATCAAAACAGCTTTGAGATACCACCTTACACCTATCAGAATGGCTAAGATCAAAAGCACAAATGACAGCCTATGCTGGAGAAGATGCAGAACATGGGGAACACTTCTCCATTTTTGGTGGGAGTCTAAACTTGTACAGCCACTCTGGAATGCAGTATGGCGGTTCCTCAGAAAACTGAGAATCAATCTTCCCAAGGATCCAGCAATACCACTATTGGCATACACTCAAAGGATGCACATTTGTACCCCAAAGGCATTAGTTCAACTGTATTCATAGCAGCATTATTCGTAATAGCAAGAACCTGGAAACAACCTAGATGCCCCTCAACTAAAGAACGGATTAACAAAGTGTGGTACCTTTACACAATGGAGTACCACTCAACAGAAAAATAAAAAAAAAAAATACATCCTAAAATTTTCAGGCAAATGGATGGATTTGGATAATATCCTCCTGAGTGAGGTATCACAAGCCCAGAAAGATTGGCATGGGATGTATTCACTCATAAGTGGACTTTAGACAAAATCAAAGAATACCCAAGCTGCAAACCACAACCCCTGAACAGCTTGGGATTAGAAGGATCTTAAGAGAGACATCCAGAGATTCCTGTAGGAAGAGAAACTAGAGATCACCTTAGCAAATTTGGGCCATAATGGATTGCAACCAAGAAGATGTGGGAACAAATCATGAGAGAAGGAGATGGTTGAGTGAGAGGAGCAACAAAGAGGGAGAAAAATGGATATCTTGATAGAAGAATGTAGTGTGTGTTGGAAAGATACTGGGTGCTATGGAAACCTCCAAGAACTCACAAGATGTCCCTGGCTAGGTCTCTAACAAATAGTGGAGTGTGTTCTTAAACAGGACTTCCCCTATAATCAATGGATAACCACACTAAGTATCATCACAGAACCTACATCCAACAATGATTAGAAATGGAGGCAGAGATCCATGGCTTAGCACTGGGCCGAGCTCCTGGTCCAGCTAAGAGCAGGGAAGGAGAGTCTGTATGAACAGGGGGATAGGGATTATGAAGAGGAGTCCCACATAGATGGCTGACTGGAGCTCTATGGAGCTCACTGAATCAAGAACAGGCACTGTGGAACCATCTGGAAAAGGAGGTAGGCCCTCCAAGGATAGGAAACTGTCAATTGTCATGGACAGTATGTGGAACCTCGAGGGATGGACTGTGCTCCAGTGCGAGGACTGTCACTTGGAACCCATTCCCTAAAGAGGAAACCTAACTCAGTCTTGATAATGGGATGAGAAAGTTGGACCTGCCTGGAGTGAATGTGCCAAGATGTGGTGATCCATCTTGGGACTTCTTGCCCTTTGGGTGGAGGGGAATGGAGGTTGAGGAGGGGGGAGCCTGAAGCCTGAGTGGGAGAGATTGGGAGGAGGGAAGGGAGGGGCAGCATGGAGATATGTGGAATAAAAGACTTTTTTATAAAAAAAAATAATGTGGAAAAGATTTTTAAATTAAAAAAAAAGTGTGGAGATGGAGATATTACCTTAAAAAATGCCTTAAAAATAAAATAGCTATAAGAGCTTATTTCTTAGGTCCTTTTATTTGGATTATCTTTTTTCAAGCCTTTATGCTGAACTGGTGTTTATCCTTGATGTTAAGGTGTGTTTCTTGAATACATCAAAAGGAATCAAAAGGATGGATACTTTTTTATATCCATGTTGTTGTCTTTGTCTTTTCATTGGGGGGGTTGAGACCACTGGTGTTGAGAGATATCAATGGGCACTGCTGATTCCTGTTATCTTGCTGTTATGGTGGTTTTTGTTGTTTTGGGCTCCCTCCCCCCACCTACCCTGTGTGTGTGTGTTTTCCTTCTTTTGATCTTCTGGTCTGGAATTATTTGTTTCCTGTGTTTTCTTGGATGTGGAGTTGGAGTACACATCAAGAGTAGGCTTGAAGAATCTGTGAGTTAAACAAATCCCCAGTTGTTGCTTCTGGTTCATAGACCATACATATAATGAGGTGTGAAAAGGCATTTGAACTAGTTTATAGAAGGCAGAAAAGACTTTTTGATCAGTTGATCGTTTATATTAACAGAGAAAGGATCTAGTATGAAGAACATGTACAGGACACCAGGTGTTAATGGAAAAAAACAAAAAAGATAAAACATTTTTAAACGGGTAAAGACTATTGCTTTTACAGAAATAAAAATCCAAATGACCAATAACATCTTAAAAGGATGTTTAACTTTGCTTGAAATAAGGGAAATGAAAAATAAATGATAACAAGATAAATATTAAATTCACAAATCTGGCATTGAATACAACATAATAATATACATAACTTTATGTGCTGTTGAGAATGCATGTAGGCAGTAATCTTTACAGGAGTGTTATTGGTAAAATTAGTATAATCACATTGAAAAATAATTCACAGAAGTTAGCAAAATTGAAAAGATAATCTGTGTTACAGAGAGCCTCATTATGGTATTTATCCTAGTTTAAAAATATAGTAATAACTGGCTACATTCAAGGGCCCATGTGATAAAACTTAAATGCCAGCTTTCAATACTACCAGGAGGTGGTGGAAACTTCAGGAGGGAAGACCTAGTGAAGCTAGTTTATTTGGAATGTGTCCTTGAAGGATTCTTGGATCTTTGGTCTCCTCCTGACTTTCTCTGGAGCAGTTTTCTCTGCCGTATGCTCCCACTACGGTAGTAGGAAGCAGCATTCCTTGTCACAGGCCCACATGCAATAGAGTCAACCAGACATAGAACATAGCATCTGATACTATATAGATAAAAACAAACATTTCCTCCCTATAAGATTCTTGAGTACTTTGGCTCAGTGGTCGAAAATTGACTAACACACATAACCAATTTCTGCATCAGTAGAGTAATGTAGACTGTTTATATAGCAGAATATTAGATAGCATTTAAAATTAATGAACTAATTTATATCCATGAGCAGAAAGAGGTCTCAAAAATATAATGTTAATGTAAACAAATAGTAAAATGATGTTCCTTATATGATATATAAAACTATCTAAATGGCTAGAGAAATGACTCAGTGGTTAAGAGCACTTACTGCTCTCCGAGAGGACTGGAGCTGTTTTAGTTAGTGTTACTATTACCAACACTATGACCAAATACATCAAATGCGATAGGGAGTCTGTGAAAAAAAAAAAATCCGAAAGTCGCTAGGTGTAGCTGGACATGTCTTTAATCCTAGCACTTGAGAGGCAGAGGTAGGTGAATCTCTGTGAGTTTAAGGCCCACCTTGTCTACAGAGTGAATTTCAGGACAGCCAGGACTATGTAGAGAGAGACCCTGTTTCTGCCTCTCCAGTTCTGGAATAAAAGGTGTAAGCCACCACCACCCAGCGAGATGCTAACTTTTAATGTATGCATGTATTTTTAAGTAAGGGGTTGCAAAAGGTGGTATAGAATATGAAACTAAATAGGATACCACCAGGGGACAAGAGGTGTTGAGAAAGAGAGGCAAGGGGGCAAAAGGACACAAGACAAGAATATGGAAAGGGGGCTGCTGGGCATTAAAGGCACACAGAGGGGCATTTTTTGTTTAACAAAATGTCATAATGAACCTTACTCTTTTTAAGCAAATCATCTTTGTAAGAATGCCTTTTCAAAAAGTACATCATTGTTAGAAGAAAATTAAAGATGCCTAAATGACTTCAATAAAATAACAAAAAGATTTAGTTTCTCTTTCTTTGCTTTTTTCCTTATTAGTGAGGATTGTGGTCCAGGGAATGAAAACTAGGGCTGATACAGACCGGGAAAGTGCTGTGTCATTGAGCTGCTCCCCAGCCCTCATTTTATTCTCCATTTGGGTCAGTTTTTCACCAGGTCAGCCTAGCAGGCCTTGAATTTGCAATCTTTATACCTCGGCCTACCATGCAGCTGAGATTACAGGCTTGCACCACCTGGCATGACTTAATAAATATGTCCTAGGAACTATTAAATCACTTTATAGAGGTTAGTGATCTGTAAGTGATTCTATTAGAAAATATTGGGCCATGATTCAGTCCTAGTTTTATTAGACACGGATGACTGGACTTCTCCCATTACACCATGCGCTAATAAAATGGTGAGATTTTTGCAGTACCTTGAGAATTATTTTCTTACAGGCATAACTTATGCATCCAAATGAGCCATTTACTGTCTTTTAGAAGATCACTCAGCCTAGCATTTCTTTGATTGCTAAGAATTTTTTTGACTCTTCATTTTAAACAGGTGCCAGAATGTAAGATATGTTCTGATACATTATAAAAAGCCACAGGTATAGAGAATACTCAGTCTTCCTATTTAAATACTTTTTATTTTTTTACAAAACAGATTTAATTAAAGTTTAGAAAACAAAGTTACCTGAAAACTACTTTAAAGATTAATCACATGGGTGTGGAACACCATCAAGAAGAAACAAATCATGATCATTGTGCTGGTTAGGTTTTTGTTTTTTTGTTTTTTTGTTTTTTTGTTTTCAACTTGACACAAGCTTGGGTCACCCAAAAAAAGGGAATCACAACTGGGAAAATGCTTCCATCAGACTGTATTGCAGCCAAGATTGTGGGACATTTTCCTGATTACTGATTGAAATGAGAGGGCCCAGTCCATTGTGGGCAATGCCACTCTTGGGCAAATGGTCCTGTGTAGTAGCAGGGTTTCTCGGGTCCCAGGCGGCCGAGACCCACAGACCTGCCGCCCAAGCCCGCTTAGCCGCCCAGCTGCCCAGGTCCCCAGAAATGACTCAGACACTTATATTAACTTCATGCTGTTTGGCCTATGGCTCAGGCACATTGCTAGCTAGCTCTTACATCTTAAATCAACCCATTTCTATTAATCTGTCTGCCATGTGGCCCGTGGCTCACCTGAGCTTCTACATGTTGCTCCTTGGGCGGCTTCAGCTCCATCTGCCTGACTCCACCCTGCTTCTCCTACCTATGCTCTGATTTCTCCTCCTACTTCTTCTATGGTGCCTGTCATAGCCCAAAACAGCTCCTTTATTTAAAGATTGAGATTTACAGCATACATAAACGCATTCCCACATCACTTCCCCTTTCTGTCTAATCAAAAAGGAAGGTTTCAATTTTAACATAGCAAAATTACATATAACATAATAGCTATCAAGCAAGAATTATAGTTACAATATCTAGTCTATTTGTATTTAGCAAAATTAAAGAAAATACTCTATCATCTATCTTATCTTTATGAATCTAAAGTTTCATAAGCAATATACCTTTCAAATGACTAAGAAAAACTATACCTATAACTATCTAATCTTCAACTACATCAAAGACCACAGAAGGATATATTTACCCAAGTAAACCAGAAGTGCAAGAGACTTCTAAAATCTAGAAAGGACAGAGATGACACCTATCTGCCTGGACAGTCACCTAAAGTTCCTTTATAAAGTTGGGGTATCTGTCTTCAGCCTGCAGGCCCAGAGTCTTTTATCACTTCAGTGAAGCAGGAAATCTGCTCTGCCCATTCTGGTGCGCAGTTCATCCGCGTTGCTTCTCCTTGAGTCCTGAAGAACATCTGACAGTTTTCTCTGTAAATCAGGAACCTGAATGATCATCTCAGCTTGTTCTGCCAAAGTTCAGAGGTCATCTTCCTATGGAACCTGCATATCCAGTTTAAACAGCATACTGTCAAGCAGTCAATATAAGAACAGGTTCTTCTCCAGTGGCTAACCATTGCCACAAACAGAGTAGACTCCATATAGAGTTTCTTTGATGCCCATTTTTCTCTTGAAGATTGGTGCTGCCAAGAGCAGACCTGTCTCACTGTCCAGAAAAGTCTAAGTTCTTAAAACATTTTAAATGCCATATTCTGTAGGTCTTAGAAGTATTTGAAGATTGCCTACCTAATTGAAATATATCTTTGTATATCTAAAAATCTAACATGCATGCATTTTTAATTATACATTACAATTCAAAATCAGTTACATAAACATCCTATCTTAAACAAGAGTAGAAAAATACATACAGCATAAGAGAATTGACCTAAAATTTGTATCAATAAACCAAAATCTATACCAATGTAAAACATTTTGAGATTAACAGCTGATTTCCTGATCTAAGTAAATTCAATAATCTAATTTTTAAAAAATCATTCATATACCATATCCTCTTTTTCTTCTTAGACCATCAACCATTTATAATGAAAAAAAATATTTAGAAACAATATTTGGGGAATTTGGGCATAGTTTTCCATTACTGCTTCCTGCTGATTAAGGGGCGTTGTAAGTCTCACGGTTGTTGAGGCTGGATCAGTCTGCAGCTCTGAAGCTGATATGGCTATCTCTTCCCGTCAGGTTTTTTCAGGGGGTCTTGGTTGATGAAAGCATATTTGCCTGGAAGCAATCCACAGGGTCTCATCTTCTGTGGAAACAAAAGTAGAACTCTTCCAAAGCAATAAATCCTTAGACACAAATTTCAAAATCAAAATACCTTTAAAAATATATTCTTGTTTAACTTAGTAGCCTTTGCATTTGTAATCCATTGTCTTTCTGCAGATAGCTCATTAACAGTTAAAAAATTAAAAGAAAACACAATAACAACCAAAATCCATATTTTGTGTCTATTTTCCATCTTTACGTGGCTTTTTATATTTTTATTACTCTATTTTTCTTTTTAAAGACTTTATCCTCTTTCTATTCTCTCTGAAACCTATTGTAACCCATTTACAGGTTTTTCATTTCATCTGAATCTGTTTTATTGTGAATCCTTAATCATCTTTTAAGTAGAAGAGCTTTTTAAAATACTCTCATTCTCTTGCCACATAGTTTTTGTATATACCGCTGAATCAGTAAGTTCTCTTAAAGGGACTGCATCTCTATTCGTGGCCAGTAAGCAGAGCACACTCAAGAAAATGCTGCTACTAAGAAAATTTGTTTCCTTTTTGTTCAAAATAAACAGAAATCTAAAATCAATCACATGCTACTGAGTCTTCTGTGAGATTTCAGGAACCCGCCTGATTGCAGCTTACACTGCCTGCCACCAGTTCGCCGGCGCCATTTTGAATGTGACCTGGCCGCCAAGCTTTCTTTGTACAAAGACCCGATTCACATACACAATTTGGAAGCTGCCTTTACTCAGTTTCTGCTAAAACCCTTTTTAAAACTTTCTCAGGCATTAAGTGGATAATCAACCCATGTTGGATGCGCCATCCGTAGTAGTGGGGTTTCTAGGGGCCCCTAAAGGGGGCGGGGAAAGCCCATTGAAAGGGGGCTTCTGGAACACAAGACACTCTCTTCCTGGTTCCTGGATGTTGGAGAGAGGCTCGGATTCCATCGTCCATCCATCACTCGTCCACCGTTCCAGACTCCAGTACCTGTTCAGGTGCTACTGTAATCTGTTACCTGTACCGTGAGTGTTGGTTTATATTTTAATAAATATCTATCTGGTATTGGTGCCTTCTAAGTAAACTCCGCCTACAGTCCTGGGTATAAGAAATCAGGCTGAGAAAAATGGAGCAAGTCAGTGATCAGAACTTCTCTCTGGTCTCTCTTTCAGTTCCTGCCTCCAAGTTCCTGCCTTGACATCCCTCAGTGATGGACTGTAATTTAGGATTTGTAAACTGAATAAACCTTCTGCTCCCCACATTGCTTTTGAGTATGGTGTTCATCAGAGCAAGAGAAAAAGAACTAGGATCCGAACATAACTGAATGCTCTATTATTTGCTTTCTTCACCCAAGATAGATTGACTTGAATACTCCCAGGGGAGTCATCCCTGAATTTAAAGAGTAAGCCTGATAAAAAGTCAGGCTTCAGACACATGACTTGTTATAATCTGCCTTAGTATCCCAGGCAAGTTGTTTCTGTTCTACCCCTCATTCTTCATCTGTTTAATCAAGATTCTAACTTCTAACTTGCACACACTCCCATTCTCAAATGGAGGCAGCCTTGCAGTTAAACTTGGTGCCATCTAGATGGAGCCAGATTAATAGCTTTCTCGTGCTGCCTCATTCCAAATACAGCCCAGATTTTCTCATTGACAGCAAAGAAAACTGGAGAGGAGGCATCTGTAATAAACCTACATGCATTTTACTTTTTGAACAGCACTATAGGAACTGAGAGGGAAAACCTAATGGCTGTCACACACTTCAAAGTGAAGGTCCTAACTGTGATCAATTGTGTGTCTATGAACACAAACTCTTATATCAGCTATTAATGATTGCCCTCTGTGACTGGAAATCATACTTTTAAACTTTCTAAGCATATTTTGAACTATTTTCATCTGTGCCTTTCTGTAAGTAACACTTTTGTTAGCATATATTTAGAGAAATTATAGGTTTCATAAATAATACTTTCATCCAAGTACATGTTATACTTCACCATATTCATACCCCATTATTTTTTTTCTGTCCCCTTCCCTTCATTAATGGCATTTGTCCAACAGAGTCCCTCAGATACATTCAATTTCATTTATAAGCATTCACTAAAATTTTCACCTTTTATATCAATTCTGAGGTATTGTTCCTTTTTCGGTCCTCTTTGTAAGATGCTAAATCTGTTGGGTTTTGTTATGACATTATTAACCAGAAAGGGATGCACTTGCATGTATGTCACCCAAGTTTCCGGCTAACAGTTAGCAGTCTATTAAGATCATTTGAGAAAATTTTACATAGAAATAATTAATTTTAAAAGTGGTTTGATAAACAGAAAGAATGGTGCAAGGCACTCAGGGCTGTATCAGGAGGGCTATCATGTGGCCCAAAGCAATGAAGGAATAATATATTTGTTAGAAGTCCAAAGGAGAGAGCCAGAGGTGTATTACCTCAAGCAAAAACCTCATTTCTATTGGACTGGGAATAAGCCAAACCAAGGTATCAACATCAGGGTGGAAATATGAGGTAGAATACATAACTCACTTCACTGCATCCCTCTATTCATTTTCCCTTTACTACTTCAGTAACCAACCCCAGGAAGAAGCTGAAAGACATGATAACTCCTAGAGATAGCCCATATGCATGTGCTTCATAGGTACTTTACAGACCACTTGAAGTTATCAGCTGATACACAGACTAAATGAGAAGGCAGGGCTCAGAAAAAAAGAAAGACAGGGATCTACAATGGCAACCTAGTAGAAGAAAATTCAGTGCCAGACACAGCATTTGCTTTCAGCATACTGCTAATTTCATTGTCCTTTTATATTTTGGTCACATTCTCAAGAGGAAAATCCTGAGTGAGAACATCTATTTGGGTAAGGTTAGTTTTTGTACCTCCATCTTTGCTGAGGAATAGACAATATCAACCACGTTAGACTTCTCTGGTGGAAAATGGTGTGCTTCCTTCTTTCAGTGCTCCTATTAAAAATCTCATATAATTGGAAATTTCTAAATATTAAAAAAGAATTCATGACTGTGGCTACAGCTCAGTCGCAAAGCTCTTAAATATGTACAAAGCACCAGGTTCAGTCTTCAGCAAGTAAATAAATGAAGTTCTGAAAGAATATTCTGTCCGTTCTTGAAAAAGAAGTCTTCACTACTAAATGGCCTTTTAAATCCTTATTAATCTACAAGAGTAAGACAATAGAGAGTACAAAATGCTGGCTTTTGCATTTGCAGTTTCAAATTATCTCTCTCATTTCCTTCCTTCCTCTATTTCCTGTTCTCAAAAATGCCCCTTCCACCTTTATCTTTCTAGACCTTTATACAATAAGGCAAGGCTAAGTTACACATCTAGTTAGGAATGCAAATGCTGGGAAGCTGAAATACATATGTGAGGTCACTCAACCCTTGGAGTTACTCTTTTCTAAATTTCAGTGAACTCATATGACTTTCAATACAATCCAACATTTACATAGACATTCATACAATGTTTATAGCCTTAAAAAGCAATGTAACATTTTTAAGAGTCGGTGTAGTTTATTTTCAAAATATATAGGAGTAATAAGTAAGACAGACTTAAGATTCCTCCATATGGTGTGTTTTCTAGGGTACATTCACAGGACCATCCGCAGTCTTACCTTATGAAGAGTTTATTTATATTTTTCAAAACCTTCTTTCCCCCCCACCCTTAATTTTATTCCATCTTTTCACTTCAATGGAACTATAACCATTACTCATGAGGTATATGGATTGGTGCCCCAGATCTTCTCTCCCTCCAAGAAAAATGTTCTGTTGATTGGACCCTTTGCCTTATGCACACCTGGGATTCAGGATAGCCGTCAAATCCACAAGGAATCTTGAGGTATTTGATCCATACTGAACTAAAATTGTATTTCTTAACCTTGGCTAAGCATCCTCATACTTTTCCCCTATGTATTGCTTCCTAGGGTTTTACAAAATAAACCGTATATCTAGAAATGTGTTTGCTTTCTCTGGCTTCCAACTCCGTTAATGTCATCTCCTCATGGTCATGTTAAATTTGACAACCAATGTGGAAGCGAAGTAGATGAAGAGAACTCGCTTTACTTTGTAGGCTAACCCCTGCAGGTGAAATGATATCTTCAATCAAGGCAGCAGCAGTTTCATCAAGCAAGGTAGGAGAGATTTCTTAATCTGGCAAGGGAGACTCAATAAGAATTTAGGATTAGCCTTCACAGGACCTTCTAAATCCTCTCATATAGTTCCATGTCAGTTTTTTGGCTTTCAGACAAACCCAGATAATACCTCAATGTGCACCTCTGAAACCTATCAGAGTTGGGAATACCACTTATATTATAATTCATCAACACACTGGACCTAATTCTGAATTTACATTTGACCTTTTAAGTTCTACTAAGACAAATGACTTTTTTACACTGTCAAGCTGTTAGTTATTATGAAGACCAGCCACCTCATTAAATGTCATTGGATTAATTCCTCAGGCCGTTCATACTATTCTATCCGAGTCAGATTCATGGTAGACAATGCAGGTGACTATAGGCAAGTGATAAGCTAATCTGTAGCTGTGTTTCTGAAGAGGAATATTACTGTCTGTCAACCAACTCTGATTTTTAAATAAGTTTTTCTGTAGATTAACTAAGATAGCCATTTCTGAATCAGAGTTCTTGAAAGAAAAGGATTTAGTAAGAAAACATCAGATAATTGAAAATCAAAAGACATTTGGGGGAGAAATATCTGGGTGAGAGTAATAAAGTGGGGAAGGAAAATAGGAGCAACAGAAGACTGAGTCTGGATACACTTCATGCCTTTCCATAATTTACAGGCATTGCTTTTGGTTACCAAGGCAAAGCCAGGCTAAGAACTCGACACAATCAGTTTATCATTGTGTATTGTTAAGGATACTATAAATCTCATTTTACCAGCACTTTTTCTTCATTGTCATAGGTGGGAGCAACCTCTAGGTCCTCTGCACACAGCCTGGTTTTATAGGGTATAGAGGGAAGCACTACGGTTATTACAGTAAGGCACACAATGGGAACTGGATATGAGGTTTTGGTGCTGTGTATTAAAAACTTTTTATTTCTTAATCAATGATGAAAGAGCTTTCATTAGAATATCAAAGTTATTTTCTATTTCTTACCTTCTCCCTACCTTTTCAACTTTCAAGAATGTCACTGTACTTTTTTAGTGTTCTTGGAAAAGAGAATTGAATTAAAATATTGAGGATATGGGATTAAGATATTCTGTCTAAAACACAGTTGCCAACATCTGCTGACTATAGTTTGGAAGGTGCTATGCTCATATTAAAAATTTAAAAAGTAAATCATTTAGGATTTTTCTTTTTATTCAATGAGTTGTTTCAAATGATCATGTTAAGCCAGTTCTTCTTTGAATATGAGACTTTTGTACATGCCAAATTCTATGTATTTATTGAATTTCTCTATAATATTAAATACAGGAGCATTTTCCTTACTTGCTTCTTAATTTGTCTTATTGATTTTAGTGGTTTCCTTAATAACTTACCTCTTCCCTCACAATTCAATGCATATAAAAATCAAGGTGAATCTAAAGGAGAGCAATGGAAAAGGAAGTTGATATTTAGGAAGCCTTAAGGTCTTATCAAAGTTGGGGCAAGAGTTTTTCTTTAAATCTCTTATCTATCTAATTATTTCACCACTTTGATTAAATAAAGGTAAAATTGGTATTGATGAGAAGAGAAAGCACAATCAAACAAGCAGATTAGCAAATAATTGAACACAAATAACTTTTAATTATACTTACTTAATAGAGTTAAGGAATAATGTCAGGTGCCAACATCACTTTAGCAAAACAAAGGACAGTATCAGGATGAAAACAGCACAGACTGTTCAGAAAATTTTGCTCAGTTTCAAAACTGTGAATAATTTTCTACAATTTTGGTTCCAGAGCAGCCCAAATCATAAGTGAAAGGCATGTTCGCGCCCTCCAATGGAAGCACATTGCTCATCCTTTTAGAAGCTGTGATCTTTTGTAGACTCCTATGAAGGTCCCCAAGTTCCTTAAAATACAAAATTTGGGTGGGGTTCCAGGTAGGTTTATCTGACAAGCTTAAAACACTGGTCCACTTTGGACTATAGCAGGACAGTTAACAAATGGTTTTCGTTTTTAAGCTGGTCATATAGTTTCTTATAAACTAAATAATGCACTTCTCCTTTTTGCCCCGCTTCAAAAACAGATTGCCTGGATTAGCTATCCTTCCTGTCTTTGGTCTTGCTGCTATGATTCATTCAAAGCACACAAGGGAAAAACACAAGGTGGTGACATCTAAGCTTGTGATTTGTCACTTTACAGAGTATGAATCAACTTAACAGAAAATGAGCATGCGATTCAACTTTTAAACCTTTTCCCATTTGAACATCATACAGTCCAATAAGGTCCAGTGCTAGACAGCAACAACAAACCACAGTGCCCACCCACCTGCATGATCGCAAAGGGAAACAACTAGCTGTTTACCCTGTACTGTGTTGCTAAGATACGACCTTCCCTAGAGGAGACATTTTGAATGCATGAGCTTATTTGGACATAACCCACATTATTATAAGTTGAGGAACATTTGAAAGCTAACCAGCACATGCAAAAGAGATGTGAGCAGTAATTCATTAATTACAGAGAAGAACTCTGAGTTAGGAGACTCAGTGACATTATCAGGACCTGAAGGTGACCTTCAAACATTGCTGACATCTGATCTTGAAGCCTACTTTAGAAAATGACCTGATTGCTTTCATGTCTCTCCTTGCTTTGAATAAGTGGGCTTTAATTACAAATTTTAACTAGAAGAGTAGGGTTGTGGCCATCATAGTGAAGTGATTTTGTGAGCCATTTTTATATGTCTACTTTTCACTGGAGGCAAAAATATGCTCTTGGCATTATAGAGTGCTTTGTAGTTTTGAGGTCCTTCACAATCATTAATTACACTATCTCCTTTCTGTCTTAAGTGAGCAAGTTGATTAGCATGGCAGGGTTGTGCAAAACAATAAGAGATTAGAAACTCACAATATTAGGCAGCTGATGTACTGAGAAGAGCAGTCTTTTCACATTATTTATGAAGGAAAGAAGACATGAGAAGACATCATTTGTCACTGAGAATTTTGTTGTTGTTTTATAATATTTGATTAATTTAAAGGTTGGCAATTAGATTTAAAGTGACTTTTTAAATACAATCCCAGAAAATAGATGAGAGAAAAAAGCAAATAATAGTTTTATTAGTTAGAAAATAAGCAGAACTTACCTACAACAAGGACAGGAGTGGGCTTTCCATATACTTGTAAAAGAAATTTTCGGAAGCTAGTATCTATCAAGTGCTGAAATAGTCACTCTGCTACAGCACTCTATAATCTGTAATATTTAATTCTCATAAAAATGCTACCAATATAAATTGCTAGTACCACTTCTTAGGGGCGGGGAGAAGCTGAGACTTAGAGAGACTGAATAATTCATGTACAATAAGAGTCTCTCCAGCCTATAACTGACTCCCAAACCTTTGGATCAGTTCTCCTCTGGTTCCCATGTGACCTGAATATTCCTTAATGGCAGTACACTGGGTAACAATCCAGGGTGACTGAATATCCATGTGCTACTTGATTCCATTGTAGTTGGAAGAAATTGTCCAATTGAACTACACTGAAGAATTGTGAAGGAGAAATCATTATATTGAATACAAAAGGTTTTCATGAAGTTTATCTTCTAGGTATGACTATGTCCCATTCTGCAGGAAACAGCTGTTAGTAGACGAACAGCCTTAAGATGGCTGGAGGAAAGCAATAGTTTAGGGTGAACCAATCTAGCAGATATGATTTAAGACAACCCAGAGATGAGAAGATGGTACAAGCAGGCTTTAAGAGCTGAGTATCAACCAGAAAGATTTCATCAAGAACTAGAATTGGGAAAGTGGGCATTCACCAAGCAATGACTTTTGAGTGTATTCAAGGACATGTGACTTGGGCTCCCAGAGAGAATAATATCATGGAAATTATTACTCAGATAGTACTTTTCTACTAAGCCCTTGTCAACTGAAAATAATGCCAAAGTTCTCACAGGGCCTCTATTATCCTTGCCATGGAAGTGTCCGTTAGTCACTTAGATGTTTGATGAACTTTAAACCTTTGTGATTTCCTTGTTTGCTTAATGCCTGATAGCCTTTGGTGTGCTAATAAATCTTCTTTATGCACAGGTTGATCTCTGAACTTCTAAGGGGTGGGATAGGAATCAGCCTATGGGAGAGCAGATGGCTCTAGAATTGAGTGGGATCTTGAGCAAACAAAAGGTATCCTTGAAAGAGAATTTACCCTCTGCATCTCCTCTGCTTCAGACACAAACTTTGATTACTTACCATGCTTACTTGACTTTTTAAAATCTCATAATTGTGCTGTGAATTTCACAACCTACTTTGTTTTACTGAAATTTACCAGATCACAAAACGAAAAGCACTAGGAGCAGCTGAGATTTTTCTGTTGCAATCTAAGCTCTGAAAAATTCTTAGCTCTGCTCAAAATCAAGAACTGCTAGAGTAAATGATAAAGGGAGAATGACTTCAACAGTAATATGTTTTATTTCATAAGAAATAAGAAAAAATTAGGATTCATTCTGTTGGTCTGCATATTACATGGTTCTGAACTTTGGTCTTCAAGTGTCTCAATTGAAAGACTATGGTGGTGAAGGGGGTGGAGATAATCTTTACTGATTTCACAGTTTTCCCTGGGGCCTGCCTGTTTGAGCAAATATTTAGCAGTGATGTAGAAAGAAAACATTCCTGAGTCAATATTTTTAGTCAAAGTCCCATTACCATCTGTTAATTGAACAGTAATTTTCAGATTTTCTATAAATCACAAGCTCCTTGGATGACATATTTATACAAGGAAAGAAAAATATAGCCAGATGATAGGTAATTTGGTTTCTTTCACTATCTAAATTCAATCTAATTTCCCATTGCCAGTTCTCATCCACATCCAAGCTGCATACAGCTTATGAAGCACTGCCAAGATAGTAAGAATTACTGGATTCACTAGCATGTGGATAGAATCTAGGACAGAAACGGACAAGGGAAGTTGGACACCAATTTATGCAGGCCAAGCTCCACATAAACCTCAAACTTTAGATAAAATAACTAAGAATGGATTATACATCGGACTTAAATGTAAAATTTAAGGTTATAAAATCTTTAGAAGACAAAAAAATAAGATGATAAACTAAACTTGATAAAATTACATTTTTGCTATTTTATGAAAGGTACTGTCCTGAGAATTAAAGAAATTCAAAAATCTACATACAATAAAGCTTTTATACCAAGAAAACACACACACACACACACACACACACACACACACTCGCACACACACAAGTATGCATGTATACTAAGTAAACAAATCATGTTTTGAAAGCAAGCAAAAAGATACAACTTGTATTTCTCAAAAAGAGATATAGGGATGACATTCACAGGAAATGCAAATTGTCATCATCAGGATAGTGATCATGAAAAGATACTGACAATACCAAATGCTGACGCGTAGCAACTAGACCTTTTCTGTATTCTTTATGATATTGTAAGTCATACAGTCATCCCAGAAAACACTGACAGTTTGTTCAAAAGTTAAGCCCAGATCTATCGTGTAATGACGGCATTCTTTAATAGGTGTTTACCCTAGTTAAATAATATCTATAGTCTTATCAAAATATATACATCGATATTCACAGGAGATCTATTGACAAGCTTTCTGAACAAGAGGTAACTAAAATGGTCCTTAATGGAAGAAATTGGGAAGCAAACTGATATAACCACACAATGAGCTACTGCTGGACAATACAAAGGAACACAGTGGCAACAGTACAATCATAATGATAAGTTGTAAATCTCAAAGATGTTATGCTGGTTGAAAGAAGCCAGTCTCAAAAGAGTATAAACTGTGTCGCTCTGTTTGTATTGCATTATGGAAAAAGCAAAACTATAGGGAAGAGAGAAAAGATTAATATTTCATGGCGTAGGAGAGAAGAGAATGTAATTACATGTTCATTTAAAAATTGGTCTTCCATGGTTAGCACTATTCTGTGCTCCAGTTGTAGTGGTGGTAATTTAATCTGTACAATTCACACAATGATATAGCGGGTTACTTCAATAGTCTACTCTCCAATTTAGGTATGTCTTAAAATTCTTGTAAACACTGAACCAAGTTAAGGTGTTGATATACTAATTTCCATTTTTTAATCAATAATAAAGCATTTCAGACTGGAGATATGGTTCAGCGGTTATGAGTACATACTGCTCTTAAAGGGGACACAAATTCTGTTCCCATAGTCCACATCAGTCAGCTCACAATCTTTAACTCTTGTTCCAGAAGATCCAGCACTACCATCAGACCTTCATGAGTGCCTGCATATGTGCTCATGCATGTGTGTGCACGCACATGTACACATATACACAAACACACACATAACTAGAAATTAGACAAACCTTTTTCAAGTACATTAATTTAACAAAATAAAATTGTGTAAGTATTGTTTTCTATTTGCAAGTGACGAAATTTACATGTTCAAGGCCAGTAAATATGGATCCTAACTGGAATCCACACCCTTTAGAAGGATGTTGTTATTTCTATGTTGTTATAGGAGAATTATACGTTCAAACACTAAGTTAATTTTGTGTTCTTGTGCACAATTTTTAAAAATCCAAGTCCAGAATGTTTTAAATAGTAAAGACATTTATTACTTTACATTGCAAGGAGATTTTGATATGGGGAGGTCCTGAGGTTGGCTGGTGTTGAAATTTAATAAGGTCATGAGTGACTAAGATTCATGCCCTCCTTCTAACACTTCCAATCATAGCCTCATTCAAAGGTTTCTTTTTCTTCTGCTCACATGACCTATGCTCATCTCAGACAGCAAAACAGGCCCTTTTGTTCAAATCCAGCTTAAGGTACATTACCTTCAACAATTTCACAAAACAATTAAGAACTAGGCATGTAATTTAAGCAAATGTCATGATTTCTAAGACTGTTTAAACATTTATTATATATATATATACATATATATATATATGCACATAGGGAGGTGTCTCCATGCCATGTGCATGTGTGCCTGTCCCCATCCTGTGTGTGTGTGTGTGTGTGTGTGTGTGTGTGTGTGTGTGTGTGTGTGTGTGTGCATGTGTGTTCCAGAAGAGGATATTGGATTTCCTCAAGTTGAACTTATAGCCAGGTCCATCAAAAGTGAGTTCTGGGAACTTAAACTGGGTCCTCTGGAAGAGCAGGGAATGTTCTTAACTACTGAGCCATCTGTCTAACCCTGATTTCTAAAAATCATAAAGATTCTGGAGAACAAGGTATAAAATTATTTATGCAAATATTAACACTATGAAATAAATCAGAATATCACTGCAGTAATGTAACTTATTTGTACAGAGCTCAGTAATCTTGTAAACATTTATTTTATTTTTATGTGAATAGATGTTTTTCTTATCAGTAAATCTGTATAGCATGTGCATGCCTAGTACTCTTTGATATCAGAAGAAATCACCAGAAACTGGAGATGGTTTTGGGAAATCATGTGGGTGCTGGGACCTGAACCTGGGTTCTCAGAAAGAATAGCAAGTGCTCTTAATCACTGAGACATGGCTACAGGCAACTCCCTCCTTTTCAGCTATGTCAAGTTTTTAGATACTGTCTCATATATGGCTAGCATACTAAACCTTCCCAAAATGCTATAACTGGTCATAGAACAAACAAACAAACAAACAAACAAAACTTTAGTTGTAGACTCTGATAATTTCATGTGACTGGGCCAAACTCACCAACCCTAGTAACTGGCCAGAGGTCATATTTGATGTTAAATATGTTCATTTCATATTTTCTATCACATTGATTCCCTTTTAGGTGCCTGGATTTGACTAGGGAAACACAATGAAAATTCATCGCAATACTTCAGGCTTATACCTGATGTTTATAAGTTGAAAATACCAGCAAATTGAGCATTCTTCATATGACTGGCACTAATATTTTGGTAATTGTAATTTTAGACTCAAACCCCATAGTACAGTGTACACATGGTTAAGGTTAAGTTCTGTGATGACGACTGTGATGGGTAATCTTGATTATCAAGTTGATGGGATTTAGAATCTCCTTGAAAACAAATCTCTATCAGATAAAATTTGGATTATTTGGAGCAGAAGACCTGCACGTGAGCAGTACAATTACAAAGGCTTGAGTCCTGGGCTAAATAAAAAGGAGAAAAGGATATGAGCTTCCTGACTGTGGATGCAATGTGACCAACTACTTTATGCTCCTGTAACCATGCCATGTTCCTCATAGGATGTTTATCCCCCTCTAATTGTAAGACAAATTCATACCTTTAGTTCTTAAATTATCTTTTTTGGGTGTTGTGTGGCAGCCATGAGACAAGCAACTAATATAAACACAAAAGTGTACACGGTGAAAACAAAAATCAAACATCATCAAACTCCATGTGGGATAATTAAGATGTAGCTCTCTATTCCACTGAAATAGCTTGCCTTTTGAAATTCAATGAAATGGCCCTTAGTACCTTCCCAACTCTGATGCAGCACCTCAAACCTGGTCTCTGTGATAGCTTCCATTTCTCTTGGCCCTCTCTGACTTTGGGCTTCTAGTTCCTTAAAATTAGAAGGGTTGGTGAGTTACTTTCTGAAATGTGCCCATATTCTCTAGCCTAAAACTACAGACACATCTTGCCCTTTGTCCAAACATTGCACCTATGAGTTGTTTGTGTGGGTAGCACAGATTACTAATAATATGGGGGTGAAGCTGTGAGCTTTCTATCTGCATGTGCTCTTCAGATTCTGCACAAGCACACACTTCCCCTCCCTGCATCACCAGAATAATTTCAGTCCCTGTGACCTGTACAGCTGGCCTGCTTTTCCACTTCAAAAGTAATTTATTGTCTTTTACAACATGCAGCCATCTATTCTCCTACTTTGCATATTCTCCCTCTACCTTTTTTCCCCTGTGCATTTACAATTATTTTTCTGCCTGGAGTGCTTTTTCCAGGACACAAGATTTAGCAGTAGTCTGGAAATTCAATCCCCCCTCCTTCATCCCAAGTCATTCTCCGTAAGTAGAAGGGAAGAGTTAAGATTTATTTCCCTGGTAATATCAATAATGATCTCATAACCATCTCTGCTCCCGAAGTAGTCATAGATGACTTTCAAATGGCATTTACTTGTGCTATTCTCCAAACTTCTAGCAGGGTGTCCCAGGAGTCAATTAAATTGGCAAAAGGAGGCAATTGTCTCCCTTGTCTTCCACCTTTCCTGGCTTAAAGGTTTCCCTCTTCAATGTTATGCAGGAAAACCTTATCTGGAAATTTCATATAGGCTTGTACTAGGAATATTCTTTACAAATGCTGTCACCATTGTTGAAATCTTAAGCTCTACAGCGATGAGATCATTTTCTTCTTTGAAATTCTAGTCTACCCTGTTGTCTGAGACTGACAAGAAGTTGTAACCAGTCAATTGCAAGCTATGGATAAATGAATGGATGTGAAGTTGTGGAGCTCAATGATCTGGGGAGTTTCTGGGAGAGTCACTGGTACTCGGTGGAAGCTCATATCAGGATCAATAAATGCCTACTAATTTATTAAAAATGTATTATGTGCAAGACATAAAAGGAGCCCTGGAACTGAGATCTTTTTATTATGCCTCTATGCCACTCTAGCTCTTGCCAAGGAAATCCAACTTCAAGTTGATCCTCTTCCTATTTGTTTTTGTGGAAAGGATGGGAGTGCCAGGTAGGAGAGTGAAATCAACAGGAACACTCAGAGCTGTCGTATCTCCATCTGGGGTTTTGTACTGCCAATTCCCATTTTCTGAATGAGTTATTTCTGTGTACCTTCACAGCAGCCAGCACTGCAGTGCTTTGCATATATTATATGCTCAGTGGGTTCTTGTCAATTAATTTGATACAAGCAAGTGGCAGCATAAATATATTATGAAAACAATTAAGAGGCTAGCCTCAGAAACAGTTAGGACTCCTTATCTAAAAAACAACGCTGGAGTTAGGCTTAAAGTTCAAGTGGCCCTGCACCCTGCCCTGCTCTACCTCTAAGCTGGTTGATCTGATAAGGTAGTGGAAGGGTGCTAGGACCTTTGCTCCCTCTCTGCAACAGAAAGCATTCTCAGCTTTCCAGTGACCCCCACCGCCCGGCTGGCTGAGGAGCTCTCTGGAGCAGAGATTTCCTCTTTTGCACTAGCAGAAGAAGATGCTGTCTAACTTGAGAATCCTCTTCAACAATGCAACTCTTAGAAAAGGTCCCAATTCTGTGGTTCGAAATTTCTGGTAAGTGGCAGAGAATGGGATCCGGTCAGGACTGAACACTGGAATTATGTTCTGCAGGGGAGTGCACACAGTGCTTCTTTCTGCTGTGAAATGTAGCCTCCTAGGAACAGTTGCGTGACACGGCTGTCTCTAATTCTAGCTGGGTTTTCATTTCTCAGTCATTCTGTGGTTGCATTATATCATGCTAATCAAGGCAAGTACAACAGACTAAATGTTCTTGACATCTTCCATGTGAGTACATGCTAAATGAGCCACTGGCTCAAGGAAACTAGAAGCGCTAATTTACAAAGGCCTTCAACTTTTATTTGGTTTTTGAGGAAAACATGTCACTCTAGGGTGTTGGGACTAACTCAGTTCTTAAACGACAAAAAAAAAAAAAAAAAAAAAGCTTCAAATGGAAGTAGAGTAAATACTTACAGAGCTGTTACAAAGGAAACTTAAGTGTCTTGGGCTACCAGTATCTACAACTGCCTTTTTAAAAAATGAAGTAAAAATTCGAAATTCATCTCTGAAATTGTTAGTGATGTGCACAGCAAGAGTCTGTTTCCAATGATTTCATTACAAAAGCTTATCCACTGACTGTTAACAGCCACAGAGCACATGGCTGAAGTTGGCATGCCTTGTGCTGTGGTGAAGCGGGAGGGGAGGGGGAGCTAGCTGGTCATCAAAGCCATCAGGTGTAGACATGGTGGCGAGAAAGCTTCTTCTAGAAGAGTTGTCTAATGACATTCAGAAGTTCCCCGGAGCCACTTTGCAATCTAAACGTACAAGCAAAACAGTGTTTCTGGATTATTAATGGGAGGTTACAGCTGGCAATTTTCTCTTTCTATTAAGAAATTTATCTGTCAGCTAGGCAATGATAGTGCATGCAGTTAATCCCAGAACTCAGGAGACAAAATTGAGCTCTCTTTGAGCTGGAGGCTAGCTTGATCTATGGAGTGAGATCCAGGACATCCAAGGCTATACAACACAGCAAAACTAACAAACAAACAAACAAAAGGAAATGTATCTGAAATGGTGGTCCTTGGGCTTCCTTGCTCTTAACTACCTCATAGATCTAGGTTCACTGAACCCCATTTTTAGTATACTTCTTTGACATATTATAAATTAATCCAATGTTATCAGACCAGCTGAGAATTCAAGTCATCTAATCATGCATTCTCTTGTTTTATAGATAGATAAGTGGATCCTAGAGAGATTGTGGTGTCTTATCAATTAGTTCCAGAGTCACATCAAATAAATAAGTCTTGGAAATCACCTGCAAAAAAAATTCCTCTGGTTTTAACAAACTGTAGAAAAGGTCCCTGAATGTATAGACTCACCCTGAGGTTCTGGAATCTATAGAGCTGGCCTCCAGGCTTGGCAGCTTTACTAATTGGCTGCTTGACCTTCGGAAAGTCACTAAACTTTTCAGCAATGTACTTCACCTACAAAATGGACAGAGATATAGCATATGCTTCATATTATAGTTAAATCATTCATTCAACAAATATTTATTGGATACCAATTTTGTTCCATTCAGTATGCATTATGTTAGAGATGCAATGATAGATAAGGTGTGCAGGCTACTTTTATGTTCACTGGACACGAACTAGAGTTAGTTGAGAAAAGGAACCTCAACTGAGAAACTGTCTCCACAAGATGGGGCTGTAGACAAACAAGTCTGTAGGGTATTTTCTTAATTAGTGATTGATGGGGAAGGGCCCAGCCTATTATGGGTGGTGCCACCCCTGGATTGGTGGTCCTGGGTTGAACAAGAAAACAGGCTGAGCAAGCCACTAAGCAGCATCCCTCCACAGCCTCTGTACCAGCTCCTGCCTCCAGGTTTCAGTCCGGTTTGAGTTCTTGTCTTGACTTTTTTTCAGTGATCAAAAGCATAAGCTAAATAAACCTTTTCTTATCCAAGATGCTTTGGCCATGGTATTTCATCACAGAAATAGAAACCCTAACTAGGATATAAGATACTTCATTCTAGTCACATGAAGTATCAGAATCACTCTTGTCATAATCAATGGGATTATTAGGAGCACCTCCTGTTTTTCACTCTACTTCACTGGGTAACATCAATAAAAGGGTAATTCAATTTTACTCTATAGTTTTCACCAAGGAAAAAAAATCACCTAATTGAAAATACTATGGTGAGCAAATAACCGATGCTTAGAACTTAGGCATATATAGATTTTTAAAGCAGAACATATGCTGCTTTAATTTTTATGATCCTAGCAGGTTGAATTTTAGAAGTCAAACCTCTCTTAAACTATTGTCTTCTTTGGCTAGTACTAGTAGTATTCTCTACTCACCATACTACTATTCTCTGTTTGTCATCTACTTGCCAGACTGTATTTCTAAAACTCCTAGTTAGCCATTTCTCTAACTAAATAGGATATGGAGCAAAATCAGTTAAATTAGCCCAAATCTATATTGGCCTTTTGAAAATTCAGATCCATCTAGGTTTTTGAGAAACTGAATAGTGTATGTCCTATTTAAAATAAGATGATGCCTTGTGATGCTTAATCCTTTCAATTTGACTGGGCTGAGAAGCATGTGGGACATAAGTAAAGCACAGCTCTCTATATGAGAGAGCACCTTTGCTTAGACTTTCAGCCTTCACACAAATTTGACTTCTTTCTCTCTTTTCCATCTCTAGGAAAAAGTGTAGGGTCCCTGTAACGGGATTTACCCTTAGAGACTAACAGGAAATATGTGGTTAGTATTTTGGCAGTGCAGCAAAGCAGATTTAAGATAGTGGATAGTCACATACTGCAATGCACACAATAAAGTAACAGCCGAAGTGATGGTGAAGCCATCCACAAAGACACATGGACCAATCAGTTTTAGCCAATTAACTTCTTTCTCTTTTTCAAAATCAATAGGATCAAACACCAAAAGTGGTGAAAGCAGCAAATCATTAGGCATTCCATCTCATGCACAAGGCTGTGGAGCCTGTCTGGGTTTAGATAATAGTGTTCTATGATTTGTTGCCAGTTAGGAAAAGCACTTATAGCTTTTAAAGAAACCACTAAAAATCTCTTTCTTTGTCAGAAAAGACCAATTTATAAGTGCACTTCAATTTCATCTTCCAAATAGAAATTTCTTCAGAGAATATTGAGCTAAGCCAGTCAATTCTGTGGAGGTTATGGATTGGAGCCGGAGGTGACTGGTTTTCCAGACCTCTCCACAAGGACTCACATGACTCATTATGCTTCTTTTGTCTCCCACATATATACACAGACACTCAGATGGAGTGCTCACAGACAGGGCATAGCAAAGACACACACATGAATAATCCTTGATTGTTTGTGTTTTAATGTCAAAATTAAAACCATTTTCCTCTTCTGACCTCAAAAAACCACACAAGGCACCCGGAACACGGGACCCAACAGAACCTCTTTTGGCTCACAATGGATTTGCTCCATCTACCATTTAGTAATTTAACTAAAATATTTTCAGTGCTGTCACGTTTTAAGTCTTCAGACTTTTAGTAATATATCTACACAAAGCTGGTGCTGGTCTATATTCTTCAGTTCTCAAAAATTACCACAATTTTGCAATATTAATGTTCTGAAATGTTTTATATAGACATTGAATTATCAACATTAATTTGTAGCACAGGTGTGTAGAGAGCAACAGTAAGGAAGGCTTTAAATAATTTCATTAAAAATATAACTGCTGGCAATAAAGTTTCTAAATTTGGAAAAAGGCTTGTGGTTATCTGCTCAGACCAATGGAATCCATTTCAGGGTGTTGTGAAAATAAAGCACCTTGACTGCTTTCTAATGTGCCTTTTAAAGAAAGAAGGTGAATGGAACTTAAATTAGCCATTGAAAATTCTTGTGTTTATTGACTTTATGGATGCTGTGAAAGGCAGACATGAAGAACCATTGATTGAGTTCCCCGGTTCACCTTTTCAAAACTGACCTTCTCAAAGTCAAAGTTTATTCTTGTGTCTGTGACTGCACTTCAACAAGTTAAAAAAAGCAATTCTCCTACTTTGTAATTTTGATCACTCTAAATTAATGAAATTGGCCGACCTATAGAGGTCCAATAGCCTTTTTCAGATATAGCTAAATATATCACTAAATAAACAAAAATAAGAAAATATACCTTAACTTGCACATACTTCAAAGTTAAAGAAGCATAAAAATCTTAGCCATGAGGCCCACTGGTTCTCTCTAATGTCTCCAGAAGCCAAAGTCTTCATCAAATTCCCGGTAGGAATCAAAGGATCATTTAACACATAAGTTTTCCTTCTCTACAAAAGTCAGTTTCTAACTGAACACATTTTACTCAAATCAAGCAGTTTCTCTTCCAATGAAATACAGGAATTCCAGAGAACACATCCAAGTTCCCCCATTTAATCTGCTGGAATTGGAAAATACAGGCAGCAGTGATGAAAGGCTATGCTACTTCCATTTTCTAGTTAGGAAGGTATTTAGGTAAAATTCGTCTGTAACTCTTCCCTGAGCTTCTTAGCACTTAGTGATCTGTGCTTTAAAAAAAAAAAAACAAAAAAAACAAAAAAAAACAAAAAAAAACCAAAAAAAACAAAAAAAAACAACAAAAAAAACTTTTCATTTATTTTTTCAAATGGTGTAATTTGAGGAATTAATTGTGCTTTTCTCAAAGGTTCTGGCTCCAATTAGACTGCAAATTGGTTTTAAATCTTATTTTTTTTATATTTGAATTGGCACATGCTATTTGTATATATTAACAAGGCACAATATATTTAGACTCATGTATCTGTTATTGAGTAAATCTCAATTATAGGTAATTAGTACACACAACACCTTGATATCATTGATGGGAAATCTGTAAATAATTCTCATTGTCTTCCAATGTTGTATTCTTTCTGTTATACGTGAGCTGAAGAATGATAATATGGGAGTGTAGCTGCTGTAACTCATTGGAAGGGAGGTTTCCTGGCATGCACAAGGCCCTGGAAACCCCCAGTATTTCAATAAGATAAAATAAAATGTATTTTTTTTAAAGGAGGATGAATGATAATGTAGCTTGGTTCAGATTTGAGAACTGAATTCTTGTTTAATTTTAGTTTCTTATATGCTTTCGTACAATAAGGATAAATACTTCACGGGGAAAATGAAGAATGGTTTGTGTGGGACTGGAGAGAGCTCAGTGGTCAGAAGCCTGTATTGCTCTTGCACAAGATCTAAGTTTGGTTCCTAGCACAGACATCTGACAGCTTACAAACAATTATAATTCCATTTCCATGGGGAATCCAAGGTCCTTAGCACAAACAGGAACCTACACTTCCATGAACATACCTCTCCACTGCCCACACAAGAAAACCTTAAATAAATCTCTTTTTTTAATGAATGATTAGAGTCTTGGTTTTGGTTCTCCTAAGTTAGAGCAGGCTATGTCTGATAGGAATTAGGACTTAGTAACTTTAGGCCAGCACTTTTACCTGGCTAATTCGAATGTG
The DNA here is from genome assembly GCA_033318265.1 of Phyllotis vaccarum. NCBI lineage: Eukaryota > Metazoa > Chordata > Mammalia > Rodentia > Cricetidae > Phyllotis > Phyllotis vaccarum. Next base: position 128,394,727 of record JARWLC010000013.1, read on the forward strand.
GGTTTATCACCCCAAACAGCACAATGTTTAACAAGGACCAGGAAAAAGGGGGATTGTGATGGAATTCTCTCAATATGGCCCAATTGTGGAGCTCTTGTACTTCTTTCTAATTTTTATTATCTTAGGAAAGAGGTGTGGCAATTTAATTTTGTAGCCAAGGCAAGTTCTATGAGTTGATAATAAACAGGATAGGAATTAAGCTAAGACCATTGTGTTTGCTTTCCTTTTAATGATAAATTTTCCTGGTTAGTTCTTGATATCTATGAAAAACAACTTTTTCCCAAGATAACATTTCCTGCCCCACCTCCTGGATGGAATTCACAAAGGTATTGACTACGCTAATGAATTTTCAATTATATAAACAATGCCACTTCATAAGTTGAGGTAATTTAATCTTAATCGTTTTTCTAGGCAACAAGTCAAGCCCTCACATATTGGTGTCTCAAAATGTAGCATATGTGTTTATGTACACTTTTTATGGCACTGAGAACCATGGCAGCTTATTCTGTCCAAAGGGAGTTTGAGGGTAGTCAATACTATGCTTAAAATTCAGCCATCTTGGTACTGTGGGCACATATGGTCCCACCTGTTTTTTTTTTTTTCCATCAGGATTTTTAGATCTGGGTACTTGACTTAAAGAGACATGCTTAGAATGTACTTTCACTTCTGAATATATGCCCATTCATTGTTCTTGGTAGATCAACTCTTGTCACATAGCAAGTGAGTCCTTGGGGAGTTTCAGCTTTAGAAATACCCAAGGTCACAATTAATTATTCTTTATGATTCACAAATCTTTGACTTGAATCCACATGAAGCTATAGAATAAACAACTGACTATGAAATTGGTGATTGTGTTTCTGTTTGAAAGACACTAATTACATAGCCAGAGCAACTTAATGAAGAGTAATTTATTAGCATAAATGCAGAAAATGGCTGTGAGTAAAGAACAAAGTTGTCTGTGAGAAAGAGATACTGACTACATACTCGATATTAAAGGATTCTGAAAGATAATATACAAAAGTGAAAGTGCAAAGGATAAACCATTAGAAGTTAATTCAATTTGAAGAGGGAATATGACAGTTCTCCAAAGACTAGAAGATGGACTTGCCTTGTTTGGGAAGATATATGATAAAAAATATCAAGCACTGTGAAAACTGCTCTTGATAGATTTTGCAAAGGAACAAAGCATTGCAAATTTTACTATTTCTTTCAAAATTGCAGTGTACTAAAGATACAGCTGCTGTGATGCTTTTGTAATTCTCTGCATGTTTATAATGGAAAATAAGACAGCTTTTAATGTTTTGGCAATGATTTTTTAGAAGTCACAGAATAATAGTGATTTTTTTTCCCACTAATTATTAAGGTTGGTTTGTCTTGCTTCAGATTTAATAGTTATTTATAATCTAACATTGCCATGCCAAGGAAGAAAACATCCTTGTGTGTCTTCTAAAGCAAGCCTTGGAGGGTTTTAGACTAAGTAAATTAAGCCAGCCACAGAAGGACAACTACTACATGTATACTACATTAAAAATAGCTTAGCCTAGAGAATCAGAAACTGCAGCAGTTGTTGTGAGCCTTAAGAATGAGGGATATGAATATAAAGTTTGAGTGATGCTACACGAACAAGTTCTGAAGACTCTGTATGGTGCGGTAGTTGTAATTACCATGATGATATTCTCCACTTCAACATTTGGGAAGAGACTAGATGTCCTTACTGCAAAACAGAGCCAAAAAGGACACGGGGAGCCTTCAGTTGGGAAAGGTTATCTGCTAATGGTTGTTGCTAGTACAATCTCTGGGCAATGAGAGTCATCAGCTGGTGCTGTGGAAAATATAGCATGTGTCATAAAGAGTCTTGTGTCTATCACACTTTACAAGGAGAATTAATAGTTTCTGTTATGTATAAACTTTCAAAGTAAAGATTTTGACTAATAGGTAGTCAAACACAATGTTTGCCACTTGTACCTTTGTACTCAACTATAAATAAGTATATGTTTTAGATTTATATTAAAAATATTTTTGAATATCTTTAAATTTTATGTGCATATGTGTGTACCTGAGTGTATGTATATGCACTACATTCCTGAAATTAGAGTTGCAGGCTTTGTGAGTGACCACATGTGTGTTAGGAACTAAGCTAAAGTCCTCTACAAGAACAATAAACACTAATAACCACTCAGCCATCTCTCCAGCCCCATTAAAAGTGAGCTAGAAGTTTTAAGACCACTGTTTGAAAGAGATTCTCATTATTATTCTTGTATTTTGTAAAGTTGAGGACAGTCTTACAACTATGAAATAGGAGTGTGGACTAAAATTTTGCTCCACACGAAAACTGAAAAGATGAGTTTCCTTCCTGAAGTGAAAGATATCATTAGTATCTTATAGTAATACAGCGAACTAATTAGCCAGCCTACACACAAACTCTAATACTGGTGGAATTACTCTTCTTTATCAACTCAAAACTCTGAAATGAATAGATCCTATCATGTGTTCTGAAAAATATGTACTAAGTTATTGAATTATAGATGAACAAGTTAATTCTTCAGAAAGTTATTTAGTGAAATTTGTTCAGGTTATCAGACATCATCATGAACTGGAATCAACAATTTGAGTGAATTTGTGATTTTCATACTCATGAGCATGTCATCACTGCAAAATGTATACATAAATCACAACAGAATATATACCCAAATCCTTTCCTTATGATACAATTATGATTGACTATGATAGTATGTTCCTGGTAAAAATTAGCATTTGATAGATATAGTAAATCAATTTTCCTCATTTTATCATCATTTCAAATTAGTATTCAACACCTAGTGTGATAGACATCAGTTATTAAATACAAGTAACATCGAGAATAATTAAATAAAAACTGCCATTTTATACAATGATTACCTCAAATAACAAGAACTAACACAATGAAAGAGAATTCTGAACTAGTTTTATTTCTGTCATAGTTTGTACCTAGGGGAAGTCAAGTACCCACTTTGCTCTCACTGGATCAGAGCGAGTAGTCACAGTCCCTTAAACAGACTTGTAAATCAGATAAAAATCAGTTTTATAACATACCTTATCACTAACATATGATAAAAATGGATCACAGAAATCAAGACAGGGGGTGAATATTAACAGAGATTTCAAAAAATATGATAGTCCAGCCATCTTGACAGATATAAAGCCAAGATAAGAAAAACACCTAAGTGTTCATCAACAGATGAATAGATTAAGATGTGTGGTGTATATACACATAGTGAAATATTCGTTCTGTAAATATCCAAGAAACTCTGGCATTTGGGACAACACAGACTAACCTAGAATACTATATCTTAAGTGAAATAAGCTATAAACAGGAGAGACATATACCTCAAATTCTCACCTGTTGTGGAATGTAAAAATGTTGAACTCAGCTGGACAGGTGGCACATGCCTTTAATCTCATCATTTGGGAGACAGAGGCAGCAGGATCTCTGTGAGGTTGAGGCCAGCCTGGTTTATAGAACTAGTTAGTTCTAGGACATCCAGGGCTACACATAGAATCCTTGTCTTGAAAAACCAAAAAAAAAAAAAAAAAACAAAAAACAAAAATAACCAGAAGAAGAAAAAGTTGAACTTAGAACCAGAGGATAGAACAGTGGTTTGCATGGACTAAAGATGAGGATAGTGGGATGGAGATGAGAGATGTTAATCAAAGGGTACAAATTAGTTAGGCATGAAAAGTAAATTCTGGAACTCACACAAACCCACAAACATACACGCACAGAGATGGAAGGATGGAGGGAGGGAGAGGAGAGAGAAGTTAAAGGAAGAGGTACTACCTAGTTCACTGTCTTGACGGACTAAGAGGACTCTGTTGTAGAATGGACCTTACTCTTGTCAGGTCAAGCCAATATGGAATGCTTCCCATGAGACAGGATGGAATAAGAAGAACAACTGGCAGTATGACATTGTTTCTGATTGTGACAAGAGATGTCTTGAAGAGGTGTAAAGATTTTGTTTGGATAGTGGTGGCTGAATAAACATAAAACCATTAATACCTGAGGAAATGTTTTTATTCGCATCAAAACTGCTCTGATAGATTTTTCTCTAGAGGATTTCCAAAAACTACAATGCAAATAATCACCCTCAAACCTCTATGCCAGTGCTAGACAACTAGACCATAACTAGTTTTGCTCTCCTATTGACCTAACCCTCAGGGACTGAAGGAAAGGAAACAGAGCAACCAGGTTCCAGATTCACTTCCCCCAATAAAGGAGGCCAATCTGAATCAGACATGAGCTGACGCTAACATGTGTCAACTTTCAAGGAACTTACCAAGATTAAAAAAAAAATGCTTAACATTGCTATATTCTTGTTTATTATCTTACTATCATTCTTCTGGGTAAAAAAAGAACGTCTTTCTACATCATACTAAAGAAGCTCAGGGCTGGCTATGTTTTCACCTAGTGACAAAAGGAATACAAGCTTTCACAAAGGGACCTGGAAGTAGTGGGGAAACAATACAGTTTTGTCTTGTGCATTATAGATCTTGCTTGCACAGACTTTAATAAGAGCGGGTAAGTGTTACCTAGTGCATATTACACTGAGCACTGGTTACATGACTTAAATAACTTCATTTTCACAATGACACTCATTTTTTTGGTGAGAAACATATGCAGCGGAAGGTTGGGTAACTTGCCTAAGGTTGTATAATTTAGTAAGTGGCATAGCTGCCCATCCAGCTAATTCAAGTATGTCAGAATGCAATTATTTTCCTCAAATTCTTCTTTTCTCTCAAACATAACAATTACTGGAGATATAAAATGGAAACTACAGCCATATCAGTTTTATCAGCACATTGTAGAGAGACATGCTATACCATGTGATTTGCTATGTTTGAGTTCAAGAATAGGTCAATGGACCATCCCCACATTATTTGCTTGAATACATATTCTCCTCTTCTGGTTTTTCCCCTTCTTTTGTAGGTGTGGGAAGCCACTACAGAGCCAAGTACAGCTGAAAGGCCGTGACCTCCTCACCCTGAAGAACTTCACTGGAGAGGAGATTCAGTATATGCTATGGCTATCTGCAGATCTGAAATTCCGGATAAAGCAAAAAGGAGAAGTATGTGATATTTCTTCTTTCTTCTCTTCCATTACAAACCAATAGCCCTTTTGGGGGCAGCTTTCCTAAGGGAGAGAGAAACAAAGTACATTAAAATTCCTGAACGTTAGCTAAGTAATGAAACCTCATAGGCAAGGTAATTAATTGATTAGCACCAAGTGTACAGCCATGTGAATAAGCATGAAAAGTAGTTATTATATGACAAGCCCTTGCACTTTCCCAGCAGAAGAATGCTGGGCTTGATTAGTAGCTGGATCTTAAACTGAGATATCGTTTGTCTACAAAGATTTTCTTCTTATACGTCCCTGCCCTGTGTGTTCTATCAATTAAAACTTAGCAATGATATATTGGTTTTTAACAATACATTTCTGTACTAGATGAATATTAGGTATGTCATCATTATAATATTCACAATGATGAGTTGATGTTTTTAAAAGCATTCCAATTAGAAAGGAACAAGTAAATACTAGCCAAATAGGAAAAGAAATTGAATGTGATGTTTAACTGTGGGCATGGTTCTGCATTTTGAATGATTTGTGTTTCAAAATGCTTAATGCAATGTCTTCATTTAGAGCGCTTAATTGTGAAGGTAGATTTGTATTATTAATTTGTTCAAAAGATGTTTGTTTGTTTGTGAGACTGGTCTCATTCTATAACATTGGGTGACCTGGAACTTGCTCTGTAAACCAGACTAGCCTCTAAATCACAAATATCGACGGGCCTCTGCCACCCCAGTGCTGGGATGTGACACTTTGCCTGGCTCAAAAGCATTTTTAAAGCTTTGGTTTCAGGCTGAGGAAGTTTGATATGATTCTGGCTTTTATATCTACTTGGCTAGCTCTCCAAGCTCTGAAGAGGCCAGGTGATGCTCCAACCTCAGTCTGTTGATGTTCTTGTAAGAACACCTGAAATGGGGGGAAGGTCTCCTTAGGTTGCAGACCTTTGCCTTTTCAGGCTTTGCTGATGGAAGGCAAGCAGAGCAGAGTACATTCCATCAGGAAGTCTAATAGCACAGGAAGAAGGAGGAAGAGCTCCACCCAATACTTAAGCTCCCAGAGAGTTTCCAAATGACTTCCAGGAACAGGGCCTTTATGTTCTCTCGTGAGGGAGGCTGATAAATATGAAGCTGAAAAACTGAGGTTAAATAGTGTCCTACTAGGACTCTTGGTGTCTCATGTTGTGAGTAGTATCTTACTGGCTGAGAAATTCCCTCTGAATCATACATCTTCAACATCACCGAAAATTGCAGTAAGATGCTGACTCCAGTGTGAAATATTATGCTTTGGATAAGCTCCTAAATTGAACCCACTAATCAGTAATAGTATACACCAGGCATAGTGGTATTCATCTGTAACCCTAGACCTTGAAAGATGGATATAAGAGAATGAGGAGTTCAAAGCTTGCTTCTGTAAGTTCAAGGCCAGCCTGGGCTACATGAGAAACTGGTATCCAAAAAGTCCTGATTTCATGTTAATAAGATGTGTGTATTGACTGTGAAACACATTTAAATTTAGTTTTTAAACAATATTCTGACCACTTATTCACACATAGTAGTTAACTGATCTGTATTTTTATTAGCATTTTGAAATACGATTCTTGATGTTGGATAGAAAGTATACCTTGCACTTTAACTGTAATTTTTGTCCTTGGTTTTCAGTATTTGCCTTTATTGCAAGGGAAATCTTTAGGAATGATTTTTGAGAAAAGAAGTACTCGAACAAGACTGTCAACAGAAACAGGTAAGTCCACTGACAAGCTCACACTGGTGTTGAAGAGCTAGTTGGATGATAGGCACTTGGAAGGCTTAAGTCACTGGGGAGTTTCTTGTGTCTCTTTAGCAACCACAGAGAGCAAATGTTTCATTGTGGGCAGCAGCACAGGAGTGTCCTTAGGCAGAAAGATTAGCTTTATCTTTAGGAAGCCTGTGAAAAGTTGACTAGAAACTTCAAATATTGCTTCGCATTTATGACAAAATATAAGTGGAACCAGATCCCGAAGCCCTACACTGCTGTGAGAAATGTATCTATTTTTTACTCACTTTCTTCTGTGCCAATTTTATTCGATGGTGAAATGTAACATCTTCTTCATTAAGCAGACCATATTTGTCTCAGGGTTTATGCTGTGGATATCTGGTCTCCGTTTTGAGTGTCTAGATGTGAGGGATCAGTTAGTGTGATTGGTCATCAGGGCACCAGTTTACAATGGAGCTTCCTGGTACTTTAGTACCTCTATTGCCTCTGTAGTTTGCTGCAGGGTTTATCTCACTCTGATTGCAAGACCTTATTAAAAAATAGCTTGTTTAATGCCCACACTTCACTGGAATCGAGATACCATCAAGTCATCTTTACCTAATTGTTCTTTTCTCAAAGATGGTGCAAGGGAACTCTAGAACACTTGCTGACTCTCAGTGCTATGTCTTAAAGGTAGAAAGCCTTTAAGTGCTGGCATTTTTCAAATTCCTATGAGGGTTTTATGTTCCCCATTTCTTGGAAGTTGGTCGGGGCTCACACAGCATGTACAGTGACAAAGGTCCACCTCTTTCTATTGCTGTTACCTCTTCTCTTGCATCCTCCTCCTTTTCCTTCTGGGCTTCTGTATTATAGTCATGTGAGGAAAAGAACACCTAGAAGCAAACCTCCTCTCCCTTCCAAATCTACTGCTTCTCTCTGTGCCTAGCCTCCAGGTACTCAAAACTTGGGTTGTTTCCACTTTTCTAAAGCCAGTAACTCCAAGATGAATTTCAAAAAGTCTATTTTGGAACTTACAAACTACAAATTACCTCTTTTGTTTTTCTCTGTATTTTTCCTCCATTCATTCAATAAAATGACCCAAATGAACAATCAGGGTCGAGAAGGAAGGCACCAGAAGAACGCTGACTCATCTTTCAGTTCTCAGATGCTTTCCCTACCTTACAGGCATCAGCGAGCGCTTTCTCAGGCTTTGATGTGAACTAATGCTCTATTACATGTGATTTGGCCTCATAATGATTAATAATGAAGTTCATCAAATAGATAGGATCCCCCCCCCCCAAGAATTCCACAAGGATTAAGTGACCTGTAAATTCACTTCAGTACAAATAGTACCAAGGTTTGGATCTCAGGACCACTTTTCTTATTAAAACTTTCCTTACTCCTTAAGAGAAGGAAATGGGAAGAGGGAAATATGTAAGATGTCACCTAATCTTAGAAGTCCTAGGAAGGAAACAGACGGCTGGCTCCATTTTTCTCTTCAAATCTGGCTCCAGTCAGACATTTCTTTGGCATCTGAGCAGTAGCAGAGGGAAATGAAGAAACCTGCCAGTTACTCTGAAATTCTGTTTAATTTCAACACTGATCTTCTAGGAATCTGGAAGGATTTTATCTTTAAAAAAATGTACCATTATTACTTTAAGAGAGTTAGTCTTTTTCCAAAACACCAAAAGAATTAGTATATAAAAACTTGTGTTGGTAGTTCTACAATTTTTTTCTGTTTAAATATTATACTTGATATTGAAATATGCCCGAATAGTTTCCTCTATGATGATGTATTAAAGCTAACATTAAAGGCAAGAGTGAGGCTATAACACAGTTTTGGATCATGACTCTATCTATGACCAATGCTCCATATTAATTCCATGGATCCCTCACTTCATCCTCAAGGTGGAAAAGAGCATTCAGGAAATGGTCCAAGTACATATACATAACAATGACAGATATGTGAGCAGATGCAATTATTAAATTCATTTTAAAAAAATCTAGTTTACTTAAAGAATGAGATGGTCACACATTATTCTTGTGAAATTATTTTTACAAATGGCACTAAGCATTTTGTGAGATGGCACCTGTCTCTGAAGAAGTGCTCTGAAACCTGCACAAAATTGCAAACTCTATCAAGAGACCCATGAGAACAGGAATATTTGGCTTTTAAAATTTATGGTTCATAGAATATTTGTCATTATCTCCAGTAAATCCCTCTGGGTCTAATTGGACATGGCGTGCTGCCAACCCAACTCAGTAACAGATGAATCAGAGTGAGAAGCTGCCTTAAATGCTTACAGAAATGACAAAGCCATGGCAAAACAATTCTGTGTAACTGTTCATAATTGGACGATAGACACAAGGATCTTGTTTGAGCACTTTGTCACAGTACTGCATCCCCATCTCTGTACCTGCATACTAATGGTTGCCCTTTGGTCTACTTTTTCAACAGATACAACATATGTCTTTGGTATTTAGAATGAAAATAGATTGTATCTCATTGTCTATTACCACCACAGAATTATACCATCCCCTGGTATGAGGTAATTCTTATAGTATAGTCCTTAGGGATTCCATCTTAAGCCTGAGTTTCGGCAATCCAGCAACATTTCTATTTATTTCAGAAAATAGGACATAATTATCCATCCATATTAACTGTTTATGATACATGTATATTAAAGTCTAACACAATTACAGGGAAGTGTTAAGATCATTAAATCTATGACAATTCAGTAGATTCTTACAGTAAATATAATTGTAATGAATACCCAAGAAAGAAGGATGTTATTCACTTAGAAGCCCTTTGCATCAACCACATTTTTTTCTTCAAGCAGCTACTCATCCATCCAAGGATAAATATTATCTAGGTTTCTCCTACCACAGTTTAGCTGTGCCTGTTTTTAACTTTTACGCTAAAGGACTCATTCAGTGTGTGCTCTTTTATGTCTGACTTCTTTGCTCTTTGCTCTGCATTATGTTTGTAAGATAATGTCTAGGTCTTTGTGTGTAGTTTTAGACCATTCATTCTACATCCTTCAGTGTATGGCTCCTTGGCAAACCAGGCAGTTCTCCCGTGTATTTACTGGCAATTGTATTCTTTTATTGTAAATTAATTGAGCTGATAGACAGATACATTTTCTTAATCTTAGTGAATGCAGTGCCCGAGAGGAAAACACACAAGGAATTTCAAATGATGGTTCTACCATTATTTAACATGAGTATGCCACTTCAAGGTGAAATTGAAGTTGGTACTGTAGCAGCTGTTGCAAATTAATCATCTTTACAAAGCTACAAATATGAAAATCGGGATTCTAGTCAAAGCTTTGACAGCAGGACATGAAAAGGTTAATGACTGCCTCAGTTCTTCCAAAAAGAAGCAGCAGATACCTTCTATTTATACTGAATGGATTCTACTTATCCCCTTTTTCCAAAGCCCACAGAGATATGTAAAGAAAACAAAGAGAAACATAACATTTACTTTATTTTCTCAACCAGAAATTGAGAAATTAACAGAAGAAAAACCACTGGATGAAAATATCTGGTATGAATGCAGGGACAAACGTAAGAGGTAGAAGGATTTGTCTGAAGGCAGTGTGGAGGGATACTGGAGACCCATCCTTTTGTCCTCTCCTCTGCCATGGCCCCTCTTAGTGTTATTCAAATCCTCTAGCACCTCTTGACGACAACATCATCACCCAGGCCTGATAAGTTAGCAAATAGTTGACTTGAGCCTTTGGATTGGGGTCTGAGTTTCTTTTATGACCAGTGAAAGAGAGAAAACCCTTCTAGAAAACCCTGCTAGTTTTGTGTCAACCTTGACACAAGGTAGTCATTTGGAAAAGGGCATTCTCAGTCTTGAAAATACCTCCATAAGATTTACGTGTAGGAAAGTCTGTAGTGCATTTTCTTGATTTATGATGGATATGTGAGGGCCCAGGCTAATGAAAGTAGTGCCACTCCTGGGCTCCTAGTCCTTGGTGCTATAAGAAAGCTGAATGAGAAAGCCATAGAGAGCTGGCCAGTAAGCAGTGTCCCCTTGTTTTCTCTGCATCAGCTTCTGCCTTTAGGTTTGTGCCCCAAGTTTCTGCCCTGACTTCCCTCAACAATGGAGTGTGGCCTGAGATCTAGGCTGAAATAAACCCTTTCCCTCAAGTTTGTTTGTTGTTTTTGTTTTTGTTTTTTAAATCATCAAGCAATATAAATCCTAACTAGGACAGACCCCACACTTTTTCTCTTTCTCATGAGCTGTAAAAATCCATTATTCCTGCTTAAAAACACTTCCAGGGACCCTTCTTCCTACTTCTACCCACATTCATGCTGGATGAGAATCTACTTTGTAACACAAGGTGGAAAGTATAAGAACATCAGATTAGTTCTAAGTTGCTACAGCAGAATGGCTTCTACCTGATGCTCTGTAACTTGGATCAGACATGACAAGCAATCATATGGGTTCAGGTGTCTGTATGTGAATGGGGGCATGTGTGTGTGCATACATAATTGTATATGGCACAGGACTTGGCTGTCGTTCTTCACCCACTATCTCCCTTTTTGTTTGTTTGTTCGTTTTTATGAATTCAAGCATCTCAATGGCCTGGACCTCATCAAAAAGGCTAGGCTGTTTGGCCAGTGAGCCCCGAAAATCCACTTGTCTCTAGTTGCCCAGCACTGGGATTATAAGCACATATCCCCATGTCCAGTTTTTTCTTTTTTCTTTTTACATGGTTTTGGTTTTGTGGTCTTCATGTACCCAATGAACTATCTTTAAGTGTCATTGAATTTTCTTTGCCCTCTTTCTTCAGGTTCACTACCCTCAGTAGTGCCCATCATTTTGTCTAGCACATTTACAATCATCGCTGACCTTCAGTAGTTGACTTCATGGATAGGAAGTTTCTGTTCTTTCCATCAACACTACGGAGATGAAAGGTGAAGGAAGGTTTATTGACTTGGGAAATGGGTCCTCTCTCCAGAGTCAATGCCCTTCCATTCCTTCCTTCTTTCCTTCCTTCCCTCCTTTCTTCAGTAAGCATTACTGATAAACTTACTATTTGACAGTCTTTATATGAAATATTTGCGACTCACTCAACAGCAAAGTATAAGAAACATCCTTATCTCATAGATCTTGCTTTCTAGTGAGTACAGAGACTACAAACAATAGGCATAATAAATAAGCAAATTATATAGTCTTTTGAATGAAAACACATACTTTCAACACAGATAATGGGTCTTATGACAAAACAGAAAGGTTTGCACCATTATTGGAACTTGTGCTTTTACCTTGAATGGAATAGAAGGTTACTTGAGAGTTTTTGGTACAGATGGACATAATCTAAGTTGTACTTTATAGGATTACACTAACTAACTCTGTTGAACATAGACTGTGGGTGTAAGCATGGAAACAAGACAAAAGCAGTGAAATATTTCAGTGTTTTGGGGGCTGGAGAGAAAGTAAGGCTAAATGCAGTGTAGTAGTAATGAGCAACCTAGGAGGGACAGAACCTAAATATGTTTTGAAAGGAGATCCAAGCAAATTAAATATATTCAGCAAAAGATATGTCAAGGATGACTTCAAGATTTCTTTCCAAGCAATCATGAAAGCTGCAGGTGGAATAGGTTGAAAAGAAATGATCAGACATTCATTGTTGCTTCTACTGAGTTTGAGATGTCTGTTAGACATGCAAAGAAAGATCTTGAAAAAGTACTTGAATATGAGTCTTGTGTTTAAGACTAAGACCTGGAAAGAGATGTTTAAGAGTCAGCAGCATAGAGCCATGGAACTTGATATAGTGAAGTAAAATTGAGGAAAGAGGACCAAGAACTGACCTGGTAAAGCTCCAATGTTTAGAAGTAAAGGAACATAATAGAAACCAAAAGTCAAGGCTGAGAAGGAATAATTGTCAAGCTGGGTATAAAAGCAAAAAGTATGGATCTTGGAGTTTCTGTAAAGGGCAATTATTAAGGAGAGACTGATATTCCACTCTGTTAAAAAGATTGAGAAGAAAGAGGGGCAAAAAGATGGAACAATGAAGAGGTCATGGTGATGTTATGAGAGGAGTTTTGCTGCAGTGATGGCTAGAAAGTTTTCCAAAGACGGATTTGATGGAAATGAGAAGAGAGAAAGAGGGAGGGGGAAAGAGAGAGAGAGACTGATTAGAGGGGAGCAAAGGCTTGAAAGTTAACATAGTGTCAAGAAAAGTGTTCTTATTAATTATTGAGCATAGTCCTTGATGGCTAAAACATAAGAGATAAATAATTGATTTAAAATAACTAGTCCTGTCTTATATTTCCTGTTTCCCTTACTTACTCAAATTTTACAACACTATACTATAATAGATATGAGGTTATTCACTCACTTTGTAATCAGTATTTTACCACTAGAATATAAATTACAGGAAAGCAAAGAGTTGTGTTTTATAAAATTAATATAATAGTATCTACTAGAGTGATTTTCAGAGGAAAATCAATGGATAAAGGTATATAAAGTGCCAGGAAGTGCTCTTGACACACTGGCTCCTAGTAAATAATAGACACAGTAACATGAATAATTATTATTGTAGCTTCTGGTGTTTACTTTTTATAATAAAAGGTTTCAAGTAAATACAAAAGTAGAAAGATTAGTCTAAAGAACATACAATACTCCTTATGTCAGTCGAACAATTGTTATCATATTGTCTTTGTTTGTCTATTTCTTCTCATTGGTAAAGTATTTTTGAATGTAAGTTAAACTATGAGATTTTACCCCTGAAATCTTCCTTTGCATTATTGAAAATATACAGAATACTTTCCTCAGTAGCTGCAATATCATTAACAAAATGATTTCTTAGTAACATTAATAAGTCTATCTTGGTTTGGGTTTCTATCAGTGTATAAATACTATGTCCAAAAACAGCCCAGGGAGAAATGGTTTATTTGATATTGATTAGAACTTTCAGTTCACAGTCTATCATGAAGCAAAGTCAGGACAGGGCAATCAAGGCAGGAACCGGGAGGCAGGAACTGAAGCAGAGGCCACAGAAAAACGCTGCTTACTGGCTTGCTCCTATGGCTTCCTCCGCCCGCTTTCTTATTGAAACCAGACCACCTGCTTAGGGATGTTGCCACCCACAATGGTCTTGGCCCTCCCCCATCAGTCACTAATTTAAAAAATGCCCTACAGGGCTGCTTACAATCCAATGTTATGTAGGGATTTTCTCAACCAAAGTTCCTTCTTCCCAGATGATGCTGGCTTGTGTCTTAAAAAATACCTATCCACGACATGGTCAATACTAAAGTATCATTATTTAAATTATGCTAATACATCCGTAGAGCTTTACAGGAAATTTTGAATCAAAATCATTAGTCCAGAATTCCTCACTTAATTTACTGTGGGATTAATGATTTTCTCCTTGTAAGTTTCCTAAACTTATGAGATTAGCAAATTGGAACAGTTATGTTTTCTAGGACATAAATTTGACAGATTACAATGTAAAAGGCAAAGTGTGTTTGCAAAATACAAGTATTTATCTTGAAATTATGCTTCATTACCTTTCACTATATGCTAAAGCAATTCTTCCCATGGACTCTGTCTCACGTAGCATAATAAAGTTCTGGTCAACTGTCACCACCTCCCACAAATTTGTCTCTGATCCTGTCTCAAAAGACTCTACTTGTCCTTATAGAGCTTAACTGTGACTTGGGGCAGACTTCTGTGTGCCTAAAGCCTCTTCAACCTCTCAAGAGAATGTGTTGTACGAACAGGACAGGAGTCAGGTTCCTGTCCTTCAGCATGTCTAATGCTCTAAGCACTCATTTGGTAGAAAGCAGTAAGGGCAATGTCTCCCAGTTGGTCCTCAGCTTTGTCTTCATTAGAAGATAATGGCCAGTGACCCTTTAGTGAGTGTAAACTACCATCGTAAAGCTTGCTTTATTTGTTTAACTTCAAGTATAATTTATGTATAGAAAACGACCAATGTTAAATGTGCCTTTTAGTGTTGATAAATGCACGTTATTGTAACCTATAAACTCAATGAAGATGTAAAATATTTCAATTAACACTCAATACTGCAGGGCCCCTTTCCAGCCAATCACACCTCCCAGCTACAGCAACAGCTATTTTGATTTCTTCTACTCCAGATACTAGCACAATGTTCCTACACTCAATATTTACTCTTTCATGTAACATAACATTTCTGAAGGTTCTTTCCTTTTCTATTACAGATTAATACTCTGTTGTAACCCAGCATATGCTAGATAACTCCAGTTTATTTCTCTGTCCTCCTAGAAGAAAATCTTTCTATAAATTGAAGACATAGGCATAGTTTCCCAAGGGGAGCAATTTTCCATTATTGCCAGCTCCTGAAAGGGGAACAGGGATAAGCATGCATTTGAAAGAAAGATAAGAGGTTTTGGATATTCCTATCTTTGCACGTTTTATGTTCATCCTTCAATTTGTCATTTTGCTGTGCTTGCAATTTCCCTACAGAACTGTCGACAAGCTTTAAGGTGAGATGTTTCTATTGAGATGGCACTAGTGCCCATGACTACGATTTCGTTTTACACTTTAGTTCTTTCCCTCCAAAAAACTTTCTTTTTCTTTCATTGTAGGCTTTGCTCTTCTGGGAGGACACCCTTGTTTTCTTACCACACAAGATATTCATTTGGGTGTGAATGAAAGTCTCAGGGACACAGCTCGGTTTGTAAATTTTTTTTTTCTTTTCAAATGTTACTTTAAACTCTGATGAATTCATTTTAAAAACAAGATGATGCTTCTCCTTAAATAACGGGTTTCCTCTCATTGCCCTTTTTACTTCTCCCACTTACTGAACTCTTGACCGAATGTTTAAATGCCTCTCTTCCATCCTGTAACCCCTTCCTCTTAAAGTCTTAGTTATTGTTATGCCATACGCAGAGATAGAGCAATTTGGGGAGGAAATTGTTTACTTCATCTTAAAGTTCAACATGAAGGAAGCCAGGGAAAGAACTCAAGAAAGTAGGAACGGAAGCAGCGGCCATCGAGGAGCACAGCTTACTTGCTCACTCCTCCTGGCTTGCTCAGCCTGCTTACTTATACCATCCAGGACCACCTGGCCAGGGTAGCATTACTCCCAGTGTGCTGAGCCCCTCTCTCTTGATTGGCATTCTGAAAAATGCCTCCACAGGCAATCTGATGGAGACATTTTCTCAACTGAGCTTCTTCTTCCCATTTGACTCTAGCTTGTATTAAGTTAACAAAGACATAAAAATCTAATAAGGACAATGGTTTAAGTCTTTTCCTTAGCAATTTACTTTTTTTCTTATTTTATGTCTGGTTGACCTATCTTCAGGGATTTCTGTGCACAATGTAAATGTTTGGTGCCCTCTGAGGCTAGAAGGGCTGTGAGTTATCATGTGGGTGGTGGGAATTGAACTTGGATCCTCTGGAACATCAACCAATGGACCTACCCACTGAGCCATATCTCCATTTCTTCTTAGCAATTTTATAGAGATGTATTAAGAATACAAATTAAACTTAAATTTTTCAAGATGACTCTTACATTCAACAATCAAGAAACTGTGACTTTAAGGAAACTACCATGTTCAATGCCTCATAGCTTATCTGTATCAATAATAAGAAAAGCTAATGCTTATTAGACATTGTATGGCAGGTATTATCCTTGCTTATTAAACCCTAGTAAAAGTCCAAACAGATTGGCACACAAAAGTGAAACAATATGATTAGGAACATACATACTAGCTGCAGTAGCATAGAGTTTCAAATGCCAAGGTACTGATATAGTATAGATAGTCCTGATTGGTAAAAGAAAATGATGGACCATTAAAACATGCTCACTTAGAAATTCTGGCACAGAATGGCTCTCCAATATTCAATATGTAGTCTTCAAGGTACCCATAGATATCAAATTCCCATCAAAACTGGAGAAAAGAACATGAAAGAACTATGTTCATCTCAAACCCATCTTCCAGAGAAGTACCCCAATTAATGGCAGCAACAGTACGTTGGTACATATTAGTAGCTCACTCTCAGCTAGAAGAAAGTTGAGGTGAGAAACGACCTTAGCTCATGATACAATATTGAAACTTTGAAACAAAGGCCTTTGGACTTTTGTGTAATGATATTATTATTTATCATCCTTAGCTCACAAATACAGACTAAAGGTCTTTGTTAAACATTTTATGGAAGTAGAGAAGATTAATTTTCCCTAAATATCTTATGACACACAGCAACTTTTATCCAGATAATGACTGCTTTTTATTCCTCCCATATATGCTAAAGAATTTTTCTTAGTTGACTTGCTAAAGAGATTTTGCAATTTGTTTTCAAAACTTTTATGTTTGAAGACCTTATGTTATTTTATATAAAGCAATAAGAGTACTACAAAGTGATTTGATTGTCTATTGGACAATAGAAACACAAGGAATGAATAAACATATATGAAGATATTTTTCTAAATATGGTGCTACTAAGATTATATTTGTTGGTAATTCTGATTCCACAAAAGTAAAGCACATGTACTTCATAAGCAAATAACAAAAACAAGTGAAGGAAAAACAAGACAGGGCTACACCTAGGAGAAACATTTTGATGTGGTGCCTTTAGAAAACACCAGGTGAGCTGGAGTAAATAAATAATGTATGAAATAGTGGTTGCAGAAGTATGCAGCTGAAAGAACAGCTGAGCATCCAAGAAAAGTTAAAGTGGCACAGACTTGCAGCTAGAACAAGATTAGGGTCCAGAAATCAATGAACTGTTAGGATGCTCAAAGCAAGAGACAAACATCCAATCACATTTGAGAGCTGGGGATAGATATAAACGTGTTTTTCTTTGCCTTCTTTCCAAGAACCCCTCCCCACCCCCACCCTGTGAGTCAGTAGAGAAACTCTACACATATCCAGAACAAAACAACATAAATACAAGCTCCAATGTAACTGTGGCCTTTTGAGCTCATACAATTACTTCTATTGTTGTATACTATGGTAGAATAAGGATAAAATTGGATTCATAAAATTTTTCTGATCATTAAATACAATATAAGAGGTTAAATAAAAATAATAGTTACTTTCTAAAAGATGTTTACCACAGACTTCTTGTATTATCATTGTAAAATTTTTGCAAAGTAAGCATTATTGACCCAGTTTTAATAGACAAAGAAGCCATGACACACAGAAGTGATGAAAGTTAGATGTTAAGTCTAGGTGTCCATGTTTTTATTACCTACTGATGCTGCTTCTGTTCCATGGAAAGAAATAAGTTACAGAAAATGTTGATTTGTTGGACCTCTCCAAGACCATGCTGGTGCTGAATGAGTCAGTATATTAGCATTAATAGGATGATACACAGTCAGACTCAAGGTTATGATGTATTATAACAATAAGATACCAAATACAATCAGCAATGGAAATAAAACTCATGCAGTAGAATTCAGGAGAGAACAGGTGAAAGCTTCCAAAACTCTTCTGGTTGGGGCCACACAGGATACACCTAGTACCCCAGGTAATTATATGTGATACTGTGCGAAATATTGACAAGAGGCCCACAGCAGACTAAGTTCACAGTTTTTGCTTTAGAATAGTTACATTAGCACATTCCAACCAAATTCCTGCCCCCTGCCAACAGAAAGCATGTGTTTATTTCAAGCCATCTTGTTTATAAAAAACATTTTAGGCAGCGTGTTATCAGTTTCTGGGAATGGTGGAAACTCTCCCGAATGAAGTTCCCAGAGGTTATTTCAAAAGCCAACCTTAAATTCAGGTCTTTTAAAAGGTAACAGTCAGGTATGCTTTGTTAATTCAAACCATTGTTTCCTCTATAAGATGGAGTTTGGATCCTGAACATTCACTTTGGCTTCTTAGTTATTAAAAGATGGTGTCTGTATCTTTTATTTGAGTGTGACTAGCATGTGTGTGTGTGTGTGTGTGTGTGTGTGTGTGTGTGTGTGTGTGTGTGTGTGTGTGTGTGATGGCATATTTTTGCATGTGGAGATCAGGAAACAACTTGTGGGAGTTGGTTCTTTCCTTCCATAGTGTAGATTCTTAAGACTGAAATAAGGTTATTAGACCTGGCAGCAAATGGATCTTCATTGAGCCTTCTCACCAATCCTAAAGTTCACATTCTATTACCAAATGCATGTAATTTATAACATATAAAGGGGTAATATTTAAACGGAAGTGTGTCCCAATGTAAATATCTGTACATATGTGGGCAGGTATAGAGTAATTTGGATTACAGTACAAATATAAAGTAAGGAGAGTAATGACAAGGACTCAAAAACCTAGTTTGGAAATTGTAAGCTTGTGAAATGTAGAATTCTGGCCCCATACTTACAAGCTTGTTCCTCAGTTAAGATGGTTCATAAGACTCTCATGATGATATAAGAACAACTGGAATCACTTTGAGAGATCCTAAGGGCTGGAGAGGAGGCTTGTTCAGCAAAGTGCCTGCTTTGCAAGCATAGAGACCTAAGTTTTGATCCTCAGTATCCACAGTAAAGCAAGGTACTGTGGCATGAAACTTTAACCCCAGTACTGGTGGAGAATGAAGAGAGGGGGATCCTTGTAACTCATTAGTGAGCCAACCAGCCTAGCTGAATCAATGAGCTTCAGGTTCAGTGAGAGACCCTATAGCAAATAAATATGGTGGAGAGCAAGAGAGACACCAATGTCAACTCTGGCCTCCACATACATGCCTGAATGCACACAGAGAAAGATGTGCATAGATCACATATGAGATAGCAAGAGAGAGAGAGGGAGAGAGAGAGAGAGAGAGAGAGAGAGAGAGAGAGAGAGAGAGAGAGAATAAAGGATTCACATGAGTTCTTGTCACCTGATTTTAATGGTAAAAGATAATGATGGTTAAATTATTCCATATTTCTTGTTAATAAAGTGTGTGTGTGTGTGTGTGTGTGTGTGTGTGTGTGTGTGTGTGTGTGTGTGTGTGTGGTGTGTCTGTGTCTGTGTTTCTGGTCTTGGGAGAAGAATTAGGTTAGCTATTGGGCATATTGCATTAAAGGTTGAACCTCCAAGTGAATACATTTACATCTGGTAGACATAAGAACCTTGGGTGACATTATTGAAAGCTGGAAAAGTAGGTATCAGTTCATTTTATTTTATTTATTTATTTTTAATTGAGATCCACAGATTCACTTTGGGAGAATTGTGGAAGGCTGTACTTCAAAGGTGGATTCAATTAGGGTAAAAAAGAGCGTATATGTACTACAATATAAGAAGAGGCTGGACTGGGAGACAGGGGTGTCAGAAAAGAGTAGCAGTTCTTGTAGACATTTGACTATCTTCTCTGTATCCCATTACCACTTAATCTGCTGAACTATCTGACAAACAAGATATGCTGAGATTCAGAAATTCAATAAACCCAAATTGAAGAAGACAAAAGAAATCTGCTGCCTTTTGCAGAGGCAATTGAACAGGAGGAGGGAAGTGAATCTTAATGACATCTACCCTGCAATATGCACCAAACAACTCTTAGCAATTGGATCCTTTGCTTTTTGTAGAAGTTTAATTTTGGAAGATGCAAAGGCATTGTGTGGTATTTGAATGACAGTGTCACCTTTTCTAGTCAAGAGAAGAGTGCACACCTGACACTGATTGATGGTATTACTTTTCCAATCTACCTGTCTGACTGCTTTGGGGACATGGGACAATAAAAACTACCTTATGTTGGTGGAGGATGACTCTGGTGGGGGTGGGGAATCAATAGATGCAGCCATGGAAAGGTAGAAGATCAAAGCAAAAGTCTCTTGATATCTGTTACATTCAATTTTTAGAATATAACTCATTCTTTCAAATGATTTAATAATTTCTTTATTATTTATTCAAAATTGATTGTTAAATGCCCAGTTTTTCTAGCAAACTTTAAGCATTGAGAATAAAATGCTGATTAAGTCAACCTACCTGTTCAGGAAAACTCTCCTAAAATGCTACACTTCCAGATAGTCACACAGGGACACCCTTGTGAGCAGGCCATTTCAAAGTATAGCTACTTTTTCATCTCCATCAATATATCCCCCTGCTCCGCTTCCCCTCCCCCTCCCAACCCCTCCCAGACAGCCCTCAGCCTCACCCCTCCCCATCCACCCATCCCCTCCCCTAAAGGGCAAGAAGTCCCAAGGTGGGTCAGCCCAGCAGGGCACATCCACTCCAGGCACATCCAATTCACTCATCTCAAAGTCAATGCCAGGCTGGATGTTTTTCTATAGGGAATGGGCTCCATGGTGCTGGCCCATGAACAGGAACAACACCGTTTGATCCCACCCCTTGATGCTCTACACATTCATGGCAGTCGAAAACACTTACCCCCAGCGACCCTTGCCAATAGATCTCCAATGGCAATTTCTGATTCAGTGAGCTCATCTATTTCAAGACTGCTACATAGCTCTTTTCTGCACAACCAAGCTTTTCAGCCTTGCCACCAGGAAACAGTTCAAGCAAGTACAGCAATACATAATGACACCATTGAGAGCATTTTAATCATTTTCTAAACAATTATTCCCTATTTTATTTCTTTTTCAAAGTAGGCCACGGCCATAGAGGACATATAGGTTCCCTTTTCAGTGTTCACTGAGAAAGGGACAGATTTTTAGTGACCAAGCAAAGCTTGATTTACAGACTGGTCAAAGAACTTGAATTTATCCTATACCATACAAAGATAGCGTCATTTTCTTAATGGAGCATGGATTTTTGAAAATCTAGAATCTTATAGAATAAAATCTACTCCACTGCTTCCTTTCCTTTCTTGAAATCTTTCTTATCAACTCTTTTCCACCACCTAATGTATCATAAAACACAAACATGCCTGTGTACGCTCCATGAAATTTGCTTCAGAAATTAAAGTATTTTCAGATTCTCTGGTGTTTTATTGAGGTTAAGAGTTAGATATTCTATTTTCTTCCTTGCTCTGAGGTTGTATTTTAGGCATCACATCTGGAGTGACACTTAACTATGATTCAAGTCACTGATTCTTTGGAATTTTAAAATCAGTTGGAACTCAGATACAACCGTGGGACATTATCTCTCTAGTTCTAAGGCTTTGTGTTTCTTCTATAATGTCTAATGCCCTGAGGGCACTATTGAAAGGTGCATAATGACTTCACAGTCATTTTCACTTTAATACAGTACTTAAATACGGCTTCGGGAGCCATATGTATGAAAGGCTCAATATAAAAAACAGTGTGATGCTGTTTTACTCTAATTATTCAGTACAGATGTAATTTATGTATGGTAGTAATTGCGAAAGTATTCTGTTGATGGTGTTTCACCCTGGTCTTGAGATTCCCCCAAAGAGACCACCAGAGATGTGAATTCTCCGAAATGCAAAAGCAAGGTTTATTAAAATGCAAGTCATGGCAAAGACTTCATCTGGTACACAGGCATGGCAGTAGCGTTTCTGCAAGCTGGATTTTTAAAGGCAAAAATCATAAGGTTAAACATCAATTAGAGGTCTTAGCATGGATACAATTGTGATTAGCTTATTTGGGGGGGGGGGCTTTCCAGATTTCTTCTGTTATTTTAGCTGGCTGTTTGTCAAACTTTCTTCCCTAGGCTGTCTCCTGGGTTGGGATATTCTGTGGCTATCAAATGTCCCCTAGGCTATCTCCTGTTTGTACTTTGTAACCCAGCAGAACTCAGGCCTGTTTCAAACTGAGGTTCAGGGACTTTTGCTCAAAACTAGAGGCACTTCTCTGGTTCTTCATTGGGACAATAAGAAACCTTGCAAGAACCACTATGTTAGTTATCTGGAGCTACCGTAACAAATTGCCAAAATTTTAGAAGATGACTTTCTTTATTCTCTTGCAATTCTAGAGAGTAGAAAACCTATATCCATGTTTCACCAGCATCCTGGTTTCCTTTCTGCTGTCTCCTAGCAGGTCTTCATGTTTTGTAGCTTGAAGCTGCATTATTTCTAAGTCACCCTCTATTTTCTCCTTAGCATTTTTCTCTGTGTGTTTCTATATATCTCCTCTTGTTTTCAACATAATATTTTTGTTAATTATTTGGGAATTTACATCATGCAGCACAATCACACTTCCCAATCTTCACAGATCAATCTCCCACTGTTGTGACCTTGTCTCACACAAAAAGAATATAAATAAGAATAAAAAATAAGAATAAATAAGAGGAGGAGGAGGAGATGAAGAAGGAGGAGAAGGAGAAGAAGGCAATGAAGAAGAAGATAAGCAGAGGAGTTGACTTTGTGTTGAGGATAAGCATCCATTGGCTTTAAGATTTCTCCTATATAGTATAACTTCATTTTAACTAATTAGTCTTCAAAGACCCTACTTGCAAAGTAAGGTCATATTCTGACACATCTGCATCATATTCTGGATGGACCGATGTTTTGAAGTGACACCAGTCAAACCACTATGGCCACATATACACTTATTCTTGCAGCAATGTGGAAGAATTTCCTCTCAGTGCCATACTGATACTTCAAATTATGAACTTTTAGGAGTTATTTGAGTATGGGAAGCAGTTGAGAGAGGAGAAAATTATCTTATTGAAAATATTTCTGTAAAATGAAATATTATTAAAGTATTTGTTAATGATATTAATATCAGAAAAGTAGAATTTCTTAAGCATTTGGTAAAACATTTTCAAAATTGCAGCTAACAAGAAATAGATGTCTTACTAGATACTAACAAATTACTATGACCTATATGACATGTCCTGGACAGCTGTATACCCTTGGTTAAATGGTCACAAAATCAAATTTCTTCAAACTTTAATTATGCTATATTCTTTTAAAGGAGCCACATTATAGAGTAAAGAGCAAAGATTTTGAAGCAGGGCCAGTTTTGAGAGTTCAATTCACAGCTTTCCCACATACTAGTCCTTATAGTTTGGTTCAGTTATTTCCGATTTCCAGTTTTCTGAGTTGTAAAATGAAGATAATATTTCATGAGTTTCATGAAGGGTAATGAGTTCATGTTGGAAAGGACATGGCACAGAATGAGTTCATGTAATGTTTATTGTAGCAAGTTATACTTCAACTCAATTTCAGGACTTTTTATGAGTCAGCTCCAGCCATTTTTGTGGTTTCCTAGACTGCTTGAATAGACTCAACTTTAGGAAAGTCATTCCAAAATCCATTACACCTTAAAGCTTTCAGATGGGGTCTTCAGATTCAGAATCTAGCATCTAAGCCAAAACAATGTGGTTGTTACAGGTAATTTCATAATGAAATGAATATGGCAACTGAATTCACCCATAGTTCTTAAACATCAATCTATTTGAGATGATAACCTTTATGTTTCCTGAAGCTATATTTTTGTTTTTTTTTAATCAGGTTTTATTATACAGTTCAAAGAGGTTAAGGTTCCTTTAACTTGCTTAGAGATGGTAGAGAATTGAAATACTTAAATTTCTTAGAGCATACTCATTAGAAAGTATTGATCAATTTACCTTGAACTGTTTTGGAGTTTATAAAAGAAAAAAAAAAGGACAATAATATCCATGTTAAAAATGATTACAAAGTTTTCACTGTTGTCCTTATATACAACCAAATTTTCTCCCACTGCTTCCTCATCAGCTATTCAAGTAATATTTGTCACTGGTAACACATTAGGTACATAGACTGGATGAAGGTAGGATAGGAACAAGGGGAAATATGAATTGTAGGAGGATGCTCTGTAAGACTAAACCTAATTTTGATTTTGGCTTTTATAACCTTGCAAGATCTATTTTGACCTCACTGCAAACATCATAATTTGTGGTCACCCTGATTGTTCCCTAAAACTATTTGCCTCTGGATACATTCACAAAAATCTATGAGAGTAGTATTATGTAACTTTATAACCAAATCTGACACTTTAGGTCCTGGAATGTGGCTGCTGCTTGTTGTTATTATTGTTGCTTTGAGTTTTTTGTTTTGTTTTGTTTTAAGTTAGATTATGTCAGCGTATAATCAGGTATTTCAGCTTGATGGCGAGTCATCTTTGCCCTGGTCACATTTAAGAACACTTTCCCTGTTACTCTTCTTGCCTCTTTACTTGACCATCAGCAATCCCCAGTAAGTTATGCCCTATGCAATCTTTGATCTATAAACCTCTTCCCATATAATCAGGGAAATATGTTTTTCATATACCAATGTCATATTACTCAATAATTTCTTGAGGGCTAGGAAAACTGCCATGTGATTGTCCATTTCAACACCCACATTGGCTCTTAAGATCTGTCTCAGAACACGACCTGGGTTTTGAAAATCATGTTCACTAAATCCCGCAGACTCTGCACCAGACCTCCCTTGGACTGTGAGAAACTTGATTATTTGGTTTCATTTGGCTTTAAAAGTATATAAGTTAACTCCCAAATAAGTTTACAATCTTATTTGGAAGCAAAACACAATAAAGAATAACAGAAACTATGCACTGGAAAGAATTTCCTTAAATCAACCACACTTGGAAAGTCTTTTCCATACCACTCTTTCAGTGATCAGGGTCCTACATGGATACACGGATATGTCAATCATTGGGCACTATTTTTTTTATTTGTTGTTGTTATGCTTTTTTAAAAAATATTTACATATATTATGTATAGGGTCATTTCTCTGCATGTATGTCTACATACCAGTGGAAGGTATCTGATCCAGTTATAAATGGTTGTTAGCCACACTGTGGGTTCTGTGAATCAAACTTGGGTCCTCTGCAAGAACAAGTGTTCTTAAACACTGATCCATCTCTGTAGCCTTGGGAAACTCTTGACATACAGATCAACCTTCTTCCATCTTTGTGTAGTCTGGCTTTTCTGACCAAGAGCCTATATGCTCTTTCAAATTGGTTTTATTGTAATTTTTTTTTTGAGCCAGAATTTCTCTGTGTGGCCTTAGCTCCTGGAATTCGCTCATTCTGTAGCCCAGGCTGGCTTCAAACTCAGAAATCCTCTTGACTCTGTCTTCTGAGTGCTGTGATTAAAGACGTGCACCATTACTGCCTAGCTTTTAATTCTTCTATTTTAACATATTTATAAACTCATGGATTTTAATATACTTCAAAGCTTCAAAACACACAGTTGTTATTCTTATGAATGTTCATATTGTCCCATATTTGGAAAATATATGTTTCAATAGGCTCATTTTGAAACAAGCACCATTCATCTTTGATGACAAGACATTCCAGAATCATCTCATTTCTTTAACGGGGCCAAGATTTAGTCATTAATATAAGAAGATTTATGCCACTTTCAGTTAATTTTTTAAATCATATTTGAGAGAAAGTTTCTAAATGCCATGCCGAGTAAGGCCTTCCATATAGTAAGTCAGCACTATGTCACTGGGTTATGCCCCTCCCTCTTTCAGACATAGTTTTGGTATGAATCACTTGGTGGCCTTGAGATCAATATATAAACCAGATTGATCTTGAATTTTTAGCATACTTCCAGTTACAGCATATTTTGTGCTGGTATTACAGACACACACCCATTACCACAAATAAAATATTTTCTTTTGTTGAGTGATAGTTTTTATAATCATTTTTTAATTTTTCAGTTTTATCACATAAGCATATATTTTCTGATTATTGCAGTAGCTCGCCTTTTGATAAAAGCTACTCAAAGATATAATTGACAATGACACCACCATCATCCAGAAATAGAGTTAACATTGGTTGCTCTTTACCATCTTTCTATTGAAAGTTCTCAACTATTCCACCCTTTTACTGAGAAGAAATAATCTCTGCCATATCAAATGTCTAGACAAAATAAGACTGATAAATATTTTAAGCTGTATGTGTCTTTGAAATATTCCAATATTGGCCATCAAATACCTATGGCATGCTGGTGTGAGTAGGGACATTTAAATACAGAAAATGATAATTTTGCCAAAGCTGTTTTGCTATAATTGTTGGCAGAGGCCTAACAGCATTTGAAAACTTGCAGGAATGTTCTGGAAATGAAGCAGAACTCCATTTCCATTCACTAAAAAGGAAAAGAGACCAAAATGAAAAATCTTTACAGAGCCAGGGAGTATTTTTAAACTTGTCAGCCTTTCTCTCATCTGTAACACGCATAATCAAGATCTTAAGATGTTAAAGCTGGGGTTTTGCATGACTAGAGAACTGCATAAAGCTCTCAGCTCTTGCTGCAAGCTTGTCATTGTTTTCAGTGAGAAGGTTTGCTTATATTTTTTAACAACCTTTATTAGCCTGGAAGCATAAAAAGAGTGAATTCTCTATTTATTGCAACTATGAGCATGAAGAAACCAATGTCATAGACAAAATAATATTCACTAATTACCTAAAATTGTATTCAGTATCTTTGTTCCCCCAAGTATTTCTAATGCAAAAAAAAAAAAAAAAAAAATTCTGGAAACTGATTCTCCCAATTGGCTCACATCATAGCCACATCATGGGAGCCATCTCACTTGCACATTTTATGGCTAAAGGGAGACCAAGTGATGATTTTGATAAAGTTTTGACATCCTTCCCTTTTGCAATATACCTTACACTGTCCTTTGTTTATTGTGCAATCTATTAACCAGATGAATTTATCAAATATTTTCCAGTCCTTTAAGTGGAATACAAAAGGCACTCTTATAAATCACTTACTCTCAAAATGTGGTTACCAAAGCAAAACAGAAGAAACCCTTGGGAGCTTGTTAGAAAGGCAAACTCTGAAACCAGACCTTCTGAATGAGAAATAGAGCTGATGGTGCTTTGCAAGCTCTCCTGGTGACTCGGATGTGCATTCAAGTTTGCATTTCTTTTTTAGAATGTTTATGTAAGGGCTGATTGTGTAATTCAGTGGTAGAGCATTTGTACAGCATGCATGAGGTCCTGGGTTCCATCCCTAACACTACTAAAAGAAAAATGGAAAAAAAAAATACTCGCATTGCTTATACAATCAAATATGTAATAAGTCAACAAAGCCCATCTCAAACATTTCAATATTGATTGAAAACTTAATCAAATGTTTGCAACATTTAATCACAGTCGAACATTTCGATTTTCCTGAATGCTCAAGGCATTTTACAAAGGAAAATGAACAGTAAGAAACCACATCGATTACAGAGTTAATTAATATTTTGATGATAAAATAGGCTGTAATATTACTATAAGTTTCATCGGTATTCTATACCTTCTTTTTTTATTCTTTCATGGTCCTGGAATTTAAACACTATTGGATTGTATGTGCTTTTGCATCCTAGTAGGATTTAAATAATTTGACCAGGATGAAAAAAAAAACAAAAACTCAGGAACACAGGAATACAATTTAACTGGGCTGTTAACGACTTGATTCTGATTGGTTGGTAAGAATTGGTTGCTAAGATCAATGTGAGTTGAACTGCACCTGTAGGCTCCTGGGTATTTATCTTGTTATCACAATAGTGTTCACTTTTGTCATGGTGCTTTTTGCTTCTTGTTGGGTTTTTTTTTTTAACATCCTGTCCCAAATGTTATGGTTTATGCAATAACAAACATACTGTTCTTGGGGGGGTGGTGTCAGAAATTAGAAGATGAGCCTCTTTCTGGAGGTTCTGGGAAGGATCTGAAATTCTTGCCATTTCCAGCTTATAGAGATTGCCCAGATCCTTCTGCTCATCCACAAACCTCTCACCATTGCATCTTCTTCCACTTCTCATCTTTCTTCTCTGTCTTACAAAAGCATCTGAGATTCTATTGAGTCCAACCCAGTGGAATCTTCCTCTACAAATTTGAGTATATCTGTGCAATTCATTTTGTGAAGGTTCTGAGGATTGGAATATGAGCATCTTTGCAACACATTATTCTGTTTACTATGAGATCCTTATTACTGTATTTCATGTCCATTCTGGAGTTTGCCTTTTATTTCTGACTATATGTGACCCAGTGCCACAGTTTTGTAATATATCACTCTTGTCTGCTCTCAATATGTTAAAGTGTACCACTTGCTTCTTTGCATTTTGTTAGAATTAGTTAAGTCATAAACAGATTTTCCCTTCAGAGAAACAGGAAAGAGAATCTGAAACTTTAGATTGACAGTTAACTAATTTGTTTGGAATGACAGCCTCTATTGGAAGTCACATGACAACTGGTGCCAGTTAACTGCTGGAGCCTCTGCTATTTGTCTTTTGTAGAAGGCCATAAATACTGAGAGGGCCTATTTTTGGAACAATTTCTCCTGTTTCTAGGACCAGTTGGCAGAAAATTTTTGGTGATTTGTTATGGAGAATGCAGATTGAAAATAACAAATGTATATGCTTAATATTCAGAAAATCTATTCAACAAAAATATCCATAAAATATCTATCTGAAAATACATGTATGTATGTATGTATTTTTACCTGTTTAAATTTAAACATAGAGGTAATATTCATTTCCCTTTCATATTTCTCTTTTATGTTTGTACATTTCTTCATATTAATCCATTTCCTCCAAGTACCACTGCCTTTACAAATAAAACCTGTCTCGTCTAATATTTTTTACTTCTATAAATAAGCTCCTTTAGGTTGACTCCCTCCTCATTAGCTGTGCCCTTGCCATTTAAAATCCTCTCTTGCTTCCTGGCAACAATGTGATGTTACAGACCTGTTCTGATTTTATCCTGTCAAGGACACTGAATTGAATATACTCTAATGGTTCTCTTGTCATTTATTTAAATAGAACAAAGCTGAAAAGCAAACTCTTTGTGCTAAAGATGCTTGCAGGAATCTAGGGGGTAAAAAAAAAGCTTCTCTACTGTCACTAGTCTTAACTAACTGAGTTGAAATAAAAGTACTCACTTAATGTGTGTGTAAAACAGTAATCCTTCCAGTCTATCATATTTATGCTGTTATTCCTTTCTCTCTCTCTCTCTCTCTCTCTCTCTCTCTCTCTCTCTCTCTCTCTCTCTCTCTCTCTCCCCCCCCCCCCTGTGTGTGTGTGTGTGTCCCTCCCTACAAGAAGAACTTTATTAGAGCACACATCAGGTTCTTTCTGGCATTTGAATAGCTGTAAGAGATGGATAATGAGTAGGGCACATTCTTTAAGGATAGTGTACCATTTTGTTTATTACAAATTACTATTCTGACCCTTAATTCTGCATAATAATGAAGAGATTATCCCTAATGATAGCTTTATTTATACCCTGCGTAAGAAAACTATAATGCAGATGTATTTCTACTGTGTGTGCATGTTGGGGGTGGTGGTGGAGGATGTCTTACTATATACCTAAGGCTGGCCATGAACCAGTGGTGATCCTCCTATCTCAACCTTCACAGTGCTGTAAAGTAAGGTATACAGCAACATACCTGATTTTTCTTATTCATTGCTGGTGATGGAACTAGAGCTCAAGCATGTTAGACAAGTGCTTTATTGATTTATAATTCAAGTTTTTCTAACAGTTTTTTTATCTTCACATTCCTGTAGTCAGAAGTTTCTGGCCTGTCAACCTAAGGTCTGGACCTACAGTCCCACATCTACTTAGCCCCAAATAACCATTAAAAAGGCTTATATTAATTAAACTGTTTGTTCTGTGGCTCAAGCTTCTTGTCAGCTAGCTCTTGCATCTTAACCTATTTTCATTAATTAATGTCTTGCCACATGGCTTGTGGCTTACCTGTTTTTTTTTTTTCATCTTTCTTTCTTGGGTGGCAGCTCACAGACTCTCCTGACTCCACACTCCTCCTTTTTCTGTGCTTGAAATTCCCACCTGCCACTCATCTGCTTTGCTACAGGCCAAAACACTTCCTTTATTATCTAATGATAATTCACAAAAAGACATCTAACATCACGTTCCTTTATTGTCGGCATCAAACTTGTAGAGCATATGTTAGCAGACATTTCATGAGGTCATTCATACCTCTCTAAAGTGGCTCAAAGCTGGAATACTGTATAAGTTGATTTTTCTTTCTGAAGGCTAGTTTGTAGTGTAACTACAAGATCCCACTTCCCTTAAAACTTAGATAAACTGCCAAGCTGGCATTTATCAATTATAATTTATCATGTCTTCTGGACTCAAAATTGATTTCTTGTCTCCACAAAATATGTAACATGGTCACTGGGTAAGATGTGGGTGCAACAACATTTGTTTTCTTTATTGACTATATGCTTAATGTTAGCTTTGAATCTGTTATGTTCGTAAGTATATTGCAATATACATTTTAATTTGTTAGCACTTACATGTTTAAGAAACTTGTATTAAAAAGGATTATTAAGCAAAACTTTCTTAGAATGTGTCTTCTTGATTTGCCACAGTGTGTTATCTAGCATGACAGATGCAGTGTTAGCTCGAGTGTATAAACAATCAGATCTGGACATCCTGGCTAAGGAAGCATCCATCCCAATTGTCAATGGACTCTCGGACTTGTACCATCCTATCCAGATCCTGGCTGATTACCTCACACTCCAGGTTTGTGTATTTCTTTGATTTACAATACAGAAAAAAAAACAACAAATAATTCCTGACTGCCATCAAGTGGAATCATTTACATAAATGATGTTTAGTCATTATTATGAATAACTTCTGTCTTGAAAAGTTATAGTGTATGTGTGAATGCTATAGATCTGGGAAGTGCTACATTACTATAAATAGATATGTATGATCCTTTTGTTCTCAATCCCATTTCCAAGCCCCTTCAAGACCCTCCCACATCTTCTGTTCTTTCACTCACATTGCTTTCTGTTGCTCAATTTAAGAATGGATGAATAAGAGGTAAAGTTGCATATAGAATTGATACAACTTCTGTGCCACTTAAGATTGTCAACCTGGTAGGATCTAGAATCACCCAGAACACAAGTCTCTAGATATGTCTGTGAGGGACTGTCTACAATATGTCAACTTAGGTGGGAAGAGCAACTTTAATATGGCCAGCACTATTTCGTGACCTGGCATCCTTATGTAAAAAATAAAGAGGAAGAAATGAATACTGTTAGTCAACTTTCTACCTGCTTCCTTACTACAGATGCAATGTGACCAGCTGCCACAAGCTCTGGCTGGCTTGACTTCCCCACAAGGATAGATTGTATCCTTGAGCCTTTGAGTCAAAAATAAGCATTTCATCCTTCCTTAAGTTGCTTTTGTTGGACATTTCATCCCTGAACTGTAGAGAGTAACTAGTATAGGGCCCTGCATTCACCAGACTTTGTAACTTAGAAATGAAGATCAGAGGAGTTCAGTTCAAATGCTCCAGATGGTCTGTTACTGCTTAGTAATAAAAAGAGGGGAGTATTTTCTGTCATTTTATAAATTGATTAAAAATAGAATGAAGACTATGTAGACTTCGTGAAGTTAAGGGTCTAATTTGGCCATATGCTCCTACATCGGAAACTTACATAACTTTTAAGACTTATGTTAGATAATTAGACACAGCCAAACTACATGTTTTTGACACTTGAAACCTTAACAAACAGTGTTTGCATGTCTCTGGTTGATTTTGAGAAGACAGAACAAACTGGATAAGTCCACCTACCTTCTCATTTGAATAAGCTGTGAACTTTGAAATGAGAGGTCAAAAATAAAGAAATGCTATTCAGAGATTTACACAAGATCCACACAGAGAAAAACAAAACAACGATGTCAGATGGATAGTTGCTAGTGAGACCTTTGTAGATACTATATGGCTTCATGTTTCTCTCTAGGGCTTTATCATTACTAACTAATGAGCTCACTTTTGGGGCATGAGCTATTCTATTTTTCATAGGGCTTTGTGCTGTCCCTTGTGTAATTCTTTCACCAAGGAGACACCAAAACAGGATTTCTGAGAATAAAGAGTGCTTCATCAAGACCATGAGGTCTAAGTGAGATGAACCTGGTTTCACATCCTAGTTTAGCCACCTAGTAGTTCCATGATCTCCAAATTACTTACTTCTTTGGTCTTTACAAATATTTAACTATTTATATATTAAGCCTATAGACTTTTCAAGACAAATAAAAATTGGAGTCAATGGGATGGCTCAGTGAGTACAGGCACTTGTCATCAATCCTCATCACCAAGGTCAATTCTGGGAAACCACATGGTGGAAGAAGATAACTAACCCTGGAGTTGTCCTACAACTCTCTCTCTCTCTCTCTCTCTCTCTCTCTCTCTCTCTCTCTCTCTCTCTCACACACACACACACACACACACACACACACACACACACACACACACACACACACACACGCTGTAAATGTTCTTCCTATCCTTCCATGAAATAAACATTTTTAAACTTAAAAACAAAGTATTTTTAAAATATTTTAATTTTTCACTTATATTACATAGTAACCACAGTTTCCCCTCCCTCCCCTCTTCTGCTTTTCTCCCCCACCTCCTTTCTACCCAAGCCCATCCACTCCTCATTCATTCAGAAAGGGCCAAGCCTCCCACAGGAGTCAGCAAAACATGGCATATCAAGTTGAGGCAGAACCAAGTTCTTCCCCACTTCATCAAGGCTGGGTGAGGCATTCTAGCATGGGGAATAAGTTCTGAAAGGCCAACAAATGCACCAGAGACAGGTCCTGATCCGATTGTTAGGGGCCTCACAAACAGACCAAGCTACACAACTGTCACCCTCATGTGGAGGGCATGGGTCATTCACATGCAGGCTCCCTACCTGTCAGCCCAGAGTCTATGAGCTCTTATTAGCTCAGACCCACTGTCTCTGCAGGTTTTCCTGTCATGATCTTGACCCTCATTGCTGTACAGTTAGTTCTTCTCACTATCTTCAATTGGAGTCACTAATCAAACCACACAGAGATACTAAAAAGAATTAAAAATTACAGACCAGTCTTCTTCATGAACACTGATGCAGAAATACTCAATAAAAACTGGTAAGGGGAATCCAAGAACACATTTAAAAAAAAACCCACTATTATCAATTAGGCTTCATCCCAGGGAAGCAGGGATGGCTCAACACATGAAAATCTGTCAGTGTAATCCACTGCATAAAGAAATTGAAAGAAAAAAAATTGATCATCTCATTAGATTCTGAAAAAAAACCTTTGACAAAAAAATCCAACTCCTTTATGATTAAAGTTCTGGAGATATCTGGGCTACAAGGAACATACATAAACATTATATATGCAATATGTATACATACATAAGTTTACATAAGTGGCCCCAAAATTCTACCAGGAAACTTTTATAGCTGATAAACACTTCAGAAATGTGTCAGGGTACAAGATCAATTCAAAAAGGTCAGTAGCCTTCCTCTATACAAATGATGAAAACATGGATTATAGCTGATCAAGGCAACCTAGTATGAAGAGTGGTGTCCCAGAAGCCAGTAAGAGTAAGTGGCAGCCCCTTCTCACACTGTTAGGCATTTGTTTCTAAGTCATTTGAGATTCCTCTATTGAGAATTCTCTGTTTAGATTTATATTCATTTTATATTGTATTATTGGGTTTGTTGAAGTCTAGTTTCTTGAATTCTTTATATATTTCAAATATTAGTCCTCTGTCATATGTAGAGTTGGTGGAAATAATTTTCCATTTTGTAGGTTGCTGTTTTAGCCTGTTGATGATGTCCTTTGCTTTACAGAAGATTTAAAGTTTCGTGGGGTGCCATTTATTAGGTGTTGATCTTAGTGCCTATAATATAGGTATATATTGTGAAAGTTGTCTCCTGTGCCAACGTGTTCAGTGCTATTCCACATCTTCTCTTTTATTAGGCTTGGTGTATGTGGCTTTTTGTTGAGGTCTTTGTTCTGCTTGGATTTAAGCTTTGTTTAGGATGGCAGGTATGAATCTATTAGCATTCTTCTACAAGTCAATACCCAGTTAGACCAGTACCATTTATTAAAGATGCTTTTTCCTTCCATTGTGTATTTCTGGATTATGTATCAAAAATCCAAGTGTTAATAGTTGTGTGATTTACATCTGGGTCTTTAATTTGAGTCCCACGATCAATCTGTTGGTTTTGATGCCAATACCATGTGGTTTTTATTGTTACAGCTCTATAGTAGAGCTTGAAATCAGGAATGATAATACCTCTCAAAGTTATCACAATGTACATAATTGTTTTTAGCTATCCTGGGTTTTTTTTTTTTTTGTTTTTCCCCATGACATTGAGTAGGTCAATTCAATTTTGATGAGAATTGCATTGAATCTGTATACTGTTTTTGGTAGGATGACTATTTTTATTATGCCAATCCTACTGATCTGGGATCATGGAATATCTGTCCCTCTGATATCTTCTTCAATTTTTCTTCACACACTTGAAATCTATATTATACAAGTCTTTCAGTTACTTAGAGTTACCCCAAGATATTTTATTTGTGGCTTTTGTGAAAGATGTTGTTTCCCTGACTTCTTTCTCAGCCCATTTATCATTTATATAGAAGAGGGTTACTGATTATTTTTATGTGTTAACTTTGTATTGAGCTACTTCACAGAAGGGATATATTACCTCTAAGAGTTCCTTGCTAGAATTTTTACTCTTGATTATGTATACTATCATATCATCTTCAAACAGCAATACTTTGACCACTTCCTTTCCAATTTGTATTCCCTTGATCTTTTTCAGTTGCCTTATTTCTACAGCTAGAGCCTCAAGTATTTGTTCCTGATTTTAGTGGAGTTTCTTAGTGTTTCTCTCCATTTAATTTAATGTTGGTTATATGCTTGCTATAAATTGCTTCTTTATGTTTAGGTATCCCTCTTTCATTTTTAATTTGTCCAAGACTTTTATCATGAAGTGTTGTTGGACTTTTTCCAGGCCTTTTCAGGATCAATGTGATGATCATGTGTTTTTTTCTTTCAGTTTGTTTATATAGTAAATTACATTGACTTATTTTTATATGTTCAAACATCCCTGCATCTCTGAGGTGAAGCCTACTTGATCATGGTGGATGATATTTTTTGATGTGATCTTGGATTTAGTTTTAATATCTTCTTGGATTTGGTTTGATATGTTCTTTGATTTGGATTTTATTATTTTTGTGTCTTTGTTCATGACAGAAATTGGTCTGTAACTCTCTTTGATAAATCTTAGTGTGGATTGGGGTATCATGGTGATTGTGGCCTTATGGAAAGAATTTGATAATGCCCTTTCTGTTTCTATTTTGTACAATAATATGAGGGCTGTTGGTTTTAGTCTTATTTTAAAGTCTAGTAGAGTTCTTTGCTAAAACCATCTGGCCCTATGGGGTTTTTTTCCTTCTTTTTTTTTTTTTAACACTTAATGACTGCTTCTAGACTGCTTCTATTTCTTTAGGTGATGGAGGTCTATTTAAATTGTTTAGTTGATCTAGATTTAACTTTGGTAAATGGTATCTAGTGAGAAATTATCCATTAGTTTGAGGTTTTCCATTTTAGTGGAGTACAGGTTTTTAAAGTGTGACATAATGATTCTTTGAATTTCTTTAATGTCTAATTTTATTTGTTAATATCCCTGTATCTTTAGTTAGTTTGGATAGGGGTTTGTCTATCTTGTTGATTTTCTAAAAATATAAAAAATAAAAAATAAAAAACTTCAACTTTTTGTTTCACTAATTCTTTCTATTGTTCTCTTTGCTTCTATTTTATTGATGTTAGCCCTGAGTTTGATTATTTCTTCCAGTCTACTTTTTCAGGTTTATTTACTTCCTTTTGTTCAAGAGCTTTTAGGTGTGCCATTAAGTTGCTAGAATGAGATCTCTCTCTATATATATGTATATATATACATATATATATGTATATATATGTTCCTATATATATATGACATATATGTGTCCTTAATACTATGAATTTCCTCAATACTGTTTTCAGGGTGTCCCATAAGTTTGGGTATGTTGTAGATTCATTTTTATTGAATTCTAGGAAGTCTTCAGCTTTTTTATTTCTGCCTTTACTCAGTAATAATTCAGTAAAGAGTTTTTCAGTTTTCATGAGTTTGTAGACTTTCTGCTGTTACTATACAACTTTAATCCATGGTGATCTGATATGATGCAGGAGTTATTTCAGTTTTCTTGTATCTGGGTGAGACTTGCTATATGACTGAATGTTTGGGGAAAGTTCTGTGAGGTGCTGAGAATAAGGTATTTTTTTGAGTTTGAGTGAAATGTTCTACAGATTTCTGTTAGGTACATTTGATTAATAACATGCTATTTCCATTATTCCTCTATTTAGTTTTTTATTTTGTTTGGGTGACCTGTTCATTGGTGAGAGTAGGGTACTGAAGCCCCCCCCATCAATCTGTGAGGAGTGATACATGATATAAGCTGTAGTATTCTTTCCTTTAAAAATAGAGGTGACCCTGTGTTTTAAGCATAGACATTAACAATTGAAAATAAGAATTGAAATCTGGTGGATTTTTTGATTAATATGAGAGTATAAAATTTTCTTTCCATTTCTTTTGATTAATTTTGATTTAAAATCTATTTTGTTAGATATTGGAATGGGTATACCAGCTTCTTTCTTAGGTTCATTTGCTTGGAAAAATCTTTCTTAGGTTCTTTGCTTGAGGTATGTTTCTTGGCTGCAGCAGAGGGATGAATCCTATTTTCATATCCAATCTTTTAGTATGTGCTTTTTTAAATTGAGAATTTGAGTCCATTGATATTGAGTGATATCAACTAATTATTGTTAATTCCTGTTATCCTTTTTATTTTGATGGTGGTGTTGATTGTGTGTGTGTGTGTGTGTGTGTGTGTGTGTGTGTGTGTGTGTGTGTGTGTGTGTGTTTCTCTTCGTTTGGTTTTGCTGGTGTGAGAATATTTATTTCCTGTTTTCATGCATGTATTTAATCTCCTTAGATTAGAGTTTCCTGTATTTAATCTCCTTAGATTAGAGTTTCCTTCTAGTAGCTTCTATAAAGTTGGATTTGTGGATAAATATTGCTTCGATTTGACTTTTTAAAGGAATATCTTATTTTCTCCTTCTATAGTGATTGAAAGTTTTTCTGAGTATATTAGTCTGGGATGGCATGTGCAGTCTGTTAGAGTTTGCAGGGCATATCTCAATGCTCTTCTACAGTCCAGGCCCTTCTGAATTTTAGGGCTTTATGGAGAAGTTAGGTGTAATTCTAATCCATCTGCCTTTTTATGGTCCTTGGCCTTTTTTTCCTTGAAGTGTTTAATATTCTTTCTTTGTCCTAATGTTTAGGGTTTTGATTATTGTGTGTCAAGAGACCTTTTTTTTTCTGTTCTTTCTATGACTTTGTTGAAGATATTTTCTGTGCTTTGTTGAAGATATTTTCTGTGCCTTTGAACTGGGCTTCTCCTCTTCCTATTATTCTTAGTTTGGTCTTTTCACAGTGTTCCTGGATGTCTTGTGTGATTAGATTTACCATCTTCTTTGACCTAGGTATCAGTTTCTTCTGTCATGTATTCAATAACTGAGATTTTTTTCTCCAGTCTCTTGTATTCTCTTGGTAATGCTCCTGTCTATGCTACTGTTCACTTACCTAGATTTTTCATTTCTAAAATTCCCTCAGTTTGTGTTTTTTATTACTTCTATTTTTACTTTCAGACCTTGGACAGTTTTGTTTGTTTACTTTAACTATTTATTTTTTATTGGCTTTCTTGAAGGGATTTATTCATTTCCTCCAATTTTTATTTGTCTTCTCCTGGATGTCTTTAAATAATTTGTTCATTTCTTCTTTTTTGACCTCTATCATTTTCATCAAGTTGGGTTTAAGGTCTCTTTCTTATGTTTTAGCAGTATTGGGATATCCAGGGCTGGCTGTAGTCAGAGAACTGGGTTCTGGTGGTGACATTGCTGTAGCTGCTGTTTGTGTTCTTACACTGGCATCTAGGCATCTGGGTTTGGAGTGATTATAGAAATTGGCATCTAGGTGCCAATTTCTGAGTTTGTCTTTGTTGGGTGAGTGTTTTTTTTCCTTGGCTCCTGTTTCCTCTCTGGTCTTTTGTCCAGATTGATTTATGGTTGAGTTTCCACCCCATTTGGGGGCTGGACTTCTGATCAAGATATAATGAACTTTTAAACTCTTGTTTTGTAATTGTATATTCATATTATTGAATGTAATGCAACACATTGTTTATTCATTCCAACAAGGCATTTATTGTGTGTGGAAAATTGTTTAATGTAACTCTAGAAGTTATTCCATAAAAATAGGTTTCCTCCCCTATTTAATTTCCTTTACTTGTTGTTTTTTAGGAACATTATGGTTCTCTCAAAGGCCTTACCCTCAGCTGGATAGGTGATGGAAACAACATTCTGCACTCCATCATGATGAGTGCTGCAAAATTTGGGATGCACCTTCAAGCAGCTACTCCAAAGGTAGGAAAACTTTCTGCCCTGAAATAACTTCCTTGTTCATCAGATGCTATTACCCAGTGGAAAAAAAGTTTATGATCAAGGACAGCATAGCTCACAGCACATAATTTAAACTATATTACAAACTTTTTCATTGAATGGCTATCTGGCTTCTTAGGAGCCCATATTTATATTTCTATAGTAGAAGATAGTCTTGGCTGATGCTTTGAGTCTGTGATAAAAGCACATCCAAATTATGCCTTTGAGTGCCCTAATAGTGGTCATTATGATGACTGGTATCTTTGTCTATAATCACCACATTGGATGAAGAAAACAGTGCAAACCAGA
Organism: Phyllotis vaccarum; assembly: GCA_033318265.1. NCBI lineage: Eukaryota > Metazoa > Chordata > Mammalia > Rodentia > Cricetidae > Phyllotis > Phyllotis vaccarum. The sequence continues at coordinate 128,433,962 of JARWLC010000013.1, forward strand.
CAATGTAGCTTTGAAATGGTGCCATAATCTCTCCAAAACAGCAATTTGATTAAAAAAAAATAATGAAAGAAAAAAGTCAATCCTATGTGAAGGACACATTGCCATATAAATATAAATATAAATAAATAAGCTTAAAAAAAGTATGTCCTCTAGAGGTAGCCATATGTTAATAACCCTTGTCCCTCACAGAATGAACAGAACTTGGAAAAGGTAGAAATTAACCCATGAGAATCATGTCCAAGCCAACCCTGAAGGAATGTTTTACACACCCACATCTACTGCTCTATTCTCTCCACTTTGTTTCTTATTTAACTTCTAATGTTCTTTCAGGAGTCTTTTAAAAAGGAAAAGTGCCATAAGAAGAAACTAAGTTTTGATTTGTAAGAGAACTGACCATCATATTAGGAGACAAGCGTACACAACGTACACGGTGTCTCTCCTCAAGCATATGTTTGCTGTTTCTTAGTAGTCATACCTGTTGCTCATTCTGAGCCGAATAGCGGGGGTTCTTGAATTTTTCTCTCTGATTCTGCTTTTTGAATTTGATGTTTATTTACCAACTACCAGGGCATGAGTCCCAGCATAAACAGCAAATAGCTGAAGTTTTTGAAAAGTAGTCACTCAGCCCTCATTTATCTTATTACGTACAGTTCACCCAAACCAAACCTATGTCTTAGGCTATATTCCCTACTAATGTATCCCTGACAGGGATTTAGCAGACTTATGGGGAACTAGTAAGAGAAGACTGGGGAAACCAAAGAGTCAAAGAAGGGTACCATTTACAGGAATTAACCATCCCGATTTCCCTAGACCTGGTGTATTTCTGGAGATGAGCGGCATTAAATGCTAAAATTTCAAGAATATTTGGAAACCTAGTTTGATATGGTGGACCCTAGGGCTATTATATGCTCAGTTCAACAGAAAGAACCTTAACTTGATACAGCAAGTGAAGACCTAGTGTGTAATATATGCTTCAGAATTCTCCCAACCTGGAGGTACTAGAGCAGGTCTTCATCCTGTTACTGCTAAGTGAAAACAGGCATAGTGGAGTGGCAAGTTCCCTGGTATGTATAGTGAGAAGAAGATGAAGAAGATGAAGAAGAAGAAGAAGAAGAAGAAGAAGAAGAAGAAGAAGAAGAAGAAGACAGAGAGAGAAAGAAAGAAAGAAAGAAAGAAAGAAAGAAAGAAAGAAAGAAAGAAAGAAAGGAAGGGAGAGAGAGAGAGAGAGAAGAGAGAGAGAGAGAGAGAGAGAGAGAGAGAGAGAGAGAGAGAGAGAGAGAGAGAGAGAGAGAGAGAGAGAAAGAGAGAAAGCTGCAAGTTTTATATTGGAAACATACTTGCATGGCCTGTTATAACCCAAACAAGTTAACAACAACAAAAACAACAACCCACTACGTAATTTTTTCTGGGTCAATGTGTTCTTCTCTCTTAGTTTCCTAGGGTGGCCAAGACAAATTACCACAAATTTAGTGACTAAAGAAGCACAGTGATATGCTGTCTAAAATCTAGGTATTCATTCATCCATATTCCGTTAGTTATATGGAGTCTCCCTCAATCACTACAAGCCTTTCTTCTGCCCCGATGCCAGGGAGCCAATCTGCTGTTTATTGAAGCTGGACAGTTTGTTAACAATCCAAGGGCCAAATGAAATCAAAAGTAATAGTCCTACAAGGGGTCCTTAGGATTGAGGGGAGCAAGGTGGTCAGCCGGGGGAAGTGGAGAACCAGGTTTTAAACCATCCAACTTCCTTTTCTGTTTCCATTTTCCTTCTCTCTAGGCCTTCTCTAACCTTGCTCATGCTATCTCTTGCAATTCCTGTATTGTCTGTATAAAAACAACACTCTTCCTTAAGGGCAGTATAAGGTCCTCCTTGTTGTAAAAAAAAAAAAAAAGTAGGTCTAGTCCTTGTCTATTCTGTAAGACTACTTCAGAGAGGGATACCAGGGAATTCTCTAAAGCAGAGATACCCTTTTCTAAATTCTGAATATCCTCATCAATGGTGGAGTGAAGCTCAGAGTGATGATGGTTAGTAAGGACCAAAGGAGCAACTCCTGTCCCAGCATCCGAAATCCCTAAGCCAAGCAAAACTGCCAAGGTAATAGTAGAGATAGGTTCCCTACGAGAATGGGGAAGGAGATCAGGTAATTCATCCCACAAACCAACAAATTGTTCCTGTGTATGGTAGGTAAGGCAGGGTACAACTTGGACCATAATGCAGAACTTTGGATCTGACTGAATCAGGGAGGTGTATATACAAGTAGTTAAGCCATCTAAACAGGCCTAGCAAGTACTATCAGCTGGAAGCAAATAGGTTAAAGATGTGGTATTAATATAATGGGTTTCATTGTAGAAGTGGGCATATTCTAGGGGGGCTTGCTGTCCCTGGATTATGAGGCAGATATCTCTGCCAGTAACTTGAGACAACGAGATTTTACATATGGGGTCTTGAGTCCATCTGCATGAGGCAGAGTTACTAACCTCAGAGTAGTTGCTTATAATAGCAATTCCTTCATAAAAGGGGGGTGAGGAGTGGTAACAGAACCAACAAGAATCAACAAAGGCAGGTTGACTGCTATTCAGTGTGAGAAAGATATGATTAATATGGCAAGGATAAAATAGTCAGGGTTATGATAGCTAACTGCCTCCTCCTCCAAATCTGCCTCCTCGGTCAGAATTAACTGATCATCATCGTCAGAGCAGAGGGAGGCATAGATCTGTAGCTGCTTAGAGTTGTTTTGCTCATCCTGTTTTCCAGACAGTTTTTGTAGAAGGCTGACCGTCTGGCATATTGATAGTCATGGAGGGGCAGGCTGAGGGGGGCCTAGAAGTTTGCTGCATAGCTTGTTCTCCCTGAGTTATGACCTCAAGCAAATCTAGGGTATGTTTGTGGACTCTCAATATGTCATTAATTAAATTCCAGTAGGAGAAGGTTGTTATGGGAACTTTTCAGGCCCAAAAATCCTATAACAACTATTGAGATAATCTCCTACTCTTTTCCAGCAGTTCTCATCTATGGTTCCTTCTTGGGGAAACCAAGGACATGTATCTCCTATATAATTAAAAATTTTTTTCAAATCTTTTTTCTTAACCTGTATTCCTTGTGTCTTGAGGGCTTCTTTAAGACCTGAAATGTGCAAATCTTATGACAATATTGCCTGTCCCATGGCTCATCACCTCTTACCTTGTGTCGTCTCCTCTCCTGTGCACCAATATGTCTCTCAGACAGGTGGTCCTGAGGCGATCTTGAACTTCACTTGGCTTCCAAGTTTTTCTGGAAGACAACATTCCCAACCAGTAGCAGGTGGTGGGACCCCACATTGGGCGCCAGTGTGTTCCGACCCAAGGGACTTGGGGTCCTGGGCACCTGTATGGAGGGAATGATTAAGAATAGGAGACACAAAGAATGACCACAGGACAGAAATTTCTGTTTGAGTAGCCAATCTTATTATTTCCAGGCTGCTTATATATGCTTTTGCAGGACTGCAGGTGCAAGAAGGGGGGGTTAGTGAGGCAGCATCAAGCTGAAAGTTGGCTTAGTGTTAAGCAGTTATGTGCCAAGGTCAGTGTGCTCCTTTGTAGTTTTTTTGTTTGTTTGTTTGTTTTTTGTTTGTTTTGTTTTTGTTTTTGTTTTTTTTTCTGAGAACTGCCTTAATCTAAAGAATGCTGTCTCAATCTAAAGAATGAAGAAGGAGAGAATTCTAAACTTTAGTTGACTCTTGGCTAATGAACCGGCTCCTGACATTCTTCTATCACCCTCATTCTCTATGTATATATTTCTGTGCGCATATATTTCTGTGTACATATGTCTCTGTGTGCATATGTCTCTGTGTGCAACTGTTCCTGTTCTTCAAAATAACAACATATTAAATTTAGGTCTACTGTCACTCATCTAAAGTATTTACACATGCAAAGACCCAGTTTCTAAATAAAGTTATATTCTGATGTTCCCACTGGAACAAAGCCAGGGACTCATATATTCTACCGGAGTACTTTCCCTCTGAAGCATGCTTTATATCTAGGTCATGACTTTTATAAGGACATTACTTGCTCAAATGTACTTGCAATGGTGTAGAACAAATGACAGAACACATGCAGCAATAGCATGCTCTGGAAGCTCTCCTATTACAGTGAATAGTGACTCGGAGAGATGGTCCTTACAACAGTCATTATACTCCTTTCATTTTGCATGCACTGAAATAAAAGGTCAGATGTGACATGTTTGGGCACACTCTCACTAAAACACTGGTCTGCAGAAAGGCTCCACATTAAGGCAAAATATGGCTGCATTTGCCTTTACAGCTAAAATATGCATTGACAATAATTGTTCTCTGCTATAAGGTGATTTTGGAATGGCTCCATTCTGTTGAAGAAATATACAGTTTAAACATTTTATTGCATGACAAAATGTTTTATTAGCATTAAAAGAAAAATTCCAATATTACAGAGTAATTTCAGTATTGTTATTTTATGGAAAGTCATTTAAATGATAAAGTATACCAAAATCTATTAAATCTTGGTATAGCAAAGTTTTTGTTAAAAAAAAAAAAACTAAAGCACAAACTTTGCTATTATGTCTGATAGTGCAGAAGTTGAAGTTGTTCCACCAATTTTTAAGTCTGATTGTAAGTAGAACTATATCCTTTAAAGATAAAGCTAGGAAATTTTCTGCAAATTTAAGAAACATTGAGGAGCTTCCCAAGTCATAAGTAATCAATTTCCTCATGCCTCAACAAGACTAACTTACATATTCAAAAAAATTATTCTGTCCATCATTTATAGCAATGTTCCATATGCCATCAATGGTAAGGCTTTTTAACATTGTTCTAAGTGAATATTTGGACTGGGTTTATTAATCACCTTCCTCAACTGTTTTGAAGATTAATGTAGAAGACAGTGAGTGATGTAGTATTGAAAACTGAGACATAAGAGATGAATCTGTCTTTGAATTCTAAGTCACGGCTCTGGGTGTGCAAGGTTGGATGATTTCCTAATTTCCAAGTCTCTCTGTCACTCTCAGTTCTCTAAGTACTTATCGATTCATCCTCTAAGAATAATTATACTTAGAGAGTTCAAAATCTGCTCTCTGAGGAGAAGACTCTATTTTCAGAGCACTAGGCACCTGGTGGAATAGCCAAGCTTCTACTCACGTTTACTGATCTGATTATTCACAATATCTGTTGCCAAATTCACAAACCTTTATTAATTTCCCCAAGTCTCCAAAAACCAGGCTCCAAAAGCCCAAAAAAGTTTGAGTATAACAAAGTTTGTTTGAAAATGTCGGCAGCTATTATAATATCATGATAGTTTCCTTTCTCCAGAACTTAATGATGGGAGAACTATGCTAGAAGACTATGTGTAAAGAAACCAGACGTCAAATAAATGAGCCCAGGCATGCTTGTCACAAGCTGAGGTTCTTGGAAAGCAGAATCTAAGAGTTTAGTTTGTAAGATGTAGAAGATGCCCATCACATCAATAAAATCAATGGCTGGGAGAAAGGGCAGAGTAAGGAAGAAGGAGTGTGTAAGGGGAGAAGCTGGTCCCAATCCACAGTTTCAGTTGATCATTTTGTATATGAAATGGCCACTTGGAACAGTCTGGGCATGGGCAGAGACACTCTGGTTTTCATAACTTTCTATCAATCTCTCCTTGAATATATGGGGCCCTATCAGGCTGTTTGCTTGAGTGAAGTGATCTTCTATAGCTGAGTCAGTGTCCATGAAGTCACCTTCTGGTGCCACCATAGCAACTGAGATGAATATGCCTTTAATCATGATTACCCACATTGGTGGTAGTGTGTAGGGGATATCACAACATTCAGCAGAAATCCACACTATTGTGTAAGAATTTATGCAAAATAAATGCTAAGCCTTCAAAAATGAGACAGATGGAGAAAGATAAGCAAAATTGTGGAGTTTGAACTGGAGTTCTATTTGGAGGCACTGGAGATGAGGTTAGAGTTTGTAAACTGACATGTTCTGATGAAGACATGCACCAGGCAGACATGTTCAAGGGTGAACGGCAGAGACAGCAGAAAAGGACAAAATGCATGCAGGGACTACAAGAAGATTGGCTTTCCTGTGCTACAACATTTAGAAGAATTAAAGGAGATAGAAGCAGGGGGTGTAGCCAGAGAGGCTGGAGACTCTTAATCAGCTTTATCATAAAAAGCATGTACTCAACAATCAACACTGTTGTCTTCAAAACAGACAAGAAGGTGGGGTGAGCTGTTCCTGGTGGCAATAGCTTTGGCAACTTCAGTTGTCCACAGAGTGTCCATTAGCGCTAGGACTAGAGAGATTAAATGGATGCCAAATCATTTAATCTTAAGAATGAGTACCTCTTTATAGGCACCCGATTACCTCTCTAAACCATTCTATACACATGCATAAACTACATTCCAAAGAAACTCCCACTCCCTTGGAAAAGAATAAGGCAGGAGCCCATTAGTATTTAGATGGGATGTTCACAAACGGCTTTTCTGGGAGCAGTCATTCAAATGAAGACTTCAAAAAATGGTCCATAGAATGGGTGAGGAAAAGCATGTCAGTTAGACAAAAGAAGAGCAATGTGTGCAGAGGCACAGATAAAAATGCATTAGGCTGTGCAATTATCTATCTAACCCTTTTATGCCATTAAAAGGTCAAAGAGATCTGCTGTGAGGTAGAAAATGTCATGTCTATATTTGTCTTTACAACTGAGATAGTCTAGGAAAGATGGAACTGTTATTTGCCTTTTTAAAGTTCAAAGAACAGCATGAAAGCGAGTGTGCTCAACTGAACATGGAACATCTTTTAAAAAGTGAAGAGAAACTATTCTTGAGCTTTATTCGTTTTGTTTTAAACCATTAAATATGTGTTAGGTATAAGATATAATAGTGTCATAAATAATTAAACTATCTAATTACCTAAATAACAGCTATTTCTTCTTCTTGCAGGGTTATGAGCCAGACCCTAGTATAGTCAAGCTAGCAGAACAGTATGCCAAGGAGGTATGCTCTCTAATTGTAATGTTTGAATTGCCTTTCACTGTCCTATGAATTTTCTGTTTTTTTCTTTAACCAGAAAATTTCTTTGTGATAGAATGGTACCAAGTTTTCAATGACAAATGATCCATTGGAAGCGGCTCGTGGGGGCAATGTATTAATTACAGACACTTGGATAAGTATGGGTCAAGAGGAAGAGAAGAAAAAGCGTCTTCAAGCTTTCCAGGGTTACCAGGTTACAATGAAGGTACAAATTTCTGCTTCTCTGAAGGTTCCTTACCCATTCATAATGACTAGAACCATTCCAGCACTCATTCATTTTAGGGACAGTAGACTGACCTTTTATACCCTGTTAAGAACTAATTGCATCCCAACATGATCTCTCTCCTCCCAAACATTAGGTAAAAACACTTATGAAACATGGGACAGAGAGCCAAGTAAGTTTTTCTCCCTCTAACAACAAACAAAATCCCAAAATGCCTTACTCTGTTATTGGGTTACTGTGGGTGCACACAATTTCTTAAGATGTCTTCCATAAGAAGATCCCCATAACTGTGCTCGCGAGGTTAGTCCTTGCTTTTATTTTCTAATGTCCCTTAAATTCATGATAGCTTTGCCAACTCTCTCTAGGGATTTCGAAGGGACACCCCTTCAATCTAATGCTTTCCAGGAAGATCAGAAAAGCTGCACATCAATCTTTTTTTTTCCGGATTGCATTCTTTCCTTTACTCAACCTCTTTTTTTGTTGTTGTTGTTGTCTGCAGTGTTGGGCATTGGCATGGAGCCCAGGGCCATGTGCATATTAGCAAAGAACTCTACCACTGAACTATATCTTCCTCACACATTCTCTGCTTTAATCAATCTTGAGCGATCATTCAAATGGCCTGTGTTTATTGCTAATCCTCAGCTGGATAACCTTAACCCCAGGGGTTCTGACTCACTAGGTCATGCACATAAGAATTTTCATTCTTCCATCCAAATACTAACCAGAACCGACCCTGCTTAGCTTCGGAGATCAGATGAGATCGGGCACGTTCAGGGTGGTATGGCCATATCATCAACACTATTAAGTATTTCAAACAACTACCATGGACAGTGTGGGACCCAGATAGACCTCCAAAATTTGTATGAATATTATTAGAAGCTAAGAATAATTGAGATTTGATAGATGAATAAAGAATCAGACATTGCTTGCTTTACCTGACTCCAAACAGCAATAATGAATAATAATAATAATAATAATGATAATATAATCTGCCACACATTCCTCCTTTGGAGCAAGATTCTCTCAAGAGTAATGCCAAATGAGGATCTATCTTTATTAGATTTTCTCTGGAATTGTTTCACAGCCAGGAAGACATAAACAGCACTAATGCATACAAAATATCATACACACATTCCTACCTTCTACTCATCTACACATATCTGTACTTTTTCTTTCCCCAAATAAACCTGTATTATTTTCTTGGTTTATTCTCTTTTTATCTCCCTAAATTTGTGAGGTACAAATTAAAAAAATTTGCATTCTAGATGACTCCCAGGTGATACAATTCTGTTACTTGAGGACCACTCTTCGAGAACCTCTGTTGAAAATGAGTGCACCCCAAAGGACAGGAGCACACTAGGATGGAGAAGTGATTACATAAACACACAAAACTTACAAATAAAGTAACAAAATAATTCTTTTTATTACATATCAAGTAAAATGGATGCTTGAAAAATAAAGTCAAACTGTTTCCCTCCTTTTAACAAGATATATAAACAACATATCTATTTTTCTCTCTCTACTTCTCTCTCAACAGTGATTATTTTTACAAATAGCTACGATTTAACAATATAATGTGGACCTTTTCAGCACATTTACATATATTTTAACATTTTCATACAAATAGTGATTTGATTTTTGATGCATGGTAACTTAGAAACTTTATTTTCATTTGACAAAATTTAGAATTTTCTAATTAATGTATTTTGATATTTTTAGTTTGTGAAAGTGTATTTGCTTTCATTTTAATTTTATGTTTATTATTTTTTTGTCTCCATGTACACCTGTGTACCACTTGCATGCAGTGCTCATTGAGGCTAGAAGAGAGCATTGGATCCCCTAGAGCTAAAGTTACAGACAATTGTGAACCATCATGTGGGTTCTGGGAATTGAACCCAGATCCCCAGGCCGAGCAGCCAATGCTCTTAACTGCTGTCCCATTTCTCCACCCCTGGGTATTTTTTAGTGAAGTTATTTATTAAGGAACAGCATACATATAAACAAAAAAGCCCAAAGATAATCCCATTTCCACAAAGGGGATTTCTTCCCCTCATCTAGATGGAGAAACATCACCATACCCTTACACTTACTTCCACTCACAACTCAATTCCAGGGGTTAACTCTATTTAGATATTTTTTTCTTTGCAGTATTTCACATAGGATTTCAGTTCAAGTGCATGATAATTGCCTCTAATGATTGCTGTTGATATATTAATTTATGTAGTTTAAAATCCTAAACTCAAATAATTCTACAGTTAACAACCTTACTCATATTTCTTTGTGAAGTGTTGCTAGAGAATAAGTTTCTGAAGGAAGAATTTTTGTATGATGTATAATATACTTTTAAAAATACCAGTAATGTTCATCCAAATGGTGAGTAGTTTAAACTCTTCTAGATATATATTATTTTTCTTTCTCCATATAGCTTTGCTATTTGCATTTTACACCTTGTAAATTGAGGAGAAAATGTTATCTTGTGATTTTTAAATTTTGCCTTATTTCTGATTATGTTCAGCTTTTTTATATTTTATATTTATTTGTTATTTCCATTTCTATGTCTTTACATTGCTATCATATCTTTACTTGGTTTCTATCCCCCTTTATCATTGTTGGCAGGAGTTTTATATACTACAGTTACTCTTTTGTCATATGTTTCAAATATTTGGTGGAACTATTTTAATTTCCCCATGGTTTGCCTCCTGCTTGCTTTGGGTGATTTTCTGATTCTAGTACTGTAAGCTTGCAGAATAATAATTTTACTGAGGCATGACAGGTTTAAATGTTACTTCCTTTACATTTTACTTTACCTGTATGTTAGAAACTCAATTATTCTCAACTTAAAAGTGAAATAAAATTTCAGTACAAAGGCAGTAATTTTGAAGTAAGAGAGCTTGGGGTGATGTAGTTTTGAATCTGTAAGTGAAGCATTGGAAATGGCACACAGAATGTTACTTTGGGGAATTAACTGTGGGTGAAATTGAGATTGGCGGCACATTTGCATTGGGAAGAAAATAGCTAGTGCAGAGTGCTCAGAATCCTTTTGAATGCACTCCTACTTTGCTGCTTTCTTCAAAATTCTTTTAATTTGTGACAAAGTATGCTTCAAATGCTAAAACTCATAATTTGAATAAAGCTCAGGATACCATTGCATCAAAGTAATTTTTTTGTATATTAGCAACTTTTCCTATCGACTACATATTAGGAGAGTTCATTACTAAAAATGCTCATTTCCCTGCTAGACAGACTAGCAGAAAATTGAAATACTGGTTTAACTTGGAGTGACAGTCTCCAAAATTTAAAAGTGACTACAAAAAGCCATAGGTTAAAGGAATTAATTCATTGTCCTTGCTATCTTTCCCTAAAAATGTTACTCTGCACCTTAGCATTGTGGCGATATCCCATGCCAGAACAAATGTGGTATTAAATATTAAATAAGATATATATGACTGCCATACGTGAGAGTTAATACTTAAAATGTTATCTCTATCTCTTTAGACTGCTAAAGTTGCTGCATCTGACTGGACATTTTTACACTGCTTGCCTAGAAAGCCAGAAGAAGTGGATGATGAAGTATTTTATTCTCCACGGTCATTAGTGTTTCCAGAGGCAGAAAATCGAAAGTGGACAATCATGGTAAGAGAAAGGGTGTGTGTGGAAAGGGTAAGAAACTCTAGGTGTGCTTGAAATTTGGCAATTTATGATTTGGGAAAATAAGCAACCAAGGCTATCCAACTATACTGATTTCTCATCTGTATTTTATTTTTAAATTATATTTTATTTATTTATTTTTGAGTGTTCAGGAGTGGCATGTGCTTAACACAGCATGTAATTGGAGGCCAGAGGAGATTTTGCAAGAGTCACCATATGGGTCTTGGGAGCCAAACGCAGATCCTCATATTTGGTGACAAGTTGCCTCTATCTGCTGAGCCATTTTGCCTGCCTAGTATCTATTTTTGTTCAGAAAGCTCTTAAGTCAGTATTTCTTATTAACATGCGTAGTATATTTTAACAAACTAAATTTGAACCCTTTCCAAAGTCGTGGATCTCAATAAAAATTCTTACTGTTATGAGTAGTAGCTACTATTATTGGCCAACTGTTACATGTTATAGAATTTTTAGATTTTAATCTGTCTGTGTTCAGTGAAGCTGTTAAATCAGTGCCTGGTATAAAACAGGCATTCAAAAAGCGCCCATTTTTTTCTTCTTCCCTTCTTTTTTCACTTTTTCCTTGATACCTTAACAAAATAATTGTAAGTCTCTGCTTGAGTTTGGCCATATATATGTATGTGTTCATAGGTATAGAACATTTCTAAATTTCATGTTAAATTTTAATTCCGAAGTTTTTAGTTCCTTTCAGATGAAGCTATTGGTCATCATTATCACTGATATGCTAAGAAATATTAGCCTTAAGATTGCTTTGCAATACCCAGTGGGAAATTTCTTTGGAAAACTGAATACAAACGTTACATGTAGGCTCCACTATTTTAAGCATTTTGTACAACTAGTCTGAATTATTGTACTAGCAAAATATTTCCTGTAAACCACAGACTCCATACTAGGTGAATAAATGGAAAGAGGTTCATTAATTGACATTAAAAAATCTCTTATAAGAGGGGATACAGTGAATTATTATGAAGCATAGTAAGGACATAAAGGCAGGGGAATTACCCCCAAAGCACCATGGGTGTTTTATATCCTGAAGAACAACAGATACATCCACCCACAGCCTGGTCTCTAGGGCTATTGAAATCAGATGCAGAAACAGATGCTTTTATCTGCACATGAAACAGAAGAAGATTCAGTTATTATTCAGAGAATGGCTTCCATTGTGTGTCATTCACTTGTATTTCCTAGCCTTCAGTAGATGTAACTTATTAATTTTTTTTCAAGGAAATCTGGGAAATGCAGTATTAGCTTCTAATCACCATAATAGAATCGATCAAGTCTGGAAGGACTATCTTTTTAGTCTTTGTCTATCAGTGAGAATAAGTTTACAGTAAACATTAAATAATACATGAAAAATTTAGTATAGGGCCTGAGGTATTGTAAGTATTATCAAAATTAGCACCACAATTATTTTACTTAGGGTTGATCTGATATAGTGAATAGCAGGACACTAATTTTGGCTATAATTGCCATTGCTCTGTCATCCAGGTTAGTCTCTGAATATTTAATATTATTTCACTCACTCGAGTACCTTGTTAAGTGAAAGTTTGGATTTACTACTTCTGACATGGGGCTGGAGAGTTGGTTTCTCTAATAAGAACCTAGATGATTCAGGTGTCATTGTTATTATGGACCACCATTTGAGTACTAAAGATCTAGATGATAAAAAAAAAATAGAAAATGGAAGCCCTCCAAGATTCACATTAGAAAAACACAGTAATTTTCCCCTGGACTCAAGTTTTCATCAGAGGGCAGTTATGTTCCAAAGACGATCCAAGTAAATCTGTTAAGGAAGGCTGTAGAAATTCTAGGGTAAATGCTTTTAACAATTTTAAAATCTCAAATATGGAGATAGTTCTATATTTCTGAACTTTTAAAATTTGTTACACCTCATGTTTAAGTTCAGTTTAATGCAAAACTTAAATATATAATTTGTTGATGTGGTTAAAATATTTATAAGAACATATATTCGTACACTCCACTTCATCCATCTAGATCTTCCCGTTGTTTCGCCATCCCCATTGCCTTTATCTTAATGAAATCTAGAAGGTAGAACCATGCTAAAAGATAGGGAGTCTAAAGGTGAAAGAGTTCTGAACGGACTATGAAGAAACATCTTACAGCAAACTGTTTCAGTACAAACCACCTGTGTTGTGTCAGTCTTCTTACCCATAAAATGAGCTCATTGTGTCACAGAGATTACAAATGATGCTTCATTTTATTTAGGCAACTAATGTTGTCAATAGGTTGCTTGGAGCCCTAGGTGAAGGAAATGTTTGTATCTGTCTGTGCTGTAGAAGAGAAGAGGGTGATTGATTAATTAATTAACAAGCTTGGCATGAGTGATGAGAACTTGGCAGCACATAGCTGCACTCCTCCATGTCTATGCTGGAGGATTTGAAGGTTCCTTGGAGTTAGTTCATTTCAGCCCTATGATTTGAGTTTCCAGACTTTGTCAGATGCTCTGACAGACATTGGGGGTTTTAAAATGAAAAAAACAAGAGAATAATATGCAGCCCTCACATAGCCTGTTCCAATTTATAAGTGCAGAACATTTTCAAGTAGAATAAGACCTTGGAGGTCATCTATGATGCAATCCTGTTTTATAGGCAATAAAATGATTCTCTGCTTGTGCAGAATGACCTTTAGATTCAGCACCACTGTGATAATTTTTACAGGATGCTCTAACTGGACAGTACCTTACAATTGTTCTTCCAGTCCAGCAGCCACTATGTACACATATCTATTTAAATTTATATTAATCTTAATAAAATGGATTCAATTTCTCAGTGAAACTGATCCTGAAACCCACATTAAGTGTTCAATACTATCTGTAACTGGTAGCTAACATATTAGACAGCACAGGCAGTGTATTTTCATCACTGCAGACAGTTCCATTGAACAACAATACTCTCAGGAATGGTTCTCTACTTTATAACTTGATTTAAAATCAAGATGGAAGGAAGAAGAAAAGATACTACCTTGCTTCCATGTCTGAGATGCATACAATGACTCTTAGAAGGTCTATCACTCACAGATTGTAGAGCCTGTTCCTAAAATGTGTAAGATCTTTAAGGAGAAGTGTGCTCATTCAGTTCCTTTGGAAGCCTCCACATAAAGTACTTTCCTAGAGATCTGTTCCCAGAATTCTCTATATAGTGCACAGGTCTTTCATTTAAAATATTAACAAAAGGTACCCTTTCATCTCCATAAAGTTTAGTTTTGTATTTTTGTTCAATTAGTAAGGAAGCAATATTTGAAACACTACTGGTAGATTTTTCCCTCTACCTACATTTTTTAAACCCATGCTACTAAAGGCTTTTAAAATACAAATACCTAAAAATCTTTATTATCCGGATGGTCTTGAAGTATGGAGCACTTTCACAAATGCAATTCATAGTACTCAGAATCGTCCACTCCTCCCCGAGCTAGGACTGGCAGATTAAAATGCATCATGCCCCTATGCCCAGTTAAATTGCAACTTCAGAAAAACAATTTATTTTTAATATTAATTTATGTCATACAGTATTTAGAACATACTTATTGTACGAAATGTATTGCTTAGCTGACATCTCACTGGAAGTATAATTTTTAATTTAAGTCTGTCTGGCAACCCTACTCAGTTATAATTTTGTGTGTGTGTGTGTGTGTGTGTGTGTGTGTGTGTGTGTGTGTGTGTGTGTGTGTGAAGATCAACTTGACATATTGTATAACTATGAGAAAACTGAAGACACAGATCTATAAACCCATAAAAGAGCGTAAACCATTTGCTTGTTATATATTTTTAGCCTTTATTGGCCTCCTTGGGTCCTTTTGTCAATATCTGTTTACCAAGCCCTCTCTAGGCTGCTCACTTTTCCCTCATTCTTTAGCATCCTTTTAATCACTTGAAAATTTTATTATCTGAAAGTAACAGCTTGTACTTTCTATTTCATTGTTCATTATTTGTTCTTCTACTGAAATTAAAGAAAGGTCATTCCACAGACAATGACCGTGTCTGTGATGTTCTGCATTACGCCTAGAAGAATGCTTGCAACATATCTTACATATGAGCTCTAAAGCCTTTTCTTTTTTACACTAAAGGAAGTATAATATGATACTCATTTGGGAATGTAGGCTTTGAAAAATGGGCTTAAATTTCGTCCTCTGATCTTGGGAAAATAATTTAATGAAATTTTCTCACATGAAAATACAGAAGCTACAAACAGAAGCAAATTCGGATGATCTAGGGGATTTAATGAGGCAAGAGTTATCTGAGCACAGATATCAGATTCCAAGAACAAGCAAATGCAGATTCCCTTCTTACTATCAACTATCCAGCAGAACTGTACCTTAACTTTCTTGTTTATAGTTCATGTCTCTTACCACTCAGACTATAAAAGGCCTTATAACAATAGGATGTACAGAAACCACTCTGCATAGGCTGGCTGTTTAAAAGTATATTCAGGGGTTTAGAGAGAGAGCTCCACAGTTAGGAATGCATACTGCTTTTACAGAGGGCATGAGTTCAGTTCTCAGCATCCACAGAGGGAAGCTGATAACTCCAACTCCAGGGGATCCAGGGCTCTCTTCTGGACTCTCTGTGCACCTGCACATAAGTACAGTCATATGCACATACTCACACTCAGATACATACACACAATTATAATAAAATCTGTTAAAGTCTATTCAGTGAACTTCTTTGAAACACAACACTGCATTTGTACAGCATACTTGCTTGGAAAAGAATGTACTTCAGAGGCAATAAAACTGTTTGCACTTTGATTTTCGGTATTAGGAGTTTTTCTTGCACCATTAATCACAAATTTGTCAGAAGCAACTTAAAAACAAAGGACTCAACTTGTCTCATGGTTCATAGAGAGCAATTTATTTTAGGAGGGAAGGCATGATGATGGAATTGTGTGATGCTCCTCAAGGAAACTTCTGTTGAAGCTGCAAGTGGATATCATTTTTAAGATTCACATCTAGAAAAAGTGCTTCTACTAAATTGGCCACTTGCTTCAAAAATATCCCAGACATCCCCTCCCCGTCCTACTAAAAATTTAAGAACTTATACTGTGGAATTCATGTGGAAACACATGAGTCCGTGGGGACACAGTTTGTACACAAGCTCTGAAATACATAGGAGTGCTCTGAATATCAAGGCATAAACAAAACTTGTACAATAACTCATCTTACCTTCAGTTTCATGTGTTTGTTTTTTGAAATCCTGAGCACAGTCTACACTCCGTCTTTCTTCCAATCTCTCCCAGTTCTCCTCCACCTGCCCCATCCACTCCTCTTCCATTTCTCAGGTACTTGGGAGGATATGACTTTGTGTATGGATACATGTGTTTGTCCATGTGTGGACATGATAACTTCCTCAGTGGCTTTCCACACTATTCATTTCTAAGGTTTTCTTGCTACACATTAAGCCACAAAAGGTTAGAGAAGCTTATAGTGGATTTATGATGTTCCATTGTAAATAATTGTCCCGCCTACAAGTTTAATAAAAAGCGCTGATTGGCCAAAGGCAGACAGGAAGGGTGGGCGGGGCTACCAGACTAAGAAAACTCTGGGAACAGGAAGAACAAGGCAGAGATGCCACAGAGACTTCAGAGTTGCCAGACAAGCCAGCAGATGCAGAGAACAACTATGCTGCTCTGAGAAAAGGTACCGAGCCACATGGCTGAACAGGATAAGAGTCATGGGTTAGATTAAGGGTAAAGAGTTAGTAAGTGATATGCCTGGGTCTTAGGCCGATCAGCCTAAAACTATTGTAAGCATCTGTGTGCCTCTACAGGACTGTGGGTCTGTGAGCCTAAACCTTGAGGCTAGGCCTGAAAGTCTGGGCCAGAAACCCCACCCTACAGAAGCTGGATTTTGTGTCATAGTTTTCCGAGTGTCTCTTAAGAGTAGAATCAGAGAGTTCAGCTTTAAACCCACTTTCACACTATTGGCACTTTTCTAAATTATAATAGTAAATGCCCACCTTAGTTGGCCATTTTGTTAAATAACACAATGCTGGAGACTTCATTCCTAGCTCACCCATATATCCTAGTGGCAGGCAAATATTTTTGACTGACAAATAATAAGGTATTTAGTATACTATATTGACAAGCACTCAAACAAGCACTTTGGACGTGTGTGTGTGTGTGTGTGTGTGTGTGTGTGTGTGTGTGTGTGTGTGTTCACTAATATTTTTCTGCTGTCCCTAGCATTAGGTATTAGGAAGAGCAAAGTAAAAGTAAAAACTATTTGTAGTTCACAGCCCATGACCAAGTTTCAGTTTTGTCTATAAAGCTAATCCTCTTTTTGAGAGGACAAAAATTTAAAGAGTAGGCATTATTCATTAGCCTGAATAGTTTACATTTATTACTCACAGATGGCTTCTCCCAAACTTCTCTAGATTTCAAGTGGCCAAACCACAGAATGAGCATGAGGAACTGGGATAGGAGAAATTGTGTGCCTATAAAATCAGCCAGTATCCATGTTCCTACTAATGGCTGGAAAACTCAATCATTTAAAGCACAATTGCATCACATTTCAAGTCTCTGACCTGGAATGAGTCCTAAGCAAGCATGCTGCTTGCTTATGCATATATTTGGGTCTGTCTAATTCCTCAAGACCTTCCTTTATCCAAACAAAAATAAGTATCAGTTGAGAACTGTTCTCTTATCATGTCCTTACGAAAATACATTTTAACTTTAAGTGTGGAAAACTGATACCTAATTCTCTTGGTTTATGTATCAAGACAGAGTGTTGCTGATTTTCATTTATTTCTCTTTCTTATGTCATCCCAGGCTGTCATGGTGTCCCTGCTGACAGACTACTCACCTACGCTCCAGAAGCCAAAGTTTTGATGCTGCGATACATGTCAAGAGAAAAGCAATGTTCTTTAGCAACAGAATAAGTCAGTTTATGGGGAAAAGAAAAATTTTAAATGTAAACAAATTCATAATACATGGTTAGAGTAGCACATGCTATTGCTTTGTTACATTGAGACTATCTTGAAACCTCTAGTTTATTATCCTATGCACTTCAATAATATTATGCTTGACTGGATTTAAACTTGCTCTTTGATTCACAATTTCTGAATTACATTTAGCTATCATGTTAATTATCATAGGTATTTCCTTCTATTAAACATAAAAACTATGCTCACAACACATAATGTCAAACTTATTAAATGTAATCTATGTTTATTATTTTAATAAATGATCATTCATGCTCATTTCTAAATAAATATTTGCCAGGCAGGCAACTGCTGTGGGTTTGTGGGCTATGTTTATGGGCCTTAAGACCATAGAAGAAGTTAAATGATAGACATACTGTAAATAGAGTACAATTTTCAACGAGGAAGATGACAGTCACAGGGAGATCATGAAATTCTTTAAAAATAATGACTTGACCATACTGAAATGTTTTTCTAATCATTTATGAGAAGATGGGAATCTTCCAATAGGGGAGTTCTTAAAGAGGATATATCTCTCTGTGTGTTGACTACTTCACATCATAAGTGAAAAGAAGCTTTGTTAGTATATGTTAAAACCATGAGTATCCATCCAGGAATGCAGGTCCATTCGAGACTGATGTAGCCCTTGATTCCAATTTTTTCCAGTAGGAGCAATGTAATTTTTCATATCTGAATTTATCACAAATCTATTCATATCACACATCGACTATTTCTAAAAATCTGTTATTTGCCATATTCCATACTTTGGCTTGTCATTTTCTCCCCACCTTGGATCATCACAATTTGAATAGATCTCCTTTGTGGATGGTCAAAATTTGTGTCATAAGAAGACTATAATAGGATTTTGAATGTTTTAGTTGAAATTTTTAATAATATAATTGATTATTACTAAAAAATAGCAGTTCTACATAGAATCAAATAATGTGATTTACTTTATGTTCCACCTCTATTAAAAATGTTTTTAATCTGGTTGATTGATATTCTTTAGCAGACATTTATGACTTAAATGAGTAAGCAAGAAGTGAATAAAAATTATGTTTTAGAATGAAGATACAATAAAACATTATTCTGTAATATCATGAAAAAATATCTAAATTTCCAGTAAATATCAAAAGTGACCTTCACATCTATTGAAGTTTATTGGAAGCACTTAAAAGATAAGTAGAATTCATTTTACTGCAAAATCTTCTTTCAGCGAAGAATATTGCAACAATTCAACCAGTTCTATATGGACTAGAGGGCTCACCTTCAAACTACTGCATTAAAAGTAATGAAGCTATGATAATGGCTCAGTTGGTAAAGTATCTGCCATGCAAACATAAGGATCTGAATTCTGATATCCAGATCCATGTTTCAAAAGCTAGGTGTAGTTTGTATGTCTTTAACACTAACATGGCCATGGGGCAATTGGGACATGGAAACATAATACCCATAGTTCATTGAACGTTCAGGCTAGCCAGTAGGTGAGCACCAGGTGAATGGACCCATCTCCAAAGATAACACAGAAAACAACTGAGGGAATTATCATACTCACACATGGACACACACATGTACACATACACAAAGTCATATCCTCCCAAGTACCAGATGATCTCCCATGACCATTGGTTCTCATATTCTACCTGGAACACATGTATGTTGTTCCTAAACCAGAAATAACTTGAAATCAATTTTTTTTGTTTAAAAAAATTGTAGTCAGTTTTTCCTCAGAATTTCCTAAGAATTTTGTTCCACATTATTTAACTTCTATTTCAAACAAAACTGGAAAAAAGATGTTATCCTTGAAAACATTTTTTAAGAAAGCATTATTTATATCATAAGAAAAACCACTGAAAGAAGAAAGTTTGACCTTATCAATGCTATATTTTTGTTCTTATACTTTTCTACTTGCTCTCCTCACCCTTTATATAACTACTACAGCTCTAAAGATTAAGAAAACTCTAACAGTGACCTTTGGGTCCCTGGGCATATATAAGAAATTCTACCCATTTAATTAGCAAAACTAGCCAAAGAATGATTTTCTTTCAAGATCTCTCCACTGTAATAACACTGAGACTGGAAAACCACACATAATTCTACTTGATTTCTGAATTGGGAAAGAATTATCAGTAGAGCTTTATTTTATTTTGGGTGATCAATTTTTAGTTACTTTTGGAAAAACAATTAAATGCCAGATATTTATAATGATATGTGTAATGATATATTGTGCATCAAATAAAGATCACCTGAAGATCAGAGGACAGAGCCAGCCACAGTTAGCCATAGAAGTTGGGCAGTGGGGCCACATACTTTAAGTCCTAGCACTAGGGAGGCAGAGACAGATTCTTCTACATCTCTGTGAGTTCAGAGCCAAATACAGGCAGGCAATGGTGGCACACACTTTTAATCTCAGCACATGGGATACCATGTCTTTGCTCCCAGAATTTGGGAAGCACACACGCCTTTAATCCCAGCACTAAGAAAGTAGAAATAGGAAATGACATGGCTGGGAAGAGAAAGGAATATAAAGCAGGAAGACAGAGTTTGGCCCTTCGCTTACCTTATTTAGTCTGAGAATACATCGAGACAGGATCTTCCCTTTTTGGCTGAGGAGTTGGCCAGGTGAGAAGTAGCTGTGGCTTGTTCCTCTGTCTCTCGGATCTTTTAGCATTTGCTCCAATATTTGGTTCCGGGTTTTTGTTATAAAATCAATTAGAATTTGTACAACAGATTTGACTAATGTAAAATCCCAGGATAGAAACAGCTTCTGAGATGATCAACAGGTGACACCATGTTACACTCATTATACATGTTTGTCAGTTTCTTCCTGCATCACTGTGACAAAAATAGCTGACCAAAGGAACTTAGAATAGGGCTTTACTTTGGCTCACCACCTGAAGGTGCAGCTCAGAAGGCAAAACACTAAATTATGGTGGCAGGAGCTTGGAAATATTCACATCTTAACAGTTTAGCAAGCAAGGAGCTCAGGTTAGATATAAACCTCAAAGACCTATCACCAGTCACCCACCTTTATCTATCAGCATTGCAAAGCATATTACCTATTAGGGATCAACTGTTCAAACATACAAGCCCATAGAGGGATTGTTCATATTTGAAGCATTATGTATGCACATAATAACCCTGGAACCAAAGTTAACATGCTGGGGATTCCTTACTCCGTTGCTAAAATTCCAGTGCAAGTCTTCTCGCGTGTTCATGAGTGGAAAACATATGTCGATTGAGAAGATATCCAGGACACATTCCTTTAGGACTTTATTGTCTTAGAAGTTCTCATTGATGACTTCCTTCAGTCACGTCTTGAGAGATAACATAACTCAGCAGGTCTTTAGGATTGATATCTTTTGACAAATATGAAGGGTCATACTGAAAACAAAAAGTCAGTCAACGCGTCCTGAAAGCAGGAATGCCGTGTGGTGTGCAAGTTCTACTCTGCAAAAAACCACAAGGGAAAATCCAGGTCAAAGTTGAGACCTGATTTGCACCTCAATGACAGTCTTATGTTGGTTACAGGCCTTTCAGGGAGTAGAAATGTCTTTTGTTGTTGCTGTTGGAACTTCTTCCCTCAGTGGGGACATTTTTTTCAGTGTTGCATATGCCTGAATAGGTGCTTTGTTTTCATGAACACAAAAGGCTGGTATCCTCTGGTAAGTAGATCAGTAATATACAATTTATATCAGGCAGGTTTTCAATATTACCTTGTACTTGAGGACAAGGTACACAAAAATAATGCAGCAATCTTGACTCAATTCCTGTCTTGTACTTTAAGAGCCTAAAGTAGTAAAATGATGGCATTTGGTGATTTTGTGTAGTATGTATATGTGATACAGATCATTGAAAAATAATTTGAGGGTCAACTTTGCAGTTTTATGATATCGCATAAAAATTCTTGTTTAAAATTATCAAGAAAAATGGTATCAATTATTGCTAAAAGATTCACAGTCCTATCAAATGACATGGGATTCTCTGTCATAGGCTAAAACATTCCAGTCTTATGAATACTTGACTTTCTCAACAATACTAGATTTAGATTTTAATCCATGTTTCTGTGCAACAACTATTATCCAAATAAAAACTATTGGGCAAATGAATTTTTAAAAAGGAACAATATTTAACAGTAATTCAGTCTATACTTTCATTTTACATGAAACAAAACATTAAGGAAGAGCAATGTTTATGAAATTAATATATATCTAACTGAGAAGGGTAATTCTTGGACTAAGTACTCCTTTATAAATTGTTTAGAATATAGCCACTTGGCTTGATTCACTCATAGATATGATTGAGAACAGGAAGCTAGCTTTTTCAGGGTTATGGTTCTTTGAGGTCAGAGATTAGACAGAAGAGGAATCTCACATAGTGCAGAGATAAACACCGGTATCCAAAGCTATACACAGTCACAAAAACATCCGTGTAATAACTGCTGGTGCAGGACCAAATGAATTCCTTTGTCTGGATTTCTTCACTAACCTCCCCCACCCACAGAAGTTATGGTTTTCTGATAATGGCTCTTAGCTACCCATTTCTCTGGAGTACTGCTCTTAGGATTCAGAGAACACTTTTAGCCAGGAAGTCACATTCACTGCCACCCTGCAACCAATATACTTAGCTTCCCCACACTGCTCTAGTCTACTTCCTTTCTTCTGAGAATGCTTTCTTGGTACATTGCTTATAACAGAATTCCCACCCCAGGTTCTACTTCCAGTGAATTGGATCAATATGTCTCTCAAAAAGATATTTGGGGAGATGGAATGTACTGTACTTACTCATCCTTCTGGAGAAGTAGGAGAAGTAGGAAGGGGCCATTAGAGAAATATTGACAAGGTTTATTTAGCAATAAGCATTTCAGTTGCCAAGATCATACACTAATATTCTGAATATTAGCAATAGCAGATATTTCCTCTCACATGTTGAAATTCACAGCAAAGAATGTATCACCTAAATGGGACAGACTGAGACCAATCTACATTCCTGAAGAGTAGCAGACATAAGCTGACACAGTACTTGTTATGTATTACTATGGTGATCTAGCATTGCTATAGATAAGCAAACCGTTTAGAGGTTCTGCCTTGTGCCTTGCCTTTCCGAGGTAATGTTTGCATGCTTTAGTAGTTCTTTCATTTGATTGTGCAGCAGATTCCTTTAGACATTGACAACACATTACTGAATCCCATCCCCAAACTTGGTTCTGCTGGTCTAGAGTGAGGTCTGAGAGTCTCTATTTCTTTTTTTTTCTTTCTACTTATTCATCTCTTATACATTGCATTCCAACTACAGCTTTCCCTCCCTCCACTCCTCCCAGCTTTCACGTCCCCTCTCCCTCAGATCCACTGTTCCTCCTTTCCCTTCAGAAAGAAAACAAACCTCCCAGTGAAATCAACCAAATACAACCTGACAAGATTTAAGAAGACTAGATAGACATGAACATTCATATCAAATCTGGAAGGCAACCCAGTAGGTAAAAGAGTCAGAGACCTACTCCATGTTCCCAGTGTTATGTAGGAGTCCCACAAATACACCAAGCTAACAACCATAACAAATATTCAGAGGACCTAGTACAGACCCATGAGGGCACCATGCTTGCTGCTTCAGTTTCTATGAGCCCTTCCTTATGAGCCCTGTCTCCATTTCTAAGAAATTACCAGGGTTACTGGTGCTGTGGTCCAGGGACTGCACTTTGAGAATCACTGAACAAAGGTAGGTCTGAAGATTTGTGGAAGTTGTTTTTATCCTCATCGCCATGAAGTACAAATGTACTAGTGCTCAATCTTTCAAGTCATTGTGTCTTCCTTTTGTCATGCTCTCATCATATCCAAAATGCACACAATAATGTCCATCTCATCTCACAGGGTGATTGGGAAGATTAAATGAAGTATTGTGTGTTATATTCAGTATTTGGTACAGAAAATGCTAAGTAAATGTTGTTAACTTTTTATTTGATTTGATATTTCTAATCCTTAAATTTTTAAAAGAATAATAAAAGGGTGAAAGTAAAGGAATATATGTGCATGTGTATACATATATCCTATCCTATCGTGACAAAGATGTTGAGTTGAATATCGGATACAAACATAAGTACAAGGAATTGGATTGCCAGAGAAAAGAAAAGAAAAGAAGAACTTTTAAAATATTGGAAAGCTAACAAAAAGTTATAGAATTTGAAATATTAAAATCTCAAGTTTTTCTTTGACAGTAATCACATACACTTCTTAGAAGTGGCAGTCTTACTATTTTGTTTTTGAGAGCAATGTCTTGCAAATGTCCAAATCCAAATGACCATAATTAGTAATTTTTCCAAGGAAAATGAATATCATAAGTTTTAAAAACAATGACTTGATCAATACATGACTCAAAGAACTGTACAAATTTTCATTTAAATACAATTTAATAATGTATGTACTTCATTATGTAGTACATGGCCTCATGCTCATTCTAAATTTCAACACAGAGAATATAAAAAAAGATGTATAGTCGCAGTTTGAAATTTGATACTCATGCTTTTATCAACAACCTTTTAAAGTGAAGCTAGATGTTTTTCAAAATGTGTCAAAACTTTTACCCACCATTCCTTTTAGATAATTCCCTGATATGTTAGGTGCAGAGACTACTATTTGTGAATCATGGTTCTATAATGCCCTTAGGGATCCAACAAATCCAAATGAGAAAAGCTCTGGAATGCCCATTCTGTACTCAACTAGAACAACTGACTATATTCTTCTTTTCTCTTCCTAAAACATCCTCCTTGATACCAAAAAGTCTGTCACTCACTGCTACAAAGAATATCTTGTTAATCTAAGATTTTAGCTTGAGGACTGTGCCAGGCATCATGTTGAGTATGAGGTGAAAGTAATTGGCATTATTTATTCAGGATCTGGGTGGCAGGCCCCAAAAGAGTCACAGAGTAAAGAGTAAAAACAAGCAACAACATAGGTATCTTTCTCATAGTGTTTTTTTACTTACTCAGTAATCTATAAATGTTCTCTGAAATTCACTACATTGTGTTTCTAAGGTTAACAACCAGCGTGATATTTCAAATTAATTCTCAAAGTACTTGTGTTAATAAGATTATCTCCCCTTAAGGCTGTTCATTAAATATAATTGTACAAATTACATTTCTTTAACTAAGGTCAGTAAAAGAAATTAAAGTATTTAATTTCTGATTCCCATATAATTAAGTGAAGAATGGCGAGGAAGAGAATTCCAGATGGGGGAAGTAGTGACTAGGTTGGTGTGAGATGGAAGGAGGAATGGTATTCTTCAAGGATATGAGAGGACAGAGTGGTGAAAATGTAGTGAGCAAGAAAGAAAGGAACACAGAGATATTCTGGAAAGTCTGACAGTGGTTGCCCCATGTTGACCTTTCAGGCTAATGGAAGAATTTGGGTTTTATTTTCAGTTCAATTAGAGGGCAACAATTGGGCCTATTGATTGAAAATGTTCTGTAAAGAAAACTTTTAGTCAATATATCATAAAATTATGTCATTACCTATCATAAAATTTAGTCATTATAAATTACTACATCATATGCTAAAGGTATGATCACGCTGATTTATTGGGTATTTAATTGGTGTGACACAGCTCCTGAAGTCCACTCAACTGTTGACAAGCCAAGAAAACAAAACGGCATTCCCACAGTTTTAAAATGAAAAAGCCTTACCAAGTTTGAGCCTCGATGAATTTCTCCATAGAAGAGTATTGTGGGGAAGAGTCAGTCGTTGTTGATAGAACTAACAGGGGGAGGGAGGGGAAGGAAAGAGGAAGGAAGGAAGACCATTCAAGTATGTGGGTAAATATAAGTCATTTGTGGCAAAAAAAAAAAAAAATGGATAGGCAAAGAGAAAGACATTCAAGTTGAAAGGACTGTGAGCAAATATGAGATGAAAATGTTCATGGCTTATTTGGTGATAAGGACTTTTCTCTATCTTACAATTAGGGGATTTGTGCATGGAAGTATTTGGAGAAGTTTGCTAGTATTTAACTAAGGTACATCTTCATCACCAAGACTTGAGTTTTGCATATTTTTCTTTTCTGCAAGCTTTGACCTAAGAGAAATATGCAATCGATGTAAAGTTACATCAAAATTGATCTGGTAATATCATGTAGATTTGGGAGGAGGAGGAGTCAGTCACATGATTCCTTGTTCCTTGGATTATTGCAGGAGTCATGGAAATGGAAGAGTTGAGCCAAGAGGAAACTGGTGGGACTGTAGTTGTGTCTAAACTCAAAACAAGGATCAAACACAGAATCTGAAATTATTATGAGGAAAAAAGAAGTCTCCCACTTTACGGATTTGTGACCATATACTTTTAAAAAGCAGCAGAAGTAAACTGTATGGTCAGATATTTGATTCTTGCTTCACATAAATGGAAGGAACTTAAACATGATACTAAATGTAACATATAAATATAATAACTGATACAGGTTCCTTTATGCTCCTTAACTAGTACAAGAAAAGCAATAGATGTTTGTTCATTTTTAATGATTTTTGCCATTTTAGAAATAAAGCCCAATAGACAGTGTGAGTGGAGCTAAAGAAAGCAACACAGAAGACACTAATCCACCCACGTTTGTTATTTTTAAATTATCTTACAAATCAATACACCAAACAAATGCTTTGTTTTCATTATTCTAACAATTGTGTAAAAAGGGTAGAACTAGCTAGATTAGTAGTTGTCTACCTGTCCACATTCCATCAGTAAAAGTTTCACTGAACTTATTACTGCTGTTAAGGGACCATCCCTGTTTCTTCGACCTGACAAAAGTTCAAGCTCTTTCATAATCAAATGATTAGCCCTTTTAATGTCACTTGGAAAAATTATAGATATGTAAATAAAGAGTGGGAAGTTGTTCTCAGTAGTAAAAGCATGATCCATTTTTCCCCCTCTGGTTCCAACCACTTCTCTGGTCCCCAAAGTGGCTATTTTCATCCTTGCACTGCTTCAGTTCCCAGGGATCAATCACCTCCAATGGCCTTTCCAAGGCCCGTGTAATTATAACACAATAAGAAGATCTTAATATATAGTCAATAAAATGAGTTCACCTCACAGCTTGAGTTCTTTAGCAGGATTTAACTAGCCCGAGTGAAGAAGCTTTCAAAGCACTTGTCTGCTAATCAATCACAGCCCAGTTGGTCTTACCTAAAACTTGCCAATACACACCCAAAAGGCCAAAATATAAAGGAATTAAAATTCCTACTGTCTGTGGTATCAGATGAAACAATTCAAATTCTTATACTTTACTGATGGAAATGTAAGCTGCTACAGCAATGGTGATAAACTATTTTGCAGCATCAGCAATGTCGAACATACATCTGCTCCATGAACCAGTTATTATATTTATTCTGGTTGGTGGTTATATGACTATATGGACAAGAAAATTACAGAACTCTTTATTAACATTTCTGTACTTGGGTGTATTTACATGTTAGCTCAATTAAAATTATAAAAGTAATTATATCTTGTAAACATTAAGAAGATACCGAAATCTAAAGTATAGGAATTAAATGAGTCACCAGCAGTCATCATTTGTCTAGATTTAGATGTGTATTACACTCAGCTGCTTTGAATAAACTGCCTATCTGAAAGGATTTAAATCATTCCATTTGACTAAAATACTTGCATTGGACATATTATTTATAATAATGATGTTTGAACTGTTCTACTCCATAAACCTCAAGGACACAAGTAGAGTTTAAGATGAAAAACATATCTGCTGTTTTCTACTTCTATGAAATTGTGAAAGAAAAAAAAAACATAATAATAATAAAAAAAACTAGGTGTGATAGCACATTCCTTTAATCCAAGCACTCAGGAAGCAGAGGCAAAAGGATCTCTATGAGTTGGAGGCCAGCCTGGTCTAAGAGCAAGTTACAGGATAGTCAGGTTTACACAAAGAAACCCAGTCTTGTAGTATGAGGTTTCTGGCCAGACTTTCAGGCCTAACCTCAAGGTCTAGACCAGGAGACCCACAGACCTGCAGACCCGCAGTTCCACAGTCCCGCAGTGACACACAGACGCTTTCATTAGTTTTTGGCTGATCAACCTCAGGCCCAGGCATATCACTTGCTAGCTCTCTACCCTTCATCTAACCCATGTCTCTTGTTCAGCCATGCGGCTCGGTACCTTTCTTTATAGCAGCATGGTTGTCCTCGGCTTCCTCTGGCTTCTCTCTGGTGCTCTGTCTGGCATTCTGTTCTCAGAGTTTTTCTTAGTCTGGTAGCCCTGCCTACACTTCTTGCCTGCCTTTGGCCAATCAGCTCTTTTTATTAAACCAGTGGGTGGGACAATTATTTACCATGAAACAACATAATACCCCTATACAGTCTAGTCTTGAAAAACCAATAATAAGAAGAAGAATATTACATAATTAAGGTGTTTTCTGTCAAAGTTATTTCTGAAATAGGACCAACCAACTTGACATTCTTGTGTGATACACATTCAACATATTCCAGTTTTCTGCAATATATCACTGCTCCTCATATTATATAATTCCCTCCATGCATTGTAATGGTTATTCACATTTTGTAGACTATCTTAATTAATCTTTATGCTCCAGCAAAGTATTATAGGCTGGAAATTTTAAAATAACGAAAACTTACTTTTTATAGTTCAGGAATCTGTAAGTTCAAGATGAAGGTACCACCATATTGATGCATGCTCTCTGTTTCAAAGACAGTACCTGCACATAGCAGAAGCTATGGATCAATGTTTCAACCCTCATCTATAAGGGTACTGAGTCCACTCATGACTACACAGTCTTCATGACCCAGCCACTTCCTAAAGTCTTCACCTTCAAATACAATCACCGTGAGGTTGAAAGTCTAATGCATGCATATAGAATAGCACATACATTCAAACCATAGCAAAAATTTACAATGCTTTTTTAAAAAGATACATGTTGTCAGCTCATATCAGTCTATCCTTGCTCAACCAGATCAGCAATAACCTTTGAAGACTGTTTCTTAAACCCCATGGTCACTTTAAATGTTCTAAAAAGGATCTATGAACCCAGTGACACTAGGCATTTACAGATATTAGTGTTTTCCTGGGAAGGAAATCAAAGCTTTTGTGGAAGTTCCAAAAACACATCTGCCGTATCTACTCCTAGAGAAGTATATAACTAAAGGTGTTAGCACTGTGAAATCCAGCACCACGTTAAGGAAAATGCCATGTTCCTGTAAATTGCTCCCAATAAATGATACAGGACTTGACTGTTGTTAATTCTCTCTTCAGAATTCCTTGAGTCTTGGGTGGTAGTAGCACATGCCTTTAATCCCAGCACTCTAGCGGAAGAGGTGGGTATTACTCAGTGAGTTTAAGGCCAGCTTCTCCTACACGACAAGTCTATTTCAGTCAAAGCTACACAGTGAAACCCTGTTTACATAAACAATAACAACAACCAAAAACAAACAAAAAAGAACTGGATTTCAGTCTTAGGTGATTACATTTAGCTTTCCTCTCTCTTCTATTTTGCTTTGAGGCCTTCACCTTTGCCTAGTCCCCTCTCAATTTTCCGAATAGGTACTGTTCATATTACATCTCTTGTACAGTTAGTTCCACTGTAATGCCTATTCATGGAAAATCTGGACTGTAGAAGTCATACTAAGTGTAGTATGAGAATAAAGCAAACAGGATGTGACATTGTGACTCAGGAATTTATTAGCCAGTGTGTAAAGAAGACATTGCACTAGACAGTAGGCAGGCCATAACTAATTCCTGAAACAAGGCTGTAGATCAGTTGCTAAACTCTTCGGTGATAGAAACTTAAGAAAATATGCCAATAGAGGAACTGAGTGGGCAGATGATATTACAAATGTCAGTGATGGAGAACAATGCAGATGGATTTCATGATCCAAGAGAAGGACAAGGTAAGCCAGGGACTTGCAGTCTACAGTAATAAAGGTTATATCTTTTGAGAAACATGTCCTGGTATATTACTAGGTCCTGTGAGAGGTAGAATATTTGACAATGGGAGCAATGATCATGTAGTATGAGCAACCTGTTATGAATAAGAGAGAAAGTCAGACAGGCACAATGTTAATCCATCTTACCGTGGAAGTGGAACTCTAGGATGGAACCTGAATGACACCTGAGGACAAAAAGTAAGTTGCATGAGCCAAACTCTCACATTACCCTTGTGAGGTATATTGGTACTCTCCCCTGTGCCTCTCACCTATCTTGACAGCAAGGAGGGCTCTCATATAAATAAATAATTGAATGAGAAAAACCAAGCTCCTGATTTATTTTCAGAGGGAACTGCTCAATATATATGTGAAAGGTGAAAATGAAAGATGGTGACATCTGGTAGCCTTAGGGACAGTTAGAGGGAAAAACCTTCTAAACATGTGGAACTTAAGTAGTACTTGTGATCACCTATTGTGTGATGGAAGATAGGTTGTGTTAATAGTCCTTAAGGTTAATCGGTAACTGACTATATTTTCTAGCCATATTGTCATAAGGCCAAAGAGAAAGCTAGATTAAAAGATAAGGAGTTCTAATATAGAGACTATTGAAAAGAATATATTCAGCATGTAAATAAATAAATAAATTTAGCATGTAAAGATTTCTGTATCACACAAACTGTCTACTTTGCATCCATCACAGAAAGTGCTACCTAAGGAGGCATAGTGACTTGGCCACTTAGCCAGCCTACTACACCACTTAGAATCAGCACAACAGATATGCTGATGCTCATGATGGCAAAGGCGTAGGCCAGTGACGCTTTCCAAGGCTGATCTAGCTAAAAATGCTGCTGAACTGTCAGCCTTTTAGCAACAGTGACCCATACTGAATTCCCCAGATATGACCCATAGCACTTCATCCTGGGTGCTTAGTTTTAAGTAAACAATAAAGGGCCCTTCCATAAGGGGTTAGAAATTTGTACTCACACTACTGGATACATTTTTTCAATGTAAGCTTATTTTTCCTGCCTCCAAACTTCACCCAACACCCATATCCAGAAATTATGAAAAGCCTGATTCATAAGCAAATATTCCCATGTAAAATAAGAGCTGACTAAGTACTATGTTTTATATGTGGTCTGGGTATATACCTATGATTCAATGTGATTAAAAATTTGGTTCATAGGGTTGTATTTTTGGAAAATGTCAGAAATCTTGGGAGGTTGAAAGGAATAGGAGGTCCTTAGGCCATTGGAGATATGAGACATCTTATGGAGGATTCCTTGGTAGTTATAATCTGACTCTTGGAGTTATTGTGAGACAATCATTACAAAAGGAGCAAGCCTTCACCCCTTGTCTTAGCTTTCTACTGCTGTGACCAAATACCATGGCCAAGGCAACTTATTTTAAAGGGCATTTAATTGGGGATTTGTTTTATAGTTTTAGAAGGCTAGTTCATGACCACGATGGTAGGGAGCATAGCAACAGACAGCAGACATGATGCTGGAGAGGTAGCTGAGAGGTTACATCCAATCCACAGCATGAGAAAGACAAAAGGGGAGAGAGAACTTGAGCACTACTTCCAGTGACACACCTCCTCAAATAAAACCACACCTCCTATTGTTCCAAAACAGTTCCACCAACTGTGGCCCAAACGAGTTGAGGCAAAACTTATTTTTAGGAGAAAGAGGAGTTGATTTTATCCAATGAGAGACCAAGTGTTTTGTATCCAACTATACCTGTGTTACAATAAGGTTTCTTGGCCCTGGCCAACCAGAGGTCCAGACCCACAGACCTGCCATCCCAGACTGCTTAGCTGCCCACCACTGCTTAGGTTTCCAAAATGACTCAGACGCTTATATTAACTTCATGCTGTTTGGCCTATGGCTCAGGCACTTTGCTAGCTAGTTCTCTCATCTTAAATCAACCCATTTTCATTAATCTGTCTGCCACGTGGCCCGTGGCTCACCTGTGTTCCTTACATGTTTCTTCTTTGATGGCTGGCTCAGTCTGATCTGACTCCAACCTTCCTTTTCTACTTATTCTGATTCCTCACCTACCTTTTCTATGGTGCCTGTCATGGTCCAAAACAGCTCCTTTATTTAAAGATTGATATTCACAGCATACAGAAAGGCATTCCCACATCATACCTGGCTGCAGTGATCATTTTTTTTTACTTTATCTTGAAATAAACCAGACAACATCTCAGCTCAGATCAACATCACATTTATCCTAACCACTATATAAGCCTCCTTCTTAAATCCTGAATTTCACTGATTCACTGGTCTTGCTGATACTCACATTGCACTTTTATCTGTGAGTCCCAAATGTAATGGAACTCTACAATTTGTATCTTTTTGCTTCATTGTTTGTTCTCATAACACTTTGTGGCCAATTCTTATAAATCGGGACTAAATTTTTCTGGGACAAGTGCTACTCAGTGATATACTTGGATGATTCTCAGTACTCCGTTGTGAACTATTATATCTTTCATCTGTTTATACAGTGGAACATTTATTTAATGATGCAAAGCTATGTTGAATTATTTTATGTTGCATTTGTTTAACTCTGTGAAGCTATTTTACTGTGCCTATCTGTCTAAAACACCTGAATGGTCTAATAAAGAGTTGGCAAGCAGAGATAATAAAAGAGAAAAATACACATTGAGAAGCTAGAAAGATCTAGGATCAAGAGGACTGGAGGATGTTAGGGGTCAGCCACTCAGCCAGCCAGAGGAAGAGTAAGATTTACAGAAGTAAGAGAATGGTAAAAACCCAGAGACATAAAGTTGATGGGGTATATTAGGAAAACATGGCAAGAAATAAGCCAAACTAAGGTTGGACATTTATAATGAATAATAAGGCACCATGTGTGATTATTTAGAAGCCAAATGATGGGCCCTACAAAGAATAATAAGAGTAAAAATAATCAACAACAGTATTCCTTTGCCTAATGATGACTATGAGTGGGCAAGCAAGTGTAGTTGCCCTATCTTCAGAGAGAGTATGATTGTCAAAGACTCAAAGCACTCAGAGATGACAGAGAGCTCGGATCAAATTATTTGGTAAAGCCATTAAGACCTGTATAGATGAGGGCTCATGGTGATAGAAAGTTAGAATGGCTAGCAGAGAAGAATGGAGAAGATAGGCAGCAACTTCAGCCCCAAGTTCAATTTAGTCACAAGGCTCATAATTCATCTCACTGATCTTTACTTTGTAAGTTTTACCATGGAAGAAGATCTGGCCTATAGGTTTATAGGGGTTACCTCATATCACACCTCCTCCTGTACCCATTTTTTTTTCTTAAAGGCCTTTCTCTAAATAAATTTCTTTCACAGTCAATTCTATCTTGTAGAATCTGAGCCAACATATATTGCATTATATACTTAAATGTCAATAACAAAAAAGAACAGATGATTGCCCAATTGGCTGGATTGTGAGTTCACATTGCTACCTTGCAAGAACCAGAAAGAGAATATGCAAGAATTCTTGATCAAACTGTGGATACCTTTTGCTATATCCCTAAGCAAGATGACACTTTAGTACAGTATCTTGGCAAATGAGTCAATGCTTCGAGGAAGTTTATTCTCCAAAGTAATTTCTCTTACTTTAGAGAGTAGATCACCTTTCCAGCAAAGTCAGTTTTGTTGTATGAAAAATTGTCACTGCTTAGAATGTCACAGAAGCATTTAAGCTGGAGAAACAGTCAGTCTAAAATTGACTCATTAAGATAATATGTTAGAGTACCACAAATTCTTCCATCACCACCCAAGACTGTGGTGCTATCAGTTAATCTAAGAACGGACTGCAACAACAAAGACACAAGCTTTCTCCATCCTAAAAAAAAAAAAATGCAAAGCAGTGATAAGGCAAGATGATGGCAAAGTGTTTCTGAGAAAATTAAATACATCCATTTTGGAGTTTAGACCAGTAGGTTCTTTTTTATATATAAAATGTGTTCTCTCTCACCAGCCTGGAACATTTTCTGTGACATTATTTGTGCTCTGTTGAAAGAGTAGGCATGATAGCTACCTAATAGATCTGTACCCATAGGAGAGGATCTTCAAAGATGGCAATTCCCTTCTTTCTTACTAGTGGCAGTGCTAATTCAGATGCATTTCTCTGACCTAGTTACTCATGTGTATATTATTAGAAATGATTCCAAGATTTTACGCATAATAAAATATAAATAGTGTCAAGCAAATTCCATTCACTCTCCTTGTCCTATTCCATTTCTTTTCTGGTAAGGTTTCCAGTTAAGCAGTGTTTTGAGGATCTAGATCAGTCTATGGAGTGCTTGCCTTGTAAGTATAAGGACAGAGTCTGACCTGATGTGGGAATGTCTTTCTGCATGCTCTGAATATCAATCTTTAAATAAAGGAACTGTTTTGGCCCATGACAGGCACCATAGAAAAAGTAGGCAGGGGAATCAGAATAGGTAGGAAAAGAAGGGCAGAGTCAGATAGATTGAGCCAGTCACCCAAAGGAACAACATGTAAGGAACACAGGTGAGCCACAAACCATGTGGCAGGACAGATTAATGAGAATGGGTTGAGTTAAGATGAAGGAGCTAGCTAGAAATGTGCCTGAGCCATGGGCCAAACAGCATGAACTTAATATAAGCATCTGAGTCATTTTGGGGGCCTAAGCAGTAGTGGGCGACTAAGCGATCTGGGATGGCAGGTCTGTGGGTCTGACCTGTGGCCGTCTGGGCCAAGAAACTTTATTGTAACACTGACCCTGAGAACCCATGTTACAATGCTGAGTGTGGTAGAGTGAGCTTTTAAACCTGGAATGGGAGAAGTAGAGACAGGAGAATTTCTGGGACTCTGCTGGCCAGACAGATTAGCCTAATTGATGAGCTCCAGGCAAATGAAATACTGCTTCAAAGAACATGGCTAGCATACCTGAGGATGATGCTTGAGATTGTCTTTGAGCCCACACAAATACATGCAAACACCTAGACACATCTGTGCACACATGCAAATATGTGAAGACACATTTGGAAAAAATGAGCTAAAAATCTTACTTTATGGTGTTTCAATGACCCAGCCCCCGGATGGTAACACAGTTTCATATGTCTGATCGCATGGCTTTTCTAGGGTCATATGTGGGCAGAACAGAGGTTGAATCTGGAATATGAACTATAAACAGAAGTGATGCCTTTTAGGAAAGCACAGAAAGGAATAAATGGTCTGTTGTTAACAGCAACTCCTCTGCAAAGCATTCTGTACTGGTAGCAAGATTAGGGGGGATAAATATTGGGAGAAAAAGCTCACTGATAGGAACTCTTCTCTTTTTGTACCCATAGCTATCTCCTCTGGTGGCTAAAATTCCATTCTAAAATAATCGTACTTTTTGGAACAACAACAACAAAAATGTATGAGGAGTCTATGCCAGCACTGTGATTGAATTAATTCACCCAAGTGTCCCTATATTGAGCATCTAATCTTTAGCACCTAAATTTAGACATTTGTAAAACTATGTCACTTACTTATTTTATGTTTTGTATATTTTTATACAGGGAAAAAGCTATCCAAGTTTTAAGTGAGTTAATGTTACAATGGCCAAACATAAAGAGTCAATTATGATGCACCAAATTTTTCAACATTATTAAAAGAATATGTAGTAACTCTGACGGAGAACATTGTACATTGAACTTTGTACACTTTGATAGGGGCAGGCCACATATTACTAGTTATTATATATTGCAGACTTAAGGGAAGTAATAAGCTAGTGTCAATAAAACCAATCATCATGTGCCATTGCCTTTAAAGGGGCACATTTTCTAAAATTAGAATAGGTGAACTGCATAATACATTGCAGTCCATGAAAGAAAGCATGTGTGCTGGGCAATCTTCTTCAAACTTCATTTTTTATTCTTTATGCATAAACCCACAGAAGTGTTCCTTTCCATCAACACCTTGATGATAGCAATCTGTTTATTATAATTCAAGATTCTATGAAACTCTTGCATGCATACTTTATTCTACCATTTTCTCTGGCTCTCTAACACATGCTCTCAAACCAATTTGTATTTAGAAATTTCTTCTTGAGGGCATAAAAGAGCATGATAGGAGAATGGCCTGTTTGAGAGGAAATCTGGAGGGGAATAACCAGAAACTATCAAGTTTCAAATAGCTAGGTTCCATCCCACTATGAACTGGCTCCTATCTACCTGCCATATTACATGTTGATATGCCTAAAACTTGTTTCTAGTACATTGGCTGTTCATTGTCATGAGTGCTGGTTTTCACTTTTTTTCAAAGTCATATGACATGGTAATAATAGTAGCCTGTGTTTTTACTTGCTCAGCTAGAGTTCCAATAGTAATTGAGTGGAAAGTTTTCTAAATCTTCATTCACCAAAACTTGTTCATGATATCTATGAGAAATCTCTCTCTCTCTCTCTCTCTCTCTCTCTCTCTCTCTCTCTCTCTCTCTCTCTCTCTCTCTCTCTCTCTCTCTCTCTCTCATCCTCCCACACTCTCTCCTTCTCTCATTCCCTCCTCTCTCCCCCCTTTCTCAATATATTCTTTGTAGAGACAGGGTCTCAACACATATCTCAGATAGACCTTGAACTTTCCATCCTTCTTTCTCTGCTGCCTGAGTGCTAGGATTACAGATATGCACCAATAAGCCCAGCTGAGCTTTATGTTTCTTTTTCAATTTCACAAAGAATCTTACAAAACAAACAGAAGAAAATTTTGATTTGAGTTTATATTTTATCTTTATCAAAAATTCCTAATAGTGCATTAAATAGTTTTGTCATTTTGTGAATTACATATGCAATTCTAGCCAGGTAGGTGAGGGTGAGGTTTTAAGAAAATATGTTCATGTTATATTGTGAAGAAAGCAACATAAAGATTAAGGTGTAAAAGAAAGCTTGCAGAGAAAGACTGGAAATCTTTCCCTATAGAGCAACAGAGGGAGCATATTCAGGTAAACAAACAAACCACAACATGCAAATAGTAGAGATGAGTGCTACATAAATGTTATGAAGTCATGAGCTTTGTGGCTCGACACCTTTGGAGCAGATGCCTTTTGATAGATCAGATCACTTGTACGTTCTCATTCCCCGGAATAATTTTCCTTACTTAATAAAATATCTCTGTTTTCATTCTAAACATGTATACCTGATGTCATTTTTGTTTGGGATACAAGATCCTAGAAGTTTTAGTGGACTCCTTCCAAACTCAGATCCATGTCAATGACACTTTGAACTGGGTTTTGTGCTTGCCTACATATGATATCTTACACTGCTATTATTCGTTAATAGGTTCATCTCCACCGATTCAATGACCTGTTAAATACTATACCAATAGCTTCCTTGGAATGGGTATTATATAAAGATAAGCTGCTTAAAATGTGGTATGTGATTAGGAACATGGAAAAGCTATGTGTTGGTGAATATGAGGGACAAAGATGTGAAAGAAATGAAGCCTCTGTGTTTGAGAACAAGAAAGAGTTTGTGACAATGGATTTTCTCTTTCTCTCAAGTCCCCGATTCTCATAATTTCACTGCAGGTGTTTTAGTCTACCTGCTGTTGATGAGATGCAATAACAAGGTCACTGTAGCCTTCCTTCTGAAGACATTGGTGGAATCAATTGCAACACCAACCGTTTCATACTGCTTGTCTTTTCCTTTTCTCCTTTCATTTTGTACTAGAAATTGAACACTGGACTGTAAATGTGTCAATTACATGTTCTATGGCTCAGCAACCCTACCTTCTTCCCTCAATCCTTTCAATTTGTTTTTAACAAGCAGGAAGAATTGAGCCCTGAGTGCTGGAAGCATTGCTGTAAAGCCTGCTCTTTCTGTTATGCCTATTAAATAGGCAGAAGGGTGCTAAATGGGCTAGCCCCTGCTTGCTCATTGGTAGACTAAATGTACATGTGACTAAAAAGGAAGTAAAATATTGAAAGGGGTGCTTTTCCCTCTAGTTGCTTGCATTTTGTGTGAGCAATGATTCTGATGCAGGCAGAGGCACAGTTCCCTTTGTGTTGGCCTGCCCTGCACACTAGTCTTCAGAGTTCCCTTTTTCCTAAGGGAATCGCCATTCAAGTAAAAGCAGGATGTGTTGTAGGTGGAGTTTTACTTACAAGGCACAAGTCCAAGATAAATATTTATTAGAATATAAATCAACACTCACGATATTAGTAATAGCTTATAGTGGCACCTGAACAGGGACTGGCGTATCCCAGCGATGGACGAGCGATGGATGGACGATGGATTCTGATCCTGTCTCTCCAACAGCCAGGAACCAGGAAGAGACCTCCTCTTGTCCCAGCAGCCACTTATCAATGGGGTTGGCCACACCCCCTCCAGGAGCCCGGGACCCTGGATAAGCATCTTCAGACCTTATCTGCTGACACATGGCATCTTCACTGATTTCCCACACAGGGTAGTTTGGTACAAGGTTAAAAGTTAAAGAATTTTTCTTTGTACACAAAGTTGTGGAATAGATTTGTGAGGAGCTCTGTTTAGGTTTAGGAAAGAAAGGGTCCTCAGGTTCTATGTCACTTTGGCCTTAAGTAAAGCACAGTTTATTTACTGTTCTTGACATCCTTCATTAATATGTCTTCATTGTCTGAGCCCAAATAAGCATGATTTATATTGTCTTTGACATGATGCCTTTTGGAAAATATGCATCGCCTCCACGAGTCAATTTTAGTAATATCTGAGACTTCGTAGCTTTCTCAAAAGAAGAAAATCAGACTAGATATCAGGACAGTGGGTCCCTTTCCTCTCCCAAGCATCTCTTCCCATGTCAACGTAACTCCTTCACTTTCTATCCTTCCTTGGTTACATTTCTCTCCAAAATCATACTACCTAGTGGTCTTTTCTTAAAGCTGTAACTCTGTCTAGCTTCTAGTACTTGAGCTCTTCCTTTCTATTTTGTAAGCATTAGGTTACTAAGACTCAATCATTGGAATGCTAAGATACTTTATTATTTCTTCCATGTTTTTCTTGAACTTGTAATGCTCCCCCAAACCATGCACGTATTCAGTGCTTGTTCCCCAGTGTATGCCGCTATCTGGTGAGGTTGGGGAACTTTGGAGATATAGGTCCTAGCTGGCAGAGGAGGGTTACTGGAAGTAGTGTTTTAATGTTATGCTTCTCTCTGATTAAGTCTGGGGCTGCTGCTTCTT
Organism: Phyllotis vaccarum; assembly: GCA_033318265.1. Taxonomy (NCBI): domain Eukaryota; kingdom Metazoa; phylum Chordata; class Mammalia; order Rodentia; family Cricetidae; genus Phyllotis; species Phyllotis vaccarum. The sequence continues at coordinate 128,472,877 of JARWLC010000013.1, forward strand.
ACCTATTACAACATAATCAGTCACCTCCTGCTCCTAACATGGACTGAACCACACCAGCTGATGCCTTCTCTACCATAGGACTTAAATTTCTGAAACTGGGACTTAAATAAATATGTCTTACATGGTTTCTGCTAGGCATTCATTAGTACTTGGTAAGCTGTCATCCTATTAAGCTATCTTCCACCTGTCTCATTTGACAGGGCCATACTGTTTCATTCTGTGACATGTCTTTACTGATGACCTAGGGTTAACATATTGGTTTATATGCCTAATGATTTTGGCAAGTTATAGTGATTCTTACTGTATGCTGTGCAGTAACTGCAGATTCTTAAAACATGGCTTGTATAAGAAATATCATAAATGACTAATTCTTTTCTTTATCAGTTTTCAGAATAGCATTAATGCTCCAGAGTCCTTCAAAGAAACTCTTCCCATTTCAGAATTTACAAATGCATAACTACTTATGTATCTGGGATGCTCCATCAATTCTTTTGATGCTCAAATTGTCCCATGACATCAATGGCAGTTCTTTCATGCTTTTGCATTATAACCCCCAAAGACTTTGATAGATTTCTTAATTTCTGGAACAATGCAATGCTTCTAATTCCCTATACACTTTATGTTCCAAACTCAAAATCAAACATTACACTAAAAAGCCCTGATTCTTTTTCTGGCAATTACTATTTAGAGATCATAACTGGGGCACTGAGAATTCTCACTTCTACTGGGTTTTCATTGCTTCTATATTTTTTTCCATGAAAAGAATTCAGGAATCTGTATATTTTTAGAAACTACAAATAATCTTGGCTGTATATTGACCATTCAATATTACATTGAAAATATTCCAAATGACATAAGTGTCATCTAACATATTCCTGCTTTACATACCAGGCTTCAGAAATAATAATATTATTACTGAAATAAGGCTACTATGTACAGTATAACATTGATTTTGTGGTTATTTCGGTTTTAGACTGTACTTCTAAAAGAATAAATGTGACTTGTGTTTATGCCCAACCTGAATTTAATTACGTTTGTCATTCCAATTGTTTTATATTTTATTGGTTGATTTGTTTCTTATGCTAATTTAATTTTATCTTTTGTCTACTAATGTCATATGGTTCAAAATCAAAACTATAGAACAAGCTACATTCAGAGAATTCTAGATTTTATTGTTCCTTCCAATATAGTTCTACCTGCCTCATATAAATAATGCTTTATTTATTTCCTTCTATTGTGTATTACTGAAGAGAAAAAAAAAAGTATGTGCATGTGTCTAAGACCTTTCTTTTATCAAAGGTACCAAGCATCTTTCATTTTGCTTTTTATAAATTATCCTGACTAATATTCTATAGCCATATGTAGACAGTCTCCTCTTTTCAATGTGAACAATATTTCATTGTTTAGAGGTATTTATTTATTATTTATTATTTATTTATATATTTATTTATTTATTATGATTTATTCAACCAGACTCCTTTTTAGCGCACTTGATTATTTCAAACTTTTTGCTATTATAAAATACAGCAAAATGAATTATTTGGTAAATTCCATCCTGTATTTTTATAAGCTCCTTTTGAAAGGAAATTATACCATTAAAGCATTAATGCATAGTTTATTTTTAAAGATTTATTTACTTATTATGTATACAGTGATCTGTCTGCATGTAAGCCTACATACAAGAATAGGGCACCAGATCTCATTATATATAGTTGTGAGTCACCATATGGGAACTGAACTCAGGACCTCTGGAAGAGAAGCCAGTGCTCTTAACCTCTGAACTATCTCTCCAGCCTCACATACTTGATTCTTTTTTTAAAAAAATACTACAAATTCTTCAAATAAATTGTACTTTCAACAGTTCTGATGGAAATGTCTATTTCCACAAAACTTCACCAGAGTAGCATGTTGTCAAGTCTTGGATGTTTTGCCCTCATGTAATATTGAGATGTAATTTTCTTTATTTTTCTCTATAATTTGAGATTGACTCTTCCAGTGTAGCCTTGGTTATCCTGGAACAATATAGCTCTTGCTGGTCTTTACTTTGTTGCAATTTTTCTGCCTTAGCTTCCTTAGCCTTCAAATGAGCCACCATGCCCAGCCGATATTTGCTTATCTTTTTAAATTACATTTTAAAATTATGTTTTGAAATTTTTCAGTCAATGTATTTTGATCATATTCTTTCTCATTCCCAAAGCCTTCCACAATTTTTCCCCACCCTCTTGCTTACTCAAGTTCATGCTGTATAAAAATATTCAAATGAGTAAATAATACTATATTTATCTTTCTGAGTCTGGGTTAGCTCACTCAGGATGTTTTTTTCACTTACATCTATTTGCCTGCAAATTTCATGAGGGAACTTTTTAAAAATAGCTGAGTGATGAATCATTCATTGTGTAAATGTACCAGATATTCTTTATCTATTCTTTGGTTGAAGGAATCTAGTTTGATTTCAGTTTCTGGCTACCATGAATAAAGCTACAATGATTATGACTGAGCAAGTGTCTCTCTGGTAATATGTAGCTTCCTTTGGGTACATATACAAGAAAGGTATAGTTGGATCTTGAGGTAGATTGATTCTCAGCTTTCTGAAGAACTGTAATATTGATTTCCATAGTTACTGTACAATGGAGAAATGTTCCCCCTGCTCTACATCCTCACCAACACATGAGCTGTCACTTGTGTTATTGATCTTGGACATTCTGATAGGTGTAAGATGGAATCTCAAAGTAGTTTTGATTTGCATTTTACCGATTGCCAAGAATGACAAACATTTCTTTAAACTATTCTCAGCCATTTAAGATTCTTCTATTGAGAATAATCTGTCTAGATCTATAACACAATTTTAATTGGATTAATGAATGGGTTTTATTGATATCTAGTTTCCTGAGTTCTTTATATATTTTGGATATTAGACATCTATCAGATGTGGAGTTGGCTTTTAAAAATCCTATTCTGTGGGTTGACACTTTGAATGATTATGTCCTTTGCCTTACAGGAGTTATTAATTATTGATCTTAGTGCCCACATTATATATACTGATATTTTTAGGTTTGGTGTTTCATAGTATCCAAGATTTCCTGTATGATTGTGTTAGGTAGTTTTTATATTTTCTCTGACTCATGTATCCACCATATGTTTTATAATATCTTCAGTGCCTGAAATTCTCTCTTCCATCTCTCGTATACTGTTCAAAAAGGTTGCCTCTGAACCTCCTGTTCAAATTCCTAAATGTTTCATTTCCAGAATTCCTTCAATTTGGATTTTCTTTATTGATTCTATTTCCATGTTCTAGGCTTGTGCAGTTTTTTATTTCCTTATGCTGTGTTTGTTTTCCTAGATTTCTTTAAGGGATTTATTCATTTTCTCTTTAAGGACCTCTTTTGTATTCATACAGGCGGCTTGTCATCTTTTTCTTGTGCTTCAGCTATGTTGGAATATTCATGGCCTGTTGTGGTAGGATTGCTGGGCTAAAGTGGAGACATATTGCCCTGAGTGTTATTGACTGTGTCCTTACAGTGGTGTCTAGGCATCTGGAATTGGGATGATTATAGTCCTACATCTGGGTTCATCTTTGTTGAGTAGCTGTTTTATTTCTTGATCTCTGTTTCTTCTCTGGATTTTGAGAGTATGATTGCTGTGTGTTGCCTTGTAGAAAATTTTCTTTGGACCTGATAATTGTAGCCACAGGAGGTTCCAGACAAAATGAAGAAGTTCACAGGATGAAGGAGAACAGAGTGTTCAACCAGCATCTACTTATTTTCTCTCCTTGGAATGAGAGGAGACAGTGACAAGAGGTCACCCCAAAGAGTCTGCTGTAACACCGAGAATGAGACTGAAGGTTTGGATATGGAGGAAGAAGGAAAGGGGAGATCTAGGCAGCCTTCTGCTTTCTTAATATGAGTGGTCTGTGGGTTATTGAAGAGTGCTTGCTGGATTTCTGGGCAGGAATAGAGAAATACTGCTAAGAGGAAGGTTAGGGGGAGAAGGTCTATGGGATCCACTGAAGATGTGGGCAGAGCAGGGACAAAGGCTGCAACAGGTGGTCTGCTGCAGAGCTAGGGGATGTGACTAAGGGACTGGATGTGGATGAGAGGTTAGAGTGGAGAAGGTCATCAGTTAGCTTATCTGTTTCCCTGGCCTGCCCAGCTGGTGTTCTCAGGGAATATCTGCTGGTGTTGGAGTCTGGGCTAATGAGATGAGTAGAGGGAAGGAAGGAGGAAAAGTTCTTTGTGATCCTTTGGGGATAGGGTCAGAAAGGAAAGGGAGGCCTCAGCAGGTGTTCTGCTATAGAGCTGGGGATGGGACTGGGGGATTGGATCTGGAAGAAGAGATCAGCTGGTAGCTTACCTGATCCCCTGGCAGGCCTGGCCTGCAGATTAGCAGGAGGTACCTGCTAGAGTTGGGGGCTAGGTAAAGGAAGGTTAGGAAGGGAATATCTGTGGGATTCACAGGAAATGGGAACATGGGTGCAGAAAAGAATGCCACAGATGTTTTCAAACTATGAGATGAGACCAGGAGATTGGGTTTGTGGAAACAGAGGGAGAAGAGAAGATATATAGGCAGCCTATGTGTTTTTTTTCATGTTCTTTCATATCCACGGTCAGTGTTACCATCAAATGCCATGCAGATGTTCTTGGTCTGTGCTGCTACCTGAGGCCATGTTAATATCAGTGGGTCATGCTCCTGCTGGAGGCCATGTTGATATGAGTGGCCTGTGCAGCCACCTGGGCCCCATGTTTATGTTAACGGTCTATGCTGCAGCCAAAGGCCATGTTTAGCTTGGTGATTCTACTGCAGCTGGGAGCCATATTGATGTCTGTGGCCCATGTTGACACCAAAGGCCATATAGATGTTCCTGGCTTTGTTGCCACCTTAGATAATGTTGATGTCATTGGTCTTCACTGCTTTCAAGGGCTTTGGTGGTATCTATGGATTGTACTATGGGAGAGGGCCCTGCTGATGTCTATAGTCCATAATGCCATCAGAGACCATGCCAGGATCAGTGACATGTGCTAATGCCAGAGACTGTGTGAGTGTTTATGGTCCATATTATCACCAGAAACAATATGGAAGTCCATAGTCTGTGCTCCTCATGACTGTAGAAAGCAAGGAATCTACCTTTGCCATGGTATTGATGACTGCAGACTCACAGTTGAAAAAGAGGCACACACAAGGCTTCTTTGACAACCCCTATTCACCTACCTCAATAAAAGTAACAGCCTAGATAGAAAGCCATGAAAAAAAAACCTCCAAAAGATTGTAATAAGGACCTCACAGCCCAGGCAAGTGGAAGACGGCCACAAGCTTGCCTGAGTTCTCACGGCCCAAGCTAGCTAATGACATCCACAGGCTGACCCTATCACCTTGCAGTGCCAGGAAGAGGCACTATTATGGTGTCCAAATTTTATGGTAAAGAAAAAGGTCAACTGGCTCATGTTCTGTGGAAAGAGGAGAAGCTGAAGAGATGAGGGAGAAGAGGAACAGGCTAAGGTGGGTGGCCTGCTTGCCACCTAGGGTCATGGTCATGTCCGTGCCTGGGCTGCTGCCAAGAGCCATGTATGGATTTTTCGTCCTACCTCAGCCAGGGTCTGTGTTGATATCTGTGGCCCATGTTCCCACCAAAGGCCACCACACAGATGCCCAAGGTGGGGTGATCTGGGTTATCTCCCATCACCATAGTGGTGTCCTAGGGCTGTGCTGCTTCGGGGGACATGCTGATTGAGCTGAGTGGCCTGTGCTGCCATTGAGTGACATCTGGGGAGCTGAAGCAGCGAAGGTCTGATGCTCATTGCTTCTGTTACCACTGAAGGCTATGCAGATGTCCAGGGTCTCCTTTGCCACCTGAGGCCATGTTGGTGGACAAGAGTCATGCTACAGCTGTACCATACTGATCTGAGTAGCCTGTGCTGTCACCTGGAGCCATAGTAACATCTGGTGCCAGGCTGCTGCTGAGGGTCATATCTAGGTCTGTGGTCATACTGTAGCAGGAAACTGTGTGGACATCTTTGTCCCATGTTGCCACCAAAGGTCACATGGATACCTGGGATGTGGGTCTAGGTTATCACACTGTGGCCATGTTGATGTCCAAGGGCTGTGCTGCCACTGGAACCATGCCAAACTTAGTGACCTGAGATGCCACCCAGAGCCAAGATGGTGTCTGGGCCTGCAATAGCCAGGGTCTATGTTGATATCCATGGCTTCAGTTACCATTGAAGACCTAGGGAATGCCCAGGGTCTAGACCACCACCTGTGGCCATATTGGTATATGAAAGTCATACTGTCACCAGATCCACGCCAAAATGAGTAGCCTGTGTTACTACCTGGGGTTATGCTGACATCTGAGCCTGGGCTGCTGCTGAGGACCATGTATGAGTCCATGGTCCTACTGAAACTGGGTTCTGTGTTGATATTTGTAGCCTCTGTGGCCACCAAAGACAATGTGGATGCCCAGGGTCTAGGACACCACCTGGGGATGTATTGGTGTTCACAGGCCATGCTGCCTCTGGGTCCATACCAATCTGAGGGGTCTAAGTTGTCACTTGGGGCCATGGTGACAACTTAGCCCCATGCTGCCACCAAGAACCATGCCATGCCTGAGTCTGTGACCTTGGAGCAGCCCGGTATGAGTTCATGTCTGTGGCTCCTGTTACTATCTTCCTTGTGGATACCTGGGGTCTGGTCAGCCACTTGAGACCATATTAGTGTGTAGGGACCATATTGATGTGGGAAGCCTGCACTGAGCCTCCCACAAAGCCAAGGTGACATCTGGGTCTGAGATGCCACATAGAATCATATCTGGGTCAATGTCTCTACCACAGCTAGGGTCTATTTTGATGTCCATGGCTCTTGTTACCATTGAAGGATGCATGAATGGCCACCACCTAAGGCCATGTTGATGTACAAGGGCCACATTGTTGCTGGGGCCATGCTGATCTGAGTGGTCATCATCTAGGGCCATGCTGACATCTAGGTCCAGGCTGTTACAGAGGGTCATGTCTGGGTTCTTGTTCCTACTGCAACTGGGGTCAGTGTTGATTTCTGTGGCCCATGTTATCATGGGAAGGGGGCACATAAGTACCATACACATTGAAATTGGAAGGCTGTGTTGAGTTGGCACTGCCTCTTTCTGGCCCTGGAAGAGCTAGCCTTATTCCTCACTGGCCATTGCAGCAGAAGAGCTGGTCCCACCCCTCATGGGAAAACTAGTCCCACATTTGGGAGAGGTGGCTCCACTCATCATCATAGGTGTGGGAGGATTTGTTCCAATGGCATGGTATAGAAGAGCTGGCTCCACTCCACCAGCCAGACTCCAGCTACTACTCAGACCAACATCCATGGCTTTGAATTGGCTCTCCCCATCATCGACCCCGTCCATTAACTGCCAAAGTATGTGAAGGGACTGGTCCTGAAGAACAATAGTTGAAGAACCTCTATGACTGGGGCAAGAGTAGGATATCAGAGAAGAAATTTGGTGAGGGCCTAGCATTGATGATGTACCAGAAGCCAGAGGCCTTGAACCAGACAAACAGCTCATTGCAATGAAAGTTTTCAAGTAAAAAATAAGTAGACAAAAGGATATTCTGAGTGACACATCACAGCTCTCAATACCATTAATATGAAAGAAGAAAGGTGAAAAAGATAGAGGAGGACTGAAATAGTTTTCTGTCTGGTTTGTTTTTAATATTTTTTAATTAGAGGGGATGCTACAGGGGTGAGGGGAGAATATGGAGGAACTGGGAAAGGACCAGGATTGAGTTAAGTACATGATGTGAAATTTCCAAAGAATCAATACAAATAATGCTAATAAAAATTGTGATAAGGATGCTGAACTGTATGTAGCTCTCTATGATTGATGGCTACTGATGGGGAAGGGGTAGGGAAGGACTCAGTTTTCTTTAAGGAACTGGACACCTAGAGTTTCAACATGTTCCAGTAGGTATATGGGCAACACAAATTGAACTTGCTTTCTCTTCCTCCTCCTGCTCTTCTTCTCATCCTCCTCCTCCTCTTCCTCCTCCTTCTTCTTTGGTGTTCTAAAAAGGGAAGGACTGGACCTGGGAAAACTATGAAGTAAGTGTAATCTGGGTTCCTGATGTGAAATTCCCAAATAATCAATAAAAATTTATATAAAAATTCCTTTTATAATAAACAAATAAAAAACCTTATATATATATATATATATGTATATATATACATATATATATATAACACACACACACAAACACACACAAAAAACATGGAGTCAGTTTTGTGTTGATCAACTACTCTTGCACACGAGAATTTCACTGGAATGTGATTAATATACCACATTAGAGAAAACCGATTTTTCCCTCTCCCAGAAGTTCTCAATTGCAAATAGCTTCTTTATTAAGAGTGGGATTTTGTGTTTACTTCCCCTTTCCATACTGAAAAGTTGTCTGGCTTAAATTTGTGCAAGTCTTGTGCATGATGTCACAGTTTCTGTGAGTTCACATGTGCATCAGCCCTACTCTGTCTAGAAGGCTGTTTCCTTAGGGTCGTCCACTACCTCTGGCTTTTAGAATCTTCCTACTTCCAATCTCAAACAGATCCCTGAGCCTTATAGGGATGGGTTTGATGAAGACATGAATTTACAGCTGATTGCTCCAAGGTCTTTCACTTCACATTGCCCAGCTGTCAGTCTCTTTAATTACCATTCATTGCAAAAAGAAGCCTCTGTGTTGAAGACACTGACCAGTAGTAGCTAGCAGCATGTCATAGGAAGTCATTTTATTGCTATGTTCATTTAGCAGACTAATAGTATTAGACTTTCCCCTAGGGCCTATGACCTATCTAGTCTCAAGTTCTTGACTACTTTTGTAGCATCCTATGTGAATTCTATCTTATATAGTGGACTTTAAATCCAATCAAAAAGTCATTAGTGACTCCAATAATTTTTGTGCTGCTATCATGCCAGTATATTTTGCAGGCAGACTGCTGTTGTAGGTCACAGGATGTATAGCTGGGTGATACTGATGATTACTTTTCTCTTCCAATAGTGTACACATACCTTTTAGTGCCCTAAGTGATTGTCAGTAGAGATGAAGCTTCTAGTTACCCACTTGTGCATTTTCTACACTGTCTTATTCAGTGTTGTATTGCTGTAAAGAGACACTATGACCATGGCAACTCTTATAAAGGAAAACTTTTAATTGAGGCTGGCTTATAGTTCAGAGGTTCAGTCAATTATCATCATGGAGGGAATCATCGTGGCACACGGGCAGACATAGTGCAGAAGAAGGAGCTTAGAGTACTACATCTGGATCAGCAGGCAATAGGGGAAAAACTGTGAGTCACTGAGCCTGACTTGAGCATCTGAGAACTCAAAGACCACCCTCACAGTGATACACTTCCTCCAACAAGGAAATACCTATCCCAACAAGGTTACACCTCCTAATAGTGCCAATCCCTATGGGCCAACTATTCAAACAAATACATCTATGTGGGTCATACCTATGCAAACCATCACATCCAAGTTCAATGACATAAGTAAATGTTACCGTCAACAATGGGGCATTACCATCATGTTGTGGAGAGTCAATAATAGTATTTGCAACAGCCTGTAATGTTTTGAGGGACTCTTTGGCCAATGACAAGACAAGATGTAATTCATTTCTGGTACAAGGAGCCTTACTTGGTAGCATATGATGTCTAATTAGGGCCATTGTCACCCTCATTATATGGTAATTATATTTAAACTTCTTTATAAATTTTAGGAAGCTTCTAGAGTAGTAGGTTTCCATATGGCTTTTCAAAAGGCCTTTCAGTTAGTTGTCCTTTCCCATATTTTCTCTTTTACCCTTTTCTTCTATTCTACTCCCCCACTTAATCCTCCCATTCTAGTGCCCCCCCCCTTTAAGCTTTAGATCTGTGTATTGGCTGGTGCTGTGTGTCAACTTGACACAAGCTAGAGTCATCAGAGAGGAAGCAGCCTCTGTTAAACCAATGCCTCTTTGAGATACAGCTGTATGGTAGTTTCTCTGAAGGAAGGTCCACCCCATGGTGGGTAGTGCCATCCCTGGGCAGATAGTCCTGGGTTCTATAATTGCTATTGATGAATAGTCATGCTGAAGTACGTGTCTAGTAAATCCTTTCCTCCTCAACTTACTCCTTGCTCACCGTATTTCATTAAGGCAATAGAAACCCTAACTAAGACAAATATGTATGCTTCATTTAGAATTTCTACAGAGGTGAGGTAGCTCATAAAGGACTAAGGGCAGAGATTATTCAATAAAGACGCAACTGAATATAATGTTATAAGAGGGAACAGTAGGTCAATGTAGTCTTACTATACATTTTTCTATGAAGGTTATTGGAGAAAATGTTTTCATAGGCTGGATGGTCTTTTGTGTGCCAGTTTTGCAACCCATCTCTTTGGGACCTTAGACACTGGGATGCTCTATAGATGGTATTTTAGTTTAAGTCCCCCAGTGCTGGCTTTAAGGCAATGATTCCTGTATAAATGAATGAGGTAGTACCTCCATAACAAATGCAGCATGTTGGTGGAGGTAGGAGAGAAGATGATGAGGTGAAGCCTGAATTATAAGAGCAAACAAAGATCCAAGGAGAATTGCTTTGGCTTTGACTCAGAGGAGTTGCAAAAACAATGTGAGAGACACTTTGGTGTTGTATCCAGCTGATGCCAAGAGAGCTGAAATGTTTATTCTCTTCATCCATCCATCCATCCATCCATCCATCCATCCATCCATCCATCCATCCATCAGACACTGCTTGCTTAAGGGAAGTCCTCAGGGATTCAGATTCCCAGGTAATTCCTTCTGATCATTCTCTCAAGATAAATCAAGCCCTAGGCACTTGAGGGTGCTCATCTGCAGGCAAGATCAAAAGATAGGAACATAATAAGAGCGAGAAGGCCTCAACATGAAATCTGATTGAAGAAATCTCACCAGCTGAGAAAGCAAAATTTCCAGTATAATACCCAATAGATTATGAGCATTCTCCTTTCCCAGCTGAAAACGTACACTTTTCAGGAAATTTCACCAGAAAACCCTTGTGAAACCTTAGTGGTTTCTGGTTGTATCTTATCAGATTGTAATTTCATCATAGACATCTGGGCTACCTTTTAGTATGGAGGCAAAGTTTCTTAACAACCCTTTGACATTTACCTTAAAGGCCACCAAATGAGTAAGTGTGACAATACTAAGACACCTAATTGTAGGTCACATTCTTAGAAAGCCCTCACTCCTGTTTTACGTGTGATTTTACTCTTTCCTTTTTAAGTGTGTGTGTGTGTGTGTGTGTGTGTGTGTGTGTGTGTGTGAGAGAGAGAGAGAGAGAGAGAGAGAGAGAGAGAGAGAGAGAGAGAGAGAGAAGCGTGCATTTGCCCATAGAAGTCAGAAGAGGGCATGAGGTCCCTTGGGGCTTCCTGATGTGGATTCTGAAAACTAAATTCGGGAACAGCAAGAAACATTCTTAATTTCTGTATCATAGCTCCAGTTCCTTTATTAATTTTTAGTACATCTCTAATACTACCTTATGCTGGCGAATCCTGGAATTATTTTCTTTCACAATGCAAGCCACACCTCCTGAGTTTGCTTGAGTCAAAATCCTTAAAAGATCAAGGGGACTCTTAGCGGGGTTGAAGGTGACAGCAGAAGGCTTTCTGTCCGTCTCTTCACCAATAACAATCTAACTAAGAGATACAGATGTAGACTATTGGGGATGGAAGCCTGCAGGGGACTAGCAAGCATGAAAATGATTTTTTTAAAAAATGGAAAGGTATGGGCAGAACAATGGCAGCATATTCTTCCGTGAGTGACCTTCCATCAGCAATGTACACAATGGAATAGCTAGGGATGACCAGAACCAACACGCTACTTTAAATAAATAATAATGTGTCATTGGTGTTTTATTTACTTGATTTTCCTTTACAACTGTTTGCTAATCACATGCTGAAAGAAAAATATAGTGTGTTATGTATGCCCAGTTTTCCCTAGTCACACAGTGTTGAGTCAGATGGCTCCTATGAGGCTGCCTTTGAAATTTCACAGATATGCAAGGTAATCCCTCTGTGTGAAATCAACACCCAGACTTGTGTTGGAATTAAACCAGTGTTCCCCTGACAGTAACAAGAGGAATAAACAGAGCTTTGTCTCCTGCTAATGAGAGTAAACAGCTCTATCCCTGGTGGCCTTCTTTGGAAGTTTTGCAGCTGTGAGATGATCACAGACAGGCCAGAGGTCACATTTGGAGAATGAAAACCCAGAAAAAGACTAGAACCTGCTTGAGATTACCAAGTATTTTAACCTAGAGGCAAAACTTATTGATAAAACACATTGGCACACTTAAGCTTTCAACTCTGGTCTATGGCGTTTTGATTCATTGGAGTGATACCAGCAGATTCATTGGAGTGATACCAGCAGACCTTAGAATTCAGAAGGTATCACCCAAAGGATTTCAGGTTTTTGTGTCTAGAACAAGGAATAAGTGGAGATTTTTAGCTGGTGAGATGGTTGATTTAGAAAGAGTAAGCTTCAAAGGAGGGGAGAAATGGGCTAAGACTAAGAGAGAGTTCAGTAGCTCAAAGGACCATGTTGCACTAATGATTAGACTTTGATGCCACTGGTTCTATGGGCTCATTTGCATTGCATAGACTCTCTTGTGAATTCTCTATTACATGTATTTTTACATATAACTTCACACATCACAAATCTCATTAACATCTCACCTCAAAGATGTACGTTTTCATATTAAAGTGAACTATAGGTCAACTTTAGACATTCTGGAGTGTATTGTCTGGCCTGTGTTTATGCCAATTTGTTTTTATCATATGCCAACTCTTCAACAGCCTTTACAAAAGCCTTTCAAGGCTTCACTCTTTATAACATTCTCTTGATTAGGGAGGATTCAAGGAGCTGCAAGAGCCCAGCAAGATAGTGAGCTAAGAGATATTTCCATTCAATTGCTTGTTTTAATTTTTGAAAGTTTATTTTATGTACTTGGGCATATTGTCTGCATGTATGTCTGTATAGCATGTGTGCAGCTGGTGCCCACAGAGGTCAGAAGAGGGCTTCAGATCCTCTGGAACAGGGATTACAGATGGTTTTGAGCAGCCATGTAGGTAATGGAAATCAAACTTGTATCTTCTGCAAGAGTAGCCAGTACTCGTAATCTTTGAGGCATCTCTCCAGTCCCCGTTTATTAAAGTCAGTGGGCAGAAATGTAAAGTACAAGAAAAGAGGTAAGGTAATAGACATTTGCATAGAATCATTTTCTCATTCCACAGATAGGGCTGTGCTCTGTTTTAAGTTACTGCCTTGCCTTATTTGGCCTTTGAGCTCAGCCTCAATTTTACAAAGAAGGAGTTAGATCCATGTTTTTATCGAGAATAAATTATTGGCTCATACAATATAACCTGATTATAGTTTCCCTTTCTTAAACTACTCACAGTTCCTCACCACTTATAATTTCCTCCAGATCTACTCCCTTTCTGTCTCTCATTGGAAAAAAAAAAGCTTCTAGGGGATAAAAACCAAACAGAACAAAACAAAATATAGTAAGGTAGAGCAAAAGCCTCACTTCATTGGTTGTGTCTAATGTATTGAGTTCTTAATATATTTTGGATATTATTCCTCCGATGTGAAGTTGGTGAAAAATTTTCCCATTCTGTAGGCTGCTGGCTTGTCCTATTAACGGTGTTCTTTGCCACACATAAGCTTTTCAGTTTCATAAGGTATCATTTATTGGTTGTTGTTCTTAGTGCCTGCACTATGAGGATTCTGTTCAAGAAGGTGTCTGCTGGGCCAATGCATTCAAGACTATTCCTTACTTTCACTTCTATTCAGTTCAGTGTGTCTGGTTTTATGTTGAGTATTCGGATCCACTTGGTCTTGAGTTTGGTGCAGGGTGATAAATATGAATCTTTTTGGATTCTTCTACATTCATACATCCTGTTTGACAAATACCATTTGTTGAAGATGCTCTCCTTTTCTAATGTGTATTTGTGACTTCTTTATCAAAAATTAGATGTCCATAGGTGTGTGAATATATGTCTTGGTCTTGAATTCAATTCTACTGATCAACATGTATGTTTTTATGCCAATGCCATACAGTTTTATTACTATATCTCTGTAGTACAACTTGAAATCAGTTATGTTGGGACCTTCAGAAGTTCTTTTATTATTCATGATGGTTTTAGCTATCCTGGATTTATTTTTCCATGTGTAGTTGAAACTTGTCCTTGCAAGGTCTGTAAAGAATTTTATTGGAATTTCAATGAGGATTGTTTGGATCTATAGATTGCTTTTGATAAGATGGCCAATTTTACTTCATTAGTTCTACTGATCAATGAGTGTAGGAGATCTTTCCATTCTCTAATACTTTCTTAGATTTCTTTCTTTAAAGACTTGAATATTTCATAATTCAAGTCTTTCACTTGATTCAAACTACCCCATGATACTTTGTTATATGAGGCTCTTGTAAAAAGTGCTGTTTCCAAGATTTCTTTCTCAAAAGGTTTATTATTTATATATAGGAGGGCTACTGTTTTTTTTTTTATAGCTAATCTTGTATTTAGATACTTTTATTAGCTGTGGGAGTTACACAGTGGAGATTATAGGGTCACTTATGATATACTATTATATCATCTGCCAATAATGCTACTTTGACTTTTCCTTTTCCAACTTGTATCCCCTTGATCTCCCTCAGTTCTAGATAAAACTTCCAAGTACTACATCGAATATCTATAGAGGGAGCAACCTTGTCTTGTTTCTGATTTTAGAAAAACTGCTTTTTGTTTCTCTCCATTTAAGCTGATGTTGCCCATGTGCATTCTGTAAATTGCCTTTGTTATGTTTTGGAATGTCCTTTGTATCCCTATTTTCTCCAGGACTTTTGTTATAAAAGGTGCTGGATTTTGTCAAAGAGCTTTTCTGTATCTAATGAGATGATATATGGATTTTGTCTTTCAGTTTGCTTATATGATAGATTACATTTGTTGGGTTTTGTATATTAAACCATCCCTGCATCTCTGAGATGAAGACTATTTGATCATGCTGGGTGATCATTTGATGTGTTCTTAGATTCTGTTCTCTACTATTTTTTGATTTTTTTTTTTTTTTTTGCGTCTGTGTTCATAATGGAAATAGGTCTGTAATTCCGTTTCTTTGTTGAGTTTGTCTGTAGTTTGGGTATCAGGATAACTGTGGCCTCATAAAATGAACTGGGAAATATTTGTTCTGTTTCTATTTTGTGGAATCATTTGAGGAGTATTGTTAACTATTCTTTGAAAGTCTGGTAGAGTTCTGCACTAAAATCATTTGGGCCTGTGCTTTGGTTTTTGTTTTTTTTTTTTTGTTTGTTTGTTTGTTTTTTGATAGGGAGACTGTTAATGACTGCTTCTATTTCAATAGGGTTATAGCCCTATTTATATTGTTTATCTGAGTTTGACTTAACTTTGGGAAATGGAACCATTTCTTTAAAATATTTCAATCTGATGTTGGACGGTTCTCTAAAGTATGTCCTTCCGATACTCTGGATTTCCTAATTGTCTGTTGCTAATGTTCTCATTTTAATTTCTGATTTTGTTTGTATGTATTACCTCTGCCTTGTAGTTTGAATAAGAATTTGTCTGGTTGTTGATTTTCTCAAAGAAGCAACTCCTTGTTTCATTGATTCTTTATACTGTTCTCTTTCTTTCTATTTTATTGATTTCAGCCCTCAGTTTATTTCTTGACATTTACTCCTCTTGCGCATGATTACTTCTTTTTGTTATAGAGCTTTCAGATATGTTGTTATGTAGGTAGTATGAGATTTTTCCAATTTTGAATTTCTGTCTTCACCCATTTTTCACTCTGTAGAGAGATTTGCAGCTTCCATTAGTTTGTAAGATTTATGTTGTTTACATTGCTGATGATACCCATCTTTAATCCATGGTGCTCTAGGATGAAGAGAGTTATTTCAATTTTTTGTATCTGCTGAGACTTATTTTATATTCGAGTACGTGGTCAGTTTTGTAGGCAGTTCCATGAGGTGTTGAGAAGGTAGATTCTTTTGTCTGGTGAATTGTTCTGTAAATACACACATTAGGTCTATTTGCTTATAACATGCATTAGTTCCAGTATTTCTATGTTTAGATTTTTTTCTACATAGCTTTTTCATTGGCGAGAGTTGGGTATTGATGTCTCCCATTTTCAGTGTGAGGGGCATTATGTGAAATAAGCTCTACATACTTGAGTGCCTTGTGGTTGGGAATAGATTAAGACTTGAAATGCCATCTTGGTGTTTTGGGTGTTTTTCCTTTGATGAGTATAGTGTCTTTCCCTATCTCTTTTGATGGACTTCAGTTTGAAGTT
Source organism: Phyllotis vaccarum (assembly GCA_033318265.1). Taxonomy (NCBI): domain Eukaryota; kingdom Metazoa; phylum Chordata; class Mammalia; order Rodentia; family Cricetidae; genus Phyllotis; species Phyllotis vaccarum. Next base: position 128,489,211 of record JARWLC010000013.1, read on the forward strand.
CATTTTGTTAGATATTAGAATGACTACCCCAGCTTGTTTCTTGGATCCGTTTGCTTGAACTACCTATTTCTAACTTTTTACTCTGACGGAATATCTATCCTTGAATTTGAGGTCTGTTTCTAAGATGCACCAGAAAGATGGATGCTGTTTTTCATCTATTATGTTAGTTTGTGTCATTTTACTAGGGAATTGAAACCATTGATACTGAGCAATATCAATGATCAATCCTGTTACTTTGTTGTTGCTTTTGGTAGTGGCGGTGATGGTGGCAGCAGTGATGGTGGTGGTGTGTGCTTCCTTTTCTTATTTTTGCTGGTGTGAGATTATTTATTCCCTGCATTTCATGCTGTCCATTTCTTTAAGGTTTTCCATTTTAGTGAAGTACAGGTTTTTGAAGTGTGACTTAATGATTCTTTGGATTTCCTCAGTATCTGTTATGTCCCCCTTTTTATTTCTGATTCTGCTAATTTGGATTCTCTCTCTCTCTCTCTCTCTCTCTCTCTCTCTCTCTCTCTCTCTCTCTCTCTCTCTCTCTCTCTCTCTCTGCCTTTCAGTTAGTTTGGATAAGGGTTTAGGGTTTACCTATCTTGTTGACTTTCTCAAAGATCCAACTCTTTAACTCATTGATTCTTTATATTGTTCTCTGTTTCTATTGTATTGATTTCAGCCCTGAGTTTGATTATTTCCTGTTATCTACTCCTTCTAGATGAGTTTACTTCAAATTGTTTTATAGCTTTCAACTGTGTTGTTAAGTCTATTGTGTGAGATTTCTCCAAGATTTTTTTTGTATGCATGCATCTAGTGCTATGAGTTTTAGCACTGCTTTCATTGTGTCCATAAGTTTGGGTATGTTGTGGAATCATTTTCATTGAATTCTAGGAAGTCTTTGATTTCTTTCTTCTTCCTTGACACATATGTGGTTCAATTGAGAGATGTTCAGTTTCTGTTAGTTTGTAAGATTTCTTTGGTTTGTGTTGTTGTGGAACTCTATCTTTAAACCATAGTGGTCTGATATAAGACAAGGAGTTATTACCATTATTTGTATCTATTCATATTTGCTTTATGACAGAGTGTGTGGTCAATTTTAGAGAAAGTTCCATGGGGTGCTGAAAGAATGTATATTTTCTTGTATTTGAATCATAACATCTGTTAATTTTCTGTCTGGTAGACCTATCAATTGGTGAGAGTGAGGTTTTGAGGTCTCCCACTATGCACGAATGGGATTTGATGTGAGATTTAAGCTTTAGTAGTATTTCTTTTACATATATTTTACATATATGGGTGCCCTTGTGTTGAGGGCATAAATGTTCAGGATTAAAACTTCATCTTGGTGGATTTTTTCTGAGATGAATAAGTAATGTCCATCCTGATATCTTTTGATTGATTTTAGTTTGAAGTCTATTTTGTTAATATTGGCTACACCAGCTTGTTTCTTAAGTCCATTTGATTGTAAAGTCTTTTCCCAACCCTTTACTCTGAGCCAGTGTGTCTTTGAAGCTGAGGTATGTCTCTAGTATGCAGCAGAAGGATGGATTCTGTTTTTGTATTCATCGTGTATGTGTATGTGTGTGTGTGTGTGTCTTTTTATAGGTGAATTGAATCCATTGATATTAAGGGATATTAATGACCAGTAATTGTTAATACCTGTTATTTTTGGTGGTAGTGTGTGTGTGTGTGTGTGTGTGTGTGTGTGTGTGTGTGTGTGTGTTCCCTTCTTTGGGTTTTTCTTCTGTGGGATTATCTATTGCTTGTGGCTTCCTGGGTATATCTAGCTTCCTTAGGTTGGAGTTTTTCCTTTGGTGTTTTGTGTAAGGCTTGATTTGTGGATAGGTATTATTTAAATCTGCTTTTGTTGTGAAATATCTTGTTTACTCCATCTATAGTGATTGATAATTTTGCTGGGTGTCAATCATGGTCTCTTTGTACCTGTATAACATCTGAACAAGACCTTTTGGCATTCAGTATTTCCTCTGAGTAGTCTGGTGATATTCTGATGGGTCTGCCTTTATAAGTTACTTGGCCTTTTTCCTTTGCAGCTCCTAATATTCTATCTTTATTCTGAGGGTTTAGTGGCTTGATTAATATGTGGTGAGCAGTCTTCTTTGAGGGAGTAGGGAGTCTAGTCTATTTGCTGTTCTGTAAGCTTCTTGTCTCTTTATAGGTATTTCCTTCTTTGGAGACTTCCTCAGACATGGTGCTCCTTCGGTCCCCACACCTCATTTCCTCACAGCTTTTTAAAATTCTTTCTTTGTTCTGTGCTTAGTTGCCACATCTGGCCTAGTGTAGCCAAGCCCGGAGAGGGTCATCAGGGTTAAATCAGCACTCAAGAGACAGTCAGTTCCATCATCCAGGGAGATCAGCTGCTTCTGCTCCCTCAGCCTTTATTTAGCAAGCTTATATACCCCTTAAGTTCCTCTGCCCTGGGTTCCTGTACCTGTCAGTGTGTTCTCTGGCAATGGGTGCAAGACTCCTCATCATAACAGGAAAACCATTGATTGCAAAACAAGGTGCATCAACAAAGACCAGGGAAGTAAATAAAAGGGCACTGACCTTGCCCAGGCTTTTTTAGCCTGACACAGAGTATATGGGTCTGGGTATGCCAGCGCCCAACATTTAGTGATTTGGGAGCCTTTCTTTTCTTACCCATTGTTTCTTGTACCTTGGTAGGCATCAACTTCTTTACATAAGGAAAATTTTCTTCTTTAATTTAATTGAAAACATTTTTGAGGTCTTGAGCTGGCTTTCTTTTACTTCCTCTACTTTTATTATTCTTTGGCTTGGTCCATAGTGTCCCAGATTTCCTAGATGTTTTGTGTCAGGAGATTTTAGATTTGGCTTTTTCTTTAACCTATGTATCCATTTCATTTATCGCCTGAGGTTCTCTTTTCCAGCTCTTATATTCTGTTAGTGAAACTTGCCTCTATAGTTCTTGTTCAAATTCTTAAATGTTGCATTTCCAGAATTCTCTCAGTTTTGGTTTTCTTTATTACTTATATTTCCATTTTCTAGTCTTGAGCAGTATATTCATTCTCTTTCACTATGTTTGTGTTTTCCTGATTTTCTTCAAGAGATTTCTCCATTTCCCCTTTAAAGACCTTTATCATACTCAGAAAGGTTGCTTTAAGGTATTTTTCTTATGCTTCAACTTTATTGAAATATTCAAGGCCTACTGTGGTAGGATGATAGATGGACTCTAACGGAGATTCAAACTGGAGCTGGGTATTATCCACACTGTTATTGGTTTTGTTTTTATACTGGAGACTGAGTATTTGGGATTGGAATGACTATGGATTTGGGTGTTGATTTCTGGATTTATCTTTGTTTTGTGTGGGTGTTTTATACCTTCGCTTCTTTTTCCTGACTGGATTTTTGGAGAGTGTGATAGCTGTGTGGTTTTTGCCTGTTTCCCTGGCTTGCTCAGCTGATGAGTTCACAGAGAAAGCCTGTTGGTGTTAGAGTCTAGGACACTAGAATGTGATGTGGGAATGTCTTTCTGTATGCTGTGCATGTCAAACTTTAAATAAATAAAGGACTGTTTTGGCCATGGCAGGCACCATAGAAGAAGTAGGTGGGGAATCAGAATAGTTAGGAGAAGGAGGGCGGCCAGACGCCCAAAGAAGAAACATGTAAGGACCACAGGTGAGCCATGGACCACGTGGCAGACAGATTAATGAGAATGAGTTAAGATGAAAGAGCTAGCTAGGGATGTGCCTGAGCCATAGGCCAAACAGCATGAAGTTAATATAAGCATCTCAGTCATTTGGGGGGGGGACTAAGCAGCAGCAGGTGGCTAAGGGGTCTGGGGCAGCAATTCTGTAGGTCTGGACCTCTGGCTGCCTGGGGACCAGGAAACCTCATCGTAAGAGGAATGAGTTGAGGAAAATGAGGTTGGAGAAGATCTTTGTGATACTTTATGGATAGGGTCATAGAGAAAGGGGAGACCAAGTCAGGTTTCCTGCTACAGAACTGGGGATGAGACTGGAGTGGGGGATCAGATCTCAGGAGCAGTAAGAGAGGTGCATATCTGCCTTCAGCCTACTTGTTGCCATGGGAGTACCAGTCCTTGGTTTATCAGGGGATGCTTGCCGGAGTTGAGGTCTGGGACAAAGCAACAAGTCTGAGGAGGTTAGGAGAGGAAGGTCTGTGAGATCCACAGGAGATATGGGCAGAGAGGAAAGGAAGCTTGCAGCTGGTGTTTTATTGCAGCACTAGAGATGAGACTGGGGAACTGGGTCTGGGAAAACATACACACACACACACACACACATACACACACCACACCACACCACACCACACACACAACTACTATGTAAAATGTAATGTGAGATCTGTAAGTTATTATATTAGTAATTGCTATTTGAATAAAGAAAGTGATTTGTAATTGACAATGGTGATGTTATCAAGGGAAAAAAGGATTACTTGGTAAACTGTAGTCAACAAAACTAACATAGTTTGTAAACTGATGATTAATTAATAAATTCCAACATTATGGAAAGACACGCTTCTGACACAGCATGCTCATAACATCCATACAAGATTTTTGTCTTTTACAAATCTAAAACTGACTCAAGTCTAAGGTAACATTTCTTAGTGCAGGGCATTCTTAAACAGAAATGACTGTTCACCCTAACAATTTTTTAATAAGTCTGGTTACATTAGTAATTTAGGACTGAGTTTCTCAAAGTGTACTATACCCAGATTCCCTAGAGATTTTGTGAACATGCAGATTCTGATTCAGTAAGTATGATGTGGAGTCCATCTGCATTTACAGTTTCTAGATGATGCTTATACATCCAGCCTAGATATAAACCATACTTGAAGTAGCAAGAGTTAAGGGCAGGGATAATATAGGCAGCAAATTTTGCTGCCAATCTGCAATATTTTAAATTTAGTCTTAGCTTGTCTCTCCTTTCAACTTAAGAAAGGTATTTATATAATAATAATAATAATTAATAAATAATAATAATATTTCCTTATAAACATTCATGAAGAAGGAAAGAAAATTAGTTAAGGTAAAGTATATTTATGGTTATAAAAACACTTTGAAAGTAAAGATACCTAATTTATAGCAAAAATATTTTATTGATAGAAAAATTTCAAGTTAGAATTGTGGTTCTCCTTGATATATATATATATATATATATATATATATATATATATATATATATATATATATAATAGTTATTAAGTTTCTGAAGAAATTTTGAACTTGGCCTTTTCTTAATTTAAATTTCATTTGCATGTCTTTGCTACACATTCATATTATAATGACATACAGACCATCTTTACTTAAGTCAGAGTTGTGAATTTTTATTCTTATTGTGACTTAATAAGCCAAGGGCTCATTTCTATATGGTTTTGAAATACTTCATATATAATACATGAAAATATTTACAATTTTTCTAGATTTATTTCATTGACTGATGTGGGAATGCCTTTCTGTATGCTGTGAATATCAATCTTTAAATAAAGAAGCTGTTTTGGCCCATGACAGGCAACATAGAAAAAGTAGGAGGAGAAATCAGAGCATAGGTAGGAGAAGCAGGGCGGAGTCAGGAACAGATCGAGCAAGCCGTCCAAGGAACAACATGTAAGGAACACAGGTGAGCAACAGGCCATTGGCAGACAGATTAATGGAAATGGGTTGAGTTAAGATGTAAGAGCAAGCTGGCAATGTGCCTGAGCCATAGGCCAAACAGCATGAAGTTAACATAAGTGTTTGAGCCATTTCTGGGGCCTGATCAGCTGCAGGCAGCTAAGGGGTCTGGGGCTGCAGGTCTGTGGGTCTGGGCCTCTGGCCACCCGGGGCCAAGAAACCTCATTGCAACAATTGACTATTTATAATTTTACATATTTACTTATCTTTGGGAACATTTCCCAATGATAAATCTTCTTTAAACAATACTTTTTATTAATATCATGAGACAATTTTAAATCCAGGATAGAAAAGTTTATTATGAATAACCCTAAATGCCTTCGTAATCTTTTTAATCTCCATTGCCACCAATAACAATGAGAAATAATACCTAAATCCACAGTATACTTTTTATGTTAGTTTAAAATTACTTTTGACCATGTTTCTCATCTACAGGGTATCTACTGTTAGACCTATTTGGTTGAACTTCTACTTACTTGAGGAAGAGACTTATAGAATACAAGAAACACTCATTTATTCAGCTTTCCACAGTAATGAGATGCCTTATGAAATCAGCCAGTTCCATTGAATTTTGAAGTCTTTTAGTGGTCAGAATTTTTGTGCGTGTGTGAACATACTATAATCTATGTAAAGACACTGAAATAAAACATGTCACCTTTAGCTATATAGTAAGAGAAAGCTCAAATAAGTTTATTAATTTTACTTTAAAACAGCCTCTATCTTGTACTAGAAGCAATTCCATATAACTCTTCTAGGTACATGCCAAACATTCCAAAATACCAAGAATTAAAATGAGATTAGTTCAAAATAATGCAAAGAAAATACATTTAATTAATAAAAGTAATCCAGAGGATAATGCAAAGAAAGGAGTGAACATAGAAATAGCATTCATGCTTAGAATTCACCGTTTTAAGATAAACAATCATGTCTAAAGGATAAAAGCAGACCAAACAGTCTATAGAACTCCCAAGATTATTTTAATATAATATTTCATCACTGTCAAGAACAAATGGCTGCTTGTTTAAAAATAAAGCATTTTAATCAACTAAATTTACATGCTCTTTAAATACACTGAAATATACCCATGTCCTTAAACTTTTACATGTTTGTTTCTTTTAAAATACATTTTAATTGAAATATAATCTTCTCCCTTTACCTTCTCCCTTTCCTCCTTTCTGAGGCCTGGATGCATGCACTACTTGCTCACGTGTGAGGGTTAGAGACAAACGTCTAAGAGTCAGTTCCGTCTTACCATGAGGGACACAAGGATTGAACTTACGTTGTCTATACCTGTTACACCATCTCATTGACCCCCAAAATGCACTTCCTTTTTAATGGATATTTTAATTAGTTTTGGCAAATATATGAAAATGCTTGTAAGCTTCACCATATAAATACAAAATATTTTCAAAACCCCAAGGCTTTCTTATTCTTCTGTCTAGTCAGTCCTCTCCACTTCCAGGCAACAACTGAACTACTTCTGTTTCTATATATTAGATCTGTCTTTCCTCAAATATTACAAAAGTACATTTGTAAAGTGTTCTTTTGTGCGTAGCATCTTCCACTCACAATGTTTCTGAGATTTGGTCCTCTTATGGATATACCACAATTTAGCCATCCATTCTTTAACTACCAGTCTATGAGAAGACAATGTTAAGAGTGAGTGAACCTTTGTGCTTTAATTGTTGTTCCATTGTTGGGAAGAAACACCATGACAAGGCAAATCACAAAAGAAAGCATTTGACGGGAGATTAGGGTATGTGAGATTGTTCAGCAAGTGAATATGTTTGTCCCCAACCCTGTCAAGCTGAGTTCAGTCTGTAGGCTCTATAAGTGAAAGAAAGGAAGAAATCTCCAGAAGTTATCCTCTGATGCCACATAGTGTGTACACATGTACACACACACACACACACATACACACACATACACAAACACACACACATACACAGACACACATATACACACACATACACAGACATATATACAGAAAAACACATCCACAGACATATACATATACATATACATACACACATATGCACAAATGTACACACATACACACACATATACACAGAAAAACACATCCACAGACACACACACCCTTACACACACATACACAGACTCACACACATACACAGACAGACACATACACACACATACACAGACACACACACAGACACACATGTACACACATACAGACACACACATACAGACACATACACATACGAACACACATACACAGACACACACATACACACACATACACACACACACAGACACACATGTACACACATACAGACACACACACAGACACATACACATATGAACACACATACACAGGCACACACATACACACACATACACAGACACACACATACACACACACATACACACATACACACACACTTCAAACAAATACATTTAAAATTTTGGTGATATGATAATGGATTCCATTTAGAAGGCACTTTCTACTTTGAAAAGCCTTCACTGACATTTCATTTAGCTAGAAAAACAAAGCTGATCAACAAAGGCAAGTAAATAAGACTATGAATGCATGGTTGTCTTAAGTCCTATTAACATTTAATTATCTTTGTTAATAGAAAATGAACCCAGTTTGCATGCAAAATTTACATAAAATTTCAAAACTTAATTAGAGAAAACGGTTTCTAACTTACCTTACATTAAACTCTGGTTTTAGAGAGTATCCAACTGTAGTTAAATTATTTTAATGTCCACATGCATGAGTTCTATTTCCCATCTCTTGGAATAGGATGGTAGAGGAGAGGTGAATTTAAAATGTTGGGGGGCATTTAAATTTTTAAAATTAAGTTTCCAAAATTTGATATGGTGGCAGCATATGGTTTTAAAAACTGACTTCAAACTGTTCCAATCAGGGAAATATTAAAACATCAACATCATAGCTTAACTTTGTGCAGTTAGTTGTTGAGACCAAGAGGAGAGGCAAAACCTAGTTCTAAGCAAAGTGGCAATAGTTAGTCTGAAGGATTACTATTAACAATTTTTTGTTGTGTATAGTTACTAATAGCTTCATTTCAGTATATAATGTGTCCTTATTTGGATGATCAACCATATGGTCATTCCATCTGTAAGGCAATAATATTAAAGCGGAGAAACCCAACATTGCCTAAAGTTTTCCTCTACCCATTTCACCTTTCCCAAAGTTTGAGGATCTGTTCAGTGTGACATCTTACATTCATTACATTTTAATGTGGCTTCTGTTTCCTATTTATTTCTACCTGTAATTTAAAATCTTGAATGTCAGTTCGAATACTGAGAATCTTATAGATACACAATGCCTAAAAGCATCTTGGGACAATTAAATCAGTGTCTCTGGAGATGAGAACTAGTAGTAATTAATGTAGTTTAAAAGCGTCTCAGAAAATTCTAATGTGCAAGCAGGGTTAAGGACTATTGATTGTTATGGCCATTAAAGCAACTATTTCTATTACAAGGCACCTGATATCATGAGTGATGTGTGTAACTTCAAATCAATCTCCTGGTAGAAGAAGGGTGCCCTAATTACCTTTTACCAAGAACCATGACACATTCCTCATTGCTTCATCCTCTGCATAACCAAAGATTCCGATCTTTAATGTTATCTCTTGATCACACAAGGAGAAATTATTCTACCTTTTCTTCTGAAAGCTTCATTGCCTACAATGGTAATATGACCAAACCTGAACTCCAATTTTCCAAACGAAGATATTCTTTGCCCTATTATAAAGACAGCTGATAAGGGAAATTGGACAACACCTCTATCTTGACCATTTATTATCTGATGGAAGCGCTAATATTCTGAAAGCGTAGACGACTGAAGCTAGGTGGCAGTCCTGCTTAGCAATTAAAAGAAACATTACAAAGACAAAAATTATAAAGAAGAGCCATTCAGAAGGAAAGAAAAATGAAATTAACACGACTTAACACTAGCATGGGATCAATAAAGCACACTGAACATACTAACACTATGACTTTAAAATAAACTCTTCCTCATCAATATTAGAGAGTTTCCCTAACACTATAGTTAACTGAATGTTTACCTGCTTTTTAATAGGATTCATAAGCTTCTCTGCATTGTGTTTTTAAGGATGATCATCCCAGGTCAGTATCTACAGATAGACAGCGGCTAATCTTTTGTAATACATAAAATGGAAACATGAAAAATTTATAGTGAATACTGAAAAGCTTTTGAAAAAATAAAACGTATGTTATACTCAAAACCATGATAAAGTGAGATACTTTTTAGTGGGCAAGGCTGTGACTGGGAAGACTTGTTCTTGCAGGATGTGGGTTCCATTCCTAACTAGGATGGTAGATCACAGCTGTCTGTAACTGCAGTGTCAGGGGCTCTGATGCACCAGTCATGCATGTTGTATACACACATAGATGTAGGCGAAACACATACCCATAAAAATCAATAGAAGTGCCTGGCTTAGATTTCTAGAAAAACATTTAACAAAATATTAATGATGTCTCTGTGTAGGTCAGGGTATTTGATAAGAAAATTATATTTTGTTCGTGTTTATCTTTCTAAACTTCTTTTTATAATAAACGTGATATTTTCCTTTAAAATGTCATTGTTTTTATGAGAGTCATAACGGCCTTCAACTTCCAAGTGTCCATTAATGATTAGATAATTAGTAGATCCTGACTGCTTTCTGTCAAGTCTATTGTCAGCCAAAGGCCTGATTTGCATTAATTGATGGTTCCCCTAATTAGAGTTGTTAATGGATGAAGTTAATGTTCATCCCAGACAATCAATAGTTTGTGTATGTACTCACTAACTTGAGAAACGAACCAGAAGTTGATGTTTTTGTTTGTTTGCTTTGGTTTTAAAGGAATACTTAACATAAGAATAGGGTGTACTGAACTCTGTAGACTACATATATTACAAAATGTTTATGAAACTATCATACATATGTGTAGAGACTATAAAGTAATAAGTTCTATTTTTAACTTTGCCTTTTATTGGAATTAAATTTTATTCTCACATAATATATCATGATTATGGTTTCTCCTTCCTCTACTCCTCCCTGTTCTTCCTCACCTCCCCTCTATGACGGATCCACTCCTTCCTGTTTCTCATTAGGAAACAAATAAATTTCTAAAAAGATAATGCTAGAATAAGATATAATAAGAAACCAACACATATAAAATGGAAGAACAAACAGACATAAGGAAAAAAGCCCAAAATTGTAGGCAGAGTGTACAGGATAGATATTTATTAAAATATAAACCAACACTCACGGTACAGGTAACAGTTTATAGTAGCACCTGAACAGGGACTGGAGTCTGGAACGGTGGACAAGCGATGGACGGATGATGGATTCCGATCCTGTCTGTCCAACAGCAAGGAACCAGGAAGAGCACTTCTCGTCTTCCAGAAGCCCCTTATCAATGGGGTTTCCACGCCCCCTTCAGGGGCCTGGGACCCTGAATAAGTGTCTTTTGACCTTATCAGCTGACACCTGAATCCCACCACACAAAATGGTACAAGAATTGGGGACCTACTTGTTTTCACACTCAGGAATTCCATAAAAACACTAAACTAGAAGGTGTGAAAGGACCTGGTGCAGACCTGTGCAAGCCCCATGAATTCTGCCTCAGTCTCTGCTGAGTTCATAGGAGCTTCTGATCATGTTGACTTAGAATGCCTTGTTCTCCTGATGTCTTCCATCCCCTCTGGCTCTTACAATCTTTAGGCCTCCTCTTATACAGGGTTCCCTGAGTCCTGAGTAGAGAGATTTGATGGAGATATCCCACTTAGGGCTGAGTGTTTCAACATCTCTCACTCTCTGCATAATGTCTTTGTTCCCATCTGCTGCAGGGAGCTATTCTGATGATGGCTGAGCAAGGCGCTGTTCTATGAGCATAACAGAATATATTTGAGAATAATTATTGCTAACTTTTTGAGAATAGTAGTAGGTCTCTGTTACCTAGTCTCAGTTCTTGGTCATCCAAGCAGTGTCGGGGATGGGATGCAACTCTTCAAGTGGGCCTTAAGTCAAATCAGATATAGGTGAGTTCTTCCACAAGCTTTGAACCACCATTACACTCACATGTATTAAAGGCGGGATACCAATGTTGATCCAAGGATTTGTGCTTATGTTTATGGTTTTGGGTTTTGTTTGGTTGGTTGGTTGGTTGGTTGGTTGGAATTTTTGGTAGAAGGCAGAGTACCTTCCTGTGCCAAAGATACTAGAAAGTATGCCCTATGTAGTCACCAGCTTGATTTCTCCATGTTCAATGAATAGTATATGTGTTGCCTTCAGCAACAAGTCCTTGCCTTGTGGAGAGTAACCTATAGTCTTGGCAACACCTGGATTGTTTGCAAATTCTCATGGGAACCCTTTTGCCAACAACGCAATTAGACGGAACCCAATTCAGGTACTGGTAGCTCCATTTGGTGACAAGAGGTTGTCAGTTGGGACTTTGTCTTTCCCATTATTTTGACAATTTCATTTAGATAACCTTCATATATGTGTATGTTTTGGAAGCTTCTACTATTTTAGATTTCCATACTTCTCCTAAAATAGCCTGTGATTTTAGCTGTCTCTCCCATATTCCCTATCTTGGGCCTCTTTTCTCTCAGCCTCCTTACTTGATTCTCGTATTCTATCTTACCCATCCATCCATAACTATTCTATTTACCTTTTCTAACAAGATCTGTCTTCACTAGTTCCTTACTCAATACCTAACCTTTCTGATTCTACATATTATGGCTTGATTATCATTGACTTGAAAATTAATGTCCACATACAAGTGTCTTGGATACCTCACTCAGGATAATTTTTTCTTGTTCTACCCATTTATATGTCAATTTCATGATTTCATCTTTTTTAAAGAGCTGATAATACTCCATTGTACAAATTAGCACATTTTCTTATCCATTCTTGTTTTGCGGGATGTGTAGGTTCTTACCCATTTCCTAATTTTATAAAGAGAACAGCAACTAACAGAGTTGAGCAAGTATCTCTGTGGAAGATTGAAATGACCTTTAGGTGCATGTCCAAGATTGGAATCATTGGAATATTGGAATAGTTGGTAGATCAGTTCCCATGTTCCCAAGGAACTGCTACACTGATTTCCATGAGGGCTGTACAATTTCCATTCCCATCAGCAATGTGTGAATGTTCTCCTTACTTCACATCATCCTTACTTCACAAGATGAACAGTCACATGTTCTATTGATTTTAGCCATTCTGAAGGGTATAGGATGAAATATTTGTTTTATTTATATGAAAAAGTCTTTTTCCCATGTATTCCTCTACTCCTCCTCTCTTCCCTCCCCCCAATCCCTCCCAGTCAGTCTTCAGCCTCCCCCATCCCTATCCACTCATCCCCTCTCCCAAAAGGGCAAGTAGTCCCAAAATGGGTCAGCTCAGCATGGCACATCCACTCCAGGCAAGTACGATTTGCTTATCTCAAAGTCAAGGCTGTGCTAGGTGTTCCTCTGCAGAGAATGGGCTCCAAGGCGCCATCTTAAAGTAGTTTAGGTTTGCATTTCCCTGGTGAGTAGGAGTTTTGAGCTTTAAGTGTATCTCATTCATTTGAGTTTTGTCTTCTGAGAATTCTCTTTTTAGATATGTATCACATTTATTTCTTTAATTAATTAATTAGCATTGCTGTGATCCTTATAGGTGAGTTCATGTTTTAAGGTACTCTGTGTTTAAATTTTAATCGTTTCTCTCTTCCTTTATTTTAATTTTTTTATTGTTGGAGTTTTTCAAAAGAGGAGAGAGAGTGAACAGAAAGTTGTGTGTGTAAGGAGGTGAGGAGGAGCTGGAATCAGTCAGGGGAGGTAAAAACAGGATTAAATTATATTGTATGAAAAGTTTTTGAATAGAAAAGAAAAAAAATAAATTAAAAATTTTAGAAACTGTGGAAGTTTTGTTCTTAACCATTCTATCAGTAAATGTGCCATCCCCAAAAGAAATATCACACTCGGAAAAGATGTCGAATAGGTCATTGTTAGAATAAGCCTCAAAGAGTTAACAGAACAAAGGGGAAGCACCCATGGAACCCAAAGATAGTACCTTACATGCAGAAAGGAGCTTCCAGGCCTAAGACAGAAGAAACAAAGGGAAGGAACAAAGCCTCCAGATTTGGAGGAGGAGGAGGAACCCAATGGCATCTGATTGATGGCAGCATTTCACACGCTTGAACTGATCTTCAGAACTCTGAAGAATACATGTTCCTAGGTGCTATTCTCATTTCAAAATAGCAAAATAAGTCAGTTGTGAGAATGGCAAAAGACTTTGGAGCTACAGAGAGTCTTCTGTAGGATGCTTTGAACAGGAGCATGATGCTAGCAGGAGGCAAGAGGCCCCTTCTTCTTTGTGTTCTTTATGACACATCATCTCCAGTGAGCCAACTGGTAATGCAAACTAAAATTTGCAGAATCCCAGCTCTGGTATTACAAGTGGAATACAGAGGTGAGTTTAGAGCTGAGAACCTAACTGGCTGTTTTTCCAGGATGTAGCGCTTCTGTCTGCATAGTCAAGGCTCCTTTCATTTTCAGCAATGTTTTCTCCAGTAATGTCTGGGAACTCTTTCTATCTCATAGTTTGGTCCCTAGATTCTTTCCTCCTGTTGACTACAGATTGATGAAAAGAAACTATCAAATATGTATACCATATGGCTAAGTTCTTAGTTTGTTTAAGTTGGATTTATAAATCTAGCAGCATGAAGGTGGCTACATAGTGTATGTAGGCTCTGCACAAAGGGTCTTATGCATTTAAGAGCCTTCATTTGATACTAACCTGCAATAAACTGAGTGATGTTACAGGTTTAGATTTATGTACTTCATTACCAGTCCTGTTTTATGAACTCAAATCCCCATTGTTGGAGAAAAGGAATTCAAACAACTGAAACAAAAATGGGTTGAAGATGAAAGCAGTACAGTAACTAGTTTCAGCACTCATTCATTCGGGGTTCTGTGTGGAGCTACTGACTAGCACTCTAGTATCCTAATCGCTCCCTTTAAAGCTCTGAAGAGGGACTGGGCACATGAAGTCCAATTGCAAGTTATTTTTTCTGTGTGCTGATACAAATTTTCATTCCTACAGAAACCGAAAATGATGTCTGTAAATGGCATTTTGTTTGAGAATGATTGCTCCCTTCCATACTGATGAGTATGTGGGTGGATTTGTAAGCTTTTGCTCTAGTCAGGCATCCGTTCTTCATCCTGATATAGTCATCTTTTACATATTACTTTCTCAAATGGCAAGCTTCATCTGAAATTAGGCACTTTACTAGAGATGCTATTTAAGTCACAATTTGACAGTTTCTAAGCTCAAAAGAAGAGTGAGGGCTGTGATAATAACACCAACATCAGCGACAGTAAGCTGCCACAAGTGGGTTGACAAGATTCTACAGACAGGAAGAATTCAAGTATTAACTTTTTCTTCTGGCAATACTTTTGAACTGACTTTATCTGTTTAGATTTTAATTTCTCCTAATTTGATAGCCCTTCCTTTTACATTTTTGGGTCTGTCTTGTATCAAAAATAACATTCTCATGCCTCCCACCAGCCACAAAACTAACTTCTCTCCAACTTTTTGAAAGAAATTTCCAACACCTCATTGCTATTCATCTCTTTAAAATGTAGATAGCACTCCTGTCTCTGTACTGAAGTCACTCACCAATATTACAGATGACTTACACACTCTGATTGTCCACAGATAGTCCAGCCCATTGCTTCTTTTTCTCCTGTTCATCTCACAGAGATCTTTGCTGATTGTCAATAATTTCCCAAGCCCTGACTTTTACAACTCCAAGACCTCTTTGTTCTCTTTATTCTGAATAGTCTTTCCCAGAACCCTGTCCGATTTTCTTCTTCCACTTGATCCTAAAGTTTGGTCAGGTCTTTGTCTCTGGCTCTTGATTTCTCTCTTATTTTGGTTAGTACATCAATGTCCATGGTTATTCTACCTAAGCTGCACCTCTGAAGTCACTTACCTTCTTCAACCCGTTTGTGTGCTCACAACTTTCTAATAGTATCATTCACCAGTTCATACGGCAGCATCTCAAATTCAACAGCTCTAATGGTTATTCATATTGACTTTCCCCAAGTTATCTCATTTCTCAGAGCCCAATTTTCCTTCTCCTTATATCGAATAAATCATAAATTTGCAAGCTCTCTGCCCTTCTAATATCAGAATCAGTGCCTTGTGTCTCATCATTATAATGGCCCTACTCATAATAAGTCACCTTGTCTTTTGTAATAAGCATGTGCTTTCTTTCCTTTCTTTTCCAACAGCGCTAAATTCATTAGCTAGAGTACATAGCTCTGTGCTACAGTCTCATGAAGTATAGTACATTACAAGGTGACAGCAATGTTGTAGTTCTATGATTATCTCCTTTCCAACATTATTTTTATTAAATTTCTTGAGGTTTCACATCATACACCCCTATCACTTTTGCTTCCATTCTTCATCCTTCCCTGTTTACCCCTGCCCTTGTGATCCCCCTCTAACAACAACAAATCCAATTTGTATTATCTATATACTCACTGTAGGTCCATTATAATTTTATGGTACCACTGTGATAGTGGTAGTTTGTCATTGACTAAACAATATTTATGAGATTTGGGACTACATTTACCATATGGTCTAAGTAAGCAGTAAGGAGTATATCATATATCATATAACCAGTGAATAATTGAGCAGAATCTGCCATTGAGCTACATGTGGCTATATATTAAACGTCATTGCTCCATGCATATTATTTTTAAATCACTCTTTATAATGTCAGTCTTGTATGATCTCCCTCCACCAATTTCAGTTTTCTTCAAATTTCTTCAAATTTGGTGAGTTCTTCCAGAGAAAGCTGCCCTCAGGCAACCGGAGCTTTTCCCACCGTCTCAGAAGGGCCAGTTTGGAGTTTCCATTCTCCCACACTACTGCCAAGGTGACTGTGTAAGAATACAGAACCACAGATACTGGCCTTTGTGGAGATACAACCTGAAGACCTAATTCACTATGTGGAAGTATACTTTGGGGAATACAGTGATTTCTTTGTGTAGGATTTCTGCCAAGATCTCAGCCTCGCTTATGCTGGTTTCACTCCCTACTCCCTAATTCATTTAGTGTCATCTGCTGGGCAACTGTACCTACCCAGCACCAGATAGCATACTAAATGTGCCCAGAAATAATTTCATTATTTCAATCCTCAAACCCATTCTGAGTGCAAACCATGATTTAACAGCAGAGGAAACTGCAGTTTAAAGAAACTAAGCCTTTTGAAATCTATATATCTAATAGTTGGCAATGCTCAGAATCAAAGCAGGACTTCAAAGGTAGCTAGCATATCGACTGATTTACTATAATGCTTTCAGTGGTACTTTGTTTTGTAGAAGGTAGATTTCTAATATAGACCCTGAGATCACAACCCACTACTATAAATATACATATACAATCCCCATTTCATGACTGTGAGCTGGATCTTATGATTTGCTTTTCATAAATAAAATATTGCAAAATTCATCGTGATTTTCTTTGATTAGTTATGATAGACATGGTAGCAGATAATCCCACTGGCTTCAGTGAGCAAGCTGCCATATTGGGACAACCCAGGTGATAAGAAATTGAGAGTAGCTTCTAGTTAAAACCCACTGAGAACCTGAGGTTCTCAGATCAGGTGACCAAGCCAACATTTAGATGAGTGAGCTTGGAAGTGATCACTCTTAGGCAGATAACTTTGAGATAAAACTGTATTTATTGTCTATATCTTTTCTGCCGCCCTTAAGAGATCTTGACCTAGAAGGTGTGGATAAAGCTGGGTTTATTTCTGATCCACTGAAATCAGAGATAATAAATGTAGGGTAGTTAGGAGAATATTGCTGCCTAGAAACAGAAAAGGACGTTGTGTTACTCTGTGTAATACTTGAGATCTGCAGCTCTGGGAACTATTAACAGGAATTCAAACTCATAATCTATCAACTCTGTGGATATTACTGTCTAATATACTTAGATAAAATGGTGACAATAAGCCCCTTCAGAGCTTTAGGTACTTGATGCTATTAGAGCTAAGTAAACAGCAAATAAGTTCTTAGTGAAGACTGAATAAAGGACATTTTTAATGCCTTCAAAATAAGCTTTCTTGTGTGTGTGTTTCAACCAGTCAATCAATCAATAAGGGACAGTGTAAATTTGGTACCAGCTGGTTTGTTGCTTATTTAAACAAAGCTATGATCAGTGCCTCCTTCTAAACTGCATGTTCCCCAATGTGTGCCTTTCTCTCTCCCCATGCATATCTCTAACACTTGTCAGTGTCCATGCAGATGGAAACTATCCAAGGATGTGTTCTCCAATTCTTTATTTCTCTCATTGACATGGAAGGCTAGATCAAAAATCAGAGATATATAAAGTAAAATTGACAAAGATGCAACCCTTCAAGTACTTCTGCGATCTGAAACTATCCTTTGGCTAGGCAAGGAAGCATAAGAAAGGAATGAATGTCATTTAATAACAATCGATAGCTATGATGCAAGGAGTATGGAAAAAGGCAGACTCTAAATACAAATGTATAATATCCTGTGGCTCCCATGGAAACATGTACATATCCCAATCTTTGTCAAGCAACAGCTGACAAATGGGGCAGTTTAGCACGGAAAGTTCTATGTCCCTAAAAACAGCTCAGTCCTGGATAAATCAGAATGGGTGGTCACCTTGGTAACCACAATTAGCTCTCAGAGACTTCAGCTCTCTTGCTTTCCAACTGGAGGTGGAGAAATACAAAAACTATTTCCATAAGGTTTTCTCCTTGAACACTATAAATACCTGCTGTCAGAATTTATCCTTTAAGGTAGTGGTATCAATTCTATTTCTTCAACTAAAAAGTGAGAGATATTGGAAGGATTTACTAATTTTACTGCCACGTTATATTGAAATGGAAGGCAAGAAATAGAGATAGGAATGGGAGTTTAGAAGACAGAAAGCAATTAAAAGCATTCACTAAGAAAGCATTGAATTTGCTAGTACATTGTCAATTAATGGAATCACTTGAGCAGATGCAGAGGGACAGATGACTTCCATTTTCTTCTGTTTCCTTTATTTTGCTGCACTTAAATGCCACTCTGACCTAACACAGCATGGGAAGAAGAAAGGGTTTATTTTAGCTTGCAGATAATAGTTCATAACTGAGAGAAGTCAAGGCAGAACCTTAAGCAAGATCTTAAAGAGGAAAGCTACTTGCTTGCTGGCTGGCTGACTTTCTCTGACTCATGCTTAGATACTTTTATTATACAGGACAGGATCACCTGCCTAGGGAGTGGTGTTTCCTATCGAGGACTTTTCTCTCATATATTGGTCATCAAGATAACCCCCAAAAGACATCCTATGGAGACAATCTCTCAATTAAAATCCTCTTCTCAGATGACTCTAGGCTATGTCAAGTTTATAACTAAAGATAACTAGACTATAGTCAGAAGTAAATTTTCAGCCCCAGAGATTTGAGCTTGCAATTTTTAACTTACAGAGTGAGACAGTTCCTTAGAGGTAGTCAGACCCAAACTTCTACTTCTCAAGAAACATTCAAGGAAGGATTTTCTGCCTATTATAGCACAGTGACTTTGGAAGATCATAGGGGTATCACATAATAGAAGTATACTTCATCACATATGTCTAAAACATGGCAGAATAAACAATACTGAACTTTTTTTTTTTTTTTACTGCAGGAATTTGCTATACAGTTCACGTGCTTATATGCAGTCTGTCATGGGAACAGAAGCTTCAGGTACCGAGTTGTAATAGATCCATATGTAGAAATCAGGGAGCAATCAAGGCTTGTATGTGGCTCACTTTCTCCTTTTTATTCAGTCTGGGACAGAGCTGATTTAACTAATATATAGAATACAAAACACTAGAATCCATAAGAGGAAAAGACAGGGTGGTTGTTATTAGGAACTAGGGGAAATGCACAAGGGGGATAGTGGTCAGATGATGCAAAGTTAAAGGAAAACAAGAAAAGTATAGTTTCTAGTGCCTATAGCTGACAACAATGCGTTGTGTTTTTGAAAATTGCTGAGAACACAGATTTCGTTTTCACCACAAGAAATACCCCTAAGAATATAAGGTGATATATTTGCTGATTGATTGATTTGGACATTCTGAAGTATTTACATATTTCAAAACACACATATATGCTAAATGTATAGAACTTTTACTTGCAAATTTTGGAATGTTATTTAATTAAAGAACCACTGGCTCATGTGCACTGTGAAGCTAAAAGAGAAAGAAAATATTTGAATGTATTTTCGATTTTTATTTCTATATTCTTCTCATTTATTATATCCTGCCTGCCTACAATTATCCCTCCATCTACTCCTCCCAGCCCCTCCTCTCAACTTCCCTGTCTTCCAGATCTACTTCTCCTCTGATTTCCCTCAAAAAAATTAAAATGCATAAATGAGCAAGCTTTCCAGGGATATCAACCAAATATGGCACAACAAGTTACAATAAGATTAGGTACAAGCCCTCATATTAAGGTTCGACAAGGCAACCCAGGAGGAGGAAAAGGGTCCCAAGGGAAGTAAAAAGAATCAGAAACATCTCCCACTCTCACTGTTAGGGGTCCCAGAAGGGCACAAAGCGACACAACCATAGCATATGCAAAGGACCTAGCTAAGACCTATATAGGGTCTGTGTTTGCCACTTCAGTCTTTGTGGATCCCTAGGAGCCCTGCTTAGCTGATTATGTAAGCTGTGTTCTCATGCTTCCCTAGACCCACCTTATACCTAAACCCTTCTTCCCCATATTCTACGGGGCTCCCCTGGATCCATCTAATGTTTGGCTATAGGTCTATGCATCTGTTCCCATAAGTTTCTGTATAACACCACTCTGAGGACAAGTGGGCTAGGAACCAATTTATGAGTATAGAAGGATATCATTAGGAACCTGACATAACTATATATATTTTATTCTATTCTGGTCTTTTTCCCCCTTCCCTGTCTTCTACCTTCCCTCCTCTCCCTGCATCACCTTCTTTTTTTCTTTATTTCTTTCCTCAGTATTGTTTTGCTTTTGCTTTTGGATACACTGACTTAGATTTGGGAGCCTTTCTTTGGTTGCCTAATCACAGAAAGGGAATAACAGAAAATAATAATAATATCTGGAATACACTGCTGTTTTAAAAAAATACACTTTTACTTTTTAAAAAGGCAATTTAAAACATGAGAGAATGACTCCATTATACATCACTTGGTTTCAGAAGCTGTAAACCATAACTATCTTGATTTCACACATAATCTGGCCATTTTCCCTATTCGTCACCACTGGATTTTTTTTTAAAACTAGTCCCAGATAATATTAATTTATTAATATATCCTTCAAAATACATCTATAATGAATAAAAACTTGTTTAAGTATGATTTCAATAGTTTTATCACACAATATTAACAATAATATATTTCATAAATGAAGCAATTATATGACAAATTAAATTAAAAGATTAGAAATAACTCCTTAATGTTATTAGTCAATAGACACTTCAGTAATAATAATAAATCTTTCAGACTTAAAGCATAGTAGTAATAAAAAATTCTACACACAGTTGTTGTGAACTATTCTTTTGCATTGGGCCAGGAAAGGCCAGACTAAAAGTCAAAGTGTTAAAAATGACCACACTGTCAAACCAAAACTAAGTTTTTATTTGACCTATGGAGATCTCAGAAACCCGATCTTTAGTCACATTTTCATAGCATGTCTATCAGCACTAAAATGGTATATCCTTTTACATCCTTTAATCCTAATAAAAGGAAAATTAGGTAATTGGATGCAAACCCATCAGATGCTCTTCTATTGTTCTATGTCCCTGAAGCCACTTCACAAGAGAAGTGAGTTTGAAATCACCAGTCTGCTTTTATTTAATGCCTTCTCTAGCCTTTGTTTATAAAACAAGCCTTTAGTATTTAGTCCATGCAAATATTTAATCTATTTTATATAAAGTATTGCTTGATTTTCCATTAAAAATAACACTAATAAAGAACTTTAAACTGTTCTTGACAACGTTATGTCTTTTCATTTGTTCATATGTATTTTTGTATTCCAGATGTGTTTTAGTTTTTATCGTATAGATTTTGGACATGTTTGAAATAAGTGTTCAAATAGGTATTGCTTCTTATTTAGTTTATTCTTTCTGCTATATATTATAACTTACTATTTGTATAACAAGCACTTGGGTCTTGTAAATAGGAACATTACTTCTATTAAATTATCTAAATATTACACTACAATTTACAAAATTCATATCTAAAATACAAAGTTGACACATTTTTGTTATGTCAATTATATAAATGTATCTATTTAATCATACTGTCATTGTGGAATTTTACATGTTTTTATAACCTTTTAATTTGATAAACTATTTTCAATACATACCCCCAAAATCATTACTAAATTTAACTGATCATTAAAAGTATGAAAGATTCTAATTTCTTTATTTTATCTTTTATCTATCTATCTATTTTAAAATTTTCTTTAAATTTTACTTTTGACAGCATGCTAAAGAGATTATTTTTTTCCAGTCAGTGTCAAAACAAGAATAGATTCAATGTCAAATGTTGGCTGCTCCTAAAGATTTAAATTGCTATTACAGGCATAGAGAAACATGATCCTCTTTGCAACAGGTGTGATTCTAAATACAAGTTTACTGATGTAAGCAGCTAATAATTAGAAATGAGAGCTGACTCAAGAATAGATTTCCAGCTCATTAATATTTGCTTCAGAGAAATAAATTCAAGGGTTTATCTCCAGTCTCAATAGGTCCAGGATTTGGATGCTTACATAAATACATTTGTAGTGGGGTCCAATGCTAAGGTTCTCAGTATGTAGAGACCATCAACTGACCAACAGTTGTATAAATGTACACTAAATCCTGTTTTATTAATATTAAGGAAGCTACAGTGAGTGGCAATGGACTTAGTGTCACCGAATCATGACAACTTTTTATAAGAGATAAAAGTGACTGTCTTAGCTAGTTGAGATTAAAGAACAGCAACTTCACGTCGGTGTGTGACTCTATTTTAGCCTGCTCCTTCCTGGAACAATGTGGACTCTAAGGCTAGACTGCTACTTCCCTAAGGACAGGGTAATAACAGCAGTGTTATGGGAGAGTGATGAGGAGAAAAAATGTATTGTCCCTCTAATTGTTAGAAATGGTAAGAGACTGTAAGAAGGACTTTTAGTTACTGTGACAACATCTGAGATAATCACCTTATAAGGAAGAAAGACTTATTACAGGTTCAATCCATGGCTTGTTGGTCCTATTGTGTTGTGGTTGCGCCTAACCAGAACATCATAGCAGATAGCTACAGCAGAGCAAAGCTGTTCACATCATGACAATCAAAAGCAGAGGGAAAGAAGAAGGGATCGGGATCCCAAACCATCATTCCAGAGCATGTACCCCATGTTCCTGCTTTCCTCTAACAAGACCCCTAAAACTTCTACCACCTCCCAATATCGCCATATGCTGGGGGACAAGTTTATAACATATGAACTTTTATGGAGACATCTTAAGATGCCAGCCATAATGTTCTGCCACTGATCTCTAAAAGCACTTTTCTTACAATACAAAATACATCCAAGAATCCCTGTGGTCTTAATAAGTCCATCAGGACACAAAAGTCCAAGTCAAATAATGTGATCAATGTTAACTACATACGTATAAAGTGCCATAATGAAACTCATTATTTTGCATAATTACTATAAGCTAATTTTTAAAGGAGAATAAAACCAAAATCTCCCAGACTCAACTCAGGAGTAAATTCTTTGCAGCAGGAATCTTTAAAGTTATTCTTCAAGCTATTGACTACTAAGGTCCAATGGCACAGTGTAACCATTCCCTTATCAGACAGATAAATAAAGGTTAGAAAAGGGGAATGGGACCAAGGCAAGGTTAGATTCTGTAGTCCCAGGTCTAGCATTTGGGGCACATGCTGGTGTAAAATGTGCTTCAACTGTAGTCCTACAGTATTCCCAACTTTATTGCAGATGGCTGCCTTATTGATCTAGTGCCAATTAGTGCCTGAGCTTCCCTTAGTGGGCATTTCAAGTTCCTGGCATCGTAACATCCTAGAGGTGTAGTATGAGGTTTCTGTCCCGGACTTGATTACTTGATTACTCATTTTGCCACCTCAAAGGCAGTGCAGCCAGAGACTGACCCTGGCACACAGTATAGGTTTCTTGTACTTCCTTTTTTGTTCTTTAAGTTATTTGAGACAGGGTTTTGTTATGTAGCCCCCACTTACTATACAGAACAGGCTAGCTTTAACTTTAAAGTAGTCTCCTTATCTCTGCCTCTTGGGTGCTGAAATTACAAATGTGCCCCACCATGCTCAGTTCCCTGTTTTGTTTAGAAATGTGAATAGACACCAATTGCATTTTTCACACATGCAAAATCATGTGGATGATGCCAAGGTCTATCACCAGCATGAGCTGTATTTGCTGAATCCTCTGAAGGTGTGGCTGCTGTAGACAGAATATTTTGCCACCTGAAATTTGAGAAACAAATTCCAAGGAAATAATGCCTAAGCACCCTTTTAGTAAGCATTGTACCCTAGAATTCTCTTTGAGCCTGCCATGAGTAGGATCTGGGCAGTTATTGAAACACTCAAAACATTGTTCCTGTAGTCCCAGGTAAAGCTCTTGGCTTCTTTTTAATGTTGTTCATCTCTTCAATAACTGCAGCTTTCTTAGTGGGAAAGTTAAATGTGTGCATTTTTATAGTCCTATGGGATTTTTTTCAGATCTTCTCTATTGCTTGTGATTCTTTTCAGAAATCCAGAAAAAAAATGATCATCAAAATTCATTCTAGTTTCTAATGTTGCACAGCTTGAACCTTCCTCACCCTGAATAATTGGTTTAGTGGAGGGGGGAGGTGTGGTTCAGCTTCTCACAAAGTCTTGGGTTATAGATAAATATAGACAAGTTCTTTGCCATAATGTTGGATGAATGGTACCTAGTCCAGTTTCCAGTAGAGTCCTTGTCTTCGTTTGAAACTGCATAACGTCAACATTTATAATCTACATTCTTATAGGAAATTTGTTCTTTGGAATTTCCATCATAACCCTGTGAAGATTAGGCTGTGGCTATCTCAAAATTATTGTATATTGGGTAAAAGAATGGCTTATTCCTTGCCCTGTATGATTCCATTTTATAACCAGCACTTAGCTCAATTTTGAGTGCAATTGCAGAGGCAGGGTACTTTATATTTCATATTTCATTGTGCATACAAATACCACTACCTCACAAAAGTGGCTCCTAAAAGTAAAAAAAAAGAAAAAAGAAAAATAACCACACTATAACCTTGGAATGCATTTACCACATGTATGCATTTAAAACTATATATAGCAAAAAAATCAGGTCTAAAATTTTCAAAATACCAAGTCAAGGAAGAGTGTAATATTCACATCTGGACCCATAGGAAGAGGGTAACATTACTTTGAGATGGCAAGGGCCCCCACCAATCTGTCATCTGACCACTCACCAAAGGCATGGGTTTAGAAGAAAGAAAAGATGTGATATCTGACATACTTCTCAAAAGCATGCTTGCAGTGACCTAAATTCCATCTACTAGACCCTACTTCTTAAAGATTCCATAACCTCTCAATCAACCTACCAGCTGCCAACCAAGCTGTCAATCCATAGCTGTTAGAGGACGTTTGAGATCCAAACATTACAGCAATGCTTATTTTAGTTTGAGAGTCTGGGACAAAAAGACCTTGGTCAAAGATATGAGAATAATTAATTGATCAGAAGACGTAGTCTGATCTCAGGAAATGTGGCAAAGGAAAACTTTGAAATGGCATGTAAATGGAGACTTAGTACTTTGGCCAGCATGATAATGAGTCATGCTGGGCGTTCTCTGAGATATTGTGTAGTTGTGCCTTTTCATTGGGATCACCAGTCTGCAAATAATGACAGAGACTTATAATTAATTGTGAAAGCTTGGCCTTAGCTTAGGCTTTTTTCTGACTAGCCCTTATGATTTAAATTAATCTGCTTCTGTTAACCTACATTTTATCATGTGACTCAGTTACCTTTCCTCTGTCCCATTTGTCCAAATTGTTCCAGGAGTTTCCTACACACCTAGATTCATTCCTCTGACTTCTTCTTTTCCTGCTCAGAAGTCCTGCCTATCATCTCCTACCTAGCTATTGGCCATTCAGCTCTTTATTACACCAATCACAGTGACACATCTTCACACAGTACAAATATCCAACAATACTACATAAAATGTGCCTCAGAATTCTCTGATGACACTTAAAGAAACTAGGATGTTAGTCATTAGGTTTCACTCCTCATCGATTCAAGGTCAACTCTGAGGGAAGGGGTGAAAGTTAACACTTGACATTTCAGGCCTGCCTCAATTGCATGCCCCTTCTTTCCAAGGATTTTTACAGAAATTGCCAAGATGTATTAACAGAATATGAGAGCCATAATGCTATATTATTTCTGTTGTCTTGGGCTTTTTTTTTGTATGAGTTAGATCTCACTAATAGGAATAAAACCTTTTTAGAGTACATGAGGCAGCTCTTGTAAACTTTTTTGCTTAATTGTTTTATTATTTGCTTATAAAGCTCTGTTACTAGAACAGTAGGTCCAAATTCATGTAGCACATTGTGTCTGCACCCTGTTAAAAGTTAACTTGTATGCTATGTCAGATATAGGAGCTCAAAAGATGAGGGCATCGACATAGGTATTTGTCTGAAGAACTCACAGTATGGCAGAGGAGACATAAAACTAACAACTTAAAAACAAAATAAAATCTCTAGCCTTCTTTGATGGAATTTACACTCTAGCAATTAGAGCTGACATAGTAATGTCCAAAGGCTAACAGACAGTAGTGAGCAGCTGGGTCCCGTGTAGTCAGCTATACACATGCTCACACATACATAAATGAATAGGACTAACTAAGTTTCTGCATTGACTGTGTTTTCATAACATGTTTTATAGTTTTTATTAACCTCAGACAACAGCTCTTCCTGATCCTGAGTACTCCATTACAGACTAGTTTTACTGTAGAGTGCCTCGTAAGGTAGATCTATGGAACGTTTTCTCATCCTGAGATTCAGGCTATTACATTGCTAGATTTCTTTTTTAATGATTTAATCTGTCCTTAATGTTTTCATTTGGAATAATCATAAAACATATTAGGTTTCATTGTGGCATCTCAAACACAGTTTGTTTTGTGTTGATCCTCTTCACTTCTCTGCCATCTTTCTGTCTTTCCACTTACGACCTTCTACATATGTTCTATTACCCTTGTCCCTCCCTCAATGCCTGTTTCCCCTCTTGTAGTCACTTTTTTAGGTTTCTGGCTTATATTCACAGTCAGACCTGCATATATATATATATATATATATATATATATATATATATATATATATATATATATATATATATATAAATGTAAAAAGCTTAGATACACATCTAAAAGAGAAAATGTAACATTGGTCCTTTTGATCCTGGGCTGTTTCTTTTAGTATAACATAACAAATTATATCGCTTCTTTTGACATAATAAATATGGGTCCATTAATTTTTCCTGTGAAAGTCATGATTTCATTATTCTTTATGGTTGAATGAAATGTCATTGCTTTCATGTACCAAGTTTTTATTATCCATTCATATGATGATGGACATCTAACTTGATTCCATGTCTTTTTATTGTAAATAGAGCAACAATGAACATGAATGCACATTAACATCTCAGTGGTAGGATAAAGGATCCTTTGGGTATATGCCCAGGAGTAATACAGCTGTGTTGTGGTTGTTTTATTTTCAATCTTTTTTTTTTAAAAAAAAATCTTCTGATTTTTAGAATAGCTGCATTAGTTAGCATTCACATCAAAAGTGTAAACGTATTCCTATTTCCTTCTACTTTTGTAGTCTTGACAAGAATGCTCATTATGTAACTCATGTTGGCCTCAATCCTGCTGCTTCATCATCTTTAGCCCTTGAGTGCTGGAAATACAGGCATATACCTCTATGTCCAGTTTAAGCATCTGATTTATATCTGCCAGAATATCTGCTTTTACCCATGTCTATATCAATTTGGCCTCATCTTGTGCAATGTTGGGGAACCTGGACATTTCTATACTTCCTCCAATAATTATTAGTCATAAGAATTGCTACAATTTGTTGGGTGGTGGTAACACATTAATCAGAACTTGAGAGGCAGAGGCAGGATCTCTGTGATTTCAAGGCCAGCCTGGTCTAAACAGAGAGTTCCAGGACAGGGTCCAAAAGCTACACAGAGAAACCCTGTCTCACAAAAACAAAAAAGAATTGCTACAATTCTAAAGACATCTTTGTGTGTGTGTGTGGGGGGGGGGGGGATTTACACTCTGCTGAAACCTTATATTAATTCTCAATGTGTGTCTAAACTCACCCATGGATTAGTGCCCATTTTATTATTACTGTAATGAGTAATTTATTCCCCCAGGTTGGTGAATGACTGACAAAGATAAATAGCGCTGAATGAATGTAGTAAAGATGGTTTCTTTCTCTGGTTTTAGTCTTTATTCATTTTAGATCTTTATTTCCTTTTTTTTTTTTTTCCATTTTCCCTACTCTTCTAAATCGGTACCATTTATAACTCAATCTTCAAAACTACCACTTTGCAGAGAGGGCAAATAATTGCATAGAAACCCAAAAGCATGAGATTTATACAGGCCCCAACGCAAAAAAAAAAAAAAAAAAAAAAAAAAAACTTCAAGGTCTCAGTGTTACCAATGAAGTATAACTGTTTTTCAGTGCCTGCTTTCTCACACTGATATACTGTAGTCTCCCACAGAGTGTGAGGGAAGGAATGGAAAGATTAAAGAGGAGGTGGGGAAGGCCACCAAGAACTGGCACCTATGTAGAGTAACAGCAGGCAGCTAGTTTCAGCTCTGAAATGACCCCTTTGTGTAACTTGTCCTTCCTGAGAGAGAGAGGGAGAAAATGTTGTTAGCAGTGTGTTAATTAAAACAATTAATCCTAGGTCCTAAATAAAATGGCCCAACTTCTTTGGAGAATAGCCCTTCTTCATTTGCTTTTATCTTACTTACTGAGGAGCACATCCTCCCAAATTAGCAAATTTGAATTACTTCAAAATATTGGGTCTATTTAGAGGGAGGAATAATTTTTAAGCTAGATCCTAGACTCCAAAGTTATCTATTTTCCAGAAACTGAGATGCAAGTTTATTTGATGATATTATGAACATAGCTCAAATTTTCTTTTTGCTGAGATAAATGTTTGGTGCAAACAAATCAAAGGGAAGGGATTATTCACTAAGTTTCAGGGTGTTCAGTTCCTTCTGGCAGAAGAGGTGTGGCACAGCAGATCACAGCAGAGCAGACAAGAAGCAAAGAAAGAGAATCCCAAAAGGGGCCAAAGGGTGGTATAGTGCCCATAAGACATGCCCCAAAGACCAGTTTTTATCTAACTAGTCTTTATCTCCTACTTTGGACCACTTCCCAGGATTGTTCTCATACTAGGGACCCATCGGTGGATTAGCCTATACATTAAGCTGGAGCCTCCATTAGGGAACTGTCTTTGGCAGCACCTTCTAAATGACTCCCCAGGGGTGTGTGTTACTAGTCTCCAAGACACTCCTCAATCCAATAAAGTTGATAGCAGGAACAAGCCATCACATTTGAGGGAAATTTTTCAAAGGCAGCTAACTAAAATTGGTCTATAAAGGCAAACGGCTTGATTTCATAAAGGGGGTGCTTAGGAGATGCTCCAGGTAAGGGAACCCCATGCGTATTACACATACCGGTGGATGCATACTGAGGATTTGCCTTTGAATGAGCATTACTGCCGTCACTTCAAAAGACCTAGGCTCCACTTATATAAATAAAAGGATATTTAGAGTCTGTTCCTAAGAAAGGAACATAAAGGTGAATATAAAGAACGTTGACAACATGACATGTACTGGGGCACATCAGCTAAGGGGCAAGGAACTGAAATGCCTTGGCAGTTGGGTCAATCACGTTCTTCCCATATTCTTTCCACCAATATTTTCATGGATCTCAGTGAGATTAGCAGGAAAGGCTGGATTTGCCTCTGTCCATCCTTGCCTGGTCTCTGCTCTTCATCTAGGCTTTTCTTTCAAAACTAGCTTGTTTAGTTTAACTTTGGGTGTGGCAACAGGAGGCCCTAACACAAACCTCAATTCAACTTGACAATCAGCAAAGCTATCTTGACTTCTTTCTGGCTTTTCATCTGATCTAGCTCATCAAAAACTTGGATTAAAAGAAGAATTTGGTATGCTCCAAATTGCAATGACAGGAAGGTGATAGGGAATTTGACATTAAAAGCTAATTATATAAGGTATAGCAATGAAAGGCTTGAAGAATGGTATAAAACTTCTGGTCTGAACCTATAAAAAAGTACTTAGTGTAAGTCTCTGTATAAGTGCATGTGCAAACTGCTTACCCACAAAGAAAATCACTGTGGGGTGTGGGGCTTGTTTCTAAATTAATCCCTAGAAATGGAATGTCATGAAATCCCCATTTTCTACATATAAATTTGCCAAGGACCTTAGCCCTTTCTAAGAGCCAAAGTTATATTTCATCAGGTCTTTGAATCATGTATTCTCTGCTCAGCCAAGAATTTTTTGCAAGCATTTTTTGATGACTAAAGATTATTTTGGCCTATCTGCAAAGCTTTAATGGCCCCGAAAAATATAGTTATCATCAGGAAACAAATCGGACCTATGTGTTTGTTATCTCTTAGTACTTTTGAGTGCTATTGTGTTTTTTGCTCTCTCTATATATCAAGTACAGAGATATAAAAGCTTAATACAGTTCTTAAGACAGATATTGGCTTCCATGTAGATCTTACTGCATACTATTAACAAATGGGTAAATTTCTCTAGGAATACTGTTTCCATTATATGTTTTTTTTATCATTAATTACTTTGTGTGAATACTGGAGAAATACCTTAGCACTTAAGACCACTTGCTACTTTTGAAGAGGATCCAGATTTGCTGCCTGTTACCCACATAATAGCTCACTAACATCTGTAACCCCAGTTCCAGGGCATCCAATCCACTCTCCTGGCTTCCACCAACACCATGAACGTACCTGGTGAACATGCATATAGACAGACATTCATACACATAAAATAAAAATAAATGAACCTACAACAATATGTGACATGAAACAGGAAGATCAGGTTTGTTTCCTGAACTAAACAAAGCAGTTGTCCCAATCTCTGTAAAACATATTTTCTATGACTCTAACTCTTCAAAGTTAGGGGGTAAAAAAAAAACAAAAAACAATAGCATGTGTTTGGTCTTCCTGCCATGAAGAAAATTGTGTAGATAAAGAAGTTACATTGGTCTCTGCTCTCTGTGCCAACTTTTCTTTCTGAACTAGCTGGCTAACTTTAAGTTGGAGTGTGATAACAGGAATCCCTAACACAATTCCCAACTAAATTTTACCTCTGGCCACCTCCACCCCCCACTATTCAAGTCTGAGCTTTAAGAAAAAGATACAACCCCAATTTCAGTTTTCCAAGGTGCAAAGGAAACAATACACATCTACTATATTGCTATCTGCAGGATAAAAGGATATAAATTTAGGGTATAAATGCTAGAACCCCCTCCGCACATACACCCGCGCACGCGCGCATACACACACACATTTCAAAATGCTATATTTTTGCTGTTTATCCTGTCTTGGCTTCTAAAATTTAGCTTCTATCTGACCTAGCTCCACTTGAATAACTTTGGTTCTCTTAGGGTGCTTTGACATTTTTTCTTCTTTTCTCTAAAATAAACAACAGAAACTTAATCTTCAGTGAAAGTGTTTATTTCCCTATATATACTTGGCTGTAGTCTAGAAAGGTTAACAAAGTGACATAATAGAACTTACACACACAATTAGTAAAAGATGTAGCATTTTGTGCTTATACCGTCTTACTTATTTACTTTATGTGGATTATAAAGTTAGCCTTAAGCTGTTAAACAATCTGTTATAAAAGAGAACTTGTCTATTGTCCATGTCCATAAAACAAACCAATTACCCATATAAAGCATCATTTCTAGTAGTAAGTGCTCTTCGAAGTTTCTCCGGAGATGCTTTAGAGAGAGGTCAGTACAAGGTATGTTAGTCAATGTTGAAACCTCACAGGAGATGCCATGATGATTTTCACAGAGCTGCTTCTTCTTGGGGTCCCTCAAATAAGCAGAGGGCATCACACGAAATTGGAAATCAGGAAAAACATTATGTGGCGATTGGTGATGAGCCTGCCAGGCTCAATATGATATAGTCCATGTAGTCACTTCCTCTTCTACTAGTCAAAAATTAACCATACATTTTCGAATATGTGAGGCTTAATACGTTATAATCCACATAGTTAGTTTATCTTCTACTTTTCAAAAATTAACACTGCTAGAAACTGCCAGACAACAAGTCATTCACGATAATCTCAATAACATCCCCCCAACTTAGCTGGTTTTGGCTTTACAAAGAAACTTTGCTTCCATTTGGCATATGGCTTTTGCAGGTGATGCTGACTGGACAAAAAGTTGGTATCAAGAAAAACCCAGGTGGCTCTGCAAGGCCATGGGCCATGGGCTCCTAGGAGTGCCTAGTCGCCATTAAATGTGAGCCTTTTAAGGAGAAACTCACTCAGACTGTCCTCCATGCTGGCCTGCAGGCGGAGGTTAGTTAGGGAGTCGCTAATCTTCTTGATGAGCTTCATTTCCTTCTCTAAGAAATGGTTCTCCAAGAAGTAGCAGAGTTGGTAGTCTGCGTTGGCTGAACCCAGGGCGTACAGATCCAGAAGCACTTGGTTCAGGTTCTTCTCCAAGGCCAAGGACGTTTCCATGGCATCCAAGCTCCCAACACACTGATATAAGGGAAGCGTCTCCCATTTAGAGATGAGGTCACTGCCACTGTGGCGATTTTGCATCAGAAGAAGATAGGCGCCCCTACGCTTCTCTTCGGACAGATCACGGAAGAAGTGAACCAGGTCTTCCACAGATGTGTTAGTTTTGAAAAACAATCCAAGGGAGAGGTAGGTATCTGAGGCCTGCAGATGCATGCTGATCAGGCGATGAATAATGGCCTCCACCTCTCTGGGATAATTCTGAGGCCTCCGGACACTCATAGTTGTTGAGCAAGATGGAGCTTGCGAAGAAACAGGCTATTGCAGCTGGTCCCGGAAGTTGCGTGTGTGGAAGCAAGAAACACGGAGTCTAAGGGGTGGGGCGGGGAGCTTCTAACAGGAAGTGGGTGTAGTCACACAATCCTTTCAGATAAGTATATAATTTTCCTGTATCTTGTAGTTATTGGAATGAAGTCTTTACTTGTTCTGTGTCCCGCTTTTAAAAACCGTAATTCTAAGGTGAGATAAGAACATCTAAAGTTTTCATAGTGAAATATCTTTAATCATTTGTGACTTTAAACTTCCATGCTTTGAACTGACATCTCAGAGCCCATTCCCTACAGAGGAACACCTAACCCAGCCCAAATATTGGGATGAGGGAATCGGACCTACCTCAGCCGGATATGTCATACTGAACTGACCCACCTTGGGACTCATTCCCCTCCTTGGGGATTGGATGGGGGGATAGGGTGGGACTAGGCTGAGGGAGGACTGGGAGGGAGGGACTGGGAGGAGGGAAGGGAGGGCGAGTAGGAATACATATGAGAAACTTTTTAAATAAAAAAAATTCAATGCTTATTAACTTAGAACTGGATACAGTACTTTTACTCTGCATAGAATTCTTCATTGTCTCAATGAGTCTTACTATTCCGATATAAACTTAATCATGTCAGTCCGTACTATACTCTTTTTTAGCTTCAGCTTTCTTGCCTTTAAAAGAAAGATATTAGTATCTCACAAATGTGCTACCAAGCTAAATTACGTAAGGAATGAGAAAACACTGTGAACTAGTAGAACTCAAAACATGGGAATATATCAGTCCGTTTTGCAACAAAACTATGTTGATCTTTTCACTAAAGACCTATTCTACTGAAATGAGATTCCCTGTGGCTAACTGGCTTGACGCCACAGAGGCATAGTTTTGAGTGTCTAAGATCAAAGCCATTTAAAACCTTAGCAAGATTAGCTTGTCTGCCGTTCCTTGGCTAAACAGGCTTCTGTAATACTTCTTGTGGCCCTTTGTGGACCTGCTACGTACTCAATATATAAATGGCAGAGTTGTATTATTCTCTCAGTTCTCCAGCCCAAGACATTGATGCAAGAAATATATAATAACCTATCATGTTGGTGACGGTAAGTTTCTGGAACATCCATATGAGTGATAAAATTCACAAATACAGTTTACCTCCCCTCCAACTAAAAATGAACCTAGAATGAGTCTCTTTCACAGACTCTCCAGAAACCAATGCTGACATGAGGATTTCTATGCAAGGGATTTATAAAAAAAAAAAAAAAAAAAAAAAAAAACAAAAAAAAAACACTGCTATGGAAGACAACGAGGACACGAAGAAACATGACAGAAAAAGAAAATAAGTCAGAAAAAATAAAAAGTTGCAATTTCAGAAAGTCTTCTTTTCTCCCAATCCCAAGATCAAGCTCCAGAGTACAAAAGTTATTTCAACATGGGGCATGGAGACGAGGCTTTCCTGATTCTGCTCACAAGTAATATACATTTGAGCCTCTCCAAAGTAATGTAAATTTCCAGGCCCTTACCTTCCAAGGAAGCAAATCTATTAGCCCAAGAACAAGCCACTAAAAGAAGTCACCAATGCTAATCAGCAGGGGTACACACTGGGAATAGGTGTTGAGCATAGCAAACCTGGCAGAAGTGATATGAGGATAGCAGGAATCATATAGCCTGCAGCACTATCCTACTATGCTCCTTGGTTGTGGGAGGCATCAGAATTCAATGGTACTGAGAACTACTACTAGGACCTCAGCTTACAAAAAAAAAAAATTAATGGGTAAAGACTTTATCGTGGTTAATATGCTGTATTTATCCCTCTTTTGTGTAAATGGAATTCAATTTAGAGGACAACACCAAACATCTATAGCTCCATTACCTTCATTCTTTTCAAGGGTCTCATTTGTCTACATATCAGCCAAATCTGGTCCAGAACTTCAGAAAAGAAGGAAACTGCAAATGTCTGTCTAACCCTCTCCTTTGATTGACACCATTCTCCATACTAAAATAGCATACTAATATTTTTGTCTTGGTTTTGGGGTTTTTTTTTTGAGACAAAGTTTCTCTGCATAGCAGTCTAGCTGCCCTGGTAACTACTGTGTAGACCAGGATGGCCTTAAACTCAAAGAGATCCATGTGCTTTTGCCTCCCACGTGCTGAGATTAAGAGAAAATATCATCACTGCCCTGTATGATTTACAATAGCTCCAAACAAGTAAAAGTTAAAGTATCCCTAGCAAGCCAAAACCTGAAAAGCTGTGCAAAGGCTGCTTCAGGGCTTGTCATCCAACCTGAACTCACCTGAAACTTGGTGTTGCACAAACAGCAAAATAGTTTCTGTGTACTTGTCATTTGCTAAAAGAAAGTATTAAAAAGGTTCAGAGTTTAGCTTTAACTTATTCATCTGTTTTGTTCAAGAGACTGCCTGACACCAGGCAGTGTTATGAAATAAGATTGAACCATCATTTTTCACACACACACACACACACACACACACACACACACACACACACACACACACAGAACCTCCTCTTCACCACACCTGTCCCCTCTACTAAATCAGCTCACTGAAAGTCTCACCCCCAGTCCACCCCAAAAAATGCTATCTCACTGCATCCTACATCCCTCCACACACATTTACTATGGGCACCACAGGCAAATTGGAACTGTTATCAACTAGGGCTCACTTCGTGTTCCCAGATATATCTGGCAATATTGGATACATTTTCAGTCACTGGCTGAGAAATGCCTCACAGACTATTCATTTTCTAGCACTTTCAGTTTTCTCTGTAAAAAAGAATAAAATGCCATTCCTAAGGAAGAGAACTGTGAATGCTTATGGAAGGATCCCACAGCATGAATTAGGATGGTGAATAGATAGCCCACCAACAACAAAAAACTGAACTTGCTCCTCTCACCTCCGTGGCACTGTACCATCAGTTCCCTTTTAAAAAAAAATATGCCTTAGCCAAAAACATCATTCTAATTGTGAACACAATAGACATTCTAGATGAGAAAGTGATAGGCTTCAGTTAGAGAACTTGTTTCAAGGTGTAGTTGAAAGCATTATCAGTAACTATGTGTGCTAGCTCTGTATCAGTGTAAATCCCCTGAAGTTATCCCCAACAAACAAGTACCTAATCTTTGCTTTAGTTCATCCCAGTTCCAAGTATCAAGTAATTTATCACAGTACCAAGAATCACATTCCATTTTCAAACAGTGTGACCTGGAGGAAACAGGCCACTGGGAGCCAAGCAGACCTGAGGTTTTATCTAGTTGTCCTTAAGACAGTACCTTTGGAAAGTTATTTAACTTTTCCAACTCTTTTTTTTTCTAGCTACAAGAAGTACTCTTTAGTCGTCATTTAAGATTACCATAAAGAAATAGAGTAATAAAAGGAACATAGCACAACTTACAACACAAAATAGATGCTTGATAAAGATTAGCAGCCTTGGGAGCTCAAGAGGTAGATCTGCAAGTAAGAGCACTAGCTGATCCATAAGAGGATTCAGGGTCAGTTCACAACTTCTACCATCTGTTGTTCCAGTTCTAGTGGATCTGGTTCCCTGATGTCCTCCAAAGGCACTAAGCACACAGGCAGTGCAGTGCCCATGCATGCATATATACAAACAAAAACTCATGCATGTAAAATAAAAATAATAAATCTTTATGTAAAGATTAGCTGATTTTACACTTTTTCCTACTCCACATTCTGTAATTGCAGGCATCATCTCAGTGACTCACTCTACATTTGATCATCTCAGTTTTAACTTCACAAAAGTAGAGACTATAAATCTGGCCCATCTTCCCACTGATCTAAAACATCCCTTCTTTACTGAAACACACTGAGTGCATTCAAGTGTTCCTTATCTAGCATGGCTCTGTGGACTTCTACCATCTGGAACATCTAGAACTTGTGGCTGGATTTCCCTCCAAGCAGATAACTGAAATCTGCACTTCTGCACTTTCCAAAGGCCAAATACATGTGTGGGTTGAATCCTTTCAATATGCCTGTGCATGGATCAAAATAGTTTCCATATGAAGAAATCATTCTTTATAACAACAAAAAAATCCCCTGAAAACATGGGCAAAGATGCTCAATGCCTGGAGTGGATGTGCCACGATGAGCTGACCCACCTTGGGACTTCTTGCCCTTTTGGGGGAGGGAATAGGTAGATTGGGAGGGGGAGGCTGAAGGCTGACTGGGAGGCATTGGAAGGAGGGAAGGGAAGGGGAGCAGGGGGATACATGGATAAAATGACATTTTTTACATAAAAAATAAAATGAGAAAAAATAAAAAATAAAATCCTACTAGTACTTAAAAACAAAGTCAGAAAAAGAGGACAAAAATGACTTTGTGCTTTCTGATGGTGATGTTTTCACTTTTTGCATACATGTTGCACTTGCCCCTTGCCCTCTAGAATGAAAAGTGCTCTCTGTTCCTTTTGATGAGGAAAAAGTAATGTTTCATAAAAGGAATAGAAGGTACACATTCTGTATTGAGGTGTACTCCTATTTCAGAAGTTCTGGAAGGTCTGTCCTAGATGGTTGCCAAGAGGTGGGTTGGAGAGACAGAACTGGAGTTGTAAAATACATAGAGTCTTTTGAAGTGGGAACTTTCATAAGTACCATTCTCATTTTCCTGACTTGAAGCTTCTGAATATTTCTTTTTGTTATTATGGCATTTTAAAAAAAAAAAAAAAAAAGAAGAAAATCACCCAACAAAAGATTTTACTTTTTACTTTCCTTTAAACATTACATGATCTCCTCTCTCTCTCTCTCTGTGTGTAGACATATATACCAAAATGAGATCAATAGTAGTCTATATCTGTGTGCTACCCAAGAATGCATGTGTGTGTGTGCACACCCATGTATGCATGCATGCATGAGTGCATGAGTGCGTGTGTGTGTGTGTGTGTGTGTGTGTGTGTGTGTGTGTGTGTGTGTGTGTGTGTATGTGTGTGTGTGTGTGTGTAACCTGGACTTTCGGGCCTAGCCTCAAGGTTTGGACCTGCAGACCTGCAGACCCACAGAGACACACAGATGCTTACAATAGGTTTAGGCTGATCGGCCTAAGGCCCAGGCATATAACTTGCTAATTCTTTACCCTTAATCTAACTCATGACTCTTATCCTGTTCAGCCATGGGGCTCGGTACCTTTTCTCAGAGCTGTTTCTTCTAGCTTATCTGGCATCTCTGGAGTCTCTGTGGCATCTCTGCCTTGTTCTTCCTGCTCCCAGAGTTTTCTTAGTCTGGTAGCCCCACCCATACTTCTTGTCTGCCTTTGGCCAATCAGTGCTTTTTATTAAACTTGTAGGCAGAACAATTATTTACAATATAACATCATAAATCCACTACACACACACACACACACACACACACACACACACACACACACACACACACACACACACACACACAAGTATATATGAACCCAAAGCCTGGGGGCAATGTGAACAATATCTATTCCATCCTCCCAAAGTTCCAGTAACAAATCAAACTATGATTCCATCACAGCTCTCACCCTTGTGGGATCCAAAGAGCCTTTAGTTTTACTTACATAACATGGGTGAGGGGCTACTGATGGGATTGTCCTGTCTGTAACCCCATAGCAACCACACTGGAAAGTCTTCACCCAACATGGAGGATGGCTTGCCCTTATCCATGTAAATGAAGGCCCAATCTTCCCACATTTATATACCATAGCCCTCCCAAAGACCCTGAGGCCACAGTGCAATTAGGGCTGAAGGAGTATCTACAGTCCATAAGCCCCATAGTTATTCCCATAGTGATGAGCTCTTACAAGAAAACATGACTGATCTCCTGGAGGTGGCAGCTATTTTGCTTGGGGGATAGTGAAGTACAACAGATGACAGAAAAATAAGGGTGGAAAGACCTTATTCTATTTTCAAAGAAAATGGTAACACTTGTTCTCCTCTCACCAAATTATATGACCTTAGCCCATAAAGAAATGAACAAGCTAGACTAGAAAGATTGCTCAGTGGTTAGAGCACTGGCTGCCCTTCTGGAGGACCTGAGTTCAATTCCCAGCACCCACATGGTGGCTCACAGCCGTCTATAATGAGATCTGGTGCATTGTTCTGGTATGCAGGACTGTATGAAGGCAGAGCACTGAATTCATGATAAATAAATAAATCTTAAAAAAAAAATAAATGAACAAGCATCAGTGTTCAACTCCTGGAGTTAGTACTAGTGTGCAATTAACATCCTCCAGTATTTAAGAAGCTGCTTAGTAATGGGGATGTTAAAATGAAGAAACATGAAGTGCTTCCTTCTCCAATCCTTATGAGTTCATTGGCAACTATCCTACTGCCGTCTAGCAAGTAATAACCTTCGGTTCAATCTGGAGACTTGGAGGAAAGGGAAATCTGCTCTGGGACTGACTTGACTTCTGGGTCTGAGAGGCTCCTTTATCCCCTGTCCTGTTCCTTACTGAGTCTGCATATAAAAATACAAAATGGCCTGGTGCCATTATCTATATAAAGAATCATCAATTCTCAGGGGTACGGTAAAGTTAAAGTCTACTTGATTCCAATCTGTAGGCAATTCGTCAGAGCTTAATAATTATATGATAGTTACATTGGCTTCTTTGGGAGTCTAAGCCACAATTAAGTGCCTCCACTCATCCAAAAAACATCCCAGCCATTTGCCAATATTCAGAAATACAAGTAGACGGCTTAGTACTTCTGCCTCCATGATGGGCTACAGAATGTTCTACTGAGCCACAGTGGGACCACTACCAAGAGATCCCACTTACAGCTTCCTGGGCTGCTGATGGCTATATGCCTAACATCACTACAAATCTCCCCTCTGGTACTGCTTCTGCCCCTTATGTAGGGTGCATGGAATTGGCTGTTGCCCAAAACACAACTCTGTTCACCAGTTCAAGATTAGGAAACATCTATTTGGAACTATCTTGCTATATAATGACCAGATGGTAATGATTAAAATTAAATTAAATTAATGTTTGACAGTCCATGAAGGTCATACATTGCATGGCGTGCTGCTTGTCCAATCTGTCATCTGTTTTTCTCAGTTCAGGTCAACAAAAAACAGATGAGAGCTCTCTCTCTGGGTCAAACAGTAGCTCATTTCTCTGCTATGGAAATGGTTGCTCAATTTACTAAGTCTAAGGCTTTTATGCTGCCAAAAGCACAATTAAGGCATTCGAAGGGCAGAGAATTAGTTTTTCCCTCAGTCTCCAGCCACTATCTCCTGAACAAAGTAATAATAGCTATTGGTTAGTATTACCTGCTTAGGCATAGCACTGGCTCAAGTTTGGGGATGGGAGCTTGAAATAATGTCTCACTAGGCAACACAGACTGACCCAGAACTAATAGTGATCCTTCAGCCTCAGCCTCACAAGTACTGGGAGGAAAGCCCAAGCCACCATTACTGGGTTATCTTATCTGATACTTTCTATATTGACTGTTTAACTGTTGCCAACCAGCTTGAATTATGTGCTCAGCTCATCCACTGGTCTGATGTTTCATCCTATCCCTGCAGATAGGGTGATACTAGTGTCAGAAGTCTGCACTTCTGTCCTTTTTTCACATCTTGGAATAAAATCACTCTGAGAGACAGATACAATTGAA
Source organism: Phyllotis vaccarum (assembly GCA_033318265.1). Taxonomy (NCBI): domain Eukaryota; kingdom Metazoa; phylum Chordata; class Mammalia; order Rodentia; family Cricetidae; genus Phyllotis; species Phyllotis vaccarum. The sequence continues at coordinate 128,529,628 of JARWLC010000013.1, forward strand.
TTCAGGGACTATGATGTGCCTTTCAGAGCTAGCAGAAGTTTTCCATTTTTATCAGCTTATATAATCACTTAGGCAAATCAATGTCCATCTTTGAGTAGTGTACAAACTAGAGCAGTGAGGATCCCCCTACAGTAAAATCCGTAGCACCCCAGCTGAAGATAGCAACAGGAACCATCAGTTACCTTGATGAGTTTCTGGGGATGACCATCTATGGTGGCAAACAGATGAAGGAACACATTATTCCCACCTGTCTTAGCCAAACTGTAGAGAATTCTGGTGTAACATTCTAGCTGCAAAGTTCCTTTGTGGAATTTTTAGGTCACTATTGAGACATCATCACAGCTGGCCTTCTTCTGTTCATTCCTGTCTCCTTATCTTTCTTTTCCCCAGATGTTGATCCCAAGGTACAACCCTGAATAAACTCAGTCTCCTGTACTTTATCTCAAAATCAGATTGCCAGAAGGTATACCCTGTAAGGAAGGTGTACCTGTCCAAGTTCATCAACACTCACTGCATGGTCTTTGTATTCCCTGAGAGACTGTTAATTCCAGGGCAGCCCCAGCCAATTCATCCTTGGTTATTGTTTGAACCTCATCTCAAAGGCATGAATAGTCTAGTGTGCTTGCTTTATAAAACATAAATGGAGCTAGAAAAAAATGAAGCCGATTAATAAATTCTTGCCTAAAACTCATCACCTCACCTCAGGACTCCCCTTTCCTCGAGGAAGTGAGACAGATGATCATGGGTTGCCACACAACACTGGTTCTTTTCTTTGACCTCCTGAGTCCTCTGAGGAATTATCAACAAACAGCAAACTCATTTAACTATATGTCAGAAACAGACAAAGAGTCAGTCATTACCAGGAATATAAACAGCCAGGTGTTTCACATATTTCTGGAAAGGTATGATATATTTATAAACATGGCCTTGGGCAGATGTCAAGAGCCTCTATCATACAACTTTTGGAAACAGCTGGTCCCAACTTTAGCATTTGCTTTGACCATGAATGGCATTTTGATCTGAGTAATCATTAAAAATTTTTATGTTTTCAATGGTCCATAAAATCATTACATGCTCCCTCATGTGTTAGCTTTACTGAAATAGCACCATATGAAGTGCGGTTGCCATTTCATCTTAAAGCATAGATTAAACAAATGAAGACTTGGAGCATAAAGGGGACTAAGAGGAAGGGGTGGGGAAATATGTTTAATAAACAATGCATTTATTTATGTGTAGGAAAAATATTCTTAAAACTTAAAGAAACAAAATTAAGCATTTAGAAATAAAACAAATAGTCCTAAAATAAGTAGAACAATTGCTTTATTTATGTGTACAGTACCATGTTTGCTATCCTAATAAAGTGACAGAAAACTGAAGCAGCATATAATGAATTATTTATATTTTCAAACATTCTCTGTGGGAAAATACCTCATCTAATTTAAGTGAACCTTCCTAAGTGACCTTTTGTTCTCAAAGTCTACAGCCACAATTCCTATAAACAAGTGGAAAAAGGACTTGATTGACCATTGAACTGTGATATTGGGGTTTTATTTATTTATTTATTACAAATTTATTTATAAACATGATCTTATTTTTTGACAATCTCACACATGTATATAGTATATTTTGAGCATATTCACCCCTATTACCCTCTCTTCTCCTCCCTAAACCCTGTATTATTGGCAAATAGTATATTTCCTATTTTCATGCCTATTTTTGTTACTTGTTTTAAATATGAGTGCTTGGATGAGCGTGACTTTAAGGCTGCTTAGTAGAGAATAGACTAAACTCCTGAAGAAAACAATTTTATTTCCCCTAGCAACTATAAACTGCCAATCACTTCTCAGCTAGGAGTGGGTGCTCATGAACTCCACCATAAATGAAGGAATATTGATGGGCTCAATTTTGTCCAAGTAATCACAGTTACTGTGAGTTCAGGATCTTATGGGTTTTTTTTTAATTTATTTCTTAATTCATTCAATATTTTAAAGATAGTCTCACTCAATAGCCTGACCTGGTCTGAAATTCACTGTACAGCCCTGTTTGGCTTCAGACCCTTACAAAAAAGTCCTACCTCAGCTTCGTAGTTGTGGGATTACAGGCATGAAGCACCATGCTCAACTTTCAGACAGGATCTTGTTCTGTAGCACAGCCTGGAGGTAGGTTGCTGAGGCGAGTCATAAGTCTTGCTTATCTTGTTCCCAAATTACAGATCTATGTCATATGAGTAGCTCCTTTTCCTTTGTGTTGTTCCTTTGGAGATATTGTTTCATTTCTTATCTTAGACTCTGTCTAGATCAACACAGAACTGGCATTGTTATGCAGAAATGAATACTGATGAATATACTGTCTTTTCTAGTGGAAGGCCATATAATTGATGGTCCTGTCAATTTATATGGACAATCACAGCTGAAGGAACAGATGTTTCTTTCCCTGGTCCATCCATACCATACATTTTAACTCAGGGTGCCAGGTACTTAGCAGTCATAGGAATTTTTGTGCTGATAAGCCTCTGATTCCCTATGAAGATGCTTCTAAAAAAAAACTATGATTCACTGCTGATGGAGTCAACTGCCATTTAGAATTCTACAAGTCCTGTAGCTCACGCTGAGAGCTTTTGCTTCTATGCCCCAGATACTTACAATCACTTCATTCCAGGTTCCTTATAAAGAAACTGCTTGGAACCCTTCAACAGGAAATTAATAATGCTTAATTAAATTATCCTATAAAAATACTTCTTACACTTGTGAATGTCACTATGGAAGGAACTGCTGAATTTTACCATGAATCCTTCTATGCTTCAGTTTTGGTCATTAGAACATGCTTTAAATAGAATGGTGTTTGTCATCTTTGAAATAGCTTGGGTTTCATGACCACCCCCATAATCTCCAACAGAAACATGAGCACCCATCCTTGTTATAAAACAGCTCTTGTAGCAAGGCTCCTGAAGGAAGAATGTCTGCAGTGACATTACAATCTTCATCTTTAATAAGCTTCCCTTGTGAGCCTTGTGGCCTCTCCATGTGTGCCCTGGAGGCTGATTATTTCATTGTAGTTATGATTCCTGCAGTGTCACAATTGATTAGTAGTTCTTCCCTCTAGAAGGAAATGGCAGCATCTGTGATTATCTCTACTGAAATGTGTGACTAATCATTGTAAAGATGGTGTGGCTGCCCCACCCAGGCCCTGTTCACAAGTCTGGCACACCCAATTACCAGCTGCTTATTCTAGTTTACCAAGAGCCAGGGCCAGCTCTATTTATTTTATATTTAGAATTCTGAGTAGTGGCTGCTAACAGCTCACAGCTGTACTATTCTGTGGAGAATTGCTTTCAGCTGGTGGCCACCTCACCCAACGACAACACCTACAAGGCTATACACTCCACGACATGACTACTGGCTGACTGTTATGTGTAGATTGAGCATGGATATTCAATGTATCTAGAATAATAAACGCTTTGTAATGCTGCTTCTATGTACTAACATGACACTCAAAAAGGTTTGGTACTTTTCATTCTAATTAAGAAAGCTCAATAGATAAAATCTATGTGAATAATTCAAAATCTGCAAGACTTTGAAATCTCAATGCTTCTTGTACCAAGAATTCTAGTGGAGGGCTACTTAACCTGTAGGAACAAAAGCCCTTTGCCACAAGGTAGAAGAGTCTGTGGTGCTATCCTTGCTCTGGAATCCTTGTAGGATAAGGGTGAGATTAGCTAAACTGCTGCTAAAGTCAGATTTTTGCTTAGCTTCCCTAATTCCCTTTCTTGTTTCCTTGCTTCCTTTCCTCCACAGATCCAGGTGTCTTCTAGAAGATAGGAAGCACTGGACAGCATAGAACAGAAAGGAAAGCTTTACTCATTGTTTATGAGAAGTCAAATTCATTATAATGGATTATATAGAGGTTTCTCTAAGAGTTTTTAATACGATGTACCACATGATCCAGACTTACAAATATACACCACAGGCAATGGTACCAACATCTGTAGAAATACCCACAGATATATTGCTATGTTCATGATAACATTATTCACATCATCCAAGATATGAAGGCAATCTCACTGTCCATCAGTGGATGGATGGTGGGTTAAAGAACTTGAGGAATAGGGATACAGTGGAATATTTTTTAGCCCTGAAAATAAGAAAATACTGTTGTCTGTCACAACCTGGAAAAACTAGGAAGGCATGATAAGTAAAAGAAGCAAGACCTTGAAAGATTAATGGTGCATGATTTAGTTTCTACTTAAACATGGAGTTGAAAAGGATGAAAAAGTTCAAGCATATAGAAATAGAAAAGTAATTAGCAGAATAGGGAGTGGAGGTTGGAAGTGTAGGTCAAGGAATACCATGTTACTGCTACATAGAATGTCTGCATCTAAATATAAAATGTATAGCAAAAAACTATAGTTAATGATATACACTGTAAATTTATAAAAATTTGATGTTTTTAATCATAGAAAAGGGTATGGTGCATATATTAGGCTGCTAAACTGTAGTAACTGTATATGTATATATCCAAACATCTTACAAATAATGTTTTCAAAAACCTGTCTGCAAGATAGACATGGGATGTACTCACTTATAAGTGGACTTTAGACAAAAATCAAAAAATATCCATGCTGCAAACCACAATCCCTGAACATCTTGGGATTAGAAGGAACTTAAGAGAGACATCCAGAGATTCTCCTAGGAAGAGAGAATAAAGATCACCTTAGCAAATTGGGGGCCATAATGAGTTGTACCAAGAAGAGTTGGGACCAAATCTTGAAAGAATGAGATGGTTGAGTGAGAGGAGCAAAGAGGGAGATAGAAACAGATGGATATCTCTATAGAGGAAGCCAATATGGGGTTGGAAAGAGACTGGATGCTAGGGAAATGTCCAAGAACTCACAGGATGTCCAAGTCTCCAAACAATGGTGGAGGAGGTTCCAAAGTGGGACTTCCCCTATAATTAGATGAGTAAACACCCTAGGTATCATTGCAGAACCTACATCCAACAGGGAATGGAGGTGGAGGCAGGGATCCATGGTTGAGCCCTGGGCAGAGCTCCTGGTCCAGCTGAGAGCAGGGGAGGAGAGTCTGTATGCCAGGGGGGATAGGGATTATGAGGAAGGTTCCCATGGTGATGGCTGGCTGGAGATCTGGGGAGCTCACTGAATTAGGAATTGCCACTGGAGACCCATTAGGAGGGGTGCTGGGCCCTCTAGAGGTGGGGAGCTTTCAACTGCCATGAGTGTGTGGATCCATGAGGGGTTCCTGTTCGTGGGCTGGCACCTTGGAGCCCATTCCCTATAGAGGAACACCCAGTCCAGCATTGACTTTGGATAAGTGAATCAGTTGTGCCTGGAATGGATGTGCTAAACTGGGTTGGCTCACCTTGGGACTTCTCAACCTTTGCGGGGAGGGGATGGGTGGATAGGGAGGGACGAGGCTGAGTGATAGATAAGAGGGATTGGGAAGGGGGAGGGAGCATGGGAAAATACATTGACAGAGATGACATTTTTAATGAAAATTTTTTTTAAAAACCTATCTGCTTTGACATTATGCTATCTTAGTCAATACTGTTGTTCAGCATCTGCAAAACCATCTCCTAAGCAAATGTTACAAAAATTTTTAAATTGATATGAATTCAGACATGTGACAGAAGAAGGTAAGCTAAAACAGCACATCTTCACCTCTCTTCCATTCCTCCAAGTCCATTCCCTCATCTCATCCTCAGCTCTGCAAGACTTCCTGCTGCAGCCTCTCCTTTCCGCCCCAACTCCAACACATCACTTACAGTTTTTCCTCCAGCCTTTCTCCCAGCCACTCATGGCTTTATATCAGCCCTCAATTCTAGCAGGCATTCCATGGGAACCCATAGGCCACTCCTAGTGGGAAAGCAGGCAAGCTAACGGCAGATCTTCCTCTTCCATGTCTCATCTTCAGACAACCTGCTGCCTCCCCTCCCTTTCTATTCCCATTTCCAGTCAATAATACAAACCTTCTCTCTATCCCTCCACACCCTAGCCCATTGCTTTATAAAAGATCATCAACGTCAGTAGGCATTCCCTAGGGACCTGCAGGCAACTCTGTCCAGGAAAGCAAGGAGCCTAACTTCTGATCTTCCCCTTTCCTCCAAATCTAATTCCCCAGTCTCTCCTCCACCTCTGTAGCAGACCACTGATTGTGGCCTTCCCCATTTCTCCTCATATCTTCCTCCCACTCATTTTGTTATTCCAGCCTCCAACTCCAGCGGAAATTTTCTAGAAACCTGACAGCCAAGCCTGCCAGAAAAGCATGTAGGCCTGCTACTTAAGGAGAAACATAAACACCAACCTTTTATCTACAATGGTGTCTTGCCTGCAGGATTACTAAGGCAATGGTGGCACAGAGCTTATGGTATAACCAACCAATATCTGATCTGACTGAAGGACTGCTGCTCTTTGAGATGGAACCCATATCCATCCAACATGCTTCAGTGACCAAGAACCTGAGACTAGATATCCCAAGAATCGAGGGTAAAGCCAAATAATACTGGTCTAAATATTATAGCAGTAAAATGACTGTTAATGACATTCTATTATAGATTAGTGCCTTGCTCAGCCATCATCAGAGAAGCTTCCCCCTTCCACACACGCTCCCAGCTGCTGATGGGAAGAAATACAAAGACCCACCACTTGGCAATATGTAAAGTTTGAGAGGCCTTGGAACACTCAGCCCTAAGAGGGATGTCTCCACCAAGTTCCTCCCCTTGGGGATCACAGAACCCTTCAGAAGAGAAGGTGGAAAGAGCCAGAGGGTATGGGGGACACCAAGAAAACAAGGCCCTCTAAATCAACAGGATAGATGTAATACAAACTCACAGAGACTGAGGCAGCATGCACAGGGCCTGCACAGGTCTGCACCAGGTGAATCCTAGAGCTGAAAGAAGTGGACACATGCTCCCACCCCTAACACAGAAGCTTTGGATAACCATTTGCAAATAACATCTCTTTGGAAACAAACTACGTTTAAAGGTTGACTGCATGCCCAGCCAACAGAAAATGAAGTCAGTAACATTACTGGAAGCTCCTTGTCTCATAATTTTATGTCAAGACTTTTAAAAATCTATATTAGTTTTATTGCATTTCATTTATGTATGTATTTTCTCTCTCTCTTCTTTTACCCACAAGGTCCCTTGTGTATATATTATGGCTTCCAGTTTAATGTTTTAATGAGATTCTTTAGTGTGTGATATAGAGCCTGAAAGGGTCTCCATCTGTTTCTTGTGCTTTTCTTCGGCTCTTTTCCTTCTGCTTGTTTATTTTGTCTAATTCTGATGTGCTAGTTTTTATTTCATCTTATTACTGTTCTTCAGAATTCTGGGATTTGTTTTTGTTTCGTTTGATTTTGTTTTATGAAAGACAGAAAGTGGTGGATTTGGATGGGAGGGGAGTTGGGGAGGAACTGGGAGGAGAAGATGGAGTGCAAACAATAATCAGGATACAGTATGTGAGGAAAAAGCCCATTTTCAATAAAAGGAAAAATATAATAATGATGAATGACAACATCATTTAAAGATGGCGTAACTTACCAAAGTTTGAAGGTCAAATTTTTTTAAAAAAGATGAATTTTTAGGACTTTGTTGGTGTGTGTTTCTTGTGCTTCTTCTTCGTTTCAAAACTATGCCTGTTTGTTTTCTGTTTATTTATTTTTTTAAAAGGTCTTTTTTTCCGTGTATCCTCCGGCTCATCCACCCTTCCTTCCTCCCAATCCCTCCCAGTCAGCCTTCAGCCTCCCCCCTCCCCCCACCCTATCCACCGGTCCTCTCCCCCAAAAGGGCAAGAAGTCCCTAAGGTGGGTCAGCTCAGTGCAGCACATCCACTCCAGGAGAGTCCGATTTCCTCATCCCAATATCAGGACTGGGTGAGGTGTTCCACTGCAAGGGAATGGGCTCCAAGGTGCCAGCCTATGCACAGGAACACAGTCTGATGTCACCCCTCGAGGCTCCTCATGACATTTGTAATAAGCTAGTAAGTGCGTGTGACCTTCCCATTCTAAGAGAAATGCAATGATCCCAGCTGTTTCTCCCACTCAAAACAGATGTAAAAGCGGGGCAGAATTCACAGGGAGATCTTTGAAGACACTGAAAAGTAAACAATGGCAATGAGATGGAGACAAACACAAGCCAGAAAATGAAGTACTACCAAAGTGATACTGATAAGTTATTTATTTTATTATCCATGGCCAAGGCTTGAAGATGCCCCGAAACTTTACTAAGGTAAAGTACCAACTTTTTCTGCAAAGACAGAAAGAGATCAAGTGGGCGCCTTCTACTTCAGCTTCAATTAAAAAAAAAAAAAGATAAAGATCCCCAGAGGCTCAAAGAATATTCTAGTGTCCCTGGTTTGCTCGCACCCCTTCTGTGTTTCCTTGAGTTCTGATCAATCTTGTACTAGCGGTTTTCCCTTTCACCCTGCCCTCCTAATGTGTGTGGTCCCATGGCACAGCATCATTAGTTTAGTCCTTAGTTCTAACTCCTATGTGTGCCACCCAGTGACCTGTTGGTATCTCAACAGGGTTTTATCCCATGATTAGATCTCAACAATTTTGGTACATTGCTTAAAGTGAGATCTCCTCTATAAGTTCATGGCTAATTTTAAGGAATTGTTTCTCCCATGATTCCCAAACTTTTCCAATTACCTTTCTTACCTGAAGCTTATTTTGTTCAATTCTGTGACTTCAGAAAAGTGAGAATGTAATTAAAATTGCTGTGGAACAGCAACTAAAACAAACAAACAAACCCAGTGCTAAAAAATGATACAGATGGGGTAAGACTTTAAAACACCTCTTACTTAAGTAAAGTAAATACCAAGTATGGGTTGGCAAGATGGCACAGCAGATGAAGGTACCTGCCATCAAGACTGATGACTCAAGTTCAGTCCACAGGATCCTCATGTGGAAGGAGAGAAAAGGCTCTCACAAGTTGTCCCCTGACTTCCAAATGTGCACCATAGTATGCCCTATGTACCAAATAAATAAAAATATAATGAACTTGTAAAATATTCTTAAAGTAAATGGAAAGAAACAATGTCAGTAAGGAAATGGAATATGCATAGAGGAATCAAACACATACATTTACAAGGAAAAAATAATCAGCATTTAAAATTCCTATTGTATGCTCAATAGAAAAACGTAGCCCTTATAAAAGATATAGGAAAAGTGTTGATTAACCAATAGCATCCTTAATTAGGATTAACTCAAAGAAACTCATTCACAGATGCACCAGTATCAAACTGCTAAAAACTCATTAAAAACTGAAAAAAAATCATTAAACAATCAGAAAAATAATATACTGACTACAAGAGAATAACAATTTGAGTATCAAAAAAATATTTCTCAATAGATTTTGTGCTATCCACAAAGAAGTTCTGGGAGAGAGAACTGTGAACCCAAATCCTTAAGGAAAAATAAAACATTATCAGATGAAGATGATCAAAGAGAACTTGGTGCCAACAGATAGGCGTTTTCTGAGAGAAATGTTACTGGAATGTAACATTCCAGGTAAATATTAGAAATCAAAGAGAAGCAATATGAATAGTTGATACCTGGACAGATACAACATTCTCTCGTCTTGGATTAGTTTTTAAAATTACTTTTCTTTTATAAGATTATGAGATAATAAAGTCATTTCCACTTCCCTTTCTTCCCTCACAACCCTCCCATAACCTCCCCCTCATTTCATCTAGATACATGGCCTCATTAATTGCTATTGCACATGCTCGCGCAAACATGCATGCACGCACACACGCACGCACGCGCACATGCACGCACGCGCACGATCACGCACACGCAAGATCACACGCGCGCGCGCGCGCGTACACACACACACACACACACACACACACACACACACACACACACACACACACATACACTTAATTCATGGCATGAGTGTGGAGCCAGAAAACAGCTTTGTGATAGTTTTCTACCTTTACATGGGTTGATGGGACTAAACTCAGGTTGTCAGACTTAAATAGCAAGTGCTTTTGAGTGCTAGGCTATTCCATCAGCCCGCTTCCATGATTAATATTTGAGTCGTACCTATCCTCTATAACTATTGTATATATTAAGATGAAACACCCCATGAGATGTGCAGAGCACAGTGCCTAGTACTAACAGTGGCTATTCGATAAACATAGCTCATTTTAATGCCTTGAAGTAAATTTTACTAGAGAAATAAAGACTTGAGATCTCAGCTAAGGTGTTATGAGTATATGTAATAATAATCTTGGCCTTGAGGAAGTGAGATATGTCAGAAAGAGAAAAAAAATTAAAAGGCCCCCTACATACCAGCAATAACATAGCATGAACATAATCTTTGAAATCACAGACAGAGGCTAGATTAATTAAAAGAAAACATTTAATAAGTGGGAGGGATATTGATTTAGAATCTAACATTGAATAAACACAATAGAAAAGTCTTTATGAATATAAGAACTGACTTCATGCTAGCTGTCTTATTATCATGTGGAGAAGTTTCATTTGAATGCTTTACTATCACCCAATTTTACTTTTTATTACAACATCATATCAAGAACACCAGCATATTGTTAATATTTGTCCATTTGGAAACAAAGTTTGTTGAGAAGTATGTAGTTTATACTAAAGAATGTCTGACAGTGGGATAACACTTTTGGACCATTAACACCAAAGAATTTTGGCTTATTTTGTAATTAACCAAAAGAAAAATCTCTTTAACGATTGAGATTTTCTATTGAGTTAGGAAGATTTTTTCGATTAGGAAAGCTACTCACTCAAATCATTCCCTGAAGATAATTCCCTACTTGAATTATGGATTGGAAGGACCAAGTAAGTAAGAATGTGTTGTAGTTTCTCTTTTTAGATGTTAGACTTGAACAACAGGTTGTAACACTATAGGGATTTCTGGCCGAAACAGGACTATGTACAAAAGAATATAGAGAAGCAACTAGGCAATGCCAAGACTTATTATTAAGTCCAAAGGGCCAGAGAGGAATGGCAACCCACCATCTGCAAGCATTTGATGTTAGGGGAGATAAGATTCAAAGTAGGAACCAGTGAATAATAAGTGTTAAATAGTTGAGTAAAGAGGATCCAGTAATGAACTTCTTATGCTGTTGGAAAAATTTGTATAAATATCAGAGAATTGGTAACAATTGGAATATGAAAGTTATGAAGCTATTACAATAAAGAAATCATGAAATAAATTATCAGTAGGTAGTAAAGCCATTTAAAGACTCATTAGATGTTCATTCATCTTTAAGACAAGATTTAAGAAAAATAATGAGATCTACCTTGTGTTGCTGCTAAGAGATAAGCTAAATGACCTGTGAGATAACTTTTCAAACCCAAGTGATTGTGTTTAAATGCTAAAATTCAACTGCTAGAATAAAAATTAAGTATTCTTTTCAAGAAAATTAAAAAACCACCCTATATGAGCAATGCTCTATTTGCTCTCAAGTGCTTTCTCTTCATTCCTTCCAAATTAAATACTAGATCAAACCTATCTCAAAAATATTTTCTTGATATTAATCCCTAAGAATGGAAATCATAACACAATATACCAAGTATGTCAAACAAACTTCACTAAAATTAATATTGCTATATATTTCCTGAACATTATGCTGAGGAAATATGCTGATTCTGCACACAGAAGTATGTGGATGGCTAGTAATGCCTGTTATGCTCAGGCAGGGGGATCAGAAGACACTCACTAGACATTTCCTACTCCTGCTTCATAGCAGCCCAAGGAACATTGGCAATTAACCTCAGTTTTAAAAGGTGATATTTTGGGTATTAGTGAAATTTTGCACATTGTATGGTGGGATGGCCTCCTTTCAAGAACATGGCCATAGCAGCTAGTATTTATTCAAGACAAATAAAAGTGCCACTAAAATTGCATAAATATTTTCTTCAAGTCTAGTAGCCTAAGGTTGAAAGCACAAAGTCCGAGTAGATTGGGGGTTGGAATAGAGGGATGGAGGGAGGGACTGGAAGGAGTGGAGGGAGGGGAAACTAGACGAGATGCAAAATAAATAAATGTCTTTGTGTGTGTGTATGTGAGGAGGGGGAGAGAACAAAACTGATGTTGTTGTGGTGATGCATCACATTGCTTAGCTTAACTGAGGGCAGAGGTAGTATTCCTTTAATATTGTTTATGGAACTAATTTCACAACACACAGTTGATCTACAATTATAATACACTCCCAACACCATAGCATTCATTTCAAAGCTGCATTATCTATCTATACCTTACCTAGAACTCTAACCTGCTGTGTTTAGTAACTTTCATTGCTTTTGTTGGCCAGACATACTCAACTACTGAATGACCTTCAAGGTCCAGTAAGTAATTCCTGCTTGTAAAACCTAGTAGAAACCTTTCCGGAAATTCGAGTCTGGAGTCAATATCCTCTTCTTTATTCTGCCATTTAAAGTTGTAGAAAGCTCTTAGGTATTTCTAGTGCCTTTTGTAATAAGAGACCCTGATACATTCCTTGCTTGCTTTGCTTCAACGGGGGGGGGGGGGGGGGGGGGCAGGGATAGAGGAAGAAAGAGAGAGAGAAAGAAAAGAGAGAGGGAGAGAGAGAGAGAGAGAAGAGAGAGAGACAGGATATTAGCTAGAGATGAGGTGAAGGTAAGGATGAGATACTTCCTGGCACACGGAAACTCAAAGATTTATCAAATGCTTGAAATAATTGAATGAATTTGAGGAATTATGGGACTACCTTAAATCATTGGAGAAAAGTGCCTGCTGGACTTGGAACAAGACTATAAGCCAGAAAACTAGAAGCTGGCTAAGACAGACAAGATGACTAAATTCCTGCCTTACAATCAGGGACAATCCTTCTCCTAAAACTGGCAAACAAGGACAGCTTTGTATAAGAAACACATATGTCTGTGGGCAAATCCCAGGATAAGAAGGTTAACTTTCAGATCAGGAGGGTAATTCATGCAGGCATGATGAAATTTGGCTGCATTTAATCTAAGCATTCTCTAAAGTGCATAGCATGAAATAATAAAGCTATGAGCAAGATCTCTAACATGCAGTGTTAGTGGTGTTGCTAAGTGTGGGTCTGGGCTTGAACAAACAGACTTCCTTTTTCCAGCAATATGATGTTAGATTGGAAGATTACATCTAAAACACAAGAGCCTTTAGTGTTATTGAAGTAAACAACTGGGCTTAGGTTGGATGACCAGAGAGTTTCAAATAATTTCTGAATGAAAAACGGAATTTGTTTTGGATTTACAATTTTATGCACTGCTCCTTTTGGATTTTAGAGAAAGAGGGGTAATGCTTGAGCAATTCAATGTTTGGATGTAAGGCTAGTGTGCTGGACAGTTTTGTGTGTCAATTTGACCCAAGCTAAAAATCATCAAAGACGAAGGAGCCTTGATTGAGGAAATGTCTCCATAAGAACCAGCTCTAAGACATTTTCTCAATTACTGATCAATGGGGGAAGGCCCAGCTAATGGTGGGTGGAGGCATCCCTAGGCTGGTGGTCCTGGGTTCTATAAGAAGGTGAGCTGAGGAAGCCATGGGAAGCAAGCCAATAGGTAGCACCCTTCCATGGTCTCTGCATCAGGGCCTGCGGCCAGGATCCTGCCTTGTTTCAGTTCCTTTCCTGTCTACTCTCAGTGATTAATAGCAATGTGGAGGTATAAGCAAAATAAAGCCTTTCCTCCCCAAATTGTTTTTTGGTCGTAGTGTTTTGTCACATCAATAGAAACCCTAACTAAGACTATTGTATTCACTCACATTAATCTTTGTTCTTTGTTGGTGTTTTAATGAATTTATTTTTATTTCATGTGCATTGGTGCTTTTTCTACATGTAGGTCTTCATGAGGACATTGGATCCCCTGGAATTGGAGTTAATGACTACTGTGAGCTACCATATAGGTGCTAGAAATTGAACCCAGTTCCTTTGGAAGAGAAGAAATCGGTCTTAACCACTGAGCCATCCCTCCAGCCTCTAGTCATTGTTTTCCAAGTGCTCATACACAAGAACATATAAGTCTTAAGAGTAAGTAGTCTTGAATCTTCTACCAGAACAAGTTTGTCTTGGGTGAATGGAAAATTTATCTTACAATTATTCAGTGTTTCTTCCTTTTATTATCCACTAATTTCAGTGATTTACAAGCAACATATTATTAAATACAACAATCATATGAAATTTTGTGTCCATTTGGATCTTGATAACATTTTAACTGAAACATCTTACAATCTTCATAGTGAATGTTTTAGTTTGCCTCTCTCTTGCTACGATAAATGCCTACCAAATTCTACTTGGGGAGAAAAGGGTTAACTTTAATTTATAGCCTGTAGGAAAGCAGGGCAGGAAGTGAAGCAGAGATCATGGAGGAACATGACTAACTGGCTTGCTTCTCTGGGCTTGATTATTAGATATGTTCCTTATACTTACTGCCTAGGCCCATATGCTGGGGGATAGCACCACACACTGTGAGCCGGCCCTTTCACATCAGTTAGCAATTAAGAAAATGCCCTACAGAGGCGATTTTCAGTTGAATTTGCTACTTACAAGGTATGTCGTGTTGAGAACCAAGATTAGTCATAACAGTGAAGTTATGTGAAATAAAAAGACATTCCTCAGATCCACTTTCTCGTTACCATAGATAATGCCAGTTAGAAAAAGCTACTTCATTGTACCCACTCCTGCTACATATAGGCTGTGTCTTTTGAACCTTTATGTAACTTCTTAATATTGGTTGTTTCAAACCAAATTTAGAAAAGAGGCAGAAGTATTTATTTGATTTGATGCTCTTGGGCCCAGAGTTCAACTGAGTTTTCTCAGAAAATTAAAACACCAATAATTTACAAACTATATCCTTTCTTGTTTAATTATGGAAATATGAAATGAATATTCACAGAAATTCACAATACCCGAGCATTCTACATTTATGAACGGACAAACGAGAAGAGCTGGGAAATTAAAAGCTATGTAGGAGCACTGACAGATGATTCTTCCATGCAGTCATAGAAGGAAACCAGTGGGTAAGTACCTACATGTTCCCTAGATGAAATCATTCTGAGGTGCATGTTCTACATCATAGATTAGCAATATTTTGGCCAAGTTCTAAATATTTCAGTCCTGTGGACCACATGATCTCTTGTGCAATTATTCATCTCTGTGTTCAAGAGTGAAAGAAACTACAAACAATATGTAAATGAATTAACAGGGCTGGGTTTCATTAAAAGTATTTGTGAACACTAAAGTTTGAATCTAATTTAATTTTATGTTACAAAATCTCTCTTTTTTGACATTTGCAAACAATTGCCAGCATAAAAAGTATTCTTATCTGATGAGTCTAGTTTACATGTTAAAATGTTCTTCAAAAACTATTGTATGAAAGGCTTTGTCCCCCATAGTAGTAAAAACTTTAGTGAGACGTTCTTAGGTAATTTTTGACTACAAATGGGACTGTAGGGTCTTTGTCTTAACCCTATCTTTTTGTTTTCTATATCATGAAGTAAGTCTACTCTACTATGTAATCTCACCTTAATGTACTTACTGCCTTACCAGAGCATCAAGGACAGGGGAGGAAAATTTATCACAGATTCTAAAATTTTGAATCAAAATTAAACCTTTTGTCTTTCTAAATTAACTACCACCACCTCAGATATTTCATTATAGTGATAATTATCTGAATACTATGATTGAATATGAGTACTATCATTGAATAAGCTGTACTTGGATTTGGACCACACATTTAGTTCACCAACCCTTGTTCTACACTATCTCTCAAGCTTCTCTATGGATTCCACAGTAATATCTAGCTGGGAAATTTCCCTTACGACTTTCCTTTTCTTTATTGTTTAGTTTCCCACCTCATCATCTAATAGTGTTCCCTGGAATTGAATACGCCACCCTCCCCCCGCCCCCCGCCCCCAAATACAGGCCTATTGTCTGAGGTCTGTTTGTCTGAGGTCTGTTTTTAGAGAAACAAAATTATGACACTCATTTTTGCTGGTTAATCATCAACTTAAGTGTGTATCACCGAGTTAAGTGTTTGTGGTGCTTTGGTATTGTAAAGACCCCAAGAAGGCATCGACTCAGATTCATAGCTTAATGGGTTAAAGGACTAATGGGTTACCTCTTATTATTCCTGTATTCTGACTTGCGTCAGAGGTAAAACTGAGAGTGTTAAAGCCTGCAATGAGCCCAAGGCAGCCATTTCATCTTCCTGGATGTATCACTCATGCTGGGCTTATCAGCAGTGAGGACAACAAGGTTCTTCATAGCAGCAGGTGCTGGTGACTCAGAGTCAGCTGAGCCATGTAACAGTCCACAGGAATCCAGGGGTGTTGGGCAGGATGATAACCATTGCAGAACTTTCTGTAGCCATGGGGATTTATGAAATGTATTCCTTTCCCAACGCTCCCTGCAAATAACAAAAGGATGGAATTATTTCTAGATCAAGAACAGCAGGTGGGTAGTTGGGGGCATGCATTTTTGGGTCCCATCTTGCTCATTTTATGTAGTAATTGCTTTTTCTGCAAAGTGAAAAGGCTTTCCTCACCCTGTTCTCTGCTGTTCCAGATGGCTGTACCCTCCCAACCTGGCAGGTTCCTGCCTGTTGGCAGTGAGGCTGTGAACTTACTAAGTGCGGTGTTTTTCAATCTTCAGGCACAAACGAAGCTGCCCAGATTCTCCGATTAATCACAGCCTTCTCTGTTGAAAGGAGAGGCTACAACTCATGAACTACAAGAAATTCTCAAGCCATTTCAAGCTCTCAAATGTTTTGCTGATTGCTAAGGGTTTTATTCACCAGGCTTAATTTCCTTTAGTTCTATTTGGTATGCAACATGCAACAAAAATATAATTTAAACTTCAAAAATACAAAAAAAAAACCTACAAAACTCTGACAATCCAGTACCAGATCTGGATATTCATAAATTCTCACAAAATACTTCAAAAATGCGTTTTAATTGGGTTTCTATTAGCAAGTCTGATCCACTGGGACTCCTTAATTGGGAAGGTAATGTTTAACTCCCTTTCATCATTTTCTCTCTCTCTTTCAGCCCCAAATAGAAAGAAATACTCCTTATTAAGATGCAAATTTCACATTGAGCATGAGTCCCCCAAAGTAAGCTCTCACTGGTTTCTTTCTGAGTCTAACCCTCTTGAGGGCCTGATTTTCAAATTCAAATACAGGGAGACTATTTATCAGCTTGATTTTGGCAGTGCATAATTGCTCCTTGAAGTAAACAAGTTGACAGTGTTGCCAAAGAGGAAGGGATTCTTATTTATTTTGTATGGGAATTAGGCTCTGCAAACAAATCCCTCTGAATGCTAGGGCTTCAAATTTTCTGTATGGTTTTCAAATGAAAAAGCATCACGGAGCCAGTGAATGTTCTTGGTCACAGGGTCAGGGATGTGTAGCCATGGTGATAAAAGCCTTGGTGCCAGGGAGCAGCCAACTGTTCCAGTCTATAAGCATATTGCAATTACTAGTTTAGATTTCACATCCTCCTGGAAAAACACCTTCCTCTTGACTTGTATTTCTCTGATGCATTCAGCTGTAGTAAGACAGGAGTAAGGGGAAGTCTTGCTCAAGCATAGGATGCTCAGGTTGTCTTTCTGCCTGTGATAGTTGAGGACCACATGCTGCAAGCTGAGATGGAGGAGCAAGAAAGGCTATTTTTTCCCATCAGTTAGCTGCCAAGCTTTGGTATTCTTTCACCATATTGTATAACTAGAGATAGGAGCTATATTTCGGAAGCACATGAACCATTAGTATGTGAGCACACACACACACACACACACACACACACACACACACACACACACACACACACACACACACACACACACGCACGCACGCACATATGCCTCACTAAGGTTTTCCTAAAGGCCCATTTGTTAATATGCTCCCATCTGCTTTACAGTGGTGAAATATTTTATTTTCTTCTTTTTGTTTGTTTTGTTTTTCAAGAGATGGTTTCTCTGTGTGCCCTGCCTGTCCTGGAACCACTATTGTAGATCAGGCTGTTCTCAAACTCAGAGATCCACCTGCCTCTGCCTCCCAAGTGCTGGAATTAAAGGTGTGTGTCACCATGCCCAAGTATAATAAAATAGTTTCACGTATAGATTTATTTTTTGCAAGTAACTTCCTTGTTTTAGTAATTTTATATGTGTGTGTGTGTGTTTTATATATATAATTCTGAGATGTATATGACACTATAACACTTTAGCTTTTGAATTAAAAAAAACTCTAGTATTTGTTATAGTTAATACCTTCAAAATTGTTTCAGATTTAAAAAATACACTAAATAATTTCCACTTGACTGGATCCAGGAAGAGAGGAGACTAGCAAGAAAAGGTACAGAAAGGAAACAGCATTATATATGGAATTGTGTTTAAAGAAGACTACCATTATTTCCTTTAACCTAACCTAACTGCCATGAAGATTCTACAAATATGTTCATTCTGTGAAATTTATAATCAAACTTATGACCCAGTTCTATATTTGAGACTATGGGCATGAAATTCATGAGAAAACTTCAGGATTTTATCCATTTGGCCAATGGAGATATGATTTTATGGCATTTCTCCACTTCCATCTTGCTATCCTCACAACATCTGTGCTCTCACTCTTAAGAGACTAACATACTTAATGGAATATGTTCCCGTTTATCCAGGAGAAGATGTATAAAGACATGGGAACATAAAAATCACTACACTGTGACAAAGTACAGAAAGGGGGACATTCAGACACAGACCAAAATTTAGAAAACAAATTTAGCTATTTTGTCATAAGGCATCATGTGATATAATTAAAGGAGCACTACTTTTTCCAGAAAATTATAATGCAGAAGCAACTTGACAGACAAGAGAACAAAAATATAAATATGAACAAGCTGTAACTGTGCATTGTGACAGTGAAGTGTGTAACTGTGCAAATGTGAAAAAGTATGGGAACAATTTAAATGTTCATTATAAGGTTAAATAAATTATGGTCAAATCACATAGTAAAATATTATTTAACTGTTATCAAGAAATCCATTTATATGCCCTAATCTTATAGAGGTCTTGAGATGCATATACATATATATCGTCTAGATACCCATACATACATTTTCATTTTTTACAATGAGAAATGAACAAGTACTCTTGTTAGCAGTGGAGAAAATTTAATTTACACTTCATAATCTGAGCTGCTTGCATGTGCTCTTTTGGAACTGACAATTATTTCTATAGGGTAATGTTAAAATAAAAACAAAGAGAGGGGAATGGAAAAGCAAATTGCTATTATTTTGTCCTGCTGTTTCTTCGGAATGGGGATGATACAGCTTTAGAAGAGGTTAGCTCTACCTTCCTTGATGCACCCTCAACGCTTTTGTCCATGATTAGATCTCGGCTCATTATCAGGAATGAATATCTTTGTACTTTGAGTCAATGTAAGGAGCTCATTAAGCTCCTCATGGGACAAATATATGGTTCATACATTTATTATCCCAATTCCACACCCCTACCAGGGTTGCCTAGATTAGAAGGTATTTACTGTATCCATTTCAATCTTCAAGGATTTTTCCCCCCGGGTGTGGGATTATCAAGGCTTGATGAAGGAGTCAGGGTTCACCCCTCACATACACACCTCTTTTCAAAATGTGTATAAACCATGAATGTATCTCCTACTCATCCTTAACAGAATTGTAAGTCTTTACACACCTTCAAAGAAAGGGCCCTTCATTCCCAGTTATCTTAGCTGCTTTCTTCTGGGCATTATCCAGCTCCACTGGGATTTTGTTTAAGAGGTTTCAGAATCAGAATTGCAAATGACTTTCTCACCATAGTTGTGCAGGGATTTTATCCAGTGTTCTGTTTTGTTTCTGTTGCCTGTGGTCTTGACAAATCCCACTCTGTACCAAGCTTGGAAGTAGTTATCAAACTCCGTATAGCCATTCTTTGCCATATGTAAGACACAAAAACCTCCAGCTCAAAATGGAAACTGTTCAGATGCTTCTAAACCATAGAATCCAAGAATAGACCTGAGAGGTTCTTTCCATATTATCTTCCTTATACTCTCATTGTATTCATTGGGCAAACTGAGTCTTGGATAGTTGAAGCAAGAACTCTAAATTAAAACCCCCAAATTCCAGATGGGGGTTAGGAGAGAGTAAAGGGAAGTGACATAATCTCAAAATATAAAAGAAATAATTTTTAAAACCCAAATTTCATGTCAGATTGCTTACTACTGACTGGATGTGTGGGCAAAACAGATATTCATAATATTTTATAGCTATATACAGCATAGGTTAATAACTCACCACAGTTTTGGGGCACAGTCCTGAAGAAAGCCTGATGTGGTAGACTATAGCTATTTAGTTCCTGAGTCAAGGAGTAGCTTCTGAGATCCTGAGACAAGGGCCTCGTTCTTTCAGATGCTGTTGAAGGATTTATGGAGCTCAAAGTAATACCTTTTGACCAACCAATATAAAATTATTTCAATATATTAGTACCAGTCATCTCATGGGATCCTGGGAATGTTGCAGTTGAATCTGTGGAGTGCTTTGGTTTAATTTGGACAAAATTTAGATATGGCTTATCTGTATTTGCATGTTTCCACATGAGAAGACTCAGAAGTCCTTGGAAAAAAGTGATATTTTAAATCTCTAGAAATGTAGGTATCATAAAAGTGACTTTCAGGTGTTCCTAAAACAACACATAGTTAACTCGAAATCTAACTGTCTCCCACATCCTACAGCATTAGTACAGTGTAGAATTTTAATATCAATCATAAAAGTTAAATATGCAAATTGCAAAATACATGCATCTACACAGTACCTGTGAGCTCTCTAAAAATGTATGAGCTGTTGCTCATTTGTCTTCAAGGAAAAATGAATCACAGTAATGGTTTGCTCTGTGCAATAGGTTTTTAAATTGTGATTTGTGCAAGCTAAAAGCAGCTAAGTAGCCCTTGTCAGGAAGACAATCACAAGACATTCAGACACAGACAGTAATATATTTGCATGGAGTTTCAAAAGATAATACATAGTTCCTATATAATCTTGACCTAACTTTTCTCTTCATAGCATTTGTCACTAATTATAGTACAATGTCACATACAGGAAACTGCTATTGATACAATCTTACTCAGGTTTTGCCAGATGTAAAAATAGATGCTGCACTGTGTATGTGTATGTGTGTGTGTGTGTGTGTGTGTGTGTGTGTGTGTGTGTGTGTGTGTGTTTGTGTGTGTGCACGTGTGCATGCGTGCACACACACAAACTTAATTCTATGTATTCTTACCACAAGAATCAGAGCTCCAGACAAGACACAGGGATCCTCCTGTCCCCGACGTTTTCCTTCAGCACTAGGATTATCTGTGGGCATGGTTGCACTTGGATTTTTTATATAGACACCTTGGAACCAAACTCTAATCCTCATACTTTTACAGCAAGCATGCTTACACACTGAGCCATCTAACTCCCCAACCCTGGTTTGCTTTTCTTAGAAAGCACTCCTGATATCTATGAAGAAACAGAATGCACTACTTCATTCCTTAAAAAAGACTTAAATATGTGTTCTACCAGACACTTTAAGTGCATGAGGAATTAAAAATATGCAGAGGATTAAATCTGGAATAAGATTAAAAATATAAAATGCATAAGGTCCCTTGCAATTGACTTGCAAATTTGTCTAGTCTTTGTAGAATTAAGAGGAAGATTTGGTGCGTTATTTGGTTCACAACAGTCTAAAGAAAAATAATGAAGCAGTAGCTCAGAGATGTTCAAAATAATTTTGAGGACAGAGTAGAAATCCCTCCTGTTGTATGTCCAGAGGTTATGTGGTTACCCTAAGTGAAACAGGTTGATAGTAAGAGAATAAGTGATCAGGCTGAAGCTTTGTTAGAAAGCACATGCACAGATTAAAGGGACAGCTAGCTACTGTTAACCCTCATCTAATAACAGGAAGAGGCAAACAAAGGCCTCTGGCTGAAGATTTTTCATTTTTAAAGACCAACTTCAAAACTGAACCTTAATGAGTTATTGCTTCTCATTTATGATACTAGTAATTTTTTTTTAGATCAGTAACTGAAAGGAACAGGTAGGAGTCGAGAATTGCTCTCCCTACCACAAGTTTAAAATATCGGATTTGGAATATCTAATGCAAAGCAAACCATGTACACATGACCTCCAGCAGTGTAGCTTTGGTAACTATTGAATACTAGTGAGGTGAACATTATACTCTCATACTCATTCGTAGGATGTGGATTATATGGCTAGTTAAATGTGGTGTTCTAGTGCCTTCCACTGACAGTATTTCTAAAAAGGAACCAAAGAAAGAGCTGATCATGCTTTGGGAAATGTAAATTTTCCCCAATCATAGCAAAATATGTTCAATATCCTTACTCATTAGAGACTCACCAAAGGAAAACCACAATCAGATCAAATTATACACCAGAATGGTAAAAATCAAAAGCAGTAGGTATTGGTGAAGTTGTAGAGCAATTGGAATGCTCCCATTGCTGACACACATGACAAGTTGCCCATTCTTGTCATTTGTAATATGAATTAAAACAATTTCTCTTCATGACCCAGAAATTTCACTTGTACATATTGATTAACCCAAACAATGAATGCATATGTTACTAAAAGACTTACACATGTGTATTTAGAGAAACTTCATTCCAATTATCTATTAACTGAAAATATTTCAAATTGTTCATCAACAAAATGTTGAAAAATTAGAAATCTTTATAGTATATTTATATCATGAATGAGCAATAAAAAGAACCAAATAGACTGCACCCATCAACATTTGTTGATGTTGTTGATTTGTTGATTTGTTCTAAAAAATAGGTTGAATGGAAATAACTCTAAATCAAAGAGAACTTACTATATAATTCCATTCAGAAGAGGTTCAAGAATAAGTATACTTATTTAAAACTGGCTGTTATTAGTAGTTCAGTAATTCGGTTGGATCAGACCTGTATTTCCCTCTACAGAAGATGAAGCAGGAGAGTTTTTAATTCAAGTTCTGCTTGGACTACAAAGTGAGCTCAAGGGACAACTAGAGTAACTTAGAAAGGTCCTGCTACAAAATTTTAAGAAGGCATGAGGCTATAACTCTGGGGTTGAGTTATATATATTTAAGAAGTTCTGGGTTTAATACCCAGCACTGAAAACATAAACACAAAAAGAAATAAGCAAAAAATCAAATTTTTCCCTGTGAGTAAAACTGATAAGAAAGAGAGTGAAAAATGGTGCTAGGAGATGAAAATATTCAATATCTTAAAGTGGTTGATGCTTGTATAAAGTTCTCCATTGTGTATACATACAATTTTTTTGCATTTTAATTCATGTAACTTAGACCTCTGTAATATAGTAGGAAAATATCTAGATTTTTGCAGAAAGAAAGCAGACAAGGGTGCTTTTGACTTGGTCAAACCCAATCTGTCCATCTTCATACAAGGAATCAATACCAACCTCCATTTTCCATGTTACTCATAGGTTCATATACCGGGCGAATTACACACAGAAATGATAAAGCTTGCATACAGAATGCCCTAAAGAGAAAATCCTTCTATCCCCCAAAGATTTCTATTTTACAGAGAGGCATTACACACTACCAGACAAGAAAGATGACTTTACTAATATATACTCAAATTCCAACTCCCACAAACATTAGCTGGATGACCTTGTGCAAATTACTATTTTAAATCACCTACATCATATCTATAAAATGGCATATGAGGATGAGCAGTGGGATGCACCTTTAATCTTATCACTCAGGAGGCAGAGAAAGGCAGCCCAGTCTACAAAGTGAGTTGCAGGACAACCAGGGCTACCCAGAGAAATCCTGTCTCTTAAAAACCAAAATAAAGTAATAGATAAAATGGTATGTGAGCCCTTTAGATGAGGACCATGAATATGGGTAGGGTTGATTCATAAATTCTTTCCAGTTGTGGCAAAATATCCTGACAAAAACAAGTTAAGGTAGAAAGAGCTTTTCCATATCACAGTTTAAGTATACAGTCCATCATCATTGGGAAGTCAAATCAGAAGGTGGTTAAAGCAGCTAGTGGAGAAGCAGAGAGCAAAGAATATATGGAAAGCTCACTTTCTCCTTATACTATATTCTCTATGAGCTGAGCCTGGGTAATAGTTCTACCTGCAGTGGCAGGTCCTTCACCTCAATTAACCTAATGAAGATAATCTCTTAGAGGTAAGCCCAGAGGCTAACCTAGGTAGCCTTCCAGTGTGCCAGTGTTCTGGATCTTGTCAAGTTGACAGTTAACCCTCACCATCAGATCTGACGTGGAGATGTAAAGCATGTCCAGGAAATTTTTTAACAGTTATAACAACTATCTATTTGAAGTATTGCCATAGGGGTTGTAGATAATGTTCTTCACTAGCACAGCAACATGCACAGATAGAAATATTCCATATATTTTAGTATTTCACCTTTTAGTTATATAGGTCCAAAATGTCCAGACATCTCCCATTTAAAACTTTTCTACTACCATATTATTGAATATCCTTTTGCCAATGGAGGAGCTCTTGGAAGAGTAGCATACTGAGTCCGTGTGTGTGTGTGTGTGTGTGTGTGTGTGTGTGTGTGTGTGTGTGTGTGTACATGCAAAAACTATTAGTGAAATAAGAGGCTATGAATTTGAAGGACAGTGAGGGGGGTATGTTGGAGGGTTTGAAGGGATGAAAGGGAAAGGAGACATGGTGAAATATAATCTGAAAAACAAAACAAGAAATGAAAAACACTGAGCAATTCACACTTACCAAGATAAAATTTCCTTAGAGATAAGCAAGATAGACAAGATATTGGGTCATTTACCTAAAGAGATCTAGGAGAAAACACTGCTTCAAGAGGACATGTCTCATGGCTTCCTTTCAGCAAGTAAATGGAAGACAAATATTTTGCTCAACTGAAGTTTAGAAAATCAGGTGTCTTATGATTTTTATTTCTTTTTCTCCATAAAAGACCATGACCGGAAGCAATGAGGGGAGGGAAGTTTTATTGTGGCTTACACTTCCACATTACAGTTCACTATGGAAGGAAGTTAGGATAGGAACTAAAACATGGCAGGAACCTGGAGATGAGCTGAAGCAGAAGCCATGCAGGGCTGCTGCTTCCTGGCTCCTCATGACTTGCTCTGCCTGCTTTCTTATAGAACCCAGAACTCCTCGCCCCCCAGGGATGGCACCACCCATTATAGGTTGTGCCCTCCCAATCGATTACTAATTAAGAAAATGCCCTAAAGGCTTGTCTGCTTGTAGCCTGATCTTCTGGAGGCATGTACGTTCTCAGTTGAGGCTCCCTCTTCTAGATGTATTAAATCGATGTAAAATTAGCCAACACATCAGGCCTAGCTTCTGGTAAACCAAATTAACTCTTTCTAGGCCTGAGGTGCAGAATTCATAGCCACCAAATTAAAGCAAGAAACAAACACCTGAGGACAACTGAGCGTGTTGTCCTCAGATGGTTTCTTTGCATCAATTTATTGTTACAATGAGATGTGGGAATGTCTTTTTGTATGTTGTGAATCTCAGTCTTTAAATAAAGGAGCTGTTTAGACCCATGACAGGCACCATAGAAGAAGTAGGTGGAGAATCAGAATAGGTAGGAGGAGCAGGGCAGAATCAGAGGCAGACCGAACCAGGAGCCCAAAGGAGCAACATGTAAGGAACACAGGTGAGCCACAGGTCATGCGGCAGGAAAGAATAATAGAAATGGGTTGAGTTAAGATGTAAGAGCAAGCTAGCAATGTGCCTGAGCCATAGGCCAAACAGCATAAAGTTAATATAATAGTCTGAGTCGTTTCTGGGGCCTAAGCATCAGCGGGCGGCTAAGGGGTCTGGCGCGGTAGGTCTGTAGGTCTGGGCTTCTGGCTGCCTGGGGCCGAGAAACCACATTGTAACAATTGATCGAGATTCCAACTCCTCCAGTCTTGCCATTCAATGTGGGAAAGACCAGATAGATGCCTTTGCCTTCTGAGAAATCAGGCAGGAACCTAGAATTAGAACTATCTTATAGAATCCATTTTGCAGAAGTAGTTTGCATGAAAACTTGGGATACTATAGGGAAATAGCAGTGGGTACCAGTCAGCTGAAAATAGCATCAATGGACCAAAGAGAACATAGGGCAGAGTAATAATGGGCTACAAGATGCTTTTTTTTTTTTTAATCAGATTCTGAAGTGACTTTGTATTTGGAGCTCAGTGACCTTTTCTGTGATCCCATTATTAAGTTCATCTCAACAACATCTCAGAACAGCAGAGAGAGAATATCAATTCATTTCCTCATTAGTGACCTCTTCTGTCTTATGCGGTATTTCTCAATAGTTCCTGCATTTTCTGTGGAAGTCAGCAAGAAAGCTAGAGAAGATACTTAAGGGCATCGTTCTGTGGCACATTTTTTTTTAACTTATGAAAATTAAAAGATAGAGATGGCTTTTTGCAAAATCCGTGGAAAAGCAACTGTTATCTCCAGATACACACAAGGAGTCATTAGAACACTGAAAAGTAGAGCTATTCAAATCTTAGCTTACTTACATGCTGCCACAACAAAATGTTTACTTCTACATAAAACCATCTTGCTAGGGAAGAAGGAGGACCAAATACCAGTATGAAAACTGTTACATGCATCAAGTTGAATTTTGAAATTGTCTAGTCTGTCCCATATGCAGCTTTCCCAAGTTTAAAAGAAAATATATATTTCTATTTCAATATCAATGTTATAACAAAAGGCTTTTTGTTTTTAAGATATTTCATCTAATTTATATGTATACAGTCTTTGTAAATTTTGACAATTGCCCTTTCTATTTTGATGTATTTCTTTACTACCAGTTAATGCCATTAGTTTGACTCCCAGGGCAGATTGTCAATGTCTCCAAAATTTTTGTTCAAATGGTATGTTCATATGTAACTTTCTTAACAGGTGGAACATGGGTAATCTGTTAATAATCATGCATTTAGATTTTAGCTTGTGGTAACTGAAAGGGTTTTATGAAAAATAAATATAAACAATAAAACTATTGGGATTTGCATTGCTTAAATGACAAAATGTCATAAGCAAGAGCATTCAAGCTACTCTCCCCATTGAGAACTAGCAAACTACTGACATCAGGCTAAGTTATATTTGAGCACACTATTGTGTCCTGGTTATGAGACCCCCTACAGACCCCCCAAAAGACCTCCAGAGATGTGAACTCTCCAAAATGCAAAAGTAAAGTTTATTGAAAAGTACAAGCCTCAGCAGGGACCTTGTTCGAATGAGCTGCCATACCCATCCCTCTATAAGCTGAGATTTTTAAAGGCAAAAACCATGAGGTTACAAATCAATTAGAGGCCTCAGTACAGATATAACTCTGAATAGCTCATTTCTTAGGGGCTTCTAGAATTCCCTTGTTATTTTAGCCAGCTGTTTATCAAACCTTCTTCTATAGACTATCTCCTGTGCTGGGACCTTCTATTGCTATCAGATGGCCCTAGTCCATCCCCTGTTTTGTTCTTTGTACTCAGCAGAACTCAGCCCTGTTTCAAGCTGGAGTTGGGAGCTTCTTTAAAATGGAGGCACGTTTCTGGTTCTTCACACACAGATTCTCTTTATGAGTATTGTCTATGGTTGCCTCAGAAACCCTATGGCTCACAAAGCCTAAAATATTTCCATGTGGCACAGTAATTATTGAAATATTATTAAAGACACTGTTTGGTGGAACTTTCTCTTCATGTGATGTAACAAGCTTGGAGACCTTCATTTTCAGGATGTAATTTATAAACCAAGTTTTTACTACAAACTATTGATGCTTTGGGGCTGGGTACTTTTTGCAAAGCAGAAACTGGCCTGATCACTGAGCAATGCTAATGCTGATTCTGTGTTCTTTATTCATCAGGTACCAGGTTTACCTTCTCATGTGCAATGATTAAAAGCATCTGTAGATATTGCCAAGTACCTCTTCTGGGAAAAATTAACTCTGAGGACCACTTACCTAATTTATAATTTCCAACTATCTTATATATTGTAGCTTTTAAAAGCTGTGTTATTTTTAATTATGCATCTTCATGTATATCCGTGTGAGGGTTAGGGATTGCCTGTGGTGGCACACAGAAGAGGGCTTTAGAGCCATCGAAGTTGGAGTTACCATTAGTTGTGGGTCACCTGACATAGGCGCAGGGAATCCAATTATGTCCCCTTGAAGAACAGGCAGCATTCTTAATCACTGAGCCATCGCTCTCCAGCACCAGTTCTATGCATTTTGAGGCTGTGACTTAATGCTATCAGAATTCAGTGATCAGCAGGGATAAGATTCTTGGTGGAAAAGCATGAAGTGCCTTTGCTTGTTTTTATCTTGGGACAAGACATTAAAGCTTGTTGGTTGCTTCTCTCTTTTAACTGTGTCTTAGTTAGAGCTTATTATTGCCATGGCTAAGCACCGTGACCAAAGCAACCTAGGAGGGAAAGGTTTATTTGATTTACACTTCTACCCACAGTCCATCATTGAAGGAAGTCAGGACAGGAACTCAAACAGGGCAGGAACCTGGAGGCAGGAGCTGATGCAAAGCAAAAAATGCTGCTTACCGGCTTGCTCCCCATGGCTTGTTCAGCCTCCTTTCTTATAGAACCCAGGTCCACCCATCAAAGGATGACACCACCCACAATAGGCTGGGCCCTCCCCATCAATCACTAATTAAGAAAATGCCCACAGGCTTACATGATTTTACAGAGGCATGTTCTTAATTGGGGTTCCCTCCTCTCAGATGAATTTAATTTGTGTAAACATGACATAAAACTGTCCAGCACACTAAGTTCAGATAAGGGCAACTAAATTATAATCTAAATTTTCAATTCCTTAAACTTTTCATAGTATTGTGGTTTGGATATGAAGTGTCTCCCCAAAAGGCTCATATCTCAAAGACTTGGTTGTCAGCCAGTAGGCCTTGGGAAAAACTGAGTCATAAGGGCTCTTAGTGAATAAGTGGGTTAATTTTCCGATGTATTAATTTGATCATATTGCTGGGAAGTGGTGGGCACTCTTAGAGGTGGGGCATATTTGGAGGAAGTAGGACACTGGAGTATGTCCTTGGAGGATATAGCTATTTCCTAGTTCTTTTCTGCCTTTTTTCTTTTTAGTGGCCATGAAGTGAGCAGACCTGCTCAACCACACTCTTGCCATGTGTTCTGTCTCATACAGACTTGGAATCAATGGAGCCAGCTGACCATGTATGATAACCTCTGAAAACATGAGACAAAATAAATTCTTTCTCCCTTAAGTTGTTATCTCAAGTATTTGTTCAAAGCAATGAAAATCTAACGAACCCACTGTGGTGGTTGGAATATAATTGCCCCCCCCCCAATCTAACAGAAGATGTGGCTTTGTTCGAGGTGTGGTTATGTTTGAGTAGTTGTGGCCTTGTTGGAGGAAGTATGTCACTGTGAGGGCAGGTTTTGAGGTTTCCCCTATGCTCAGTATACCTCCCAGTGTGTGTCAACTTCCCGTTGTCTACAACATGTACCATTCTCATCTCCATTTGCCTGCCATGATCCCCATCTTGATAATAATGGATGGAAGCCACCACCCTCAATTAAATGTTTTCTTTTTTAAGAGTTACCATGGTCATGGTGTCTCTTCACAGCAATAAAAACTCTAACAAAGACACCCACATATTACTCTATGACAATTATCAGTAGATTCCTTTAAAGCCCTGCCTAAAATAAACATGTTATTTGTATGGAGCATGGATTATAATTTAATTGATGTTTCATTCATTGATGCTTGCCTTAGACAATCTCTGTACCACTTGGAATCTTAGAGGCATGAAAAGTAATTTGAAGCTATTATATGAGATGCTCCTCTATTTTCCTTGGGATCTGTTGTTTACAACCATGTCTACCACCAAATTTTTATTAGACTGACTGTTGAGAAACGTAATTCATAGATAGTTCTCATGATTACTCAGTGGGCTGGAGAATTTGGCTTGAAGCTAAACTTCCAGGAGCATAACTGAAAACAACTCCTTAAAACAGACTTGATGAATTATTGCCAGTAATTACTAGAGGAAGCTCACAGTGCCAATATCCTGCATGGCAGGAACTCAGTTTAGCAGTCACCGGGAAGCTGCTGTCATTAGCATGAGTCTTACAGAGGACACCATCTCACGGGAACTAGGCAGTTTTTGTACAGTAACCTGAGCTGTGAATTACGAGTGAATTTTTACTTTTAATTTGGAATGTTGAACTCAGATGTAGAGATTTTCTTATCCTGTTTATTTCAAGGTGTTTAGAAATTCACCTTAAATCATTTTATTGTCTGAAAACAGTGTTTATTTTACTCATAAAGATGGCACTTCGGGTGGTAAGATCACAATGGACTTTTATTTTGTGCCTTGCTATTGACATCACTTCAGTAAGACTTTCCCCTAGAGCCCAAGATAGCCTGAAATTCACTCTGTAGTTTAAGCTAGCCCCAAACTTGCAGTGATCCTCTTGCCTCGGCCTTCCAAGTACTGGAGTTAGTCATGAGGTACCACATTGAGCAGTCATTCTCCCTTCTTTTAGTCTGCAACATACATTTTGTGTCATAAGTAACATAACTACCACTAATTAATTGGCTTTGCTCATGGATAACATGAAATTTGAGGCTGACTGAAGTAAATAAGAAAGTGCAAATTGGTAGCTCTTTTTAAAGTTTGAAGTTGAAAGGGCAGTTGCAGTATGCTCCTAAATTCTAATAATTTGAGGGCTGGAGATGTGGCACAGCAGTTAAGAGGGCTTTGTTATTCTTTCAGAGGACAGGAGTTTGGCATTCAGCACCCATGGGGGGCAGCTTGTAACTCCTGTAACTTCATCTCCAGAGCATCCAACTCCTTTGTCTCAAATCTTAGAACATCCACATGGGTGTACAAATGCATGTAGGCACACACCACATAAATAAAAATAAAATAAATATATTTCTAAACTTTTGATCATTAATTCTCAAAGTTTTCTGAAATTGTATTTTGACCATATACATAAGTTACAGGAAAAAAAGTTAAAGGCACACTATCTAAGAAATTAAGCATAATGCTGACACACATATATTAAGGGCATACCTAATACTAACTTCAATTTAAGTTGAACTGAAATTTGTTTTGCCTTATCAAAGAATTGGAAATAAAGACATGAGAATGTATTTTTACAAAGTTATCAGCCATTTTAGACGAGCATTTCTTATTTGAAAAGTAGTAGTTGTGAATTTTAATTTTGCAATTGGAATGTAAATCATTTTTTAATATTCTATTTACAAGTAGCTGGTTTTATCAGTGTAAAATAAATCAGACTGTCAAATTTAGCAGGCACTTACATGACGTCTATGAAATGATTTGTCAAGGGCTATAGAAGGAACAATCATAGGTTTGTGAGCCATGAAATGAAATAACCAATAACCTAAAAGGCCAGATGTATAGGACAATTATAGGAATTGCTACAGGTAAGCTCAAGTCCATGTTTGGCTAGCAAAGAGAAAAACAGTGTAAGAGGAGATAAAAAGAAATATGTTTTGTCTCAGTTTCTAGCTGTGTCTTCCTTATGGTAAAAAAAAAAAAAAAAAAAAAAAAAAAAAAAAAAAAAAACAGTAAAAACAAGTATACATGTCTAAATGAGGCAGTAGCATGCTTGAAAAGATGGGAAAGGCAATATTTTTCAGTTCTTCCGCATTTTGAAGATATCAAGTCAAGTGCGTACAGAGCTCTGGGATTTAGGTGACTGATATCTGTTACCTTGAGAGAAAGATGAAGGGAAGCTACCATGCATATGGTGATCCTAGGAGCTAAGTGAAAGAAGATCACATTGGAATAGAAATGTGCTTTCCTCTTTATGAGACAGTGTGACAAAGGTATGTGACTTTTCCAAGGACTGATGTGTATTCTGTTTCTCTCTCTCTCTCTCTCTCTCTCTCTCTCTCTCTCTCTCTCTCTCTCTCTCTCTCTCTCTCTCTCTCTCTCTCTCTCTTCTCTAGGGCCTCTCCACACTTCTGTCTGGAAGCTGAGCCTGCCACTGTTTCAAGTCATATCATTAAATGGACAATTAAACACATCCTCACTTTCTCCAACCTTCAAGGGACCAATGAGTCAAAATTGTTAGCCTATGTTGATATCTATAAGTGTTATTGATTACTTCTTTTAATGCTGTGGCAAAATACCAAAGGAGCAATTTAAAGAAGGATATGGATATGTTTTCTCTGCTTTACAGTTTTAAGGGATGGCAGGGAAGGTGTGCTATCAGGAACTAGATACTGATGTTCATATGGCATCTGTTTTAAAGTACAGCTAATAAGCTTTACTCACAATCTAATGGGCACATTTCTATATATTTCTCAGGGCATTGCCTGCTTTCAGAAATTCATAAAATATGATACATGACTGATTCTGTCAAGAGGTGGAGACTTTGAAACTTTTTATAACTATCACATTCACCATATTTCTGCATTTCAACATTCCCAATTCTTGAATCTTTTGTCTGTTCAAATGGGATCTACTGGGGCTTTACTTGCCTAACATCAGAAGTATTTCTCCACTTATCAATTACTTTCAAAACCTTTCCCTCTTTATGCCCAGCTCAGTTATTTTTCTCATCACCGTGACTAAACACATGACAATAACAGTATAAAAGGAGATGAAATCATTTAGGTTGATGTTCTTATAAGGCTATAGTCCATTCCGGCATGGAAGACATGGCTTCAGGAGCAGATCTGTCTGTGGCATCCAGCCCGTGGCAAAGGTTCTTCATACGGGAAGGCAGGAAACATAAAAAGCAAACTGTAACCGAATCTGATAAAATCTTCAAACTTCACTACATCCAAGCCCCAGTTTCTAAAGGCTTCACAAGTTGCAAAGCATAGCCACCAGCTAGGGATCAAATATCCAAAACCACAGTTTATGTGGGACATTTCTGACACATGGACACAACCATGTCAAGAACCACAGCACCATGGGAGTGTCAAGGCCTTCCTAGGTAGAGACTTAGACTTCCTCTGGTCCAGGTGTAAATGATGGTGACATGTGCAGAACTTATCTACTGGACCTTTTTGGGTATGGCCTAAACAATGCTCTGCTCCCTGACAGACTGCTCATACTGAAATTAGTTAAACCTGCCTCTCTGATCAGTTGTACACATTAACTGTGCCTCTTTGTTTATTTGTATGTAACAACCCCACCTCCATGTTCAGTTGTATGCAGTAAGTTCATCTCCCTGTTCAATTGTATATGATAAACATGCTGAGCTACTGGAGTGCTTTGACATCTTTATGAGAGAAGCCAAATCACTCTACCACAGCTTTTCTGTGTCTCTGTTTTTGCTATTCCTTCATTTATTCACCACTTCTGGTAAGGGTTCTGGAACCTAAGTCATACAAGAAAATGGCCCAGTCCTCAACATTCCCTGCCATGGCTTGGTTAAATAATTTGAATTTTGTATTTCCATTATCATGTTGCTTCATACCATGAAGAAGTCACATTGTGTGTCAAATGAGGAGCTGTCACACATGGCAGGTGTCTAGAAGATGGATAAGTACATACTGATTTTAATGGCATGTAGGTGAAATCTCAGAACACAGTAACTGGCACTAGGAAACATTTTTTCCTACTTTAAGAACATTTCCATAGGAAAGATAGGGCACAGAATCTAGAAATGATGATTTTGTCTCAAGTTTTGAGAAGTGAACATGTTTGTGTTTTATGTCCTTCCAGGATTTGAAAGTAAATATTCATAATTTATTCCTTCTTTTACAAGTTAGCATATTCAATGTATACAGCCTTGGATTTTACCTAATAACATAGTTTAAAAGTTATATAATCTCAAATATTCCTGAATCATTTTAAAGCTCTGTAGCATTTTAGGGTGGAGGGGTTTGAGATAGGGTTTCTCTGTGCTGCCCTGGCTAGCCTTGAACTTACAGATCCATCTACCTCTACCTCCCAAGTGCTGGGATTAAGGGTGTGCACCACCATGTCCAGTTTAACACCACATAGCATTTTAATGTGTAGTTGTATTACAATTTCTAAGCCATATGCAGTTGATAGACATTGAGTGGCTTCCAAACTTTTACAGAAAAAGTTGCAATGAACAATGAACAAATATGCATAATTATTTTTACATGTGTATGTGTTTATGCATGTGTATCATTCACTACAGTTTCTGAATTCAAACAACATTTCTACTTTTGAAGAGTATTAACATTCAGTTTCCACTGAAAATCCACCTACATTTGTTTCTTTATGGAAGGCTGGTATAGTTTTCAATATTAGGGCTTTTAAAACAAACCACCTAGATAAAAATCAGTCAAATGTACAATCAAAACCTCTACTATTCACTCAGATAGAATCAAGAATCAAGATTTCTTCCCCTCCAACTGTCTCCACTTTGTCCACCAGACTACCCTGTCCAAACAACTCCATTTGTAGACAAGCTCAGCTTTGTGTAAATAGCTTTGTGTGTGTGTGTGTGTGTGTGTGTGTGTGTGTGTGTGTGTGTGTGTGTGTGTGTTGTCCTTACATTAGTATATTTTGAGTCATGCTTTCTTTTGATGGTTTCTAGTAAAAGTTCTGCTTAAATAATACATTTCTCTTCAACTGTTACTCCTTAAAATTTTGAGACATTTGCTGCATCAGATTAAAGTGGTTGAAAATTTCAACTGGTAAATGGGCTGATGTCAATATACCATAAATCAATTAATTTCTTTGCTGAATAAACAAGGAGTTTTAGGCTAACCATAATCTTATCTGTTACTAGTATCAGAAATACTATCAGTTTATGAATTACAAAAAGACTAGAAACTATCACACATTCATGATGTTCTATTTTTTTTCTAGCCTTAGCACTATAAAAATGCTAGTGAATGACAGAGTGAGAATTTGCCTTTAGTTCTGTGTAGCCCTTCTACTCAGCACTTTTGTCCCTCACTACCCACAACAGAACTAAGACTATCACAAACTATCAAGAGGAAGAAATGGAGGTAACCTAATGGCAGGTGTTCTGTAAACAGAGGCTTAAGCACAGGATGTCAAAATGAAACCAAGGGTTCCTTAATAAGGAAGTAATCTCAGCATAATCAGTGATCGGCCATACCCAGTTTACTCAATTGTATATAATAGATAAAGGTCAGAATTTTTATTTCTTCACTATATTAATGTTCATGAAAACTTTTCATACAATATATTTTGATCACGTTTTCCCTCATTCAACTCCTTCGAGATCCTCTCCATCTTTTCCCAACCCAACTTGATGTTCTCTCTCTCTCTCTCTCTCTCTCTCTCTCTCTCTCTCTCTCTCTCTCTCTCTCTCTCTCTCTCTCTCTCTCTCTCTCTCTCTCCCTCCCCCCCCCCCCGAGTTTTTTAATTCCATAGTTTTGATGTGGCTTATAGTAAAATAAAAAAATGTTTTCTACTACCACCATCATTTTAGAACTATCATGTTTGCTAGCCACCTAAAACTAGTGTTTCATGAGACAACATTGACTCTTACTATGTGTAAGGTATTCTGACATTATGTGTTCATTTTATTCCTGCTTTATTTTTTAAAACTATTTGTATTAATTTTTGAGAAATATAATGTATTTTGATCATATTCAGCTTTTTATTCTTGTTTTCTTAGATGCCAGAGGAGGCACCTTAAACTGATTTCCTAATCTACTAACTGTTGGAGAATATTAGTTTAAGATGTGTTACATTTGTTGATGCTGTGGAGCATTTGTTTAATGATGCAAAGATGTGTTGCGTTCTTTTCTGTTGCATCTGTTTAACTTTGTGAAGCTGGGTTACTGTGCCTGCCTAAAACACCTGATTAGTCTAATAAAAAGCTTAATGGCAAGGCAGGAGAAAGAATATGTGGGGCTGGCAGGCAAAGAGAATTAATAGGAGGGGAAATCTGAGAAAAGAAACAGAGTAAGAAGTAAAGAAAAAGTATACATAAATCAAGAAAAGCAAAACCTGAGAGGCAAAAGATAGATGGAGTGATTTAAATTAAGAAAAGCTGGCTTGAAATAAGCCAAGCTAAGGCCAGGTGTTCATAAATAATAAGCTTCTGTATGTATTTATTTGGGAATTGGGTGGCGGGTCCCCCCAAAGAGTAAAAACACAGCAACTACCACTACTAGATTGATTCAAAATGTTAAAAACATTAAATTTAAGTAATTTCCCTTTTTGATCTAATTTTCAGGAATTATGGGATAGCATATTGTGGTTATAATGATAATAACTTTATTCATCATCTACTATGCCAGAATTGTCCAAACCCTTCACATCGAATATTTAATGTAAAGATGATAAGATCATAACTCCACACTACAGATAGAAAACTGTTAACTACCAGAGCTGGGTGAGAACACGGATGATCTGATAGTCTGAAAATATTATCAAGACTGCAGTGGTCTATCAAATTGTTTAGCTTAGAATTTTGATGCTGACTATGTTTCTGGTACATGAACTGACATTTCAGAGCCCATTCCCTACAGAGGAACACCTAAGCCCTAATATTGTGATGAGGGACTTGGACCTACCTCAACTGGATATGCTAGACTGAACTGACCCATCGTGGGAACTCCTTGCCCTCCTTGGGGAATGGGTGGGGGGATAGAGTGGAGGAGGCTGAGGGAGGACTGGGAGGAGGGAAACTAGGGGGAGCAATGGTAGATACAGAAAAAAACTTGTAAAATAAAAATAATAATTCAAATGTCAAATTTTTAAAAAGATTTAAAAAAAATTTTAACCCAGCACTAGGAAAATTCCCAGGAATCCATAAGAATCCAAGCAATAGTGGAAAGAGTGCCTGAGCTGGCCTTCCCCTGTAATCAAATTGATGACCACACTCATTGTCATCATAGAACCTTCATCCAGCTACTGATGGAAGCAGATGCAGAGATCGACAGCTGGGCACTGGGCTGAGCTCCCAGTCAAACCAAAGAGAGGGAGGAGGGATTATATGAGCAAAGGGGTCAAAATCATAATGGGGAAACCTGACCCACGCTAGTGGGAGCTCACTGATTCTGAACTAACAGCTGGGGAACCTGCATAGGACTGAACTAGGCCTTCTAAATGTGGATGACAGTTGTATGGCTTGGGCAGTTTGTGGGGCCTCTGGCAGTGGGACCAGAATTTATCTCTAGTGCATGAACTGGCATTTTGGAGCCCATTCCCTGTAGAGAGTTACCATGCTTAGCCTTGATTGGGGGTGGGGCTGGTCCTGCCTCAACTTGACATGCCAGACTTTGTTGACTCCACATGGGAGGCCTTACCTTCCCTGAGGAGTAAATGGATGGGGGGGGGAGGGGAAATGGGGTGGGTACGTAAAATGAAAGAAGAAACTTTTAAATAAAAAAATAAAAAAAATAAAATTTAATGTTAACAGTTGATAAATCAATGTTTTCAACTGTGAGGATGTATGCCAATTATTATAAGAAGTTATTTGCTCCCAGATTGGGATCATTCTAACTAAAATAATTTTAGGTCCAAGGTTCTACCATAAACAGTGATTGAAATCAGGATTTAACACAATGATGTAGTACAGTGTTCTGGTGTACTTCAGTCATGCTGGCACAGTCTTTACCTTAAATGCAATCATTCACACATTTCAGTAATACGGAGCTCTGACTTCTGTTATGTAGCATCCATATATTTTAATGTTTAAATTTCATTTGGCTTTAACTAAAAAGAAATTTTTTTAACTTTTTGTTAATTTTATTAATTTACTGTGGTATTAACACACATATCAGGGAACATGTGTAGGCTAAAGGACTACTCATGAAAGTCTGGTCTCTCCTTCTACCATGTGGGCCACATGGTCATCAGTCACCAGGCTTAGCAGCAAGTGCCTTGACCCACTGTATCACTTCATCCATCTATCATATTTATTTTTATGTGGTTTGCTAGTTACAGTATAATCAAAAATAGTTAAAAAAAAACTCAATTAAAATTGGTTAGTGATATGTAGAAAATATTACATTGAAATTAAATAAAGTCAACCGGCATGGTAAATGGCCTCTGGCAGAACATGAGCATCTATCTTTGGTTTTGGTTTTGGTTTTTTTTTTTTTTGGTTGAGTTTTACGAGCTAAGCCTTCATCAGTATCTTAGGGTTTTTATTGCTGTGAAGGGACACTATGAACACAGAAACTCTTATGAGGACAATACTTAATTGGTGTAGCTCACTTACAGTTTCAGATGTTTAGTCCATTATCATCATGGTAGGGAACATAGCAGCATGCAGGCAGACATGGTGCTGGAGACGTAGCTGAAAGTTCTATGTCTTGCAGGCAACAGGAAATGGAGTATGACACTAAGAAAAGCTTAAGCAAAAGAGACCTTAAAGGCTCCCCCACAGTAACAAACTTCCTTCAACAAGGACACACCTCCCAATAGTGCCACCCCCTATAAACTTACGGGGCCTAATTACATTCAAATTACCACATTCTTCTCCTTGGCCACCATAAGTTAGTAGCAATACCATAATGCAAAATTCATCTAGTCCAACTTCAAAAGTCCCTATAGCTTATCACAAATCTCAACAATATTTCCAAGTCCAAAGCCAAAGCTCAAAGTCTCCCCATACAATCTATTAACTGCAATCCCCTCTAAAATCAAAAGCAAAAATCAAATCACATACTTCCAATATATAATGCCATTCCAAAACGTATGGAATGGAGCATAGTGAGGAACTGATGGACCAAAGCAAGACCAAAAACCAATTGTGCAAACTCCAAACTCTGTGTATCTCCATGTCTTATGTCAAAACACTCTTCAGATCTCCAAATTCCTTCAGCTCCACAAAATTTCATCCCTTCACTGCCTAAGTTTAGCTGTCCTAAAATTTGTTCTGTAGACCAGGTTACATTCAAACTCAGAGATCTGTCAGCCTCAGCCTTCCCAGTGCTGGGATTAAAGGCTTGCACCAAGACATGGGGCTCTAAATCTTTTAGTTCCCTTTCACAAGCTGGAAATTTAGCTGGGTAGGATCTTGCCCTCAGGTCTCCATTACACTTCCTGGTTCTATTTTTCTCCTCAAATTTTACATTTTGTAATTTACCGGGCTTAGCTTTCTCCTCTTCATTTTAAATCTTCATCCGAGTTACCAATATGAACAACACCACAGAGTCTATACTAGGCTGTTTTGAGATTTCTTCTGTCAGTGGAATTAATTCAAAACTTTTCACTTTAGCCTTAGGCAGACTCTTTGGACAAGGGCAAAAGGCAGTCTCTTTCTTCACCAAAATATCACAAGAATGATCTCTAGGTAACAAAGTAGAACCTAAAAGGGGTCTCAAAGGAGACAGTGGTGCTGTCTTCCACACAACTATTAGTATTGTACATTAAGCCATGCTTAAAATATTCCACTCCTTTCCTAATCCAAAGTCCCAGAGTCCATATTACTTCAAACAAAATCATATCCAGGAATATTATAATAATACCCCAGTCTCTGGTACCAACTCCTGTCTTTGTTAGGGTTTCTATTACGGTAAAGAGACACCATGACCATGGCAACTCATACGTTAAACATTTAATTGGGCCTGGCTTACATTTTTCAGAGATTTAGTTCATTACCATCATGGTGGGGAGTATGGTGTCATGCAGGCAGATAAGGTGCTGGAGATGGAGCTGAGAGTTCTATATCTCAGATCAGCAAGCAAACGGCCTGTGACGATGAGTGAAGC
Source organism: Phyllotis vaccarum (assembly GCA_033318265.1). Lineage (NCBI taxonomy): Eukaryota > Metazoa > Chordata > Mammalia > Rodentia > Cricetidae > Phyllotis > Phyllotis vaccarum. The sequence continues at coordinate 128,569,283 of JARWLC010000013.1, forward strand.
TTAAGCACACTTCCTTCAATAAGGCCACACCTTCCAATAGTGCCACTCCTTATGAGCTTATGGACACCAATTACATTCAAACCACCATAATCAGTTATAATTTCATGTCAAAGAAACATATTTATTATACGTATTGTAGTCTGTTACAAACATAACATGGTTTTAATAAAAGATCCTTAGTGATCCAAGATTCATACGACTTAGTGACTTAGCTACATTTGGATATAATACAGTATAGACATCCAGAGGATGTTTAGCTGGTTCTTTTCTGGTAAGGAGACAAAGAGGCTTGAAAGAGCACTTACAGGGGAACATTTCGGAGGTTCCCCTTTAAACAGTAGTACTATGAATTACAGGGTAACAGGAGAGACTGCAACCTCCTATTAGCATGGATAAAGCCATCTCCTCAGGTCACTTGCTTTTTAAAACAGAAACTGGCTTTCAAAATATTGCTTAAAAGAGAACTCCAGAGAGTTTTATGGCTCCTCCAAATCAAATATCTGTGCAGATGTTTGAAGATATCACTAAAACAGATCTTTTCTGATTATAAAAGATTCACATGCTCAAAACTCATTTAATAAATGTTTTTTAAAAGTTGATAAAAAAGAAAAAAATCATCAAACGGTGAAGTATAGGATCATAAAGCAATGATTATTAATAATCATCTTTATCTCCACACACATTGGGATTATACTATGGATACTTTTGTCATTTAGTTTTTTTACTTATAAACAAAATTTGGGGGATTTCAAATTTTTAAAAAATCTATTATGCCAAGAATTTCATGTTGTATAGAATTCCCTTCTGTGGACATAAAATGTGTGAATGAGTTTCCAGGCAGGCAAGCAGAAACTACTTTATAGATGTGATGCAGGAAAGGACTTATGTTAGTGATTTGCCACAAAGATATAGTCAGAAAACAAGGGTTTCTATCAGTTAGTTATTAGCTTGTAACAAACCATCCTAAACCTATTGAGGTAACAAACTTACTTAAAACAAATACATTTATATAGGAGGTCAGCAGTGTCCGCTGAGCTCTCTTGGACCATTCTTTGTTCTCCCTTGAGCTCTCTCCTTCATCTGTACTTGATGATAGGTTGGTTTTACTGATCTTGGCTGAGCTCCCTTACGAATCTGAAGTGTCACCTGGGACAAGTGGGCAGGCTACACACTAATGCACACAGTTAACACATTTTCTACCAAGCTATTCTGTGCTTATTCTCATAGGGTTGTGAGACAGGGAGCAGAAACACATGAGTTTTCTAAAGACCTTAGTTAGGCACTGCCAAAATGTCACTTTCATTGCAATCAATGATTCAAAGGAAGGAACAAAGCCAGCCCAGACTCCAAGAGAGAAAAAAATAGATTTCACTTTTATGGAAATGGCTTTATCATCAGTGTGAAAATGTATCATGAAAGCAGATGGGGGGGTATAATTTGGGAGGCAGAAGGGAACCCATAACCAGAGATCAAAGGAGATACAGGAGGGCAATGGGGTAGCGAATGAGGAGAAAGTAAGATGACATATACATATGAAAGTAAAGAAAGAAATTTATTATTTTGTATGCCAAAAATGTTTTTAAATGACACAGAGAGAAGTAATTTTCTAGTTTTGCAAACAATTGAGCACAGTGTATCTTGCTGAGAGAGCAGAAAGCTATACTGCTACTGTGCTAGGCTGTGTTAAATACAGCTCTGCAAATGGTGCTGTGGCTACTCCTTTTAGAGGCACTGCTAGCACTGAGTGAGAGATCAGAGATCTAAAGGCTTCACTGTTGTTCAGACTGCCACAGATGCTGTTGAGAATAAAGAGTTCCCTGTAGTCTTGCTGCTGCTTCTGCTGGAAGGACCCCAGAGGTGGAAGAAAAGGCTTCTCTTTTTCCCCCATACTATAGTCTGTCTACCAGTGCTTCTCACTGCAAGCCTAACAGGAAGCCAGCTGGGATAGGAGCCAGAAAAATGTACTTTTTTTTAGGTTTCTTAATCTCCATAATACCAAAAAGAGTATCAAAAGTAATAGTTGAGAGCCAAGTGAGATTTGACTATGAAAAATCATTTTTAAATTGAGCCTTCATTTCTAGCTCCTTAGATGGTTTCTTTAGAGACACAACATAAATACAGACAGTGAACACATCAATGCGAGTTTCCAAACACAATGAACAATGACACCTCAGTTCCAAGAAATGCATTTAAACATAGTCATGTCCTCCTTGAGCATAGCAAGAAATGGATAATGGAAAAAGCAGGACAGCCCTAGGGCTGTCTGCTCTGTTCCTCCTCTAGTGGATTTCTTCATCTTCAAGGCCAAAGCACTGGCCTTCTGCCCATTTGGGGTTCCAAATGCACAGAGTTTACCTTAGAAACTCTATTGACACTTCCTTTGCCCCACAAGCCATGTTTGAAATAAAAGATGTCTTTAATAATTTTTCAAGAAAATAATAATAATAACTTTCCTGCAAATGGAATACAACTTGAAAGAAAATCAAATGAGTATTTTACATGGGTATAATTTCCTCCTCAGAACATTGACTTATGAACACTAATAAATCTCATGACTGTAGTCACTGAAGTACCATTTCTATTTTTCCACTCTAATATCTATAAAAATCATTTATGATATATTTCATCTTAATAAGCCTTTTGCTTTAATATAGCTAAATGTATATAATAATTAGACCTTGTATTAAACAGTCTATAATATACATACATTAAAATTTACTGTGCTATTTTTCTTCCAAAGTGGAAGGTGAGCTCCCCGAGGATAGGGATCTTGCTTAGCTCATAGCTATAATCTCTGGTAGTTAGTTTCTTGTAAACAGAACGTAACTTTGTAGAATGAATAAATGTACCTATAAATCATTACTGATAGATTTACTGATAGATAGTTTTAAAGGGCAATGTCTGCTTATGTAGCCCTAGATGGCTCAAACTCAAAATCCCCCTAGCTAGGCATTCATCACAATACTTGGCTTTTTAGGTTGTTTGTTCCAGTAGTCCAATGATGAATTCTGCAATTAGGATTCTTAAAAATACATTATGGATATATGTTTACTTTTGCACCACAAGATCATGGAAGAGGAGTTCATTGGTTAAATATTAAAAACAAGGACTGGAGAGATGGCTGAGCAATTGTTCTTCCAGAGGACCAAGGTTTGATTCTCAGAGGCTCCAGTTCCACCCTCTTCTGACTTCTAAGGTCACCAGTCACATACATGGCACACATGCACATATTTGGACAAAACCCTTATATATATAAAATAAATAAAATTTGAAAAGCCCCCCCCCCACACACACACCACAAACAAAATTAACGTCCTCTTAATGCCATTGGCCTGTTAGGTTTGTTCAGTTTTGAGGAAGCTGAGTCTTTTACATTCCTAACCCATGTTCTGAGCCATTTAACTGTCATTCTGTTATAATGAGAACAGTACCTTTTGTCCTGATATTTTGTTGTTAAGGAGGCTATATTAGGCACAAACCTTTCTGTGTTTCCAATAGCTTTTCCATGATTTTTTTAAATGAAGGCTTTAAAATATCTCCCTTTCTCCTAAGAGCTCATGGGAAGCCTGTGGAGGCAAGGTGAGGGCCTGCATTCCTTGTCTATCTATGTCAAGCTTCCGTCTGAACACCCCTACCGTCTGATATGCTTATCATGCCCCCTTGAGCCAAGTTTCCTAACCTTCATCTCTTATGCTTTTTGGTTTGAATGCTTGCCTGGATGCTTTGTGCAAACAGACCCAGTGTGTTTTGAAGACATTTCTGAATTCCAGAGTAAAAGCCTTTTGGAAAAACCAGGTTGGGACCCTGGAGACACACAGATACAGTAATATATAAATGTAGATAAATAAACATATATTGGAAGTATTTCTCTCTCTCTCTTTCTCTCTCTCTCTCTCTCTGTGTGTGTGTGTGTGTGTGTGTGTGTGTGTGAGAGAGAGAGAGAGAGAGAGAGAGAGAGAGAGAGAGAGAGAGAGAGAGAGAGAGAGCTTGACACAACCTAGAGTCATCTTAGAATGGGCTCTCAGTTTAGAAAATGCTTCCATCAGATTGGCCTGTAGGCTATTCTGTGTGCCAGTCTCTTGACTGATTAATTGATTGATATAGAAGGACCCAACCCTCTGTGGGCGTTGTTATTCCAGGGTAAGTGATGTTTGGGGATGTATAAAAAAAATAGTGGACATGTTTCTGAGGGAAAGCCAGTAAGCAATGTTCTTCCATGCCCTCCCTGTGCTTCAGTTCTTGCCTCCAGGTTCCTGCCTTGGGTTCCCTCAGGAAAGGATTCTAGCCTGTAATATAATATAAACTCTCTCTTCCCAAGTTGGTTTTGGCCAACATTTTATGACAGCAATAGAAAGCAAACTAAGAAAGAAATTATGTTCAAAGTTCACATAAAAACTTTGCAAAAACACTTCAAAGATTTCTTTCTTTAAGACCTGAAACTATAATACTGTAATCTTTTAAGCAGGGGATTTTTAATAAAATATAATTTTCTTATTACAAACATAAAACTTGGGAAACTAAAAAACATTTAACAACGTATAAAGAACCTATAGCCACAAATCTGAAAAATATATATGTACTTTGTTTTATAGACAAGGTTTTACTACATAGCCCAGGCTTGTCTCATACTCATGTGTAGACCAGTCTGATCTCAAAACATCTCGAGTGTTGAGATTAATAGACATGCAGTAGCATGCTTAGCATATATATACACTTTCTTCCAGGATCCTTCCAACAAGTCTTTGTACAGACAGCTGAGATAATATTGCATATATTTTACTGTTGATTTTCAATAGTTGACCAACAATTTCCATTTAATACTAAAAAAGTTCATTTGTGTCTTTCCAACTGACTGTCTCCTAGTTTATTGTTGGCCTTTATGATATGCTACAGCTGCATGTGTTAAAACCTGACTTCCAAGTTTATTCAGACTAGAAACCAATCACATTTTCTATCAACATCCAGATTTTCTCAGTTCTATTGGATGTCAAGACAGTTTCTTGCTAGACCCAAGGGATTCAATCCTATTGAAAGCAACTAGGGAGCTTTCTAAAATAATGGCCAGTACTCAGACCCAAACAAAAATAATCAGAATCTCTGAGAGTGGAAGTCCATGCTTCATAAAAACCTGAGTTCCCAGTGAAATCTAATGTGGTTGATTTTTTTGTTGTTTACTTAATGGGACCCACCACTCAGCTCCTAAATAAATACATTGAGACTTATTCTTAACTTATGAATGCCAGGATTTAGCTTGGCTTGTTTCTACCCAGCGTTTCTAACTTAAATTATCCCATATCTTTCTAACTAGTTTCCCCTTAAGCTTTTTTTTCTTTTTTTTATTATATATATATATATATATTTCTTTCCTTCTTATTCTGTGGCAGGCTGCTGGCATCCTCATCTTCTTTTCTCATTCTCTGCTCTTCTCTCCTGTTGAGATTTCTCTTCCTATTTATTCCCTCTGCCTGTCAGCCCCACCTATCCTTTCTCTTTCCTAGGTATTGGCCATTCATCTCTTTTTAGACCAATCAGGTGTTTCAGGCAGGCAAAGTAGCACAGCTTCACAGAGTTAAACACATGCAACATAAAAGAATGCAACGCATCTTTGCATCATTAAACAAATGCTCCACAGCATAAACAAAAGCAACACAACTTTAACTAATACCTCACAACAGTCTAATGCAGGCAGAATTGAGAAAATGTTCCCACTTGTTCGTCCCATCCCTGTTGCCATTTCCTTAGGTGTAGACCTTCTCTGCTTTCAGTCAGGCTATTATTATTACCTCATAGTCCTCTCCTGCTTCTGCTCATTTTTTTTGTTAACTTTCTATCCTTAGTGCTGCTTCCCCAATTACTTTCCAAAACCCTGTCAGATTAAGACAAGCCACCAAGGGGGTGCTATATTGCTCCAACTACTTGCACTAGAGTTAATTTAAGCCTTAGCCAGAGTGAGGCCCATGGTCACCACAGTAAAGCCAACATTTTTTTTTTTTGCCTTCCCTGGGTCCTCTAATTACCTTGTTACTTTTCTTCGTGAGCTTTTTGCTTTTGTTCAAGCTGCCTTTGTTCATGTCATATCTAGCCTATAAGGAGCTGCTTCTCTAATCCTCAAAGACCACCATTATCACATCAATACTTCAAGGCCCATTTCAAATGTCACACCTTTATTCAACCAGTCAACAATCATCTATTAAGTCACTAGTGTGCACTATTCATTTGCTCAGCAATTTTCTTCGCTACTGTATCTATGTGCTGAGGGAAAAAAACTGAAAAAAAAAAAAACAGACAAAAATCCCAACCTCTATTTAGAGTTTACATTTTATTGAGTGCTGCTGGTGTGTGTGTGGTGGGGCAACATAAAAAGGTGCAAGCACATACAAGTTCAGGACCAAAACAAACCAAAATCAAGTATTTAAATAAGAAAATGTTAGAGAAATGTGATGTCAAGAAATAGAACAGACAATGGCTAAATGACTATTTTGATTGGGTGATTGTCTGTGAGGAGGTGACACCTGTATTGAGATTTAAATGACTCAAAGGAAGGGACTAACCATTCAGAGGGGTGTGGTGTGTGGTGTGTGTGTGTGTGTGTGTGTGTGTGTGTGTGTGTGTGTGTGTGTGTGTGTGTGTGTGTGCAGGCATGCTTAGGGAGTGGGGAAGGTCCTGGGTTGAGGAGAGAAACCATAAAGCTTTTGTTATGCAAAGGCAGGTGAAACACGGGGCAGTTAGAGAGCAGTAGCAGATAAAGTCAAGCCTGCTCAGGTATATTTTCCAAGCTGAGGTAAAGAGTTGGAATTTGATTCCAAGTGTGGTGTAGAAAGCCTTTTGAGGCTTTTAGAAGGCAAGAGAGCTCCATGCTAAAGATTATGTTTGAAGACTCTGCTGAGATGCTATATAGTCAACAGATTAAAGAGAAGGCAGTAGGAGCAGGGCCCAGAAAGGAGCTTTGGTTGGCAGGGATTTTCACCTCCAAGTACTTCCCTCAATCTTTGCAGGCCTGGAGAGGCTGACTCTTCCCTAGCCTCCTACATTCTCCAAACACACCCTTTCTTTGGGTGGCAGACAGAACCTTTGGACTCGCTGTGGTTAGATATTATTTCTGTATATGCCAAAGTAAATACAACATAAATGGTACCACTTTATCTGTTTTAAGGTACAGCTTAGGATAGCTCACATGAATGGGATAATTAAATCTGTGGCCTTTGTGTCTGGTCTCTTCCACTTAGCATAAAGTTTTCAAGATTCATCCACATTCTCACATATAATAGTTTATCTACTCATCTTTATGAGTGAATCACACTCCATTGTATGCATATGCTACATTTTGTTTATCCATTCATGTTCTGATTTTAAAAAAAGCACTTAGACTATTATGAATAGTGCTAATGTGAAAATCCATATGTAACTGTTTGGATGCCTGTTTTCAATTCTTTTTGATATATACATAAGGGAGGGTTATATTTTCTGTGGCTGTCACAACAAAGTATGATAAATTGTGTGTTTTTAAAAAAGATTATTTTATGTTTATGTGTGTGCATGTATGAGATGTGAATGTGAGTGTAGGTGCCCAGAAGAGGGCATTTGGATATCATGGAGCTAGAGTTACAGCCAGTTGTAAATTATTCAATGTGGGTACCGGGAATTGAACTCTCTTCTTTTGCCAGAGCAGTAGGCACTCTCAGTCACTGAGCTACCTCTCCAGCCCTGAAACTGATTGCCTTAAAGCAATAAAAATCCTTTCTCTCACATGGGTAAAGGCTAGAAGCATGCAATCAGAGGGTCAGAAGATCCTGCTCTTGCTGATACTACAGGATGGATCCTTATTGTCCTCCTCATAGCTCATGGAGATGATCATTGATTCTTCATGGTCTTTGTCTAGTGTAATAATAGGTTTCTGGCCCAGATTTTCAGGCCCAGCCTCAAGGTTTAGACCCACAGACCCACAAAGACACACAGATGCTCACATTAATTTTAGGCTGATCGGCCTAAGGCCCAGGCATATAACTTGCTAACTCTTTACCCTTAATCTAACCCATGACTCTTATCCTGTTCAGCCATGTGGCTCAGTACCTTTTCTCAGAGTAACATAGTTGTCCTCTGCTTCTTCTGGCTTCTCTCTGGCAACTCTGGAGTCTCTGTAGCATCTCTGCTCTGTTCTTCCTGTTCCCAGAGTTTTCTTTGTCTGTTAGCCCTGTCCACACTTCCTGTCTGTCTTTGGCCAATCAGCACTTTTTATTAAACTCATAGGCAAGATAATCATTTACAATGGAACATCATAAATCCACTACAGTCTAGAAGTTGCATTATACGAATGAATGTCTGCTTGTGTTGCCAGATGGTCTTTTCCATGTGTCTCACTCAGTCTTCACACATACTTAGCTATGTATCCTTTTTCTTTAAAAGGGCTCAGTCATTGAAGATTAAGAGTCCCCCAGTAGTCTAATATGACCCCCATTGAGTTAATAATCATATTTACATCAGAGTTACTTGAAATGAAGTCACATTCTGAGGTACTGGAATTAGAATTTCAATATGCTTTTTCAAAGCGTACAATTAATCAGTGACCTCTTGCCAGGCACTTCTGTGGAACCAAATCCTGGGAATTTTAAGATGGTATTGCAATGTGGCCTTGAGGTTTCACATCTTCAACAGCCTCTCCTAATGGTGTCAATGCTACTAGTTCAGGGATAGTATTGACACCAGATGGTAGGATCTGACATTGGGTCATAGTTTGCAAGCAAGACAGACAAAGTTTATTACAACACTGGTCTGACATTACCAGGAACTGAAGGAAGACCAAAATGATCAAGAAGAGAGCCATGTTGCTGCTTTTTCAATTAAAGAGAGCAGTGATTTTCATATATTTGGTGGGAAATGGGCTAGAATCTGGTAACTGTCCATTAGTCATGGGCACAATTTCAAGAGATATTTCCCTTCTTGGTTACTGACATCCTAGATTTGTACTTGGTGGGCTAAGGGTCAGGGGACTCACTCAGGAAGAACTGAGGTACTAGAGCGGTGTCATCATGCCACATAAATATTCTTGCTTTATGAAAGAACTGAAGGATTTCTCAGTGAGAAATCACAAGGGCAGAAGAGAAAGAGTGTATCTGCCCCAAGAATCGAGAGGCTGAGTTCACTCTGTATTACAGTCTTGGACAAAAAGCCTCCCAGTTAGTCAACATCTCCACATGCAGAACTATGAAGAATGTGATGCACAGGTTGAGGCAGCAATGGCGAGTTACCAAGCTTGCAATTCATGTAGGCTCTTAAAACACAAGAAAACAAAGAAATGATTTTTTAAATTTGATGTATATGAGTACTCTAGCTGCATGTGCACCTGCACCGTGGAAGACAGCATCAAATGCCATTACAGGTGGCTGTAAGACACTATGTGGTTTGTAAAAATTGAACTCACGATCTCTGGAAGAGCAGCCAATAGCCCTTAACCACCTAGCCATCTCTCCAGCCCCACAAGTAGGCTATTTTAAAGAATCAGATTGAGTTTTGTTTTGTTTTGGTATTTTCTTTTTCTTTTTTGTTTTTTAGCAAAGTCTGTCTTTATTTGTGACCTAGCCAATTGTCATAATCCACATGCCAGACGTGTTATCTCCAACAAGTCAGTGGCAGGTTTTATAGTAAAAACATGTATTCAGCCAGCCTCTGAAATCAGTGCTATTTAGATCAACTAAGAAAATGAAGCCAGAGGGGTTAGTTAGATTTGTCTTCAGTGACAGCTCCTTCTTATCTATGTTTTTTAATTTGTGTGGCTATCTCAGACCACGTTAATTTTAGCTTGCTTCAGTCTTAAGGAGCTCTTAGCCTGTAAACATTCTGGCCTTTGACTGAACAAAGCTGTTGACAAAGTAGGAGGAAAAAGGCGGAAGAGAATGCACGGTAAATTAAAGTAAATTAACAGCCCCGAGGCTATTTGCCTTTTGTCCCTTCACAGTGATTCCTATCTGTTTCCTCAAATCTAACTTGTCCTCTTTTGAGTAAGACTTTTCTGGGTTTAGCAATGAAACTTGTGGATGCAAGAAAATTCCTCAGCCCTTATAAAACTAAAATGATTTTTTTAAACCCCAAATTACAGATCACAATTTGTATCCAAAGCTTACTACAAAATATTTTAATTTACTTATTAATTATGTTACTTAAGATATGTATATATTTATCTCTACATTTAAATAGTTTATTTGTGGTAGAATAATCTAAATTTTCAAAAATTAGACTTAATTAGACATTCCAAAATAAAGCTCCAAATTGAAATGATGAGTTAGTTTAAGCTGATGTTTTTCATCCATAAATATCCTCTCATCTGTATAAACTCATCAAATTATCTTTGAGGGGCTGTTAAGATTTTTTACTTTACAAAGTTACTTATACATGGACAAGGTATTTTTCAGCTGTGAGTCATTAGAAGCCTTTCCCTGTTCCTCCAGAGAGTTGTAAGAATCAGTCTGCAAGCTTTTAAGGTGAAGGGGGAATCTCTTACAAATTTAATTTAATCATAGCAAGAATAGTGGCCCTCAAGTCTTGCTTAGTATTAGAACCACAAGAAGAACTTTAAGAACTATGAACCTTAAATTCATATCAAATCATTCAGATTAGCTAGTACTGAGCTTGGACATTCATCGTCCTTTTAAGGGCTGTGGAAGATACAGATGAGCAGCAATCATTGAGAATTGCTGCTAAGTTTGCCTTTCTTTGACCTAACACTGCTTCTTATGATTGGTCATTTTCTTCACCAGGCCTTCTTTCTCATATTTGTTTCTTGTTTGTACAATGATGACCTTACTGACCTGCAACCATGTCTAATTTATGGCAGGTAATAATTATACTAGCCACAACTGACCTTGAAAGGCTTTGCCAAGCTTTATTGACTCTATTATTTTACTCTTTCACAGAATGTTTTCTTAACAACATCCACATAAAGTTAGCTTGTGATGATGTTGCTTCCTATTATAATTTCTCTAGAGAATAATATTAAATCTCTGTCAGAATCTATAATATGTGTTGCTCTTTGAACTAGCAAAAGGAAATCAAGGTATATTATAATTTTCTATTCTGAAATAAATCACATGCCATAAAGGCCATTCTTAAAAATTATGCTGTTCATTGGTTTTTATTATTCTCACTAAATCATACAATCACCATTATGTATTTTCAGAATACTTTTGTCACTCCAAATATCATAGCAACCCATCAATATTTACTCCTTATTTCTGTCCCCTACCAACCATTCATTTATTTTTTTTCTTCATGGGTTTATTTTAGATGTGGACCATTCAGTACGTGGTCTTTCTGTGTCTGTCTTCTTTCACTATGCCTACTTTGAAAGCTCATTCACTTTGAAGCATGTTCATTCCTTTTAATAGATGGATAGTTTTCCATTGTATGAATAAATACATCATCCATTTGTCAGTTGACTCCACTCGGTTACTAGTATGAATTGGTGTTATACATGGTCACACACAAGTTTTCATATGGACTTGTGCCTTCATTTCTCTTGAGTAGATATCTAGGAATAGAAATCTACATTCAACTTTTGGAGGAAATACTAGGTTGCTTTTCTTTTTGCTTCCTTGCTGCATTGTGGCTTCACAGAAGTGAGATTGTGCTCACTTAGGTGAGGCTAATGATTCTCTGGTGGTTTAAATGATTTTTGTTGTTATTGTTATCCGTTAAATATCTTATATATATGGCTGTTGCTACATCTTGTAATTTCGTTTTGTCATTTTCCAATGTGTGGAAATTTAAAACTATGGAGATCAAAGGGAACCTATAGATATCAGTGAAGTAGCAAGGATTGGAAGGCGGTGTCTCTGAGCTTCCTGATTCCTTACTATTTTTTCAGGTGTTCCTCTGGCTGTCACAGTCTGTTTCTGGCACAAAGTATGCTTATTACCAAGGACATGACTCTTGAGTGTCCAAACGGAGTAACACACTACACAATCTTTATGTAGCCAGGGGCAGGCTCTGCTTCGTAGAAAGCCGAAATCTTTCATGCTGGGGTAGTCTGAGGAAGGTTGCCCTGACCTCTGACCCGGACGGCCTCTAGGCTCTCAGATTCCCTCCTCTCGGTCCACAAGCATCTACCTCAGCTGCAGGTCTGTGCCCGCTCAGGGGTGGAGGTTTAGGCTGCGTTTTCAGCATGCAATCAGTCGCCAGCCGTCCTGCTCCTTCTGTCCAAGCTCTGCAGGGCGCGCGCTAATACACGCGCGTCACCCAGCCTGCGCGCACTCGGGAAGCTCGAGCAGCACGCGCGACCCCCCCTCGCCCCGCCTCCCTTAGCCCCGCCTCCTCCCCCTCCCGCGCGCCCGCCTCGCCGCCGCCGCCACTGCCGCCGCCGGAGCTCTGTAGTATGGCATCGAGGAGAATGGAGACCAAACCTGTGATAACCTGTCTCAAAACCCTCCTCATCATCTACTCCTTCGTCTTCTGGGTGAGTGCCCACGCCTGGCTGCTGCCCGGGCTGCGGTCCATCAGACCGTGTGGTGATGCTCTTAGAAAGAAAGGTGGAAGGAAAACCCAAACCTCAAACCCAATCTTAGCCTTTGGATATGGAGACAGGCGCAGGGTGCTGAGTCCGGGCTGTGGGACGGTAGGTTGCAGGTCTAGGCTGCTCCAATCCTGGATAAAGCTTTAATGAGCTATGTGATGGTGGTGGTTGCAAATTTTTGACCTTTCAAAAAGCTATTCTTTTTTTTTAACGCATTGATTTCTTAAGCTCCCAGGACAGGGTCAGCCCCTGGGGAAAGTTGCAGCTCTGTCTGTTTTTTCTTCTGGACTCCTTTACCAGCCAGTTTGGGGGGCTCGTTGAATTTAACCTGTGGCGGGCTGGGAGCGGGCGCCTGATGGCGGGTTTGATCCCAAATTCCGACTTAGTCTGGACCAGACGGGGCTGAGGGAGAGAGAGTCACCCAGAGCCCTCTGCTCGCCCGGACAAGGTTGATCTGTCTCCCAAGCGCACTAATGCAGGACAGGCGCCGCCACCGCGTGGAGGCGCACGGAGAGGGTCTTACATAAGCTGGTGGTATCTTTGGATTTATTCAGAGACTGAGTGCTACGACCCCTTTCTGGTTCCTTTCCACCCTTTACTGTTTCCATCTGGTCATTGTGTTTACTGTGTGAACCCAATCTGCAGTGCTGAAGAGGAGGACCCCTATCACTTGGTAGCTGCGGTAGCGCCCAACTCTGTTCCCTACCTAATCGGTACTGCTACTAGTCCTTGAGCTCAATGCAGAAAGGTGACGTCAGCCCTTCAGCTCCCCGATGGGCTGCGTGGTGCACCTCGCTGAGGGATGTGCCTTCTGTGCGCAGGAGGAGGGAAAAAGGGGAGGAGGGGGCTCTGGGTTTATGCCTTACCTCATCCTGTTTGGCAATTCATGGAATCAGTGCAAGGTTGACACTGCAGTGATTCATTTGCAGAGGTGGGTGGTACCTAAAGACCATTCCCAGTTCTTTCTCTTACCACTTAGATGCCCTCCTCCAGTTCCCTCTTTCCACCTCAATCCACAGCCACCTGCAAAAGAATTGATTACACGCCCCCCATAATATGGGTCACTCCAGCTTCCAATGCAGTCTTTTTGAAACCTGAAGGTCTGCCCCCCCCCAAAAAAATCTTGCCTTTGTTTTGTTTTGTTTCCCACCCCAATATTAGCCCGGATTTTGCTTCAAATGTGGAGCATAGTATTGAATGAGGTACATATTTTGCACTGACGGTAAACCGGATTGTTTGCAATAACCAAGACAGGACCTAATTTATTGTATATTTAAGAAATCCCTAACGTATCTAGGTTTTTCGTTGCCACTGACATTGGTGATACTTCAGGTCTGGAAAAGCCATGGAGTGGCGACAGTGCACACCAGGGGCTCTGAGATGAGTTGGAATAGAATGATTGAGACAGCGCAACATATAAGAGAAAGATAGGGGCTGAGTCTTAGACTAGAAATGACATAGATTGAATCATATTAACAGTGGAACTGTGGGCTAGCCATACATTCAAGAATCTTGCTATGCATGCCTAGAAAAAGCAGTAACGCTGTGACTGTCCAACTTCGAATTAACCCTTGCTGGGAACTGGTTTAGGTCTTTATATATCCCCTTCGTTCTGTTTTTGTTTTGGCCGTGGTTATGCACACTGCCTATTTGTTACTTGAGTAAATCTATGGATGATTACCTTAGGCTCCTGAAGAAGGTTTATGGTTCGTGGGAAGAAGGATAGCTGTTTTCTGAGCATCTCTGAAGCCTGGGAATGAAGGGGTTGTTCCAGGCTTCTGCTTTTCAGATGGATTACTTCACCCTTTTTGTTTCGCAGCCCTCCTGAACCTCGAATGCCTCTCAAAATACCTTAAATGATCACTGTGCTGTATGCCGCTGAAAGTTCCTCATGCTGGCATTTAATTTTATTTTTTTGTATTTTCAAGATTTTCATATTCATAAATATTTACCCAGAGTGTTTCCAGTAGTTTAAAGAGGATTTAATGATCATTCCACACTTTACAATAAAAAGAATGAGCTGTCTCCTGATAATAGGACATTTTAAAGTTGTTTTTCTAAATAAGCCATAGTCCAAATGCTAATTTTGTTTTATAATGCCTTGAATGCTATTTTGAACAAATTATATTTATTCAGATATAATTCATATGGTATATGTCACCCATTTAAAATATGCTATATAAATATATTCTTAACATATAAATAGTTTGCATTTTAGTGTGTTTGTTATTATTTTAGTGTATTCATGGATACAAGCATTACTACAGTTCATTTTCGATTGCTTCATCATCAAAAATGATTAAAAGAAACCCTGTCCTGTCCTTTAGTTCCCATTTTTTATCCCTCTTCTGATGCTGGCCCTAGGCAGCCATGAATCTACTTTCAGTTGCTATAGATTTTATCATTCTGGACATTTTCATATATGTGAGGCCATGTATTTGCTTTTGTGACGGATTGATTTCAGTTAGCATGAGAGCTTCATGATTCATCCATGTTGTTAGCGTGTGTTAGTACTTCATTCAGTTTTATGGTCAAATAGAATTTCATTTTGCAAATATACTACATTTTATTTATCCACTGGTGGATATTTGGGCCGTTTGACTGTTATGGATAAGAAGGTTATAAGAATGTATGTGCTGCATGTTTGTGTGCACCTATGATTTCATTTTTCTTGGCTATATACCTGGAGTTATGTATGAAATTCCTAGATGATATAACTTTATGGCTGTTTGAAGAATGGCTATACAGTCTTTCAGAGCAAGTGCTCCATGTTATATTCCCTTCAACAGTTAGGATTCCAGTTTATTCATATGCTTGCCTACATTTGTTACTGTCTGCCTATTGTTACCATCCTAGTGCTTATGTGCCTATGTGTTACTGTGATTCTGCTTTGGTTTTCCTTAATGAATGCTAATGTGGAATATTTTAAAATGGGTACTGGTTGTTGGTCATCTCTTGAAGAGATACATATTCATATTCATTGACCATTTTATTAGGACTATTTATCTTTTTATTATTATATTATTAAACACTTGTATATTCTAGGTGCAATCTCCCATCAATAGGAAATTTTGTAAACATTTTTCCATTCTATGGGTTCTCTTCCTGTTAGCTATCTTTTGAACTATGAACATGTATATAAATATATAATATATATGTACATTAATGAAGTGCTAATGATTGGCTTTTAATTTATTGCATTGTTCATGCTTTTGTTTTCGTATAGAAGAATTCGTTGCCAAACATCACACGAATAACCTATTAAATACTGTTAATAAGAGTTATTCCTCAATTCAGTAAATATAATTAATATATGACTATTTTTTGAGTACCAGTTACTATGTCGGGCACATGGTAAGTACTCCAGTTTTTTAACATTTCTAGAATTATGCCATGTACTATTAAAAAAAAGAATGACTTTGCACTCTTAAGGAGAATGTGGAGAAATGATTAGTCAGAATTATTTTCATCGTGTTCCTTGTGAGTTGTTTTAATTGGACTTCTTTTATTTAAGTTTAGGTTTAGATATAGAAAGTGTTTCACCTTAAAATGGTCATAGGTTAATTACATACTTTAGCATGTTATGACAAAAGAGAACACTGTTTTTATTTATATTCTTTTGTTTACGGTCACTCTTTGTGCGTGCCATATTTTTCTAAAGCTCTGATTCTCAACAGAGGACAATGTCTCTGTATATGGCCATGCCTAAAGACTTTTTTGTTACATCAGGGGTGGGCTCTACAGTCATTTAGGGACTAGAGACTGCAGGTGTTTCTAAACAACTACCTGATGACTCCTTATGGGCATTGAGCCCTGCCCAATATCTGGCTCCAAAGGTTAATAATGCCAGTAACCTTTACTCTATTGGAACTGAGCGTAGTAAGTGCTGTGAAGAAAAGGAGAACCTAATGTAAAATTCACTGCATTTGCTACATCACAGCATGCTCAACACAATTACCCTGTTAGAAGAAAAACATTCTCTATGATGTGCCACCATTGTTTGTTTGAAGATTAAAGGTAAGTGACTCTTTACAGATTATGTTCTAATGGATAGGATAGTTTTTATTCCAGTTCAGTGATATCACCTGAATTCTAAACACATTCTTATATTCTTTGATCTATATGTTTTATTCTTGGGTATGGAATTGGACAGGAAAAACACCTAGGAGTAAATTCTTCTGTACTTTTTAAAGACTAGAAACAGTATTACATCGTAGTTTACTTGGGAAATATTTACATTCTTAATAAATGAATGAAAACTGAAATTTCATAACTACTCCTGCTTAATTATTTAACACCTCACAGCTGGGTAGAGCTTCCAAAAGGGTACTATTTTCAATCTGTTTTTGCTGGATTAGGTGTGTTCTTCCTATTCACATGTTGGTAGATAACTAGGGGGCTTAAAAAGGACGTGCTCACAATAAAGACTGTTAAATTATTATACCTTTGTGTGATGTCTTTTATCAGATATTTTAGTGATATATAATTTAACTTAAGTTTAGATAAAAATATCTGTCTTGTTCTATATAAAATGAAGGTTCTAATTTTCATGAGAAATATAGTTCAGAAGCAAACAGGAAAGCCTTCTAAATATGTTACTTACCAGAAAACTGTTTTGATTTATAAACTTTATGGACTTTAAGTACTCATCTGCAGCCTAAGGTAAAGTTTAAGTTGACTACATCTGAACAGTATTTTGTAAAGAAATACTCTTTGCTTCATTCTAGGGAATATTGGATTTGTTTATTTTATTGTCTAAGGACACAATTATCTTACTAATAGTAGTGTTAAATCTTTTCATGGTGGAATACCAGTGATTTCTCTTTTTCTTTGTAAAACATCATTAGTCATTTGGAGGTAATTTAAAAAATAATATTATTTTTCTCTCTTCTAGGAACTTTCAGTGATTAGGTTTAATAAAGAGAGGAAAATCTTGAAGAGGAGGTCCTAACATTTACTAAGTGTTTCAGATGGGCACATACTCCTGCCAAAATTTTTCACATGTCAATTGAGTTCGACAAACATTCACTGGATGTCTGTCATGTAGCAGATACACTTTATTCTAAAAGATGTTATTTGTTTATTGAATGCTGCCTTTGGCATTTTATTTGGACTCATCACTCACTTCCAAATCGTTCATTTTTAGGTATTATCTATTTGTTGTCATTCTATAGTATTGCAGATGGACATTTCATATAGTAGATGGGAATTTATTTCCTTTTAACCGCTCCTTTCTCCCATAGTCACATCTTCCTAAGATGTTATTAGTTTATTACATTTCATTTTGCTTAAGCAGTGGGTTGTGATGATGTACCCAGGAAAATGTCTTTGTAGGGAAGCCATGTAGTACAGATATAATCAATACTTTTACACAATATTTTGTTTTCCCTGTAGTAAGCAGCCACCTTGCTCTTTCCTTTAGTATATTTGCTAAAATTCATCTCCATGTTCTTTTAAAGAATTATATATTTTTGCTAAGCATATTCAAGCACTGAATTCCCTTTTGTTTGGCATAGTGTTGGAGACATTTGTCTTGTATCATGTTGGCGTTCAAGTTGGACTAATGTTTTCTGGGCTTCTGATACGTTGAATCTTTAAAGTTCCGAGATGTTTTTCTTCTCTTTATTTATTTTTCTCTTCATGTTGGTAGAGCAAACTTTTAAGTAGTTTTCTTGCTGGAAAGGGTATATACAAAGTATATAGAGAAGCCTTTACACATTCAGAACTCTTATTAATGCTTATGTGTAGCTTGGTAGTTTGGTTAAATATGTAATTGTAGTTTAGAAAGCATTTACACTCAAATTTTTGCTATATACTATTTTCTAAAGACTTCTTGTTATTAATATTGTTGTTAACATTGGAAAATTAAATATTATTATGATTCTTTTTGAATTCTGTTTTTTATCCCTCTGGATTTTTTTCTTGCATATTTACAGTACTCTGAACTTTCTAAAGACATTAGGATTTTAAAAAGTTTTCCTTTATTTTTTGTTCCCTTCAAAGTATTTTGTTTTGGACCATGTTATAAACGCAGATTTCTGGGGGTGTTTCTCTTCATTGCCTTATATATGTTTAAGAGGAGGTCATTTATAACACATTTGGAAGCTATTAAAATGACTATTCCTTTGTTTGTTGGTTATAACTTGTGTGGCTTTATTGGACTAGGTAAGTTTTAGAACCAAGATCAGTATTTTTATGTCTTTGATTTTTCTGTTGGTCTGATCATAGGGCCTACAGGAGAGTCTTTCATTTCTCTCTGAATAAAAAGGAAGGGATATAAGAGACACTAGATGCAGTATACGAATGTCCATTGTGTTTCTTTTCCTGACTCAAGGAGTCTGTTTTACTCTCCAAAGAATACATCGCTGAACCCTTGGTAAAATGAGAGAAAAACCAGAGGCAGGAAGTTGGAAGTTTCCCAAATGCCCTTCTGAAAGTGTTTTTCTAGAGCCTTCTTATTTCACCCCCTCTCTTCTCTAACTTCAGCTGTCTGTCTTCTGAAGGTGCTTGGATGTAAATACTTTATTCTAGGCTTATGTAAAGCTACTACCATATTTTTTGTTGTCTCTTTACTGTCATGTTGGTGGAATTTTGGAAGGTAGCCAAGATAAATGGATGTGTCAATCCATCCTCTTTTACCAGAAGTCCTTTCTATCTGTATCTCTATTTAGCATGCTATTAATTAAGTAAGCTGTTGATTCTGAATGATTGTATATAAAATATAAAATGGTAACAGTTGGATTATTAAAATAAGTATTGGTATAAACACACACACACAGAGAGAGGGGGGGGAGAGAACCTAGAGTCTTAGACATGTTAGGCAAGCACTTTATCCTATTATTATATTTTGAAAAAAAATCCTTTAGGGTAACAAGAAAAATATTCTGTGATGGAATAGGCTTACTAAAGTGCATGCTGTAAACGACCATCTGGTTATCAGGGACAGAAGAAATAGGCATGAAAACCCAAAGGATCCTGATACTTTGTCTATACTTTTCATTTCTTCCCACTAGGGAAGGACTCAATGTGGTATTTTCTGACTTAATCCAGACTCCACTGGACTAACTTTATGTGGTTTCATAAGAGTTTAGCATATGATATGTTTGCGCTGGGAGACTTGATGTTGAATCACTGTTTTGATGATATTGTGGTTACGGGGCATATATATGATAATTTAGAATCTTCTCTTTTTTAGTCAACTTATTTCCCAGATACAGTGTGAAGGTAGAACATTCCTACTATCTTCTATGCCATTTGGGGAACATTAAGCTATTTCTACTTAAGTAGTTGCTTAGAAAGTGGCAAGAGATATTGATTTGACTTCACTGTGTGATACATCATGATGACTCATTGGCTCTTCAGCATATCCTGTTTAAGTAAGTGCCTCAGAAGATGCTGAGAACTGGAAATCATTTGTGGCTATTTCTTTGTTTAAACACATTAAACCCTTGAGACTGATGACTAATGTACTGCCAAATCAACTGGGAATATAGTTTAAAAATATATTCTTAAGTTTTTCTCCTTTAGTTCTATTACAGCAGCTTCTGATATGAGTTATCACCTCGTGGTAGAAAGCAGATCATTGGATTAATGCGTAAATTCCTTCTGTTGGCTGTTATGCCCCTTGCTGTGACAGAATGCTTTTCATTCTTGGCAGAGCATTTTATTCTCTTTTTATAGTGCCTTAATATTATTCATCCAGACAAGGATAAAGGGAAGGGGAAATAGAAAAGGAGGTTTTCCTTTTTTGTTCTCCATTTTGTTTTTTGATATGCAAAAATTTTAAACAATAATGATAAAATTGAGAATCCTATTCTGCCTTGAGATACTTTCTGTAATAACTTTTGAAGGTGAGCATTTCCCATCATCATCATCATCTGTTTTAGGAGAAGTTTATAGGTATCATATTAAGAGGTGGTTTTTGAGTTTGCAATTGAACAGTGTACATTTGTGATTCTTAACTCATTTTTTCAACCAGAAGAATTGCCTTAATTTCCCCTAAGATAATGTCTAAACTACATTCTAAGACACCATGATTCAGTTGGTCCAGATTGGGTTACAGCACTAGTAGTTTTGAGATAAGTGTGTAGAGATTCTACCGTGCAATTAGGATTGGACTGTAAACCCCTGATCTTGATAACACATAGTAGCTAACAGCAAGCCATTTCATCTTGAGTCTCCTGGAGTTGGAGATAGCTAGAGAATGTCCAGAATGGGCTTACTGGTTGAATCTTCTTTGTCTGGAACTACAGTGCATCCTTCAAAACTAAAATAGCTTTGTCATCCTTGAGAGACCATGTTATCATTGCTAAATAAATCAATGCTCATCAAGGGTCTATTTTGGCATTTATTTGCTTTGGGGGATGGGGATACATCACGATTTGTAAATGGAAGTAACAGGACAACTTGCACAGGTGACTTCTTTTCCATTATATAGGTTTTTGGGATCAAATTCAGTTGTTAATGTGTGGCAGCAAGTGCCTTTACCTGCTAAGCCATTTTGCTGGCCTACCAAAGGTCTTCTTAAAGCATGAATTCCTAGTCAAGATTTTAGAACCTAAATTAAACTTTGTATTTCAGTTGATATGGTGAGGGGCCTGAGTATGTGAATTAAAAAGAAAAATCTGCAAATTTAATCTGATGCTTGCTTAAGTTATAGCTATTAATAACATATAATAAGTTATTCATGGAATTTTCATAGGTGGATATAATGTACACAATTTTGGGTTTTGTACCCACAGAACTGGTGTTTATAGATGAATTCTTGGAGATTAGAATTCTTTCTTTTCTTTAGGATGAATTGAGTTTTGTTCAGAGTTAGGAAGGCAACTTTATTTTTGTGAGAAGCTGAGGCCTCTACTGTGAAGATGGTTCAGGGCATGGGTAAAATGATTTCTGGGGAAATATGAGAGGAAGACCAGAGTTCAACCCCAAGAGAGAGGTAGTGTTTGATTAAATTATCTTGTTAATATAGAGAACAAATAACTGATAAAATTATAGGAAATTGGGAAGTACGTACTTCCATGTTAACACAATATAATCTTCAACTGCAGGCAATTGTGCCTGCATGCCACCCCTTCTGCTTGTCAGGTGGACCTGTGACAAGCTTCTCATAGAATATTATAAAGGCAATCAAAGGTGCCATGCAATTACATTGCATAGGATTTTTACAGTCAGTCTTGCTAAAAGGCTCTGTTTATTTCTGGGTTTGGAAACTTAAACTGCCTTGTTGAGAGCTGCCTGATGGAGAGGACCACATAATGGCAACCAGCAAGAAGAGGAAGCCCCCAGTTTGACAATATGGGAGCAACGATAACAACTGGGTGATCTTGGAAATGGATTCATGAACCTACTGGAGCCTCCCTTACCAAATTAATGGAAGTTTTGTGAAGCCAAAAGCAGATGACATCACTTACACCAAAGGCCTTAGAAAATCTGTAGAATGATAGATGTATTTTGTTTCCAGCATCTATATTTTGGCATTATTAATATTATTGTGAAATAATACATGACACAACTAGAAAATTACTAATCGATTCTGTATAATATTGGTTTAGAGAAAGATAAATTAAAAGACACTGAGGAGTCCAGAAATAAGGACATACGTATATTACTTAATAAATAATACATTCTTTCTAGTAGGAGAAAACTAGTTTTAAATGCAGATGGTACTACTAGATTGGGAAAATAATTGGAGCATTTGTATAAGATACACAAAAATGTTTAGTTAGTTCAAGTGTTCAAATATAAAATAAGGCAAAATTAAAATTTTATATACCTAACATAAAAATATTTTTATATAGCAGTAATAGGTAGAGCCAGGATTGTTGGTGCATGGCATTAATCTCAGCATTTGGGAGGCAGAGGCAGATGGATCTATGAGTTTGAGGCCAGCCTGGTCTACAAACTGCATTCCAGGGCAGCTATAGCTACACAGAGAAACCCTGTCTGACAAAACAAACAAAGAGACAAACAAAATGTTCATAGGTATAATATAGGTGTGAGAGACACAGCTTACTAAACTTACTAAGCAGACACTTGAAACACATAAAGTTTTCATGTATTTATTAATTTTTAAGCATGTAACAAAAGTAATAATAAAGTCAACTAAATTATGGTGAAGTACAAAACTCTTTTCAAACTGTTAGCATATTGTTTTCTTTTTCATTTAGACATCTACACAAAAGCTCTTATTTGCCTTTTAATGGAAGTCTTTTCTCAATACAGAGCAATGACTCAGTTTTCTGACCAGCACTAAATATTCTTGAGGAATTGCTACTTTAGAGAAATAGTTGGCACAGCTTTTCTGTACAGGGACAAACAGTAAATATTTTCAGTTTCACGGGCCATGCATCTAATTAGCACTAGCAGTGTTAAATGAAGCCTGTGCATAGATCATAGTGTAGATAAGGCTCTTTCCAAGCAAACTGTACTTACCAAACCAGATGGCCAGTCAGATTTGACTCATGAGCTGAAATTGACTCCTGCTCTATAGGATGCAGATATAAGGGAGGTCCAATCTTTACCTTCAATAATTATAATGTAAATTCTACTATGGGCCTGTGGGAGTGGGAATGAAGCAATTCTCACATTTTCTACCTTGAAAAGGCCACTTATTCCCTGTCCAACAAAGAAACCACTAAATTACTTTAGATGTGAATATTCCAAAGTGAAACATGCTTTAAGTGTAAAATTCACATCAGATTTTGAATAAAATGTAAATCATCTCATTTGCATTGATTGCATATTGAATTGGTAATAGTTTAGTTTTATTGGTTAAAGAAAAACTTATTTTTAAGGTTAATTTATATGTTTCTTTTTTTTTTTTTACTTGAGTTTCATTCAAATAGTTAAAGTTATAAAGGGATCTGGGTATGATCCTCTTCTCTTAAATTTCTTTATATGTATAGTCCCTGCATTCATGAGGCCAAAGCAGAATTGCTATGAATGGAAGGCCAGCCTGGGCTACATAGGGACTTCTAGGCCAACATGTGCTATAATATGATAATCTGTCTTAAATACATGTATACATATGACCTCTCTCTCTCTCTCATTTGGATATCACTGACCTGGAAGTGGTAAAGATATACTCCTGTTTGGTGGAACCAGAATGACTTTAGTTGTACTAAAGTAAAAGGTATACTGTACATTAGGCACAAGCTTTATTATGGGTTGACAAGGGCTGTTTAGCATCAGGGAAAGTCATTTATAGTTTGGAACGCATACATGAGAGAGAGAGAGAGAGCTACAATTTACAGATCTAGCCTGGAAGTAGTAAATTGTAATCCAAAGGCAAGAGGAATTGAATTGAAACCAGATTACCTACCTAGGAACTGAGGTCTAATATAGGGTGACAAGAATGAGCAATGGCGGACAGAAGATGGCTTCTTTAGGATATGGCAAGGACACTAGTGAGAATAAATGCCAGTGTTCTGTGCTTAAAGAACCTTCCTGATGTTGATACCCTCATGACAATGCAGACCCTAAGGAGTTGTTTGGAGGC
Organism: Phyllotis vaccarum; assembly: GCA_033318265.1. Lineage (NCBI taxonomy): Eukaryota > Metazoa > Chordata > Mammalia > Rodentia > Cricetidae > Phyllotis > Phyllotis vaccarum. The sequence continues at coordinate 128,593,288 of JARWLC010000013.1, forward strand.
TGATAGGCTGAGCTACATTTTTTTAAAAATACTTAGTTTGAGATAGCTATAACTTTGAGTATCAGAAGTTTTCTGTCTTTTCTGGCTGATCCTGGTGAAGTTCTTTGTTTTGGCTATCTCTATACTGTGTGGCACTACCTACCCCCCACCCTCTATGGTCACAGTTGGTTGACTATGTGTGTGTTGGCTGGTCAGTGACATGTTTGATTGGGCAAGTGGAACAGACAGCTCTTTTTATGCTTTTGAATGTTTAGTATGATAGAGAAAGCTTTGCTGATGTTGGGCAGGAGACAGAAACCTAGGGCAAGTAGTAGCAGACACATGCATGCTGGAAAGTTGGAATGGACCCGATGAAGTCCCAACTAGTGTAGGTTCCTGGACAGTCAAGGCATGTCCCTTCCAGCCTGGAAGTGGCTTTTCACTTTTCTGGGGAAGTCTGTCTCACTTGGGAGTGACTCCTAGGCTCCTCAGCTCCTCTTCTCTTAAATTTCTTGTCTTACTAGGATTGGTGTTGATGTAGATGGTTGAAGTGGTTAGAAAGATGGGTGGAATTACAAGAGCATTACAAGAGCAGTATAGGGTTGTCAGACAAGGTTGGGGAAAGCCCATAAGGTCATTTAAGAGGCATGTGATAGTAAAGTTATCCTTTTCAAATGTGTGGTACGCCCAGAATCCTAAGCACAGTTAATGCTACGTTACTTGCTGATAATAGGTGTAGCCAAAGCATTGCGTCACCAGTGCTAAAGGAAGCCTGTGTTTCCAGTAAGTCCTGTCTAAGGGATAAAGGTCCTCCTTCATGTAGCAAATTATTTGAGCAAGTTACTTATTAAGCTCCTTAATAGCAGCTGCTCTTTTTGAGAAGGGAGCTTTGCAGCTCTTTGAGTTCGTGTTCTTCAAAGATGTTTCAAGGACAAACAAGTAATTGCTTTGTGTGGTGTATTTTTCAAAACATTAAAGGCCCAGAGTACAGTGGGATTACCCACTCTGATTAGGTTAATAAATGGTTTCAAAAGGGCAATGTTGAGTGGCTCCTCAATGGCTCCTTGAACTCAGGGGTGGCAGGTGGTAGAGGGGACCTTCTTAAAGTCTAAATGAGCAATGGAGAAGAAATGCACTTCTCCATATTCTCAGGAACGCAGGTTAGAGTGGGAGATGTGGGAAGTGACTCTGAGTGCAGAGCATCTCAAATATCTTTGAGATAAATATAGAAAAAAGAGGGATTCGGAAATTAATACTCTGTTTAAGAAGCTATCCAAATGTTATATCTAAACAAAGAGCATGTGATACAATTTGCTGGTGCTGTGAAGAAAAGTAAGTGCATGGGACAATTATTGAAGTTATCTCCAAACAAAATGGTAGCAGTTATGGTTAGGAGGCAGAAGAATTTGTGTGTTACTCTTTGGTGTGTTTTCCAAGGCTTTAGCTCTCCTTGCATGTAGAATGTGTTACTTTTATAATGTAAAAGCAGGGAATGTTTTATAAAGACACTCTATACATTGGATAGCAGCATATGATTTCATTTTGCAAATACGGAATGATTTTTAAACATATATCATCTTGTTTATCATAAGGAAGTTTATCAACCCAGGATACTTTTGTGATTGGTTCTTGAAAGTTACTGCAGATCAAAACAAAATTTAACTTGATTTTTAAATCTTATTTTAAAGATAAAATAAAGACAAATGTTTTCTTATTGGGCATTAATTTTCTGTGTTGAGAGTAATATGATAATTGCTTGTTTGTCTACCATCCAGCTATATTGGATCTTAGCATTATGCTGTTTCTGCCTTAAGAAATTAGTTGTTAAAGAAATATGAAAAAAATTACAGTTGGTGCCCTATCCTGTCCACTCTATCTTAAATACAGTTCATTTTAACATATTTAGTAATATATATACCCACAATTACTATAAAGTATTATTTTTATATCTTTTAAACTTCACACGAGTGAATCATTCTAAGCATATTGTCTTGAAACTTGGTATTTTCTGGTGTGCTAACATGTTGATAGACGTGACTTAACCATGGGGATTTTTAAACTATGCTCCATGGGCCAAATCTATAGCTACTTCTTTTTGGAAACAAGTTTTATGTACTGCCTATGAACACTTTCAAACAGTAACAGTTACCACAGAATACTGTTATAGGGGAGGCTGAAGAACAACTTAGCCCATCCTACTAATGTGATCTTTGGCTGAGACTAACTCAGTCAAGTTGACACGAGACAGATTAACAGGAGAATATATACATGTTGTGTTGACTTTAAATATATTAGGGACCTTCACAAGAGAGCAGCAACCTGAAGACATTTATCTTTTAGACTTTTAAAGCAAATACCAATAAATATGTGATAAATGATGGAGCAAAGATATCTAGACAAGGGACAACGAATTCTAGTAATGTCATCAGGAGATATATGAGGATGCCAGGCTAGTGCAAGATAAAGATTATTTCACTAAGTATTTGTATGAGTCCATTGTGACATTAGTTCCCAATCTCTAATGATTATGGGTTATTTCTTATCCTGGTATAGCGGTACATCCCCCCAAAAGAATCTTTATGGCTTACTACCCATGCAAAAAGGCACTCAGACAGTTTTTCTGAAGCTACAGTTTCTCAGATGGTTCTAGATTGAAATGATCAATATAACCAGTGAGCATCTTTAGGATGGTATGGTCTCAACTACTTCACTTTGTGCCATGTAAAACCTAAAACCTAAAATATTTACTATCCGTTCCTTTATAGAAGTTTGTGTTGATATGCCATTGTTTATTCATTCTTCTCTCTGTTATTTTTATAAAAAGTCATGTTTTGGTGAAATTTTAGATACACACACACACACACACACACACACACGTACATTTTTTTCTGTCTTTTTTGTGCTTAGTTTCACTTTCTGTAGTAAGAACAATAATGTGTTACAGATTGTGTATACATACTAAGGGAGTCTAATACCAGCAGCTGAGCAACAACTACTGGGTTTTTTTTTTTTCAAAAGTTTGAATCTATAATAAGCTTTTCTTTTTAGTTCATGACTAATGTAGGTAGGCAAGACATAAAAGGTCCTGAGGGATAGATGATAGTCTCACTGTCATATCTTATGCCTACATGATTCTAAATCGTTGCCCCCAAATACATGAATATAATTTATCCTGCCGCTATGAAATATTGTACACATGTGAACTGGACTACAATATGGCAACATGAATATGGCAACATGACTCAGACCACTTTGAACAAGCCAGAAGCCAAAACATTAAAAAATTGCTAGAGATGCAACTTTTCCCTCTTTCTCTGCCCTGAAGAAAGCTAAATGCATCAGGAACCAGCAGGCATTTTCCTTTGGAGCTGACACCAGCTAAATGCTTATCTAATCCACACATGGGCTCAGATAAGTGTTATTTGCACAGGTGCCACCTCAGGGTCTGCCATTTGATGTGATCTTTCCTCTCCCTGAATCTGCTTTTAGGAGGAAAAAATCTGGCCATTCGTAACTTCTCTGAATACTGATGAGAATTTTTGCCTGTATAAAGGGAATTATCTCTCTTAGCTCTGGTGAGAAGAACTGAAGGCACTACAGAACACTGGAAAAACTAATCTGGAAACAGAAAATTTCCTAGGCTGCTAAAGTCCATTTTCTAAAATGAAAGTGACATTTGTAATAGACCTTTTTATTTTCTGCTTATAAGACCAACTCTACAGTAGCAGCAATGATAATTCATCATGCTTTATAAACACAAAAGTTTATAACATATTACTAATGAAAATATGTTCATATAGAAAACTGGAACACCAATCCCCTCTCCAGGTCCCACTTTATAGATAGTAAAAGGAAGTTCTGAAGACCTTAAGGCTTGTTAGCTTGGGACTAGCTTCAACAAACCTTGCTTAGTCAAAAGTATCCACATATATCCACATATGTGTGTGTGTAATATATGCTAATATATAAATATATACATGCATATATATATTAAACACTCCTTTGTGCTTGGAGTCTATGATTTCCCTGTGCATCGGGTCTCTATAATTGTAAAGGTTTGATTAATATGAATTTTGGAGTATTTGTGTGTTTTTTTTTAAAAAAATCTATTTGTAGAACCAGCTGATTTGGTAAATGATCTGATTTTGATTACCATGATCCATAAGGTAAAGGAGAGCATTCCCTATAGAGGAACACCCAGTCCAGCATTGACTTTGGGATGAGGAAATCAGACTTGCCTGGAGTGGATGTGCCATGCTAGGCTGGCCCACTTTGGGACTTCTTGCCCTTTTAGGGGAGGGGATGGGGGGTGGAGAGGTGCGAGGCTCAGGGCTGGCTTGGAGGGATTGGGAGGGGAGAAAAGAGGGGATACATTGATGGAGATGATATTTTTTTGATGAAAAATTAAATTAAATTTTTAAAAGAGTTGTCTTCTGACTTCCACACTCATGCTTGGTATGTCCCCACCTCCACACACAATAAATATGTGTAAATTAAAGTACTAAAAATTATTTATAGATTGGGGTCATGGGCCAGAGACAGAACGCTGCAATCAGATTAAACCTGTAATATGAATGTCCATGCTTTGGGTATATGCCCAAGAGATGTATTGTTGAATTGTGAGGTAGATTGATTCCCAGATTTCTGAGGACCCGCCATACTGCATTCCTGAGTGGTTGTACAAGTTTACATTTCCACCCTAGATCAAGCCTGAATTGAGCAGAGTATATAAAGTAATATTTTATTTTTTGTAAAGTAGTTTCCTGTGCTTATTCCCACAAAAAATGGAATTTATCTTTATTTTCCCCAGTTCATTTCTACCTTCACCAAATCTCACTTGCGTCTCTGTTGAATCCAGATACCTTAAACCAGTGGTTCTCAACCTGTGGGAGTTGTATATCAGATGTTTATGTTACGATTCTTAACAGTATTAAAATTAATGTCATAAAGTAGCAACAAAATAATTCTTTGGTGGGAGGTCCTCAAAACATGGTGAGCTATATTAAAGGGTTGCAGCATTAGGAAGGCTGAGAGCCACACATGAAACCCTAAACTTTTGTTTGGCTGTCTTCTCATTCAGACAGCACAAATCACCAATCCCTATTGATTCTCAGTCTCTCTCTATTTGAGAGATTTTAATTCATAGAAATGGCTATACCTAGTCTTTATTTCTGTCCAAAGCGAATGGACTGAGAGCTTTCTAATCCTTCAGAATTTTATCTGGCAGTGACCTCAATAAAATTTTGCATCCCATCCCTTCTCTTCATGCTATTGACATTAGCTTTAATTTTTTAGTATTCCTTTTCATTTATATCATAGGAAGTACATGATACATTGTATAAAAATAACATAAGTGCTACCAACTTTTCTCTTGAATCATGACAGCAACTGTATTCCCTCCACCAAGACCCCTTATTTCAGTGCTGTCTATTCCGCTGTGATTTTATTCTAAACAAAGAGGTCTATTTTTTAATCCAAAATGAAAAAAAAAGAACCACTACTATTTTCGCTTTACCTATAAAACCAAGTTTAAATATTTTTGTGTGTTGAGAAAAAGTTGGGATCTCTACACAGCCTCCTTCTCCAATGTTTAGCTTCCATTCAGATCACTGTCGTCAGTTCTCTGGTCACTAAATCTCACTAGTCTTTACGATTTCATTCAGCTGTTCTGGTCCCTAGGAAACCTTCAGTAACCTTCTCCTCCACTGTGGAACCAATCTGCTCCTTTAAACTTTGCCCAGCTGTTGTACTACTCTTGGTTTATAGTAATCATTTCTTTGCTTATCTGCCAGCCTTCCTCATTCGTTCCCTGCTTTTATGTAGGGAACATAAAAGATATGCTCAGAATCCTGAGTGCCTGCTAAATGCTGAGTGCTGGGATTCAAATGAACAAATGAACAAGATGATCCCTTGTGAAGAGAGGAAATAGACAACAAACAAGAAAATATACTTTCAAACAGTGATAAGTACTCTAAATGAATAGCTCAAGAAGTGACACTATAGGGTTGTACTTAAGTCTAAGGTCTCCCTAAGGAGGTGCCATTCAAGATGAAAGCAGAGGGATAGGGCAACTCAGAATGTAGCTTTAGATGTTTCAGAATCCAGTGTGATTTTTGTTATTTGTTAGCCATTGTTAAGCTGAGTACTCCAGTTATCTCAGCTGAAGCAAGTAATTTAGAAGTCAATTTATGGTTTGAATTGCTATTACTTGACCCCTTTTGACAGCTGAGCTAGATTAATTCTTGTGACATGAAAAACCAAACAGAACACATGAACCTAATTTTGGGTAACTGATATCCTGCTTTGTAATGACAAGAAAAACATTTTGCTATGACACAGAGTTGTCATACAATGATTGTTTATGGCTGGTGTTTTTCATTTTTTGATTTGGCCCACATAGAGGCTTAGGTACACAATCTTAAGTCTCTCATTCACCTTGCCTGTTTGCCATCTGAAATTGCCTAGTAAGCATCAGTTCAGGCTTTAATTATTCTAAACCCATTGTCAATTTAATCTCTTCTGTATATTGATTTTTTAATACTACCAGCTCTAGAGTTAATCTGTTATGTGACACTGATCAAATTGTTTCAAAATTATGAATGTGAGCGCTCCTCCAGGAACAGAGGATTGAGAACTTGACCACGAAAGCACTCTCGAGTATCTTCTGCTCTTCCCTCTCATACTTTCCTAGTACTGTAGGTAGCATCATCCTGACCACATGGAATTGGGCCTTTCCTACCTATTGCCATTCAGATGTGCTTGTGGGTGTGACTAAATGATTGGATGTCTTGTTTTGTGTCTGAAGTGAAGTCTTTTTCTGTGGGAGAAATGTGAAGAAATGCCTACTTTTAAAATGATTAAAAACCAACTGAGTAGTTAAATGATCAGGGCACTTTCAGAAGCCATCTGTGTTATACTCTTCTCTTCCCTCTATCTGTTGCCCCCGGAGATTCTACGAAGATGTTTTACCTTCTTCTTAACTTTCTCTAGAATTGGACCTTTTGTGAGATCTGCAGGCGTGGAAGACTATTTAGTTTTCATACTGTTGAAAAAAATACACCAAGCAGGAAGGAAGAACAAAGACGCAACCAAGAAAAGAAAGTAAAATAACTTGATTTTTAAAGTGATATATATTGGTGATAATTCTTCACTTGTTCTTGTTAAACTGCTCAGTATTTTTCTAGTCTAGCAGATACGTATTATAGTGCCTCTGTTGTTTATATTTTTGATTGATAATGAAGAAGTATATTTTTCATATCTTTGTTATCAATTCAATGTTTGTTTAAATGCAACTGTGGTTTGTGTAAACTGCAGTGTCGGTCTGGATAGACGGTGTCTGTTTATAGATAGATAGTGTCTGTTCATTGGGTCATCATCTGGCTCTGCTCATTTCCTTGCAGCTAAGCCTCATTACGTGAACTGTTGGCCTGTGCATTTCTTTTTATAAAGTGCTTAAAATGCCAAGTGTATTACCTTCGACTACATTTAGATCTGCTCAGTGGTACAGACCTATCACAGGATTACATAGGTTGTTCAGATTACTTTCAATCCATTTTGCATTGCCTTGTCTCGATCTGCAGAATTGGGAGTTGTAGAATATCAATGATAAACAACAATATAAGTGATAAGCAACACTGAATATTGAATATTTTTTGGTCTTGTTTGGGGAGGAGGTTATTTTCTTAAATAAATTTCCAAATGTGGAGTTATGTAACAATTTATTACTTTGAAGCTGGTATGGCATATGTTAATAAATAAAAAGATCAGGTTAGCTATTTTCACAGAATCTGTCTCACATGAGGCCTTATTTATTAGGCATTTCGTGGCACAATTAGTTGTTAGGAGTACTATGGATTTTTTATTAATTGGACTAAATGTTGAAATTAGAAGTCAAAAAAATTTAAAAGCTAATTTCATGAAAGTCTCTTTATTAGAAGTCTAATATGTATTATCATTCTCTAGTCACCATACTGGACAGGATCAATTCTTTGAATTCCTCTGTGTGCTACTGGAACAAATGACCAATCTATGCAGCTACTTGGGAGAGGTCATCAATGACAGTGATTAATGGTCATAAAATTTATCACATGAGCTTTGTGACAGCTCTTAGAAAAATTGTACATAAGGCGTTTCCAGTCTTATATATTTCTATTAGCTGGAAAAGAAGCATTGGCTACCTAGATCGCCCGTATTTGAAGGTGTCCCGAGTGGCAGTTAAGCAACCAGAATCATTCTTCATTCATTTCCCTCTCTCTGAAACTGGTACTTTTCAATTTTGTCTTTAACAGAATTTACATAACAAACCTTGCAGTGGGTGTCCAATGCATGAGGTTTTGAAGACGTGCTAGTTCTATCTCCATTCTGCTCCCATAGTCATTTGGCAGTGTCTGGAAAGATGACACCTGGGGCTCAGAGGCCAAGTTAAAAGGGAACCAAGGGCACACATTAGTCCCCAAAGGTTTTTCTTTAAAAGTATTAAGTTTATTTATTTAATTTTATGTTTAAGTGTCTTCTGGAATACACGTATGTGCACCGCAGGTATGCTTGGTGCCCAGGGAGGTCAGAAGATGGTATTAGATGCCCTGAAAGTGAAGCACCATGTGGGTGTTGGGAAATGAACCTGGATCCTTTGAAAGAATAACAAATGGTCTTAACCACTGAGCCATCCTTCCAGCTCCTCCCTCAAAAGTCTTTTCTTACCATTTGAAAGACTATGCCATAATAGCCCTGATTTTTGTCAAGTTAAAAGGCTATTTTCAACAGGAATGTTCTGAAATACTAAAGTTCCCATGTAGAGCCACACAAATAATCCCAAAATTACATAGTGGATTTGGCCAGATTATTCAGTACAATTCCTTTCTCCAGCAGTTCTTGATTGCTGGGTAAATTCAAGAGGAGGGAAAAAAACCAGCAAGCACAGCATTTTTATTTTGTGTGAACATTCTTTTTTTTTCTTTTTCACAGAGTATCATTTTAGTACTGTTAATAGTTGGTCTACAATAAGCTATCCAAATAAAACCAGAAACATTACCATGGCTAATGTAAGCCGTTGCTAACTGTGTTAGCATGTGGCTAAATACCTGTAAGAGATTTAGTGCTCTGATATGCATTTTACTTTTTACCACCAATTATAACAGAAATAGAGCATAAACCAAGAGTAACTGCTAGCCACCTTTCTTCGAAATTTTCTCTACTTCTTCCCTAGAGATACATTAGCAAGCTTATCCCAAAAGCATAAAAGAAAATTCACCATTGCCTAGAAAAGGACTTAAAGCAGATAAGAAAATACCCTGCGAATCAAGCAGACTCACCATTTCAAAATTCATCTAACAGCATCTCCCAAGCTGTATTTATGGCGCGTTGTGTTCAAGAAAACCTCTCACTCTAACAAAGTTGTTCAGCTATGGAAATATGAGCTCCCATCTGCCTCACCACAGGCAACTAGCTGCTACTACCAGTCAGAGCCAAATTCAGCCTCCCAAATAGCCAACATTCTGGAAATTATTCTTTAGGGAAAAAAAACCCTATACCCTCTGGGTTTTGCATCAGATACCTAATTCCATATTATACTTGTGGGGAAAACATTTGGCTCTAGAAATTACAATGGGAACCCAGAAACTGTGACCATAAAATTTGGGGTTTTCTGAGATTGGATAAACGCAGAGTTTTTATTTAATAATGTGAAACAGCATCTTCTCTGCTAATCATCCAGATGTCTAAATGTGACCCTTTAGTAAAATAAAGTAGCATAAAGTTAATATTAAGAGAGAGTTAAAATGCCATACAGACCTGTGGTTGTTTTCATTTATTACCACATATATGATAACAATTATTCATAGGCTACCAATCAGTACCTGGACTACAAATATCCTCATCTAAAATGTAATTCCATTTAACTAAGACACACTTAAAACTATAGAAATAAAATATAAACATATTGATGTTGTTGTTCAGAACTAGGAATTGAGTCCAAGGCCTTAGGTGCGATAGGTAAGGGAACCACCACTATGCTTAAGTTTTAGCTCTGTACACAAAATTACATGTTTATGTTATCATTCCCCACACTGTAAATTATAAATTCATATTGTTCCTAAAGATAAATCTTCATTATTTTTTATATGAGCATATCTCCTCATCATGTGGCTGTACTATGACTATTATTTATTCATTTTATGGAAAATTTGGGTAGTTTCCAATATTTTATAATTTCAAATGAATTTTCAATGAATAATTTTACATATCTACATTTTCATATTGAAGATATTCTTTAAGATAGATACTCTCTTAAAGACAAATTGTTCATTTTACGATGTGTGTGTGTACACAAATGCATGGTGCAATTGCCTGCCAAGGCCAGAGGAGGGCATCAGATTCCCTGGAACTAACGTTCCAGGTGGTTGTGAGTAACCCTGTGGGTGCTGGGAACCCAAGTCTGGACCTCTGGAAGAACAGTACGGGTTCTTAACCACCGACTCATCTCTCCAGCTCTTTGTGTGAAGTTTAAGCAGTCAGAGTCCTGAGCTCCTGAGATAAACAGCTCTATATGGCCCTCCAAATCCTTGAAGAATTATTTTTATTTGTATCATAAAATAGGTTCCTCCCATAATTTCAAATAGGGCAGAACTAAGTTTCTATCAGACTATACATAGGATTCTTGTGGTACTCTTCCTAATATCTAACATTTTCCTTTGCATGTTAGATTTTTAAATTATTTTCCTGTTCTTTTAATCATCACTTTTCTTATAACTCTCTTAGGCTCTAAAGTGTTCTCAGTAACTTGACCTGTGATTTGCTTACAGTTATCAACATTTCGCTTTTTATATTGTCAAATAAAAATTATCCCACCAGCAGTGTTCCATCATTGAGATATAGTCAAATTGGAACCACATGTACCGAAAGAACCTTGGTGTAAGGGGAGAAGACAGTTATGGAAAGTCCTCCAGTAGGGTGGAAAATCAAACTGCATTAAGTGGCGGATAAGCCTATGTTTGATCTCTAATTGAATTTTGAGGTTTTCAATTATTAACCACAAACTATCAAGTTGAATTCAGTGATGTGAAAGGATGAGTGTTAAGCATCCCAAAGGCCTTTCTTAATCGCAGCCTCCCTTAGATGTCTCTACCCATTTGAAGTTCCCATGAACACACTCTTTTTTTTTTATCTGCTTTGTGCTTGTTTTTATAGCCCTGAAAAATCTTTGTGTTCTTTTGAATTATATCTCATAGATCAAATTTCTACTGGGGTGTTTGATGCAAACTGCCCTTCTCCCAGGCTCTTTGGGGCCAGACTTCCTTGCAAAATGATAGGTTGCCAGCTCTGCACTTTACTGCGTTTATTTCCCAAAGCTGTCTTTGATTTTCTGTGTGCATCTCAGGGAAAAAGCCCGGAGGTAGTAAGAAGCAATACCTTCATCTGCAGATGCGGACTCCTAATAACTCCAACACTTATCTTCATGTTAATATAGACAAGGGTGTTTTTTGCCTGCTAATGTCAGTTGCCTGCAAACTAAGCGTTTGTGCCATTCAGATGGTTGCACCTTGGCTTTCTTAATACTGGTAATGAACTGTTGGAAGAGGAAGAGGAAGAGGAAGAGGAAGAACAGCAACAACAACAGATGGAAGTTGGAAGTTCCTATTTGGAAAACAATAATGAGATCCTACTATACATTGTTTTATCTTCTTTACAACATTGGTAGATTTAGACAAATATCATAGTTTATTGTAGAGTATTTTACTTGTATATCTGTTGATATCCTAAAAGCTTAATTTCCAAGTCAGTACTCTGCAGTCATAATCAGACAAGATTTTTGTTTTCCCAAAGCAGTTATCAGTGGGACATATGCCCATGCTGGCACTAATACATTTCTCGAGAGAGCTTGTGATCTACATCCTTATTACTCAAACCCTTATTACTCAGAGCATATGCACCATCAGCCTTTTCTTGGATCTGGGTAGGAAGAAGGGATCCTCAAACATCACTTCAGACCTCCTGAGTTAGAAGATAAACTAGTTATAACATCCCCAAGGAATAAGCACAGCAAAGTTTGAGAAAAACTACCAGTGAAGACAGAACACCTGCTTAGGAATCAGGGAGTCCTCTCTCTCTCTCTCTCTCTCTCTCTCTCTCTCTCTCTCTCTCTCTCTCTCTCTCTCTCTCTCTCTCTCTCTCTCTCTCTCTCTCTCTCTCTCTCCCTCCCTCCCTCCCTCCCTCCCTCCCTCCCTCCCTTCCTCTCCCTCTTCCTCTCTGTTCCTCTCTCTCTCTCCAACAGCATGTTTAACAGTTTTCTAGAGCTTTGATTTTTCTCATTTAAATATCAATTGTAAGGTAAATTTTTTCAGGCACATAGGAAAAGAGCGAAAGGCTATGAGGTCTAGAAATTCATTGTGAACTCACTGAAGGAGAGCATATACCTAAAGAACAGCATTATTGTTACTTTGCTCTGCACATCTGGTAAGTACATTTTGATGCCTCAAGGCGGACCACAATTTCTTGAAATGGAATCAATCTTCACTGTTCACAGATTGTGTATTTGAGAATTTGCCTACTTGCTAGAATTTATTTGTATTCCCAAATCAATATTTGCAATACGTTTTTATTCATTCATAGACATAAATAGAGGTGAACAAAAATCAAATCACCTAATAAACACATATTTTGTAATGCATACCCTTTTTCACAGCCTATGTAGTACCACATTCCCCATAGTTTTGTTTCTGGCTTTTGCTATTTACAGCAGCCTCCAAGCATAATGTTAAAGAACTGTTTATTGTTTCTAAGTCTAAAAGGGTGGTGTTATACTTTACAGGGAAACTATGTGTGTTGCATAAGCTTCCTTCAGGCATAAGTGATAATTGTAGTGTCTGTGAGGTAATGCCAAGGAACTAACAATATAAACAACATATTAAATAAGATATTTTAAACAGAAACATACATGCAGGAATGGTCTTATATTGATCACTTAATGGGGTGACTAAAGGCTTCTAGGCCCTAATTCAACATTTTCCCCAGGGAACTGTTTCCATAGGCACTTCAGTATTTCAAGTGACTTTGTCAAACCTAAGAGCTGTAAACAATGATAGGGAACTTATTTGATTAGAATTTCAACTCATAATTTTTTTCTGTTTGGTGCTTGACATGGGGTATGATAGAAGGTTTGGGTTATATTCTAAGCACAATGACAAATAAACTTTATAATTTACAAAAGCACACTTATTTCAGTGTTTGAAAATATAGTTGTGATAAAGCAGTATTTCAGGGAGGGTCTTATTGTCTTGTAGATGAAATGACATTCTTATAGGCATGATATTTAAGTCATTTATATTACTATTGCTCCAGAACAATCAGTTTCTATGTTAAGCCCATTTTTTTTAAAATAAGGGATTTTGTTTAGAATGATCTATATTAGCTTTGATGCATAAATATGACAGGCTCCTATATACTCTTCCTGTACCATGATCTTTACAGCTGCTTTAGTTCAGGTTCATATCACTGATTAACAGAACCCTAGACTAGTGTCCCAACAGCTTTTACTCTGCATTGGCACCCATTTTCTGGTCCGTGTTATTCTACCCCTCCTCTATGTGAAATCTGAATGCCCCCATGGGATATTACCTTGGAATAAAGTTCTAGATAGTCTAAGATTTGACCCCAGGCTTGAAGACCTCTGACTGCTTAATACATGTTCAACTGTGTAATTTTCCACAATCCGTCCCTCCACTTAGTACCTCATTTCTTTTTCATGTATCTGAAGATGACCTCACAGACTAAGACTGTAAATTGCCTATTGTACTACTCTAGGTTTCTTTTTGAAGTCCTGCATTAGTCAGTGATAGACAGGAATGGTTTTGTTCAGCTTGGTTTCAACAGTTTCCTTTACCCAGTATAGGAATTTTTGACCATGACATAGTAAGAGCTGATTAGTGAGTCATAATTTAGAGGTAAGTCTAACTTGAGTAATAACGAACATCCTGTATTGGCAGCTTATATCTACTCCATGGTATAGAGCATGTAGGCATTTGATATTAGGCAATATAAAAACAGCTGAGATTGTAGAAATTAGCTGTGAAGTACAGATAAAACAGTGGTAACTTGTTTCCTGTGGCCAATTGCTTTACAATTAATGATGTGGAGTATAATTGTTAAGAAGCTAAGAACACAGAGTAAACTGGTGATGTAGAATCTTAATCTGCTAATATTTCTCTTTTTGTGTTTGTTTATTTTGAGACAGATTCCTGCTGTGTAACTCTGGCCACCCTGAAACCATTACAGTATGCCAGACTATAGATAAATGTAAAGTAATACCATCAGGTTTATAGGCTGGAAGGTATGAAAGACACACACACACACCTGATTCTTCATAGTGGTGTCTTGGGGCGAAGGTAGGGTGATGAGATGGAGGGGACTACTTAGATGAAAGTGAGGTGTTGTCCATGATCTAGTCACCTCAAGGCATCTTAAAATAGGGCGTAGACTCAAAAAAAAAAAAAAAAAAAAAAACAACAACAACAAAAAAAAAACCAGTTCATGTACCGCAGATAATTTCTGGTCCCATAGTCAGAGGGCTCATTAATAGATCAATCTATGCAACTGTCACCAACTGTCACCCTCATTCAAAGGCCTAGTTTGGTCCAGCTGTCCGTCCAGAGTCTGTGAGCTCCCATTAGCTTGGATCACCTGACTCTGTGGTTTTGCTCAACCACATCACAAAGGACACTTGCTCAACTATGTTCATAGTAGCATTATTCGTAATAGCGGGAACCTCTCAGGGACTATTAAGGGAGCCTCTAATCTTTGCCCTATCAAGAGACATCGAATTAATCACATCCATAAGAATTTGGTATGCTTTGTTTGTGCAGTGAGGAAAAAAAATGACCAAATATAAAATGTAATACTAGTGGTGAATTCAAAGACAGTGGGCACTATGAAAATAGAAAATAATGGGAGTACCACACAAAAAGCTGGCCTTTTTGAATCAATCAGGGACTGGGGTATGGCAATGAATTGCAATCAACTGTAATGGAGTCCCATTTTGTGGTAGTTGTGTTAGCTTGTCCTACATTTTCTTGGCAGCAGGAGAAATCAAAGAGCAATCCTCAAAGAAAGAAAAGGAACCATCCAAGGCTTTTAAGGAGAATGCTCATCCTATCCTATGTTCCACATCACAGAAAGAAATCCTTGCCTTCAAATTTTATGAGAACTAATCCTTTCATCCACTTCCCCAGCAATATTTCTTCTTCATTTTTTTTTCAATTTCTTATCACTCATACATTTTCTTTTCTACTTGAATCCTTGAAATTGCATTTTGGTGTCATTTGGGACAAGGCAATGTGCATTCACTTCGGTGACAGGTTTTCGAGTTGCCATGACGGAATGTCTGCCTTCACAATGAGCTGGTTTTAAGGCACTTCAGATTTCTGCTGATTCCCAGCCTCGGCTGTGAACAGACAAAATTCTGCCTGGGAATAAACTTTCTCTTTCTGAGTCAAGCACTTTCTTTAACTTCTTGACAGAAACAGGGAACCAGAGAGAGGAACTGGGTATTGTTTGGAGTCCCAGGTCGGAAAAGACTATCGTGGGAGTCTTCCTGTCTCCGTGGTGATATGCAGCCATTTTCTTCCTAGAACAGCTAACCCGCATATTTTTAGTAACAGCAGGGGAGGATGGCTGTTTGGAAGAGCTATATCTACCCAGCTGGAAAACCTAAATATACAAAGGATCTTAAATTTCCCTTGATCTCGTTTTTCCCTCAATCCTCTACGTACACCCACCCCCACCCCGGAAAAGCACAGAAAGGGATGGCATACTTGGAAGGCTGTGTCCCCCACTTCTAGGCTTAGTGGCTACAGTTCTCTGCCCCTTTGTTCTGTTTCTTCTATCAGTGGAAGAAGCAAATAAGCTCTGGCAGTTGTTTCTCACTTTCAGAGATATGATGCTGTTTTTGTAACGTCTGTCTGGCCAAACAAAGAGAAGAATCTTATGATTTGGCCAGCTATAAATAGTCCGAACACAGCATAATTTCCCTTGGATTTTATGCTTTTAAAATGTCTTTCTTCTTGCTTACTTATAACAGTTTCTAACTAAAAGCAGCGTTATTTTTTTTTTCTTCTGATAAATAGGAAAACTGCTTTGTCTTCTTTCTAATTGTACCTGGACATGATATTAGCACCTCTCCAGATCATATGAAGGACTTGGAGTAAACTTGATTTTTTGGTTTAGTTGTGTGTGTGTGTGTTTTGAGGGGTGTGGGTTTTGTGTGTGTGTGGGGGTATTCTTTATTTTGCTTTTGCTGTTGTTGCTTTAATTTAAAGATGCTAGTGATGGTATTTTTGTCTCTGGCCTCTTCCTGATTTAGGTAAACTTGTCCATCATCAATAGATTCAGCATCACATTGTCCTATTTGAATTTCCATTCATTGGAGACAGCGAGACGTGCCCTGAGTAGATCTTTATTTTGTCATTCCCATATCCATTTTGCAGAAGGTGACTTCTCATGAACATCCCAGGAACAGGGTCAAGAATAGTGAGTAGGAAATGAAGAACAAGTTATTCTAAAGCCGATTTGAAAATTGGAAGAGAATAATCTATGTAGTTTTTGATTATTAAAGCAGAGATATTTTCTCTTTCTGGAAGTATGTGCTCTACAGGACATGTCATGTAAATGAACTCACCACATATTGGGCATTTTTAATAATAAAAACCTGCTTAAATAAGAATTGCAGGATTCATTCATAAGGGTACATTGGTAAAGACGAGGACTCAGAGGTATAGATACAAGAGAAGCCACAGTTTATAAATACCGCAAATCTATCTTGAAGTTTTTTCCTGAAAGAATTTCATTTTATGAACTGCAGGGGCATTCTATAAAAATTGTCATAAGTGTATAGCCTAGTCAGTTATATGTATTCTTTGAAAGACAAGGCACCAAAGGTGGTGAATAAATTTAAAGATAGACAGACATGCTAATGAGGAAATGTTATAAATCAAACACCATGACATGAATAAACAAGGAAAACACACACTGGTAAAATTATTGGTGACAGACAAATGAGTAATATTCTTTAAAATTAATGCCAGCGAGGAGGCAAAAAAAATATGAACAGATATTACACTGAAGTGTGTCTGCAAAAGCCAGTGAACACATCAACAATACTTAATATTATCATATTATTAATCATTTGGAAAATGCAAATCAAACCCACATGATTCTAATGTCTATAATAATCAAAGTGTTTCTAGCAAGGATATGAAGAAATTGGAACCCATATGCATTGCTGGTGGGAACTTAAAATGGCACAGATGTTTGGAACACAGAGTTACCCTCTGCCAACAGTTCTACTGTTAGATACAGATCTAAGAGAATTGAAAACATTTTTGTGGGTCTAGAGAGATGGCTCAGCAACTAAGAGTCTGTACTGTTCTTCCAGAGGACTGGAGTTCAGTTTCTAGCACTCATATTGGGTGGCATATGTACACCTATATTTCAAGTGATCCAAAGCCCTCGTACAGCCTCCATGGGAACCTACACATATATGAACTTGCAAACAAACATATATGTATAAATGAGTCTTTTAAAAACACTTTTTGTGGGCAGGGTGAACAAAGTGTTTATTCGGCTTATTTCTGATCATAGCTCATAAAGGGAAGTCAGGGCAAGAACATTATAATCCTGTTCTTTGTAATTTTTAAAAATTTTATGTTTTAAAATTTTATGGTTGTTTTGCCTGCATGTATGTCTGAACCATATATATTCAGTACCCTTGGAGGTTAGAAGACATTAGATTCCCCCTGTGACTGGTCTTACAGATGTTAGCCATCATGTGGGTCTTGGTAATTGAACCCAGGTCCTTTCCAAAAACAACAAATACTCAATCCCTGAGCCAACTCTCCAGCTCCCAAAGCCTGTTCTTTTCTAATGAGAGACATAAAGGGTGTGAATCTAGAGAGGAGGGGAGTTGGGGAGGAACTTTTAAAACACTTTTATGAAATCACTTCTTATAGAAACATTTATGGAATCATTATTCACAATTGCCCCAGAGTGGAAACAATCCAAACATTACCAATTGATTATTAATAAAAGTGACTTGTATTTAAAGTAAAATGTTATTTGACAGTTTAAAAGAATGGAATATTGACCTATGCTATATCATGGATGAACCTTGAAAATATGCTTAGTAAAAACACCAGTCATGAAAGTTCATGCAGTTTATGACTTTCCTAATATGTAATTTTCAAATGGGCTCTGTAGAACCAGCAGTAAGCAATAAGTATTTGTCTCAGGATGGGAGTATATGGAGGACTGGGGGGAACAACAGCTAATGAAGAGAGAGTTGGAAAACATGCAAGATAAGGCAGTTGATTTGGACCTTAGGTACTAGAAGAGCCAGAGCTACTGTCTTCCTGAATGTATTAGGTCATACTATACTAGGCTGGTAGCTGGTAGGATGACTATACTCTCATGATCTTGGATCCTGAATCTTAAGTCCCATATTATCAGTGCTTTACAACCTGGAAGTTATGTGCCTTTCCCCACACAGAGTTACTGTTGTGACCCAATTCCTAGCATACCCCTCGGTATATGCTGTGCCTTAACTGGAGCTTGAACATTTTCCCTAGGAAACTATTTTTTTTTAATGATTCAGTTTCATTAACATGACAGTTTATTGCAAAGATAGTGTGATTTCAGATAATCTATTAAATAGTGTAAAGAGTGTGTTCAAGCTTCAAATTAATGTTTCATATAGAATCCTTTTGGTGAGATAGAACTGCCTGTGTTCAAGGAAGATAATTTACAAAAATAAGATGAGGAACTTAGGTTATTTAGGTTTATTTCCCATTCCTAACTTTCTGGGAGTTGATGGAAAGATGTGCACTATAGCTTGTTAGATGCAATTTGCATGCAGCTGACATCCAAGAACATCCATTTGTGATGAATTTCATTAATCTAGTGTTTTGAAAAAGAAGCTTGAATTTAAGCACTTCTTCATGCTCCAGAGACTTCATTGAGCTGTCTGGTATTGGTCACCCATTTCTCGAAACACAGTGAAAGAAAAAAAAAAAAAGACAGCTAGGTATGCATGATGACTCAGAGACAAATGGGCATGGCGTTGCAGATCATGGAAGAGGGAAAAGTATTATAACTTTATTTAGCTGTCCCACTTACAGTAACTGTTTTTTGTTATTTATTGTTTGTGAGATAAAAAGTTATACCCCTACTGGACTTCAGTTTCTTATCCTAAAGTAATGATTTTCACAGACGCAGAACTCACCTTCCTGGAGAGCATATATGCATGTAGATGCATAGACCCAACACTTGGTCCATTGGTGAGACCATAAAATAGGCATTTTAAATAAATGCCAAAGCAATGCTGTGGCTCATTTTCCTGCAGCTGTAAAACCAGCTGTTCATGTATAAAATGTAGAAAATTATTTTCAACTCTAGGGTCCTTTAGTTTGTGATTTCATGTCTGGGTATCCAAGACACATGCTGGAGACTGAAAATGAGCACTGATCACTTAACTCACCCTGAGGGCTCACTCTCATTCTGGCCCTGTGCATGGTGACTGTGTGCAGAAAGGCTGCTCTCTCATTTGAGCGATGACTGGGGAGAAATAGGTTGGAACCAGGGGAAGCTGGTCTTGAACTGAAATTAAAATTCTTGATTGAATTTTGGATACTTTCCAAGGCTCTGTCATTTTTTTCTATTTAGGTGTCCCTTGGAATCTCCTGAAACTGTCCCTCACTGACTTAGCTGGCTCTTGGTTTGGGAAGTACTGAAGCAATTTGGTGGGGAAATAAGGAGAAAAATGGAGCAAATGCTAACGTGACAGGTGCGGCTGAAAATTGTCATCCAGGATATTGGGGAATGCTCTTAAACATGGGTTTCCTTTAGTTTGAATGTGCAGTGGCTTTCTGGAGATCATGCTGTAGAAGAAGAACAAAGGGAGCTAAGGGAACTGATAGCTTTGGCCTCAGTTATGATCTAGGTGAACCAACTTACCAAATAGTGTGTCTGCTCACTGACTGGCACTGCTGAAGAATCACACCATGGTAGGCATTTGTTCTTCCAGGGGACGTGGTTTGTTTTGAAGTGCTCAGCACTGCTGCTTTGGTTTTCTGGCCTTTTCTTCATGGGTGGATACTTACATGCCAACTTTGTGAGATGCTACTGTGAGCTTATTGCAGATAATTCCTGAGAAATGTGGGGAAAGTGTGGGGGCCCTCCTCTCCCTTCCTTTGTTACATAGTAGATTATTCCATGTATCTGTTATAATTAATTTAGCATCTTGTTATATTTAATATTTTGCCACACAACCATTTTCTTCAGTGCTTACATAATGGAGCCCTGCAACTGAAATCATATAACCACTCTTTCCTAAAAATAATATTGTATGCTTCCATTTCTTGCATTATTGTGTTGACATGCATGGAGACTGTTGTATCCATACATTGTCCTCTAGGTAATCAATGCTCTTTGATATTCTTGGTCCCATGTTTCGCCCCTTGGCCATTATGTCATTATGTCAAGTGCATTTTTTCCAAGAGTGTCTCCTTATTTCCCTGGGAGCCAGTCTAGAATCTAAATCTTCAGTTAGAGATATTCACGCCTTAAAATTGCTTTGGGGGCTCAGTGCTGCATCGCCCTGTAGATGTGCAGGTCCTCTCATAAGCTCTTAGTAGTATTTGAAGCAGCCAGCATGCTATCAAATAAGTGACTTTTATTTTTTTAAGAAGGTATATCACTGCAGTAGAGAGCCTTAGACTTGTTTTTCTGTTTTTTTTTTTTTTTTTGAATGAAAGTGTTAAGAAGCAGAATGTGTCTGAAGTGTTTCTGGAAAATATTACTGGAGCTTTCTGCCGTCATAAATCCCTTTTCGGCATTTGCGCACTGGTAGGATAAGGAACGGATTCTATTCTTAGTGGAAGACAGTGTGAGAGACACCAAATGTTTACCATCAGGTTCCGTTGTGTTCAAAGTTTCATCTATGAAAATACTTTTCCTTAAATACTATTTCATATTTAGCTGTAGTTAAAAGCTTATGCAGCTAACTATATGCTCGCAGATTCATTTCCAAACTGACTTCAGTTCTGATCTCTAACTTTGATGTCATTTAGAATTAATGAATTTCTGTTCACTGTGTTTGCTTGCAGGGTTGTTGTTGTTGTTGTTTTTATTATTATTATTTTAAGGAGGCAGGGAGCCATAAAAACAATTACAGTATGAAAATTCAGGGACCTCTGTTTTTTACAAGGATGCAGAGAATCCTTTTAGGGGAAAATGTTCCTCTATTTTTCAAGTGAGGCTGTAGCATACGCCTTTGCAAACAAAGCTCATAATTGTATAACTTTGCCAGTCCTTGCAAATGCAGTACTCAGATTTCACAGCAAATTATTAACAAGTACATGGATGCCTGAAATGCGAAAAAGAGAGAAAAGGGTGGATACAGCAAAAATGTCTCTGTGTAATGTGAAATTCCTATTTTGTATCTCAAATGTGCCTCCTTTACCAGAGCTAAAATTCTTTTAGAAGAGGTTGTTAAAGAGGTTTGAGAGATTTTTATTCCCCAGGTGTCCATATAGTATCTCTAAGACTTTTGATTCTATGATTTGTTGTTAATTCAATTCCTGGGGTGGGGGATGTTACAATATGTTATTATATAAATATCTGCCTGCATGTATATAACTATGTATGTGCCTGATAGCTATGTAGGCTAGAAGAGGGCATTAGATGCCTGGAACTGGAGTTACATATGGTTATGAGCCATAATGTAGACTCTGAGGATGAAACCTGGGTCCTCTGAAAGAATAGCAAATGTTCTTAGCTACTAAACCATCTCTAGGCCCAAGTTACTTTGTGCCAATAGTTTCTCTTTGGCAGAAAGTAGTGACTAACTAATACTCATTTAACAGACATTTCTGTCACATATTAAAAATCTTAGTAATTTTTTTAGAATTTTATAAGAGTTAGCTAAGTTAATGCCTACTCATATTAGCCCATTTCACTTATGAGGAAGCAGAGGCACACATTATTGACAAATTATTCAGAATCATCCAGCCAATGAATGACAAAACTAATAGTCCAAATTGTACAAAAACCTGAACTACCTGGAATTTGTATAGTTTGCTACAACAATGACAGATTTTTAAGTACTAATTTATAAGTTTTGAATAATATATGTATATTCATTTTATTATATATGTTCTTTATATAAAGTATTGAGTTTCATAATGACATTTCATTCAGATATATCATGTACTTTGACCACATTAACCCTTTACCCTCCCTGCTCCCTCTCACGTCTACTGGTTTCCTCTTCTGTTCCATGGAGTTCCCTCTAGACTTTCAGATCTTATGCATGGCATGTTATCTAGCTTCCACATGAGAGAAAACAAGTGATATTTGTGTTCTAAGTCTGGCTTATTTTGCTTGACAGGATGACATCCAATTCCAGCATCTGTTTTCTTGCAAATGACATTTTGTTAAGAGGAAAATGGTCACCCTTAGTCCAAAAAAAATTCTCAAATAAAGAGGGAGGTAGGGAGGGAGAGAAGGAGGGACAGAGGATAGGATGAAGGGAGGAAGGATGCAAGAAAGGAAGGAAATAAAGAAGGAAAATGGAAGGAAGGAAGGAAGGAAGGAAGGAAGGAAGGAAGGAAGGAAGGAAGGAAGGAAGGAAGGAAGGAAGGAAGGAAGGAAAAAACTCTATCCTAAGTTGCTAGCCTCCTATATGGGGTATTGATTCTCAAAAGGTGAAATCCAGACACTAGGAGTTTTGAAAACTCCTTGGATGATTCTAGTGGCAGCCAAGGTTAAGAAACTGATCTCAATGAAGAGACATTTTCTGATGATCCGTATGTCATCAGAGACTTCTGATGAAAATTATCCTTGTACCTCTGTCTTGGCTCACCTTACTGTGTCTTCTAGGAGAAAAAGTGATCTCAAATGGCCAGTCTTCTTCAAGCATGTGTGGTTTGAAATTAGGAACAATCATTCCTCCTGAAGATTCTGTTTCTGATAACATTGTAGAAAAGTCAGAATGTGGATTCATTTGTGTTAGCATACACCAACCAGCTGTTTTCATTTATTATTTTGGTGGCTGGATTATGTTGCTTTTATTGAAAGCAGTAGCTAGTTTGTTTGAATTTTCCAATCTGAACTTGGAAAGGAATCTAAGAAGAAGAGAATAGCAATAGTGGTGGGACAGGCAGGCCATGTTTCAGCTAGATAGAGGAACTAGATGAGGCACTGGCATCTTTAGTCCTCTGTGAGCACTGTACAGTTGTCCACTCCTTTGTTTGCCTGGCCAAAAATTTAGTACGTGAAAATTTGGAAAGAAGCTTCCTATTAGAGCAACTTAGTAAAATGAAATAGCAAAATGCCTCTGCAGAAATGTGGCTCGTGTTCACGGTGTAAGCATAGGTTATATACCATTTAAAGAAACCTGTCAAGCATGTCACAGTAGTTAATACAAAACATTTATTTTTCTCGGCTTCATCTCAATCATTCTGGAAAAGTGAGTTTGTTCTTTGGGGGATTTGTTTTGGAATCCCATTTTGTTCAAACAAGACTAATTCATGTTGAGGAAAATGGTAAAAGCAGTTGAACAGACACTAGTCTGTTGTTCTTAGAAGCCTGTCAAGTCGAAGGAATCCTCTGGGTTAAAGAGCGTGAAGACACTTCTCATTATGGCTGTACATGAAAGCTAATTACAGAGAACCCTGTTTGTGTGTGTTCCTGCCAAGAGTGTCTTCTAGACTTGCATTTTGGTGGCTCCTGTGTCTGAATTTGAAGTGATAAAAATATTCTTCCTGTTTGTGGGGAGAGCAGAGACAAACAGCACAGATCATGATGCCCTTTGTGACATAATCTCTGACTCGATTTATTTTTAAATTGCGAAATGTACTGGAAATATTTAAAAAAAAATCATTAACAAAGATGCAGTATAAAGAATAATAAAGCACATGTTCATGCATCCAGCACCCAGTTAAAGAACTAAAATAGCAATAGGTAAAGATGTCTGTTCTATATCCTTGCCCACTTGCATATCCTCCCTCCCAGCACAGATAATCCCTACCTTAACTTGTGCTACTCATTTGCTTGCTTTTTTATTTTAATTTTAAGTATGTTGTTTGCTTTTGAGAACAGCACCCACCATAAGTCCAGCTTTGTAAGGAAGGGGAGACATTGCATTCAATAAAATGCCCCAAAGGGAAAGTAAAAAAAAAAAAAAAAAAAAACAAACAAACAAACAAAAAAAAAAAACTCAGCATCTGAGAGATTCTTGACTTCAGTTTTCATGAGTTTATGTGTGGGGAAACTGCTATGTGAATCTCTGGGTGATCTGGGGAAGGTGGGTTTCCTTACAATCAAAGCATCTGACCACTATATAGAGTGGGCTCTATATCCATTGGCAGCAAGTTGTGGTCACAGGTGTAGGTCATTTCTCCTTAACTGCTCTTTCCAGCTCTCAGGAATAGGTTAAAGCAGAGTAAAATTAGGATACTTGCTGTCCTGACTAGCACAAAAGGGTAGGAAATCACAGCAGCCTATAGCCCCCCCCCCAACCAAACAGAAAAATCTGGATCCAGTTTACTAGGTCACTGTTACACTTCAGACACAGCAGACATAAAACTTGTGATAACAGTCCTCAATTTGCCTATCTTGTGAGTGACAATGCTTTATTTAGAATTGGTTTCTCTACTTTTGATTCAGGTGTCTATTCTTTACTTTTCTGCATAGCTCCCCTCAGCCTCTATCCCATATTAAAGCTTATTTTACTGTGTGTTATTCAGTTTTATGATTTACTGGAATCCACCTTTTAGTAACTTTCTGAGAAAGTATACATGGGAAATATAGTTTTTTGAGTCTTTACTTATTTCAAAATATCTGGTCTTATATGATCTCATCAGGAGCTAGGAGAATTCTAATGTAAAAACCTGGGGACCTAGTTTCAGTGATAAAGTATGCTGTTATCCTTTGTGA
Source organism: Phyllotis vaccarum (assembly GCA_033318265.1). Lineage (NCBI taxonomy): Eukaryota > Metazoa > Chordata > Mammalia > Rodentia > Cricetidae > Phyllotis > Phyllotis vaccarum. The sequence goes on from JARWLC010000013.1 coordinate 128,618,245, forward strand.
GACCTGTGTTGATCTGAAGCATCAAAAATGAAGTAGAAATCAAATTTCTAACGAAATTTGCATGTTTATCTCTGTTATTTTCTGTTTTTATTGTTGTTAGTGATGGGGGGATGTAAAGGCATTAAGATTCCTTATGGGCTATATATGACCTGACATCTTTTTCTTTGTACATGCATGTGAAGTCTTTTGACACCAAGGCTCTTAAACACCACATAACAGGGCCATAGTATGGGTTTGCTTTCATCCACTTTTTGGAGTTTTATGTGATTTACTATATGTTCCTTCATTCTCACACCAAAATTCCTGAAGGATTAGAAAATTTTCTCAAATTATTTTGTTTTTTCCTCTTTTTCTTACATTAGCATTCTCATAGGTGTAGCTGTTAGGATTTCTGTTGTTTTTGAATTCTCAGTATTTTTCACTCCCAAAAATATTTAGGTTTTTAAATTTTGTTTTTTTTTATTATGTCATGGATGCCATATATTACCTCTTTGAGATTATAATTGATATATATTTGATTGTTTTTATTATACCTGTATACATTTAAGTTCTTCTGTGCACTTATTTTGATCTGTCTTTCTTGGCTGAAGCATTTTTCAGATATCTGATCATCCTTGGTTGCTTGGAAACCAGATAGCTGCTGAAGCTCTAAATAGATGGGTGGAACTTATTGGGAAACTTGAAGGTTAACGTCTTCAGGTCATTCTTCTACCTTAGGTCATTTCCATGCCCCAGAAAAGCTGATGGAAGTTAGCCCTGATGTCCAGTCTGGCAGACTCTTGGGCCAAGAGGACTTGAGAAAGTCTCAACCCTCAGAGTCTGATCACTGCATGCTCAGAGCCTACACCCCCCCCCCCCCCCCCCCCCGCCGGGCCTGGATGCCTTCTGTGGTGGGGATGGGCAGGCCCTCTCCCTCCCTCCGTGGAATAAAATGGGGAAGTAGGTGTAATTGGCTTTCTTTCCAGCCCCTGTACTTTTTTTTGTCTCTTCATCCCAGTTTCAGAGGCCAGTTGTCAGTTTTCCTCCCCTCTGGTTTGAGGGCTTTTTCATATTACCTGATGAGCTGTGTATTGTTTACCTTTCAATTTCTAAAGCATTGTTGCTATTACCACCCACTTCCACCTCCTGAGTTTATCTTTTTTTTTTTTAAGACACATAATTATTTTTGGTGATCATAGTGTGTTTTCAAGGAAATGAAATTGTGAGTATATGTTCTGTCCATCTTGGTAGCTGGGGTTTTCTTTTTTTTTTTAATTATGTGAATCTAGTTCAGTTTTGATGATTTCAAGTCAAAGTCTTCTGGGTCTTTATGGAATGTCTTTGGGCCAGATTCTGTTCAGCCCTTTGTGCGTTTAGAAAGACCTGCATTTGAATGAATGCCATTCTTACTTTACAAAAGACAAAATTCACTATGGATCTAAATGCAATTCAGTGGGCTGGAGAGATGTCTCAGCTATTAAGATCACCGGCTGTTCTACCAGAGTACCAAGGTTCAATTTCCAGTCATCAACATCCCAGGCATCTGGAACTTGCATCCCAGAGGATCTTATGCTCTATTCTGGCCTCTGTATATTCCAGGTATCCACTTGTTATATAGGTATACATGCAGGCAAAACGCTTATTCACATAGAATGAAATAATAATGAATAGTTTTTAAAATGAATATAGAGTTGGGCCTGATGGCAGGTAGAGGCAGAAAAATCTCTTGAGTTCGAGGCCAGCCTGGTCTACAAAACAAGCTCAAGGACAGACAGGGTTGTATAGAGAGCCTATCTCAAAAAAACCAAGAGAGAGGGAGGGAGGGAGGGAGGGAGGGAGGGAGGGAGGGAGGGAGGGAGGGAGGGAGGGAGGGAGGTAATCCAAGATGTGATTCAATCCCTGTGAAAGCTTTTGACTAGTCTGTTTTCTTTGCCAGGGGCTGATTTGTAATTATGCCTATGAATCCTATCAGCATCAGCATGAGTTAACTAGGCTTTAAAGGAGAAAATCATTCCAATGTTTTGAGTTGGCAAACCTTGCTTACCATTTCTAGAAATAAATAGGGTCCCCAGAAAGTATGAGAGGTATCTGCTTTCCCCAGCTGCAGGAACTCTCTCCCTGCTAGCTTATTGTGTGTCTGGAGGTCATTCATGGTCACCGTATGCTGTCTGTGCAGAGAACAAAATACACATGATGTTCCGGCCCACGCAGTGGAATATAAACACTATAACTGAGATTGTGTTGTCATGAAGGCCTTATTTTCTATATGAGTACAAGGCTAGGTAACTCATTATCCATTCAATGTCATGGGCATGAGCATCTCAATTCCCTACTGAGGCTTATGCTTTCTTTATGCAGCAGTAGGAAACCATTGATCCATAAAAAGAATACAGCTATTAATGTGATCTTCAGAGTCTTTGCAGATTTAATTATTTGCTATTAGGTATTTTGTGTAGACCTTTGTCAAAGTGACCAAGCTATGTATCAAAAATACTCCACCACCAAAGAACTTTAAATAGGAACCAGATAAGTTTGTGTGTTGAAGTATTAGAACTATTGACAAATACATTTTCTGAGAACTAAGGATTGAATTCTTCATTTTCAATAGCAAAGAACCTTCTGTGCATGGTTGCTTAGTCATTAATAGTAATATTCTGTCTGCATTCTTTCCCATACCTATAAATAGCCTTTTGCTTAGAATAATATAGTATAAGATAGCTACAAGTAGCTGAAAATATAAAGCATTATCACCCTGCTAATGCCTATGAACTCTGGAGATGGGCTGGGCTTCCATTTCAAAATCAAGTCTTAAGCCAAATTAATTTTAGTACATAAAGAGAGAACCCATTTCAATTAAAACAATTAAACAAGTGTTGGACCAGTTTGAGCTGTTCTAAGATACACAGTTGGGTCAAGTTATAACAAGAGCAATATAATGACACATGGTAAGCTGCCATATTCTATCTAACTAGACCTTTTACTTTGAGAAGACAATGATGGAGAACATATGTCTTAGTATTTCACTTGATATCTATAACTTGACCTTGTATTTTAATTTGTTGTTGTTGTTGTTGTAGGAATGATCTCTACCATACTTAGCCAAAAGAAAAATAAGCCCTTCAAACTAGAAAAAATGCTGTCTCAAAAGCAGATTTTGAATTCCAGAGAACTTTAGAACACTCATGCCTGCAAACCTGGGATTTATGATAATATGATTACTTCAAATCTCTCATGAGAGAGTACATGCTAGTCTTAGGAGTTAGTCTTAGGTTTTGAGTTTGCCTCCATCTTATATTCTAAAAAAAAGTTCTTTGGCCACTCTAGGCTTATTCAATATCATAAAATGAGGGTAACTGGCAATTTGAATAGTTAATGTGAAGTTTAGAAAAAACATCCCTGTTGGGTATAGTCTATAGTGTAGATTGGGGGCTCTAATCATAGGCATGGCACTGATCACCAATACTTTGTGCCTGTTAACCTGTGTTGTAAGAATGTTGTATGTTATTAACTCACCATACTATCTCTGTGGTAAGCACTATGTTAATATTCTCATTTTACAGAGGAGAAAGCTGAAGCACCAAAAGTATAGGTTACACTGCCTGTAACTGGAAGAGCTGGTCTTTCCACTCAGATAGTCTTACCTCCAGACTCTTTACCACTACACAGGAAGTGGTTAATAATGATGTGCTTGCTTGTGTTCTTCAGTAGGACAGTGTTTTGGTCCTGTTCATTTGCCTACTATAGGTAGTGATAGGTCTTCCACGAGTGTATAATGGATAAATGGGTGAAGATATTTCCATAACCTACTAAGGCCACTCTGGATTTCCTAATCCGGACCTGCTGTGTTCAACTTCTGCACAACTCTATGAACATCCTATCACCTCTGAGTGCTGTGTCAAAACTTGTATTGATATTTTGTCTAAGCATTTCAACCTAGTCATAAGCACCTTGTGGTGGTTGTGAATGATCTGCTCGATGGAGACATTTAAAAGCTATTTCCTAAGAGCAGTGGTTAACCAAGTTCTTCTGGAAAGTACCAGATAGTAAACACTTTAGGCTTTGAAAGACATAAGGTCTCTGGTACTACTGCTCTATAGCTGCCAAACAGCCGCAGACAGTGTTTGTGGCTTTGTGCCAAGAAAACTTTATTTACAAAGAGCCTGGCTGGCTGCCTGAGAGCTGTCTTTTGCTGACCCTGCCTTACAGCGCTGGCTTCCCCACTTTGTACTGCTGAAGAATCACCTTTTAAAAATAGAGTTTCCTGGACTTGTTTCTCCCTGGTCAATGATAATATTCATAAAAAAGCAAAGTCATTATTTTCATACAGATAAAATTGAACTTCAGTTAAAGATTTTATTTTATTAATGTGAGGAAATCTGGCTGATGCTACAAATAGTTCATAGAGGGAGAAGTCAGAATGCCCAGCTTTATATTGAGTAAAAGTACTGAATTGCAAACGAGGTCAAAGCTGATTCTTTTCCCCTCTTGCAGGGGGAACATGGCAATTTTTGTATCTGTCAGTGGCCTATAACTTACAAAGGTGCAAGGAGGGCTTAAAACTTGTAAACATGGGTATATTCCTTATAGACAATGTCCAGTTCTTCTTTGAAGTGAGTGGTTTGGACAGCCCAGAGACCATTTCTTACACATTGGCAAACCAAACTTGATGAAGCAAGATGGCTTTGTGCCACACTTGAAGCAGCAGTGTGTATGTCTCTCTTGATTACAATGTCTTCTTCATTCCTTGTGTCCTGAAAACATTTCTTCTGACTTAGGGAGATCAACTCTTCATTGTGAAACTCAGCCTTCCATTTGACCAAATGGATGACAGATAGTTTGCTCTTTTTTTTTCTTCTTTTTTTTTTCAATAGTGAGCAATAGAGATAAAGGTTTTGGAGACAATCTCATCCTTATATTTTTCTATTTGCTCATGCCAAGATAAGGACCAAAGAGATGTAAGCAGTGTAAGTTGTATTGATCATAAAAAATTATATTTTAGATAGACTAAGTAAAAGATGTTTGCACTGGAGAGAAACTAACCTTGGAAGTTATAACTAAACCTTGGTGCAGCTATAAGAAGGAGAAAGAATGGAAATGGGGAGAACAGACTACCTCTGAACAGGACTGCCATGTTGTACAGAGATAGGAGCACTCCAGAATGTATAATAGTCCAGGAGACAGCGGCTTCCCTAAATGTCTTAAGGACACAAGAGCTCCTTAACTTGACAGCCCCATATACATTTATGTTCTTGTAGAACTGTGATTGCAGCAGCTGTTCTGCTATGCTGAATACCATTCCTCCATGGATAGGACAGCAAGTCTGACGTGTGCATTTCTAAACAGAGCCTGTTAAGAAAGCTCCTTCCTACTCACACTTTCCCTTACACACATTGCTTAGTGTGAAAATGAGATGGAATAAACAGGTGGATTAGTGGCTGTTTACGATAGGGTATTTGTAAATTATGGTTAAGTTAGGTTAGGGGAAGCAAAATTTGTACCTCTGATGTTATTTCCAGTGAAAACAGTCCTCACATGTAGGGATGAATGCTAACGGAATGGTTCAGTTCCCCCATAAACCTTTTGCTAAAGTAATTTGTCTTCTCCAAGTTGAGCAACCTTGAGAATGGTGCCATTTCATACTAGGCCAAGAACCTTTATGTAAATCTCCTTGCTTGATGAGTTTACAAGCTTTTATGGCAGACATTTCCCTATCCTTTTCTGAAAGATGCCATGCTATCTCCAAAAGATCCAACAAAGCATTGACAGAGATCATAAGTGTGCAGACTTTCCAGTGTAGTGTCTCTGTGGAGAGACATAAGAGTGAAGATATGCCAGGGTGGTGAAGAACCTGGGACAAAGAAGTTGAGGTTTTACTGAAAGTTGTAATGGGCAATAGGCTTTTTTCTTTCTGGAAATTACTCAAGCACATTGTGCTACTGTGCAATGGTATCTTGCTAAGAATTCCACCCCAAGTGTGTCTTTTCCCTGGCATGCGATCTTAGAGCCTACCAATTTTCCTGGAAATATAAATTCACCATTCATTTTGAGATCTTAGATGGGCCAGAAGTGCAATTTTCGGCTAGGGTCAAGATCCTAATGAATAAGGCTGTCCCTTAGCTGCTGCAGGCCACTGCCATATCTCAAGTCTCTTGCTTAGTGAGAGGCATAGAAAACAACAGTTGTGACAGCTGTTTGCACTCTTGGAGCACCAGGAATGGACAATGGCATCTGGCCTGCTAGGATTTGGTATGCAACCTCCTGCTGGATTCAGCTCTGAGTACTTGGTGTTTCCTAAAAGAGCACAGCAAATGTGCTCTATTCTTTTTTTCTGAACACAGTGTGCTCTCATCCTGTTTAGATGTCAAAGTATGTCCCCAGCATAGTGCGCTCCTCCTTGGTGTTACTTAGCTAGGCACAGGCTTATCCTTCAATCCCTATCTGAGCACTACAGAACTTCTTGTGTCTCAAACAGTCATTTACTGTAGGTTTTTAGAGTTGTGGCCACAGAACCCATAAGGGGGCTTAGAGCTGCAGCTGCATGCAAGACAAGAACCTGTTTTCAGGTGGCACTTGTTGCTATTTTCTATTCATAACCCTAAGTTCCTAATTTAGACCAAGAATTTGGATGGCTCCGTGGTTTCTATAGCATTCACATTCTTAGTTTCATGCTCATGCCTGTAAAAAGTGGGATAAAACCAAATGAATCTCTGTGTTTTTAAATATTATTATTTTATGTTTTGTTTTTAATTGCCAAGTTGTGTGTGTGTGTGTGTTACAGTGTAATGCTTTGCTACATGTATGTATTGTTGAATAATTAAACCCGGTCACCTGGAGTATTAGTTGTTTGTGATAAGAATAGATAAAAGTCCTCTTGACTGTTTTTGAGATATGAAATGCATTTTGTTAGCAATAGTCACTGTTGTGTACAATAGGGCTATGGAACTCATTCCTGTTATCCAATGGAACTTTGTTCCCATTAACCAATATGCCTGTCCTTATGCTGTCTATTCTCAGCATTTAGGAAGCTCCATTTGTTCTCTACTGATATGAACATGACTTTTTGATTCTATATCTGAGTAAAACCATAAGATATCTGTCTTTCTGTACCTACCTTATTTTACTTACTATAATGTCTTCCATGTTTATCCATTTTGCTATAAGTGACAGCATTTTTTTTTGTTTTACAGCTGAATAATACTATTCCATTTGTTTCTGTGTGTTTGCCTGTGATAGTTTTTTTTTTAACTTACATTCCATTGATAGACACTTAGCTCTATGTTTTAGCCATTATAAATAATGCTGCAACTACTGTGGGGTTTAAGCTACAAATCTTTAATATGCAAGTTAATTTTTAGGACTGTTGGGTCTTTCTTATATTCCACTAATTATCATTTATTTTGTTGGTAGATATAATAATAAGCAAAAGTTTTCGACCTTTATATTAGGAATTGGGCATGATAGCTCACACCTGTAAACCAGCAAATGGGAGTCTGAAGTACTAGGATTGCCATTTAGTTTGAGGCCAATCTGGGCAGGTAGTGAGTTACTATCATTAGCCTGAGCTACAGTGTGAGCCTTGTCTAAATAGAAAACCAACAAGAACATCAAAACCGTACATTGGGAGATGAAATTTAAAAAGAATCCCTAAAGCATTTAAGCTATTCAAACCAGTGATCCAGTGATATGTGACAAAGCTACTCATATTTCTCCCAACCCCTGTCTGTCCATCTGTCTGTCTGTCCGTCTGTCCGTCCGTCCATCTGTCCGTCCATCCATCCGTCCGTCTGTCCGTCCGTCCGTCCGTCTGTCTGTCCGTCCGTCTGTCTGTCTGTCTGTCTGTCTGTCTGTCTGTCTTGGTCTCCCTTTTACCCCACCCAGCACTCCCTCCCCCCATGTGTATGTATGTATGTGCTCACACTTACTCATATGTGTGTATGTGTGTTTTGGTGCAAACACCCATGTCGTGAGGAAAACCATTATCAGACAGAGGCTAAACCTAGGGAAGCTGAGGTTGACTGTATTTTCCTACTCCATTTGGTAAAGAATAATGAATGTGGGAACATGTGTGGCTAGTCTCTGTCCCTTAGCATTCAGAAATTGCTGACTCATAGGGGCGGGGCATGTGAATTTTACTACTCTGTTTCCAACACCATACTTGCCATATACAGAAGCTCAATAAATATTTGGAGCTTGCCAGAATTATGGATGCTTTTCATATGGATCCTCTTGACAGACGTGATATAAAGAGCAACAACATCAAAACATATACTACTTTTTTTTAAAGGACAAAACCTGCCCATGATACAGAATTTTGTTTTTTATTGTTATGGGCAGTGTTCTTTTGTGTGTGTGTGATTTATTTTAAATACTTGTTTGACACGGTAGTTAATAATAAATTCTAAGTAGGGGCTGGAGATATGCCTCCATGGTTTAAAATCCCTTGTTACTCTTGTAGAGGACTCAAGTTCAATTTCCAAAGCCCAGATGGTAGCTCATAGCTATCTATAACTCCAGTTTCAGGGAATCCAGAGCAAGGAAGTCTGACTGTATGATACACTCTTTTGGTCTCTGCACACCTTCCCACACATGTATACAAGCAGCAAACATGCTTATACATTAAATAAAAAATAATCTTTAAAAACATTCTAGGAAGTTATACTTCTTGTTTTGTCTTCAGTGGTCTTATTTACCTTTCAGAAAATATTATTAGTAAATGGTGCCTCAGCCTTTTGATAAGATGTTGTCTGTCTTTATAGGGATATAAGAACAGTGATAGACTGTAACTAGTTGTGGTTCTTTTAATAAAATATTTTAAGTTAAAGAGAAAATGAAAATGCTGCTAGAGAAAAGACAAAGAGCATTGTAATGTCTATATCTGCAAGAAGAAGAGGAGAGGACCAGATAATTTTTCAACTAAACATAAACTGGTGTGGAGTTTAGTCTAAGGGAATGGTGAGAATAAGGGGCTCTGGGTGGAAGGCAGGTTCCCTTCCATATCTATCTCCTTGTGTCTTTTACATGTGACATTGCACTTATTTCTGTTCTTTCAGAAATTGCTGGTGGCTGTGCTGAGCCACCTCACCTGGCCTTATTCATGAGCTTCCTGGCAGTAAGACTAGACATAGTAACAGAGAATTTGAAGCCACTGTATATTGAAGAGATAAGGAACTTCTTCCTTTGCGACCCATTTTGCCCTCTTATAGTAACAGTCTCTAAGGTAAACTAATTTCTTAAGCCAATAACCCATTTAATGTAGTACAGACATTAATTCAAGAAACCTGAAGTGAGTCCTAAAAATTTCAGGTTTTTAGATCTTGGCCATGCAAATTGTTGGCATGGAACTTGGTTCTTTATGACAATATGAAACTGTTGATAATTAGTCATGGAGTGTAGCATTCTTTACTTTGCCTAGGCTTGAAAAGCTCAGAAGAACTGAACTTCTTGGCTCTAAGTAAGTTTCCATGCCTTTGATAAGAAGTCTGGCTGACTGACTTGTGCTATCTTGATCATGAAAGTAGACTGATTTACAAGGTTAGCCATACCCCCCCCCCCAAACTGAGGGTAAAGCGGGACCATGAAAGGCAAAGAACACAGTGCTAGATTTCAAGTAGAGCATTAATTTTTGCCCTTCTAAGTTGCTCAATTCAGACATGATTTTTCCCCTTTTCCTGATAATAGCCCTGCCACTAATATGAAGTGAAAGGGACTATGCAAATATTCCTTGTGGCACATCCTTTTAACTACACCATCCAGGAGACTGAGACAGGAGGACCATAAGCTTGAGGCTAGTCTGGGACACATGCTGAAACTCTTCTGTCTGTCCAGAACAATAGATTTTAGTTGTGTGCTTGTTTTCTGTTTTTGAGATTATCTTGCTTATGTAGGCTAAAAGGCTGAGTTTTCATCATTGGTATAACAACTCTAATACTCTAATGGAGTAAGAGGCAGGACCAAAGATCTAAGGTCAGAAGATCCAAATGCTAGTCCATATTTTGGATAGTATATGATTGGTCTTAACTATTGAGTTGTAGGTGATGAAGGGTTTTTTATCTTCACGACAGAAGCCAACTTTTCTCCACCGTGAGTAAGTTGTGGATGGAGATCCAAGTGAAACTGTGCGAGGCAGCCCTTTGTCTACACTGAAGTGTGAGAATTGTTAGTTTTATTTACTCTTATTTATGAGCTCTAGCAGCAGCAGGGCCTTTGGTTTTAGACATGGATTTTATCACAACAGTCAGATAGGCTGCTGATGTTAATGTTATTGTGTGGTAAGATCAGATGTTCCACTCATGCAAATAAGCCAGAAAAGGTTGCAGCTTCAATCTGTGAAGCTTGTATGTGTCAGCCTACATTCTGGAACTTTCTCTTCTTGACCTTCCAGAGTTCACTGCTCATTTAATTTTCTTCTTACATCATTTGTTGTTCTTTCTCAACCTCCTTTACTAGCTCTTCCCCTTTGCCCTAATTTCTCACATTAGGGCAGGTCCCAGGCCTCAGCTCCTTGATGACTTCATCCAGCCTTAGGATTTTAAATGTCATTTCAATCTTTAAAAAACGGACTTTCTCTTGATATTGAGGCTTGTAGCCTAGGCTTTCTCAGCTTTGATATTTGAAACTCAGTGTGTTTCCAAACTCATATGATCTTTCCCCTCAAAACCAAACCAAACCTAGCTGTATCAACTACTGCACCTTTCCTTAAACCTCTACTTCTTTTATCTCAAAATTATTCATCCTTCTTCTTGGATTCTTATTCAATGCCAAGGGCAAGAAAAGCATTAGAACTGAAACGTAATAGAAGTTGTTACCTATTCTCCATTTTAAGGATGAGGAAATGGACCCAAGGCCATATAGCCAAATTATGTAGATTTTCCTTGTCTTGGAAAAGAACTCCGGAATGATTTGGAGGATGATTTGTCTTTCCATAGGCATCCAAGATGATCCTTTAGAAAGATGAGATATCCCAGGCTGATTCCAAGCAAGAGAGATAACCCATGATATACAGTTATAATTTTCTTTTCAGCATTTTTCTTTCTACCTGGTAAGCTATAACCTCCAGCCCACAAAATTCTATTATTAAAACAGTGAATCATAGAGTTTAATCAAGCGAACCTGTTGGAAAAATGCTGCCAGATTGGCTATGAGGCCTTTGAGTCATGAGGAAAAGTGCTGTGGAACAGCGGATTAGTGTACTTATGATTAGGTCATCAAGTTATGCTATTAACATTTGAGAGGCTTCTCTGCATTTTGCCCAATAAATGTTGAAATCTCTTTGTAGGGTATTTTTGTGCTTAGTAATCTTATAGGGCACATAGAAATGGGTTTCAGTTATTGATGTTTACTAAGCTCAGAAGTATTATCTATAAATAGTTCCTAGAGCCTAAGGGATTAAGAAACAATTAATTAAAGTAGGATCACCTAGTCTTGTGATAAGTACCATATTTGACTTTTCTATATGTTGTTCACTTGAATTAAAAGGTAAACATTTCAGATTGAATGTACTTATCTCTAAGATTCTGAGTATCTGCATTGGCTGCACATTTGCATCAGTGGAGATACTTATGGAGTGCTGATACCTAGGCCTCACAACCAGAGTCTGATTTTATTGTCTTTGGATGCTGCCCAGGAACCCGAATTTTAAGTTTCTCGGGTGCTGCTAATATTGAAATTGATGGTAGAGCATCTCTATAGTACTGCCCTTATGAGTATGGGACTGAAAAGGACACACGAAGGAGATGGTAGTTAGTGGTCAGTGTCAGTGATCTAGTATGTTGAAGATGGGATTCATGTAAACTTGTCACTGCAAAGATGTTCTTGCTCAGTACTGTTTCTCTGGTGCTTTGTATGACGCCAGTGGGTAAATGACTGGTAAATATAGTGGCAGGGAAGAAATGAGAGCTGGAACAAAATGAGGACAGCAATGTGGACAAAAAATGTGATTTGTAATCGACTATTCTAGAAGTAAGTTATTTCCAGGTGCTAACAAATTTTATCTTGTGGACCTGGGACTGGCTGCCAGGTATGGAGTGGAGGTAAAGATCATTGCCACTGGAGGTACTTTGGAGTGAGGTGCCAAAAAGAAGTTACCTGGGTGGTATGGTATAGAATGGAGAGCACAACAATTAACCAGCTATCAGTACTTATAAAGTCATAGAAGGATAGGTAGTTGAAGCTAATAGAAAAAGATAGATTGTGGAAGATGGTAAAGCTGGATGGTGTGAGCATCAGGGGAAAAGGCTGACTGTTAGGAAATGGAAGGACAGTGGTCTAGAAGTTGTACTAGAACACCAGAAAGAAGCCAACTGTGTCTGATGAAAATGAGTGTGCCGAGGGTAAGAGAAACAGCTCAGAAGATGTAGTATTCTCTGAGGAGGACTAACTGTGTTCTATGAAGTGCCAAGACTCGAGAGGCACTTTCCAGGGACAGGAACTGATTCCTCAACAAAGGAACTGACTTAAACTAGAAAAGGCTTTGGAGGGGGTTTTCAGTATATACTGGTATTTCTTGTCAGATTACTGCCACATACCAAGAAACCATAAAACCTCAGAGTCATATAACAGTAAGTGTTTACTGCATATTTATTGTGTCGACTTTGGGAATTAAACGGAAGTCACTTAAAGTGGCTGTGGTGATTTTTTGGCCTGGCTTAATCACATGCATGGGTGTTAACTAGCTGTCAGATGATCTCTACTGGCTTGGGCTGGAGGCACTCAAGTGTACTCTGTATCTTATCCACACCTTGGGACCTGTGAACTTGTCTGGACATGGCCTTATCAGAGTGAAGATGAGGGCAAGGTTAAGAACAAGTTGAACTGCTCAATTCCTTTCGAGTCTGTTACATTTGCCAACATCGTGTTGTCGAAAAGTGTAGCTAAGGTCTGAATAAATGATATGGTTGTATGGCAAAGGGTAGGAATATTAGGCAAGGTAGATAACTGAGGCCATTTTTGCGATCTGGCACATGTTGGGAAAGGGGATAAGGAGAAACGTTGAAGACTCTAATTGGGAAAGTTCCCACCTATGGATAAGCAACAACTTGTATGTAAAGTGGGCATGCTATTTGGCTGGTAGAGTCAGCACTTTCTATATTCATCCTGATTGATAGGGATAAACTGAGTCCTCTTAGAGGAACATTTGATTTGCTTACTTCCTTTGCCTTTGTTCTTCCTTAGGAAATAGGGATTTTGACATTTTACCCAATTTTGGGGTTACACTGAGATGATTTTGCATATTATTAACTTAATACCAGGAGTAGAGCATACCTCTCCCTCTTTTTTTTCATACGGATCAACTGACAATTGGGTGACATCCAGGTATGTAAGTCTGACCAAGATAAGCAAAGCCACTTTAAAGAATGTTGCGACCAAATTACTGTGTAATTTTCTCTCTAGTGGCATCGAAGTCCTACTAATACTGCAGTGACTCAACCCCCAAATGTCTTGAAAAAATTCTTATTTTAGACCATCAAATTGAGTTGATTTTGCCCTTGGGGTTAGATTACATTAATGATTCTCAATTAGTCTGTTTTACTGTAACAAAAATACTTGATGCTGAGCTTGTTTTCAGGATAAAAGTTTAATTAGAAGTTTAATTTGATCATAGTTTTGAGGGTAAAAGGCGTGAACTACTTGCCCTCTTTAAGGAACTTATGGCTCTGACACAGCATGACTCATAGCACCATAGGAGCATGTGTAGGTGAGACTAGGGAACGTGGGGAAAAATTCATACAATCATAGAAGAAGCAAGGCATTGGGGAAGGAGCAGGTCAACCCTTTCATAGCACTTCACACTCATTGGGCTAACATGGCTCTGTAAGAACTACATTAATACCTTCTGAACTTGATATCCCTAGAACCCAGTCACCTTCTTATAGGAACACACCACTTTTTTTTAAACTTTTATCTTGTGTTATTGGTGTTTTGTCTGAATATATGTCTATGGGAGGATGTCAGATCCCTAGGAACTGGAGTTACAGGTGGATGTGAGCTGCCATGTGACTGCTAGGAATTGAACCTAGGTCCTCAGGAAGAGCAGCCAGTGTTCTTAACCACTGAGTCATCTCCCCACTCCAGAATGTACCTCTTGAACATATGCTGCTTTTCAAAATCATTGCATTGATTTGTAATTACATCAACTTTTGAGGGGCATACTCAAACTCGTATCCATAACATAGACTTTATAGAGTAATACTGTTTCTAAACCTATACAGTGCCTTCTATACAGCCTCTGTTGGCTCATTAGCTTTCTTCAAAGAACTTCCTCTGGATTTGAATATGGGTAACAAAGATATCTAACTCCCAGAATGCTTTGCTAGGCTGGCTTTCTAACCTCTTATGGTTTAAGGACAACTTCCTTACTGTCTAATTAATATTTTCAGATGCAGGACACCTGAGAGTTGTCCCAGAAAGGGTTTTTTTTTGGTATTCATATTAAATGCTCTTCCTATACCTCATCTTATTGCCTACAATGGTGAATGAGGGTTGTGTTTGTAACTGGACAGTGAGGCAGATGTTCAGGTGACTCCTTGTGTCATCACAGTTACATCTCTGAATAAGAACATACTTGTGACTAAGAAGCACTATGCCAAATAATGGGTTTTTGACCTGGGATACACTTATGGTGGCTATTCTGATGGTTTAGTGTTATCATCTATCCTCTTTTGCTCAACCGGGAAAGAGATCGTTCCTGTGTGCTATGTGGTTTAGCATATGATATCCCCTTGGGAAGGCTTGCCAATGGATATCATGAATTTTACCTAACTGGCATAGTAAAAATTGCACATACTCACATGTACTGTGGCCTTATTGTTCTGTGAGTCATCTCAGGTCAATATTAGAGTTGGATGTTAAAACTACTTGGTTGATATTCAGTTGGCAGCCAGATGTTCTTGTAGTTCTTAATGCATCTGACTTCTTGGCCATTTGTTAGTGGATTTTGGAAATTGAATTAATTCAAATATTCATACTTGTCAAGGTATTGACTTGATTCTCCTTCATGATTACTAAACATTTGTTTTCTGAGGCTTTATGATATCAAGAGGAACTCCAAGAACTAACTAGTGCGTGTTTCGATTTGCTTTATGAAACTGACATATGGAGTGTATATAAAAACTGGTATCTATAATGTGAAATTTCTGCCATTTATTTTAGAAATAAATATGCAACTTAGTATTGGCCTCAAGTTGATAATGTGAATTCCTACTGTGATGCTTTATATTTTGACTACAATCCAGCTCACTTACAGATATACTAGAACACAAACATATTATAGAAATCTGGCAAACAGTTTAGAAACTCAAAGTATAATCAGCCTATTTTCTACTTGTATGTTTAAAGAAAATGTATCTGCCATTTAGCACTGTGGCCTAGAACATGATTTATGAGAATTACAGCAGGGAATATTGTCACCATGGTATCCCAAGAGATCTCAACCCTCCAATGGCACTGAAGCATTGTTCATAGCTTTCATAGTTGGAAGGCTACAGTCTCCAGGACTTAGTCCTTGGCTTCTCTGACACTCAACTACCATATTCTGCTAAGATTGATGGCTCTAGTATAGCCTGATTTGGGCCTGGGGCATTTTCTTCACAAATCATATAATACACCTTATTTCTGCCCATATACCACCCATCTAGTTGTTTTCATATCATGATGAAGAGTCATATTGAGAAATGTGAGAAGTGCTCCCTTTTCTTATAAATAGGAATGAGAAGCTCTGACATCAGGATCGTATAGTGCAGGGACTTTTGCATTTTGACAGCTGCTTATAGGGGCTAGTAAAGCATAGGCCTTAATTAGTATTTGAGCTTGTGCTCAGTAGCAGATATATGTGTATTCAAGAATCATAGTATAAATTGCGGATGTATCTCTTTTATATTTCTGTTTTCCTTAAAAAAAAACTCTACAAACATTTTATTCAATAAAAATGTAATATATGTCTCATATATTGAATGTTCTAGTACCCATATTTAAAACAAAAAATAGATAAGGGGGGTTAAATGGTTTGTATTTTTAATTTCTCATTTGCTGAAATGCAATGTATTTTTTACACTTGCAGTCCATCTCAGGTTTCACCAGCCACAGTAGACATGCTCAGTAGCCCCAGTGGCGAATGGTAGTGTCATGGGTAGTACCATGTTAGGAAATTGAGAAGATGTGCATGTCAGGAATACTGGCACACATCTGTGATCTTGTCTCTCAGAGAGGCGGGAACAGAAGAATTTTTGGCTTCAAGGCCAGCTTGGGCCACAGAGTGAGATCTTAAAAAAGGAAAACATAAATATCTGTGATACAATGTGGAGAGTTCTTGTGGAGTATTATGGTATTGCTTTCTCATGTTTTTGTTGTTAGGGGCAGCATCTTGATTAAATTTGCGACAATTCACCTGAAGCTTTTAGACTGCATCTATGAGCTTCTCACCCTTCACCCCTCAGCACCATGTTGATTTTAAAAAAAAAAAAACAACTGAGAATACTTGAGAACTAGTGATGATTCTTAAAAGGCTTTTAAAATTAATATTTTTATTAGTATACAAAATAATGGGTTTGGTTATGGCCTAGTACAGCTGCATCTTTACCATTAGCTCTCAGCACACCCATTGCCCTCTCATCTCTTTGCTCTCCTGCTGCTTCCTTTCCTCTTCTCTCTCTCCTTTCTTGTCATCTTTTTAAAATCTAAATTCCACATGAGAAAGCACACAAGATATTGATCTGAAAATGTCTCCTAAAGGGAAAGCTAGGCTGAAATTCTAGGGCTAGCTATAATGAGGGACCGCACTCATGTAGAGCCATAGACATGGTTAAAATTCCTCTTCATCAGTCGCTCACCAGGAGATGAGAGGAGGGCCAAATGTCTACATGTGTTAGAGCTGCTTCAATTTAATTCCACTTTGACTTGAGGTACTCTAACAACCTGAAGGATGGCTACCACCACACATGTAAATAGGAGCACATTTGTGGTGTCTACTGACATCTGTTCTACTCCAGACTGCTTTCATTTGAGGTCTTTTTGATTTAGTATATGCTGTTCTTCAATGGTAGAGTGGCTTTCAGAGCCTTGTTTGTCAACTCCGGAGACTAGTTACTTCTCACTTCAGAACCACTGGTTCCTTTGCCTCAGTTCTGGAATGGGCAGTTAGATATTTATGACTAAACTGCTTGGCTTCTAAAATAAACTTATACTATGGAAGATTTAGGAGTCTTGTGGTTATGCTTGGAAGGGGACATTTTCAGTATTTAGAATATTAGTAGTGATTATATTTCTTATTAGCACAAATTAATTATAGGAAGAATAGGCTTCAACATAGCATACATGATCTTGAAGTTACATGTTTTGATAAGATGTACCTTGAAATATGCCTCTCTTGATGGCCAGCACCCTTTTCTCCTTCTTCATAGTCCTCTTTTTTTTAACACATGCATGTTCATGTTTGTGTGTGCGTGCACACACACACACACATTATAAATCTTGATAACACATATGAATGAAACATTGATGCTTGTCTTTCAGAGGCTAGCTAATGGCCCTTAACATGGTCATCAGCAGTTCTATTCAATTGGAAATGATGCAATTTCAACTGGGTAGGGGTGGTGCATGACTTTAATCCTAGCACCCAGAAGGCAGAGACAGGTATATCTTTGCATTCAAGGGCAGCCTAGTCTACAGATGGAGTTCCAGGACAGCCAGGGCTACACAGACAAACCCTTTCATGATCCCCTCCCCCAAAAGATACAATTTTAATTTTCTTTGTGGCTGAGTAAAATTTTATGTGTATGTATATGAGTTATGGTATCATTATTTTTTACTTCATTTAAATCTTACATTGACTATGAATTAGGTTTTAATTCTAATATACTAATAGATGTGTTCAGTACATTTTGAAATATCAAATTCCTAGAACACCTTAAAGCATTTGGGATTGGTGTAGATTGTGTTTTGAATCATTTTATTCCTCTGAGAATTTTACTTTGCCCCCTATTTGCATGAAGACTATTCTCTTATTTTTATAATTTTTTCCACTAGAATTTAAGGTTTAGAATAAAGTCATTGTTACCATATGTTTCCCTAATTTAAGGAATGTGGATTGATAAAAAACAGTAATTGCTTCTTGACTGTTACTTTCTCGGTGCAAAACTATCCTATGAAAATATTTCTTAGTATGTATACATTTTCTAAAGGTTTTCTCAGCTATTTTACAAATTGAATATATCATTTGTAATTATTTTTGTATTAATAGCACTTATGCCTTGCCTCATGGTAAAGTATGAAGAAGACACTTTACTTAGAGTACATCCTCTGGGGGATTGGGTCTAAATTTAGACCTTCTTTAATTGGTATAAACTACTCACCTTCTAATTGTACTAAATGCTATTGAAGTTTCAAGAGCACTGAATTTCAAAGCTGTCCAGACAGTTAAGCAGCATTTTGTACTTGTAAGCAGCAATGATTAGACTAATTAATAAAATGCCTCTGGACCAGGCTATAGCATTCTTGGCCAGAGCATATTTTTTTCAGTTTGCCTAAAATGTATCTTATTTATATAACTGTTCCACAAATCCATGTCTTGTTGACTTTTTCAAAAGATACAAACAGGAAAATTTTATTTCAAAGTCATGCTGTCTGTGCTGAGGTTTTAGCTGGGGGAAGGGGAGTAGAGGGCAGAATAATGTGTGTTAACAAGAATTAGAAGTAATTGCAACTGCTAAATCTGTTGAGCTATTCTACTTTCGAGAGTTCACTTTTACTTGCTTGCTGGCAACTGGAAAGAAAGATTTGAAGAGGTTAGCCTTGTGACATTTAATTTTTCAGGGAGAAAGTTGAAGAAGTTTATTTCAGTTCAAACTTGGTTCCCATCATGTCCACTGACTATCATTTGCTCTCATTACAAAAACAGGGAAGTAACTCTACCAAGTGTTATCTAAGTGTTACATACATGTATCTACAAAATGGCTGTTGGCAGAGAGTGGACCATATAAAGCTTAAATATTCAATTTTGGCTTTCATCTATTAGAAAGTACATGTGTGTGTGTTCTAGAACTCAAGAATGTGACCAAGACCAATAACTGAAAAAAGAGGAAAGAAGATGTCTATGAGAGTAAACGTAAGGAGAACATGTAGCCATAGAGTGATAGCCAAGGCTGCCTGGTATTGATAGAATTTCAGCACATACTGTTATCTCAGCCAGCAACTGCAACTCTGCAGTTACCAGCCTGCTTTTCTGGCAGCAGCCTAGCATCTCAGGCCACAGCCTGATGGGAATTCTGGTGAGCTCTGGTGCTGCACCTTAAAGTAGCTTTAACTAAATTTCTATTGTTCTGTTTATGAATAAGAAAACTCAAGATTCAAAGACTGGAGTGAAAACTTGCTAGCTCAGAGAGATTGAGTAGCAATTAGTTAACCTTTTCCTTGCTGACATCTCTGAGAGTATCTTTCTACCTCCACCAAACAAACAACAAACAAAAAACCATGCCACTCCAAAATCCCTCCCTACGCTTTCTGATGAATTTCTCTCTCCCAGGTGCCCTCTAATGCTCTGTGATTATTTTCTGTCATCTAGGTGGTAACTCAGCCTTCTGACTCAAGGTTAATTTATTTAATTAACACAAAGGCAGGGTTCACAGTGTGACCAAATACCCCCAACAACCTGATCCACTTATTAATTGTGGAAGTCTTTTTTACCATTGCATAGCATCCAACCTCCAGAGATATAGGGCATACCATCTGCTTAGTAGTTTTGAGGCAGTGTCACAGATTTTACTGATCATTTCTTAAATATATCTTTAAAGGGCAATTTTTTTTTCAGTCTTGGTTTTGGATAGAAGAACAAAGCATGATGTATCTACTCGTATTTACATCATAACCCTTTGAGAGTATTTTAAAAAGTTGAAGCTAAGTCATGCTAAAGTATTTGTCTGGGAAAATATTTACATTTGTTGGTAGACTTCTGCTGTTTAACTAGCATGTAGTAGTTAAGTCCAAACTTTGATAAGGTCTTAGGAAGTTAAGCAATGCCTAGATTTGGCCTTAAGAAAATTTGGCTGATAAAAGTAATACGCACAAATAACAAGACCAACACTCTTACAGAGGTTTTATTGTACATAATTTTTGATGACATCTTTAGTTCTCTCAGCAAAGTACTTGTTACTTCAAAACTTAGTGTTAACTAGTATATTACAGTGTTGACTGAGGTTGTGATAGCTACTTCTTCCAAGAAGTCTAGCATGCCAACTAAATTGTTAACATTTTCTTCCGTGTTAGACATTCACAAAGCATCACTTTCTTGGACCTTTAATTGTGAGAGAAGATTTTGATACTTTGTTTATATCAATAAGTTCTTATGAAACTTAGGATTAAATTAAATTGTATTTTAATACAATTTAATCTTAAATTGTATTTGTGTGTTAGATTTCCAAGAGTTTTCCCAATTTGGATGAAGTAAACCATAAAAGGACTGTTTTGATAATTACAAATTGTTTTGAGTTTTGAACAGATTTATTTATTTCTATTTTGTATGTATGGGTATTTTTTCTGCATATATGCCTGTTCACCATGTGTATACAGTGCCTGCAGAGGGCAAAAGAGGGCCTGGGATCTTCTGGGAATGGAGTTACAGGTGGTTGTTAGCATTCATGTGGGTGCTGTGAACAGAACCATCCAGGTGTCCGGAAGAAAAACAATTGCTTTTATCTGCTGAGCCATTTCTCAAATCACTAGTGTTTCTTTATATTTATTCTATGACCACTCATACCATGTTCCTTAACATATACCCATCTGATAACTTGATTTTCTTACTGTATTATTTTAATATAATTAACATATAAATTGTTCTAATTAATGAATTTCACTCTAATGTTTTCATACATGTACATTTAGGGCTTTGATCATGCCCATATTTTCCTCCTTGCAAGGAACTCCTCCTTGAAACAGCTCACTACAGTGTCCAGTGGTTCCTCTCCAGACCCCTTTCCCAGTTTCTCATAAACATGAGCATCTAGAGATTCAGCAGAAGAACGAGTGCTTGAACCTCAACAGACTCACACTCCTAAATTACTCCTTGAGTACAGAGACTGGTAAGAATCCATGCTCAAGTGCTAACAAGGAAGTGAGCTCTCTGCAAAGCATAAAATGGGGACATGTATGCAGGACGAAAGCCACAGAGAAGCAGGATGAAGCACTCCAGGGAGAGGCCAAAGGTCTGGTTCCCATTCCATGCTGAACTTCCAGGCACTGGCCTTGAGTGATGTTGCTGCAGATTGTCCTTCCTGTCCAGGTCCTTTCACAGCTGTGGATTGGAGGACGTGCTTCTGTGATTTATGACTTCCCTTAACAGAAACAGTTTGCCTCTTCAACTGAAATTCTGAAGATTATACACAAGAATGGTCAGTCAATCCATTCTGGAATTAGTTTGAAATAAATTCTACAGGAAACACACACCATGATCAATCTTGCATTTTCCACATTAGCTTTGAAGCAAGGGATTCTAAAAGCCAAGAAACCTTCAGAGGAAGAAAATGTTATGAAATGTCTCTTTTGTTAAATGTTGGTAAGACTTAGGGGAACAGCGATGGTGTCCGAGTCGAATATTCTGTAGTTTTGTTTCCTGTAGACATTGGGTGATGTCTCTTAAGAAATAGATACCATTTTTTTTTTATCTCTGCTGATGAGTACTAGAGATATTTTGTTTTTGAAAAGATGGAAATAAAGTCCACTCTGTAATAATCTGAAGTAATAATGATAATACTCTCTCTTGAATGTTTACCATATGCCTCAAAGTACCTGGACATCCCCCATGAAATGAGAACTTAAATTGTAAGTACATCTTTCTGAAGATCAGAAGAAAGGTAATCATGCCAGTGCCATTTAATACATGAGGGTACTGAGGCAGAGAATAACTCACTTTTGTTCTACTTTCCACAGTAACGTGCTACGGAATGAGACTATACGGCAGCTCAGTCTGGACAGATGTTAGCACAGCTGTGTGGGCTCCTTTGGTTGAAGTGGGCTGTGTGTCAGCATGAACACTGCATTTGAAACTTCACAGATACAATGAAGGCCTCCTTTTATGAGGACCACACTGTAAAGTTTGTTGCAAACATCTTATTTCTACAAAGGATTTAGTTATTCATATTTAGACAGTACTTTTGAAATTCCATAATGGCAGCACCAATAAATTTACTTACGTTCACTAATTAAGATCTTCCTTCCTTCCTTCCTTTTATCCTTTCTTCTTTTCTCCCTTTATTTCTGGAAATAACACACTTAGAGTCAGTGAGTGGACATGAATTTGTCCCCTATAACTTCTCCAATAAAGCTAAAGTCCTATTGAAAAAAATGCAGAGCAGCTAGCCAAGATACTGCAAGTCCGGTGTCTGTAAAAAATAACTCCTTCATAATCCAGGCTCATTGTTTCATCCTGACTTTCTGGAAGGTGTTTCCTTACAATGCCACACTGGAAGTTCCTGTGTCTGGCTAGGATTTCAGCTTAAGGCTGTATTTTGGTATCTTGAAAACTGGCCTTTTGGTGTTCTGATGAGCCAATCTCCTTCCTGTAAAATTCCAAAAGCGTTGTTCAATTTCATGTGACCTGTGTATTTTGATGAATACAGTTACTCAAAAGTCCCTTTTATCTTGTGACCCCTGGCAATGTTTGCTTACTTTAAGACTCTTTCCAGAGTTTGTGTCAGGTTTCTGTGATTAAGAATGGTCTATTCTAAGTGCTGTATAATCTGATGTCCTTGGTCTAAGACTTAGATATGTCCTGCCAGTTGTTGCTATAGTTCCATACAGGATTCCTTGGAAGAGGTAAGGACCACAAGGCTTCTCTTCCTTCATGTGTTAGTTAGTTATTGGTGAGGATGCTGAAGTCAGTTTTTCCTTCCCTCTGCTTCTTGAAACACAGCCATCTTTCCTCACAGGACAGAAAGCCCCTGCTGACAGGAAATCTTTCTGTGTGCACATGCACACAGCAGTTTGCCAGTATGGATGGCTTCCAACAGCTTTCTTCTAGTTGCAGTGACTTTATTTTCTCTGGACAGCAGTGCTATGCAACCCAGGTGGCCAGCAACACAGTGGGCTTCCATTGGTAGAAGCTTCTTTCTGGCAAAGTGCCTGAAATATGCTTGGGGTTCCCACAGCACTTGAGTGATGAAGAATGTTTTCACAATGCAGTGAGTTTTGTTGTTTGCTTATTCTGTGGCCAAGGATGCATCAGTGTTACAATATGCTATATGTCTCTCAAAAGGTAATGGCTTGCCCCAGACCCAAGAGGGTTGTGTAGCTTTAAACAGACAGATCTACCTATGGCAGATCTATAGAATGGTGCTGGTAAGAATGTGCTATTTCTACCTTGGAAGGCATTGCTTGACCAAACCTGTGAAAGGGAAAGAAGGAGCAATCCTAAACTCCATCCTCTTCCTCATCAACTTTTCTATTCAGAGAATATGTTGCAGCCTTCAATAGTCCTTCCATTGTTTTCTTTTTTTCCTTTGAAGTAGCCTCTCCTTAAGTAGCACAGGATAACCTAGAGCTCCTTATGTAGTACTAGCTAGCTTGTATTTCAAGATCTACTTCCTTCAGCCTCTCTAGTGCTTCTGAATCAGGTTTGTGACTACACCTGGCTCTTCATGTTTCTCTTAAGTGAACTTCGATTGACTTACCTTCTTTGCCTCTAGAATTTCAGGTAGGCTCCTTATGATCCAATCCCAGGTGCTAACTATAAGAAGGTTTATCAGATTCCAGGATACTAAGATGGATTTAGTAATCCATAACCAACCATTGAAAACTGAAATACATAAAGTAGAAAATGTATGCATGCCCATGGTGAAGCTAAGTATGTGTTTAAGAAACCCTCATTATGTACTATATATATATATATTAAGGGATTCATTATGCCTTTGTTGTTGTTTTATTTTATTTCAAGTCAGGTTCTCACAGTCTAGCCCAGGCTGGCCTGGAGTTGGCTAGTATTCCAGGTTCATCTGAAAACTCAATGATCGTCCTGCCTTAGCATCATTAATGCTTGGGCTATAGACAAATGCCGAGATACTCAGCTAAAGCTTATTTCTTACATGGTTCATCAATCAAGCCTGAAAGCCCTGACTTCAAGGGCTTCATCTTAAACTACCTCCTTTGCCCAGCAGTTTATTTTTGCAGTTTGTCCAGATCTTGCTCTTCAAAGTCAATTATATGGAACCTTCCTTAATTATCTGGACTAGCATAGCTAAATCATCACAGACAAATTAAATTATGGCCATTCTTCATTTTATAAGGCAATGAGTATTCACATTGACTTAAGGGACTTTTGAAGTAAGACGCATTGGTTTTACATTCATTCTTGGCTACTGAGAAAACTTAGTGAAGCCCTTGTAAACATTTTTTCTCACTTATAGATTTTCTTTAGAATACACGTGTTTAAAGGCAAGGCCTTGCTGGAAAAAAAGGCTTGGTGTCCTTTGTTTTCATGGTTTAGTGGATAGGAGCTCCCTAGGGTAGGTAAAAGGGGAAGTAGCTTCAGCTGTCTGCAAACAACATCTGCCATGAACTAATGGCATGGGTTAGAGAATTATTGTAGTGTGTGTGTGTGTGTGTGTGTGTGTGTGTGTGTGTGTGTGTGTGTGTGTGTGTGTGGTATGTTGTGTTGCATTGTCTTGTGTACATGTATATAATCATGTGGGAGATGCAGTTGCCTGTGAGTGTATGGAGGCTGGTATTGAATGCCTTCCTTAATCCCTTCTCCACCTTCTTTTTCTGAAACAGGATCTCACACTAAATGTGGAGGTCATAGCTTTGGCTAGACGGTATAGGATCTTCCTGTTTTCATCCTTCAGAATGAAGGTTATGGGTGCACACTACCATGCCCAGCTTTTATATGGGTGCTCATGAATCAGGTGCTTATGAGATATGGGTTATTTTTAATGGGCACAATAAGTGAGAAAGATTGTGCCTAAAGTCACATGTGAGGGATTCATGGGAGATGGGCTTTGTAGCTCCCAGTACTTGGTCTTTCTCTAAGGAATTTTTTTTGAAAATTCTTCACCTTGGAGACTAGTACAGAGCCTTCCAGTGGCAAAGCTCAGATGTGTCTGTAGTGTTACTGATGTACAGTACCCCAAATATTTTTTTCCCTCTGCCATTCATCAGAACGGCTTTAGACTTCTGCAAATGAAAAATCTGTCCTTTCTGATGTTTGTTTGTTAGTTGAGGAACAAGGAAAATTGTAGGAAGTGAATAAGGCCAGTTCCCTTCCAGTTAACCTGCTGAACCTAAATTCTAGCTTATCTTTACCTTCGAAGTGATGTTACCAGACCCCCACCCCATCTCCACCCCACCCCCACCATCCATGCCTAAATAGTGCTCTGTTCAGTATGTTTTCCAATGATATGCAAAAAGGGAAGAAGCCATCCTGCCCCTCCATCCTTCATTCCTTTGGTTTTTCCCTCTTACTCCACATTTTGATTCTTTGAGTTCTTTCACACACTTCTTTAAGCTCCCATGTTGTTCCCCACAAGAATAAAGAGCAAGCAGCCTCTTCATTTTACAGATTTAAGGTTGAATCAGCAATGTTACCCAGGATCACAGCAAGGAAGTGGCCAAGGCCAGATGGAAAGGGAAACAGATAGGAGCCAACAAAAAAGAAACGCCTTTCCCAGTGACTTTTTCCTCTAAGAAAGTTCTCATCATCTTACTGCCACATTGTGAACTGTCTCCATTGTCAACCCTCATGCTGTCATTGCCAGCTTAGTTTCCATCACAAACTAGCCAGGGACCTCTCTCAGGTAGGAAAAGCTCCATAGTTGTTGGAAAAAATAATCATACAGTGTATTCTGATTACTGTTTCCTCTTTCCAAACTCTTCCCCATCTTCCCACCCACTCAAATCATTCCCTTCTCTCCTTCTCCCTCTCCCTCTCCCTCTCCCTCCCCCTCCCTCTCTCTCTATTCCCCCATCCCTCTTTCTGGCAAACAAAGCAGAATTTTAAAAAATAATTAAAAGTACACACTGGAAAAACACAAAATCTGAAAACATAACATACAAACAAAAGACCATTTTTTATCTTAGATACTTGTCATTTTCTCCTGGAAGGCACTAGCAGTTTCTTTTGGTCTGTTATGGGATATGTTAATTGTGGATGTATTTTGAGACCAGATATGAAGTTTATCTGTAACTCTCTTGGTTATGATTCCTCAGGTTAAAAGGCACACAAATGTCATTATATAAGATAACCATGGCTAGGGAATGTCAAGACTAAGTGTAGCATACATGGTGACTATAATTAACTGGGAAACTAAGGAAATATATGTTGAATAAGAGAATGTGGATGATATTATCATGGCAAGGTAAATACCGTCCCATCTTCCAGTGGGTATTCATCAAATAATTGGCTTCTTGCTGTGCTCAATACTGTGATGGGAACTTGTGGGAGGTTATTTCTACCTGCCACTTTTTAATATCTAGGCCAACAAAGAGAAGAAGCCTAGAATGTCATGATGTGTTAGGGAGGAGTCTACAGCTGTTTGGATATTGTTGTGATATCAGATTTAAATATAGAACATTTAAATCCTGGGAAAAATGTGACCTTTGTTAGACTTTGAAAGATTAGTAGAAAAAAATATTATTTCAGATTAGGGAGACTATGTAAGCAAATATATGGTCAAATAGGTATAAAAGAGTTTATCCATACAACAAGAAAGGTCACAGAGGGTCATATGTTTCTACAGCTTTGATTGCTAAGACTCAGATAAAATATTTAATACTATGACATAAAATTTGGCCTGTAATAAACTAGAACGTCCTCTGTTCTGCTAAGAAAAGCAAAATTTCTGCCTGTGAAACCAGGTATATGAGAAAAGGGATTGTTTACAAGGGGACAAGGTCATATTTAAGATATTTAAAGCAAATTGGGAATAGATACACATTTTCCTATGGTGGAAAGGAATGGAAGGAGAAAGGAATGAAGAACCCAGGATCTTATGTGTATTGTACAACTGTTCTATCCTTGATTGACATGTTCATCCTAAGGATGCTATTTTTGCTGTTTAATACTAATAGGTGACCCTGGGGTTCATGGGAGCCGACCAATGGGAGCCTATGCTTCTCTGGCTCTAATGTGGTAAGTGGCGCTATCAGAATGAGACAGCTCCAGTGGCTGGGAACATTTAGCAGATGCAAACTCCCACCCCTCAGGCCTCACACTTTCCAAACTCTGCTGACCTCTGTAAACTATTCTTCAGAGAGAGGGTTTAATTGCATAGAGTGATCTATAGGCTAAAATATTTCCAGCTGTCTGTTTGGAGGGACATTTTTTTCTGACAAGAACTGATGCTGCTGACCTCGCCTTTAAGAAATGCCAGCACTGTTATTCTGATGGTATTTCCTGATATTAATTCTTATCTCAACCTTGTCTGACTACCACATAGTAATTGAGAACAGGAAAAGGCACACTGCTGTGGAAATCATCCTTAAATAAACATACTCTAGTTTGTTTTTCAACTATTTGGTATATCCTTTTGATTTCTGTTTTTGTATTTCCTTAATAAAGTGATCTCAGATCATTTCACATAATATTATAAATATTATTACTACAAACAGTTCTAACAACTCTGTTCAGGCAACCCAAAGACTTTTTTTTGTTTTCTAATACAAGGCACCTGGAAACTTAAAGGCAACATTTTGATGGCATCTATGCAGATTCATGAAAGGCTCTCAGGTTCCGGCTTTGGCAATATCTCAAACTCACCGTGTGTTTTTGGACAAGTCCTTAGCTTCTCTGGACCCCATCTTCTCATATGTGAAATTGTAAGGATTTGACTAGATGAGGATGGTAACTGACATTAGTCAGAAGCTTCTGATACACAAAGTATTATTTTGAGTATTTGAGATGCATCAATCTACTTAATTCTCTCACCGATACTATCGGGTAGATATTTGATCCTAAGGTTAGCCTGCAGATGAAGGTGCATACAAAGTACATTCTCTTTCTAAGAGCTCATTGGAAAGAAAACAGCTGGCTATCAGTGATTAAAAATAAACAGTCAAGCTTTCTGTAAGACAGTGAGCTCGAAATGGCTGCGAAGAAAATGGGGCCATCAATAATCTCTAGCTGAAAACAGGAGGGTTTATTTTCCCTGAAATTGAAAGCAGGCCTCTGGATTCCTAACTCTCTGGATACCTAACTGAACAAAGACTTTTCCCGAGAAGCAGTAAAATATAAAGAGATTCTAGGTAGTACAGATTCTCAGTAGTAGGCATAGTTATGGAAATACTCAGAAGTACTCAGTAATGTCAACAGGATAACAGTAAAATGACAATAGGAAAGCTCAGCTTCCATTTTAAATTTCCTGCTTCCCAAGCCTGAGTGGCTGCTGAGTTGGTCAGCAGTTCTGTCTAGCTAAACTGCTCAGTAATCATGGGAAATATAAAGAGCTGGTTTGCACTTGGGAAATTTGAACTAACAGGGCTATGGGTTTTTTTTTTTTCTAGGTTGGTTTTGGTGTCTGCCTAACTTATATTTAAATTGGTATACTTCTTGCCAATCTCTGGTAATGAGCTACTGACTTGGAAAATTCCCGACTATTATTGGCCAAACAAACTTCAGATTCTGTTTTTCTGGAACAGTTGCTGTACTTTCTAACAAAGCCCGTAAAACAATAAAACACTGGGGAGAGGTGCCTCACAATGAATGCAGAGGCAATGGCCCTGAGCTTCTGCTACTACACCTTTTGTCTTACATGTTCAGTTAGGGAAGAAAACTCTGCATGATTGCAGGTAGGATGTGGCAATGCCTTTGTTTACCATATTGTTAGGACGCTTGCCTCACATAAACAATATTCATAGCTTTGGGGTCTTATAATGATGGTGGTTAGTTTTTCACTATCCTGGGTATCAGTGTAATCAAATAGAAAGATGTAGAGGGATGAATATCTGAAAACAGGAGATGCCCGAAAGTACAGGAGAGAGGTGGATATTCCTTGTGTCATGTCTTGGAAAAACTTCTGAAGTTCTAATTGTTCTTCAAGGTGGAATGGATCAATGATGTGTTTGCCAAAGGGAGAAATTAGGAACTTAGAAGCTGTAGTTGTTTCTAGGTTCAAGGGCATACTGTACAAATTAGATGCTATAAATACACAATTTCCATGGAGTGAATTGATTCTTAATTTCAAATTAGAGTGATGGTTTTGGAGGTGTGGTCCAACTTCTAAAATTCAGCTTTTAAAGGAGAGAACAAGAGCTGAGGTAGCTTTACTGCCTTTTTTCTTGACTTCTGGGATTTCTATGTCTTCATGATACCAGATATTGGCAGCCACAGGAGAGCAGGCTGTTTTCTCAGTTTCTAGTTCCTCACTGAGTTCAGTGCTGGAATTCCCTTCTACTTAGGAAGCACAGTGCTCACAAGCCTCTTGGATGTAACTCATCATGAAAATCATCTGAGCTACAGTGAGAACCGGGCTAGGTAAGAGGGGCTCCACCCTGCCTAGAGATATACTTGTTATGAAACTCAGTAATAACTTTATCCATTTCAAAACTGTTTCTTTCTATTGTGATCCAATACATTTCTAAAAGTTGGTTCTGCTAATTGTACTGCTTTAGTTAAGCTCTGTAAATGATTCCCCTACTTGAATTAAAGGGGAAGAGCCTACCCAAATAACACTAAAGCCACTGGAATAACATTGCCATGAGTTTTACCGAAATACTTTTTGTTCTGATATCAAGTTTCATGCCAGAGAACTGTCTTCTGGACACTCATAATATATTGCAAAGCAAGCGTTTGTTGGGTATGTACTATAAGGAAGGCATCATGCTGCATACTTCGGAAAGTATAAAATGAGTCATTTAATTTAACTGGTCCCATGCTGTTAAGAGGATCAGATCAACATTCATGAAGCTATAACAAGTTGAAACTACAATTTACAAAGAGACATAGTTGTGGTATTCATTTAATAGAACTTACTTTAACCCAATGTTTATCAGCTTTTAATACTGTAGTGTGATTACTTGATAGCCTGTAGTACTGAATGTTAAACCCAATGGAATGCAGTAGTTTGTTGACTTGATCCCTGTATGTTTAGGTAATGATGATGTTAATAAACTTATTGCTCCAGGGACCTAACCACTTAAAGAGAAGCAGATCAGTGGAAATCAGATACAGAAAATGCAGTAAATTAAAGCAAGTAAGCAAACTGAATTAATAAATATTCCCAGCAGAGAGTAGTCCAAAGGACTTGGTCTAAGATTCTGAGTATTAACTTTTTATTCTTGGTCCATTAGATACTGTGGGACTTGGGGTAACATTTAATTTTCTCTGAGCTTGCCTCCTTGTCTTACAACATGCATGCTAATTATATGGGCTTCATGGAGCCTTGTGAGAAGTGGGATTTCAGGAGTGAAAATGCTATACAAATTGTAGAGCACTTTGCCAGTGCTACAGGATACTTTAAATTGTCAAGAATCCAAGAGCCGTTTTCTTTCTTGTGCAGTGAGTGATCATGCATTAACATTTCTGCACTCACTTTTTCTGCTTGTATTATGAAGTCCTTTCTTGCAACCCCATTTGAACACATACATACTTTTTGTTTCATCATTATTTCATGAACAATTCAGTATAATAGTCATTTTCACAGTATTAAATTTATATTAACTAGTACAAATAATCTATGGATGTTTCAAGGTATTAAAAGCAAGGTGTGGCGATGATGGTAAAGGAGAAGGGCACCTTTTATATAAGAAACTGAAACTTAGTAAACTTTTGGTTTCCACTGAGGTTCTAAGAACAAGTCCCTGAGTAACAACTGTATCTGCTTGGTAGTTAGGCCTTTTGACTTCCCAAATGAATGTAGCAAATTGTGCACAATGTGGCATCTTTCTACATACTATTTTCTTTTAGTGTGTTATGTGGGGGGGGGTAGTTATTTTGCTGACGTGTAAGTCTATGAATCATGTTGAGTGCCAACATTTTCTGGGCTACTGTAGCACTTACAGATAGGATGGTGTCTTGGGACAAGGCTCTTCCTGTGCCACCAAAGAGGTCACTTGACTTGAGATTCTTCAGTGTCTCTCTTCCCTGGATTTGAAATTAGTGTCCAAGGTCACTCATTGTTCTTTGTTGGATGTTTGGATTGGGATGTGATCTAATAAGAATCTTTTAATAATATATATAAATAGATGATCTGTTTATAAGAAAGAAGATGTCAAAAATATAAAAATAGGGAGCAAATGCTGCTTGCTGTGGAGGCTTTGCGATGCACGTTCAAATCCCCCTGTCCCAGGCTTTTCGATTCAAATTCATATCCCCATGTCCCATATAAAGGTGAAAGGAGAACTCCACAAAGTTGTCCTCTGATAAACATCCATACATATTTTACACACACACACACACACACACACACACACACAAATATATAGATATAACATAACATAACATAACATAACATAACATAACATAACATAACATAACATAACATAACATACTATGTACACAGCCTAGACTTCAGCAGTAAGAGATGGTTCCTCTGGTTCATCTCTGAAGTTGCCAATTTCTTTTACTTCCCTACCTGATAAGCATTTGTAGCCTTTAGGAATCCCTCCCTTTCATCAAGGTACCTTCTATGACTTCTATTTCTTATGATTTCATGAATGAACAATGAAAGACAAGCTGCATCAGGAGAATGATTAGTGAAAATAACAGCCATTGATCTCAGGGCCTACTGGCTAACTGCACCAAAAGAATCAGTGCAGTCCTGTGGCATAGTTACCATGTGTACCACAGCTCTAGAGGGCTCTTCGTTTTGAATATGAAAGTATGGAAGAGCTTTCTTGTGCAGAGGGAAGCATGCACTTCATCATTAAATTGTGTTCAATACAATTAGAAGCTTCTTTATACAGACTGGTCAGTGAGGCAGAGTCTTCAGCTAACACTACCAGAAAACAAAGACTCCTGATATTTTTTGTAGATAATTTCTGGTTTCTATGATGAATTACTCATAGCATCTTGTTGGGGAGAAGATGCTTACTTACATGAGTGCCCTCTAGGTTGGGGACCTGATCATTAAGCTGTATATTTCTGAACTACTGATTTGCCCAAGACCAATGTAGACATTGTATTTTTTTTAAGCAAACCATAAAAGTAGTAGCAATAACCAATGTTCATCCCACACTTGACTATCATGCCTTTCCAGTACCTGCCCCCTCACACACGGACACCACCTCTCAGACCATATGACCCACATGTACTCCATCCTGTGTCCTTTTAGCAACTTAGGAGACAAATTTATTTTCCTGGGTAAAGCTTCTTGCAATAAAAGCCCACTTGCTAATGTGTTTCAGTATCAAAAGCAGACACTGGATGTCACAAGATGTGTGTGTGTATGTGTGTGTGTGTGTGTGTGTGTGTGTGTGTGTGTGTGTTAAAAATACAGAACTATAGCACCAGGGAGCTTCCTGTGTTCTTGATGAGAAGGTAACTGAGAATACAAATAATGTATTCATAAAGTTTCAGAAATGCCATTTATGAGGGATATATAGAAAACCTTAAACATGTTTAGAGGAGTTTATTATCTTTCATGTAAGAAAAATTCCTGGTGGAACAGAGTTTACTTGTGTTTGAATGGAGAAACAGAATGCATTCTGTAGGAGTAAGTTTGACAGTTATGTCAAAACTACAGCTGGGTTTGCTTCATACACATCTAAAGAAATATATTATCATTTTATTTTATTCATATTTTTATATATATTTTTATTTCTAAAATGCCATTTTTATCTATGTATCCCCCTGCTCCCCTTCCCTTCCCTCATCTCAATCCCTCCCAGTTAGGTTTCAGCCTTGTCCCTTCCCATCCCCTCCCCCAAAAGGGCAAGAAGTCCCAAGGTGGATCAGCTCAGTGTGGCACATCCACTCCAGGAAAGTCCAATTTCTTCATCCCAAAGACAAGACTGGGTTAGGTGTTCCTCTGCAGGTAATGGGCTCCAAGGTGCCGTGCCAGCCCATGCACAGGAACACAGTCTGATCCCACCCCTCAAGGCGCCACACACTGCTCATGCCAGTCGAAAGTTGCCTACCCTCAGAGGGCTTAGCTCCTTTTCACAATCGATCTACTGTGGCTATCATTTTAAGGAATTTTAAAGGAATAGATCTCTAATGAAACAGACCATTATTCATGGGAGCCCTCTAATTACAATGTACATGTTGGTTTTATGAAATAAAATGCTTGTATATATGTTAAATTATGTAACTTGCCTCTGTAGCTTTTTGAAAACTTACCTTTAACCCTCTTGGCTGACTCTTAAAGTCACACATGATTTCTGACTATAGCTGAGAAATGGGAAAGAATGCATTTGCCTAGGGAAAATAGAGGTTTTAAGATAACAGGGCAAATGTTCCTTCAAGTGCAGAACACAGCTCATTTTAGTTGCAACCTCATTACACCGAGTAGGTATTTCTATTGCTCTTTGTGTGACAGAATTATGTTACCTATCATTACCTTTGGAATTCCAAAGGAAATGAAGCTCAGGGCCTAAGAAAATGGTTTCAGTGTTTCTTACATTATCACAGTTTCTGCTCATTCATGTATGAAAATTGAGGGAGGGAGATAATTGGGGGGATCATAAGGCTTTCTGGATGACAGAGAATAACAAGAGCTTCTGGTAATCAGAGCTTTTAAGCCTGGACATCTTACCTCTGTAGGATCCATGGAGATAGCAGAAAGCTGTTTACCTTCTGTTATAACACCTCTCAAGGCAATCCACACTATTTTGGGCATTGTCTATTATTTTAAAACTTTATATTGACCCCCAAATCTGTTTCATTATAGCTTTTCCTGATACTGGCTTAAATATAGACTTTTGAACACTGACATAGGAGCACAGCTACCATATATAACACTATTCCCTCCGAACAGCAGTTGCAGTTTCAAACAAGTCAGGTATAAATAGTACTACCTCATAATAATTCCTACTGTACATAGTCTTAGTTTAGAACCTTCTTAGTTAGAAAAAGGGGGGAGATGTTGTGGGATTCGGGTGTCAGCTGATGGGGTCCAAGGAAGCTTATCCATGGCCCCGGGCTCCTGGAGGGGGTGTGGCCGAACCCATTGATAAGGGGCTGCTGGGACGCTGGGAGGCTCTCTTCCTGGTCTGCAGACTCCGGTCCCTGTTCAGGTGCTATTGTAATCTGTTGCCTGTACCATGAGTGTTGGTTTATATTCTAATAAATATCTATCTGGTATTGGTGTCCTTGTGGGTAAACTCCGCCTACACTGATTTCTTCTTTTTCTTCTCAGGGATCAAACTACTTTCAGTACTCAAGACACTTTGGTTTTTGTGTGTCAACCTGGACTGAATCTTCCATAGCTTTGTGCCTGTTACTTGTAATGTTTTTTTGAAGATTTATTTATTTATGTTTGTATACAGTGTTCTGTCTGCATGTCTGCCTACTGGCCAGTAGAGGGCGCCATACCTTATTATGCATGGTTGTGAACCATCATATGGTTGCTGGGAATTGAACTCAGGACCTCTGGAAGAACAGCCAGTGTCCTTAACTGCTGAGCCATCTCTCTAGCCCTCCTTGTCCCCCTTTATCTAGCCCTCCTTTATCCCTGTATATACAAGAGGATATTTATTCTTTGACCTGACTTTTAAAGAATATATATAGCTTGAAGTAGAATATATTTCCATTTCTGGAGATGTATATACCAACTGATTAGTGCCCGTGCTTGCAGGTCTCAATTTTCAGTGGTGACAGTCAAATTCTCAATGTTGTTTCGTGATAAGTCAATACCAAGATGAACCACACTGGCTTGTGAGTTTTTAATAGAACTATGGCAGAGGAATGGGGGGAAGAAACATTCTAGAGACAGGCTAAAGAATATATAAAGGATTCAGAGTCAGGAATTTTTGTCAGCCCGTTTTCTTGTTAGTGCTAAATAACCTAAAGCAAAACTTTTTGGCTTATCCAGAAGACTGGATCCAATGAAACACTGAAGCCCTTAACACTAGTGATACATTTTTTTTAAAGAAAAGATAAATCTCACTAGTCTGTTCTCTAGGCTTCTGCCCATTAATTGCAGCCACTGTAGAGAATGAAAGATATTCAAGTTTCAAATTACCTTTCTATTAATGGGAATCACCCTTTCCCATTCTTTCTCATTTAGTTTCCCTTATGGCCCAAAGCAAACATTTAAAAAGCATTGTGCTGTACTAGAAGCAAAAGAACAGGTATTTTTTTTATTTTTGTTGTTTTATTTTTATATTAAAATAGCCACATGGGTCATATAAGAATCAGACCTCATATAAGAATTTGGCCTCCTCAATGTGTTGCTAGTGTAAATATAATTTGTGGCCTCAGACCCTACTGACATCTTGTATTCTAACTACGTACTAAGTACCTACTATACACAGACATCTGTCTTGGGTGTGGGGAATAAACCAACAAATGAGATAAATCCTGCCCTTGTAGAGATTGAATTCATTTTTGGAGATAAATCAAAGTGTTCAAGGTAAGTTCAGTGATATAAAATAAAACAGGAGCCCTACTGAAGGGGACGGCTTTAGTTTTAGGTATAGATGTTAAAGAAAAGCTCATGGAGAAAAACATGAAGAAATCTTCCAGAATAATAATCAAATGTCTTCCAGAATAAATATCAATTGTCAAGAGAATGAAGTAGGGACCATGAAGAGAAGCTATGATTAGATCTATGGAGCTGGATCAGGAAAAGCAAGGGGAGAGCCCCAGGAGGCCATACGGAATAACCGGTGAGGGCCGCAGGTCAAGCTGCACCTTCCCAGTCAGATAAGACTCTTTTTCTAGGAGATGAAACACTGTGGAAGAGTCTTTAACAGAGAGGTGGCCTTGCTTAATGTAGAGTTCATTGGACTCAGCCTTGCTGCTTCGCTAAAAATTAAGTATGGGGACAATGGTAGAATCAGAGTGTGATAGAGTGTACTACAAGAGACTAGTGGTAGAGATGGTGGAGTGCTCTATCACCTTTTTGTGAAATAATCTGTTACTTTATTTTTTGTTTTACTTGTTTGTTTTCTAAGAACATATTGCCCTAGAATCCATTGTTTTCATCATACTTTGTCAGTATTAAATGTGTGGGCATTCCCTGCATAGCCACACATCGCTCAACCAGGATATATCCTGAGACGTCCATTGCTGAGCAATTTTATCCCGTGTCCTATCAGAGTATGTATATGCGAACAAGTCCACATGCCACAGAAATATAATCTTGTAGGATCACCATGACGTAAGTGATTCTTTGTTACTGAGATGTTGTCATCCAGTGCAGGACTATACATCTAGTGGTATTATCACATATCTACGCAATATGGACCTGTAAGTATGGAGGGAAACTTAGTTAAATCACCGGGATTTTTGTTTGGTTGGTTTTTGTTTGTGTCCTTTAAATTATCTCAGGATAAGGGAGAGGAAATAGTGGTTCGTACATAAAGACAAAACAAAATCCTCTTCAATAAGACAATTGTCTTGGGAGAGAATTAAGAGGATGTTCTGCCTTGTTGTTTTCATCAGAATCTTGCTCAGAATCCCACACATGTATTTTATCGTCTGGTATTACCTCTTTTAATAGTTGATCCTCTTCTGAAAGTATGTCTCCGCAGCCCCAGTTTCATTCAGAAGGAGACATGAAGCTCCCATCCTACATACTCCCCATCATACTACCAATATACGGTTACTGAGAGTGTGAGAACGGAATGACTACTGTTCAGTTCTTCTTCCTATATCTGCATGTCTATATACTACATATATATTATCCGGGTAAAATTTTATTTTTGTTATGTAGAAATGGTAATCCTGTCAAAAGACTAGGCAAAACATAATCTCCCTTTTGGAAATAATGAAACCCCAGAACAGCAATGTGTTTAATGACATAATCATGACATGCATGATCCTTTGTCACAGATTATTGATTAGGTTTATATTTATGGATAATTGTTAGGATGAGCTGATTCAGGCTTATTTCCATCCGATACCTCCCAGGGAGGCAGCCAATGAAGCAAACATTGCTAAGATTCATCCTGTATTTGTCAAATTCTCATTATGGGCCCCAGAGGGACATTGCACTCTAGGCACAGTGATGGATTTTCAAATTGAAAATTTGTACTCATAATCAAACAAGCAGTGGTTTGGCTGAATGGAGATTAGGACAGAATGAATGGCATGTTGTCTTGTAATGTCAGACACAGGATGTCACTGAGACACTGAGCTCTACAAAGAGGCAAAAGACTCCATTCTCCTTTGCACGACTCTTAAAACTCTGATATGTACACAGTAATAAAGGATGAGACAAACATGTGGTTACAGGCATTCTCAACACACACTGATACCACTGTAGTTCTTGGTTTTACACTTTTTGGATGTGATGTTTTTAAGAAGTCTCTTTTTCTTACTGATGTGGGATTTGAGCCATCATCTTCTCACAGGACTAGTCCTCTAGGGAAAGGAAGCCAGGGAAGTGGTTTCCCCCACAAGTCTTCCTTCCATGGTGGTTGGCTCCCTGCCAGTGTCACTAAGCCTTTTAGTACCGCAGGCACTCATGCGTCCTCTTTGTGTGTTAAGCTACACCAGCAGATTTTAGAAACAAGTGATCAACTTAGGAGTTTCATGAGGGAGGTGTAGCAGACAGGGAATTCCCCTAACATTAAGCTTCTGCCACTGTAACCACTACATCTGGTCCTGGACTCTAAGAACATAAATCTCCTTGTAAGTGGCTTTGTTAGCTCCAATTCCTACTTCACCTGGATGATTTCTATTTATGTATCTAGGTCATCATGAAGGCAGAGGTGTAAGCTCATTCTGGATAGTCTTATGCTCTGGTATGTTCATTTTATACTCCCAAGAGTTTCTGGATAGCTGAAGAGAAATCCACTCTCTATTAGCGAAGTTCAAAAGCTTAAGACTTCTTTTTAACCTTTGCGAGTATTCAACAGTGCTTATTAATAATAAAAAAAGAATCATGACACGCAGCTCACAATGAGCTAACATTGAGATCCCTTCCTGATATATCCATTTCGCCCTTCCATGTTAAATACAGAGCTGGCTCAGTCTAGGTCTTTGACATATGCCATTAGCAACCCAGAAAACAGTTGGCTTGATCGTGGTGTCTTTCTTTCTCTCCCCCTGTCTCTTTCTCTTCTTTTCTGGAAATAGATTCTTTTTTTCATATAATGCATACTCATTACAGTTTTTCCTCCATTGGAGATGGGGGTCAGAAAGGAAGGGGAGACCACAGCAGGTATTCTGCTGCAGAGCTAGGGTGAGCCTGGGAATTGAATTTAAAGGAGAGGAGTGAGAGGTGAATATCTGCTTCCCTGGCTGCGGTGACCTGAGGGTTCCCAAGGAATGATTACTGCAGTTCAACACTAAAATCAGCAGTGATTTGGGGAACAGGAAAAAATCTTTGTGATCCACTGGAGGTTAGGTCAGGGAGGCCTCGGCAAGTGATCTAGTACAGAGCTTGGGATAAGATTGGAGATAGGATTTGGAGACGCTGAGGAAGAGATAAAGATCTATAGCTAGCCTAGCTGCTTCCATAACTGGACTGGCCAGTGGTTCCCAGGGAATACCTGCCGGAGTTGAGGGCTGGAATAAAACACTGGGTTGCAGGAAAGGAAGTTTCGAAGGAGGAGATCTGTATGATCCACTAGAAGTGGGGTTCGAGGAAGGGAAGCTGTAGCAGGCATTCTGCTAGAGTTTGAGATGTGACTAGGGAGTTGGATTGGGAGGAGCTGGAAGAGAGGTGAAAATCTGCAATCAGCCTACCTGCTTCCTTGGCAGGAGTCCAACCTTGGACCTTTGAAGACCTTTGGGTATTTCAAAGAGGGGAGCAGGGGAAGAAAAAGAAATAAATAACTCTTAGCACTATAAGGAACCATGTAGCTGTCACTGGGTCCAGTTTTGTGACTTTATAGGTGACAAGTTAAGGCACATATGTGCATCCTGACTGAGGCACACTGATGGCTACAACTTAAAAGGATAACTGGAAAAAAGAAGCACAGTTTGCTAGACTTACAACATGCCTGGAGACATTTCCTATGAAGAGATCACCTGCTTCACTAAGCACATGAAAAGTCTATGTTGGACAGACAGCCAGAGCTGAATTTCTAACTCTTTGTAGTGTCTTTCAAAGCTCTTTCATATCTTCAAAGGGATCTGCAACATGTTAAGACATCTACTCTGTAGAACTTGGCTATATGGTAACTGACAAAATCAAAATAGAAGTTAGAATTCATGACAAATTATTCTATAGCTCTGGAAATGAGAAGTCTATTGAATTGGTATAAGATGAAGTTTTATTTCAATGCAAAATATAGTCCTAGTGGGCTAGGGAGGTCAGAATGAGAATGGCCTCCATAGGCTCATGTGTTTAAATACTTGGTCTCCATTTGGTAGAGCCATTTAGGAAGGATTAGTAGGTGTGGCCTCACTGGCAGTGGTGTGCCACTGGGGATGGGATGAGCTTTGAGGTTTCTAAAGCCCATTCCTTTCCCAGTTT
Organism: Phyllotis vaccarum; assembly: GCA_033318265.1. Taxonomy (NCBI): domain Eukaryota; kingdom Metazoa; phylum Chordata; class Mammalia; order Rodentia; family Cricetidae; genus Phyllotis; species Phyllotis vaccarum. Next base: position 128,657,721 of record JARWLC010000013.1, read on the forward strand.
CTCTCTCTCTCTCTCTCTCTCTCTCTCTCTCTCTCTCTCTCTCTCTCTCTCTCTCTCTCTCTCTCTCTCTCTCTCTCTTCCTCCCTTCCTCCCTTCCTCCCTCCCTCCTTCCTTCCACCTCCATCCACTCCTCCCTCCCTCCTTCCCTTCTACCTCCTGTTTGTGAATAAGGATGTAAAATGTCAGCTAATGCTCCAGCACCATGCCTGCCTGTCGTCATGTTCCTCATCATGTTGGTTATGAATTCTAACCCTACAGAATTGCAAGCTCCCAAATAAACTTTTTTTTTCAATAAGTTGCCTTGGTCACAGTGCCTCTTTACAGCAATAAAAAAGTAACTACAACACAGGCTTTTCTGAATGTGTAAGCAAAGAATACCACAACTGCTATTGAACATTCCTGAAGTCTGAGAACTATATTGGTGTTTTGTTTCCTGTAAAACGGGAGGGATCCTTCTTTCATATAGCCTTTTCTCATAGCAAAAGCCGCCTTTGTAGGCATGCCTCTTTGGTTCCATGTCCTCTCACTATCCTCCATCTTCCAGTCTTTTAATGCTGTACTGCTCATCTTCCTGAAGTCTTACCCCGTGACCTTCTTACCATTCTCCTCTTCTGTTTCCAGACAGCATAATTCCCTCAGCTGATCACAGCCCTGCAGTCATTACTGACTCTTAGTTCTTTGGTTTTCTCAAGCTCCACAGAACACAGAGCCTGAACCACATGGGCTCTGGAGCTCTCACTGGTCCTCCCACTTAGTTTGAACAAATAGCAATTAAAGTGGTCTTGTTTCTTATACTTCCCAGCCTCTTTGTTCCTTTGAAATAGTAATGTGTCAGCTCTGCAGTGGGTCACCTTCCATATGTGTGCTGTTACATACTCATGCATGCAAGCACATGCATACATTGGTGTGCACACACGCACATGCACACACATACACATGCCTGCCTATGCATTGTGCTGTTACATGCTCATGCATGTAAGTACATGCATACATGAGTGTGCACACATGCACATGCACACACATACACATGCCTGCCTGTGCACTGTGCTGTTACATGCTCATGCATGCAAGCACATGCATACATAGGTGTGCATACATGCATATGCACACACACACATGCATGCCTGTGCACTCATAACATAAAGCTGAAGAATTGAATTGGCCAAAATACCTCATTTAGAGAGAAGTAGTTTATAATAGTGTCTTATTGGTGTTGAGATAACAGCTATCTTCATATAAAAAAACTGTGATTATGCAAAGATGCTTATGAATTTAGGTATATCAGTATAAAAATATTATTTACTGAGTAAGTCTTCTTCTTTCTCTGATCTAAGAGCTTGATGGTTCATAAAATGGGCCAAAACAGAGAGCTTTATGTCTAGAAATGAACTGACTGGCTTATGCCATGGCTAATGATTTCTCTAGCACTAAGACAAGCTTGTAAACTTTCTTTTGCTGATTTCCCTTGTATCACACATATAAATTTATTGCTAGTTAGTAGGCATAAGTTTGAGGCTCAGGTTTCTCAAATAGGAGTATTAGCGCTAGGTCACGAGAAAACCAGATTTGTCTAGTTCCTGTTCTTACTGGAAAGGGAACTGAGAGCCAGAAAGCTTTGATGATCTACCCAAACTCACTACAGACCCACAAGCCCTTGTCTCCTGGCCCCTCAGTCTAGACCTATAGCACACTGTACACTCATTTTAAATACATTGAGTCCCTTGTTTGTTTGTTTGTTTGTTTGTTTGGAGACAGAGTTTCTCTATGTAGTCCTGGCTGTCCTTGAACTCACTTTGTAGACCAGATGGCCTGGAACTCACAGAGTTCTGCCTGCCTCTGCCTCCCGAGTGCTGGGATTAAATTTGCCCACCACCATGCCTAGCTCATTGAGTCCCTTTTTGTTGCCTATTCTCAAGTGGGTCCCAAGCCCACTAGAAACCCATATACATTCTAATTCTTAGTCCATTTTAGTGTACTAGGTACACAGATACATAACTAGTAATTAAAAGGCTAAGTTGTAACGATAACAAACATACTTCTCAAAGTTTAAAGAAAAAAATTCTAAAATAATGGAGGCTTTGGTTTCTCTGCCAATTTGACTTCCTTCAATACTCTCCAGAGCCATGTCCCCAGTGTCTTCAATGCCCCAAGAAACATGTAAACACATTCATCTAAGAATTAAGTACAAGAATACTATTTTGTCTACTTTTCCTCTTGAAATCTAATGCCTGAGAGAATTGTCTTTTAGCTGTTGATAATTGTCATAGACTTTCCGGATCATGTATTTTCTGTATTTCAGAGCCATGGGAGTGGAAAAAGGCTAGTCTATAGTACCTTCGTGTGTAGTCACCAAGAACAGATCAACCTATGAAGTTCTGGGATGGTTGAACCATGGCTTTCACTTAACATGTGATATAGCTGAGATTTCCACCTGCTGTCTCTTCAGTGTTTCTTTTTGTTAGTGCTTACTCTTGCTTTCTATCCCACACAGCTTCTTAGGAACTGTCTCATCTATGTGGCTTGTATCTTTATACCCCTGTTGCCCTTTAAAATGTTCTTTAAATGTTAATATGCTAAATATGAACTCATGTCATCATTAGAGTGACTGGGTATGTTCATTCAGAAGATGGAGACCCCAAGCTAGGAGTTAGGGAGTTAGAGGGAAGACACAGGGGGTTGGTCCATTCACACCCACGTTGATCAGATCTACGCTCGATGCGTTAACAGAGTGCGAAAGTGTCACGTGGCTCTGGACTCTGAGAGCAAGATGGTGCAGAACTGGCAAGAAGCCTACCCAATATTACCTGGAATGACCTGATAGGAACAAGGAGAATCATTTATGCCTGCTGCCTGCTCCCTGAATATCCAGTTCATGATTAAAATGAAGTCTAGCAAGTCTCTTACAGGAGGCTTTGGGACCACTGTGGCACATGGCCAAACCTCTCCGTGACTTTCTCTCATTATAATTTTAAAGTAACATATGCTATTTTTTAGGTCTGATCTAATGTTTTGGTTTTTTTTTTTTTTCTCCTGTACTAGAGGCTGAACTTAGATTTTTGTTCATGCTAGACTACAGGACTGAGCTAACTAACATTCCCAGCGCCATGTACTGTTTCTAATGCTACTCATGTGGCTTTACTCCGCCTTACTTCAGAGCTTGTATTACTGGCAGCTAGTGATATTCTGATCCTTATAAATGTGAGCTATGCCCAGACACTCACTCTCTCTCTCTCTCTCCCTCTCTCTCTCTCTCTCTCTCTCTCTCTCTCTCTCTCTCTCTCTCTCTCTCTCTCTCTGTGTGTGTGTGTGTGTGTGTGTGTGTGTGTGTGTGTGCTGCTTGTGGCTCCCACTATAGCCATCCATTATACACTTCAGCTGTCGTATGTACCATTCCTAGGCCTTGTCCTTGATGTTGAACCTGTCAGAATTCAATTTATATGGAATTCTTTGCAGCCAATTTGGGAGTGCTGGAAAGTTAGTGTCAGTCACCCTATTTTACCAACCCTGTCTGCTTTCACCTCTGGTAATGTAAGAGTTGGTGCTAGTGGGTGACGATCCTTTTAGGTTTGTTCTGTTTGGCAGAGTTGTGGCTAAGGAAACTGTTTGGAAAGGAGCTTTTCAAAATGACCACCAGGTGTCAGCAGAGGATGTGAAACTCTTGGCTACATCTGCATTTCTCAAAATTAGTGTCAAAAGCTTTCTCCTCGAGTGTGCATCATATTTTTACTCTTTTCTCATATAACAAGTAGTTCTGTAATGTACACTGATAGATCTATAAAGTAGGCTATTGGGACAAGACAGGGGAGCTAGTACCATAACAAATTTAATATGAATTTTATCAATGTTCAAGCAAAGCCTAATTATACTGCAGACAGTATTAATACTACTTTTTGCCTTTTGTTCTTTCAAAAAATTAACTTACTGTGTGGTGTGTGTGGTGTGTGTGGTATGTGTGGTGTGTGTGGTGTGTGTGGTATGTGTCTGTGTGTGGTGTGTGTGTGTGTGTGTTTTGCTGGTTTTCTCAAGTTTCTCATCTTGCCTCTTCATTTGGGTAGACTGACAGGAATCTTCGATGTTTAATGTTGGAGCGTTGAGCCCAAGCTGGGACAAAACTAAGGAAACACTGAAGTCTCGATTGGAAAAGGAGTAGTCATTTGAAAACTGTCACTTTTGACTATGTCGCCAAGCCATTAGTGACTCGAGTGATATAGCAACTGTGGGACGGTGGGGACACAAACGAGCTCTCAGCTTCGCCAGCCTCAAATTGCTGAGGTGGGATTTGCAGAAAATGGAAAGTAAGGCTCTACACACAGCCTACTACCTTAAGGGAGGACCTGAAAATACACAGGGTTTCTAGACATGAGTTTAGACATTTTGTAAAGCTTTCAGTCAGGATGGCTGATATGTGACAAATAGCAGGCTCTTCTGTTGCTTTATAATGGATAAAGTATTGTGAGGCAGCACATCAATAGAGATTTTATTTTCTTTATAGAGATTTTGATGCTAATGGACAAAGAAAGTACCATTGTTCTTAAAATGTTATGCCTTAAGGCCTGCTCTACCCTCACACACCATTGAAGAAAGAAGACAGATGGAATTCTTTCTGGAAGCACGTGTAGCTCGGTGTTAGACAGACACACAATGGCGTAATGCCTCTCAGAAGTGTTTTATGATGATCTTTAAGCAGCTCTATAAAATTGTCCTTTATTGACTTGATTTTTCAATTAATATAAAAACTATACTATATTGAGGATATATTCAGGGACAGGTCTAATTGCAAACCAATCAATGTGCCTATACTCTGTGGAAGTTTTGAATAATGGTCTCTGACATGTCTTGCTGTTCAGTGAATCTTTTAGCAAGTATATCTAGCTCATGGAAGCTTGATTCTTGAAGTATGGTCACATTGTTCTATGTCTTTAGTAGTTTGAATGCAAATAGCCTATGGAATTGGATGCTATCATTGTATATATTTGTATTCCCTCTGTTGGTGAAACTGTTTGGGAAGGATTAGGAGGTGTGGCCCTGTTGGAGGTGGTGTGTCATTGGGGGAAGTCTTTGAGGTTTGAAAATTCAATGCCATTCTTAGTTTGTCCTCCCACTTTGCCTGTGCTTATGGATCAGGATGTAAGTTCTCAGTCACTGCTATAGCACTGTGCCTCCATGTCTGCCTCCATGCTCCTCACCATGATGGTTATGTGGAACTGTAAGCCCCAAGTAGACTCTTCTCTAAGTTGCCTTAGTCATGGTCTGTCTTCACAGCAGTAGAAAAGTAACAAAGAAAATGTCCATTCTCACTTCTTTTGGCAACAGTTTCATGCTGTCTTCTCCTCCTTTCCTAGATCACTGGAGTGATCCTGTTGGCTGTTGGAGTCTGGGGAAAGCTTACTTTGGGCACCTATATATCCCTTATTGCTGAAAACTCTACAAATGCTCCCTACGTGCTTATCGGAACTGGCACCACTATCGTTGTTTTTGGTCTCTTTGGATGCTTTGCTACATGCCGTGGCAGCCCATGGATGCTGAAGCTGGTAAGTATGTCTCAACGTGATGTGCTTTCTCAATTATTTTTTGTAAAACAATAAATCCACATGATGGCTAAGTAGCCCTTCTTGAAGCCACAAAAAAGATGTCAATAGATTTTAATTTTACACCAGACTTTTAACAAATCCACCCTTCAATGCCAAACATACCCTGCCACAGTAAACATAGTCCCAGCTTCCTGAAGTAGATTGATGAACATTGGCCATTGATTATAGTAAACGATTAATGTCTTCATGATAAGATGGCCTGTGCTAGTTAGTCTTGAACTCTGGCTTGGAAATCTCCTCAGGCATTCAATGTGAAGCTTTGATGAACAAGAAGTCTTCCTGAACACAAGCAGCCTTCAATGTCCAAGATCCCATTGGAGCAGGCCTCCCTATGTCCTTGTTATGCCAAGATGCCTCTGTATGCTTTCCTCTCCACTGGCAGTCTCTGGTCCTTTGTTGTGGGAGTTTACTTAAGCTAGAACCTCTCACTCAGTTGGCTGATGCAAAGACAAGAATTGGCTTCCAAGACCACTTCAGAGGCCTGTACAATAATAATGTAGACAGTACCGATATATCCCCAAAGGGAAAGGCAGACTGCTAAAAGGCTCTTAACTTTTATCAATCATCAGAATCTCACAATCCTCCCTTAGCTTTAGCTTTAATAACTGTCAAATCACAAACAATAATAATTTGTCCTATATGGAAACCCAAAGAGGATGTCTGAACACAGAGATAAATGTTCTTTTCTTCACTTGCCTCCTGATACTTACCTTCTCATGTAACTTTTGGGTAGATTGTAGGCTTTGGATGAGATTCTCCACAAAGTAATGATATTTCTGATAATATTTTCTATGAGATTTAGAGAGAAATTATGTACATAGGGCATCATAAGCTCATGCTTAATATTTTAGTGGTTGTGCTTTTGTAGAAATTTTTGTTAATGTTTATGCAAAATAAATATTTTAACTCGGTGCTTCCTTATTTTAAAGCATGTATCACTAAGAAGAGTTATGTGTGATCCTATATGTATTTGTATACTTTAAGTCACATGTACACATTATAACACATTATAGGTAAGTTATGTGACATTGTGTAGTCCATACAAATCATCCTTTAGGGTCATTACAAACATTTAGAACTGCTATATTTCATTTTGAGTGGAGAAGAAGCAGGTCATAGGACATATGACTTGTTGGAAAGAACTTAATTTTTGTCTGTTTTTCAAAGTCAGAAAAATGGGATAGCCTTCATAACTTCTAAGTGCTGTATATCATCCTTGAACTCAGATGTTGAGAGAGAGAGAGAGAGAGAGAGAGAGAGAGAAAGAGAGAGAGAGAGAGAGAGAGAGAGAGAGATGGAGAAGGAATGTGTGTGTGTTTCAAATTAGGAAGAGCAGGTAGAATGAAATGAGAAACACATGGGGTGGTTATTAGTAGTAGTGCCATATACTTGCTTTTTAGAGGCTATAAATTCCATTCAGTACCCAGCCCGGAGGCAAGCATCCCTACAAGAACCTGCCAAAGGTACAATGTTCAGGCAGAACCAAAATAGTGAAGAGGCATACCCTGCTATGCACATTCTGGCCTTTGACAACAGATAAGAGGGCGAACTTCCAAAAAAAAAAAAAAAAAAAAAGTGGGTGTATAGTCATTTACTTTGAGGTGTGGCCAAGAAAATAGAGAAGTTTGCTCAAGTGCAAAGTGGCATCACAGCTGTGCATCCTGGCCATGATCCTACATACAAACAGCCAATGTACATACTACTTTCTGAAAGCAAAACCAGTACCATCAAATGGAAATGAAAGTAGGTAGACCTATGGCCAGTAGCAAAAAATAGAACAGGCACAGGGCTAGGGTGGTAGCTCAGTGGTATAAGACTGAAGGTCCTAGTTTCTATGCCCAGAAATGCAAAAAGAATGTAAAAAAGAAGTGAAAGTTATCTGCACAGGTTGACTTCACAGGTGCTACCTTGCTGTTAAGAAGGTGGTTGAAAAGTCTCTCAAACAGGACAGAACTATATGCTATGTCCTGCAGAGCAGATTTTTTTTTCTCGTTTCAATATTTTCATATCAAACGTGAATAACAGTCGGAGTGGATGACCATTTTTGGTTTCTCCTGGTTGGTCTGAGCTGTCAATGTTGCTTGAGGTGTCCTTAGCATCCACACCCCAAAAGGCAATTTTCTATGTTGATCCTCATATGTGAAACTCCAAGAAGGCTATTTACATTTCTTAAATTTCTCTAGGGATAATTAGGACTTGCCTAATTGCCCCTACCAGAAAGATGCTCACCCTGAAAAGGCCCTCTTTTTCAAGTTTATTTTATCTATTTCTGCCAGTCAGTCTGTATCTCTCTGGCTGTCTGTCTATATCTTTGTCTGTGGTGGAGGGGGGGGGTCATGTCTGTATGTGAGTATATTGATGTGAGTGCAGATGCCCACAGAGGCCAGGGCCATTGGATGCCCTTAGAGCTAGCACTGCTAGTATTTGTGACTTGTCTGACATTGATACAATGAACTGAACTTGGATCCTCTAAAGAGTAGTATGTGCTCTTAACTGAAGAATCTTTTTCAGCCCTTCAAAGTCCTCTTAATAATCCTGCCTTGTGACTTGTCTTTGTTTGCTTCATTTTTAGTATGCCATGTTCCTGTCCCTGGTGTTCCTGGCTGAGCTTGTAGCCGGCATTTCTGGATTTGTCTTTCGTCATGAGGTGCGTATGCTCGTTGTGAAGAAGAGTTTTGAAAGTGAATGGAAAGTGGAAAGGGTGCATACAGGCTAGCCAGGAACTGCTCCCAAACTTTTACACACTTCACTGTGGATCCACTCTTGAGTTTTCTCTACAACTCTTTCATAAAATGATTCTCCTCTCTGTTTGAAAGAAGTGACTTCCAATATGGATTAAATATTCCCTCGAGAGTAGCTATTGGCACAGAGTGCATGTGTGTCTCTGTAAAATTTCTGACACTAGAAGCAAAGTGAGATTTAAAATCTTGCTTATAAATCCCTTATTATATCCCATGAAGACCAGGAACACTGTAGTAGATAGGTGCATGGGAATGGAGAACATAACCCCACATGGGTTGAATGCAGAGTAGTGCAGCTGTGCAATGTCTAGCAGCATGTTTTCCTAGGCTCTGTTCTTGCATGCTGAGTTATATTCCCTGGGAGCATTCCTTGTGTATGTTTGGTTCCTTTCCCTATTGTCTTGATTTTGCCTTTGACTCTAAATAGTATCCCAAATGCCAAAGCTAGTTCCAGAGCCTATTTGCCATGATGCTGCATCTAGAAGCAGACTGCCCATTCTTCCTATCAGCTGAAGAGGTATGGGACAAAGTAGTGACCTCAAAAGTCCTGTTATAATGGCCTTATTGCAGGTGTAAAAGCCAGAATTCCTCTTCTCTTTTTTCATCATAGTCACTAGGGATTGCAGTCTCACCTTGATCACATAAAGGTTGACTTTGACTAAGTGGTGAAACTCACAGGGTGACAATAGGGCACATTGATAGCATCTACTTGGACTGATGTAAAGAAGTCTGGATTGCCTATAGGGCAGCTACACTCTTCTGTCTTCAGGATGACACAAGACCTATTCTGTATACAACTCCCCACCATGAGAAATAGCAGAGGAGTCAAATGTGGTAACAGAATTGAGGCTGGTAGCCACTTTGGCTTGTAGCTGAATGTCCCATAGCTAGTGTCTCTTTATCTCTTACAACTCTCCATGGACGCTGCACCCAGGATTTAGTAAGGGATATGCCTCATTGGGAGAGTTACCATATTCCGTTTTGAGCTTGCCACTAGATAATTATTGCCACTTGCTGTTCTCCTAATTCAGAGGCATTTCACCAATCTGGAATTAGTTATCCCTTAAGCCATGTAACCTAGTAGTATACCTAGCACTTCACCTCCCTCAACTTTTCAAAGGGAAGAAACTTTAAAATGATCCCAAGGGCAAATGCGTTCACTGACAAAGAGAAAGGGTTTCATTAAATGTCTACCAACAGGAAAAGCTCTTGTCCTTTGCTCTTTGTTCTCATTAGAGTTGCAGTGGATGATGATGGCTTTTGTCCCGTGCCAGTATGGTAGAATAGAGGTCTGCTTAGGGTCAAAACCTCAGTCTTTCCATCCTGCTGGTGGCCTGCCTGTTACAATTCTGTCTGCATAAAGTCAATGAAGGTTATAGGATAGAAGTTTGCTATGAATCAATTCAAAGAAAAAGAACTAGAAAAGCCATGCCAGCCACCCTTGCAGCCCTGTCAGAACCCACCTAGCCACTTCCGTGAGCCATCTGACAGACCCGGTTCCCTCTAAATTGGTGGTTGAAACCATTTTTTTTTCTTTCAACTCCTCAGCTAGTTAAGCCTTTGGTGAATTTTTGGAGCTCCTTTATTGAAGAAAACAGGGCTTCCCTCCCTAGTCAGCACTTATTGAGACAATTTCCGAAGAAATGGTGCTGGGGTAGAAACTTGTAGGAACCAGAGTCAGGTTAGGCCACAGGGAACCCAAACCACATTGTCCTTTGTCTGCATAGATCAAGGATACCTTCCTGAGGACCTACACGGATGCCATGCAGAACTACAATGGCAATGATGAGAGGAGCCGTGCTGTGGACCATGTGCAGCGCAGTGTAAGTGACAGGAAAAGAAATGAGGATGGAGCTTGTGTATAAAGTTCTGGGCTTAGACTTCTAGGCCTGGCAGGTTGGCAGGTGAGATGCATTGCATATACTGTTCATTCTCATTCTCTAACTCTTGCGTCAGTTCTGTTCTGAAGAGTTAGGTCCAACAACTGATCCAGGCTTTGGTTTTCTAAGAAGTTGACATCAAGAAGGTACACTCTCTCCCCTGTGTCCTGCATTGGTGAAAGTGCGGAATGTACCCACTTCTCCTTAAAACATGCACCCTTAGAAAGGAACTGGGTGGTGGGAGGGTGTGGTCTGGCTAATGGATGATTCCTGAAAGCTGACTCTCTGGAACTGATGTCTCCAGGCTAGACAGAGCACTCAGGTAAGCGGCATCCACTGGTTGGAGCCGTGTAGTACAGGTGGAGAGTGGACCAAAAGGGAGACAAAGATCTGTCACATGTGGCCTGCAACGGGGGAAATGATGTAATTATATGTAAACTTCAAAGAAAAATTTAAATTTAAGACAGGAAGATTTCAAACTTTATTTTGATGACATTTCAGCCTTCCAAGAAGTCAAGACTTATAAGGAACTATTAGATTTACCATGAATCACATTTTTTGTGTCATTTCCTTGAGAGATCAGAAAACCTATTCTAAAAAGGGAGAAATAGAAAATATCTTAGGCTAGGGAAGAGGGCCTTATATACTTGGACACAAGCAACTCTGCCACAGCATTAAAGGAGCCATGGGAAATAAGCAATACATAAACAGGCATGGCCGGTTCTCATAGCACCTTTACTGAGACAAACAGTAGGTTATGGTTTACCAACACCAGCTTACTGTTCCATGTAGAAACCATTCTCTCTAAGCTATTTAATTGCTTATTACTGTACATCCAGCAAAGAACTTTGAGAAACCATTCCCTGCCTATCAGTATTCTGAGTGTAATTAATGTATGCATCTGCATGTTTCATAGCACTCTTACACGACTGTGATGTTTAGCGAGGGTAGAGACATCATACTTCACGGTGGAGATGGGCACCAAGAAAAGGATGGTTGGTAGTAGAGCGTGAGTTCATTTTTCCACAACAAAGGCAGCTAAGCTATAATTGAAAGCCTGGCTGCTGGTTTTCTTCTAAGTTTCAGGGCAGAAAGTGAGGAGGCCACTGTGTTCACTCAAGCACTCTTGAACTCTATTTTCCTGTTAACAGCTGAGCTGCTGTGGCGTGCAGAACTATACCAACTGGAGCAGCAGCCCCTACTTCCTGGAACACGGCATCCCCCCGAGTTGCTGCATGAACGAAACTGATTGTAACCCCCTGGATCTGCACAATCTGACTGTGGCTGCCACCAAAGTGAACCAAAAGGTACCTCTTCCTCCCAGCCTTAGTAAGAGCGGCAGGGGCTACGTGCGTGAGAGAACAACCACTTTTGTAAAATCAAGACAAATAGGTTAGAAAGGGTAGTCTCGGAGGGAGGTGAGCTTCTTCCTTTGTGGTGCTTGCTTGTCTAGGAGAAGCACTTGAGGCTGCTCACTTCTGAAAAAGGATGCTGTGCCTCCAATTGGTCTCACGTGGCTCTCCCACAGCAAGCATCTACCAGGAACAGCTATGAAAAGTTAGCAAATGGTTTCTGTTAACCTTGATGCCCGTGTCAGACAGAAAAGGCTTGCTTTCTTCTTTCTGGGTGCCTTTCTTCTACTTAATATACCATCGCAACATGAAATTATTCACAGCTGGGTGCCAGTCTTTGGCAGGAAGAAGGGAGTCGAGTTGACAGACAGCATCTGCTTCTGCTAGGAGGGTGGCCTTTATTTTAGGGAGTTCACTGTTGTAGGGAAAGAAATGAACAGCTCAATTCAACTCACTGTCAACATCCTGATTCCCCGAGAAGCAGAGAGGGGAAAAAAAGATGCTGGAAAGAGATGTGGAAGTCTGTTCATAGAGCAAAAGGGAGAAAGGAATTTCCAGTAGTCAGAGAGAATTGATACTGAATTGTTACACTGTACAGAGAAGACAGTGAACACATGGTACAACTGTTTGCGAAGGCTATCAGCATTCTTAAACGTTTAAAGAAATCTTATCTATAAACTATGGTTTGAGAAGCAAAGGAGAAGAATGGACTATTGGTTTGCTTATAGTTAATCAGCCATGGAGCAAATTTTCTTCTCTTCCCAAGAAAACATTCTATTCTTCTAATATCATTCAGTTCTCTGTTATCTGGGCTACCCACTGAATAATTCATATAGAGATAGCTATTCTCTCAGGATTAGAATATGATGAGGTCATTTCTGTATTTTTTCCCATTTTATATTGGAATCTGTAACAGGAATGCTGCAAGACATTGTTGCTGTTCTGGGAGTTCACTTTGTCATTCTGAAATTTTTATTTTGCTGTTGGTATGATTCAGGAAGTTTGGGTACTGACTAAAAGAACACTGACTCCTATTGGCACATTTTTATGAACTCAAACATGGAGGCTTCCTTTGCTTCTCATAAGACTATCTCCAGCTTTTTCATGGATAATTTCTACTGAGTAGCCAGCTATATGTATTATTGTACTGCCATTTTATGAAGTAACCCTGCATGCCAAGCATATGAAATACTTTTTTGATTTATAGATGACAAGAAGTAATATATGGGAGTGAGTGCTTTGGTTCATGTAGCTTGTAAGAACAGCACCCATCAAATCTTGGTAAAAAATATTTTTTTCACATAAACATTTTCCTTTATGAAAATTAAGGATATAGAAATCTGAATTCAGAGGCTAGATTCAGTTTCAATTCTGAATCAGGCACTTTCTGTTGTGGGATCTTGGTGAAGTTACTTAACCTTTCTCAGGTTTCTTTTTTCACATCTGTAAACTGAAGATTATAATAGTTCTTGCTCCTTAGAGTTAATATGAGGAATGAATGAAGTAAATTATCTAAAGCATAGAGCCAGGCACATACTGAGGACACTCTAGGTATTAGCTATGATACAAATGTGACCCTGGCAATGTTGAAATTCCTTTTTACTTTCTCACAATGATCCTTATAGGGATAGCTTCTGTTAGCATCTAAAAGGAAGACCAGGGGCTAAAGAGATGGCTGAGAGGTTAAGAGAGCTTGTTGCTCTTGCACAGGACAGGAATTCAGTTCCCAGCACTGAGGTTGGCTGGTCCACATTGCCTACAACTCCAGCTCCAGTATAACAATAAATTTGCCTGTAATATAGCTCAGTCGGTAGAGCATGAGACTCTTAGTCTCAGGGTTGTGGGTTCGTGCCCCATGTTGGGCACCAGATATAACAGTAAATTCACTTGTATACCATATGAAAGATTAGTATTTATTTAGGGGTATATACACTTACGATACAAATTAAACCTTAGGATGATTCTTGGAGAGAAAAACAATCCCACAGCATCTCTGATCCACTCCCCAGAATGCAGGAACAAACACACCATCTGAACTTGGTGTCCCTGGCTCCCATATCAATCCAATCATGCCCCATAGGGGTCCTGATTCTCAGGGGCTACTATAGCTCCCAAAGTAATGACTGAATCCCATTACAGTCCAGGGAATCTGATGCCCTCTTCTGGTCTTACAGGCATGTGCATGTGCAAATACCCACATATACACACGCGCGCACACACACACACACACACACACACACACACACACACACACACACACACGAAAAATAAAATGTATCTTGGAAAAGTAAAAGAAAACTTGGGGCTTACAGTGTATCTGTAATTTGTAAAATTATTTCTAGACCTCACTCCCTATCCCTACTACAATCCTAGCTTATTATTCCCCAAGTACCTCACAGACTTGGAGAAATTGTGTAACTACTGTGTCACTGCCTATGTACCCTCTCTAACCTGGATCCTGGAGAGGAAAGGTGAACACAGCTGAATTCTGTCCACTGAATTTCATTAGAATTTCTCATTTAATACCTACATGAACTTCAGGTACAAATTGTTTCTCCTTTTGACATCTTACAGATAACCATATAAAGTGGGAGATGAGAATAGAATGGAGACAGTAATAGTAGGTGCTCATAAATGCCAGCATCCTCCCCTTAGGAGGGTTTATTTACTGCCACATTATAGATCTATGAGATCCTGCAGTTTAGAATAAGCAGATCATTCCTTTGGAGCATTCAGTGCTTTGAATCCTACCATCTGATAACACAGAAGGATAAATTTGGACTTTTATTTGGTAACCTGGGGGACCTCTATTTTACAGATTCTGTGTGGGGAGCAGATAGGAGGAAGTGTGAACCATTACACAGGGAATTACTTGTTTGGTCTAGGGCACAGAATTTATTTTTCTTTTGCTAGCAAAATGATGAAATGCCTGCCAGATGAGTTAGCTAATTTTACTGGCTGAGCCCCTACTATATGAATTTCTTGCCAATCTGTAAGAACAAGAGGATGAAGGACTGACTCTGCTTGACAGTTAGAGAGTCATCTCCAGAACATTTCTGGAGCTTGCCTTCTCCAAATAGTTAAAGTCTGCCACTGGAAGATGGATTTCCATTGGCAACTGTTGACTTAGACCCACCACAAGGGTGAGGAAATAAACCATTTTGTTTCTTATGTTTCCTAGGTGACCTAGCTGATCTCTAGATTTATCTCATGCTTGACAACCAGGCTCTCATATTAGGAAATTGAGAGAGATGGTTGTGAGTATATATGCTTGTGCTTTAGTGCAGGACTTAAGGATGAATGCAAACATGGCCGGTGATTATAGTAGCAAAGCAATTCTTGCATTTACAGAGATGTATTACTTGGAGAGTAGTTGTTACTGCTAAATGATGAATCATAGAGAAAATAAATTTAGGGGTGGTAAATATCATTTAAATCATTCTCATCCTCTCATTTTGGTTTACTCTATTACTGATAGGATGTACTGATATGGTTTCTTGTTTGTAGTAAAATTAAGTACCTTTTTGGGTTTTGTTATTGTTATTATTATTATTTGCAGAAGAGTGGTCCATTTTCAAGCTTTAATGGGCATATGAAACATCTGGAGGACTTGTTAAAATGCATTTAAATTAACTTTAAAAAGTATTAAATAGAACCCCAAGCACATGACATACTGGTCCCACAGGTCTGAGATTGCCGTTTCTCACAAGTTCTACACTGCTCATTCAAGAACTACACACAGTGTAACAAGGAAAACTATTTTTACCATGGTTGAACTGATGCCACTCAGTTACTTATGTTTGAGATTCCTTCTACTGGTTTACATAAGCATATCAAAAATAAAGTCACTCTTGAAATGTCCAAAACTAGAGTTTGGATGTAACTCAGTGATAGAGTGCTCTCCTAATGTGGGTAAAACCCTGTGTTACAGCCTTCTCACTAGAGAACCAAAAACAAGCACACATACACCCCCAAAAATAGAAACCATACTTTTAGAAACACAGATTTAGTTTAAAGTGCAGAGTTAAAACCATGATGAAGGGAAGAGAAAAATCTCTGCCAGTTACTTTACAGAATGAGAAAATGGCCCTACTGCTTTGCTTCTATTTGTATGGGATTATCAGGCTTGTGTTTTCATATTTTGGCTCAATCTAATGCTGATGATATGGAGCTCATTTCTCTACTTGGACATCATTACGTGGAGAAAGCTGTGAAGATGGTCAGCTTGAAGGAACACCACTTGGGAAAGTGTTACAATAGCTACATATATCTTCCTGCCTACTGAAGCCTTCCTAACCTGCGTGTTTTTTCTTCTTGCTATCTTTTGGAATGGAATGGAATGTATCATTTCGCTATAAAAATGAAACCAGCAAGCTTCTACTGAAAAAAAAATCAAATTGTACAACTCCTCATGAGCCAGCAAGCACTTCTTTTTGTATTTATATCAGATAGTAAGGAGTATGTTTTATAAATTGCATTGAAAAACAAGAACTACTTTGATTCTATTCATTAAAAGCCTTTATTTTTTACATAAATTGTATATTCAAGTCAGAGTCTATTATTAGAAAAGAGCATGTATTCTTTGCTGGATAAGTCAACTCAGAAATAGGTTGATTTGGTTAGTTCCATATAAATGTACATTGAAATACACACGTGCCTGCACATGTATACACACACATGCATACTTCTAGTCCTACTGTTTGAATTAATAGTGACTGGAATATACAAATTATGTGAAAATTAAAAACATTTAAAGTTGTAATAACATCAGAACAACAGCAGTCACCACCTCCACTGTTTTTCATTTTTAAATTCCAATTTTTTAACGAAGTTCCTAGCAAGTGGAAATTCTACCAATGCCTTCTTCTGTTCTAAATGGATCTATCGTATTCACAGCACCTTAATACAGAACTTAGAACAGTGCTATAACATTGTTTCAAAGCTTTTATCTTTCTTTGGATTATGGAAGCTGTAAAATGTGGGTGTTTCCTACATGGACAAGGTTGATAAAATATAATCTACCTCAAGAACATTTTAGTTTTAACTTTGAAATGCTTTCAATTTCTCTATTTAATCATGATATATGAAGATTGTAGATAAAGAAGAAATTTACTTGGTATTACTGATAAGGTTAATAACATTCTGAAAGGTGAAGCGACTTATTCAAAGTTACATAGTAAATGTTGACAAAACTGATTCTTGAATAGACATTTTTGTTATTAAGAAAAAAAATCTTAAGGGATTCCCTAGGAGTAACTCAAACTTGGTAAAATTTGCAATTATTTGAACCCTTTTCTATGATCAAATGATTTCTCTTTTCTCAAGGGTTCAACATTCCCTGATGAAATGTTAATGCCAGTGTTTGTTTTTGTTTTGAGACAAGATGTCACTGTCTGTCCCCAACTGGTCTAAAACTTGCTACATAAGCCAAGCTGCTATCAAACTCACAAAATCCCCTTGCCTCTGCCCCCCCCCCCAATGCTGGGATTAAAGCTGTGCACCTCAATAAACAGCCTAATGACTGTTCATGTAATTTTCAGTTCAAAGTTTACATTATAGAACTTTTCTATTTCTGGATAAATTTAATCCTGCTAATGACAAATTCGTCATAGTTGAAATTATGTCTAGAATTTGCCGGGGAATGTGTGTTGGGGAGGTCTCAGTGACTATATATGTAATATTGGGGAAGTGTCATGTGTGGGTTCAGTTTACTATCCTCTATACTTTTGGTATGCTTGAATTCTTTGGGGTGGGTATATGTTTCAAATGGTTTATTTGTTGGTTGGTTTGTTGGTTTGACTACTTGTATTCTCTTAATAGGGCTGTTATGATTTGGTGACCAGTTTCATGGAGACTAACATGGGGATCATCGCTGGAGTGGCATTTGGAATCGCATTCTCCCAGGTACTTAGATGATGATGCCTTTCTCAGACTCCCAGTCATGTTTACCACCCAGGCCTCCCGATTCTCAGCCTGTCTTCCTGTGCTCTGGGGAAGGCTGATAGATGGGGTCAGAGATCTTTGCTCATTAGGCCATCTGGTTATTGATTTTTCTTTTCCAACTTAAATAAAGTTTTTCTGTCAAGGGAATATTGGTTACAATTAAACTGATGACTACCTCCAGTGGAGCAAGTTGCTTTGTAGGTCAAATAGAGGGTAACAGAAGGGTGCTGGCTTTATTGAACCATAAAACATCAACAGGCTGATGCAGGTTTGAGGGAGGTGTTCCTTCCCTGGTTGACCTGTCCTTCCTTCCTTCCTTCCTTCCTTCCTTCCTTCCTTCCTTCCTTCCTTCCTTCCTTCCTTCCTTCCTTCCTTCTTTCCTTCCTTCCTTCCTTCCTTCTCTCCTCCCTCCCTCCCTCCCTCCCTCCCTCTCTCTCTTTCTTCCTTTCTTAGTTTCTGTGGATTGCAAATGACATTTCTCCCTTTAAAGAATGCTCATATTTGGCAACCTTCATCTCGTGAACACTCTATTGTTTCTTCAGAGGAAACTTAATTATTTATGTTTTAAATTGTCCATCTCTTTATTTCCATTTACCTTTTATATGCCATTGGGAGATATAATTATGACAATTAAGTAAGGCAAACATACTAAAGGACAGAATACACTTAAGTTTGTACACTTAAATTTGGCTTTCCCCTGGTCTGTCGGATCCTGTTTTACTGGCTTCTGTTCTCTTGGACAAATGGTATATTCTTGTTATAATATTGCTGACATACACACTTAGCAGCTTAATAAAAAAAAAAAACTTTATATTTAACTCAGATGTTTTTTCACACTAACAGATCATTTTTCCCAGAAAGCCCAGTTGGTATCTCAGTAATGACTGCAGAGTTCCATGTCTATAGAGGCTGCCTCCAAGTCTAACTTTCTCCCTCTGTTGTTCTGCTTAGCAATGCAAATGCACTTTTGCTTTATTCAAGAATGTTCCTAAAATGTTTTAATTGAAATATGGAGCTCAAAGAAAAGTAGCAAAATTGCCACATTCTACTTTAGTAAATTATATTTTATGTGGCCCTTGTTTAGACTAGGGGATAGATCTTTAACTTGCTAGTATGTCTCTGCCAAGCAGAGCTTAGCATTTTCTTCCTAAGCAGTTATCAAAACCGGTGTGACATGTCATCTACCAAGAGTGTGTGAAGTAAGTCACTGTGAGTGTCTCTTATGTTGCAATTTCAAAACCCTTCTGAAACACACTTCATTATTTTCACACTCATGGACTGAATTAAACCCCCAACATGCCAACACACAGACAAACTAGAGTGGGATCACAAACGTTGCAATTAACTCAGTCTCTAGAGACATATCAAAGGCAGTTACTGCCCTGAACTTTCTCACAATTGCTATAACATTTCAGTAATAACATTTAGTAACATTCTGTAATGGCCTAGAGGCAATTTCAAGGATCTCAAACCTTGTGACTCATGCAAATGTTAGTATACACTTGTCAGCCTTGAGCATATAGTTTTCTCAGGACAGGTTGTTAACACCAGAAATACAGACGTGTGACTGGAACATGGGCACACATATGTACACACACACACACACACACACACACACACACACAGAGAGAGAGAGAGAGAGAGAGAGAGAGAGAGAGAGAGAGAGAGAGAGAGAGAGACAGCCCTGAAGTCTTCCTTTATGGCTTCCCTAGAGAAATCAAGTGACATGATGCCAACACAGTACATAAAAGAATAGCTCAGTGAGCCTGAGATCTTGTTGATGAAGGTTCTTATCTAAGAATATGCCTGTGTTGTCATGGGTATCTAAGTTGAAGGTTAGGAAGATGAGTGAGACACAAGTTTTGTCCACGCTTCTCCCAAGCATCCCTGTAAAGGAATTTATGCTTAGACAAATAGCTAGCTAGCCTGATGATCATTAGTCTAACTGTGCTGTCTTAAATAAATAAGTGGCTTGGGAATGGTTGAAGATGCTTTTTGGCACACTAGAACAATGAAAAAGGAGCTTTGACTCAGAGGAGCACGAAAACCAAAACATTATAGCAAGTTTAGGCTTCAGAAGAGACACACACAGATGTAGAGATAAGAGAAACCACAAAGCCCATTCACATTGTACATTCCCTACCATTCACTCACATGGCCAGGCAGATCTGAGACTTGACAAATAATGTGCTTAGCTTGTGCCTGCAGTAGGAAGGGACATGTCTCACCCTCCTCAGGTTGAAGAGAAGGAGATGGATGATTGTGGCTAGAGGTACTAAGAACTACAGTTATTTATGTATATCTCTATTAACCTCCAAATTTCTGGAAGACAAACGGCAACTTCCAGATACCAGTAGATCCAGGACCTCTTTAGGGCAATGGTAGCTAACCACTTACAAGATGAATCACCCCCATGGAAAATAGTCAATATCTCAATGGACAAGCTTTACAAGATTCATTCAGGTACTATAGAACCTCCCAAAGCTGCTTGATACAAATTAAATGTTAATGCCTTGGTTCTTCTCTACTGAATAGAGGACAAAGTGTGTGGGAAATATCAGTACCACCTACTCCCTACTTTTCTCTCTTCTTTTCCTGATTCTCTGTGTCCCTTTCTCTCTTTCACTTTTCTTCATCTACTTTCCATCTTCTCACCATTTTCCACATGCTGTTTTGAGAAACAGGCCTATTGCACACTTATTGTGTCAGATAGTAAAGGCGGTGAAAGCGTGTAAGGAAAACTGTGCCGAGACCAGTTTTTGGATTGACTTGTAATCATCCCATCCCTTGTTAGATAACTTGGCTTAGAGCTCTTGTTAAGATGGTAGAGCTTGAGCTAGCACTCTCCAGGGCTCATATTACATTTGACCTCTTATGGAAAAGCACATTTGGCTGAGCTTGATGGGCACATC
The DNA here is from genome assembly GCA_033318265.1 of Phyllotis vaccarum. Lineage (NCBI taxonomy): Eukaryota > Metazoa > Chordata > Mammalia > Rodentia > Cricetidae > Phyllotis > Phyllotis vaccarum. The sequence goes on from JARWLC010000013.1 coordinate 128,678,140, forward strand.
CTGCCTTCCCTATAAATTTGTAGTAGGAAGTTAAGTGTACTTTGATGGGATGTTTCTTTCCTCTTCCTTGGGAGGAGACCGTCTCACAATTTATCCTAGACTCTCTTGGAACTCACTGTGTAGCCCAAGTTGAATTCAGTTCAAAGCATCCTCCTACATGGGCCAGGCGTCCCTAATTCTGAGGTTATAGGCACGAGTCACCATACCTGTCTTTCCCTATGATTTTGATAGCTATCATCTTCAAGAAGGAAGCTTGGGCAGGAAGAGAGGAGGAGTAGATGGGAGGAAGAGAGAGAGAAGTAATATGTGTGTATTCTTTTTCTCTATCTTTCCATCTCTCCTCCCTCTCTCCCTTCTGCCATTTCCTCCTTTTATTAGGAAAGAGATTAAGTCCCTTAATTCAAAGACAAATTGTATTTACCAAAAAAAAAGCAGAACCCATTCTTACTAATTCATCTCCTGACCTCTCCTCTCCTTCCCAGATTGTAGGACCTACTTCCCTTGGGTCCTACAATTCTGATGAGATGATTTATTTTGTTCCAGTCACTTCAAAGACTTGTTCCCATTTCCATATATAGAGCAAAAAGAGGTGGGGCTAGTTTCAGATGCAGAAGCAGGTATAAATTAATCTTAATGAAGTCTACCTGTGTTGTTTGGGGAAGATAGTTGAACCTAATAAACCCATTTTCTTATCTGAAAAGCTGAAATTAAAATATTACAAAGAGTTGTAAAGAGTCAACATTTTATTATATCTGAATGTGTTATACACTTTCGATACTTATTTAGTTTTTATTGGAGTATAATTTTCACACTGTGAAATATATTCTGGAATTTACTGATCTTGGGAAATATCAGTCTTTTAGGAAAGATAGGCTTTAAGTTTCAAAGTCCTTGCAGTCCTGGAGGAATTTAGGTTCTCATTTAGCAACACAACCTGAAAGTTACAGCCATGATACCTTTGGTAACTCTACAGTAAGTGTGTGACAATATGTATTTTGTGGCATGGAATGATCTTTAGAGGTCACTGCTACCTATGAGACAACAAAACATACCCAGTTTCTTAAAACGAAGGCACCATTTGCTGAAAGACAACAGCTTCTGGGCTCAAGTGTGTCACTGAGGCCAGGAATGCTGATCCTCTTGGTTTATGACTACTGGTTACTAAAGATGTCATTAAGGGTGTCTTGATAATGCCAGAATTGTTTTTCATCAGATTCATCTGTGCCACAGGCTAACCCAAGGCACAAAGAAGAGTAGGAGCCAGGGTACTTTATGGAAGTGGTAAGGCATTCTGTGGGTGATTTTGGTGTGTCCCCTGAAAAGCTAGGAAGTGGACCCTGAATCCCTGTCTAGGCCAGCAATAGCTACATGACTGAGAGACCACCTGAGGGACAATTGAAAACTCTACTTTCCCATTTCTCCTCTCTCTACCCATCTCTTAAAAGTGATACCTTTCTTATGTTCCTGGCAAATGGACCAGTCAAGAATAATGTCTCTATTCTTGTCTTAAAGGAAAAATAGCACCATTCTGTCTGCCCAGTATAGCTAGAGTATCATACTGTGTTGAGGAATCCAACAAATAATTTTAGCCTTTCAAATCATTCAAAGCTTGCATTTTTTAATTCAAATTTAGCTTTTTTTGTTAATGACACATGAATTCCGTATGATTTAATTATTTTTTCGCATTAATCTCATAGCATGATCATATTTCAGTACTGGTTGGTATCAGAAGTTGTTTTGAAATAGCCAGAGTGAGATAGTTCTGGACCTTGTAGCCATTTCTGAACATTCCACTGGCCTTACACCAGTACTCAGACTCAATTGAATATCACAATTCAAATCTGATTTATTCTTTGCTCCTAACCTTTGCCTTTTTCACATAAGGAAATCTCTGTTTACTAAAAGTTTTATTTAGGGATCCATATGTATCATGACAACTTTTTGTGTTGAGCGATATATGCAGTATTAAAACTAAACACATCTAGGTTTGAAAGAAGGGTAGAGCTTTGTAACTTGAGACTCTTTCTTATTTTCCTTGGCAACAGTTGATTGGCATGCTGTTGGCTTGCTGTCTGTCTCGATTCATCACTGCCAATCAGTATGAGATGGTGTAAAGAGAAGGTAGGTAACAATGGGGAGTATTAGACTTGGATGGTTTTTCCCTTTGATGCCCATACTACCGTCCCTTCATGTGAGCAAGAAGAGTGCCCAGCCACCGAACCTCCTGGTGTTATCCACGTACGAAAATCTCATATGCATATGCTGAGGAGGAGGTGGGGCGGATGCCTTTGTGAAAACATGGGAATGCTTACTCTTTACCTTGTACATTTTTGTGCAGGCTGTCACTGCAAATCACTCACATATTTTCTTTTTCTCTTCCTCTCAGTCTTTCCAGAACTATGGATAAGAGGCCTGTTTTTAAAAGGAACTACTGCAGTCTCTGAAAGACTTCCAAAGAACGTTAGAGCACAGTACATAATAACCCTGCCCTTCTCCCACAACCCCACCCCTTATGTGCAACTGACACTCCTATCCAGTCTATGCACTGCCTTTCAGCTCACATCATATGTAGTGTCCATCTTGTGAAGCCCTGTTAAGCCACACAGTGTAGGCATCCCTCAGCAGCTAGTCATAGTGAACCCCACCCTAAGGTCTTGTGAGTGCTAGCTCTCTCACATGTACTTGGTCCAACTGTAGGTGACTGGTTATCACATCATCACTGGCCCCTTGTGGCCCTGCATGTAGTAGGGGAAGCTCAGTCAGCCCCTCACTGTGGTCCATGAATGCCACGCATCTTTTCATAAATAAGCAAATGGTAGTTATCTTTTCTTTTGACTTAATCTGATTTGGTTTGGTTTTCCCTTTACTGGAATTCTTTGCTACCTTCTTTAGGCGACCTAGGACCTGTGGAAAGACACGGTGGGAGTTATTCATGAGGAGAAATCAGCATGTGGCATGCATGATGGAAACTGTTGTTAAGCATTAGGCAGCCTCCTTGCTCATAATTGTTCCACTCGTGGGTGTGTAGAGACAGTTTAGTGTAGGACTTCTCACATGAAACCTATATAATTCTGTTACAAGGCTGTGTTGTTACTCCTCCTGAAGGCACAGATATTACCTTTGATTTGCTCCAACTAATTCCTGTAATTTTAATTTTTCTTTCTCTGTGTATTTTTTCCCTTGCACTGACATTATAGACTTTGAGGACCTCATCAGATCAATTTAAAAGTGAGTGTAGAGGGGAAATGAAAGTCAAAATATTTTTTAAAGATCTTAAAAATAATGCCTCTGTCTAGCATGCCAACAAGAATGCATTGATATTGTGAACTTTGTGATAATATGTATTAATAAATAGAGCAATTACAAATGGCTGTGTTGTGGTTCTCTTCTTCGATTGTGATTAAAATCTTTGAACACATATTCCCATCCCGCTCTTCACATCAAATCTTACACATGGACAGATACTGCATGTATTCTCACATAACCAGAGTGCCAGAGGATTGGAGTTTTTTATCATGGCTATTTCAGAAATTTCAATGGGTGGGTTGTCATGAACAAGAGAGACTGTTGGTCACAGAGGTAGAGCCTTCATAGTACTTTCTGCCCCTGCAATTCTTGAGAGAAATATTAAGATTTCAGCAAAAAATTTTTAAGTCTCCATTCCATTTGAAAATGAAATGACTATTAGTTATTTCTTTCATCATTTCTATAAACACATATTCTCCCCTCTTTGCTGTCTCCTTGGGGTTGAGTATACTTGATCTAAGGAACAATTCAATATCCTAGTGCCCTAATCTGTATTAAAGTATCAAATGCTCACACTTGATTTAAATACCATTTTAACAATAGCTACAGTATGATACATTAATTACAATCATTGTTTTTTTTTCTAGCTAATCCTACCTGGCATGTGCTGTGATAACCAAAACCAATTATTGTTTTTTGATGAATTGTCAAAAATAGGAAGTACCAATAAAAACATAAATTGATTAGTTAGCCAAGTAGCAAATATTAAAAAAAGCTCTTTATTCCAGGCAGAATAGCCTGGAATTAGGGCAACAGTGGCTTTTCACCTAAGTCTGAACTCTGCACAACATAAAACCCTAAAAGATATACAAAGGACTTTGCCCAGACATTCAGATGCCCCCTTTGGAAGGTCAGTATCTTAAACATATGTTTCAAAACTTTCTCACTATTTTACGTTTTTAATGTATATTAAGATGAGGCTTTTCCATAAAGTCTTAACTATATCTGAGTCCATGGTTTACCCTCTTGACAACTATAGGGTTTTTTAGTGTATTTTGGAAATAAATCTTTCTAAATTAAATTCAGATTTCTGTATTGTATGCTTATCATATGAAACATTTGGGCTGAGATTGATTTTACTTCAAAATTTCAGGTATTCTCATTTCAACTCTGAATAACTTGTATACAATGTGCATTCCTCCTTTAAGGAAGATCTAAAAGACACAAATTTAAATATCTTCCTTGAGTCATTAGAAATAAAAGGGCGGACAATATAATTATAGCTCAAAGTTATATTTACTAGAAGCCAGTAACCAAAATATTCTCAGCACTCCTGAAGTTTCCTCTTCTCTGTTAGCAACCACAACCCACATTCCTACCTAGGGGCAGCCACTGCTCTGTACTCTATTACTAATGGTTGTTTATGTCTGTTCTTAAACTTTATACAAATAGAACTGTATATCTGGTTCATGTACATCCTCTCATCTTCATTGCTATGTAGGATTCCACTCCATAAATATGGTACAATTTGCCTGTTTTATTATTGCTGTGCATTTACATTGTTTTCAGGGTTTGGATAGTGTGAGTTGACGTGGAATAAATACTATGGGACATGTGGGACATATGACCACAAACACGTGTAGAATTACTTGAAAATAATTTATGTTCCAAGTTAAGAGGCACTACTTAACATTTTTTTTTCTAAACTAGATGTAATGATGTATAATCCCACCAGCAGTACACAGAGTTCTCTAGTTCAATATCCTCCTTAGCACATAGTCTTGTCAGTGTTTTATTTTAGACATCCAGTAGATATATAGTGGAATCTAATTTTAACTTCTCTTCTCCTTGTGATGAACAATACTGAATACTTATCTTTCCTCCCATGGACTATTTTGAAATTCCCTTGGGAGGTGTTCAGGATTTTTTGGTTGTCTGCAATTCAGCTGTCTTTATTGATTTTCAGTTATTCTTTGTATATTCTAGATGCAGGTTCTCTCTTGGATTCATGTGTGGCAAATCTCTTCTGTAGCAGGTTGTTCTTTGGACTGCCATCTCCCAAAATATGACACACAAATGTAATAAGTATGAAGTTTTGGCCTGAGCTTAGGCTTCTTCCCAAGTAGCCCTTAAATTAACCCATTTATATTAATCAACATCCTGCCACATAGCCCATTACCTCTTCTCTGTACTGTACATCCCATTTCCTCCATGTCCGGCTGGCAAACCCTGCCTCTCTTCTTCCCAGAGTTCCTATCTCTGCCCAGAAGTCCTGCCTTCCCTCTGCTACCTAGCTAGCTATTGGCTGTTCTGATCTTTATTAAACCAATCAGACAGTACCTTGGTAGAGACACATTTTTACAAAAAGATAATCCCACATCTCTCTTCTAACATGGGACTTCCTATCCAAGATTCTTGATTATAATTCTCAAGAGAAATTAAGCAATGATACTGATAGTCCAACATAGCAAAAAGCCTTTCTTGTTAGCAAAAACAAGACATTATGCCACAGTGCTGATTGCTTTTATATGAAGCTTTACCTTTTATTTGTTAGGTGCTTATTATAATGAAATTATTCCCCCCTCAGTATACAAAGATTTAGATCTGGCAAGAAGTAGCAATTCCTATTTGCTGAGGTCTTCCTTGCATCCTAATAAGTACAATGTTTGTTTCATTTGTGTATAACAGTATATATACTTTCTGACTGTTGGATTCAAGGCTAGGACAAGCCTCAAACTACATTCAAATAATAAACTTTATACATCTTAAAATATTTAGTCCAGTTCTTATGAAGGGTTCATTAGTTTAATACATTTCTGTGATTGTGTATTAAAACTTCCCATTAGGATTGTGAATTTTAGCCAGACTAAAATGGTGGTGCACACCTTCAACCCCAGCAAGGCCAGCCTGGTCTACAGAGTGAGTTGCAGGATAGCTAAGACTGTTTCACAAAGAACCCTTGTTGGGGGAAAAAAAGATTGTGGATTTTACTGTATTTTTAAGCTATACTGTTAGGGTGTGAAAGTTAAATGTCTCCTTGGTGAACTTTTACCACTGATAATGTTTTCTCTGTAATGTTCCCATTGTTTGAAATTACAGTTGTTTTAATCACTTTTTTTTACTTGTATCTATCAAAAGAATTGTTACCTATCCCTCTATGTTTAGTTTGTTTCTGTGTAGTTTAGATGTGCTGCTCAAGTGGCATATGACTACATCTTTAGGTCAGTCTGAGGCAGTCTTAATGGACAGCTTACTCTAGTTTTGTATTATTGTTACTAACACAATTGACTTTATTTCTACCATGTTACTTTTCTCTAGCATTGTGTATCTTTGTCTTCTCTTGAGTTGTGGTGCCATCCTATTTCTTTTTTGGGAAAGTGTGCTTTATATATCTATAGTATAAGATAATTTACACTTCACTAATTAACATTGACCTCTTAACATGCATATTTGGTTTTAAAGTTAATCAGCATCCCCATCTTCCTCCAAAATGACACCAAGACTCTGGAGTATATTGATTTCAATCAGCTGTCACAGGCATGGTCTTGTTGCCTGACTCTTTATTTCTGTAACTGCCAAAAATCCTATTAGTGAGTGACTTTGTAATTTAAATTCCCTAAATGAGTATAAATCTCATCTTTCTCACAGTACTTTGAGGCTCAGAGGTGTGTGTGTGTGTGTGTGTGTGTGTGTGTGTGTGTGTGAGAGAGAGAGAGAGAGAGAGAGAGAGAGAGAGAGAGAGAGAGAGAGAGAGAGAGATGTTACTTTAAGGATGCTTGCTGTTTCTGCAAAGGACCAGAGTTTGGTTCACAGCACTCAGGTCAGGTAGCTCCCAAGCAACCTTAATTCCAGTTCTAGGAATTCAGTGCCATCTCCTGGTCTCTGCAACCACCTTACACACACTTAATAAAAATAGGTAGATAAAAGTATTTTTATGAATGTGATGAAGCACTGTCTTAATGATTAAATGCACATAACCACTCTTAAAGAGGACCTGAGTTTGATTCTTAGGGCCCATATCAATCAGCTTAAAATCACCAATAACCTCAGCTCTGGAGGATCCAGTGCTCTCTACTTTCCTCCATAAAGTACACACACACACACACACACACACACACACACACACACACACACACACACACACACACACAAATGGTACTCACATGACTGGAAAATTGTCCTCATTTGAAAATTTACTCTTTTAATACCGAGTACAAAGAAGGACTCAGTCCAAAGCAATGATTTCCTTTAGGTTTTATTTATTAATACGTATTGAATGGTCTAATACATTTTTTATTCAGATTGTAAAGCTCTGCTTGAATAGGTACTTCCATATTTATTTGGGTTGTCATATTACCAGGACCTATCATCTATATTCTTTTCAATGTATTATAGTCTGCTTTCTGGTTTACCCAATTGTTTCCCATGCAGTTTCACTGACATTTGATGGAGATCTTTGAATAGTGTTCTTGAGAGCTAAACCAGCCTAACAGTGCCTTTGTATCTATACAATGACATGCAGAACTGAACACTTTTGGGGTTCTCAGATTCCTTTATGAAAAAAGAATAACTGTACTCCTAACCTTAGCTGTGTGCCAGATTAACTTATCTTGTGTGGACATATTTTCTTCATTTAATTTCTTCCTTGAATATTATTTGTAGCTTTAACTCTAGAATTCTGAATTTACAGTATATCCTTATCTCATGGGTATGTCCTGGTTTTTCAACATTACCTACACAATAAAGAGCTACCTGTCTTGAGTAATAATGGCATGATCCAGTCTGGACTTTTATGTAGACTTACAAAATATTCCTATATTTTACTTTTTAGATTTTGTTTCTTTAATGAAGAATGTGGAAGGTTGTGCCACCTAGCAGAACCTGGTATGTGTAAAATTGCCTAATGGACAAGAAGAAAGGATCAAAGAATTGACAAGTGACCTAGTGCTAGTGACTCTCTAAGAAAATAGTACTATGTACATAGAAACTTTTTCCTAGGTAGCTTCCAAGGAGTCACACCATTTATTTTTAAAATGATTATTTGAAAACATCCTGAATTTAGACTGTAGGCCATGGGGAAAGAATAATGAATGCATCTTCAAGCAATGTTGATTAATTGCTGTGTCTAGTACAGCTTGTGAAAGCTAGTACTTTCTGCTAGAACAATTCTGAACTTCACAGTTAATTGTGAAAAATCTAGTAGCATACCGTCTATGAATACAGCTGCATTAGGTATCCATTGCTTTATAACAGCACATCCCATCATTTATTAGTTTAAAATAGCAACTTCTTATTATTGTATGTTTGTGGGAATCACCATTCCAATATGGCTTCACTAGAGGTTTCTGACTCCAGAGTTCTCTCATGATGTAATAGTGAAGTACGGAACTGGAACTTACTGTGAAAGCTCTGTTGAGGTGGGCACATAGCTTTCTAAGCTCATCACTTATGGACAGTCCTTGGTCCCTTGCCATGTGGTTGCCTTTTGATGAAACAGTTGGTTTGCTGCAGGATGAACACTCAAAGCAAGAGTATCTGAGACAAGAAGCCAAGATTTTCTATCCTAACATCACCTCTACAATCCCCATTGCTGAGAAGTCTTTGAATAAATAATGGAAATGGAAGAGGTTGATACACAGTTGTAGTTATTAGGAGGTTAGGATCACTGGGTACCATCCAGAGAGCCAATCTCCAACAAGTTTTGTTCTCCTTGGGACTTAATGAACTCACATAGATCCTAGATCATGGCAGCTAAACTAAGCAAGAAGCATGTTTTGCACTAACTTTATACTCCATTTTCATGGATCTTAATGTTTTCTATTTCTTTTAAGATAAGCCAAGGCTTTTTAAAATTATTTTGAATAATCTCTTCAGAAATTATAAGTCCTGGTAAACAAATAAAATGTTACAAGTTTCAAAAATATTTCAGAACTATTTTTCTATTATCTTAGAATATTATCTAATATCTGTATATCTGTTCACTTTTAAAAATATAGTAATAATCTTAGTTATATATTCTTACATATCATGATAAAAAATGGCCCCAAAATTAAATCATTAAAAGTAAATTATTTGATATTTAATTTTGCTCTTTATTCTATGAGTTTCATTTCATTGGGAGTAGTTGATATATTCAAATAAATTCTGGAGTCATTTTCTTTGTAAAATCTTTGTGGAAAGAAGACATTGACAAATTGGTAAATAGCATCAAGAGTATTCTTCAGAATAGTAAGGGTCATCTTTGAATTGAAGAAATTTGTGAGTCTCAATGTACAGGTTTGTGTATATGGCAATGGGGGCACATTAAGGCAGAAATTCATTTTCTCCTTTAAACACTGAGTTCATGAAGAATCAAATTTTGGTCATCATCTCAATCATTTCTTCGGCAATTTTATCCATCCAGGTTGTTTCAATTATCATATAGATGGAAGTGTTTTTCGTTTTCAGTTATCCAGCTCACAATATTTTGGTGAACTACAAATGTGTACAATTTAGTTGCCAACGACTACAATAAAGAAAAAACTTAGAAATCCAGAGTGTTATAATGATATGACTAACAGGCTCAAATGCAGGAGAGGTCCAGATCAATGTGATTTGAACTGAAAGAAATGAGAATTTGGATAGATGCCCTTCACATAATAATTTTGCAGGCAAGTGACATGTGTTAATCATCACTAGCAATGTGGGACTACAGTGGTGACAAGACAGGCAAGGTCATTATCTATATGGAATTTATGTTTTAAGAGAAAATGACAAGGGTTTGGAGAGATTGCTCAGTGGTTAAGATTAGCTTCTTTATCAGAGAACCTGGGTTCAACTCCTAGCACTCCATGGCAACTCACAACTGTCTATAACTCCAGTTGCAGGGGATCTGACACCCTCACAAAAAAACAGACATGCAGGCAAAAAAATGTACATAAAATTTTAAAAACTATTTAAAAAAAAAAAGAAGACGAAAAATAAAAACATAGAAGATGGGTTAGAGGTTAAGAGCACTGGCTTTTCTTCCAGAGATGCTGATTTCAATTCCCAGCAACCACATAGTGGCTCACAACCACCTTGAAATGAGATCTGGTGTCCTCTTCTGGTGTGTAAGCACACATGCAGGCAGAACACTATATACATAATAAGTAAATAAATAAACAAACAAATAAATAAATCTTTAAAAATTAGAATAAATGAGTGGAATTGGTGACCCTACTTTCGCAGCTGAATTTTCAGTTTCATTCATGAGTCCAGACAGTCAAGCTGTGTTATCTCATCCGAATTCGTTTAAAAGTGGGCTGGAATCAAATGGTATATGTCTAAGGTTTGGACTGAGACATTTTGGCTACAAGAGAATACAAGTATCAAAACTATCTATATACAATAACACAAATAAAGCTAACAACTATATCAGTAGTTATATACCTTACTTCAAGAAGAATTGACTTCAGACAGAAAAGGATACATGAGTGAGTGTTCATCTGAGAATATTAACAAAGGAGATACATTGTGATCCTGTAGTGGAATTATGTAATGTTGTAAACAGTTGTCATGCCTACTGGTTTAGTAAAAACACTGATTGGCTGAAGGAAGAGAGCAAGTGTGTGTGTGTGGGGGGGGGCTACCAGACTAAGAAAACTCTGGAAACCAGAAGAACAGAGCAGAGATGCCACAGAGACGCCAGACAAGCCAGAAGATGCAGAGGACAACTGTACTGCTCTGAGAAAAGGTACCAAGCCCCATGGCTGAACAGGATAAGAATCATGGGTTAGTTTAAGGGTAAAGACTTAGCAAGTTATATGCCTGGGCCTTAGGCCGATCAGCCTAAAATTAATGTAAGCATCTGTGTGTCTTTGTGGGACTGTGGGTCTGTGGGTCTGTAGGTCCAAACCTTGAGGCTAGGCCCGAAAGTCCAGGCCAGAAACATGATCCTGTTTGATTAGCTTAGTATGCTAGCCCTGGCCCTTCACCCTTGGAAAAACCCAGATGTGGTCTTTTTACATATAAAGCTTGGTTATGAGGGAAGATTTAAAGAAAGGATGCCATTGTGCTAGGTTATCATGCTAATGAGAGGATTTCAGCTTCACAAATTTAATCTTGATCAGCAGTGTGTGCATCACTTGAGAGCCTGGTTAGAGCAGCAGTATCTCAAACCACACTCAGAAATCGGCAGCTCCATGTTTTGGGAAGATCTTAGGGGATTCTGATTCACACAAAGTTGAGAAGTACTTATTTAGAATTTAAGCCACTGTTTTCCATACTTAGCTGTACTTCAAAATGACCTAAGAGATAAGTAATTGGCTAGGCAAGGTTTGGTTTTTGTTTGTTTTTCTAGCTCTCCAGAGAATTCTTTTGTGCAGCCAAGTTTTAGGACACTGATTTAGTCCACAAATTGGGCCCTAATGTGATTGGTGTCTAAAAGCATAGGATATGTGGCTACCTAAAGAAGCAGATTTATAGTGATTTTATCAGCTACAGTCCTCTACCAATGAAGGAAAATATCAGTCCCCACCCAACCTCATCTTTTCACACGAAAGCTGGTAAGTAATGGAGAATAGCTATTCTGGTAACTGGGTGGGACAAGTGTCAAGGGCACTGAGAATTCCTTTCCAGCAGAAGGAATCATTTATCAGCTGGATTAGACAGCAGTGATATCTCATTTATATGCAGTGATTTTTTTTCCCTCTTCACTAGGGATTAACTCCACAGAAACACTCAGAAAAAAGTAGCCTGCCTGCTACTCACCCTATTCAGTTTAAATTTATTTTATGTAATTGTATGCAATAATTTATCTGTGAAATTCCTCCAGGGAAAGAAGCCACATAGACAGCTCAAGCGGCTGAAGACAGTAAATAGAAAGGTCTTATGCATTCATTAAGTCATAAAGCAAACTGCAGAGGATTGGTGGACAAGGAAAAGTAGTTACTAAACATTCATAAAAGGATACCTTTGGGTCTGAGCACCCTTCTTCCACCTCTCTCTGTCTCCTAGAATTGTAATTTGAACAATTAAATCTATATGAGTACTTCCAGGTTTTTAAATGAATATCAAATCATGGAAACACGCAAGCCATACACTATTTTAAGAATTTTAATATATTAAAATCCCCATGGTCCTAAAGCTACATTAACTGAGACATTGTTAGAAGGAGGCAAAGTGGAGTTTTATCTTTCTATTCAGAAGGCAGGCTGCAGTGAGCTTTTCATTATGATTTAAGCATGCATGCTTCTAATAACAAGTGAAAACTGATATTCTGAGAGTTAATGTTCTTTATGTTACAGATATGGTAGTACTAACACCTCTGAGTGCTGTGGTCTTCCCAACTGAATGTCCATGGAAGCTGAAAATGCCTAAATGTGTTTGCAGTGTAACTCTGGGATTCCTAATTCAGATATGTATTCCAGTTTTATATAAATTTACCATGGAAATACCCACTGCAAATCTACCCTTGGACATGGGGTCTATAAGTAAGTGTAGCATAGCTGATTCACTGGAAATAGGTTATTTCAAGTAATTTTGTCCCCACCCACTTTCTCCACAATCTTAGCATTTATTCCCACACTGTCTGTCTGTGGCTTTTGTTTAGAGGCAAGTGTTGGAACTTTTCATAAGCAGGAGATTGAAAGTCTAAATCCTGACTCTTCTCTCTCAAATAACATGTATTCCATGAGAATGTTTTCAATGAAGATTTTTTTATGGCTCAGTGGTTCAGAACATGTACTATTTTTTCTAAGTACCCACATTTGGTTCCCAGCACCCAGTGTGAGTGGCTCACAAAAATCTGTAACTCCAGCTCCAGGGGATCCAATTCCAAATTCCCTTGTCTGACTTCCACAGATGAACACACACACACACACCATAAACACACACATGCAATAAACCACACAATAAACAATAAAAAGTCTTTTAAAAATTAAAATAAAACAATGTATTTTTAAAAATTCAATTTCCCCTATAACCTTTATTTTATTTAATCCCTTATAGACATATATATATAGTATAAAATTCGTCTATGAAATAGTGAATTGAAAGGAAGATTTTTCACTTTTTGTCTTCCTGCTTCTCATCCCTTCATATCTTTCCTGTTGCCAGCAACTCATGCTTTCAAAAAAATCAAAATTGGTGGCAGCGAGAAAGGGAGAAAGCAACACCATTGTATCACTGAATATAGAATTATACATGTTAATTATAAGAAAATTGTATTCGCATTGCTTATTGATTTTTCAAATAATCTCTTCATGTATCGAATGAAAGAACTGGGAAGAAGCAAGGAAAAGATGGCTCTCTCATATAAAACACTTGCTGTGTAAGCATGAGGACCAGAGTTTAGATCCCCAGCATCCATGTAACAAGGTGATTGCGCACAGGGGCCTATCTATAATCTCGGGTCTCTGGAGAGGTAGAAGCAGAATTCCTGCCGCAAGCTGGCTAGATAGACTAGCCAAGTCAGTTAGCTTTGGGTTCAGTGAAAGAGCCTGTCTCAGTAAAGGGTAATCAAGGAAAGCATCTGACATAAATCTCTGGCCTTCACATGTCCATGCATGTGTACCCTTACTCTTGTGAACACCATACATATACATGCAAAATAATAGGAAGATTTGGGTAGTAGGCAGGGGTCAGGAGGTAGGCAATCTAATCACTGAGGTAGGTAGATACAAAATTAGGCTGTTTATAGCCTTGCTCATATTTTAACATTAAAAATAAATTGCAAAGCATGTTTAAATGATTTAATACACCAAATGTTCTGGGCTAAATGTGGTTAGAAAGAAAAATGAAGCCAAAGTTAGCATTGCCAATGGAAGGCCCACCAGAAATAGAGTCAGCTGTTTTTGGAATCATAACAATTAATCAATGAGAAAGTAGGAGTTTGAAAATTCCCATTGCATAGTATATTATGTACCATGTTCCAGTTCGCCATTACCATTTCCTCATGAGTTTTATATTAATTATAATTCTCACAATCCTACTAGCAACCTTGAGATTGTAATTGTACAAGTGAACTGTTTTATACACTATTCCAGATACCAGGATGTTTCTCTCTGAGCCAAAAATCCAGTGCACCCTGATTTTTGGCCCGCAGTTGAAATACAATGATGGAGTCTGGGTTGTCAACAAATTGTTTCCCAGCAAATTGTTTCCACTCTAGCATCAATTCTACCTAAAGTCCTAAGGAAAAGTATTATTTCACCAGGAAATTCCAAATGTAGCTCCAAAGCCCTTTCTTCCTAAGTCCATGTCTTACATTTAAGGCAGCACACTACCAGTAGTAAAGATTACCAACAAATTACAGTGGGAAAAAGAGGAGGCAATAGAAACACTGATGATACATGACTGTTTCACCTAGAGTCCCAAAATCTAGAGGCAAGACCATTTAACATTCACAATGATTACATACGAAAATTATTGAAGAGAAGCAAGAGAGGACCATAAATTGTAAACAGCTGAAGGATTCTGACAATAGCAGGGGTGTTGATACAAACTCAGTACTGTCTTCGGATCAAAGCTTGATGAATAAATGTGGAACACATTCTGAAATGAAATCAGCAACTCTAGACTCAGCCTTGAGGGTTTTGTGTCTTCAAATAGGAATATAATCAGAACCTGGAGGCCTTAGTTCCTCAGGTCCCATGCCTTACCATGACAAGGTGATGTCCCTACAGAGAATAGATAATGATCATGATGACCATTCACATTTGTCTTGCTGGTTTTCTATATCCGGTTCAGATGAGGAAGATCTAGTATTTCCTTTTTCTCTGATGACAACAAGTCAGTTTTGTTCACTGGCATATTTTGATCCATCCCATTCATGTGAAAACAAACAAACAGGGATTCATTTTAAAATGTCCAAGGTTTGAGGGCTATAAGGAATTAGGATAGTTGCGTCCCAAATATGAGTTTGGACATTGTAAATTATTCAACATATATTTTCACTAAAATTTTGTGGTAAAGATATTCACAGCAAATTTATTTACAGTAGTTCCACACTAGAGTCAACTCCAATATCCATTAATAGAATAATGGATAATGAAACTACACTATATGAATCAAATTCTACACAACATTAACAGAAAACAAACCTACACACAATGATATGAATGAATATCTTAGACAAGGTATAAAGAGAAAAATGGGGATGTAGTCTACTAATTTGAAATTCAAGAGCAGATAAAACTAAACAATACTCGAAGTCACAAAAGTGGTTACAAAGAGTCAGAAAAAGAAATTAGAACTGCAATATGATTTAGCAGTTCCACTCCTGGGTATATAACCAGAGGAAATGAAATATGTATCTTAGACAGACATCTATATTTTCATTCTCATGGCAGCACTTTTTATGGATATAAAAACCAAGATATGGAAACTACATATGTGTCCATAAACAGATGAATGGATAAGAAAATGTGTGTGTGTGTGTGTGTGTGTGTGTGTGTGTGTGTGTGTGTGTGTGTGTGTGTGTGTGTGTGTGTGTTGGAATATTAAGTCTTTATAAAAGAAGAAAATCTAGCATTTGATAACAAAGATGAACCTGGAAGGCATGCTGAGTGAAATAAGCCAGACATCACATGACAACTCCTGATTGCATGATTTCACTTTACAGCTAGAGTTTTAAAAAGGCAAACTTTGTAAAAATAGAGCAGAGTGGTAGGAGGCAGAAATTGGAGGTTTTCTGCTTAAAAGAACAAGCTCAGTTTCAGTAAGTTCTGGATGGTGGATGTATAGTATAGTGATTATAATTGATAGTGTATAGTTCAAATAATCTAAGAGAATAGATCTCAAAGTTCTCATCACTTATACAAAAGTAGATAATGGGATGGATATGATAATTAGCTTGATTGTGGTCATCATTTTACAATGTATGCTTATATCAAAGGAGGATACTGTATACCTCAAATACATAATTATTGACAATTACACATCATTAAGTGAGACATGGGGAGGAGGATTACCCAAATTAACTGTCCATAAATATTGCTGATTCAATTTTTACTAATGTCTAGTTTTTAGATTACTCTGCTTCAGTATTAGGAAATGCCTCATTCTTCTGCTCTTAGGACAAAATATAACTATGCCAGAATCCAGTGTTTAAATTACTCACAAGCAAGAAGTCAGGTAACATCAAGAAGGAGGTTGAATTGAATGCCAGTCAGCAAATACCAATGTGTCAGAAATGTCATTACTGCCCCACTGGCATATTCATGTTTTGGGAGAAGAGCTCTGGTACCATCTAAGCAGAACACGGCCGTGATATGAGCTGAGAGAGACCTAGAGTTATCTGAGAGTCTTGCCAGCTTTTTGTAGTGTTTTACGCTTCTATTTCCTCATCTACAAAATAAAAGTGGAAATAGATGGTTCCAAAGACACTGGACTAAAGACTATTCAAGTTCTTTGGGGAGTCTTTGTTCTTAAGACAATTGGGAACCAAGCAAGACCTCCCTGATCAGAAAGTGAGCACAACGGTATACACTGGGCCTCCATTTATACAGGTTTTTAGAATCAACATTTATTTAGTTTTTATGGCATTGCACATCCACAGACACACAATTATAGGCAGGGTTTCCAGTAAAGCATTTTTCTAGAGTGAAAGCTATTTTTTGAATATTATCTTTTTGCATGAATCTGTGTCTGATAGGGAAGGACACAATTCAAAAGCATTAATTAAAATACTACATGACTTATAAAACACAAAACTCAGAATAACAATGGTATAAATAAACTAGGACACAGTAATATTAAAAGAATGTCACCTAGCTGGGAAAATTAGAAGGAAAAGGTTGTTTGTATTTTAAAAAAAAACTATAGAAAAAAATTATCAGTTTCAACAAAGTGATTTCCCCTCATACCTGAAACAATCGCAGATCGTGCTAACTGCATGGAACAATATTGTTCAATATTTTGGAATCAAATGAGGAGGAACAGAAATACATTAGGTAACTTACTGCTTTATAAGCCATTTTTAAAATAAGGACAGAAATTTCAGATACAGGAATCAGAAGAGATGCACCGTATCATATTCTTAGCTTACTTCCTTGAGAGTTTCAAATGGCATCATGCAGAAAGAAGAAATTCTCTGAGGTCAAGTCCTTGAATTGAACGGACAGTGGATGATTCCAGGAGAAAAAAAGTAGCTAGAGTTTTTCAGACATAATGGCTAGTCTTTTCATCTCCTTACAAATGAGCTATCTAAGAAAACTTGGTGTGACCTATAATATCAAGTAAAAGAGGTCAGTCAAAAGAAGAGTGTATCTTATGATTCCATTTATATAAAATTATGGAAAGTATACATCCCCTCATAGTGACAGAAATCAGATTAAAGGTTGTTTGAATTCGGTGATGAAAGAGAATGAGATTTGGGAGAAGGCATGGTAGATATGTTCATGATCATGATTATAATGGTTTCAAGTGTGTATATATACATCGTCACTTACCAATATATACATTTTGGTGGTTTCATTTATTGTATGTCAAATATGTCTATGTATATTTTACTCAAGAGAAATGGAACCATTTCTTATCCAAACTTAGAGGGTCACAAAACATTTTTGGTAATAGCCAAAAAGTTGAAATAACTTGCATATCCATCCCAGGTAAAGCAAATCAAATATGGCATGACTATTTTCCCAGCCATGCCCAAAAGGGAAATATTGGTACATGCTATAACATGGATAAACCTTGAGGCATCGTGCTAAATAAAGGACACAAAACTAGGAAAGGTAAGTACTGTATGATTGTGCTTAAGCTATAAACAATTTCTATAAACTAGAAAGTAGTAGTGATTGCCTGGAGTAGGTGGTGGTGGATGCTGGAAACAATGGAGAATGCCTGATTCAGAGGGTGGAGTTTCTTCATGAGATGATAAAAGTGATAGTAGTTTCAACAACTCTCCAACTCTGAGACCCTACTAAAATAAGATTACATGGTTCGTAATATAGTGCTGTGAAGTAAAGCTGTTATGAAATAGCATGTATTGCTTATTAACTATTTTTAAAGTAAATAGTTTTGTCACTAAATTCTTCTGTGTCTTTCCTTAAAAATGATTGGTTTTTAGAAAGTAAATGAGCCAGGCAGTGGTGGCACACGCCTTTAATACCAGCACTTGGGAGGCAGAAGCAGGTAGATCTGTATGAGTTTAAGACTAGCCAGATCTGTCAAGTGAATTCCAGGACAAGCACAGAGAAATAGTTTCTCAAAAAAAACCAAATAAGAAAAATAGATAAAACTTTTGTGCATGTGAGTAAGATTGCATGCCCACTGCACTGCCACAGTTTCTTCAGTTCGCTGCAGTGTGATGTGATCAGGTATAGAATTCTTCACAATCTGAGCACACCTATTGACTGTGGATGATCATTTCTGTACATAAATACATATAACATTGTTTCTACAAGTGGTTGTATGCTTTTCCTGGCTGCATGGTTGCAACCTCTGGTCAGTGAAGGAAGGGAATACCTTCATTTGAAAAGTGTTTGTTAGTGTAAATACATACAGTAATTACTTTTATTAAAAAGGAAAAACAGGTTTTGACAAAATTTCACAACCCACAACACCCAAAAACCTTGACCAAGGTCTAGAACAGAATAATTACAGGTTCCCAGAACTCCTTGGTTTTTGGGACAAAATTCCTTTTTTCTATTATTGGTTAAACTACTTATATAATTTTTTTACCACTTTACCCACTATTGGTGTAAGGTTAACGGTGTTAAGTATATTCACAAAGTTGTGAAAGAGAATGTTGCAACCTTTTCATCTTGGGGACCTGAAACACCATACCTATTAATCAGTTCCTTCCCCTTACCTCTCTGGATGCTTCTGAAGTATCACTACACTGTTTATAGGAGTTTGATTGGAGATCTTATGTAACTGCAATCATGTAACACTGTGTCTTGTGGACTTACTTCACCTAGTATAATTCCCTCTGGGAGGTTTATCTGTGGTGTTGTACACACAAAGTTTTCTTTCGTGTTAAATATGAATTATATTCCACATTGTGTGTTTCACTTGGTTTGATACATTTTGTGTGTCCAGGGACATTCTACCTGTTGACTATTGCGCCTAACACTTTAATGAATATAAGAATTCTTTTAGTTTTAACAATATTAACAAGAATATTAGTAAGACCAAAATAAGAATGTTTTACTATTAACAATAGCAGAAATTATTGGTCCTGATATCTACTAGTGTTTCTTTAAGGATTTGTAAATCTCATTTTGTCTTCACAAGGATATGAATTGGGGAAGTCTTCACAGTTTACAGATTAATACACCAAGTAATGGGTCACTCTCCATGAGATTGTAACAGTGGAGCTGGTCCCACAGAATCAGCAGGAACATCAATGTATTCTTACCCAGAATGCACTACTACCTCATCTTTATTTTCTAAAAAGGATTTCCTATAAAGCATTGCTCACACAGGCACTCATAAATGTCCAGGTTACCCATTATAGTTCCCTTTAATAAAAAAATTATATTTCCCCTTAAAGACCCAAATTTCACTTAGTTTTGACTAATTTACAAACTAAAATACCATAAAACATGTTTATTAAACACTCAACCTTCAAAAATTCCTTTTTCATTCTGGACAAGCATTTCAGATACACTGTATGTACATTGGATAGAAGAAATCAAAATTAGCTTCATGTATTCAATTCTATAAAAAGTTATTAGCAATTAGTACAGAC
This sequence comes from Phyllotis vaccarum, assembly GCA_033318265.1. Lineage (NCBI taxonomy): Eukaryota > Metazoa > Chordata > Mammalia > Rodentia > Cricetidae > Phyllotis > Phyllotis vaccarum. The sequence continues at coordinate 128,698,043 of JARWLC010000013.1, forward strand.
TTAAGGGAAAGGGGAATAATTAGCCTTCTTGCTCTGAAAATTAATGGGTCCCTTTCATTATACCCCTAAGGGGTATTTTACCCAATAACATTCCATTTCAGATTAATGTAAAACAAAAAGTACATCATTTGAGAATGCTGGTTACATAACGATTACAAATCTTGCCAAGATTAGCAGAGAAGGAAGATCAAGCAGAATAATATGCCATTAATAATTCTAGACAGGATGAAGGTAGTGAAACCAGTGTGTCAATCATTTCGTCATAATCAAGAAGCCATCCGTTTTGAAAGCGTAGCCAGGCTGTGTAAAATAAGAGCTGAAGTAGTTCTTTACCGGTTTAGTTAAGCTTTTCAGAGTGAGTTGGTATGTAGTCGTGGCCAAATAAATAAAATATCCATAAATTCCTGTTTTAAATTGCAAAGCAGGAGTCGAGACACAAATACATTATTTTCTTCATTTCTGGGGGAAATTATCTGACAAGAAAACCTTCAAAGCAGTTTAAGTTACGGATCAGCCAGTCCAAATGAGCCGCTAGGGGGCAGAAATAAACAAGCTGGCTACCAGGTTACTCAAAAATCCACTCATCACCAGTGACTTCAAACTGCTGCAATTGCCCCCGTAGAATGCAAATAAACTTTGCGTCTCATTTCTCTGTAAAAGACCAGGATCTACCTGGGGAGATGATTCAGTGAGAAAAGTGCTTAGTGTTCAAGCATGAGTTCAAATCTCTAAATCCGTGTAAATTTAGACGTGATAGAGCACATCTGCATTTCTAGTGCTGCTTCAATGAGATTGAAGGCAAAGACAGAAGAATCCCCAGAAGTGTGTAGGCCAGCTCCCCTTAGTGTTTGTAGCAGCAAACATTAAGAGATCCTGTCTCCAACAAGGTAGAAGGTGAAGACTGACACTGGAATTTGTCCTGTGATCACACATGCACATTGACATACCTACATTCATACACATGAAGAAGCATACACACACACACACACACACACACACACACACACACACACACACACATCATAGACTTGCACAAGTCTCACACCATACACATCACAGACTTACATGAGTCTCTCACATACACACACACATAAATGAAAATAAAAACCAAGAGCCAATATCTAATTAACAAATCTCTTCTGCTTGATAGGATACTTGAGTAGCAGTTGGCAGGACATATTGACTCAGGAGCCACAGCAGTTGTGATGTGAAGACACTGAAAATTCTGACTTACCTTCTGTTTCCACCTCCAGTTTTATATTCTTCCTCATCCTGATTGTAATATCACCATTTTTTTTAAAGCCAACCATTGTTGACTTACTCTTGTAGCTCTCTGTACCATTGGGAGACTTTGGTTTGGTTACAGAAGTAATATCCAAGTGAATCTTTCTTTGTATGGGAACCCATTGCCACATTTAACTTATATCATTATCATTTCCTATTAAGTATAGAGTTCACTTATAGTCTGTGGAATACTAATATTCAGTCAGGAAAGGTTATGAAAGATCAAGCCTCTGAATTCTTTGTCTTAGCCAATTCTAAGGTTTAGTTTTTGTTTGTGTGTTTTTTTGTTTTGTTTTGTTTTGTTTTGTTTTGTTTTGACAGCTGACCGGAGCTACTGGGAGCTCACTGACCATGATCCAACATCTGGGGAACCTGCATGGGACTGAATTAGACCTCTGGATGTGGATGACAGTTGTGTGGCTTGAGCATTTTAGTGGAGCTTCTGGAAATGGGACCAGGATTTATCCCTAGTGCATGAACTGACTTTTTGGAGCCCATTCCCTATAGAGGGATGCCTTGCTCAGTCTTGATACAAGGGGAGGGGCTTGGTCCTGCCTCAACTTGCTAACCCAGATCTTGCTGACTCTAATAGGAGGCCTACCCTCTCTGAGGAGGAGATGGGGGGTATGGGGAGGGGGAAGCTGAGAGGTGAGTGGAAAGAGGGGAGGGAGGGGGAACAATGGTTTGTATCTTTAAAAAACCTTTTAAATAAAAAATTAAAATAAATAACAAATGCTGGTGTGGCTGTTGAAAAAGGGAACACTTATGCATTGTGGGTGAGACTTCAAGTTGATACAGCCATTGTGGAAGTCAGTGTGAAGGTCCCTTAATAAAAAAATATACTAGAAATGGTTCTACTGTATGATCTATCTTACTCCTGGACAGGCTTCCCAAGGACTTTGAAATACTACCACAGAGACAGCCACCCATCCATAGATATTGCTGCTCCACTCACTATAATTAGGAAACATTTATTTAACTAATGAATAAATAATGAAAATATGGTACATGTCCACAAATAGAATATTACTAAGCTGTAAAGAGAAATGGAACCATGAAGTTCACAGGTCAACAGACAAAACGAGAAAGTATTGTACTGAGTGAGGTAACCAAAGCCCAGAAAGGCGAATATTTCCTATTCTCTCTCATATGTGGACGTTAGATTTAAATCTTTGGACATATGCACTTAAATGGGAGTACTCATTAGGAGTAAGGAAACTGGTAAAGGGGCATGGTGAGGACTTGGATAGATAGAAGACAAGTAGTATAGGGGAGAAAGGGGAAGAATGAACCAGGGAGGGTAAGGGTTAAATATGGCAGAGGATAAGAAGGCAAAGTAGAGGAGGAAGGATAACCAAGGATAACTAACACTAAAGACATTTGAAATATCTACTGTAGAGCTTCCTAAAACATAGACATATATAAAAGAAGTTTATATGAAAGTTTCTGATAGCAAGGGAGTGGAGACAATTCTTCTCCCAGACTCCATTGTCTATCAAATAAAAAGCCCAGTACTAGGAATGGTTACCTCCTTTAGAGCTGAACCCTGATACCACAGGCTACTGCCAGTACTCTTGGTTACCCTCCACACCTTGACAGAAAGACTCTATTGCTGAAGACATCCCACACTTGAGTCATAAGACATGGAGACATGAAGCTGGTGCAGATCTGGAAGCTTCATGCCTCAGTAGGCTAGCTGGGATAGAGCTGGGAGACTCTATGCACACCACATGAAAGGGGAGTGACCGACACCCCATCCATCTGTAAATCCTCAGGGATGACAATGACAGGCCTGGCAAGACTTATCTACGGGTGCTGTCATTGGACAAATGTTATGAAACCATTGAAGCACTTTCTGATTGGATTTAAGGTCTGTTCCACAAGATGGAAGTCATGTCTGATAGGGTCAAATCCTGTGGCCATCGAGACCACAGGCCCTAGAGAATAACTTACTACTACTATTCTGCTAAACAGAAATAGTAACAAACTGTCCCATAGAAAATGCATCCCTAACTTCCCCCATCAGAAAAGCTTCTTTTGCCATAAATGGTGATAAATGAAAGTGACCAACAACTGGTCAGGATACAAAGAATAAGCGACTGTGGTATACGCAGTTACATGGGGTATCGGTATCATATCCTCTCCCTTCAAGGTTTGTCATGTAGAAAGTGGGGAAGAAAGAGTATAAGAACCAGAGGTAGCAGACATCTTCTGTGAAACAGTATTTACTGAACATGACAGAGCCATTTCATACATGAGCTCACAGCTGTGACTGCATGCACAAGACTTACAACAGATTAGGCCAGCCAAAATTTCAGCATGGATAAGGGAGGGTTTACAATATCATACTTCTAGATAGCTAAGGAGCTATTGGCAATTGATGGCTGCTGGGGAAAAAGAATCAGGGATACAGCCCCAGGGAAGCTACCAATGTTTCACTAGGTGGTCCTACACCCGTGCTGTTAGAAACAACACTAAGTGAACTTACTATACAGGGTTTTAGAAAAGCGCATGAAGTTGAAAGGAAAAAATGGTTGAGAGAATAAGGGAGAAATTTCAGGGGAGGCAATGAATGGTAGATTTGATCCAAAAAAAATGTGCGTTATAAAATTCTCAAATGATGAAAAGTTTATAAAAATGTAAAAGATCAAGCTCAGTAGTAAACAGTGCTGGCTTTTGAAAATTTTATTCCAAGTATACCTACAACAAAGTAAGATTTTATAAGGGATTTTGAAGAGAGGCCGTATTATAAAATATTCTATCTCTTCCATACATTGTGTGTGTATGTGTTCTGCTAAAACAAAACTGGTGATTTTTCACTCAGCAAACTAAATACTTTGTGCATATATTTTAAAATATATGTAGCCTGTTCTCACGGAACTCTCAACCACTGTCAAGTTAGATTCAGAAATGGGAAAATATTAAAAATTATTTTTATCTCGCTGTGGTACAAACATCTGACAAAAGAAACTTAAGAAGTGAAAGACCTTATTTTGACTTACAGCTTAAGGGTTCCTTTCATTGTGTGTATGGGGTGGTTCATGGTGATAGAATAGTGAGCATTGGCCATATGATGTCTACAACTGGAAAGCAGAGAGTGATGGAGCTGATGCTTGGCTTAGTTTTTCCTTTTTATTCCTTCTGGGAACCCAGCCCTTTTTCTACCTCAATTATCCCAACCTAGACACTCTATAAACATGCCCAGAGGTTTACTCACTATGTGATGATAGATCTTAACAACTTCACAGCAGGAAAGATGATAGATATATAGGTAGATAGATGATTGATAGAAAGATAGATGGAAAGGCAGACAGGAAAGAAAAGAAAGAAAGAAAGAAAGAAAGAAAGAAAGAAAGAAAGAAAGAAAGAAAGAAAGAAAGAAAGAAAGAAAGAAAGAAAGAAAGAAAGAAAGAAAGAAAGAAAGAAAGAAAGAAAGAAAGAAGGGAGGGAGGGAGGGAGGGAGGGAGGGAGGGAGGGAGGGAGGGAGGGAGGGAGGGAGGGAGGGAAGGAAGGAAGGAAGGAAGGAAGGAAGGAAGGAAGGAAGGAAGGAAGGAAGGAAGGAAGGAAGGAAGGAAGGAAGGGGAGGGAGGGAGGGAGGGAAGGAGAAAGAGAGAGAAAGGAAGGAAGGAAAGAAGGAAGGAAGCAAGGAAACAAGGAAGGAAGGAAGGAAGGAAGGAAGGAAGGAAGGAAGGAAGGAAGGAAGGAAGGAAGGAAGGAAGGAAGAAAGGAAGGAAGGAAGGAAACAAACTAGTTTCTGTGTGAGATCACAATGCCGGGACAGAATATTGCTTAGCTGGGGGTCAAGGAGGAAAGTGGGAAGGATCATATATTAGAAAGTGCTTTGCTTCTTAGAAATGAGGATCCTGAATCCAGTATCAAAGAACAATAAAGTTGATCAGGCTAAGAAGCTGTACCAGAGTATTAGAGGCAAGAACAAACATTTGCAGGAAAAAACAAAGCAAGAAAAGTATCAAAGTGATGTGGGGAACCTTGGTAGGCACCACTGCAGTTCTGTGCTTCTACTGTGTTCAGTGGGGCCTGGCTAGAAGAGACAGAATGAGTGGAGGAAACAGGGACCAAACTCTGCAGGCTTTGTATACGAAACTGAGCGCTGGGAATTTTATCATTTAAGCAGCCATGGAGATATTTTGAACATGGAAAAACCAACCATTCTGAGAGGTTGTGAGGAGAGTGAGATTAAAGTTAGAAATACTGGTCAGAAGGAGGCTATGCTTATCCAGAAATTCTACAAGCCGAAGGCACTGGCAGGTTGAGTAAAAAAAAGGCAATATCTAGAGCCTCAAATTAGCAGATCTTCTTAACTGACTGAATATAGACACAGACTAAGAATAAAGGAATATTCAAAAATAACACTTGGAACTTTAGCCTAAATGGCTGGGAAGATTGTAGAGGTCCAATCGACATGGAGAATACAGGGACAGGACCAGGGCTGGGGTATAGTAATGAATTCAGTTTTAAATGTATTCAGTGATGTTTTTCAGCAGTATCAATAAGCAACTGTCTAGTATCCATGCTTATTTCAGCCACATAAATCTAAGAATGGCTCCATACAGGTTTAGGGTACACTCTTGGGTCCATCATAGCAGAAAATATGAGAAAGATGATCCAGAAAATGGATAGAAGCAAAAGAGTAAGGATTGTTGTAGAAATGACTTCAGATTGCCATTTAAGAACATTTAAAAGCCCTGCCCCTGTCACACTGGAGTAAATATTTGACTAAATAGCACTGTGGCACCTCCTTTGACTGTAGAAGAGACATCAATATATCTAGCACAGTGTGGGGACAAACCACATTCCCCAAAGAATTTAAGTGAAACCTCTAAAGATAAGCGAAATGGTCGGTGGGGGGGGGGGGGGGAAGCTCCCCCGGACTCAGTGGGAGTGGGAACTAAAGGAATGAAGATTTCAAGGAGAAACAGGACTCAGCTGGTCTTGAAGACCAAATGAGCCACAGGTGGCAGATTAACAAAGGGGAGGGACAGGGCACACAGACTGACAGGTAGACAACACAGCATCATTTAATGCGACTGAGGCAGCCACTTGACATGCACACAGAGCTCTTGGAGAAGCATCTGAAAGCAGTGATGCTCACTTGCTGGCTTTGGATTCTGTATGAGGGGAAACGGAAAATTCAGTGTGGAAAAAGGATTGAGTGAGATTTCATCAAGAAGAGATGAGTGGGTTTTCTTCCAAAAGAACTGAGAAGAAACATCTCTCACTTTCAAAGAGAAATCAAAGCATTGTTTCAGAGAAATCAAGACAATGGATATATCTCTCTCTGTCATTTCCCTTTTTTGAAATTGACTTCATTATTAAATTTTTATTTCATTTTCAGGAAGTACACATTTTCTGATCTTTTTGTTGTCAAATCTCCAAGACACTGTTACTTTCAACTTAGCTCTCAAACTCCAAAGGATAAAACACTACCTCACATGAGACCTGGCCCAGGAGAATCTATAAACTTGGTATTTTATAGTAGCTTTTCTCATTTACTGGGGCTTTGAGAAACCTATGTCCAGACTCTCCAGAAATATGAGCACATTAGCCAAGCGAATGATAAACTGCAATATCAATGTGAGGTGATAAAGCAGAAGAAAATGCGATTGAATTCCTCCCTTATTTAAAATCCTTCAGTCTTACAATTCAATAAAAAGAAGGGCTAGCGAGTTAATGGGAAAATGGGCAAAGGGCACAACGAGGCATTTCTAAGTGAAAGAATTGCATATGGGTATCAGCCCATGAAAAATGCTCTCCTCCATTCTCATACCTCACTAACATTTAAGGAAATGCATATAGTGCAGATGAATCACTTCTTTTCCCATCTGAAAATGTTGTGATCATCCACTGTTGGTGTAGGCATAAGGATTCTTGTACGATGTTAATGAGAGTGTAAATTGGTGCGTCCTCTGGGAAGGACAATTTACCACTGCCTTTCACATTGTAAATGCCTATTCTTTAGGCATTTACTTCCGGAAATTTTTCTTGCAGATATTTTTGCACAAGTGCTTTATAAACTTGTATGAGGATACCTGGTACTGTGAAAAACAAAATCTGCCTCCAGGGTTTAGATAGAGGTGAGCTTTTATAGTCATTGTGGTAAATACATACCCTGCAAAATCAAGATTAGAATGGTAGAAGTGGAAGTATGCTATTTGATCTTATCCAGAATGCACAGCCTTGGAGAGCCTTCCCTTGGAAACATGGGCTTTTCTATGAAAATCGTCCCACTATGCAAAAAGCTCTTTCATGAAAACCTGAGTAAATTAATTTAACTCAGGAATATTGTATTGCACTGTAATCCAACCCCAAATACCCCAAAACATTTTGCAAATAGAACAATAAATCAATGGAACTGTGAAAGCAAGTTTGTATAAGTAATAAAAATCAATTTGCAAGTGTGTACAAAAATAAACTCATTGTTGCTGCCCCAAGGAGCAGAGATTTAGTAGGCCCTTGAACGGTGAATTCTGCTTTCTGAGCATTTCTTCACCTTTATAGGGGCTCTTGCCTATCTTGCCCAGAAACGATACTTAAGCATAAGTGTTTAGCATAGAAAAACATCATGGGGACAAAGTAAAAGCTCAACATGGGTGGGTTTGATCACATGGAAATAAAGCATGTTATACTGGCTACAGATGAGATGCTGGCAGTATGCAAATCTGTCCTGGCCTACATAAGAAAGTAACATGGTTGCTTTCATCCAGACTTAGTACAAACCTCAAATTAGTTCTGCATCCTAACATCTTACTAGATATCATTATTTGAGTAAATTAGCACATATGCTCTGAAAGCTCAGTGTATCAATTCACAGTTAGCATATTTTGCAGAGAAAAAAATCATAACCAAGTTTTAAAAGGAGCCCTTCCTCCAAATGGCAAGCCTTTTCAGAAATAGCCTTAGTAAAGAATAGTAGATAACTAGAAAATAAATGTGGCAAGTTACATTGCAAAATAGTATATCTCCTTTGTCAAAGGAAATGTATCTACATATGTTTCTGGGGAGAGAATTCTGAAAAGGCGAACAAGAAGCTGTAACAAGATGTTTGTGGAAAGAAGGAATCAGCATGGGGGTGGGGGAGGGATATGGATGGTTCTTAACTTTTCACTGTGTAGAAGCAGGATTACTTTTTAATGCCACAAACAAAGGGCTGGAAATATGACTCAATGGATAAAAGCATTTGCTGCTCTTCCAAAGATTCAGGGTTCAGTTCCCAGCATCTGTATCTTATGACTCACAACTGCCTGTGACAGGATCCAATGCTCTCTGACTTCCCCAGGCACCTGCATGCACATGATACATGTAAAGTCAAAGAAGCACAGATATGTGCATGTAAATAGAAACAATAAAGATTTTAAATGACACAAAACAGGCAAAATAAAGAATTTGCTAGTTATTTCATAAAAATTGGAGAAAGGGTTAGAAAATGTGATTCTATGCTGGTATAGGTAGAACTGCAGGATCTGTTTATCCATGTATACATACCCCTCAATTGCATCTTGTTTTAGTGAGGGTTACTATTGCTATGCTGAAGCGCTAAGATCAAGAGCAACTTGAAGAGGAAAAGGTTTACTTGCCTTACAATTCCATATCACTGATCATCTTTGAAGGAAGTCAGGGCAGGAACCTGGAGGCAGGAGCTGATGCAGAGGTCATGGAGGAGAAATGCTTACAGGTTTTCTCCTCATGGCTTGCTCAGCCTGCTTTCTTATAGAACCCAGGTCCACAACCACAAGGATGACACCACCCACAATTGACTGGGCCCTCCCCCATCAATCACTATTTTAAAAAATGTCCCACAGGCTTGCCTATTGCCAAATCTTATCAAAATATTTTCTTAATTGAAGTTCTATTCCCTTAAATGACTTTAGCTTGTGTGAAGCTAACATGAAACTATCTAGTACACACCCTAACAACCTACTTGTAGCTCCATAAACGTACTCTGCATCACTGAACCTGTGCCTTTATGCTGTTTCCTCTCTCTGAATTTACCTTTCCAAATTCACCTATCAAAACACTCATTCTCAAACTTAATATCTAGCTTATGTGTACCCTGCTATCATGAACTGTCTTTCATAGCGTCTTCAAACCTCTGGTCCATCCCCAGGAATGTCTGTCTGGATGTAATTTCTCAGCTGATGTACAGTAAGGGGCTCCTCATGAGTCATGCCTAGTGGCTTGGGTTATCAATTTCTTCTCTGATAAAGAAGTAACAATGTAGGGTATGGGATGCACACACACTTGTCCTCATCTAGGTCACAAATGGCATGCTGTCTTTCCCAGATTTTACCTATCAAAACTGAACAGCCATTTTCTGGAATGTTGCCCTTAAATATTTTATAATACAATCCTAGAGCTTAGCTCTTTCTGATTAGACCACGTTAGGTCTTGGGAAGTCAAAACTCCAGCTGCTGTGCAATCATCTATTTTATTTAATTCATCAGAACATACTTCTGTTGATGGGTGGTCCCCACTACAAATTTAGATTTAGAATCACAAGAAAATGCTTCATTTAAATAAGTTTATAATGTTTCAGTTTTTATTTTCTTTTTAACACATGAAGAAAAGTTACCTATAGGATGAAATTCACTAAGGTATTTAGAAGTATGTTTCCTCCTTTATATTTTCATATCCCATGATGAAAATAACCACTGCATGATAAAATGGCATTCTAAACAGTAGGCTCAGACTTTATAACACTTTAGATGACTAGAGTGTTATCATACTGTATAACTATACATTAGAACAAGCATTAAATTCATTATAGTTAAATAGAAATTAAAGCCAAGAAAATGGAAACCATAAGAGCCTTTCAAGGAACATGTAGGCCATGGTATGGATGACATTTGAGTGTCTCTTTCATTTAAATTTAATTACTATTCTAAGATATTAAGAGTATTGAGAACTTATTCTGATCATGCTGATTAGAAATAGGGCCTTTATAAAGTGGTCCAATAAGATGAAAGTCCTATGACTGAATCCTAGTGGCTTTATAAGAGAAAGCAAGGCCAAAAGAGACACATACGCACACACTATTGCTGTTTGTGCTCTGTACTCTTCAGGACTGTGTCAGCAAGAAAGCCATCACCATATGCAGCCTTTCACACTTAGATCACAACTATAAGCCATAAAAAATCATTTTTGTCATAACTTACCAAGTCCATAGTACTGTACTATTTGTGCTAGAAAGTAAATTAATATAATGGGTCAATAGACAAGGAAGATAAAAGATGATTCATAAGAAAACTTTTATAAATATGTCCAAACATAGAAGTATACATAATTTTAATTATAATTCTATAAACAAAAACAAAAATTATGAGATAGTATTGCTGTAGGATAGTGCTCTTGTACACTGTAAAGACTTGTTACTTGAATTGGTTTAATAAAATTCTGATTGGCCAGTAGCCATGCTGGAAGAATAGGGGCGGGGAACCAGAGTAGGAGAATTCTGGGAAGAAGAAGGACAGAGTCGGGAGCCACCAGCCAGATGCAGAGGAAGCAAGATGAAAATGCTGTCCTAATAAAAGATACCTAAACACAGATAATATTTATGGTTTAAGTGTAAGATCTAGTTAGTAATAGTCTGAGTTACTGAGCTATTTATATTTATAAGTAACAATGATCCTCTGAGCTGATTATTTGGGAAGTAGTTGTCCAGTAGATCAGGCTTTTCTTTAAACTTTTTTCTGCTACTACATTTCTCTTAAAACTATATTCTTTTTTGCTCAGCTTTTTCCTTTTCTATAGATCTGCAGAAGTGTGGCCATTAATAACCAAGAAACACAGCCAATACTAGGCTGCCTGGAAATCTCCTCTATCAAAGCTGTTAATCCATAACTCTTCAATTTAGCCTCAGGCAGACTTTTTGGAACAAGGGCAAAAAGCAGGTACAATCTTTACCAAAATATCACAAGAATGGTCTCTAGGTCATATACTAATATCTCAGTTCCCAGTACCAATTCTGTCTTAGGGTTTCATTGTGATGAGACACCATGACCATGGAGACACTAATGAAGGAAAACATTTAATTAGGGCTAGTTTAAGTTCATAGATTTAGTTAATTATCATCATGGCTGGAAGCAGGGCGGCATACAGTCATACATGGTGCTGGATAAGTAACCAAGAGTTCTACATTTGGATCTGAAGGCAACACAGTGACACACTTTCTCCAACAAGGCCACTTCTACTCCAATAAGGCCATATCTTCTAACAATGCAATTCCTCATCAGCCTAGGGGGCCATTTTCATTAAAACCACCATAATTTTTTTTTATTATTATTGGTAAGGTTTGGAGAAGCAGTCACTATACAAATGTCATAACTTATACTGAAGGCAAATAGACACAATCAGGCCACAAATGTAAATTTGCCTTTTGAAATTATTTGCTTCTGCAAGGAGTGACACATATTTATGTGTATTCTCTGTGGCACTGAATTAAAGTATCAAGAAACTGGATACATGGCAAATAAATAGTTCAGTAGCTGAGGTAATATACTACCCTTGGAGAAGACTTGTGGGAGATTGTGTTGTTTCATTGTAAATAATTATCCCACCCACTTGTTTAATAAAAAGCACTGATGGCCAAAGGCAGGCAGGAAGTGTGTGCGGGGCTACCAGACTAAGTAAAACTCTGAGAACAGGAAGCACAGAGCAGAATGCCAGAGAGAAGCCAGAAGAAGCAGAGGACAACTATACTGCTCTGAGAAAAGGTACCAAGCCCCATGACTGAACAGGATAAGAGTCATGGGTTAGATGAAGGGTACAGAGTTAGCAAGTTATATGCCTGGGCCTGAGGCCGATCAGCCAAAAACTATTGAAAGCATCTGTGTGTCTCTGTGGGACTGTGGGTCCTAAACCTTGAGATTAGGCCCGAAAGTCAGAGACAGAAACCTCCTACTACAAAGACTGGAGTTTGGTTCCCAACAACCATATCAGGTGGTTCACAACTATGTGCAACTCCAGGGAGATCCAACAATTTTCTTTGGACTCTCCTGGCACCTGAATGCATGTGTGGGTATACCCAAAAACATATACACATAATTTAAAAATAAATGTGTTCAAAAAGAAAGACTGGACATAGCTAGGTTATTGTTTAATAGAAAATAGACAAACCCTGCTATGCACATGCAATGGAAGACGGTGCAGCTGCTAAAATACCACGATGATGCTGTGCTCCCAGTTTTAAGGAGAAATCCCTGCATAGTGTATTCCATGAAGAAAGTAGTACATTGCCACATAGTGTATAATTTCTCTGGTGTGGGAAATGGAAAACATAAATAATTACTTATATCTGCTTGCATTTGTTCAAGGAAACAATGAAGCACAGTAAATTATGTTTTTTAGTTAAAGGAAGCAAGAAGGAGGAATACCGCATGGATATATGCCTTAATGTGCTTTTCTTATTACTTTATTTTTTCACAGTTGTGAATATACACCTCTTGCTAAAAATATAAATGAGTATCTACAATACAGACTATAGAAACTTTTATCAAATACACACACACACACAGGGATGAAGAAAAACTTGTATTTAAAGAAATCCAACTGTATCACTGTGTTGTGAATTATGCCTCCTTATTAAGATCTACTGTGAGCCTTCATTTCCTATGACAGCTCTGCAATATGTCAAACATCTATGTCACTGTTAATAAGAAAAGTCTGGAGAGTTCAAGTGTTTCTTTGTTAGAACCACAAATTAGAGAAACAAAAACAGATAATTGGTACAACATACATTCCCATCAGTTATTTATTGACTATCTATATGTAAGAAAATGAGTGTTTTCTAAGTAATGAATATGTGAGTCCTAGCTTCAGGAAAATTAGATGACCAGTGATTAAACCTATCAATTGCAACTGGGGAATTACAGCCAAGATTTCCTCATTAAGATTAAGTTATTAAATATAATTGTTAGAAAAGCTTACCTTGTAATCTTGTTCAGTTGTGTGGCCCTGAGGCGGATTTTAGCCTACAGTGTATCAACATGAGTTTTCATGGCTTTCTGGATTCCAGGAGTGTCATAATTCAAGTTTCAGTTGTACAGCCCAATTAACATGATTTTCTCTATCCCCATCATCAGAACTTATGCATCTTAATTTGTGTGTGTGTCTCCATCCCTTCCCCCTCTTACACTCCTTTATGTTGTGCAGTCACCTAGAAAGATGTGCAGTGGCATTTATAGCTAATGACTGGCATCAGATTTTCCTCATTATTCTGCCAGAGAATCAGCATTAAAATCAACGATAAACCAAGATAAGTTACATGAAAATTATTGCCTTTTGGGTCCTATTGGTTAGCTTGCCAAATATACAACAAGAACCATATCTATGCCGGATGACAAAAAGACAATAAGTACATATGCTTCAGCAATCAGTTAGGGGTGGCTGTAATGGCATCTGTCTACTAATCTAGACCAGAGCATATAAAGGAGATGCCCTTATAGAACCACATACCAACAGAGGTAACACAGTCATTCTTTCTCAGTAATGATAGTATTAATATAACTTCTATTCAGTAATTCACTAATTATTCCTTTCTTTCAGCCTCCAAAGTTGTTTGATAATTGAATCTGAGAATACAGTAGGCTGAGTTACTGTCTTAGAGTTTCTATTGCTGTGAAGAGACACCACAACCAAAGCCGTTCTTATAAAAGGAAATATTTATTTGGAGCTGGCTTATAGATCAGAGGTTGAGTTCATTATCATCATGGCAGAAAACATGACAGTGTGCAGACAGATATGGTACATTTCGATCCTCATGCTGCAGAAAGAGACTGTGAGACACCCTACGCATATGCACTGAGCACATGAGACCTCAAAACTTGCCTAGATAGTGACATACCTCTTCCAACAAGGCTACAGCTTCCAATTATGCCACTACCTCTGTGCCAAGCATTCAAATACATGAATTTATGGAGACCATTCCTATCAAAACCACCACAGTTACCAATAATTTTCTTTATACAAACATATGAGATACTAGATGACATGTATGAACAATCTTTTCTTTGTATAGTGCTGAGGATGGAAGACAAGGTCTTGTGTGTGCTAGTAAATGTTCTCTTATTGAGCTACATTCTTGGCCCTGACAATTACATTGAAATACACAGTGTAGGTCTCTCATGAGATCAACAAAACATGGCACATCAAAAGGAATGAAGGAGAAATAGATTGGGGGATGAGAACAGAGGGAGGTGCTGAAGGGACTGGGAGGAGAGGTGGGAGAAGAAACTGCATCCAGGTACAAAATAAATAAAATAAGTAAAGACATTTATTTTTAAAGAAATATGCAGTGTTAAGTCAAGGAAAACTGTCCTTTCAAATACAAGTTGAAGAAGGAATCAAAATCAAGTCCCCTAAACTAAGTATAGGCTTCAGCATTAAAATTCCATCTAAGTTTCATGACCAAATTTAGAATTTAATGCCCAGATGATGACAGAAGATATGACCTAGAGTTCATAAAAGCACTGAGTTTGAACTTATTAATATGTTAATAGAGCCCAAGGCCCCAGAGGCTCTAGTCCCTCAGCAAAGTTAGACTAGAAAAACTTCAATCATTGGCCTAAGTAAAGTGACATTTTACCCTACAACTCTAGATAGCTTTCAAAAAATATTTTATTTTTATTTGTGTATGTGTGTGTGTGCATGTTGTGTTGTGTTGTGTCTATAAATATTCTGTCTGATGCTTGTTAGAACCCAGAAGAGAAGGTTGGATCACCTGGATGGAACGGGAGTTACAGGTAATTAGCTGCCCAATATGAAATGCTAGAAACATAACTCAGGGCTTTGGAAGATCAGTAAGGGTTAACTCCTGACCTCTGGATAGACTTTTTAAAATATTCTGTAACAAAGTGAAGTTCCTAGGTTTCTGCCACAAGTAGACGTGAAGTATGAATTGTCTTTATGTGATGTGGTGTGTGTGTGTGTGTGTGTGTGTGTGTGTGTGTGTGTGTGTGTGTGTGTGTGTGTTTGATTTTTTCAAACCAATAAAACCTCTGAGTTACCTGAGGGAGGGGGCAGAGACACAGAGAGAATAGGAAGAAGGATAAATGGGAGGACAGAGACACCATGTAGACATCATTCTATATTCCAGGATACAAGGGATAACACAACTGTAGTTTGAAAAGCAGTGCCCAAAATTTGTAAAATTATAGACATTTATACTCTCTCTACTTAAATCAGAGCAGAGCATAGTAGAAATACTGCTATGTGATTTCTAATGTTAGGTTCTTAGAAGGTCTTAAGCCTACCACTCTATTGAACAAAGTACTTGGGTAGAATTCCTAAGCACACAAGTAGAGAAATAACACCATTCTGATAGTACCAGGTTAGAGAGTCCATTGGACATGCTCTCACCTACTGTGTCAGGTGAGCAAGTACCAGCCCTGTCAGTGAGCAAAATTGGCTGTCTAACCTAGTAATACAGGATCAACTGGCATATGACTACTACAGCATGAAGAACTCAGTCAAATTGTAGCTAGTCAAGTATTCCTGCCTTTTTGGCCTACAACATTATAAGCAATAGAAAATACCCCTATATTTAGTATGAGTTTATTTTAAGCAAAAGATAACTGGATCAAGGAGAATTAAAAGGCTTATTAAAGTGATGTTCACCAACATAAATTATAAACACAAGAAAATGATTCTCAAAAAAGAAGAGTATGTATGATAGGTAGGAAGTGTGTAGTAATTGGATAGACTCTGGAAATCATTACATGGTATATGTTAAAATTAAAGTTTAATAAAATACACTTTTTATGAGCTTGTGAAGAATGTGGTGCATTTTAAGTCCTGTTGGTGAAACTGGTGAAATATTCCAATGCCTGTGAAGAGTAGCTGGAATATAGCAATGAAGACTCCAAATGTAAACACCTCTTGATCCAGTAATCCCACACTATAATTGTTCTATAGACACACCTGAGCATACATAAAATGAAACATGTAAAAGGTGTTCACTACAATAATATCTAATAAGAGAAAAATATGGGACAAGCCAAGTCTACCAATAGATTACTGGTTAAATTAACTGTCATATCTATGCAGTGGAATATGATAAGGTCATAAGTTTATGTAAAAATGTAGAACACTAATCCCATTTATATAATATATAATAGTCTCTTAAAGTAAGAAAGATGAGGAATAAGAAAATCTTTAAAATTCTTATATTTACATAAAGAAATACTGAAAAGGTTCATTAAAAATGAAATTACTGGTTTGGAAAAGTATGTTGTTTCATATTTATGTTATATGATATGAATGTTTAAAATGAGATATTTCAAACTAAAATAAACCACCAAACCTATAATGAAAAAGAAAGGCATTATGAAAAGACACAATGATTTGAAAACAGAAAATGAAATATTTCACTATTGAAACTAAAATTCAATGGCTAAGTTACATACGGTTGATAATAAACCTCAAAAAATACTTATAGTTCAGCAAAGAAATTTTAAAAATGCAAAAATATGGCTGAAATTAAGAAACATAGTGTTGTAGAATATTATTTTAATTAGGCAAAGATGTGTTACATTTATTCATGCTAGAGAATATGACTTTAACTGTGTGAAGGTGTGTTAACTTTGTTTATGCTGCATTTGTTTATTGAAGTAAGGTGTGTCTTTAATTATGTAAAGATGTACTGCATTTGTTTCACCTTGCCTGCCTAAGGTACTTGATTGGTCTAGTAAAGAGGTGAGTGGCCAATAGCTAGGCAGGAAAGGAATATGCAGGGCTGCCAGGCAAAGAAAATAAATAAAAGAGAAGAACAAGCTATAGAAGAAGGAGAGGAAAATGAGGGACACACCTGGGGCTAGAAGCCAGGCAGTCATCAGCCAGCCAGACATACAGACAAGAAGAAAGTAAGAAAGGTAAAAAGCCATGAAGCAAAAGATAAAGAGAAACAGGTTAAATTATAAGAGCTAGCAAGAAAAGAGCTAAGCTAAGGCTGAACATTCAAAGCTAATAAGTCTCTGTTTCATGATTTGGGAGCTGATTGGTGGCCCAATAGAAAAAGCCTGATACAACATAGATGTAAAAATGAAAAGTTCTAAACTACATCTAATAAGTTCCAAAGGAAAAGATTAGACGATTAGATAGAATAAGGCAAAGTAACACTTGAAGAAGGAAGTGATGAGAATATTTTTTTCCTAATTTAAGTAGATGTTAATCAGGTACAGATTTTAAACAAGAATCAATTCTCATACAGAAGAAGCGAAATAAGAATGCAAGAGAATTTTGTAACATAGAGAAAAAGCACAAAACTTAGAGTGAAAACAGACTTACCTGCCACAATACCAGAAGACAGTAGGATGATGAACTGTTGAGCCTAGTCTTAGCTAGATTCACATTCAAGACTGAAGCAAAAATAAAATGCTCTTTTACACAATCAGGGAATAACAAAATTGAACACTTAGAGATGTTCTCTGAGTCTAAATGATGTGCTTCAAAAAGAAGACTAAATTCAAAACGCAAAAAAAGTAGAGGTTATGTGAGCTAATGCATTGTTCAATGTGGAGATTCAGTCTAAAAAGGAATTCACTGCAAGGCCAAGGCCAATAGCAAATATAATGAGTAATAGGAGGTTAAAGACAATGGTTAAGTTTTAGAGTAAAAAGAACACAGGGGGTCAGAAGATTGCCAAAGTTTTCAAGAAGAGATTCTAACTTCCATTTTTAAATACATGAACAGCTTTTAAAAATAACTACCAGAGAGCAGGAGGAAACCCAGAAACAAAATAACCCAAGATCAATGAAAGAGAACATAAACCAAAAAATTATGATACAAATAAAATACATACTGAGGTCTCACAAATAATCAAGAATATTAATAAGCACAATAATGTATATTATTTAAATCAGAATGTTATACATGATTTCTCAAGTTATAACTTAAATCCTAAAAAGATTCTTGAATGTAGTGGCACAGAAGTGTTGAAAGGAAGATGAACAAGAATGATATGCCAGAGAACAGCAAAAAGAAGTCAGATACCATAGCATTTTTATCAAACAAAACAGACTTCAAGGTAAAAATAGGTCATTATCTGAAATCAAGTAGCTCAATACATTAATAATAAGAGAAAATAACAAATACAAATAATGACCACTTATAGTAGGACAGGCCCATAGGGACAAGGAAATTGGTTCAAACCAGTTGCCAAGGCATTCACATAATGTACTTCCTTATGAGCCAACCTGGGGTCTGCCTGAGGGCCTAGCACAGGTGCTGCCATCCAACTTTCCCGATTGCTCAGAATCTGCCTAGCAACAGGTATGTCCCAGAGTTCCAGACCATTATGCATCTACCTAGCAACAGATGCTGTCAGATCTCCTGATCGTGCCCAGCCAGTGATAGATAGCTATGCAATATCATCAGATCATGACACAGCCTGGTGCTGGGAGGACAGTATATATGGCTTTCCCCATTGTTGAATAAATGAGTAAGTCCTTTGCAATTGTCCCAGGGTCTGTCTTGTTGACTCTGTGCCTTCTCACCCCCTTCCAGGAGCTGTTAGGATCCAGAAACAGCCACAAACTGATAGAAATAAATTAGATCTTCAGAACATGTAAAGCAAAACTCCACAGCATTTCACAGAAAAGCTAAAGAATAAAAAAATGCCACCATTGGTGGCAAATTTTACTACATCTTTCTCATAAACATAGATCAAGAAGAAGAAATTTGATAAGGCTATTGTGATTTCAACATAAACATTACCTAAAGGGCTACACAATATTTTGGTTAGTGAAGGACTATACATATTTTAGTGGTCCACCAAATATCTCTCAAATTATAACTTTATTGTTAAGTGTCATATGACTACAACTAAATCCATGAATAAATATGAATGGATATTTTTTCTCAAGAAAATATCAGAATAAAATTGACCACATATTTCATTTAAAATATCTCTAAATTAGTAGTAAGATTAATATCTTATTACTAAGCAAAGGTACTACAGAAATAATGATGTTGCTTTCTGTCACCTATCACTAGGCAAGTTTTTTAGTGGTTATATTCCTGTGTCACATATGACTATCTGACAAGATGGAGTAAAAAGTAACAGTTTATATAAAGATAATATATTTGTAAATATTCTAAAAGACTAATTTACCTATTCACTGGAGTTGTCACCTACAACTTCATTGTATATGTATTGCTATTTTCATTGTCTTACTGAGCTGTCTATCAGAAGATTGGCTAATTGGCAAGAATATTTATTTCACAAACTTAGAAATAAAATATTCCAGTTTGACATTTATGTGAGATTTTAGTGACAAGGATGAAATGCAGGATAGTTAATAAAGTAAGACTTCTTTAAACTGATTTCATTCTTTTCAATTAAATATTCTTATTAGCTTCTTAGCCTTATAAAAAATAGTCAAAATAGAAACTCGTTGCTTTGTTAAATATTTCTGTGATCTTATTTCTATGAAATTGACAGCATAAGAGAACCTTTGTTGCTAAATGATGGCAAAGTAATATTAAGTTGAATCTAACCTCTTTTATCACAGACTGAGGTGCCCTACTAACTTAGCAAAAAAAATATTTTGTTGTTTTTGTTCATCTTTAAAACAAAAAATAGTCCAACATTCTACACTTTTTAAGCTTATGTTTACTGCCTTGCATATATGATTAGTTTAAAAATTAGGCCTCCTCTTTAAAGAGCTGCAGCTGTTTCTTTTCCTAAATAGTATTCTGACTCAACCACTGGGGCTTGGAATGAAAGACCCTATCTATATAGTAGAGAGTTAAAGATATAAATGTAATGCTTATAGTGTCAAATGACACATATAAGAATTTGTAAAACTACTACATTATGCTGCATTGACTTATTATGATGATTGAAGAGCCATAATTGTACATGAAATTTTATGCAGACAACTTGGCCAATTTCATATTTACATATTTCAAAAATATTTACTATACCATATAGATACATAGACAGATATATAGACAGGAAAATGGGAAGATACACAGATGAACAAATACATATACAGACAGTGACAGAAAATTTATCATAGTTGTTCTAACAATGATTGCAGGATCTAAGTAGATTATTTGGGTTAATACGATGATTTTGCATTGCAGAATCTCAAGGTAGCTTCTGAATCATTAAAAAACATATACCCAATGGCCTTCAAGGTCAATTACATTTTCAATTTATTCTCAGTCTTGGTGAAAATATTGGACCTTGCGTAGTATGAAAGGAGGGAGAAAGGATAATGCATGTCGACTAATCACTGCATCCTTTCACTGGTCCAGTCTTTTTGAAGAAATTATCTTATCAAATCTCTAGATAACCTAATGCAATCACTACAGTTATGCTCATTTGCTAGACATGAGACCAACCCAACACTACTCACTGATTCCGAGGTTTTACTGGCTAGTAGGTAATATGTTAGTTTTTGGTTATGGGTGTCTTTTATATTCTATCCTGTTACAATGAGGTTTCTTTGGTCCCAGGCGGCCAGAGGTCGAGACCCACAGACCCGCAGTCAGCCCCAGACCCCTTAGCCACCTGCAGCTGCTCAGGCCCCCAAAATGACTCAGATGCTTATATTAACTACATGCTGTTTGGCCTATGGCTTAGGCACATTGCTAGCTAGCTCTTACATCTTAACTCAACCCATTCTCATTAATCTATCTGCCATGTGGCCCGTGGCTCACCTGTGTTCTTTACATGTTGCTCCTTTGGGCTTCGGGCTTGGTCTGCCTTGACTTCACCCTGATTCTCCTACCTATGTTGTGATTTCTCCTACTTTTTCTATGGTGCCTGTCATGGGCCAAAACAGCTCCTTTATTTAAAGATTGAGATTCACAGCATACATAAAGGCATTCCCACATCACTATCCAACCACATTATGCTATTGTACAAGCCACATGCTTTAAACTAATTATTTTTTGAAATATACTAACTTAAGATATATTTCTCAAAACCGCCAGAATGCTCATTCCATGTTAGAAATGAAACCTATCATACTTGAATTATTTAAGATTCATAAGTAGCATCATTTTCCACTATTTTAATGGTTGCATATGCAGTCCTATCACATTTCATGTAACAAAACGTCTTCTGTCCTAATACACACAAACTGAATTCTTCAGCTTCATTCCCCCATTTGTTGTCTTCTCACAAAGATGTGCCTCCATTATACTAGATATTAGAAAAGCTAGAAAGCAATTGAAGATAAAATGTGTAGGTTTGGCAAGATGGTTCACTAAGTAAAAACATATGTCATCAAGCCTGATAATTTGAGTTTGATCTCCAGGATCCATATGGTGGAAACATAGTACTCACCCAAGTTGTCCTGACTTCCACACAAACACTTTAATGCCTGTACATACTTTGCATGCACATGTGCACAAACAGAGAGAGAAAGAAACATAAATGGAGAGACAGAAAGATCCATCACAGAACATCTTGCATTCTAGCTGGAGAAAAACAATCTATAAATAAATAACCATTGTTGGGGATGATGTGGATAACAAAAAAGAGTAATAGAACATAAATATCAACAAAATGTATGAAATTGTTATAATAAAGCCCATCTTTTGCACAGTGAATTTACACTAAGAAAAGAGAAAAAAGAATAATTATACTAAAAACAGAAAACGAAGCAAATGATTCATTCTAAAGTGATTCTAAAATATGTAGAGAAATAGGAAATTGTATGATGAATTTTGCAAACCAAAGAAAGGCAAACATGACAATCAAATGGCATTAAGTGGGGTAAGGCATAGCTGAAGACTAGAATTGCTAACACTTCAATAGGACTGTGACTTAGCCCAGCTAGGAAGATAGTTTGACTTTTGAAAACAGCAGGAACTAACTAGAGTATGGAATGTACTCCTTTTTGACGTTCCAAACTAACTCATGCTTCCCTTTTCTGGTTCTGAACTGAATAGCCATCACCTTTTCTAAACAGGTTCTGAGGTTACCTGCCTACACCGAAGTAAGCAGAATCTGTTTTGCATCATTTAAGTCTCTGGTACATGAGAGATTTCACATACATCGAGTAAACAGGGAATGGATGGCAGGTGGCATTTGGTTGAAGAACTTTATTGGTATACCATGGACTCTGAGTCTACATGTTCTTGGCTTGTGCTGTGCTTCTATGGCTTTGATGTACCAAAATTAACAATATTGTATATATTAAGTGTAGTTTAAGGCATTTTGTATTGGTTGTTCCAAATTACAGATTATTTTAATGTTTAACACTTAAATGAGACTATACATATCCTGCCAATTAGACTTACAATTTGACTTCCTACTTTATATTTCAGCCTCTTGGATGATATATGCCTGGGTACCATTTTTAAAGAACAGTCTGAAAACCTGATGTATCTTTCTTCATTGTTTACATAATTTAAAATGTTACATTCTACCCCATAATGGATACGCTTGGGTATACTATGATGTTTCTGGCCTGGACTAACCCTGAGATCCAGGCCCACAGTCCCAAATAATTACACAAAGTCTTATATTCATTATAAGCTGTTTGGCCTGTGGCTCAGGCTTCTTGCTAGCTAGCTCTTGCATCCTAGCTCAACCCATTTCTACTAATCTATTTTTTGCCATGTGGCTTGTGGCTTACCTATACTTTTACAGCTTGCAGCATCTCCTCTAACTCCGCCCTCCTTCCTCTTTATCTGTGCTTGCATTTCCTACCTGCTATAAGGTGATTTGCCATTGGCAAAATTAGTTCCTTTATTATCCAATGATACCTCAAAGCATACAGAAAGACACACCACATCAATTGGGATTGGTCGATTGACAGTATCTCTACTTTAGGGCTGGAGAGATGGCTCAGTAGTTAAGAGCATTGTCTGCTCTTCCAGGGGACCTGAGTTCAATTACCAGCACCCACATGGCAGCTTACAACTGTCTAGAACTCCAGGGTCCAACACCTTTACATAGAAAGATATGCAGGTAAAACACCAATGCACAAAAAATATAACTATAAACAAACTTAAAATACATCATTAGTTTAAAAGACAAGAATTTTGTTTCCTACAGAGTTAAAGGTTAATGATTCCATAGCAATCAAATTCAAAAATTCTTACCTTACAGTTGGAGCAAGATCACAATGACAACACAGTTTTTAAAGTATTTTCAAACCGCCACCTAACAACTGAGCTACCAAAAGAGGAATGCCTAACATCTTTCCAAAAATAAATGACAAGTACTCCCAGAATATGGGGAGTGGGTCAAACCCCAACAGTAGTAGTACCGGGTTTAGCTTTTACACAGACTTCATGGACAGAAAGTAAAGGATTGTCTGATCCCCCTTGGAAATGTAGGACACTGAATATTAACTTCCAAAAGAAGAATGTGTCATCCTGAATGAGAAACAACTTCAGAGTTTGTACCTGCCAGTGAGTCCAAAAAAGTGTCACAAGGGTCGGTCCTCTGTGAGGCTGTAGAAAGGTTCTAAGACAAAGGACTGGGTTAAGCACACAAGGACCAAGAAACTTCAGAATAACATCTCCCATTCAGAAGAGCCAAGATCCACAAAATCATTTTGAAAGTGGAAAACACAGAGGGGGGAGGGAGGGAGATATAGAGGAGGAGAGAGAATTAGTGAGAAATAGAGAGGGAAGGAGAACATGGTGCCCAGAGTGTGCCTGAGGACACTGACATAAGAAATCTGCAAGCAGCTACCTGGAAAGAACAAGACTGTTTTTGTTTCTTTGTTCTTCTTTTGTATTTTGGTTTTATTAATATATTCTATTATTTGCCATATGATTTATTCTGGTTACCCTTCCCTACACCCTTGCCTACTTCCCTTCCACCATTGCCAGCCCACTTTCTTCTGAAAAAAAAAATCCTAATATTTGTGATGTCTTGTCTTGTTTCCTGTGCCACATGTTTATCTAGGGCTGTCTCTTTATGAGCACAGGTTGGGAACTCTCCATTAGAGCCCCGTGAAATCATCAATGACTACACAACTGGAT
The DNA here is from genome assembly GCA_033318265.1 of Phyllotis vaccarum. Lineage (NCBI taxonomy): Eukaryota > Metazoa > Chordata > Mammalia > Rodentia > Cricetidae > Phyllotis > Phyllotis vaccarum. The sequence goes on from JARWLC010000013.1 coordinate 128,722,295, forward strand.
ACTACGACTTCCTCTCTCCAGGAATATGTTAGCGGCCAATAGATCATCAGTGAGTGACAGGGCCCCAGGAGACCTTTCTCCATCTATAGCTAACTATTAAGAGTGCCCAACATGTGTGTGCTCAGTGCCAGGAGGTGCAATTGCTTTAACTTTATGACTGTCATACCCTCATTATTCCGAAAAGAGGACATTGGAACTCTCCATGTCTTCCAGCTCTTACACACTTCACTCCCACTCTCCCGCCATGTTCTCTGAGCCTTAAAGGTCAGTATGAATGTTTTGTTTGGAGTGGAGTCTTCAGCCATCCTTTATTTTCAGTATTTTGTACATCTATGGGTCCTTGCATTCTCTTCCACTCACTGCAAGAAGAGACGTCTCTGAAAGACTGCAAGTATTCTTTGTCTATGGTATAAACACATATAGTTTAAAAAGCAGTCTGACACTTTCTCAATTTGGCAAAGCAACAGTATTAGCTTGTTCCTTACCTCGACCCCTAAAGACCAGGGTTTTAGAGACTCCTCAGTGGGACTAATTACATAATTTACAGAGCAGAGCACAAAATAAAAATCCAGAGCTTTTTGTTCAAAACTCTCTTTAAAAATTTCATGACTGCATCAAGAGAGCATGAAATGGAAATCAGGAAGGACCCCATATGATTTCACAAGCCATATGGCCATGAGGCCAATGCTACTTGCCAGTCGGAGTCTTCAGGAGCCTTCAGACAGAGGAACAGGGAAACAGCTGTGTTATTCGCTTTTAGCTGAATTATATATAGGTGAACTATATACTCTCTACTATGTACTAAGCACTAGGTACTAGGTATTGAGTACTATGTACTACATAGTCCGTAAATCAGAGGTACCTCTTACTCACAATTCTAAAGGCCAGGAAGTCTGAGCTCACAGTTGGGTTCTAAGGAGAAACCCCTTTTAGGCCTCAGAACACCAACTTCTTCTATCTTACTCATACGTGGAGTTGCATTTGTGGGTTTCCTGGGTAAGGACCAGTCCCACTCACAGTGGATTCAATTTCATGAGTTACTCACCTCCTAAAAGCCCCTGCCTTCTAATCCCACAACATTGGAGTGAGAATTTCAAGCCACAAATTGGAGGAGGGCAGGTCACAAATATTCTATCCATAACAGCACCCCTCACTCACTTGCTTTCTCCATGTTCAAAATCCTTATCCTAAAAGCATAGGAAGATATATCTCTTTTAAATGTGAACAATAAAATGCTCGTGATCCAAGCCCTTACAGAAACATCTGTGAAAAGAGGGACTGAATCAAACAGCGCAACAACAGATAACAAAGGCACAGCAGAAAAATAAGACAAATGAAATCTATTATGTAAAGATGCAAAATGAGGTTAAAAAGAAAATAAGAAAAATCAGACAGTTATAAAGAGTGACTTAAAGCAGTAATGGCAGAGTTTTGAAATGCTGTGGCTAATAAAGGGCTGTGAATGGAGCTTTCATATCTTAGGAAAGAATTAGAAACAAAGGGGGGAAAGTTGCAGAAACAAAGACTCAAACACAATAGCAAATAGAGCCCATGTCAAAGCATGGTGAGGGAAATAAAGGTGTGGGAACCAAATGAGAAAATACTTCTGTAAAATAGCAAATTTCAGAATATCACTTGACAACAAAACCCACGCTGTTTAGTTCTCTGCTTTATTTGTTGAAGTTTGATTAATCTTATCCAAAGAGGTTACAGTTAATTAATTTTTTTTAAATCGAGTTTCAAATAGATAGTCCTGAAACCAATTTTGTACCCATATTCCTCCCAATTCATTTGATAATTTGAAAACATTAACAAAAACATTTTTAATCTGTTTTTCAAAGGGAACATCTGTGCGTTATTGTTCATGACAGTGGCTTTGTTATAGTAAATGAAACATCTGGAGAGACTTGATTACTTGTTGACAGAAACTCCAATGCAAAACATAGGTGAATGATAATTTATTCTCACTGGGCTCAAATGAATAAGCATAGCCAATGAGGTCAACCTAAGCTAACAACGGTATTGGCTCTCTATTTTTCTGAACCATTCCTTGTGATGAGCCTGTATCTGTAGCCAATTTTGTTTCTCTTCCAACTTTAAAGTACAAGAATAAAGATCTTCTAGTTTGTAGTTTTTCTTCTGCATATTAAGTGTGGCCCATTTAGTCTTGTGCTTAGATTGACACTCTCCTAGCAACAACAACAAAACAGAATGAATACCAACTATCCAGATTACCCAAACCCATGTTGATAGTAGTTTTCAATATTTTTTCTTTTAATGTTGAGTTCCAGTTCACAAAATTATTATTGTTACATTGACTCCCTACACCAACAATTTGGTTTTTTGTGGTTTTGATCACCATGATCCAAAAAATATTCAGTGGGAAATTACATGTTGAGAGAGAGAATAGATGCTGAATTTATTACAGTGTAGTAGAATGCTCTATTGTAATATTCTTTTAACATGATATATTGTAATTCTATTTTATTAATAATTGTTACTCTCACTGTGAAAACTTGTAAAATAAATTTTATCATAGGCTGGTATGTATAAAAATGCGTATTATATATAAGATTTGATATAATTTACAGATTCAGACATCCACTAGGATTGAAAATACAAGTCTCATGGATAGGAGAGATGTTATTAAACAGTATTGTTATTTTCCAAAATAAACATTTCTGGAATTCTGAAGATGCATGAATAAACAAGTAGCTACTGTGGACTTGTTGGTCATTTAAACTTTATCACAGCTTAATTAATGTAATTTCATGTGAAGCTTCCTAACAGAGGGTTACTACAGAGAGATATAGACCTAAATTACAGAAGTTAAATCTAAGCATGGTAGATACTGTTAGAAGGACAAAGGCTGTTTTCTTCTCTACACTGGATGGGAGAGAACAATCCTAGACATTCAAGATTTCAAAAAAGTTTCTTTGGTAAAAAGAGATGTTTCCTGTATGCAGACTATTCCCTTCTCCAAGAGGACATTTACTGTATTTGCATTCAATGCCTAGAACACTGTAACCATGGTGGGACAAGCCCTGCTGCCTAGAGAATACTGGGAAGAGTAAGAAGGAATAGTAGGAGGGTGGGGAGAGCCTAAGTCCCTGTGCTGCGGGAGTCACAGAACCAATCTGCAAAAGCCAGTCTCCGGATCCTTGCTATACCAAATCCTAAGTCTCCTTAACATGAAGAGCTATTGTTGTCAGGAGCTGAGTTAAAAGTATACAAAAAGCACTAAAAGGAATACAGCACATGAGTGTTCGAATTTTCAAATATTTGAAAAGAATCACACCTCAATTTACTCTTACTGTGCCCCCACAAAATATGTGATAATGGGTAATAGATAATAGTCGATTAGGAAAATGGTTCCCTGCACAACTTCAAGTCTGTCTCCACATTAACCACTGCTTGTTCTTACATCTTCTTCCCCATCCATCCATAAAATGGGGGTCGGATTCTGGTTTTCAGAGACTCGTTAATTTTATGATGTTTATGACGATTGGAAATCTGGCTAATCTGTGGCTCACAAATTAAAGACACTGGAGAATATTTTCAATATTTATTCATTTTTGTGCATGCCTGAGTGCGCACATTCACATTATACACGTGCAGAAACCCGATGGTTCATCTATAACTGGATTTACTGACTGTTTTAAGTCACCATTTTGGGCCCTGGGAATCCAACTTGGGTTTTCTACAAGAACAAGTGCTCTTAAATAAGTGCGGAGCCTTTTCTCTACCCATCTCCCAAATAAAAGACTTCTTCAGTGAATTTTTTCCATATGAGCTTTGCTGTCCTGTAATTTATGGGCATTCTAACAGAGTAAAGGATTAAGTGATAGGTAATTTACCTGCAGAGCCCTTGAGAGGCTTCATAACATCTCATCATTACACCCATAATAACTATTAGACATCCCTGTGGCCATTGAATGACTTGTGTGCTTTTGTGCTTGTCCCTGCATTTGACTGAGTTTGATGGGTGACATCCCAATGGGATGGGGGGGGGGGGCAAAGCAGAGGTGAACACTCAGCACGGTTCCACACAATCCAGTCCAGATTTCATAGCAATGAACAATTACAGGAGCGCAGATTAATATTTAATGAGGATGTAAATGAGAGTCAATACTGAGTTGCTTAGTGAAATCTATTCCAGCACGTGAAAACTGCAGTGGTCCTTAGAAAGCAGGAGAAGCATTCTTCTTACTAGCCATTGTCTTTAACTTCTCCCCAGCTCTGGCTGAGGCCTGAGCTCAGGTTCCCCAAGCAGCTGACAATTGCAGCAAGAGTGAAATCAATCTCCCAGCCATTTGATTCCTAATTTCCTTTTTTTGTATGCCCTTATTCGCTGTTCAGACTGTGCTCTCAGAAACCAACTGCATTCAGGGTTTCTGACGCCAGACTTACCTAATTGCCAACATTCTGTCTGTCCCTCTGTCAGCCAGTGTCTGCAGTGATGAGGAAGGCATGATAACTCCAAGGCAATTCATCACCTCTGCAACTGAGGGAGAGCTTCTGAGCCCAGCTGTGTCAAAGGAAGCTGCCAATGCCTCTGTCAGAGCTGGGAAATGGGGCTGAAGGTGCTGGTCCATGAAATCACACAGGAGAAAGGGAGAAGCTGCCAGAAGCAGTGGACCACAGGGCGTAAGTGATAAATGATTGCTGCTGGCACGGACCACTCAACCCCAAAGGGACCAAGGATGCCATGGGGCTTTCTCTGGTCTGTTTACTCTTCAGTCTCCACCCAGCAGAAGAAATAACAGTGCTGAGGGCTGGAAGCAAAACAGTTTCCAATGAAAAGAATTTCCCTAGACAACAGCCCCTCCTCCCCACCAAATAGGGATGGAAAGATAAGAAATCAATGCCAAGGGCTTTTTTTCTGTTTTCCTAGACTGGTCTAGAGAAAAGCAGGTTCTTTATCAACCAGAGGGACAAGGATGCACTGGACTTCCTTTTATGCTAGTCTACTTACAGCAGTCTGTACAAACTGTGCTGCATTCTGATGGGGACTTAAATCCATTCCCACAGCAGGCAAGCCAAAGCATCACGTATCCTTCAGTGAGGCCAAGGTGACTTGAGCCCTAAAGGAGTAACGTTTGGCTCCATATGATCATGATCATGTCCTGCCCTGTGCAGACTCCAATGTTACCTGCCCAGCAGTATCAAAGAAGAATCCCAAGGACTGATGCTGCCACTGGAGAGTATACAATGTTGCTCATATATCTATACCTGCTCCATAATGCTCACGGTGGAGAGGGATGATGGGAAGGCTGCTCAGTCATTCTGTCTTCACCTCTCAGAACTGTTTCTGTCTGTGAGCTCACTAGGTGACTTCCTGTCATATCCTATTTTGTTTGTGAAGACTGATTTTGGGGCTTCCAGAACTCTCATTCCCCCACACTGAATTTTTTTTTCTGTCTCTAAACAGACTTGGGGTTTCCCAAGAAAGCTACGTGTAACAGAGGATGAAATGCCCCCACCCAATGTTAGGAGCAGAGGCTGCTCTAAGTGTTTCAAACAGAGGGGGCTAATAACAAAAAAAGTTTAGATAGGGCCTTGGAGAAGGATATACCAACCAGAAAACCTGTAAGCCAACACAGAGATCAACCACAGCAGCAAGTACCCTTAGGACAAGACGATGGGTCTATCATTGTACTTAGTAAATGATACCAAACCTTAATTACTAAAAACACAGAACTTAGTACCTTAAAGTGTGTTTAGGTCAGGAATCTGTATAATTTATTTAGCTGATGGTTCTGGCCCAAGGATTCTCATGAAGGTATCTCTTAGGGCTGTAGGTATCTTTACATTAAACTAGGTAACAGCATGCTTCCAGAATCAATCACATGGAAAGGGTAAGCCTCCCTTCACTGGCTACTAGAGAAAAAACATCAGTTCTTTGCTCTAAGTGAAAAGTCATGTGGCAAAAGGGAGCAAAATAGAAGGCACAGTACTTTTTTACTAACACTGTTGGAAATGGCATCCCAAATTTTGAGCCATGTTCTTTTTGGTAGAATGAAGCCCCTAATTCAATCCTATATTGAAGGGCAGTGGACTGATATCTAAAAGCAGGGATTACCAGTGCCTCAGTTTGAGGATGCCTACCACAGGGCTAGGGATGAAGACGTGGGGGAGGCTCCAGGCTTTAGAGACCAGAAACTTACAGAATGTGAGGAATGCTTTTCAGGAAAGATACATGCTTAAAAATGCAAAATCAGACATAGGTTTCCGAATTGGTGAATATACAAATAACATAAGAAATGTCCAGCCAATGAAATTATATTTGGCAATATAAAAGAATAAATTACTGATGTCTGTTCCCACATAAATGAACCTCAAAAATGTCTGGCACAGTAAGTAAAGGAAACCAGTTACAAAAGATCTCATACTACAATGTCATTGATGTGAAATGTTTGGGATAAGCAAATCCATAGAGAGAGAAAGCAAATTAGTGGTTACTAGAGCCTGGGGTTGGGAGCCAGGATTGACTGAAAACAGACACAGGGGAGGTTTTTTGGGGGGAAGGGGTGATGGAAGAGTTCTAAAACTGGATTGCAGTGATGGCTGTACAACTCGATAAATTTAGTAAAAACCATTGAACCATATACTCACAATGAGTGAATTTTATGGCACGTAAATTATATTTCAATAAAGCTGCTCAAAAGTATGCACACAGGGTATTGGAAGAGGCCTGTGCTAGTGAGAGGCCCTGGAGCCTCAGCTTCATTAACTTTTCAGGAAATGTGTCTCTGTGGAGTAGCTGCCTGAGGCAGTGAGAGGGTGGAGAGATAGCCAGGCCTCTTCTAGCTTTCCTTCACTCCTGGTTTGCCCTCCATTGGCCTAACCTACCAGACACCAGGTAAATGGAGTATTTTATGACACACAGTGGAGGATGTTAAGGACAAGGAACAGAACTAAGAAGCAAGTGACAGTTTTACCAGCCAACTCCCAGGGTTTGCCAGCCAACCCCCATGGCCATATGCGGACAACAACTCAGAACCACCTTTCTTTTTGATGGTCAAAGACATTTTGAGACAGATTCTAGAGACTGGCCATATTTCTGAATTGAGGATTGAGTTGCTGTCTATTTGTCTTAAAATACTGTAAGACATTGAAATTGTCATTTAGCTCCTGTTCAGGTTCAGTATCATGTGCTCACCTACTAATTGGAGGAAGGGGAACAGAGAAGGGGATAACTCATGGGATAATCCTGGATATACATTATCCTGGCAGCTTTTCTTCCTCATATCAGTCTTGGGAACAATTAGTGCCAAGGACAAGACAGTGGGAAAGACCATTCTACCCAGGCACAAGCAATAAGAAAATCCATTACTGTGGGAAAATTCAAAAGAATGGCAAAGCAAATACAAATTGATCTCCACATGCCCTCACTCTTTTATTTTTCTATAAGAGCATACTTGTATTTATTTTGCGAGATACTGCAACATAAAGCTATCTATATAGCTCATGGTTAAAAATTACACAATTCTGTTACTATCCCCCCCAAAATGACAAAAAGACCTCTTAATGTTTTAAGTATGTTTATAATTTTTCTTTTCTTTTTAAATATTTTATTCATTTTACATAACAACTACAGTTACCCCTCTTACTCGTCCTCCTGCTCCCCTCCCACCTTTCCCCCAACCTACTCCCCCATTAACTCCTGCAAAAAGGTAAGTAAGGCCTTCCATGGGGAGTCAACAAAGCCTGGTACATTCAGTTGAGGCACGACCACAGCCCTCTTCCTGCATCAAGGCTGAGCAAGGTGTCCCACCATAGGGAATGGGCACCAGGGATAGATCCTTATCCCACTGCCGGTGGCCCTCAAACAGTCCAAGCCACACATCTGTCTCCCATATGGAAAGGACCTAGTTTGGTCCCATGTGGGCTCTATAGCTGTCAGTCTAGAATTCTTGGGTTCCCATGAGCTTGGTCTGGTTGTCCCTGTGGATTTCTCCATCATGAGCTCCTTGCTCATATAACCCCTCTTCCCTCTCTCCAAGTAGAGTCCGGGAGCTAGACCCAGCGCTTGGCTGTGGCTCTCTGCATCTGCTTCCATCAGTTACTGGATGAAGGCTTTCTGATGACAATTAAGGCAGTCACTAATCTGATTGCAGGAGAAGGCAGTTCAGGCACCAGCTTCACTACTGCTAGGAGTCTTAGCTGGGGCTATTGTTGTGGGTTCCCGGGAACTTCCCCCTAACCCTACAACGGCTCCCTTTATCAAGATATCTCTTTCCTTGCTCTTCCTCTCTGTCCTTCCCCCAGTTCGACCATTTTGTTCCCTCATGTTCTCAACCCCCAACCCCTCCCTCTACTGCCCTCTCCAGTTTACACAGGAGATCTCATCTATTTCTCCTTCCTAGGGTGATTCATATGTCTCTATTATGGTCCTCCTTGTTACCTAGCTTCTCTGGAGCTGACCCTCACTGCTTTAAATGTCAGTAATATAATGCTCTCCCCTTCACCGCTCAGTTACCTTGACTAAGTTCTACGGTTACATTATTGATGACTTGCATATGTATATGTTTTCATATATACGCATTTTAGATGCACCTCAATGTGGCCCATTTTAAACACTTACCCTCTAACAACGTGTTTTCTATGTGGAAAACAATGCAAAAGACTCCAGTGAGTACACTGACCTGTGTGGACCCCACCACAAACATTCAACTCTCGAGTAAGTTTGAGCTTGTTTGGAATAATTTCAGCTCACTTCCTCTGCAGCTTGCCTTTCCAATGTTTGTGCTTGTATTTGCTGCAGCACTCATCCAGCGCCTCTTGAAATCACAAGAATACAGAGATTGTAGAAAGAAGAAAGAGAACTTGAGATGTTTAGATCTGTCATTCGACTTGCAGACCAACCCTGGAGCCCTGCACTGTTCACTCTGTGGGATAATTTGAACGCACATAGGCTCTTCCTTAAAAAAGTATATCATATAAATAAAAATAGTAGCCCAATTTCTTTTCCTCTACATAGAAATATTGGTTTTTATTTTCTTTCGCTTCTTACTGACATGGATATTCAATGAAACAAGATATTTTCATAATTGGTGTTTATTTTGGGTCATTATAGTTCATTAGTTTTATTCCATTATTATTACTGGAATGATTTATAGGAGGAGGGTGTGGTTAAATAGTGAGCACTGACTGTCCAATAGGCTATATCTGAACTATTTGTAAACAAACAGATATTGAAACTGAGGCTAAGAGAAGTTAAGAAATTTGTTTAAAAATCACTCAAACATTAAACCCCAAGTGAAGGGCTCAAGCGATGGTTGTGTGGACCGGCATGGTGGTAAATGACTTGTAAGCCCAGCTATTCAAGAGGCTCACTTAAGGCCAGGAATTTGAAGCCAGTGCAGGCAACTCATGTTAATAGTATCATCCCAGTTATACAGATGAAGGAATTGAGGGACAGAAAAGCCAAGTGAATTGCTTAAGCTCCTATAGTTAGCAGAGGGCAGAAGAGAGACTTCAACCCTGAGGTGTTTCTCGACTCACTAAATATGGAACCTTCACGCAGGCTTTCCTCATCAACAGCAATCTGCTTTAAAAGCCTTTCTTAGTCTAGTGTTGGTTGTTGCTGAGAGAATAGGATCCTTTTCAGCCACTCTGTCAGCTCTTCCACAGCCTCTTCCATCTTGGAGGAACTCTCCCCGGAGATAGATGGAAGTCAGGGGAGAGAATACGTCCCTTGCCTTCCTTTTTAAAATAAGAATAAGAATAATGCTTGCTGCGGAATGCAGGTCCTCTTTGATAGCAAGGTCTCAGTATAAATGTACTTCAGGCTAGCCTTGAATACCACTTTAATAGCATATGACAGGGGTTCTAAGGACACCACCTGTGAAGTTGAATTCCTGAGGATTTGGCTGTTTATTAGACATTGAGAAGAATGGGAAGGAAGACTAACTTTTACCAAATGTACCTGTGGTCTTCCAAGTACAGTTAAGTAGTGAACTGGTCTTTGTGAGCTCCAATAAACTCAACCGAGCCAGACAGGAAAAGTGCTCCTTGCTTCCGCCACAGGTAATACTGACCCATAACACTAGATGGCAAAGTGGCGCTATGCTACTGGAAAAAGCCAAGCAGAAGTCAAAAGAAAAAAAAAAAGTCCCAATCTACTATTCAGGTTTCCGTTTTCCTTTTCCTTTTCAATTTTTAAGTATATTTTAGGAAAATTAATGTCTATATAAAGTTGGTATCTTAGTTTTTAAAGTAATTGTTTAGAAATGCTCCGGTTCAGGCTCTGTCAAGTAGGTAAATACAGGACTCTGCCTAATGGTTGACTGGCTAAAAGCTACCTTCTAAGTGATCAGATAAAAGCAAGAGGACAACAGAAGATAATGGAGAACTATGAAATGTACTTTCCAAACCTGCATGTTAACAGAAATGTGACAGAAATGTGACAAATGTCTGTGGCACAGATGTCATCTGTCACAACCTTTTCTGTTTAAGTAAACTTGGGAGCAAAAAACAAATTGGACACATCGGTGCTCATTTCATTCATTCAGAAACAAGCATCCCTTATTAGGTGGAGGCAGCCCAGAGTTTTTAAAAGTGGGGGGAGTTCTACTGTAGCATTTCAGAAATCTGTGGTAGAGGTGGTGGAAAGACAAGTGCATCAACACTGATCAGCTGTCCGTCCCTGAACCATTTCTCCTCTTCAGACTCGTGATTAGAGCTGCTGCTCCCACTGGGTTCTCCTTCCCTGCAAACCTTCAGACCAACCAGGGTCCTCACCAGAACAGACAGGACATCAGTATATTAATATAGGACCCTATGTGTCAGGGTTTCAGGGTTGACGTTTTACTGCTCTCTGAATTGTCTCATCCAATCAAATTTAGTCTGGTGCTTTGCTATATCAGAGGTACCCAATAACTGTTAGGAAAAAAAACTGGAATCAAGGTGTGTAAACACTGAGGAGATGTGGTCTGGAAGTTTACCAGAGGTTTTCCCCCAGATACTACTGATAAGATGAAGCATTTGTAGCAGAGGCAGAGTCAGGAGAGCCTGATGTTGAGTGCAGTCCTTAATATAGGCACACCATCAAACAGTTAATTTTTAATAATAATAATTAATAATAATAACAAATCATTAACAAATTTGTTTTAAAATTCTTTAGCATATCTGTAGTTTAACCATTTGTTAAAATGAAAATGATTTTTTGAGTAATGAGATAGATATGTTTGTTTTTACATAAAAATTAAATCTTAGCTGAATATTTGATTCCACAAGTTGGGGCATAGATCTTTTAGAGCTGATCAGTATTTTGAATTTATATTCATCTGTGTTGAAAACTGTGCTTCACATAAGTACATAGGACAAAGTGACACAACTTTGAAGCCATTTAAAAAATTGTTGGAAATTCTGTCCTAATCACATGCCAAAATTAATCAAAGATTTTTTTATGAAAATTAAGTCATCAACTCAAATAGCAAATTTTAAATTCCAAGCATCCTGACACAATACAATCCAAAGATATACTCATTTGCTCTTTATATGTAGAAAAATGACAGGGAGGAAATATTTTTTAAAATCTGTTTTCCATAACTAAACCATTATGTTTCCATAATTGAAGAAAATTTTGTATATACAGCACAAACTCTGCAATTCATAGCATAATAGTCTTGAATCTGAGCCGAGGTGTTTCCAGCAGCTTTGCCTGACATGGAGACACGCGCAGTGCAGAGTGGCATTTGTAGTGTCTTTAGAACCAAGGCTGCAGTAAAGTTGCATGATCCAACAAGGGCAGCACTCCCAGAAATACCCCAAACTTACTATGCATTTGAGGCTGAATTAATTTTTGGTGAATATATTATGAAAGCCTTCTAATGTTGCCACATTTTCAGGATCCCCACATTCAGCTACATACCCCCAATTTAAGAAGCTATTACGATTTCGTGGATGGTGGGTATCTATCATCAGCATCCCAAGCAATTTGTTTGGAGTCCCCGTCTCCCTTTTAGCTCTATCAGAAACTTAGAAAATAGGAAGCTTGCAGGCTGGGGCCCTGCCATCTATGTGTTGACAAGGCCCCCATGCATTTGCGGAGCTCAAGGTCAAGAACAACTGGCTTAGAATATGCTGCTTGCCTGGCAGGGTTAATAAACAAGGCGGAATGAAGGGTTAGGCCTGGCAGTACCTCATGCTCAGGAGATTGCTTTCTGTTTTATCCTGCAGGCAATCTGAGAGCAACTGAGAGTTTCTAAACAGCAAAGTGACCACAGCAGATCTTTCCTTCAAAGTCACCTGTCTTGTGATGGTGTAGAGTAGGAGGGAGAAGGAAATAGTTGCCTTCTTTTGGGGGGGGGGTAGCTTCTTTAGACCTTAATGTCTAGTTTCTGCCCAGTCCTTATAGTTATTTTCTATGGCATCCTGAGCTGACCATCTCACTCACCCTACTAATTTGCCAGACTAGCTGATTCAAGTCACTGAATGTCTAGCAACCATTTTATACCCAGCATAAGCAGGATCATCACTAAAGGCCCATCAACCCTCACATTCAACTACTAACTTCCTATTAATCTGCCCAGAAATCCTTAGCACATTTTATTCTGGTATTAACACATTGGCATATACATTGGTACCTATGGATGAACGCCTTAAAGAGAGAAATGGACATTATTTGTGTTCCTGTAGCATGGACACTCAGCAAGGGAGTGAATGGAATGAATGCAGCCCTTTACTGCTGTGGGAGAGAAACAAATCAGAGAGGAGTAGAGGAATTGAACGGCCAATTGGTACAGGAACTGCAAACCTATAGATGGTCCCTGGTAACCCCTTGTATCCCAGTAGTTAGCCAGGCAGTAGGAAAAGGTTGAATATAGAAAGCAGAATTAAGTTATAAGAAATTAGCAGAGGGAATGGGTACTGAAGTAGAAAGGAGCAAGTATGGATCTAGCTTTCTGTAAACCCACAAAAGATGAAAGGTGGTGAACTAGCAACATTTCAGAGAAAGGCGGTAAAGCAGACATAGTGGAGATATGGATATGTGATTGAAAATGGAAATATCAGCACTGCAGGAAGGCTGAGAACAAGGAAGAATCCAGGAAGTGTCCAAGAGTCACAACATCCACCAATAAGAGCGTGGATGCAGAAGAAAGGGCTGGTCTAGGAGTAGATAATTTGACAAAAGGTGTCCGTGGGTGTGTTATATTTGTAATCACTGAGCATGCCAGCACAGACAGCAGAAAGTGGAGAAGGCAACCAAGCAGTAGAAGCTGGGATAAAGAAAATCCTACTAACTACACACGAAAATAAATGATACTAAGAAAAGGCAATGGGCTAGAAGGATGCCTAATTGGTTAAGAACGAGCATGTGTTGCTGCTGCAGATAACCAAGATTAAGTTCCTAGTAGCCATTGGTGGCCCCAAACTATCCCTAACTCTAATTCCGGGAATCCAAAAACCTCATTTAACTTCTATAGGGATCAGACATGCACGGGATACATAAACACATATACATACAAAACATTTATCCACATAAAAATAAAATCAAAATCAAAAAGAAACACAAATGGAGGCAGGAAGGAATTGGTGACCTTGGGGAGACAGGAAAATGTTTAAAACAACCATGCATGGATGGATAGAGCATCAGCAAGAGAGCCTAGCACAAGCTTCCATGATGTGCCCTGCTGGCACCATTGTCTGGGCTGCTTGGCTCCTTTCCTTGTCTTTTGAAAGCCTTCTAGTTTTCTTTTCTTCTTTCTTTTCTTTTCTCCCTTCCTTCTTTCTTTTCTTTCTTTCTTATTTTTTAATTGAAAATAGTTTTTCCCCCTCACAATACATCCTGAGTATGGTCCCCTATTCCGTCCTCATTCTGCCATCCCACCCCTCCAACCCTACTCTGTCTAACTTTTCTGGCTCATTCCCACTTCCTCTCCTATCTGGATTCACTCCCTTTCTGCCTCTCATTAGAAGAAAAAACAGATTTCTATGAAATGATAATAAAACAAAACAAAAAATTAATACATAAGATTTGGATAAAACAGAAAGAAAAAAGTACTTTCAAAGGCACAAGAAATAGAGACTCATTCGTTTGTGCATCTAGTAATCCCATAAAAATACTTTAAAAGTCATAATATATACACAAAGGACCTGTAGAGTAAAAAGAGACAAGAAAAACATATATTAATAAAATTGTTAAAGATAAAAATTTAAAAGGTAAGGGGTGGGGGACAAGCCCTGACACAACATTATGAGACAAAGAACCTCCAAAGATACTGTTACGTTCAATTTCTGTTGGTCATCTACTTCTGGGCATGCAGACTACCCTTAAGAGTAGCTTGTATCCATGGCGTGACTCCCTTAAGAAAACTCACTTTACATTTGCAAGTGGTTATCAATTGGACACAGCTTCTAGGTTACGGATGGGGCATGTATCCACTTCTAATTTCAGCTCTAGGACCCTGTCTAGTGCAGATCCACACAGGCCCTGTGCAAGATGTCTCAATCCCTGTGAGTTTATATGACATTTGCTCATATTTATTTAAAGGACCTAGTTTTCTTGGTGCCCTCCATCACCTCTGGCTTTCACACTGTCTCTTTCTCTTCTTCTGCATTGTTCCCTGAACCTTAAAAGGATTTAATAGAGGCAGTCCACTTAAGGCTGAGTATTCCAAAGTCTCTGGTTTTCTGCATAATGTCTGCCTATAAGTCTCAGTATTTATTCCCATCTGCTGCACGAAATAGCTTCTTTGATGATGGCTGAACAAGGCACTGATCTGAGTGTAGCAGAAAGGCATTAGGAGTCATTTTATTGCTGCATTGTTTTGTTGTTTTAGAGCAGTAGTATTTGGTTTTACCCTAGGTCCCTAAGTCTCAAGTTCTTGGTAACTCATGTAGTGTAAGGTTCTATCTCCTGGAGTGGGCCTCATTCAAATCAGATATTGGTTGATTACTCCTACAAACATTGTTTCACTATTATATTAGCTTATCTTGTTGGCATGACACCATTGTGGATCAAAGGGCTTGAGACTGGGTTGGTTGGTGTTTATGTTTCTCATTTAGTAGCCTGCAGAGTACCTTCCTGTACCAAAGATACTAGCCCACCATCTAGTGTCACAGTCTTGACATTTCCATGTTTGGTGAGTGGTGGAGATGTTATCTTCAGGAATGGGGGCCTTGCTGTCAGTTTGTGGAGAGCAACCTGTAGTCTTTGCAATAGCCTGGGTTGTTTGGGGATTTCCATTTAGCCAACAACTCAATTATATGTAACACAATCCCAGCATCAGAAGATTTCTTTAGTAACAAGAGATGGCTAGTTGGGACTCTGTCCCTCATTGTCTGGCAGTTTCATTTAGATCACCTTCATGTATGTATGTATTTTAGGAAAGTTCTTTTACTGTATTAAGTTTCCATATTACCCCTCAAATAACTTTATATTTTAGCTGTCTCTCCTTGTACTCCCTCCTTCAGTCCATCTTTCCACATGGCCCTCCTCCTGTTCCAGTCTTCCTCCATCTACACCCATCCATAATTATTTTATTTACCTTTCCTAAAGAGAGCTATCTGCCACTCTCCCATCTACTCCTCCAGTTCCTTACTTACTCTGTACCTCTGTGCTTCTACAGATTGTGACTTGATAATGACGACTTAACATTACCCATATAAGTGAATACATACCATATTTGTCTTTCTGGGTAAATTTTTTTCTACATCCATCCATTTACATGTGAATATCATGATTTCGTATATTTTAATGGCTGCGAAATAGTTCAAAATGTAAATGTACCACATTTTCTTTATTCATTCATCTCTTGGGGGACATCTAGGTTGTTTGAAATTTCTGGCTATTATGAATAGAGCAGCAATTAACATGGTTAAGCAAGTGTCTCTGTAGTAGGATGAAGCAATCTAGGGGTATATGCCAAAGGGTGGAATAGATGGATCTTGAGGTGGATTAGTTCCCATCTTCCTGAGGAAAACCCACATTGATTTACATATTATCTGTACAAGTTGGTACTCCCACCAGCAATGAATGCTCCAAATTCTCCCCAGGATAAACTGACACTTGTGTTATTGATCTTAGCCATACTTACAGGTTTAAGATGAAATCTCAAAGTAATCTGATTGGCATTTCTGTGATGGCTAAGGATGATAAATATTTCTTTAAGTGTTTCTCAGTCATTTGGGTCTTCTCTTTATAGAATTCTCAGCTCAGATTTGTACACCATTTTTAATTCGCTATAGATTTTCTTGATATCTAGTCTTTTTAGTTCTTTACATATTTTGGATACTAATTCTCTATCAAAAGTTTGTGAAGAAAGAAATTGGAGAAGACTTCAGAAAATGAAAAATATCTCTTGATTGGTAAGATGAATGTAGTAAAAATGACCATTTACAAAAAGCAATCTAAAGATTCAATGCAATCCTCACCAAAATTTAAGCACAAAAATTCTTTACAGACCTTGAAAGAACAATACTCGACTTCATATATGGACAACCTCCCCCATACACAAAAAAAAACCCAAGACAACTAAAACAATTCAGTACAATGAAAGAACTTCTGCAGGTATTAACAACCCTGATCTCAAGCTCTACTACAGAACCGTAGCGATAAAAACAGCATGGTATTGGCATAAAAAATATACATATAAATCAATGGAATCAAACTTAAGACTCAGACATAAATTCACATACCTATGAACACCTGATTTTAGATAAAAACTCAAAATTATATAATGGAAAAGAGAAAGCAAATGGTGCTGGTCTAACTGGGTGTCTGCATATAGAAGAATGTAAGCAGATTCATATCTATTGCCCTGTACAAAACTCAAATCCAAGTGGATCAAAGGCCTCAACATAAAACCAAATACACTGCCCCTTATAGAAAAGAATGTGAGAGGTAGGCTTGAATGCAATACTTCCTGATTATAACAGCAGAGGCACAGACACTGGCATCAACAATTAGTAAATGGTGTCACTTGTGACTGCAAATCTTCTATAAGACAAAGAATACCATCAAGAAGACAAAACAGCAGCCTACAGGATGGTAAAAGATCTTCACCAACCCTACATCTGACAGGGGGCTGATACCAAAATATGTAAAGAACTCAAGAATCTGGACATCAACACACCAAATAATACAACTCAAAAATGTGGTATTCATCTAAATAGAGAATTCTCAACAAAAGAATCTCAAACAGCTGGGATACACTTAAAGAAATGTTCAAAATCCTTAGCCATCAGGAAAATGCAAATAAAAACAACTCTGAGATTTAATCTTATACTTGTCCAAATGGCAAAGATCAAAAACACTGATGACAGTCTATTGCTGGAAGGGATGTAGAGCATAGGGATCATTCCTCCATTGCTGGTGGGAGTGCAAACCTGTACAGTCACTTTGGAATTTAATAGGTGGTTTCTCAGAAATAGGTGGTTTCTCAGAAAACTATGATTTAATCTAGCTCAAGACCCAGCTATGCCACTCTTGGGCTTATACCAAAAGGATGCTCAATCATACCATGAGGCCACTTGCTCAACTATATTCACAATAGCTTTATTTGAAATATCCCAGAACATGGAAACAACGTAAACGCTCCTCTACTGAAGAATGTATAAGGAAAATATGGTTCATTTATACAGTGGAGTAATTGCTCAGCTGTTGAAAACAATGAAGAAATTAAGAAATCTGAAGTCAACTGCATGGAACTAGAAACAAAACTCATCCTGAATGAGGTAATCCAGACCCAGAAAGACAAACATGGTATGTACTCAGTCATGAGTGAATAATAACTATAAATTAAAGACTAGCCAAACTACAATATACAGCCCCAGAGAAACTAGGTAACAATGATGGCTTTGGGGGGGTTGTATGGCTCTCTCTGGAAAGGGGAATAGTAGAGATATCTTGAGTGGACTGGGTGCAGGTGAGGATGACAACTCGAGGGATCAGGTTGGAGAGTCAGTGGAGAGGGAAAAGCTTTAAAGAGATGACTGGAAAGAGGGAGTTTTTAGTGGTCAAGTAGAAACCTGTTACAATTCTTGGGTAACTCTAACCAAAGAAGTGAAAGACCTGGATGATAAGAACTTTAAGTCCTTGAAGAAGAAATCAGAAAATGGAAAGATTTCCCATACACTTGAAGAAATAACAGTAAAAATGGCAATCTTACCAAAAGCAATCTACAGATTCAATACAATCGCCATCAAAATTCCAACACATTACTTTACAGACCTCAAAAGAAAGATAGTCAACTCTTATGGAAAAACAAAAAATCCAGAATAGCCAAAGCAATCCTATAAAATAAAGGAAACTCTAGAGTCATCACTATTCCTGACTTCAAACTTTACTATAGAGCTATAGTAATAAAAACAACTTGCTATTGTCATAAAAATTGAGATGTTGACCAAAGGAATTGAATTGAAGACCCTGACATTAACCCTCACACTTATGAACACCTGATTTTTGACAAAGAAGTCAAAATTGTGCAATGGAATAAAACATCTTCAACAAATGGTACTGAAGTAACTGGATGTCGCCATGCAGAAGAATGCAAACAGATCCATATTTATCGCCCTGCATAAAACTCAAGTCCAAATGGATCAAAGATCTCAACACAAATCCAGTTACTCTGAACTTGATAGAAGAGGAAGTGGGAAATAACCTTGAACACAGGAGACAACTTCTTAAATATAACACCAGTAGCACAGACACTAAGAACAACAATTAATAAATGGGACCTCCTGAAACTGAGAAGCTTCTGTAAGGCAAAGGACATGTTCAATAAGACAAAAGACTGCTTACAGAATGGTAAAAGATCTTTACCAACCTTACATCTGACCAAGGACTTATCTCCAAAATATATAAAGAATTCAAGAAATTAGATATACAAAAACCAAATAACCCAATTTAAAAATGGAGTACAGATCTAAACAGAATTCTCAACAGAAGAATCTCAAATGGCAAAAAGACATTTTAAGGAAACATTCAATATCCTTATACATCCGTAAAATTCAAAACAAAATGACTCTGAGATACCATCTTACACCTGTCAGAATGGCTAAGATCAAAAACAGTAATGACAGCCTGTGTTGAAGAGGATGTGGAGAAAGGGGAACACTCCTCTACTGCTGGTGGGAATGTAAATTTGTACAGCCACTCTGGAAATCAGTATGGTGGTTTTACAGAAAATTGAGAATCAGCCTTTCTCAGGATCCAGCAATGCCACTTTTGGAAATATACCCCAAAATGCTCAACCACAGCACAAGGGCACTTGCTCAACTATGTTCATGGCAGCACAATTTTTAATAGCCAGAACATGGAAACAACCCATATGCCCTTGAACCAAAGAATGGATAAAGAAAATGTGGTACATTTACACAATGGAGTATTAATCAATGTTTTTTAAAAAAACAAAACAAAACAATGACATCATGAAATTTGCAGGTAAATAGATGGAACTAGGGGGAAAAATCATCTTGAGTCAGATAACCCAGAAAGAAAACACAGTATGTACTCACTCATACGTGGATAGGAACCAAATAGCAAAGGAAAAATAGCCTAGATTCTACAACCCCAGAAAAGATAGGTAGAGAGGAGAACCCTAAGAGAGATACACATGGATTGCCCCAGGAAGGGGAAATGGTTATGATCTCCTGGGTAAACTGGGAGGAGGTATAAAAAGGAGAAGAGAGGAATTGGGAAATGAGGGTTCAAGAAGGCCAAGTTGGGAGAAGGATAGAGAATTGAGCAATGAAGGAGATATCCTTACAGAGTGAGCCATTGTGGGCTTGAGAAGAAATCCAGTGCTAGGGAAGTCCACAGGAACCCACAAGAAAGTCCCAGCTGAGTTTCCTAGCAATGCTGGAGAGGGCACCTGAACTATCCTTCCCCATAGTCAGATTGGTGACTACATTAATTGTCATCACAGAACCTACTACATCCAGTGACTGATGGAAGCAGATGCAGACACCCACAGCCAAGCACTTGGCTGAACACATGGAGTTCGGTTGAAGAGAGGGAGGGGCGACTAGAGAAACAAGGGGAGGGTCAAGGGAACTATGGAGACATCCACAGGGACAACTGACCAAGTTAATGGGAGCTCATGGAGTCTAGACTGACAGCTGGAGAGTCTGCATGGGACCAAACTAGGCCCTCTGAATGAGGGAGACAGTTGCTATAATCAAGCTGTTGGTGGGCTCCCTGGCTGTGGGTCCAGGAAATACCCTGGTTACATGAACTGGACTTTTAGAGCCCACTTGCTATGGGGATGCCTTGCTCAGCCTTCATACAAGGAGGAAGAGTGGGTCCTGCCTCATCTAAGTTGACTACTCAAGGGAGGCCTCACCCACTTTGAGAATTGGATGGGAGGTGAGGTGAGAAAAGATGGAGAAGGTGGGGAGAATCAGGAGAAACTGAGGGAGTGGGAATAGTAGAGGGCATGTAAAAAATTATTAATAATTTAAAAATATTAAATATTTCAAAAAGAAACCTGATACAAGGGATACATCCAAGAATCTAAAAGTATGTTACCAGCTAAGACTCCTAGCAATAGTGGATACATAGCCTGAAATGGCATCTCCTGTGATTAGATTGGTGACTACTCCAATTGTCATCACAGAGCCTTCATCTAGTAACTAATGGAAACAGACACAGAAACTCACAGATAAACACTGGGCCAAGCTCAAGGAATCCTGCTGTAGAGGAGGAAGGATTGTAGGACCCAGAGGGGTCAAGAGCATCACAAGAAAACCCACAGAATCAACTAACCTGAGCTCATAAGAGATTACAGAAGCTGAACTGACAACCAGAGAGCCTGCATGGCACTGACCTAAGCCCTCTACAAATATGTGACAGTTGTGTACCTTGGTCTCCTTGTGGGACTCCTAACAGTGGGAGCAGGAAGGGCTGTCACTAATGCTTTGGCTGGCTTTTGAGAATCTATTCCTCATAATGGATTGCCTTGCCCAGCCTAAGTACAAGGAGAGGTGCTTAGTCTTAGCATAACTTAATATGCCATGCTTTGCTGATACTCATGGGAAGCCTGGCCCTTTCTGAACAGAAATAGAGAAGGAAAGAATGTGGCAGAAGGCAGAGGGGAAGTGGAGAAAAGGGAGGAGAGGAGAGGATGGAAAACTGTGGTCAGGATATAAACTAAATGAATTAATTAAATTTTAAAAGAATTTACAAATTTCAAGAACTATATTGAATGAGTATGAAGGGACTTGATCAAAGTGCATGATCTTTTTGATATGGGCTTGGATTCAGTTTTCAAGTATTTTATTGAGAATTTTTGCATCTACGTTCATGAGGGAAATTAGTCTGTAATTCTCTTTGTAGAGTATGTATGTGATTTGGATATCAGAGTAACTGATATAAGTTGGGCAACATTCCTTCTGTTTCTATTTGTGAAATAATTTGAAGAGTATTGGCATTAACTTTTCTTTGAACGATCCTGGGCTTTTCTTGGTTGGGAGACTTTTAATGACTACTTCTATTCCCTTAGCAGTTATAGATCTATTTTAATTGTTTATCTAATTTTGATTTTACTTTGATCATTAGTATGGATCCAATTCTTTCAGACTTTCCAATTTGTGTAGAGTACAGGGTTTTTAATTTATTTTTATTTAAAGCCTTTTCATTTTATGTACCAGTCACAGTTCCCTCTCCCTCCACCCCTCCCACTCATCCCTCAGGTTGCCCTGTCCTCACTCATCATATTCTCCTCAGAGAGAGTAAGGCCTCCCATGGGAGTCAACAAAGTCTGGTATATCAAATTGAGACAGGACCAAGCCCCTTCCCCTGTCTCAAGACTGAGCAAGGTATCCCTCTATAGGGAATGGACTCCAAAAAGCCAGTTCATGCACCAGGGATAAATGCTGGTCCTATTTTCAGAAGCCCCACAAACTGCCTATGCCACACAACTGACATCGACAATCAGAGGGCCTAGTTCCATAGTGGTGCATCCAGAGTCAGTGAGAGACCTGTAGGTCGGGTCAGCTGTCTCTGTGGGTCTCCTCATCATGATACTGACCACTTTGATCATATAAACCCGTATTCCTCTCTTCAGCTGGACAGGGAGCTCAACACAATGATTAGCTGTGCATCTCTACATCTGCTTCCAACACTTCCTGGATGAAGGTTGTATGATGACAATTAGGATGGTCATCAATTTGATTGCAGGAGAAGGTCAGTTCAGGAACCCTCTAAACTATTTCTTGGAGTCTTAGCTGAGGTTATCCTTATGGATTCCTGGGAATTTCTCTAGCACCAGGTTTCTACCTAACCCCCAAATGGCTCCCTTTATCAAGATATGTTTCTTGGCTCTCCATCTCTGTCCTTACCCCAACTCAACCATCCTAGTCCCCCATGTTCTCTTCTCACCTCCCCTTACCCCATCCTCTTCTTCCCATGCTCTCAACTTTGGAGTACAGATTTTTATTCTCTGGATTACCTTGGTGTCTGTTGTTATGCCACCCTTTTCATTTATCATTTTGTGGATTTGGATATTTTCTCTGTGTCTTTTAGTTAATTTGGATAAAGGTTTGTTAATCTTGCTGATATTCCCAAAGAACCCACTCTTTATCTCATTGAATCTGTGTATTGTTGTTTCTATTTTATTGGTTTCAGACTTGACTTTGGTTATTTCTTGCTGTCTATTCATTTGGGGTGTCATTTCTTCTCTTTTTCTAGAAATTTCATGTATACTGTTGAGTTACTAGTATGAGATCTTTCCAATTTTTTAAGGTAGGCATTTAGTTACATAAATTTGCTTCTTAGAAATATCTTTATTCTGTCCCATAAGTTTGGATATGCTGTGTGTTCATTTTCATTCAATTATAGAAAGTCTTAAATTTCTTTATAATTACGACTTGATCCACTTGTCATTCAGTACTGATTTTTTTCAATTTCCATGAATTGGTACGATTTCTGTTGAGGTTCCTATCCAGTTCTATTCTTTGGTGGTCATATAAGATGTACATTGTTATTTCAATTTTTTCTATCTTTTGATGTTTGCTTTGTGTCTTAGTATGTGTTCAGTTTTAAAGAAAGTTTCAGGAAGTGCTGATAGAAAGACATGTCCTTTTGTTTGGGTAAAGTTTTCTGGAAATATCTCCATTAGGTTTATAGCTTGAGTTAGTTCCAGCATGTCTCCAGTTAATTTGTTATTGGTGGTGGTGGTGATAGTGGTGGTAGTGTTTTGTTTTCTGTATGACCTGTCCACTGGTAACAGTGGCATAATGAATCTCCCACTCTCAGTATGTGAGGGTCAATGTGTGATTTAAGCTTTAATGATGTTTGTTTGTTTTTAGTGAACTTGTGTGTCCTTATGTTTGGGGCATATATGTTAAGAATTTCAATGCCCTCATTATTTATTCATCTCAGGAAAAATCCACCAAGATGAAGTCTTAACCCTGAATATTTAAGCTCCCACCACAAGGGCACCTACATATGTAAAAGAAACATTATTAAAGTTTAAACCTCACATTAAACCCCACACACTAATAGTGGGAGACTTTCACCCTTGTCAACCAGACAGAAACTCAACAGAGAAATAAGGGATCTAACAGATGTTCTAACCCAAATGGACTTAATAGATATATACAGAAACTTCCACCCAAAACAAAGGACTATACATATTTCTCAGCACCCCATGGAACTTTCTCTAAAATTGACCACACACTCAGTCATAAAGCAAATATCAATAGGTACAAAAAATCAGAATAATTCCTTGTATATCAGACCACCATGGCCTAGAGTTAGAGTTCAACAACAACAACAAAAATCACAGACAGCCTTCAAATTCGTGGAAACTGAACATCTCTCAATTGAACAACCATGTGGTCAAGGAAGAAGTTTAAAAAGAAATTAAAGGCTTTCTAGAATTTAATGAAAATGAATCCACAACGTACCCAAACTTATGGGACACAATAAAAGCAGTGTTAAGAGGAAAACTCATAGCACTAGATGCCTGTAAGAAAAACCTAGAGAAATCTCACACAAGAAACCTAACAGCACAGTTGAAGACTTCAGAACAATTAGAAGCAAACTCACAGCAGGATATAATCAAACATAGGGCCAAAATCAATACAATAGAAACAAAGAGAACAATACAAACAATCAAAGAGTTGGTTCTTTGAGAAAGTCAATAAGATAGATAAACCCACATCCAAACTAACCAAAAAAGCAAAGAGAGAGAGAGAGAGAGAGAGAGAGAGAGAGAGAGAGAGAGAGAGAGAGAGAGAGAGAGAGAGAATCCAAATAAACAGAATAAGAAACGAAAAGGGGGACGTGACAACAGACACCCAGGAAATCAAGAGAAAATCTATACTCCACTAAAATGGAAAACATAAAAGAGATGGACAACTTTCTAGAAAGGTAACACTTACCAAACTTAAATCAAGATCAGATAAATAAAGTCAAACTATCTCTATTTGAAGATGATATAATCATATACACAAGTTACCCCCAAAATTCTACCAGTGAACTGATAACAGCTGATAAACACCTTTAGCAATGTAGCAGGGTACCAGATTAATTCAAAAAAATCAATAGCCTTCCTACACACTAAGGATAAAAGGGCTGAAAAATAAGTAAGGGAAACATCACCCTTTATAATAGCTACAAATAGCATTAAATATCTCACTGTAACTAACCAAAGAAGCAGCAGACCTGTTCAACAAAAACTTTAAGTCACTGAAGAAAGAAATTGAAGAGGATATCAGAAAATGGAAAGATTTCCCATGCTCCTGGATAGATAGGTAGGATCAATATAGTAAAAATGGCAATCTTGCCAAAAGAAATCTATAGATTCAATGCAATCTCCATAAAAATTCTAACATAATTTTTTACAGACCATGAAAGAACAATACTCAACTTCATATGGAATAACAGGAAAGCCAGGATTGCCAAAACAATCCTGCTCAATAAAAGAACTTCAGGAGAAATCACCATCCCTGACTTCAAGGTATACTATAGAGCTACAGTAGTAAAAACAGCCTGGTACTGGCACAAAAAAACAGACTTTTGGATCAATGGAATTGAACTGAAGACTCAACATTAACCCAGACACTTATGAACACCGATTTTTGACAAAGAGGCCAAAAATACTCAAAGGAAAAAAGATAGTATCTTCAACAAATGGTGCTGGCATAACTGGATGATAGTATGCAGAAGAATGCAATTAGATCCAAACCTATCACCTTGCACAAAACTCAAATCCAAGTGGATCAAAGACCTCAACATAAACCCAGATACACTGAACTTGATATAAAAGAAAGTGGGAAATACCCTCCAATGCACTGGCACAGGTGACCACTTCCTAACTATAACACCAGTAGCACAGACACTATGAACAACAATTAATAAATGGGATCTCCTGAAACTGAGAGGCTTCTGTAAGGCAAAGGACACAGTCAATAAGACAAAATAACAGCCTACAGAACGGGAAAAAATCTTCATTAACCCTACATCTGACAGAGGACTGATCTCTAAAACATATAGAGAACTCAAGAAACTAGAGTCCCCAAACCTTAACAACCAAATTTAAAAATGGAGTTCAGAGCTAAAAAGGGAATTCTCAACAAAAGAATTACAAATGACTGAAAATCACTTAAAAAAATTGCTCAAACAGAAGAATTACAAATGACTGAAAATCACTTTTTAAAAATTGCTCAACATCTTTCACCATCAGAGAAATGCAAATCAAAACAACTTTGAGATATACCACCTTACACCTGTCAGAATGGCTAAGATCTAAAACATAGATGACAGCCTATGGCGGAGAGGATGTGGAGCCAGGGGAACACTCCTCCATTGTTGGTGGGAGTGTAAACTTGTACAGCCACTCTGGAATGCAGTATGGCAGTTCCTCAGAAAACTGGGCATCAATCTCCCCAAGGACCCAGCAATACCACTATTAGGCATATACCCAAAGGATTCACATTCGTGCCCCAAAGGCATTATCTCAACTATGTTCATAGTAGCATTGTTTGTAATAGCAAGAATCTGGAAACAACCTAGATGTCCTTCAACTGAAGAATGGATTAACAAACTGGAGTACATCTACACAATGGAGTACTACTCAGCAGTTAAAAAAAAAAAAGACTTCCTAAAATTTGTAGGCAAATGGCTGGATTTGGAGAATATCCTCCTGAGTGAGTTATCAGAAGCCCAGAAAGATAGACATGGAATGTACTTACTCATAAGTGGATTTTAGACAAAAAGCAAAGAATACCCAAGCTGCAAACTACAACTCCTGAACAGCTTAGGATCAAAAGGAACTTGAGAGACATCCAGAGAGTCCCCTAGGAAACAAAAATAGAGAAGTTCTCCTTAGCAAATTGGGATCATAATAGATTGCAACCAAGAAGAGGTGGAAACAAATCATGAGAGAATGAGATGGTTGAGTGAGAGGAGCAGCAAAGAGGGAGATAAAAGGAGATGGATATCTCATATCTCGATAGAGGAAGCCAATGTGTGGTTGGAAAGAGACTGGGTGTTAGGGAAACCTCCAAGAACTCGCAGGATGTCCCTGGCTAGGTATCCAGCCAATGGTGGATGAGGTGCCTTAACAGGACTTCCCCTATAATCAAATGAATAACTACCCTAAGTGCCATCACAGAACCTACATCAACATTGAATAGAGGCAGAGGCAGAGATCCATGGCTGATCACTGGGCAGAGCTCCTGGTCCAGCTGAGAGCAGGGGAGGAGAGTCTGTATGAGCAGGGAGATAGGGGATTATGAAGAGGAGTCGACAGAGATGGCTGGCTGGAGCTCAAGGGAGCTCACTGAATGAAGAACAACCACTGGAGATTGATCCAGAAAAGGAGCTAGGCCCTCCAAGGATATGCAACTGTCGATTGGCATAGGCAGTATGTGGAGCCTCGAGTGTGTTCCTGTGTGTGGGGGCTGGCACCTTGGAGCCCACTCCCTGCAGAGAAACACCTAACACAGTCATGATATTAAGATGAGGAAATCAGACTTGCCTGTAACGGATGCGACATGCTGAGTTCACCCACCTTGGGACTTCTTGATCTTTTGGGGCTGGTGATGGGGGATGGGGAAAGGGGGAGGCTGACTGGGAGGGACTAGAAGGAGGGAAGGGAGGGGGAGCAGGTGGATACGAGGGAAAAAAGACATTTTTTATATAAATAAAAAGAAAACAGTGTGTTCTTTATATCCCATATAGACACTTCCTACAACATAAAATGTATGATGTTTTCTCCAATAATGTTTGACAGACAGCACTTCCCCCATGGGAAATGTTGCAGAAGGAAGAAGGTCATGGTAAAAGCTGTTACTCCATGAAAAGAAATGCATCTTAGGACCCGCAATACACATGTACAGCTCTATATTGGAAACAAACTTCTGGGGGAGTTATCAGAACATAAAATAAGAGAAGAAATGTAAACCTCATGGTACAGTTCAGCTAAGGCAGAATGAATGAAATTAATTCTGGAGTAATTTGTGGGATTCAGAATCCAATATCTTGCCAAGGAATCAGTATGTCCTGACAAAGATACCTTGGATCCAAGATACTTGGATCCAGTCTTTATTGCTTGAGCATGTTAGAAACTCAATAATCAGAATAAAATTATTTCAATTGTAAAAAGAAGAAGAATTGCAATAATAGCAATGCCCTCTTGGTGGATTTTTCTTTGATGAGTATGGAGTGCCCTTCCTTGACCCTTCTGATTAGGTTTGGTTTGAGGTCTATTTTGTCAGATATTAAATTGGATATGCCAGTTTGCTTCTTAGGGCTATTTTCTTGGAGTATGTTTTCCATCCTTTGTTTCTGGAGGTGATGCCTATCCTTGGTATTAAGACATGTTTCTTGGATTCATCAGAATGATGACTGCAATGTCATCATTTATTCTGTTAGTCTGTGTCTTTTATGCATGTGGGTGGGGAGGGGGGATTGTGGTAACAGTTATTCTTTGTGTTTTCTTAGGTGTAGTTTACATCTTTAGGCTGGAGTTTTCCTTCTACAGGGCCGGAGTTGCAGATATTGATTAAATTTTGCTTTTTCATGGAACATTTTATTTTCTTCCTTTATGGTGATTGAAAGTCTTGCTTGGTATGGTAATCTATGCTGGAATCTGTGACCTCTTAGAGTCTGTAGAACATCTGTCCAAGCACTTCTGGCTTTTAGAGTCTCCACAGAGTAGTTAGGTGTAGTTTTAATAGCTTTGTCTTTATGTTACTTGGTCTTTTTCCTTTGCAGCTTTCAATATTCTTCCTTTGTTCTGTATGTTTAGTGTTTTGGTTATTATGTGGCCGGGGACTTTCTTTTCTGATAAACTCTGTAAGCTTCTAAAGCTTCTATACCCTTTATAGGCATCTCCTTTAGCTTTGAAAAACTTTCTTCGATGATTTTGTTGAAAATATTTTCTGTGCCTTTGACCGGGGTTTCTTCTCCTTCCTCTAAACCAGTTATTCTTAGATTTGGTCTTTTCTTAGTGTCCTAGATTTCCTGGTTCTTTGTGCCATGATTTTTTTTTTTTACATTTAACATTTTCTTTGACTGAGGTATCCATTTCTTCTATTACATCTTCAATACCTGGGATTCTCTCTTCCATCTCTTGTATTCTATTGGTGAGGTTTCTTTTGGGGGCTCTTATTCAAGTTCCTAAGTTTTTCATTTCCAAATTCAGTTTTTGGTTTTCTTCATTGATTCTATTTTGCTTTCAGGTCTTGACCTTTCTTATTCATTTCCTTGCACTCTTTGTGTTTCCATAAATTTCTTAAGCGATTTACTCATTTCCTCTCTATGGACCTCTATCATACTTACGAAGGCTGTCTTAAGAACATTTTCTTGTGCCCCAGCTAAATTGCAGTACTCAAGGCCTACTGTGGAAGGGTCAGGGGGCTTTTTGTCCTGGTTGTTATTGTTAGTTAATTAATTAATTAATTAGTTTGTTTTTATTACAGTGGCATCTAAACATGTAGGTTGATTATAATTATAGGTACTTATATCCGGTCTTGTTTTTGTTGACTGTGTATTTGTTCCTTGATTTCTGTTTACTCTCTAGTTCTTAGGACAGTGTGGTGACTGTGTATTGCCTCGTAGGGAATTCTTCTGAGATTCTGATGGGTGTGGCCTCTGGAGTTTCTATGTAAAATGTGTTCCTAGATATTAGGAGCTGACACCTTGGAAATGGGATGGTCTAGCATGGGGCTGAGGAGCTCCACAGGAGGGAGGAAAGCAGATGTTCCACCAGGAACTGCTTAGTCCTCTGGGAATATGCTTAGAGAGTGAGGAGTGGCAGCAACAGGTAGTCTGCTGTTGAGCTGGGAATGAGATAAAAAGGAGGGAAGGGAAAATGGAGATCTGAATCTTGCCTGCCTGCTTTCCTGACCTACTTGTTTCTCTGTCGAGCCTAGCTGGTGAGTTCTCAGAGAAAGCCTGCTGGAGTTGAGGGTGCAATCATGGAATGAATAGGGGTGAATGTGGAGGAGGAGTGGGGGAAAGGTTGTGGGGTTTACAGCCTGTCGTCTGCTCCAGAGCTGATCATGAGGCCAGGGGACTGGATCTGGAAAACGGTAGGGATAGCTAAAAATCTGTCCGGTTCCTACCTGCATCTCTACTTTGCCTACCTGCTTCCCTGGATGAAGTACAGATTTCTAGTTTCCAAGACTGGGGTTAAACCACTCTTTTTCCATAATCATCTTTAACCACTTCCTTCACCTTTCTTTAGCCATTAAGAAAACATTCTCTTTTTTTAGAAAATAACATTTGTAAAGTGCTTTATAGCTTAAAAGCAATAGAAATATTATTTCATGCTCATATTATGTTAATCATCAACTCCCTGTTCATTACAGGAATTTAATGCTTTATCAGTTCACATTCCAAAACCCCTAAAAGTTCATTTTGTGAGTCAGAGTTTATTTAAAGCCAGGATGGCATTTCATTCACCTTTGCAACCCCAGTGCACAACACAGCACTTTTCCCATACTGGAAACTCAAAGAACTAAAGCAAATGAATGAATGGCTGAAATACATTGTTTCAAGCTCTGCTCTTTTGAGCTGGTTCTAGGACAATCTGTCCTGAGTCTCCCATCAATAGTGTCTTCCTAATTACATAAAAGAAGTTCCTGATGTTTGCTTTTTCCTAGAAAAATGTATTTTTCACTATTCAGGTTTTAAGGTGATTTTCTTCTGATGTCTCAAAATTATTCTTACACATTAGTTAGGGCTTCCAAAGTGACCACTGTGAATCCTAAACCAGCCGTACTTTATTATTTCACAGTTTGGCACAGGTTTGATGCTCACCTTCGGATTTATTTTCTTTTAAGCTACCGGGGTTTAAATGGGAATAGTGAAGATATAGTAGGTAGAGTTCTTCTTGTTTTCATTCTGAGATAGAATCTTAGTGTAGCCCGCCCGTTTCATAAAACATCGTTGTCCCTTTGTTACTCCTGCTGCTGCTCCTCTTCCTCCTCCTCATCTGATTTTTTATCATGTATTCTGTCCTTAAAAACACAATGGAAGCCTAAATTTCCCCTTTTCAAGATCAACCAGACCATTTTCTAAACATATAGTTCAGCTTTAAAACACATTGCAATGATTTAGGTCTGTAGCCAACTTGGAAGGGCTGCTTAACCCACTGGTTCTCAACCTGTGGGTGGGTCGCGATCCCATGGCACCCAATCAGATATTTACATTACAATTCATAGCAGTAGCAAAATGGAGGTTATAAAGTAGCAATGAAAATAAAATAATTCTATGGTCACCACATCATGAGGTACTGTATTAAAGAATCGCAGCATTAAGAAGGCTGAGAACCACTGGCCTACTCATGATATCTAGAAGGGATATTAACAAACACGATAACCTCATAAAAATATAAAAATAGGACAGGTTGCTCTATTCCTTATATTTTATAGTCTCCTGGAGTTTGGGGAGTCTTAGCAAGGAGAGAATGTGCTGGAAGACACCTGTAAGCACTGCTTCACTGTAACAATGAGGTTTCTGGCCTGGACTAGCCCGACAGTTTGGACCCACCTGCAGCCACTTTTCCCCAACAAAAAAATGACTCAGACACTTATATTGAGTTCATGCTATTTGGCCCATGACTCAGGCACATTGCTAGCTAGCTCCTTCATCTTAACTCAACCCATTCCCATTAATCTGTCTGCCATGTGGCCCGTGGCACACCTGGGTTCCTTACATGTTGCTTCTTTGGTGACCAAAAGGATCTCTCTGTGACTCTGCCCTTCTCCCTATTCTGATTCCCCGTCTACAGTGCCAGTCATAGGCCAAAACAGCTCTTTTATTTAAAGAATGATATTCACAGCATACAGAAAGACATTCCCACATCACTTCACTGATGATTACTTGTTCTGAAAGTCATTCCTAGACCCTTTCTCAGTGCTGAGATCTTCTGGAAAATAGAAAATTCAGGGGAAAGTTGGCTCGTCCCTAACTGAGCTATATATGCAGGAAATTCAGTGCATTAAAGGTATTCATTTTTTGGGCCTCACTCCCTTTAGATACTTATTTACTCAACCTGAGATTAGATCAAAGAATATATATTCAAAAACATATAAAGTTGATTTCTTCCAGAAGTAGACCCAGAGACAAGAATGGGAGGACAAGAGTATTGGGAAAGGTAATGCCAAAAAGATTGATAAGGGCAAGAAGAGGAGTAAGGGCCAGCATCGTGATGGGCAGCACTTGGAAACGGGGAAGAATATATCTTAAAAAACATCTCACAAGTTTGCTATCTGACAACGTCTGTCATTGAATCTTTGACATTATTGACAGAATGACATACAGGTTAACGAGAAAAAGGCCAAAGCCTTTCATGGATAGCACAAGTGCCCTTAGAAGGTGAACTGGCTAGCTGGCCATGGGTACAGCTGGGACAAAACTGCATCTCCTAAAACAATATCCCCATTGCTTTGGATACAGCCAACAAGGATTTCAATGAAAATCTCAATAGTTTACTTGCTTTTTTTCTTCATTGTTGTGGTAATCACACTACTTCTTTTGACAACAACCATCAGTGAGGATGGCAACTCCAGTTTTTTTGTTTTGTTTTGTTTTGTTTTGTTTTTACAGGAAATGGACTTCATTATTTAATTTTAGCAGCAACTTTATTGTCAAATGCTTCATAAGAACTGGCTCAAAGTATCATGTACTAGATGGGGGTAGAAAAAGCACAGACTCTCTCCTACTACTAAAAAGGAAGGAAAGAAGGGTCATCATCCACATGAAAGTATTGCATTTTCTCAGCAGCTGCTATGAAATCAAGGACATTGGCATTGTCTATGTATTCAGACTCCTTGGAATGCCTTCTAGCTGCAGCTTCGGGACCTTAATAAACGAGGCATATTATGTTTATACTTTACTGTTTAAGTAATGCTATTTCACTCTGCATAAAGCCACTTAAAAAACCAGTGGAAACACATGCATGGACCATGAAACAACTTTAAATGGATAATCAATTTTTAGCACATATTGAGTGTTAGACTGGTATATCTTAGTGAATTATGAAAGTCTGTATGTGATTCAGACTGGGAGTAGTTGCATACCAAATCTTTGTCTTTGTTACAAAACTGGTCTATAATGAAAGAAGTGAGAAATTCCAAAATCTAACAGTTTGTTCTTTTAAAAACACAATATATTATATTTGGACATAAATGTGAAGGAATTTATTAGGACAACCTTAATTCATCTATATACAATTCTCTCCTAAAATGGAAGAAATGTGACTGACATATTCCTAAGGCACTGAAAAGTTATGGGCAGCATGATCATGAGCTAAACTGTACGGTGCATCCTAAAACATATGAGGCATGGTTCTGGGGGGGAAAAGTACTGAGCAGTAGTAGCACATGCCTTTAATCCCAGCCCTCAGGAGACAGAGGTGAAGTTCAATGCCAGTCTAGTCTACATAGTGAGTTTCAGGACATCCAGGACTACCTACACATTGAGACGCTGTCTCAAATAAATAAAGGGGAAAAAAAAACATTAAAACATGTTTATGTAGAAACTAGTAAACACATGAAACTCATTATACTCGAGTAACTGAGCAGGATGAGAAGGTGAATGTATTCAGGGTAAATTTGAATCAATTAATGGATAACAGAACCATAACTTTTCACCAACGAGAATTTAGGCAAATTCAAGTTAATAATTACTAAATATGAAGGAGTGTTTCATGGGTGCAAATTGCCTCATTCTTACAAAATATTGGCATCACTTTTGAAGATAGCAGAAGTTTCTTGAGTCATAACCATGACACAATAACATTTCTTACATTAACAAGACTATATTGAAAATGCCAGATTACCTTAATACCCTGAACTACCCCGAAGCTTTTGGTTCTTTCATCCTTTAACTTTACAGCATTTTCTGTCCCTTTTCCAGTCCCCAAAGTGAATGACATAGAGAAGGCACTTTGCTTGACACTATTACCCTTCCTATGGTCCACAGTCTCTCTCTCTCTCTCTCTCTCTCTCTCTCTCTCTCTCTCTCTCTCTCTCTCTCTCTCACACACACACACACACACACACACACACACACACACACACATACACACTCACAATTGTGAAGTAGAAGTTCCTAAATCAATATTATGCTGTTTGTAAAGATCCAGAATTATACAGCTCTAGACCAAACTCAATTATTTAATAAAATGGCACATCAAAGCCCTTCGCCCTT
Organism: Phyllotis vaccarum; assembly: GCA_033318265.1. Taxonomy (NCBI): domain Eukaryota; kingdom Metazoa; phylum Chordata; class Mammalia; order Rodentia; family Cricetidae; genus Phyllotis; species Phyllotis vaccarum. The sequence goes on from JARWLC010000013.1 coordinate 128,755,914, forward strand.
CTTTCTTTGGCTCTAAGGCAAACACTAGGTTTTGAATTGCCAGTCGAACCAATAAATTCTAATTATCAATTAGTTTTGTCTTTTAAAACACAAAATCAAATGAATTGTTGCTAAATGTTCAAGTCAGACCATTTGTTCCATTCAAACTCCCTCCTTTCTATTGAATATGTGACCACTTGACACATTCACAGAGGCATAATGGTGGAGGTGAATGCAGCACATGTTCCTTAAATGTAAGCTTGCATAGCATGACACATTTAAATCAAGAGTTATGATGCTATGAAATATGACTTTGTAAGTGTAATCATTTTATTCTAAACTTGTTTATTTCATTAAATCAAGCATTTTAAAGCCACAGTCTGACCTGTAACAAATGGTTGAATATATCACATATATTAATGTTAAATCACCCGTGAGAAAGAATACCCTATCTTTGTTGGAGGACTTGATTCACACAGATCTTTTCCAGCTCCAGAATTTTTCTATATGCTTATAATCCTTTTAGACCTGATTTCTATCATTTCTGTCCAGGAAAATCAAAACAAGCAGGAAAAGGAATAGGGAGTGAGGACTTACTTAATTTATCACAATTTATTTTAAAATAAATAAAGAAACAATTCAAGTCAACCTTCCATTCTCAGCAATGAACATGATAAGTTATTTAAGAAGTGGTATTCAGATTAAATGCATTCCAAATAATTTGTAAATTTTGGCTTGACTAGACACTTTCCACTTTAAAATTTCCTATTAGAGGTTCAGCTTTGGGATATCCTATAAGAAACCTAGAGACATCCGGAAATATTTGAGCACATAAGTAATGATTTCAGAAATTCAAATCGAGACACCCCCTTCTTGCTCAGTAAATATCATACACAATGGGAAAATTTTATTTTCACATACTTTCAGGAAAGCTATACTTTCCTTTGAGCCTTAGAAACGAGGAAATATGAAAAAATAGTCAGTCTACCTGCAATCAGCAAACGATGAGCGTTGTAAAGTGTTTGATGCTCTCACGACATTTCTTTTCACTCTCACTCCACTAAGATGGCTCAGTGGTAACAATTACACACGAATACATTCATTCTTTCGTTCAAAATCACTAATTACCTCAAATCTTATGTTACAGGGACAGTTGAACAAAGGTTACAAATATTTTAATCTATAATTAGACTGGCAAGCAAAACAGATAGCACGATCATAAAATTACAAATGATAATGTTAATAAGAAAAATAGTGTAATTTGGACACACAAATGTAGTAAGGGCAGAGATTAAAAACTTCTGTTTCAAATAAGCAATACAATCTATATACCGTATTAATTAGTCAAATAAAAAGATAAATTGGATGTTTATATATATCTAACCATGTAGAAATGCATACATATATTTGTGTAGATATTCATATCACAGATTCCATTAGTAAGTAGGTAATTTTCTAGGTATGGAATCCACTGTAATTTTAATTTTTGAATTCTCTATTTGGAGTCTGATAATAATATCCTACAGTATTGATCAAATTATAAATTATTAGAAAATAAAAACTTTCCAATGAGGAAATACCTGAAATAATCTTTGACTCTGCCAAACATATTAGGATATGTATGAGGTTAATATTATCAATATATGTTTTAATTATTATTTTTATGTTACATAAACCTCATATGTTTGTTTCTAATGTGTCACAGTAGACCAAAACTAATAATGCAATATTACAGTGCTGTGTTCTAATGTTCTTCTGCTCTGTGTATCCAAATCTTGACACACCTATAACATTCATTAGATGAATAATATTTTATTACATTAGGTAATGGACATGTTTTTTATTTACCATAAAGAGATGTATTTCTTTGTTGATTTATATATAACCTAGATTAATTGATTTTTACTATGATTTATTTCACTTTTCCAGCATCCGCAACTTAAAAGTACATGTAAAGCTCCAATGGCACAGTGAGAACAATAAACAAAGAAGGGTCTTGGAGTTCAAAATTCAAACCCCACAATTCTTAAGAGATCCCCAGTGATCAATGCTTTCAAACTAGCATATTCATGGTAAAAATCAAGCAGCAACCTATCTTGTGCTGCAGAGTATAAAAAATTCACAGACGGTCTCAAACTTTTCCAAAAGAGGTAATCAATGGGGTCTAGAGTTTGCATAAGTAACTTATAAAGAAACTAGTCAATAAAAATGATTATTACATAGTAATGGGGCGTTAATGATATTTTATAATCATATGACTTAATTTCCTGAATTATACTTCATCTACATCTTGAACAAAAGACACAAAAAGTATTCCACACTTTCTAATTTTAAACTACTTCTTTATAGATTGAAATGGCATTCTTCACATACTGCTCTGTGTTATATTGTTTTGATGACTTTTACTCATAAAAGAATTTTCTCCGTAATTTTTATTTTAGACACGAAGTTGCAACACGTCAAAGCCAACAATTCATTGAATGCTTGGGACACATTACAAATGTTTGAGGCCGTTTGCCTAATGAATTTAACATGGACTTATTTTATTCCCCTTTATTGGAATTGCTTTGAATTTTAAACAGTTGTTGGCCATTAACTACACTTTATATCTAATACAGCGTATGTTTATATGGATTTTAGATTCGATATGTAGAAATTATTTGGGATCCTGGGTTTTGCATGGTGACAGCCAATGCTGAACTTCAAGACTCTAACTTGAGCAAAACACATTAAGAGACCTTTGTGTTCATGGATAGCTTTGGTGGTTTTCCAATCATTCAAGAAAACTTCTGAAGAATCTTCTCTATGGGATCCATTTCTTTCCCCCGATTAGCGTAAAGTCCCACCTACTCTACCATTTGTATTATCATGATTCCTTCTTCAAAATCTGGTAGTATTATAGTTATTTTTGAACAAATTCTGTAGTCAATCGAAATAGGGATACTAATGAAACATTTCCCAAATATGCATCGGAATATACCTTCACAAACTTGAATGTGAGCACACACATACACACAAGGTAGGTATTTCTTGACTCAGAGAGAATCAACCTGTGAGTGATTTATGAATGCAAATAGCTAACCAGTGATGGCCCCAGGTGAAATCAGGAACTACCTTGAGAGGCTGTCAGTTTTAAGTCTTACTAGTGATGCCCTAAGAGTTTTATCAACCTCCCACTGCTCTTTTATCCTCAGATTAATTCACAGTCTTTGAAGAGAGGAGGAAGCGTCAGGTGTTCTAAATTCCAAAAACTTACATTTCCATTCATAAAATGTAGATTTACAGAAAAGTTTACAAAGTAACTACCTGTATATCTCATCAGTACATAGGTTCAAAGTCATGGCTTAAATTGCTCTCTAAGTGCTTGTCCAGGACAAGGTACATTATTTTTAATTGTGTTACAAATTATTCTGTAGATTATAAAGCCTTCTAGATATGTACCGCAAAACTAAATTGGTCTCAATCCCAGAAACAGCAATACGTTGCCTATTGTACATAGTTTGTACAGTACATGTAGTAGTGTTTATCTTTATAATCTAATTGATAGCTATAGGCCGGTTCTTAGCATGATATCACCAATTATATCATGTAGGCTGTGGTATTTTTCAAGATCCTCATAACAAATAGAAGCCCATTTTCTGTGGACAGGCCTTGGCAAATCCGTTATGGATTTCTAACAGCCAAGTGAATAGTCCTGACTCTTCCACTGAAGAAGTCAATTTTCTCTACACTTACAAAGTATCTACTATGATTAAAGATGTGTAGTTTATGAGGAAAGAGGGCAACACTCCAGCAACTACAGGACAGCAACTATAACAACAAGGCCAAAGAGAACACAGTTTCGGGGAGGCCAAAATAGAAATAAGAATTGAGAGGCAGCAGGTACATTATGCTTGGCCAAAGAGTTCACAGATGACTCTGGAGAGTTTTTTGTTGTTGTTGTTGTTGTTGTTGTTTTGTTTTGTTTTGTTTTGCTTGGTTATACCTTAAATGGTGAGTGTGAATACCTGGGGAGCAAGCAATGGACATTTGGGAACAAAAGTAAAAATGCTAGTACACAATGATTGAAGAATATAGTACGATTGGAACATAGTATTCACGATGGAGCCGGACAGGATCAATAGCTGAGAGCCGATATATGGATCTCAAGCTCACAGTCTGGAGAGCAGGTGAGCAATGGTGACATAGAGGATGATTTTTATTATTTGCTTTTAATATGTTTTTAAAGATTATTTATTTATGTATTATGCATAGAGTGTTCTGTCTACAGCCAGAAGAGTGGATCACGTCTCAGTACAGACGGTTATGAGCCATTTTGTGGTTGCTGGGAACTGAACTAAGGACCCTTGGTAGAACAGCCATTGCTCTTAACTGCTGAGCCACCTGTCCAGCCTCCTTAATCTATTTTTATAATGGTGAAATATAACAGAAATTAAGAAAATCACATTAATCATAATGTTCAACATTTAGAAATGAGAATGTTGCCAGCTCCTGAAAAGCCCCTTCCTCATGTGCTCTCCCAATCCCTGTATTATACTCTGAAAGGTCACCACTAGACTGACCTCAATGAAAATGATTCATGAACTTCTCAAACATCATTTAGTTTTGTTGGTTTATAAATTTTGTAGAAGTGCAATTGTGTATTATAACTTATTTGTGTCTGGATCTTACAACATTGTTTTGGGAGCTTTGTCCATGTTGTGGAAGCTGTACTTCACCCATTTTCATTGCTATAGAGTGTTCCTTGACACAAAGAAGCCATATTGATCCATGCTGCTGTAGACAGGGATTTGGAGTGTTTCTGTTTGGGGCTCTCATGAAAAACGATACCAGGAAGTGAAGTTTCTTTTCTCGATCCCTTGATGGGAGGAGTGTTGCAGTTTGGTGTCATCAGCACTGCGGTGACACAAAAAAAAGAAAGATTACCTCACAGACTCGGGGCAGAGAAAGTTCTGCAGTGTGATAGTTAAGTATTGTTTTCAGTTTAACTCGATTTGAAACCATTTGGGGTGGGCAACTGGAAAAATGGCCTCGGCAGTTCAGAGTGCTTCCTGCTCTTGCAGATGACTAAATTTTAGAACTGCACGTGCAGTTGTGGGCACACACAGGCATAGGTACAGACACAGAAAGACAGACACATGAGTGTGTGCATGCTCACACACACAAATAAATCATAGAAAATGAAAGAACGGGAAGAAATCTACAGGTAAATTTTTGGAGAGGTAAAGGCACAGAGGGGAGACACATGGCAGTAGAATCCTAAGGGCTGAGGTGCTATCCCGAATTAAAAAATAAAATAGAGGGGGGGGAAAAGGAAAAGGTGGCATGAGCACCAGAACTCATATTTATACTTTCTGCTTCCTGTGATTAGCTCCCTCACATTACTACCAACATCCCTTCCTACCGTGATGGTTGTGCCTTCAAACTGAGATTCAAAAATCAGTCTTAGATATTTTGCACAATAGTAGGAAAAATAGCTAATATATTTGGTGACAAAAAACCAAGCAAATAGGGCCTGACATCTCAAGGGTATAGCTTATGTTACCTCATTTGGCAAAAGCTCCCTAGATGAAAGTCCTCCAATTTACAACAGTCAAATCAACACAGTTTTTTTGCTTTCCTTATTTGGCTTTTAGTATGGATTACAGCAGCAAGGAATTAGTCTGCGATGAACTCTATCACTGGTGCACTGATGACCTACTTTAAATCCTCATTCTGTTTATTTGGTTAGTTGAAATAACATAATAAACACTTGCAAAGAAGCCATGCGCCAAACAAAAATCAGGACCTTAGTAATGGCTATAGTGATTACATGTTTCTCCCACCATTCCTTTGCTTCGGATCTCCCTATCTATAGTCAAGGTATTTTTGAACATTACATGAAACTCTCAGAAAGATCTACTGAGCCCAGGTAAGTATCTATCTGTGCTGGGCAAGTAGAAAAAAATATTGATTTTATTCCTTTATGCCCCTATTACTTCAGGAAGGAAGATATACAATAAAACAATCAATTATGAGGATCACGTGAACACATATTTTTTCCTGAACAAAAACAATTGTAAAGGTTTCACAGGTTTTCCCTATGTGCTTCCTCATTCCTTTTTGAAAGGTTTCTGGAAAGAGCGCAGCTTATGCCACAGCTGACTTCGAGATGAGCCTGGGAATCTGAGAAACTTTGTGATCACAAAATGGATCAGTGCCCTGAGTTTGGAACTCTTTCTTCATAGTCTACCACCAAAACTGTTTAATTTTCTCAGCTTATCCAGGAATACAATACACATCTTTGGTGGATTGAATCATGCCAGGGGACAGAGAAAAGGAGTCAGAACATCGCATCACAACTTAGAGTACACGATAAATTCAATAATGCTAAGTTACAGTAGATGGTGCTATATGGGTGCAAAAGATCCAACCACCATCTGGCCCGGCCATCTCCCAGATTTCTCATGAGCTTAGCAGTTTGGAAAGCTGTGCAGTTTAGATTTTTCAATTCAGGAGAGGCCCTCAGATAAAACAGTTGAATTAGTGAGATCAATGAATGCAGAACCCTATAATTAGACAATGTTAAGGTTTTTTTTATGGAAATTAACAATGAAGAAAACTTTAAAGCTAGGGTCAGATCATCTATTCTTCTGGCATATTAGTGCCAATATTAAGTTACTAAAAGAATTATTTTCATTCATTTAAAATAATGTCATCTATAAAGTTGATTTTTAAACTAATTTGTTCCCAGTACTAGTTACTTATCATTTATAAATGATTAGTACACTTTGTTGGTTGATGCTGAGATTTAAATATCCTATGTAGTTATGAAAAGTAGCCAGAAAAATTTCTTAGATTAAAACATTCTGTACATAAAGCATTATTGTTGTTATCATCTAAACATTCATTTTTAATTATTTGAGCTCATTAATTTTTTTTACAATCACTTTGTCCCAGATATTTTTTTATTCTTCTTTTTTTAAAGGTGAATGCCTAAAACATAAGATCACAAAGTGAATAATTTTGACTATATTTCTTTGCCCCTTGTAACATAGTAAAAAGTGAATCTCAAATCAATGAGAGATCAGGCAAGACCCTATACTTGATGAGCAGTAGACTCTTGAGCTGAGAAGAGAGACTCCATGTGTTTCTCTGGCACATGTCTGAAACAGACACTTTCCTCCCACGATCTGCTGAGTACTCAGGGGAGGCACTGGTCCTTGGCTTTCCTTGAGAAAGGAACAATAGGATAGTGTTAGCCACATGCACGATGAGACTTAGCTCAGAATCTGCAAGTGACTGCTGGAAAATGTCTAATCTGGTGCTAGGGTTACCCCCTTTCTCTCCCCAGAGCCAGGTCCAGATGAGGTTCGTCTATCGGACAGGGAGTGGAAAAAATTCTTGTTTGGAAAGGTAACCCACATTCCTCAGCATTCAGTGGCTGGTCCATACTAAATTATTCTCTCAAAAGCACATTAGCAGATCTGTAGAACTGCAAAAAATATTTTTCAGGAGCTGGAAGGTCAGGCTTTTAAGTGAACTCTCTATATTTATGAATCATTACGGTCTATTGATTGCATGTGTGAGAGGTAGTTCTAATCTGTGTGCCTTATCTAAACAGAATGTGAAATGTCTTGTGGCTAACTATCCATAGTGATGAGGCTTTAGTGATGCTTGCTCAACTATTCAGACTCTAACATCAAAGTGCTTAAATAATGCAATTAATAAGAGTATTAGTGTTACACAATAATATATTTCTTTGATTTATTCCCTATGGTGTATTTCACAGACTATCCTCAGTAGAATATGCTCATCCTTGATGTGATCAATAGTCATGATAGTTACCGTGGAGATGGTTTCTCCAGTCATACTGCCTATATGTATATCCAGAGAGGAATATGCAATAGATCTGTCCAGTAAGTAGCAGGGAAAAAAATCCATATTTTTAAATGTCAATAGAAGCTATTTCTGAATTTGCCTAGCAGCTGATTCTCCAATGTTAATAATTAGGCTGCAGGCTAGGCTTATTGCTCAGCAGCTAATGCACTCCTGTGTGCTACCACATGGGAGATCTCAGTCTGATACTCCTTGAAAGCTCCCCTATCTTGCAGCTGGAGCAGAGAGAGCACCATGGAGGTGACACAGGGAGCCTGAGAGGAGAAAGCTGTGTATCACCACTCGGCAGCCCTCGCTGCAGACCTGTTTAGAGAGCGATTCCAGTCCCAGCAAAGCATCTTATTTCTCCGGTCATGGGGTTACTGAGCACTTTACAACTTGTGCTGCAGGATGGCAGGAAGGGATTCAAATGCAAGACTTTAAGAGACTCTCCATAAAAGTCAGTCACAGCAGCTCTGATTCACAAGGTTTCGGTTCCAACTGCCTTAGAAACAGCCAGATTAGTGTTTCCAGAAAATGCAAACTTTAAACGTGGAATAGATTATGCATGGAGCATATTTCATTTAATCACAAATGTAACAGATGATTTGGGGATTCTTACATTAAAATGGTTCTCAGAATTGAGGTATCTTTACAACTGATCTCTGTAGAGCATCTTCTACACTAATGGGTGAACAACTCTAATAAGGTCAACAAAAATGTCCCTATAATAGTGTTCATTAACCGCGCTGCTCGGGGACTGTTGAAAATTGCCCATGCTACAGTTTTCTCCATGGGTGGAACAATTTGCCTTATTTTTTAACCATTGCTTGGAATTCTGATCCACAAATCTTCACCTCTGTTTCTTGCTCTTAACACATGACTTCTCAATCAAGATGCAGTTTCTGGAGGATATCCTGATGGTTTTGAAGGTTGGTTCATTACCCACAAGAAGACAATATCCCTACCTTATAATTCCTATCAGTAGTATTATTAGAAGTCCCCTGAGCAGCCCAGCTTCAAAATACCATCATGTTGTTCTCTCTGCTCCTCTGCCAGCAGCTTTGTTCCTTTATAATAGCCCTAATACACATGAATTCAACAAATATTTTTCAAGTGGTAGGAATAATTCTACAAATAGGAGTTCTGTATCTGTGCTAGCCTGGCCTCTGTTATTTTGAATCAAGTCTGAGATGGTGACAAATTTTTGGACAGTTCTCTCACTGAGTTTTATGTTTCTAATTTTTTGTTAAATTTTAATGACTAGACTTCATGTCCTGTACATGAACCTAATATGAATCCATCATGATTAGTGGTTGCTAGCCCACCCAAAGTAATTTGTGTCAATTAGAATTTGACAATCTTTTCAGTGTTGATATGACCTTAGAGTTTTCTTAAAAGTTTAGAAACACATCATGAGAATCAGAAACTTTAGTTTTAAAAATATGTTCTTACATTATTTAGCACATATGTATGTGAAGGCTACCCAATGCCATGTGTGAGAAGATCAGAGACAACTTGTGGAAATCAGTCTCTCTTTATACCACGTGGATTCCAGGAACTGAATTCATGACACAGGCTTGGTAACAAGCACCCTTTACCTATCAAGCCATCTCAGTGACCCAAGAATTTCCTTTAAAAGAGCTCATTGATTTTTTTTTCCTTAAGTAACTAGCAGAAGTTATATTCTTACAAGAAAAACAAGCATTTCTGAGGATTTTCTACATTTTTTGAGATACTCTCTATGTAGTCCTGGCTGGCTTGGAATGCATAGAAATCCATCTACCTCTGCTTCCTGAGTGTTTGTATTAAAGGTGTGTGCCACCATAACTAACCTTAATTTTAACAGAACATATTTGTATATCTGTTAAAGAGACTTCAAAATGGCTTGAATGTCAAAGATCACTTTTATTGGGCAATAATAATCACACCCTTAGGTTGTTCCTCTTTATTCTTTATTTCTTTCCTCTTTCTTTCCTCCCTCCCTCGTCTTTCTTCCTTTCTTTTTGGAGGAATGAGACAGGGATTCTCTGTATAGCCCTGGCTGTCATAGAACTCACTCTGTAGACCAGGCTGGCCTGGAACTTAGAGATTTTCAAGCCTTTGCGTCCCAAGTGCTGGGATTAAAGGAGTGTGCCACCACCACCACTACCCAGCAGATTTATTTATTTTAGGGTATAAGTGTTAGACAAAATATGTACTTACTTCATATACCCGTCTTGTTGAATTAGGTCATGTACTTGAGTTTAAATGTTAGTCTTGGGCCAGCGAGATGATTCTGTAGGTGAAGATGTTTGTTTCACAGCCTGAGTTTGATCCCCAGATCAAGGAAAGTACCAACTTTTGCAAATTATCCTTTGACCTCCACATGTGTACACGGGTACATCTATGCACACACAGAGATACACACAAACACACACACATGAACACACTCAAAATTAATTAATCAGTTAATTAATTAAAAAACAAATTTTGGTCTGGTATTATCAAGAAACCATTTGAACTCTGAAAATATTTGGCAGTGATAGTGGATAGACCCTAACTAACTTAATTTGAAATTTAATTCAGTTGACAGGAAACTCTTAAGAGGAGGATTGACATATCAAAGCATGGTAATTTAAAATTACATAAATATGCTGTTAGAAACAAAAATAAGAACCTTCAATTGTTCAAAGCATTCTTATTTCTTCAGGAATTGCTTTGGGCCCTCTTCCATCAAGTACAGCAAAACAAAGCAAGTAAAGGATGAGTGACATTCATTTGTTTTTCCAAAGTCATAAGGCATGTTGGCCCTGGTTATTGTATGTGTTCTATTTTTACAGATGTTTAATATAAACAAACAACTGAAGGAGTACGTATTGCTTAGTCATGTAAAAGCCCTGAACAGGATCTGCATCTCCATAATGTGCTGGGAGATTGTATACACAAATAATGAGAAAATATCGCAGGCTTTAAATTGGAAAAAAAAAAAAAACTTTGAAAATACTGGTGTGGTTTAGGAGTACTGGGGTGAAAGTGAGTAATTTGACTTAGAGGAAGGTGTGGGTACAGATGACAATCAGAAAGAAGTCCTGGAAGAGATTGGTGGGGTTTTTGTTGTTGCTGTTGTTTTTTATAGCAACTGAAGGACAATTTTAACCAGTATGGAGGTCAGAGGTAGAAGAGCAAGAATAGGTGGGAATGTTATTGTTGAAGTAATTGCATGAGGAATGTGTAGCGCAAGTTCCCTTAAGGAAAAGGCAGTGAGATGGTTCAGCAGGTGCCCATACCAAAAAACCTGATGACCTGTGTTCAATCTCTCAATCCCACAAAATGGAAAAAGAGAACCTACCAACTCCTAAAAATATTCCTCTGACATCCACCCACTTGTGCCATGTCTACACACATATATGCAGCAGCCCCACACAAGTAATAGATGTATTTTTTAAAATCTAAAGGTAGATCCTTTGTGATTGTCATACAGGGTATCAAGTGGTGGGAGCAGAGAAAATGTATTAAAAGGTACATTTGATGGGATTTAAAAGACTTCCTAAGGCACTTGAGTTTTTCCAAGTAATGAAAAACATACAGGTTTTCTGAACCGTAGGGGAACATTGGTTTAAATCTTATATATTTTTAATCACATTAGGACTCAATAAAACAGTTTAACCCATATGTCCAATACAGAGAATTGTTTGGACAAGGAATATACTCCCATAATGATTCATTATGCCATCATGAAAGGAAAAAGGATAATTTCTACTCACAAACACATTTCAAAGATATGTTACTGAGAACAAAAAATACAAAGCTGTATATTTAACAGGGTATCTTACATGTTCAAAAGGAATTCTCGAATTTGTCTCCCAACCATGATGCAATGCTTTGTGCAGGGCTTGTGCAAATAGCCACCGCTGCTCTGAAGTCATGGGTGCAGGAGCCATGTCATGTCCGGAAAACAGCATTCCATCACTCATTTCCCTGTCCTCTGCCTCTTAAATAACTCCAACTATCTTCTGTGATGTTTGTTCTCTCACCCTTGCATGGGGTTATTATCTAGGTAACTCACTTGGAACTGAGCATTCACCAGCTACACCTTCTCAGTTTCAAGTGTTTGCAATCTGATTGTGGCAATCCTTTAATTAAGGTTTCCCCTTCCTAGAAGACTCCAGTATGTGTCAAATTGGCAAACAAACAAAAGATAATTCCAATTTAATTTTTTTTTTTGAGAGGGAAGTGTTGAGACAATGTTTCTTTGCATAGCCCTGAGCTGTCATGGAACTCACTCTGTAGATCAGACTGGCCTCAAACTCAGAGGTTCGCCTGCCTCTGCCTCCGTCCGAACTGCTGGAATTAAAGATATGAGCCACCACTGCCCTGCTGTTTTTAAAAGAAATTCTATACCCTTTCTCCATAAATACCTATTTACAACCCCAGGAGAAGTATATGAGTTATCCTTTCTCCACATCCTTACTATCTTTTTGATAAAAGGTATCCTAACGGATAGGATATCTCATTAGGATTTTGGTTTGCACATAACTGATAACCAGTCCTGTTAACTCTTTTTTCATATGCCTGTTGGTCATTTGCATGTCTTTTTTTTGAAAGGACAACTATTTAGATTCTCATAAGAAACTCATAAGAGACTTGGAAAAATTGCTCAGTGGTTAAGAGGACTAGCGTTTGATTCCCAGCACTCATACTAGGCAGATCACAAATGTTCGTATCTCCAGATCCATGGGATCAGATGCTTCTTCTGGACTCTGTGTACACCTGTAATTGTGCGCACCTAACCACAGTCATATATGTATAACTTAAACATTAAATAAGTGGTCTTATATAAAAGCTCGTAACTGAATATCATGAAAACAAATTATCAGATTATTTAATTTAATTTCCTTTATATCAATGTGTTGTTTCATCTTAGTTACTTTTCTACTACTGTGATGAAAGGCACACCATGCCCAAAAGAGACTTGGGGAGAAAAGGGTTTAGCTGGCTTACACACCCTCAATCACAGTCCAGCAAAGTAAGCAAAAGCAGAAACTTAAGAAGCTGGAGGCAGCAACTGACAGAGGCCATGGAGGAACACTTCTTACTAGCTTGCTCCTCATTGCTTGCTCATCTTAACTTCTTATAGAACCCAAGACCACCAGCCCAAGGTTGGGACCACTCACAATAGGCTAGAACTCTCCCATCAATCACTAACTAAGAAAATGCCCCACAGGCTTGCCTACAGCCCAATCTTATGGAAGCATTTTCTCAACTGAGGTTCCCTCCTCTCAGATGTCTATAGTTTGTGTTAAGTTGACATACATTCATTTTATTAGAATTTCATTGGGTTAATATACTACAATTTATTTATTCAATATTTTCCTTATTTTTAAGAATTTCATGCATCTATACAATGAAATATGATCAAATTGACCCCCATACCTTCCACCAATTCTACTCCCAATGTGTTCCCTTCCAACTTTGTGTCTTTGTTTTAGTCCACTAAAAACAATGAGTGCTACCCATGTGTGCACAGGTGTGACTCTCTCCAGTGGAGCACAGGAATCTTTCCAGTGATCACATTCTCAAAAGACAAACTGCCAACAGCTTCACAGTAAGGGATGGGGCTTCGAGAACATCTAACACATCTATGAAAAAATTTTGGATGCCTTGATGTTGCACAAATAAATGAAACTCAGGGATAGATCTCTGAGAAAGTCGGAGATATTAGAGAGAGTAAACACCACAGTCAGATCTTACCCAGCTGTCTTCCAGCTTCCTCAGCCTGGCTCCTCTTGGCTTCCTCTAACTTCTGTCTTCCTATGCTCACCTTAAATACTCTCTTGGTAAGTTAAGGCATGGCCCCACCACTGCCTGCCTTGGAGCCTGGAACTCCTTCTGTAAACTAAAATGACCTCGAATTCAGATTGGATTAAGGTTGTAGGTCACCACTCCCAGGATACTCCCTGTGCTGGGATTAAAGGTGTGACTCACCACTCTCTGATCCTCCTAGACTGACTGTGGTTAGATCCCTCTTATATCTCCGAAACTTTTGGAGCTTTTATATATGTGGGGATATCCCCACATATGGCCTTTTGTGTCAAATTTTTAAAAAGTTGATAGCTAACATAAGAAAAATAAACATATACAATAGGTACAATAATTATATACAATATATACAAAAAATAAATGAGTAGTGTCCAGTCCATTAACAATTGACAATTCAAAGAAATTATTTCATTAATTATCTTATTTTGATGGGTCCAAAGAGTTATACCTAATTCATTTTCTTTGTAACTGTATTACTAACTAAAGCTATTATTTTGATGTCTCTTACACACTTTAACTTCAAAGTTTCTTTTCTAAAACTGTCACTGGAAAACTATAACTATAACTATCTAATCTTCAACTACCTCAGAGAACCAAGAAGGAAATAATATTTGCCCAAGTAAACAGGAAGTACAAGTGACTTCCAAAATCTAGAAATGACAGAGATGACACCTGTCTGTCTAGACAGTCACCCAAAGTTCCTTTATAAAGTTGGGGCATCCATCTTCAGCATACAGGCCCAGAGTCTCTTTTCATTTCAGTGGAGCAGGAAATCTGCTCTGCCTATTCTGGTATAGTTCAGTCACTTCTCCTTGTGTCCTGAAGAATATCTGACAGTTCTCTCTGAAAATCAGGAACCTGAAGGACCATCTCATCTTGTTCTGTCAAAGTTCAGAGGTCACCTTCCTAGGGAACCTGCATGTCTACTTTTAACAGCATACTGTCAAGCAGTCAATACAAGAACAGGTTCTTGTCCATGGCTAACCATTGCCACAAAGAAAGTAGACTCCATATGGAGTTTCTTTGATGTCCATTTTTCTCTTGAAGTAGATTGGTGCTGCCAGGAGCAGACATGTCTCACTGTCCAGAAAAGTCTAAGTTCTTTAAATATTTTTAAATGCCATATTCTATGGATATCTGAAGTGTTTAAAGAAGACCTGTTCATCTAAAATATATTTGTTTGATCTTGAAAACATATCTAATATGACTATGTTTGAGTGTAATGTCTAACTACTAAGTTGCATTGTTTTATATTCTAATTAGTAATAAAAACTTTCATGGACTAGCAACTTGTATTACATTGTTAAATGAACTAAACAAGTATACCTTGAAAAAGCATAGAGATATTTGTACAGTAACACAATTAATCTCAGTATACACAATTTGTATACAATATACAAAAATCCAATGCAATGTAAAATATTTAAAGCAAGTAAATCCTTTTAAAAGAAGATTCAATGATCTATCCTTATATCCTATATATTTGTATCCCCTTTTTCTTTCTACTTTTAAAACACACAAATCTTGAATCTAATCGTTCTTGTTTAACTTTTTTCTAACCATAATTATTAACAATTTTTAACCAATTAACCTAAACAATGACAATCATCCATAACCCACTGAACAACCAAAAACAAACCACCCCACCACTTGGGAATATGGGCGCCGTGTTATTAAATATACTTCCTGCTGACTGGGGGTGATGGCATCTTTTGGGGATCCTGAAAAGAAAAGTTTTGTTAAATGTCAAGTCCTGAAATAAGTAGCTGTGTCATTTGTTGTCCAATCTCTGCATAACAGGAAAGTGCACGGCTTGTCTCAAGTCCTGGCTATAGTAGTTTGTGAAGCTGGTTCATCTCAGTGAGCTGCCTCGAAACTGTCCTAAGCAGTTTGTAGTCCAAATCTGATCTTTGATTGGTGTTTGTCAGCCTAGTGGCTTTGTCAGAGTTCTTGTGAAGCCATTGTTGTGGGAGCCCCATCTTCCTTTTGGATACTTCAAGTTCGCAATTAGGCATTGTCATGGATCACTGCAGAAAACTGATAAGAGACTAAAACCTAACACAATGAACAGGAAACTAAATATATAATGATTAATTCAGCGGAGGATTAGTAACAATAGAATAGTCCCTTATTTTTTGTTATTCTTCTGTCCCATATCAGATAGCTCTTATGATATAATACAGAGATTTTGTATTTTCCTTTAACAATTATGCTTGAGTTTAGAGAAGGAGAGAGCCACACTCTGACCCTAAAGCCAGCTTTAAATTATAATTAAACTGGGACTTCAACTTACAAAAAAAAATTCGTAGAGGTTAAGCAAGGAAATTTTACCCTATGAAGTATACTGGTACCAATAGTTATGATATTCTTTTGATTGTAAATTTTTCTGGATAGCCTCCTTTGCTTTAGACGACTAAATGTCCAAGGTCTTTCACTTCTTGAAGATGGGTATTCCCAGTTTTCTGTAAAGACAAAAACAGAAACCTGTCCCAACCCTTGGTTTTTTTCCTACAACTTAAAGAAATGTAATATGGGTAGATGAGCTATCAATTCTTAGTTTCATGAAGTTTCTCTGGTTCAAATCGAGTCTTTATTAATTTTGATGGTATCCATAAATTTTCTTCACCTGTGGAAACAAAAGCAAAACCCCTTCCCCAATGTAGCACATACCCTGCCTTCCATTCAGAGGTTAGTACATCTTTGAAGTAAATAGGCTGATTTAGTTCAGCTGTTTTTTCTACAGTCCAATGCCTTTCAGCAGCTGTTGTTCCTTTCTCATTAGCACTGAGAAAATTCAAAGTTAATAAAGCACTATGTACTCTATCTCTGGGGGTCTTTGTTATTCCTTTCTGTTTATTTAGCATATCCTTTAGAGTTCAATTTGATCTCTCTATAACTGCTTGCCCTGATGGATTTTGTGGTATTCCTGTAATATGCTTTATATTATAATAAGCAAAAAATTGTTTCATTTTAGT
Organism: Phyllotis vaccarum; assembly: GCA_033318265.1. Classification (NCBI taxonomy): domain Eukaryota; kingdom Metazoa; phylum Chordata; class Mammalia; order Rodentia; family Cricetidae; genus Phyllotis; species Phyllotis vaccarum. The sequence continues at coordinate 128,772,527 of JARWLC010000013.1, forward strand.
AGAGAAATATTCTGGAGCATTGTCAGTCTTAATTTGTACAGGTATTCCCATGATGGCCATAACTTCTACCAAATGTGTGATTACAGAATCAGCCTTTTCTGAACTCAAAGCAGTTGTCCATTGAAATCCTGAAAACTTATCTATTGCATGATGGACATATCTTAATTTCCCAAATTCTGTAAAATGAAATATATCCATCTTCAAGATTTCATTTCTACATATTCCTTTAGGATTACTTCCTGCTGGCAATGGAGTTTGATTACAGAAAGAACAGGTGGGACACCTTTTTACACTTTCTTTGCTTGTTGTCAAGTGTTAGAGAAATCGTTTTTTTTAATCCCTTGCTATTGACATGATGCTTCTTATGAAATTCTTAGGCATATAGTACATTTCCTATTAATGATTTATCAATTTCATCATTACCTAATGCTAAAGGACCTGGCAGACCCGTATGGGATCAAATGTGTGTTATATAGAAGGCATGATATCTAGTCCTGGTTATTTCTTGTAACTGAATAAATAATGAAGTTAATTCTGATTCATCATTAATAAAATCAGTGGTTTCAATGTGTAGAACAACTCTTTCAGAATACTGGGAGTCAGTGACTATGTTAAGAGGTTTGGTAAAGTCCATTAATACCATCAGGATAGCATATAATTCTGACTTTTGAACAGAATTATAAGGGCTTTGAGCCACTTATATGTTCTGATTTGTAACCTGCCTTTCCTGATTTGTTTTCATTGGTATAAAATGTAGGGGCTCCAGAAATTGGTTTATCTTGTACAATACGAGGGTGAATCCAATTAGTTTTCCTTAGAAATTCAATTCTTTTGCTTTTAGGATATTTGTTCTTAATATCTCCCAAAAAATTACTGCAGGCTCTTTGCCAGGGTTCACTTTCTACCCATAATTGGTCAATTTCTTCATTAGCTAAAGGTACAACAATTTCTGCTGGGACCATTCCTGTCAAATGACGAAGTCTTAAATTTCCTTTAAAAATAAGTTCAGAAATCTTTTCCACATATATCTTTAACTTCTTACTTGGTTTATGTGTAAGAAATATCCATTCCAATACAACATTTTCCCTTCGCATTATAATTCCTGTAGGAGAATGTTTAGAGGGCAAGATAACTAGAATGCCACTAAGGTCTGGATCCACACGATCAACATGTGCCTCCTGTAATTTCTTTTCTACCAAAGCCAATTCTTTCTCAGCTTCAGGTGACAATTCTCTCAGACTATTTAAGTCCTTGTCACCATTTAACGTTTTGATCAAATTACCTGGTTCATCATTTTTAATTGCAATAGTGGGTAGTAAGTTGGCAATGTCTCCTAGTAGTCTTTGAAAATCATTAAGTGTCTTCAATCTATCTCTCCTGATTTGTACCTTTTGGGGTCTAATTTCTTGTTGATCTATTTTATAGCCTAAATAATTAATGGAATCCCCTCTTTGTATTTTTTCTGGGGCAATCTGTAATCCCCAAACAGGCAAAATTATTTTCACTTCTTCAAATATTTTTTCTAAGGTATCGATATTTGAATTAGCCAACAAGATGTTGTCCATGTAATGATAAATTATAGATTGTGGGAATTTGTTACATATTTGTTCTATTTTCTTTTGTACAAAATACTGGCACAGAGTAGGGCTATTCAGTATTCATTGAGGGAGGACCCTCCACTGGTATCTCTTTACAGGCTGAGAATTATTAGAAATGGGCACTGTAAAGGCAAATTTTTCTTTGTCTTGTTCTTGTAAAAGTATTGTAAAGAAACAGTCTTTTAAATCAATAACAATAATAGGCCATTCATTTGGTAACAGAGAAGGCAAAGGAATCCCAGACTGTAGAGAACCCATTGGCTAGATTACCTTGTTTATCACCCTCAGGTCTGTTACCATTCTCCACTTTCCAGATTTCTTTTTAATAACAAATACAGGAGAAATCCAAGCGCTAGTTGATTCTTCTATATGCTGAGCATTTAACTGCTCCTGTACCAGTTGCTCTAAGATCTACAATTTCTCTTTTGTTAGAGGCCATTGATGAATCCATATAGGTTTCTCTGTTAGTCATTTTAGAGGTAGTGCTGTGGGTGTTTTTGAAAGATCAGCAGCTGTTTTGCCTTGTTTCTCTATAACCTGAATGGATTGTGACTGTTTCTTATAATACTTTCTAATGTTTCTTCCAGTACCATATGCTAGTTTATGGCTTATTTCTGTGTTTGGAAGAATATTAATCTGTGTGTTTCACTGTTGTAATAAATCTCTTCTCCATAAATTTATAGCAATATCAGCCACATATGGCTTCAATATTCCTCTCTGTCCTTCTGGTCCTGTACACTCAAGCTATCTTGCACTCTGTTTTACCTGGGATATCGACTCAATACCCAAAAACTGAACATTTACCTCTTGATGGGGCCAACTTGACTCTGGTGAAATTATGTATACACCCGTGCCTGTGTCCAATAAGCCTTCAATAATAACATCATTTATTTGTACTTTTAATTTTGGCCTTTGTTCATTGATAAAATCTTGCCAAAATATTCGCTTTATAATTTTTCCTGAATTTTTTCTTTTTCTGTAGATTTTCTATCATTCCGTGTAGTATGTCTTTTAAAAATAGGTTTAAATCTTTTTAATTGTTCTGGGAAGATGTATCCTCCACAATCGCAGAGTAAGACTGGATTGGAGTTGATATGGGGGCTTTTGAAAGCCCCCTAGGGGTGCATTTCCCAAGAGCAGAAAATTACCTTGTCTGTCCCTTGTTGATCTGCACTCATTAGTCCAATGTCTTCCTTTTCCTTACCTTCTGCATACTCCAGAAGGGAGGGGTGTTCTTTTAGGATTATTCCTAATAAAAGCACTGTTTCTGGGAACACCTTGTTTACAATCTCTTTTTATGTGACCTTGCCTTCCACAATTGTAACAGTTAACATTTTGATTTTTTCTTATGCCTCTTGAAATAAGCTCTCCTACCCAATTATCATCACTCTCATAAGACTCTAGATTAATTGTCTCATAAACCCAATCCTCCAAAGGTGCTGACCTTGCTTTTAAAGGTCTAAGTATTTTTCTACACTGTGCAGTAGCATTCTCAAAAGCCAATGGTTCAGTTATTATTTGCCTAGCCTCTGAGTCCGGTACCATTCTGTTTACTACTGCAGTTAATCTGTGCAAAAAGTCTGTAAAAGTTTCTTTGGGGCTTTGAATTACTTTAGTGAATGATTCAGTTTTCTTTCCTATTTCTTCAGTCTGGTCCCAGGCATTTAAAGCTGCCATGTGACATAAATCCAGAGTATGTTCATTGTATAAAGACTGCCTGTCAATATCAGCATAATCTCCGTCCCCAAGAAGTTGGTATTGGGAGACTTTTATGCCTCTGGCCCTGCTTTTTTGTCCTATTGTTTTAGCTTCTCCCTTCACCATGATTTCCACTGTATAAGCGGCACTGCCTCTGTCACATATCTAACCAATCTTTAGGGGTGACCCAGTTACAGCATGACCAGTAGTTCAACATTTGTTTTACAAATGGTGAATGCATCCCATATGTTACAATTGCTTCTTTTACTCTCCATAATTCTAACATTTGTACTGGAGCCCAGCTAGGTTCTGTATTATCTCTATCATTCTTCGTTTTTTTTTTTAAAGGTTACTGGGTTTATTAATGTTGCCTGTTTTTGTCTAATTTTAGATAACCATGCTGAAATTGGCTTTTCATATTCCACTGTTTGAATTTGAGCATCTTTGTGTTCTCTTGTGACAGGCTTTTTAAAGACCCTTTTCTTTGGATTTATATTAATTGACTTTTTAGGTGATAACATAGAAATCAAACAAAAAAATATTCATAGTAAACAGTATGATAAACATTATGGTATTTCCATCTCCCTTTTTAGGTTTTCCTCCACTGGTTTTAATACCAAATCATCTGGTGAAAGGTTACAGTATGACCAAGCACCCTCCATTGCTTTAAACAAATTCCCTCTTTTTTAAAAAATTGATTTACTCACCGATTGTTGTCTGTTGATGATTCAATTGATTGTGAAGTGGGGCAGCTACCTAGTGTGATAGCAACCCAAGGAGGGGTCCAAAAAGGAAAAAAAAAACAACTCACCAGAAGAAAGAGGACACTATCTGAAAGACTTACCCAGATAAGAGTGAAACGGAAATACGTGTGGCCAGTCTGCCTAAGGCTGGAGGCTAACCCAGAACAGAAAGCCTAGCTGCCAGTATTTATTCCTCCGGCCACATGTTGTTCCGGCTGGCAATTGTGCATTTTTGGGTAGGGAGGGGAGGAATTCATGCCCCAAAGTTGGATGCCAATTGTTGCATGAATAAATGAAACTCAGGGATAGATCTCTGAGAAAGTCGGAGATATTAGAGAGAGTAAACACCACAGTCAGATCTTACCCAGCTGTCTTCCAGCTTCCTCAGCCTGGCTTCTCTAGGCTTCTTCTCTTCTGTCTTTTTATGTCTGCTTTAAATACTCTCTTGGTAAGTTAAGGCGTGGCCCCACCACTGCCTGCCTGGGAGCCAGGAACTCCTTCTGTAAACTAAGAAGACCTCAAACTCAGTTGGAATTAAGGGTGTAGGTCACCACTCCCAGGATACTCGCTATCCTGGGATTAAAGGTGTGAATCACCATTCTCTGATCCTCCTAGACTGACTGTGGTTACATCCCTCTTATATCTCTGAAACATTTGGAGCTTTTATTAAATCCCCACACCTTGAAGTTTTGCAGGACCTCTGCAGGTAACTACAGCTGCTTTGAGTTCCTGTGTGCAATATTTGTGTCATGTTCAGAACACAGCATTTCATGGCTTCCCTCCCTATCCTTGACACAAATTCTTTCTGTTTCCTTTTTATTGACGTTCCCTGAGTCTTACCGGTGGTTAGGCAATCTTCTGTTACTAGACATTTACTTGGTTGCTTTCCAGTTTGAGATTATGACTAGAATAGCTATAACTATTGTTGACGAGTCTGTTTATGGGATAAATTGGTATAGAGTTGATGGTTATACAACAGCTATTAAGTTGCACTTTCTAAGAAAATAACATTTGTCCCAAATAGTCACATAAGCTACACTCCTGGATGAAATTTGAGTTTCAGTTCATCTATATCTCACCAAAATTTAATACTACTGGACTTAATTTAGCCTATTTTACTGTTTATGGAGAGGTATCATATTGTTTTAGTTTGCATTTGATGTTGAACACCTTTTCATGTGCTTATTGGGCTTCATATTTTTTATGGGGTCTTTTCATATTTTTTAAATTTATGTACTCATTTTAATTTTTAACTAAATTGTATGTATTTACTATATACACATACTGTTTTGAGTATATACAGATTGTAGGATGACTTGTCTAGCTAATTAACATATTCATTACTTCTCGCAGCTATTATTTTGTAGTGAGAACAATTTATAAGCAATTTTGAAATTTTCCAAGGGTATAATATATTGTTAGCTATTGTCATCACATTGTACAATAAATCTCTGGAACTTATTCCTCCTAACTAAAATTTTATATCTTTTTGACTAATTTCTCCCCAGTCCTCCACCCCAGCCAACATTCATCCTTTTCAATTTTTTATGCAGATTAAAATTGGACTGTTTTTCATTTTATTTTTGAAAGCATTCTTTATGAATTCTGGGTTTAAGTCCCTTGTGAGACAAATATATTGTGAATATCTTCTCACCGACTGGCTTGTCTTTTCATTTTATTAATTGATGCTAGATTAGCAGTTTTCATTTAAATAAAACTCCATCTATACTTTTTTTGACCTGGGCCAATTCAGCCCTGCTTAAGAAACCTAGTGGTCCCTGACTCCTGGAAGATCACCATATTGATGTTAAACTTAGTGAAGACTTTTGCACGAATAAATGAGACTCAGGGATAGATCTCTGAAGAAGTTGGAGATACTAGAGGGAATAAACACCACAGTCAGATCTTACCCAGCTGTGTTCCAGCTTTCTCGGCCTCACTTCCCTTGGAATGGCTTCTCTCTCTGTCTTTCTATCCTGTCTTAAATATCCTTTTATAAATTAAGGTGTGGCCCTGCCACTGCCTGCTTGAATTCCTTCTATAATCTGAAATGACCTTGACTCAGTTGGGATTAAGGGTGTAGGTCACCACTCCCAGGATACTCCCTGTGCTGGGATTAAAGGTTTGAATCCTCACTCTCTGATTTTGCTAGACTGACTGTAGTTAGAGCTCTAGAATTTCTGGAGCTTCTATTAACTCCCCACATAGATTGTGGGTAGATTCCCTCTGATATCTCCGAAACTTCTGAAACTTTTATTGAAGACATCCAGTAGATTTGCACAGCACTCAATAGTCCAGAAAGCATGGAATCAAATGATCCTCTTACCTCGGCTTCCAGTTGGAACTAGAGGCATGTGCCACCATCCCAGGCTAAATTTATATTTTTTTTATTGATTAGTCTCTTTTGAGTCTTTGTTAAAGTAATAATGATAGTTCCCTAACTACATTCAATTCTTAAATTTCAGATTTTTATCTTGTTTGCTTAGACCCACGATTTATCTCCAAGTAAGTTTCATATATGGTATGACTTAAGTTTTGTCTTGTTTTGTTACTGTGTGTTAGTGTTTTACCTGCATGTGTGTCTCTATGAGGGTTTTGGATCCCCTGGAACTAGAGTTACAAACAGTTGTAAGTTGCCATGTGAGTCCTGGGAACTGAACCTGGGTCTGATAGAATAGTAGCCAGTGCTCTTAACCACTAATCCATCTCTTCAAGCCCAAAGTAAGTTTACTTTTAGCATATGATTAAAAACTTGCTCTAGCAAGGCTTTTTGAAATTTTTCCTTCTCCCATTGCACTGTTACGGCCTCTTTATTGAAAACTGTTTGACTACATCTGCATCTATTTTTGTTTCTAACTTCAGCAATTTGTCTTTTTAATTGTGCCTTATTTTCTGCCTTGCTATTGATAACTTCAAAGTAGCTCTTGAAATCAGATAGCGCGTCTTCCAACTTTTTGTTGTTTGTGTTCTAAGACAATATCAGTTACTATAAGGCAGTGGTTCTCAACCTCCCTAATCCTGTGACCCTTTAAACTGCTTTAATGCTTTGGTGACCCCTCCCAATCATAATATTATTTGTTGCTACTTCTTAGCTGTTATTTTGATATAGTTATGAATCATAACTTAAATTCAGATATGCAGGACATCTGATATGTGACCCTTTCACAGGGTTGTTTGACCCTGGAAGGATCAAGGTACATAGGTTGAGAACCACCACTGTAGGGTCTGTTTCATTTGATTCCCTCAAAAACTGCTATGTGCATCAGCAGATGAAAAGTGATCTGTTCAACTCAGTGAGACTGGTGTTGTCAATTTGATGTCCACTTTCCTGCACCATGATCAAAAGGTGACCTAATGCACGAAGCTAATGGAAAGCAAGACTTGCCTTGTGTATATCTTACCTCTCAAGGATCATCCATCTGCACTCCTTCTGCTTTCATGCCTAAGGCAGTTGGCTCATGTATTTTTTTCCAGTTTATGGGGGAAAGATAAGTCCACTTCCATCTAGGTGTCATGTCGTGGCTGCAAGCAGAAGTTTCTTCACATTCATATGTGTTCCTTTCCAAACTTCTAGCATTTAAAGACAGGAAAATGAAGGATGAACCCTACATGACTTACAAATAGGCATTAGTGCCACCACAACTCTTTTACCTATGAAAAAGAGGGAAAGCAAGGGTCAAGGTCAACCAGGACACCCACAGAAACAACTAACCTGGACCCATTGGAGCTCACAGCCTCTGGACCAACAGCTTGAGAGCCTGAATTGGGCCAACCTAGGCCCTCTATATATGTATGACAGGTGTGTAGTTTGGTCTATTTATAGGACTTCTAGCAGTGGGATCAGGGCCTGTCCTTAATGCTTGTGCTCGCTGGCTTTGAGGAACCTCTTTCTCATAGTGAGCTACCTTGTCCAGCCTTAATACAAAGGGAGGAGTTCCGTCCTACCTCAACTTGATACACCATGCTTTGTTGACACCCATGGAAGGCCTTTCTGAACACAAACAGAGGAGGAGTGGATTGAATTGGGAGGCAGAAGGGTGGGAGGCATGGGAAGACGAGAAATCGAGGTCAGCATACAAAAGGAAAGAAAAAATGAAAGGAAGGATGGGAAAGATGAAGAGAGGAAGAAAGGGAGGAAGGGAGGAAGGAATGAATTTGGAGGAAGCTCCAGGCAAGATCAAGGCATGACCCTCCCTCCCCTATTGATTACTTGGGACCAGCTGCAGTTCTGTTTCTAGAATCATTTAACTAAATATGTATTTAGACATTGTTTGTTTTAATTTTCGAGACAGAGTATAACAGTCCTGTCTGACCTGGAACTAGCTCTGTCAACCATACTGGCCTCAAACCCAGAGTTCTACCTGCCTCTGCATCCTAAGTGCTGAGATTAAGGCCAATTAAAAAAAATAAAGATTAACATTAATTGCCAGTGAAACTGAAACTTTGTTCCCTTATTTGAAAAATAGCTTGGGCATTTCTGTTAACAATGTACATATATTTCATCTAGAAAAATCATGTTTGGAAGATTAATCCAAAATTCCCATATTTAAATATATTAAAAGATATTTTCTGTACTGTCCAAAATAATAACAATTGGGATGAAGAGAGAAAAAGACAGACAGGCAGAGAGAGACAAAGTATTAATACACATCAAGAGAGCATACAGGTGGCTAAATAACTATAGAAAATATACAATATAGAAAAACATGCAGCCAGTCAACATTTATGAAGAGATGAGTAAGATGATTTATGAAAACGTCTAGAAATTGTTTGACAAAAGGAAGATGCAAGCAAGCTACATAGCAAGATTGCATTTTTATTGAGCAGACACTGATCAAATGAAGTTACAGATATTTGTTTATCCTACCATTGAGATGTGTTACAGTCATGGTCCCAATTTTATGCCCCTTTCTGTTTCCATCACCTTGCCATAGAACTTCACAATTGTTTCCATCAAGAGAGAGAATATATGGATTATGTACTTAGACAATAAGATGTTAGCTGAAATGACCCAAGCAGAAAAAAGTGCTGGCATAATTGAACTTGCCAGCTTGCACTTCCACTATGGGCATGGAATGGCTATGCTTTGCCAGGCCTAATGACTTCAGGAGGAAGAAACACTGCGAAGCAGAACCTCTGTAGTTACATAAAGTAAACCTAGAAAAAGGATGAAGCTTATCCTGAAAGGGTGCAGCCAGGATCGACCAAATCTCAGTTGCATTATTTATGAACTAATTGCCTTATTAAGTCACACAGTTTGAGGATAGTGTATGTGCCTAATGCAATGTCATTAGTTGATTCTCTCTGTGCATATGTGAGTGTGTCTGTGTATGTGGTCATCTGTGTATGCGCATTCTGTCTTCACAGGGTTAGGTGTCTATAGACAAAATGAAAGGATGCAAACAGATTAGCCTGGGTTACGTGGATACTATGTAGGTTGGAAAGAGATGAGGCCAGAGTCGATCAAAAAGTGAAACCTAGATAAACCACTTTATAAATAAGAGGATGTCTCAAAAATAACATTATAGACGAATAAAATCCCATGTATATATGTTGAAAAGTATATAGTATAAATGGGTGAAAATGCCCTCCAAAAACACATATCCACTTATGTGTATCCATTCACTGGATATGAACTCATTTGAAATACGAATCTTTACAGATGTAATTAAAGCAACAATGTCCATATGCGGTTATCCCAGATTAGCATGAACCCAAAAGCCACTGGCTAGCTTCCTATGAGACACAAAAACAAGGACACAATGGGCAAGGCCATATGACAATAAAAGCAGTGTTACCCACCAGAACCCAGGAGGAGAAAAACAGAATAAGTTCTCCCTTAGAATCTCCAAGAAAAAAAAATATTGAAAATTTGAATTTGAACCTTTGGCCCCACAATGTGGAGAGAATAAATTTCTGTTGTTTTAAACCACCAATTTTATGTGCTATGTTACAGCAACCCTAAGGCACTCCTATAGACTATATATTAGATATTCATTAGTAAGTGTGTTATTCAGCTTTTTGTCTCAGAAAATTAAACATAGTAGCTTAAATAAATAGAGATAAAAATTTCTAATATAACAGGACAGATAAAAGTAGACAGCTCTTGGCTGGTATGACTGTTCATAGATATCATTTACACATCTCCCAGGTTTCTGGGCGACTCATGCTTTATTTTCCATATGTGTGGCTATTTTCTTTATGATGATAAATGGGCCTTGCATCTGACGTATGCAGTTGATTTATTGACAGTAGGGATGGCACAACAGCAACATATATATTCCCGTATTGTCTGCCCTGTTTTTCGAGTTTTTCTAGAAGGCCACAGACAAATTTCTTCTTTCATCTCATTGGCCAGGCATGACCTCTCAGAGCAGCAAAGTGACATAAAATGTATTGAATTGTTTTTTAAATTTATGTTATATTTTTATTTGCTTTGTATTGTGCATGTATGCCCAAAAATGTCCAGATGTGAGTGCACAAAAAAATGCCATGCAGCATGCATGTAGATAGGGGACAGAGGATAACATCCTGGAGTCAGTTTCTCCTTCCAGCAAATAGGGCCTAGGGATTGAACTCAGGTCATCTGGTTCAGTAGTGGGTGTATTTCCTCACTAAGGCAGCTCAGGGACTCAAGGGTTTGCAGTCTGAGCCAGTGTAGTTTCATGATGGGTTAGATGGAAAGTTAGAACAGACTGGCACCAAAAAATGCACAAGGGAAAAGTGCATCTGGGCCCAATTAAAGAGAAATCCGTTACATAAGTAAGTTACATGGAAAGATTGCAAAGAGAAATAGAAAGAAAGATAGTAATAAAGATAAGATGCTGCAAAAGAGATTAAAGGCTTGCCTGCTTAACTCAGGAAATACAGCTAAAAACAAAAGAAATAGAGAAATCCAAACTACTCTTGGAATGTTGACAATGAATTGTAGGTGGCAGTGATTGTCAGTGTAGGTTCAGCGATTATAACAAATGTACTACGACAGTTCAGGATATTTCTAGCAAGAAAAACTGCAGAGTGTGGACATGGTGATGTATGGAAACTACTTTCTACCCATTTGTGCTGAGACTTTAACACTGCTTGGGGGAAAAAAAAAGCACAGGCAATGGTGGTCCACACCTTTAATCCCAGCACCCCCGGGAGGCAGAGGTAGGCAGGCAGATCTCTGTGAGTTCTAGGCCAGCCTGGTCTACAGAGTGAGTTCCAGGTCAGGCAGGGCTACACAGAGAAACAAAAAAAGAAAACAAAAAACAAAATAACAAAAACACAGAGCACCTTGAAAAAAAAAACATAGAAGATATTACCCAAACACCCTCAGATCAATTCTAGCAAATGTTACCATCTTTCCTGTGATTAAAAAAAAAAATCTTTCAAAACACAAAGACTTTGGATTCTTCAAAACAAAAGCTGAGTTCAAAGCCAGCCTGGTTTAGAGAGTTCTAGGCCATCCAGGGTTAAATAGTAAACCTATGTTTAAAGGAGAAAAAGACGTTATTTATTCTTGCAATCTGGAGAGATGGTTCAGCAGTTAAGAGGACTTATTATTCTTTCAAGGGACCCAGATTCAATACCCAGCACCCATATGATGGCTCACAACCATCCATAATGATGTCTTATTCAGACCTCCTCAATCAACAGGACACATATCCAGACAGAATACTCATACACACACATAAGTAAATAAATAAATCTAAAAAATTTAAAACACAATGACTTGAAAAAGAAAAAAAATAGAATATTTTACTATATTAGAAACAAGAAATACAAAAACAGTATGGGAAATGTGTGATATTAATTGGACAAAAAAACATAAAAGGAAATAGAATGAAGAACAGAGGCAAAGTAATGTTAGTTAGAGAGGAAAAACAAAATATCTAAAGTAGAAAAATATTCAGTGATACAATTAAAGGTAATTATCTTGGAGTAAATGAAGACATGAATTTATAGGTTTTAAAGGTATGTCGGTTCAAGGGTAAAGCTAAGTAAACCTAGTAAATGATAATCTACTGTTACTCAACTTCAGTGACTATACCAATCATATAGACATTCATAAAACAAAGCTGGAACAAAGCAGAGAGGCTTCAAACTTCTCCACAGCACCATTCAACCAGTGTGGATACACATGCTTTCAGACTTCTGAGGAAAATGTGATCTGATAAAGTTATAGCCATCCTAGATGTCTGGATGTGCATGAAAAGGTGTTTTAAAATATACAAGTACAGCTGGGTGATGGTGATGCCTGCCTTTTATTCCAGCACTCATGAGGCAGAGGTAGGCACATCTCTATGACTTTGAGGCCTGTACAGTCTACAGAGTGAGTTTCAGGACAGCTAGGGCTACATAGTGAGACCATGTCTCAAAATATATATGAGATATTTACATATATATTTGTATATTCAAACTAGGAGAATACTACATCCAATAGTTCTTTTTGCAAAAACTCATCTGATTAAAAGATCCAGATGACTAAGAGATGAAACTCAGGGCATGTGGGGTCTGATAAAATTCAATTGCCAAAAAAATTTAAAACATGTATATGTAAAATAACAATCATCAAAAACATTACAGAAGAATTGAAATAAAGTGGAAAAATGTCACTGAGATTAAAATCTGCTAATCTTGGGGGTAAAACAGAACAAAACCAACAGAAAAACACATTAAGGTGGCAAAGAGATTTTTCATTGATAAAATGTGGATCTCTATTGATATGAGCTGAGACATTGTGTTCTCTTCCCATAAAATTTCCTGTGTTGAAATTCAAACAGCCAAAGTAGTGGTATTTGGCAATGGTACTTCGGCATTTTATGAAATCGTGAGCTCACATGATGAGACGTGCTTTTATGAGAAAAACTTTATGAAAGTGATTTTTTAAAGTATGTCTTCATTTCCAATACATTGTTCACAATCAGGTGTATATTATTAATGATCCAATAGTAGAAGTACAGCAATGCTAACACTTGTTTCTAGTGTTTTAATAGAAAGAGTGAGGTATACTATAATTTTGGAGTAATTTAAATGGAACATACTTATCAATTCAAACTGCTATCAGATTGTAGGAAATAAATAGTTTTATGTTGCAATAGGAAAGTGCCACCAATATCAATTATAAGATGCCAATAATTATTGATAATATGGCCTCTTTCAGAGATATTACAATATGGCTTAGGTTCAGTAAAATGAAAACGTACTAGTACTGAGGGATAAAGCATAAGCAAATAAAATGTTAATAAATACACCAGTAGAAATCATATAGTGCATATTTTCTGACAGCAATATGTTAAAATCATGTTACTAACAAACAGAAATTGAGCCCACTTTTATTATAGCCACACCCTTTCATTTGTGAGAAATGTGCTAAGATTTTTGTAGAAGCCTAAAACCACAGATAATTCTGAGCTCTCTATACACTATATTTTTCCTATGCATACACAACTATAATAAAGTTTAATTTATAAATTACTGTAATAAGATTAACTACAATAATTAATAATAAAATATAACAACATAGTATAAGGATGCTGTTGCTAGTAACCATGACTACTCATCAACTTGCAGACTGGTTCACTACTAGACACCGACTATCTGATAACCAAGTAAAAAAGAGGTTAATAAGTAAAAAAGAGGTTCATCACAGTATGAATGCACTGTACAGAAGAATGAGTCACAGCCCAAGAGGAATGGCCAGGAAGGCATAAGATTTCATAAAGCTGTTCAGAATGGTGTAAATTATTGTGGCAATTTTTCGCTTAGTATGTTTCATCCATAGCTGAATAAAAGCAGTTAACTGAAAGTTTAGAAAACAAAATCATGGCCAAGAGAAGACTATAACGTAGGAATTCTAAAACACCAAAGTAACTATTAGGCCAAGAATATATTAAAGCCACAAATATTATCTATGTAATGAAGAATTATTATATAAACTGTAGTAAGAGGTTTCTGGCCCAGACTTTCAGGCCTAGCCTCAAGGTTTAGGCCCACAGACCCACATAGACACACAGATGCTTACAATAGTTTTAGGCTGATCGGCCTAAGGCCCAGGCATATCACTTGCTAGCTCTCTACCCTTCATCCAACCCATGACTCTTGTCCTGTTCAGTCATGCGACTTGGTACCTTTTCTCGGAGCAGCATGGTTGTCCTCTGCTTCTTCTGGCTTCTTTCTGGCATTCTGCTCTTTTCTTCCTGTTCCCAGGGTATTCTTAATCTGGTAGCCCCACCCACACTTCCAGTCTGCCTTTGGCCAATCAGCGCTTTTTATTAAACCAGTGGGTGGGACAATTATTTACAATGGAACAACATAATCTCCCTACAATCAACTACATCAATAATCAGAGAAAATGTTATCCTTAAAGCTTATTATTAACTAAATATGAAAGATATGAACAAATGATTAGATAATTCACTTAAGAGCCTACTGTGGAGGCCTGGCAAACCTCATGTTATGCTTTAGTCCTAGGTATATCATGCCCAATTACTACTGCTATCACTGTGTTCAGAGTTGGAACTCAGACTTCTGAATAAAGTTGCTAGAATGGCTGCTACATCTTAGGAGACACCAGGAAGATGCAGACTGGCCTCATGTGCTGTTGCTGGAGTGGCCTGTTCCTGCTATGGTAACATAACAAGAAAAGAAGACAATGTGAGATAAGTCCTTCTCACCTGAGTTCACACTTTAGTTTTACTCCAATTTCTCTTACTAGTATTAACACTTAAGAGGCCCAAAACCAACAAAAGAGTCTGTGAAAAAAGGTGTTGTGGAACAACCTTTTTGTACACAATGAAGATTTGTTGATCTCATTGGTTTAATAAAGAGCTAAATGTCCAATAGCTATTCAGAAAGAGGCTAGGTTGGACTTGGGGACAGGAAAAAAGCAGAGGTATGGAGGACAAGGTCACCAGGGGTCATGGTAAAAAGTAAGATAAATGTGTTGAAAAAAAGCTACCGAGCCATGTGGTACATTGCAAATAATAAATGGGTTAATTTAAGTTGTAAGAGATAGGTACTTAGTAACAAGCCTAAGATATTGGTTAAATGTTTATAATTAATAAGTCTCCATGTCATTTATTGGGGAGCTGGCAGTCCTAACAAAAAAAAAACCCACCTGAAAATGGCCCACAACCTGGGGCACCTACATCCACATAAGGCCTGAGATAGCTTCTTAAAAAAAGATTCAAACACAGATTCAAATGCAGTGTTTGGTGACTGTGGTCTCATAAACAGGCTTAGAAAACAGAATTGCCAGAGGTCTGGAACCAGTCACCAGTACCATGTGCTAGACTAATCTACACAGGCAGCTCACATAGCAGTTTAAGATTCATCTCCTGCAATCAGAGAATACTATAGATGCTCAGTAAGCACAGATTCAGATGAATGAAACCTCTAAACACGTTGAAAAGTAATATAAAAAGCCATGTAAGGTTGTAAAATACATGGAGAGTCAGGATCATGGATGTTATTGTGTTGTCTTTAAATTTTTGTGCTTGCTGATTAAGTATCTTAACTTCAAAATGGAAGTCAAAAGGTGTATTACCTTGGGGAAGAGGTTTTGCTTTTGTTCCCACAGAAAATGAAAGGGTTTGGATTCATTTGGTGTTGAAACAGATTAGGTTTCATTATGGAAGACCCTCTGAAAGTCCTGGGTACAGACAAAAAGAAATAAACCTACAAAATAATATCACAAGACATGTGATATATATTTTACCTATTCAAACATAAAACGAAAAATTATCTTAGACTAACTTGTATATAGCACACAGTCTTACTTGTATTAATGCAGATATGTATATTACCTTTAAAAGTTTATGTATTTTCAGAGCAAGGGGACCAAACTCCAATGAAACCAAATGGCCCAGGTGATCCAACATCTCAGAATACCTTTGTTGCAGTTTCTTAAGAGTTCTGTATCCAGAACAGCTTAAAGGCTTCTGACAGACTTACAAACTACTTCAGCAAGGACCTAACCACAATCCTCATTTTCTCAGGGTCCCCCAAAGATTGCAGCACCCCAGAAAACAGGAATGAGTAAAGAGAAAACAACTCTCACATTCCCAAGTGTAGTAATAGGTTTCTGGCCTGGATTTTCGGGCCTAACCTCAAGGTCTAGGCCCACAGACCTGCAGACCCACAGACCCGCAGACCCACAGTCCCACAGAGACACACAGAGGCTTACTATAATTTTAGGCTGATCGGCCTCAGGCCCAGGCACATCACTTGCTAGCTCTCTACCCTTCATCTAACCCGTCTCTTGTTCAGCCATAAGGTTGGGTACCTTTGCTTTAGAGCAGCATGGTTGTCCTCTGCTTCCTGCGGTTTCTCTCTGGTGTTCTCTCTGGCATTCCGCTCTGTGCTTTCTGTTCTCAGAGTTTTTAGTCTGGTAGCCCCACCCACACTTCTTGCCTGCCTTTGGCCCATCAGCGCTTTTTATTAAACCAGTGGGTGGGACAATTATTTACCATGAAACAACACAACACCCCTACACCCAAGAGATGGTTTATGGATGTTTGCCATCATTGGGGGGGGGGTGTTACAAGTTTTAATTTGTTGTGGTCAGGAAAAAAGCTAAAGAGAAGATTTCAATTCAAGGATCTTTTTCTGAAGGAAAAAGGGGAATATAATCTAGACATAATGACATAAAAGGGAAGATTATTGGATCTACGTTAATCCAAAAGCAACTATTAATCTCAAAACATCTCACAATGGTATTGATTTTGGTTTATTGATACAAATTTAAAGTTATTTTGTTTCTACTCTTGTATGAGGTATTGTTCTTATGAAACTCATTTAAAATGTAATATTTAATTAAGAAATACAGGTTAGTAGTTAGTTATCTATAGTAATTAAACTTATAGTCATGTTAGGTATGTTTTCAGGGTTAAATAGCTGTATTTAGATAGGTGTATGGATAGTCTTAAAATGCTTCAAAGACCTACAGAGAGAAATTAATAGAAAAGGTAAGGTGTCTATTTTCTTACATTCTATTTGGGGAAAGACAATCAACAATTGTATATATTAATAAAGATAATTACAGACTGTGATTAATACTATAAGAAACATCAAGACGATAATGAGATCCTCAATAATGCTAATAGAGATTTGATTTAGATAAAGTGCTTAGAAAAGACCTCTGCAGCCATGCAGTGGTGACACAAACATTTACTCCCAGAATTTAGGAGGCAGTGGCAAGTGAATCTCTGAGGTTGAGAGGCCAGCATGGTCTATAGAACAAATTCCAAGATAGACAACGGCTATTACACAGAGAAACCTTTTTCTTGAAAAACCAACAAAACAAAACAAAAAATAAAGAAAAAGAAAAAATATCTATGTAAATTTTGATCTAAAGATTTAAAGATAAGGAATGAACAAGCTGTTCATAAAACATTAATAGACATCAGACAAAGACAAAAGAATTGAAGGTGATAGATTGAAATAAGTTATCAATGTGAGGCATGAAGGAGAAAGTGTTGTCAAGACAATTTCTAAGCATCTGTCATGAAGTAGCTTGATAGAGATGCCACTTCTGGAGAAAGATAACATTAAAAGGAGAGGGTATTGAAGTTAAAGTCTAGTTTGGGATATGTTAAGTGTGAGATGCCTGGGAGATATCGATATGAGAAAGTGAGGTAGAAAATGGAACCTGTAGACCAGAGGATAAGGTGAAAGAAAGATTTTGGCTCGAGATGCATGATTATTTCCTTCCTCCACTTCATGTTAGTTTTGAGATAGTCTCACTATGTAACTCTAGCTGTCTTAGAACTCTCTGTGAAGAGAAGGTTGACCTTCAACTCATAGAAACCCATCTTCCTCTTCCTCCTAAGTATTAGGATTAAAGGTGTACCCTGTATAACAAGATTTGTTTAATATTTTGAATGTAGTCCAGGCTGGCTTTGAACTTATAATCCTTTGGCTTCAGCTTCCCAAGTGGTTGGGTTTCAGGTATTCACCACGAGGTCCAGCAAGACATATTTTTTCATTAATCACAAATGATAAATTTAAAAATGGGGAAATAAAAGCTAAGGAAAGAGTCCACTTCTGGGTTAACAGTATCAAATAATGACAACATCTAGCATTATAAGAACTAAAGAGTGGATTGGCAACAGAGAGTGACCAGTAACATTAAGAAGAGCAGTTTTTGTGGAGCTATGACATTAAGCCTGACACAGAGAACTGAATGGGCAGTGGAGTGAAGACAACTGTAGAAAGAGGTATGATGGAAAAGAGAGAAATCAGGTAGCTGGGATGGGGTCCCTGAGGAGGTGACCAAGGACACTGATTGTTGACAGTGAACTACACTCTTTATACTCAAAACCCTTTTAGTCATTTATATCTTATAAGAACTAGAATTTAGGGCAAAATTTAAAACAATGATTTTACTACCATTTTTACTATTTTCTTATAACTCACACTCCAGTATCTGATGAACTCTATAGTGTCCCTTCTTGATGTGTAACAGAAATCTCAAAATTTAAACATGGTCCAAAAGAAATTCTTGGTTTTCTCACTTAAACACCTCAGTGTTAATGCTTCTTTTAAAATCTTGACTTTATGCATTCTATCATCTAAATCATATATCAGCAGTTGCAATGCCTCTACTTTCAAAATAAACACAACAAAACCACTGGCCACCACTTGCACATTTAATTCACTTTATTCCCCTCTTTTTGCAATGGCTCCCTTACTATTAACCTAGCTTTTCCCTTTATTCTTGTAAAGTTCTCAGCCAAGAGACTAACACAGGACTTCATCAAATATTTAAATCAGTTCTTGGTATGCCTTTGATCTACATATTCCAATGATATTTCTTTTCCTAGTGAATTGCCAATCTATAGATGGGATCTGATCCAGTGGCCTATCTGACCTCATCTCCTAAACACTACCCTCCACGATTTCTATTTCAGCCAGGCTCGTCTCTTCGCTCTTCCAAGCTTGCTTCTGCTTTAGAGCCCTTGCACTGGTCACTCCCTGTGCCTGGCCTGCCTACGTAATTTACTTTCACTCTTTCTTTTTTCTGACTTCTAAAATGATTTTTCCTTCAAATACAAGCTTTCTTCAGCCTACTTAGTTAGGGAGATTTAAACTGTAAATGCTGTAAATATTCACATTGTGTATAGTAAGAGATTTACTAATTAAGAATATTGACAGTTTTCTCCAATGGAGTGACAATGGGTATATCAACCACTTCAGGGCAGGCCTCATGTTTAAGAGTACTTGACCAACATATAGTGTATTCCACAGTGTGTGTGTGTGTGTGTGTGTGTGTGTGTGTGTGTGTGTGTGTGTGTGTGTGTGTGTGTGTGTGTAGGGGGTGCTTGTTTGATTACAGTATGCTAGCTTATGTTTTTGCCAGGGGTTGTTTGTTTTCTTGGTTTAGGAAAGTTTCATTGTCCTGTTTGGTTTTTAATTTATCTTTTAAGAAAGATCTTAAAGTTGGGTGAGTAGAGAGAAGAGAGGACATGGAGGAGTGGAAGAACATGATCAAAATACATTTAAACGTAAAAATTGTTTCAGATAATAAGAATATAATAATAAAAGTATGGATTGTCATGGAAAGCAAAGTCAGAGAGTTAATGAGACAAAGAAAGGAAGGAAGGAATGAGGGAGGGAGGGAATAAAGGAAGGAAGAGAAGGGAAGGAAAGGAAGAAAGAAAGAAAGAAAATTGAAAATTGTTTACTCTACTTATAGTTTGAATGGGAAGTGTTTCTCATGACTGATGTAATTTGAACTCTTGGCCTCCAGCCGGCAGTGCTATTTGGAGAAGTTGAACCTCTGAAAGTTAGAGCCTAGTTAGAGGGAGGTTACTGGACGGGCCTTGAAGCTTGTGCCCAGTCCCATTTCTGGTCTTCTTTCAGTTTCCTGTTTCACTAATATATGAAGAGGTGAAGAGTTCCAGTTATATACTCCTAATAGCATGGAGTCATCTGCAAGCGTGACTTCCCACCAACTATGGATTGTATCATTATAAAACATGGGCCAAAATAAACTTTTCCACCACTAAGTTGTTTTAGCCAGATAGTTTATCAAAGGGACAAGAAAAATTAAAATATAATTGAGAATCCCCCCCCAAATTTCAAGTTAGAAAAAATTCAAGGTCTTACCCTATAAAAAGCACATGAGCTACAGACACATAAGTATTTCAAGTACAGTTCTCTCATACAGTATATCAGAGTGAATATTAGCACAACACACAGTCACAGTCAGCAACCTTTATACTTACTGTGTACCATGATCCTGATATTCTACCAGAAATATGCCTTCACTGTCCTAGTCACTGTTTGATTGTGACTGTGTGAAGGGACACCATGACCATGGCAACTCATTAAAAAAGCATTTAACTGGGACTTGCTTATAGTTTCAGAAGTTTAGTCCATTCTCAGCATGGCAGGAAGCATGGCAGCACACAGGCAGACAGGGTGCTGGAGAAGGAGGTAAGAGTTCTACATCTGGATCTTCAGGTAGTTGGAAGAGAGAACAACTGGGATAGGCTTGGGCTTTTGAAACCTCAAAGACCACCTCAAGTGACACACTTCCTCCAAGAAGGCCACATCTTCCCCAACAAGGACACACTCCTAATCCTTCTACGTAGTCTCACTCCTTGTGACTAAGCAATCAAATCCATGAGCCTATGGGGGGGGGGTATAATAATAATTCAAACAACCATACTCACTGTCTTAGTTAGGATTTCTATTGAACTGACAAAGCACTATGACCAAAACGCAAATTTAGGAGGAAAGGTATTATTCAGCTTACACTTTTACAATACTGTTCATCAGCAAAGAAAGTCAGGACAAGAACTCAAACAGGAGAGGAACTTGGAGACGAGAGCTGATGCAGAGGTGATGGAGGGGTGCGCATACTGGCTTTCTGCACATGACTTGTTCAGCCTGCTTTAGTATAGAATGAAGGACCATCTGCCCTAGGGTGGCACTGCCTCCAGTGGACTGGGCCTTCCTTCGCTAATTACTAATTGAGAAAATGACTTACAGCTGGATCTTATGAAAACATTTCCTCAACTGAGACACCCTTCTCTCTGATAACTCTAGCTTATGTCAAGCTGACATTCAAAATAAACCAGTACATCCACCTTTAATCTTTTCATTAACCCTGCAAGGAGAAGGAATTGAGGCCTAGTAAGCGTATAGTGGCTTCTGAGCACACAAACAACAGCAACAAAAATGATAACAATTTACAAAGGGCTTAAGGAGATAAACAATTCTGACCCTCCATCTCTCCTTTTGCTATACTGCGTGATGTGCTATTTTCACCCTCTCAAGTAAATAGAGAGTTTATTAAAGAAGTGGATTTTAATTGATTTTGATATACAAAATTACTCAGATGTTTCTCTGGCCCTTTTGTGGGTGTATCATAATAAAACTTTATTAAAACAAGCATAAACCTGATAAATGGATACATGAAATAAATACAGCATTGGTCTTTATAAGAACACAGAATTGGTTCATTACTCTGCCTTGTGTAATGAGTCTTTTTTTAATTTATTATATCCGATAGCACCATGTAGGTGGACGTGACTTCCTTATAACTGTGGCTTTAAGTGTACTGGAGTACAAAATAATTAGGAAGTCAAAGTGCATTATATTGTCATTGAGAACACTTCATTTTCATTTCTGGTCCAAAGAGGAAAGAAAATAGAGGATAAGAAGGACATGGAAAGAAGGAAAGGGGAGAAGAAAAGATATGAAAGGAGTCACCGAGGATGGGGGGATTGACTGTTACTGTCAAGAAGATACAACTCAGAGCTGTATTTTAGAAGGGAGTCATATAATGCCTTAAATGTAAACAGAAAACCCATAGGTTTTGACTAACCATGGCATTAGGTGGTAATAACTCAAATACTATATTTTCTAGCCAGGGAGGCATTACACAAATGGTACAAAGAAATGTGAAACACTTGAACCAATTGGTTGAATGAATGAAAGTTATGGTCCCAGCAGTAGGTCAAGAGCAACATTATAAAAGCAGCTAAACTGGCTGTTCGAAAGGCAGCAAATTTGCTTCAACTTGGATATAATGAAGCAGAATGTGTTGCCTGAAATATAAATGGAAAAAATAAAAACAACCTACAACAAGTGAGAACGGAAGGAACAGAAAGCCTTGGCGAAGGATTTCTTCATTTACCCTATCACGGAGTCCCAGAAATCTTCACTTTGGAATCTTCTGGATTCTGCATCCTAAGTGCTGTGACTCAGACAATCTCCTTCTGGTAAAGGGAGAGACTAAATGAGAGCGATGCACTTTAATATCTGGCCACGGTATTCAGATTTTTCCCACTTCTTACTTAACAGATTTTTTTGCTAAGCAAATCAAGGTTGTTGCTCTTTCAAAACTCCAAGATCTAATTACTACATAAATCACTTCAGCAGTCTCATTTAGATTTGTAACTAGTTTAAATCAGAATTGGAAAGTTATTTGGATCTGTCCAGTAGAAATTCAGGGGTCATTTCTATGGACACCATGTAGTCCTAGATAAATATTTACAACAAATACTGCTGAACAAATTATGCCACACATAAGTGTTTTTTATAAATCTGGCCAGGATAATCACTCACTTTGCACCAAATAAAATTACACAGGCACTTGGTGTTTAAAAATGGAAATTGTGTTTCCTTATTTAATAGTTTTTTCCAGGAGCAAAATGATAATTAGAGCAAAATCAAAGTATCCATTATGGCATACTCATAAATTTATTTCCAAATTTCTACTAATTGTAGAATTATTTAGGGGACAAAAAACTGATCATGTGTTCCAGATGGATTTTTGATTCCAAAGACTAATGCTAACATAAAATTCAATCTTTGTGAGCTAAATTGGCCGAGATAACCTGTGCATTGCAACCTAGCTATATGCTTCTATAGATAACATAGGCCGCTGATCATATTTAGAGTATAGATGAAGGCATAGGGAGAGTCAGAACTCCACTAATGTACTCTTTTTGGGGTAGGGTTAGAAGAAGAGACCTCACAGAAAAGATAACTAATATCATATATTGCTAGACATTTCCAGTCATAAGCAGCTAATCAGAATGGCAAAGGTGAATATCATAAATGTGCTGTACAAATGAATCCTTCAAAATAGCATTTAGGAGGTTCTAGAAAAACACTCCTTTAATAGGATCACCTCCAAGAATGCCTTTTCTCTAACACTAAGATCCCAAAGTAGATAAAAATCAGAATATTTCTCTCTATGGTAGTGAATATTGAGCCTAGCGTCTCATACACATGAGTTAAATGCTCTACCACTGTCTAAGTTAAGGTTTCTATTGCTGTGAAGAGACACCATGACCATGGCAACTCTTATAAAGGAAAACATTTCATTGTGGTGGCTCACTTACATTTTCAGAGGTATGGTTTATTGTCATCACAGTGTGACCTGGTGGCTTGCAAGCAGACATGGTGCTTGAGAAGTATCTGAGAGTCCTGTATCTTGCCTTGCAGACAACAGGAAATGGTCTGTCTGATTGAGCATGGCCTGAGAATATGAGACTGCAAAGCCCACCTCCACGGTGATACACTTTCTCTAATGAGACCATATCTACTCCAACAGGGCCACACCTCCTAAGAGTGCCACTCCCTTTCAGGGGCATTTTTTTTTTTTCCAACAATCACCACAACCACTAAACTACATCCCTAGCTGGACTTTTTTTTTTTTTTTTAATTGTAGTTGACCAGATCAGAAAGCAAGAAGCTTGGTTTAGCCCGGCATAGTTGCTCATGCCTTTAATTCCAGCACTGGAAAGGCAGAAACAGGTAGATCTCTGAGTTCTAGGCCAGTCTGGTATAGAGTTCCAGGGCAGCCCAGGACTACACAGAGAACTCCTGTCTTAAACCCTATTCCTCCCCACACACCAAAAAAGAATGGTTTATCTTAAGCTTCTACATTTGAGAAAGCCTACTGTTCTTCGACTCTCATTTTAGCTCAGCTCAGTTTTATCCTTCAAGTAAGACTGCTAGACTGACTTGACTCTTCCCTTGGCCCTGCTCTCTCCCGAGACTCATGCATGGATGCAGTTTCAAAAATATTAATCAAGCATAACATATATGCGAAAAAAGAGTCACTCAAATGTGCCAACCTGACACATTTTCACAAATTAAACCCACCCATTTGAGAAGCATTTATCACCCTGCTGGAAAAACAGAACGTTATTTGCTGTTGTTGTTCTTGGTGTTTGGCTGTTGTGGTAAGACAAGGCTCACCGTGTAACTGAGAGGCCTGGAGTTCCCTGTGTGCACAAGACTAATCTTGAAGTCACAGAGATCCACCTATCTCTACCTCTTGAGTGCTGGGGTAAAAGGAATGCATTATCAAATCTGGCTCATTTTTAAACAAAATGTTAAAAATTAGGTTGATTCTTTGTAGTAACTGAAGGGGTACTGAAAGAAAAAAATATGAACTAAAGAAAAGACATTCTTCACTATAGACTTGCAAACCACCAGGTCACACTATGACAATAAAGGTCCCTCTAAGCTGAAGCAAAATATCTTAAAAATATCGAGATCTTTATGTCTTGTTTTTTAAACCGGCTCACCTTGTTTGAGCCATCACTGACTATAGTAGAAGTTGATTAGCTCTGGCCCTGTATCTTCCATCTTCCAATTCTGTTGCTTGTATTACTTGGTTTTCTTAGGGTTTAAAATATTTACTTTTTGATCTGCAACCATAGTATCCACATGGGTTAATCTCATTCCTATAGTTAAGTGATTTAAATCTACCATGATCCTCTCATCAGAGCTTCTGTGTTCCTATTTTGCTGCAGCTGTGGGTTCTGGTGTGTTAGCAGAATTTTATCAGGAAGGTTTTCAAGAAGAGTTCTGAGTTCATGTTTGAGAATGTCTATTGATCTGTACTTAAGTGACATGATAGTCTTGAATCACATATTCTCTCTTACAGCTCTATTGTGTCTCACCCACAGAATGAACCCCCCCCCCCCCCCCGCCCACTCTACCATCCTTTGTTGACTTCTTCTCTTGCCTGAATATTTTAAAAGTGTTTTTCTTTTTTCTTGAAGTTGAAAAAAGACAATGAACTTGTTTTTCAACTGTTCTGAATAATTTTATCTGACATTCAGCATGTCTATTAAACACAGAGATAAACAAATTTTTTTTAAAGAAAAATTTCTATTACTTTCACATTTTTTTCTTTGAAGATTGTATTTTTATTTACTTGTGTCTTGCTCTGTGTGCGTATCTATGGTTGTGGATTTAAGTACCTGCAGAGTTCAGAAAAGGACAATGCATCTCATGAAGCTAGAGTTACAGGCAGTTATGAGATTCTCAGTGTAGGTGCTGGAACTCTGCAAAACTGGTACATGCTCTTAACTGCTGAACCATTTCCTCTACACCTCATCTGTATTTTCTACTTCACTTGCTGAGGCTCTTCTCCGGGGACATCCATTATCCTTAAATTATGCTCTCTTTGTCTTCCATATCCAGCATCTACTATTTTCCTTAACCCTTTCTTTTCACTCACTCATGCATTTCCAAGAACTCCTGTGCTTTTATACGTGTCTCTACCCCTCACTCCATCATAACTAACAGTTTGGCATATCTAATTTGTTCTTTGTTGTTTCTACTTAGCCGATTAGTTTTCTAGTAATACATTGATTTAATGCTTGCTTCTTTTTCAATTTCATTTTATAAATCTTCCTAAGGATTTATTATTTTCCTATTCTTACCAAAATCTTTTATGGCTCTTAGTTCTTCTAAGTCATACTTTTGTCCAGACATATAATGTATTTCTTATCAATTTTAGCCTATTGATTTTGCATACTACTCCACTTCTTACTCATGATTATGAGATAAGTCTATACATACTATCTGGACAGTCTAATAAAATGTAGGAGAATTCTCTAGACTATGACATTTATGTTTTGTTCTTTCATTATTTGAGCCAGAAAATAAATTATTTATAAGATACTGATGAAACATTTGAATGAGTCCATTGGGTAATATACTTATGACACTATAGTCTCAACAAAATTCAAATAAATATATCTTAGAGTTTGAATGCATGCCATGGATAATTATATCTTTGCTTCCTATCTTATAGATTTTTACACTTTGATTTTGATTACAGAATTTATGTTAACCAAAATGATACCCATTAGACTGAACGGGAAACATTCTCATTGCTCCTTTTAAGTAGATCTTGCCATTTGAAGAAACCAAATGATAATTTTATTGTTTTAAATGTTTACATATTTTTTGAGATGTATAATCTAATTTCATCATTTCTGTCTCCCCTTCATCTCTCCAAGCCCTCCCATATTCATGTTCTCTTTTAAATTCATGGGCTCTTTTCTCATTAATTGTTACTACATACATATATGTGCATAAAAGTTCCTGTATGATTTTAAAAAAAACTTATAGTGGGCTTTGTCTTTTTAACCTGTTATGCTCAAATTGAATGTATAGTTTTCTATGTAGAATTCTGAAATGAGAAGAATTCCTGAGACTAAAACAAAGTTACTCTTTAGAATTGTCAGCTTTCCATGAACTTAGGATTCCTATCATGATACTGTTTTTAATTTGTTTACTTATTTATTTACTTATTTTTATGTGTGTGTGTGTGTGTGTGTGTGTGTGTGTGTGTGTGTGTGT
Organism: Phyllotis vaccarum; assembly: GCA_033318265.1. Taxonomy (NCBI): domain Eukaryota; kingdom Metazoa; phylum Chordata; class Mammalia; order Rodentia; family Cricetidae; genus Phyllotis; species Phyllotis vaccarum. The sequence continues at coordinate 128,799,174 of JARWLC010000013.1, forward strand.
GTGTGTGTATCCACAGAGGCTAGAAGAGGGAATTGGACCCTATTGAGCTGAAATCACAGATGTGGGTGCTGGAATCAGAACTTGGGTCCTCTGGAATAGTAGCAAATGTTCTTAACTACTGAGCCATATCTGCAGCTCCTATTTCTAGTTTATATATCATATGACAGTGAATTATTTGTAACACTACAAAAATGTTCTTAACTCTATAGGAAGGTAGCTGGTCATTAAGTTGAGAGCTCAGTAAAGCACTTAGCAAGGTGTCTCATATTATTCCATCTTCTGGATGATGGTAGAATTAATATTATTCACAGCTAAATCAAAAAAGTATGCCAAAAGTACCAATTAGTTAACTAATCACACTGAAGGAGCCCTCTGGATGTTTACTACTGTTCAGTACTCACTGGTACCCATTATCAGTAGCTGGTTTGAATACACTGAAAAGGTACCAAATGTACAGCTAATATCCAAGTATATTAGAGCACAAAATCAGAATCCAAACCACTGAAATAGGCTTGAGTAATGACCTAAAATCTGCTTCAGTAAAAGTAATAGAACATTCTGTATTTTGGTCCACAAAGATCTCCACTACTTAGGAAGAGAATACAAATGTTGTTGTGCATATAACAACACATGACCATAACCATTAAAACAAGTCCATTAAATGCTAGGCAGCAATGTAAGAAGTATGTATTTGTTGGGTAGTACAAGAGTATTGGGTCTAACACTTGGGGAATTAGGTCTAGAAAGGTTATCGTTCACAATAAAATAGAGGACTTTGCCATTCCTTTTTGTCCTAAGAAAGGTGGTACTTGGAATGAGACCCAAGTGTGAAACTTGTAGAGAAACGCAAACAGCTTCCAAAGATGGTGATTAGAATGCAAGAGTAACTCAATCAAAAGCATGGATTGCTACACATTATATTCAAATACTGACCATATGCTTCAGGGCCTTCTGAAGAGTTGCAAAACCGTAGGCCTGTTACTGGAGAATGAAAAGCACAAGAACGTAGGCTAAGGTGACCACTTGGTGGAGATGTTGTGAGCAATTTCAGTACAAAAGGAAGGTTGGACTACATGGCCTTTAAAAGGATAGTGCAATTGTTAGATTTCCAGGGCAGTTTTCCTGAAGTTATTGCTTCTAAGTTCTGTATCAGTGTGATTAAGGCTCTCTCCATTGTCTTGGCTTGGGTTGGTTTCTAGCCTTAAAAGATCACTTTTTGTCCAGCCCCAAGCCAGACTTTTTATTTCTCTAGTGTTTCTTCTTTCATCAGTTTACTCTTGCTGGCTACTTTGCTTAGCAATTTCTGGTCACTTTTAAAATGCCACACTTTCCAAAACCATCAAAGAAATAAAACAGGAAGGGTAGTTTGTGAATTGTTTGGGGGAGGATTGCAGGGGGATGATGAATCAGCTAAGCTCATCATTTCCTGGTTACTGATTAAAGTCAATTCTAAAATCCAGTATTTAAGAGCTCGCGGGTGCAGAATTTCAAACCAGGCTTCTAAACAGAAATCTAGCGCTCTGGTAGAAAAGTAGAGACCAAGACGCCCAGCCTTAAGCCGGTACTCAAAACCATTCACTGAACTGATGATTACTAAGGTTCTCACTAGGCAAAATGAGTCTTGGACAGGTTTCTAGGAGCTTTCCGTCCTTCCAGATCGAGATAGAAAAGGTGCCTGGGAGAAGCTGCCTCCCTTTATCTGTGACTGACCTAACCTGTTTAGTACCCAGGTGCCTGACCGAACCCGTTTAGTACCCAGGTGACCCCCGGGAATCGTTTTCTTTATTTTTTACAGCCTTGCATTAGGGGAAAACTGGCTGCAGGCCGGTTGCCAGGGACGCTTGCCATTAGCTCTTCAGGGCTGGGGTGAAAGAGGACACTTGGGGGAGGGGTCTGTGGCTTCTGACTGGCTAGGGCCAAAGGTTCATTTGCATAACTCTCTCGGAAGCTGTCTGATTGGCTGCGACAGGAGGGGTGGCTGTGGGGTGATTCCAAGGGCCCAAAGCTCTGGCCTGAGGACCTTTTCGATCTGGAGTTACCCCGGTGGGTGTGAGTTATTGTGTGGGCAGGAAGGAGCTGGGAGGCCCGGTTTGGGAAGTTTTGTCAGCAGGTGCATGAGACATCATCTGGTAGTTTAAGAAATGTATAAGATACTGGAAGATCAAGAAAGAAGGAAGGAAATTGATCCTGAGGAAGGATGGAGGCCAAAGAGAAGGGGTTAGGGACTTGCTTCCATGTTGGACCTCTTTTCAGAGTGGGGTCTATTTGCTAGTTTGAATTTCCGTTTGCTGTGAGCTGTTCAGACTAAGTAGCAGTGAAAAGAAGGCAAGATTCAGCATTTAATAACTCAAAAGTAATTGCAAGTTTTCATCAGGGTGCATTCTTGAAATATCCAGAGGGTCTGGGATGGAGTCAAGCTACATTTTAAGTTATGAGAAAAAATCAACTACTGGAAACTAGGTAATCTGGTTTTTTTTGTTTTGTTTTGTTTTGTTTTTTCAGAGCTCCCCTCCTTGGATCTCATCTGGCATAATGTTTAGAACAAGTCTAGGCTGTTTTATGCTCCCCTGTGCCGGAAGTAGTGGTGGTTGGTGGTAGGGGGGGTCATCTCCACTTCGTCTTAGCCCATATCTCTATATTTAAGGGTTCAGATTCTTCACATACAATGCCTCTGGGTTATGATGATGTTCTATGTAAGCACAATTAATCTTTGTACTTTATAATACACAATGAGAGTTTTACCTCCGTTAGCTCATTGAATCCTAACAAAAACATCTTTGCCATGACCCACGAAGTTCCTTTCTCTTGCTAAAAAAAAAAAAAAGAAAAGAAAAAAGAAAGACTCACTGGAAAAATTTCTCACATGGACAACACTCCACTTTGTTGACAAACGGAGGACTGAAAAGTTTACAAGTCTGGAAAAGAGGAGAGTGGGATTATTTACATAATGCATCTTCTCTCTCTCAATGTTTCTTTCCACTGATCTCCTTGGGGCAGGTAACATTATTTCACTTCTAAAAGAACATGGGACACTGAAGCAGGATGACAAGGTTATCTAGAACCGAGTTCCCAATCAATCTGACTGCAAGGACTTTATCTCATCAAAACAAAACCAAGAAAGCCTGAGCTATAATCTAGAACTAGTAAACTGGAGTGAGATGCCTCAGTCTGGCTTCTATGGTCACCAGGGACTTTTCTGTTATCAGCCCTTGGGACAGTTCTGAAGAAACATGGTTTTGGGTAGATGATACAGGTCCTTGAAGAAAGAGGGAGACATGCATTTCTCCTTGTCTGGGGACATTTTTGTCTTGCAAAGGAATGCTGCACTAAAAAGGTTTTAGTGGAAAGAATCTTAAAATTAGAAGCTTGAGTCATTATTATCTGTAGGAATGTCAGAGTAGACTGGGGGATGAGGGATGTGGTAAAGGAAGTGAAAGAGAAAAACAAATATAAACTGAAGGCTGGAAACCCTAAAGTAAAGTTTTAAAGCGTAAAACATTTAAAAGTTAAATCCAGGGCTGTGGTACACAGTTTAGGTCTTATTAAGTAACCCTTGCTTAACAACGGTCTTTTGAAAGCACTTGACACACACACTCGAGAAAGTTATTGGATAGGCTCCCCCCCCCCTTTTTTTTTTCTGTTAAATGATGAGCTGCACGGAACACCTGGCCTAACTTCTGGCACCCTTTTCCTAGTTTTTTGATAGCCAAAAGGCCACAAGGCCCAAGTTCACGCTCCATTGCCATGCTCTGCTCCCCGATGCATGGGGAGGGGCACTATAGCTCAGATAACAAGGGTGCTCTTCATACCTGGCAGCAGTAGTAGGCCAGACTGGGAAAGACTTTGCCAGGAGGGAAACAAATGCCTCAGAGCTCCCATTCCCCAGCAGCTGATCATGACTAGGGCCGGGAAGAGAGCACAGCGTGTCCACGTGCATCCGGCATGTCCTGCTACTCTTCTTACATAAGACTCCCAGTATGGAGTCAAGACAGCTGTGAGTCCCTCTTACCCGACGTCTAATAGTAAACTGATGCTAAGTTTCTCGGATGCAGCCACTCTAGATTCGGCATTGAGGTGATTTTTTGCAACCCGGACACACATGCATTCCGGTCATCCCACTGGCGAGAGCGCGCCAAGACCGCCCAGCCCGCGCGCGCCAGTACGCCCTCTGGTTTGGACGGCGGCTCCTTGGGCTCAGTGCCTCACCCGCCCTCCCCCAACCAGTTTGCTCTGGGTTTGGTCTGGGGCGTGGCTGCTCCATCCTCTCAGCCCTACCCTCCCTTGCCCTGCTGGGTCGCCCAGCCTTAGCCTGGGTATCAGGCGAGAGGCGGAGCCGCCCAGCGTGCTCCGCCCCCGCGGTGGAAAGGGCTGGGCGAGTGTTACTCGCGGTCAGAGCTGGGACCTTTTATCTCTGCTGCTAGAGGAGGTAGGAGGAGGAGACATCGGGGGTGGTCCTGGGTGCCTGGGACACCTTTCCTGGACTATAAATTGAGCACCTGGGATGGGCAGGGGGCCGAAGCAGCCACTGCCACCCGCACTCATAGTCCGATCAGTGACCGCAGCAGCGCCCTTGGGCAGCCACCGTCCGCAGAGCAAACACTGAAAACCGGGGGATCTCGCAGCTCAAGAGGTGGGTGTTCCCGCCCTGTGGCTGCCCGGGCTATCTTGGTTGCTTTCCTTCAGGTTTTAGAAGGGAGAAACAGGACAGGACGGCCTTGGCGATCCTTTATCCTTTTTTCTCAAAGATCCTCTTCTAGCATTAGAGGACGTGATACTGCCTGGTCCCAGAAAGTCACCCTGACGCCGCCTCTGGCCAGCAGTAGCCAGGGTGGGAGCATCGCGCGGACAGGCACCCTAACCGGGTGTGTAATTTGTTCTTTTTTTCTCTTTCTCCCAAGCAGGTTAAGACTATACTCAGTCTCTGTCATCGCAAGCCAAAGCTAGGAGCAGCCGCGCACCACGCAGGGCTGGGCTGCGACACAAACCAGAGTTAGAGAAGGCGGAGAAGGATCTGGGAATCCCGCCTCACCGGCTACAAGCAGGCTTCCGGCACCGGCCTCGGGGAGCGCTTGAAGGCAGGCAACGCCAGCGGTCTATCTAGGTTTACTAGCGTCCCTGTGTTTCCGCGCCTGCTCGGCCACCATGATGCAAATCTGCGACACTTATAACCAGAAGCACTCGCTCTTTAACGCCATGAATCGTTTCATTGGCGCGGTGAACAACATGGACCAGACCGTGATGGTGCCTAGTCTGCTGCGCGACGTGCCCCTCTCGGAGCCGGAGCTAGACGAGGTCGGCGTGGAGGTAGGAGGCAGTGGCGGCTGCCTGGAGGAGCGCACGACCCCGACCCCCAGTCCAGGCAGCGCCAATGGAAGCTTTTTCGCGCCCTCCCGGGACATGTATAGCCACTACGTGCTGCTTAAGTCCATCCGCAACGACATCGAGTGGGGAGTCCTGCACCAGCCATCATCTCCGCCGGCCGGGAGCGAGGAGAGTACCTGGAAGTCCAAGGACATCCTAGTGGGCCTGGGCCACTTGGAGAGCGCTGATGCTGGCGAGGAAGATCTGGAGCAGCAATTCCACTACCACCTGCGCGGGCTCCACACCGTGCTCTCCAAACTCACCCGCAAAGCCAACATCCTCACCAACAGATACAAGCAGGAGATCGGCTTCAGTAATTGGGGCCAATGAGGCGGGCCTCTTCCCCGCTGCCCAGCACCCTCTCTGGCTGTCTCTCCCACTCCTCTCTTTCCTCCAAGCTATTTTCTTCCTGGTTGTGGGGCGCGAAGGGCACACTGTAAAGTTGGACTGTGTACGTGGGGGTGGCAGTTGTGTGGGGAAGAGGGCCTCGTCGCAGAGGAAAGTAGTCGCCAGAGAGGGGGGTTCAAGGACCCCCGGAGGGGGCCTGCTCTGTGTTAGTGGGAATGGGACTGGGCCAACGTCCTTCATTCAGCTTGTGCCTTTCTGGGGGTTTCTTTTCTGTTCTTTCCGGAAGAGAAGGGCCTGAGAAAGGGCCATGCCAGGGTACAGCGCTGGGTTGCCACACATGGGAGGGCAGCTTCTGGCTGGGTGCGGATGCAGGGGGGAGGCGGGGCACAGCCTCCTGCCCGCCCTGCTTTGAGCTGCGAGAGGAGGCCCTGGCGTTGCTAGGATTGCGTCAATTTTCCTGTTTGCACTATTTCTTTTTGTAACAGTGACCCTGTCTTAAGTATTTCGAATCTCTTTGCTCTGAAACTTTGTCGATTCCCTTGTGATAAGCGCACAAACAGCACTGTCAGTAACCGGTACTACTTTATTAATGATTTTCTGTTACACTGTACAGTAGTCCTGTGGCAGCCCATCCCTTTCACGCCACCCCTACCCCACCCCTGTGTGTATAAACTGGCTGTGCACCAGCTTGGAAAAGCTTGCCTCGGCCAGCGAAAATAATAACATTATGAGAAAGTGAATTTATCTAAAGTGGAACCAACTGACATTCTATCTGTGTTGTACGTAGAATGATGAAGGGCTCCACTGTTATGTCTTGTTTATTTAAAACTTTTTTTAATCCAGATGTAGACTATATTCTAAAAATAAAAAAAGCAGATGTGTTAACTAAATTGGACAACTGTGTGTTGCTCTTTAATCCAACGGGTGGCCAAATCATCGAAAAGAAATTGCCTTTATTTAGCTGACATTAAGTGGTTTCTGATATTTCCAGTGTGTGTGTGTGGGGGGGGGTCATCTCTTCAGGTATTTATTTTGGCAATTAGCTACTGGTGAAGGTTCTAATCCAGTTCCAATATGGGATCCAATAAACCAACAAGAAATTTATATATGTATAAGAATACATATATTATGCAACATATTGCATATTATATGTACTCTTATACATATATAAATGTATGTATATGTATAAGAGTGCATATTGCATCTTTCAGCCAATTTCGCTAGCTTATCAAAATACTTAATTGAAGTGTTTTGAAGCCAAAAACACTTAAAGGTGGAACTTAACAACTGACTATGGAGAAGTGAAACATTAGCATAAAAAATCTCAGTTAATGGAAAAGACTCACCTTGCAAGCCTTTATATAAAAATGATGTGTGCTAGCTATGAGTAATATTTTAATAGCTCATAACATAAGCAATGCCCTTCATCCGTACTCCCCCAAAGAGTACTAAGCTCTCCTGAGCAGCATCCAGCTTTTCAGTGACCCATTCTGCACTTTTGGATAGCAGATCTGATCAAGGTTGCTGTAAGTCCCTTAGGAATGCTTGTTCAGACAACATTCCACTCCTCAGAGATGATGGGACAGGTGAAACACAGTAGTCTGCATTTTTCTTATTTCATTGTGTTGGATACATACTAGATCAACCATAGTTTCAAAGAAAGTGATGGGGGGCATTCTCTAAGTTCAAAGCACTTGAATTTAAATTACATAGAATTTTATAGTTAAAAGAATTATCAGTTTGTGTGTGTGCTGCGTGTGTGTGTCCTTCGAGAGCACACAGGCACACAGGCGGGCACTGCAGGCCAGAGCAGCTCAAGTACCTTATCAGCTTTTCACAGCAGTGAAAACAAACGGGGAGAAGTCTCCAGACTGGGATGCCTGCCTGTTGCCACAGAAAGTTAATCGTTAATATGCAAAGATAAGCTGGCCAGCACCAAATGTCAGGTATACCTACTCTTGTTTTCTCTTCCTTTTGAAATATCAAATTGCAAACAAAAAAATTTAAAGGCAGCCCCAGAAGCAATGGGTGTAGAAACAAGCACAGGCTTTGGAGCTAGAAAGTTGTATGTAAAAGTCTTCCGTCCCAACATACTGTGTATATTTAACTCTGCCCAAAGACTCGTATTTTCATGGAGAATAAGGAGAAGGAAAGGAAATGACAGCACAAAAAAATATTTAAAGAAACTTAAGAGGGTCTCTGATGTCTTAAGGAATCTTCCAAGGATCAAACATTCTGTTTATCATCTCATCAAATCCCCCCTGCAAACACATGAAGCATTTTAATTATTATGCCTGGGTACAAGTGTGGTAACAGGCTAAGAGAGTTCAGTATGTCTACTGGAAGGAAAACTTACTATTTTTCATCAATTTCCCCCAAGTCATAAGGGAGAACCTGATTAAAACCAAGAAAGACTCAGAGCAAGTGATGGCAAGAACATCACGAGATGCTAACTGAAACATGTATTCAGAAAGTTCCAGAGGGAAAATGGAATACAGCAAAGGTTACACAACTGGCAGAAGTGCTAACAATTTTTTTTATTTTTAAATGTTTTCATATATGTGTGTGCATATGCTAATTCATACCTAATATGAATATGATTTGCTGTTAAGGAACATTGGACTTTTAGAATTTTTCCAGGTCCACTATGCACTATTCTACGGATACTATTTTATTTGACATTAGTTTGGAAGTAAAACCAGGACAAATTCAGAACAAGACTCACCCATTAAAGTGTCCACGTTACTTATAGTTTTACTTGATTTCTGAAGCAAAGTACTATGTGGCTTCATCTTTGCAGACTGTCTTTGGAAAGGTAGATACATTGACAGGCACTTGCCTGTCTCAAGGCAGTTTATGATAGAAAGGAATGCAGAGACAGATGGGCTGGACAGAAGGGAACAGCTGGATTGACCACCTCCAGATATTTACAATAGATAACAATTTTCTACACAAGACCTCACACCTCAACTTTCAAGAAACTCGTTTTACCCCTTCTCACCCCCACCCCCCATCCCCCAGTTTCCAGCTTTGCCCATGTGGGGAGTTTCACATTTTACTTTTACATATTTCTTAGCAGTCTGCCTAAAGTACCCCCCATGCTTGCTTTGTGTCAGCATGACACAGCAACTGGAATTGTCAGTCTCAGACCAATTTGCAAAGGTCTGCAGTGGGGGATGGGGATGAGAAGGGGTAAAACCAGTTTCTTGAAAGTTAAGGTGTGAGGTCTTGTGTAGAAAATTGCTATCTATATCTACAAACATATATGCTATATATCTACAAACATATAATGTTACTTGTATGTATGTTTTCTGGGCTGACCATTTGGCGCTGGATAAGCAATTGGTATGGTTCTCCCTGGGGAAGAGCACCTCTCCTGCTCCAACTTTACTGGGTTATCTGAAATTCTTTGTACAGAGTTTTGGCCTCCTGGGCTTTTCCCCATCTAGTTGGGCATGTTTGTTGGTGTTATCCTTGTTCGGCTTGTGAACAACTGCTTCCTTAACTGGAAGCTAATACCTCCCCTTGCCTCTTATAATAATTGCCTTTGTCCTGGACCCACCACTGTAGAGAGACTTCATACTGTCTCTTGTAACTCTCCACAGAACAAAGTCCTTAGAGCAGATGGAATGCTCAGAAGTTGTGATTTTACTTTTAAACCAAATTTTGGATCTTAGACTATCAAGATTTCCTGTGCATTCCTAAACCCATTGCAGGATCCTCATAGACATCAAAGTCAGATTTTTTTTCCCAGAGTGCTTGGGCTGGAGGTGTTTGCACCCAGGCTTGGCAGGCCTATGTAGAAAGACTTGTATGCACATACAGGCCTTTCCATAGGTTTCTAAGATCCTTCTCAATTCAAGGCAGATCTTGAGTAAGATGGTAAAGAGGTGGAATGCAAATTAGGGGTTGGATTTGTTCTCTTGTTCTGCCTTCCTGACCTCAAGAAAAGGCTTGAAGTCACCAGAAAGGAGATGAATGAAACCGGCTTGAGTTTCAAGGCTTCTTCAAGTTCAACAAATGAAGAGTTCAAATTTTCTCCCTATTTCCCACATTACTTAGGTATTCCCTTGGTCCACTGAAGAAAGATACTTTTTAGAGAACAAAACAAAGGGTAAAGGAAACTCACCCCTGACCATAGAACTTCCCTATTCATCAGCCAGTCAGTGCTCTATTGCTGGTGAATACAGCAAAGGCATTTCCTTATGACTCAGACATGTTTTCCATGAAACTGTGAAGACTTCACTTCTCCAATTCCTCCATTCTTTTATATTTAACCAGGTGTTTTCATTTTAGGATCAAAAGTCTCAATCCAGCTAAAGTATACTCCAGCCAAAGTATAAGTTCGGCTTAGAAAACTCTCTCTCTAAATGAGGTTCAGTAAGGCCACAACTATCTCCTCAGCCCTTCCTGTTTTGATACTCTATTTTTAAAAACAACATTCTTTTGTATCTTTTCGTATTTTGTGCTTTTTAAAATATTTTATTGCTTTCTTTTTTCTTGCACCCCTTTGCTTAGCTATTTAAACATATCTACCCTAAATTGAAATTGGTAGAAAATTAGTATTAGAGAATTCCCTTACCACTTATATACATTTTAATAGATGGTAACTTTCTAATCTTGAATTGTCAAAGAAGAGTATTTTCTGACATTGTAGGAAAGAGAAGCTGGGCCTTGTGATAGTTCAAGCCTTTAATCCCAGCACTAGGGAGGCAGAGGCAGGCGGATCTCTGTGAGTCAGAGGCCAGCCTGCTCTACAGAGGGAGTTCCAGGACAGCCAGGGCTACACAGAGAAAACTTGTCTTGAAAAACAACAACAACAAAGCAAAACAAAAAAGAATGAAAGAAAGAAAAGAAAATTTGGGAAAATACCAGCAAAACATAAAGGCCAGATTTGAAGGTGAATCCAAGGCCTAGCTCATGTTAGGCAAGCACCTTACCACTGAGTTGTAATTGCAGACATTTTTGGATGTTTTATTTTGAGATAGAATCTCACTAAGTCCAGACTGGCCTTAAACTAGCTCTGTTGCTGAAGGAGAGACTATGAACTTATGATTGTTATGCCTCAGTCTCTAGAATAGCTAGAACTGTGGGCTTGCATTGAGAAGCCCAGCTCACTTCTTTATTATGATAAGCAATATTGAGGGTGGGGCATTTCCTGTAATATATTTTCTTCTCAATATCAATTTTACAAGTAGTGATATATGCACATTTATCAGGGAGCATTCAGCTAACAAGATGAACTAGATGTGATTCATTTGATGTTTCTGAGGTAGAGAATGCCTTAACTTGTGGGTGAGCTCAGTAGGGCCAATTAAAACCTGACTACTCTACCGCCATGTTGAAATAACTCAACTCACAGAACTTGCTATGCCCTTAGATAATGGTCCTTGTTTTCTTCTTCTTTCTTTTTTCTTGAGCAGACATCTAATTGAAGAGATTTTTTGTTTGGTAGTTAAGAGGAGAAAGGAAGAACTATATTATCAGTTCTAACCAAAATATGTAAATGCTTCCCAATTGTTCAGATGAATTAATCATTTAACCCCCTTTTTAGAAAATGAAGCATACATTGTGAAAGAATACATGTGTGCTCCAGAGGAGCCCAAGTATGTTTAGAACGAAAGGTGTGGAGTTAGTATAGATTAGTCATTCAAAGGGAGGTTCGGTATTTCATAGTATCTAATTGGAATTGCGAACTGCAATTCATAGATGCTTTTGGCATGTGTGTGTATGCGTGTGTGTGTGTGTGTGTGTGTGTGTGTGTGTGTGTGTGTGTGTGTTGATAAGTAGTTGATATTTCCTTCATATCTTAAATATCTGAAGAGCAAGTGCCAAACATTTAAATAGTTAACTCTCGTGCTGGGGTCAGGGAGAAATTCTCAGATCTATCAGCCCTTTCCCTAGTGAATTTGAGCACACAAGAAATGTCTGCTCTCAGGTTACTGTCATGTGGAATATGGGAGACATTGAGACTCTATAGCTAATTTGTTTATTGTTTGCTTATTTATGTGTTTGTTTACTGATTTTGTGTGTAGTGTACTTTATGAGTGTGTACATAAGGATACAGGGGCACATGTATAGGTATGTGTGTACAGGGAGCCAGAGCTCAATGGTATCATACTCTGTCATTCTCCTCCTTATATTTTTGAGATATGGTCTCTTACTGAAGCTCAAGCTCATCAATTTGGAAAGAGCAGCTGGCCAGAGAGTTCCAGGGATTCTGCTATATTCCCATCCCAAGTATTGTATTACAGGTGAGTCACTGAAAATGCCTATGAAGTTCTTTCTGATCCTACATCCTCTGCTGCAATCTTTACACCTTCTATCAAATGATAGAATCTCTGTCTCCTCCCCTTGAATGTAGGCAGGGCATTGTTAACTAAATGAATGGTACTTTCACTCTCAAGACCAGGGCATATAAGATCTTCTTGTATGACATAACTGACTGTTTCTCCAAATGTATGCAATCCACCAGCCATGCTCAACGGAAGCTTAAGTCACATGGAGACCCAACCTATAGGTGTTCCAGTCCTTAGTGCTATTGCCATTCCAGCCAACCGGATTAATCCCAGATGTATGAGCAAGCCATCAACGATGATTCCAATCATCTTCCACCCGGCATTTATGCTTGCCCAGCTGATGCCAAATACAGTACAGACAAGCTGTCCTCATTGAGTCTTACCCAAATTTCAGAATTGTGTGCAAAATATTTTTTAACCACTAAGTGGTTTATTATGCAGTAATAGATAGTTGCAACAGAGGCCCCTTTTCAAATTTGAGGAGACTGATTAACTAAATGAGAAAAACTAAAAATGAAAATTGAATTCATGGAACAAAATCTGCTTTACCCCTTTGACCTGAGAGACATCTTACAATGAACTGCAAACCTTTGAAATATCCACCTCACATAGAAGGACAAGACTAGAAAAAAGGTACGCATAACATTTTCCAGTCAGGAACTCTTAGTTGTGTAGGCACAATAGTATTCCTGCACCACATGTCCCTCCGCCTAATTCACTAGATCCCATAGAATGTACCACTTTGTATATAGGAGGGAATGGGAGGCAAAGCTGTGGATGAATTAAGGTAGCCGGTCACATGGCATTGAGATCAGGCAATCACCTTGGATCATATGGGCAAGATCGATGTAATCCACAAAGATTTTTCAAGGATGGAAGTAAGAGGTCAAATAATCAGAATCAGAGGGATGCAGCCTGAGAAAGACACAATAATTTACTCCTCCATGAAGACGGAGGAAGGTACTGATAGGGTCTAGCAGCTAGACCTTTAACTGACAGAGAAACTGAACCCATTCAAGACCCCTGATACTGTAACATTTTCTCCAGACAAAACATGCTGGGATCTTCTTTAACCTCAGAACCAGCTCTGCTAGCACCTTGACCTTAGTTCACCAAGACTACTTGGACCTCTGATCCCTAGAACCTTAAGAAGATAGTCCTGTGTTGTTTTAAATCACTGAATTGGTGGAGATTTTGTCTGAAAGCACCAGGAATCTAAAATATTTGGCTTCTAGCATATGGCCAGGAAAGACACTGTATTCTTGGCCCATAGTTTTTCTGCTTTAGAGCAGAGTGAGGCAGGATTTCTAGCATAAACTGGAAAAGATATTGAAATGTTTGTTTTGTGAAAGAAATTTTGATTTTGCTTTCTCAGCTTCCATCTGGGTAATTGCACGAGACATTCCTTACCACAACTCCATCTCATTACTTACCAGGCTTGCATTAAATGTAGCAGTATTACTTATTTTGTATTTGTGATTAAGATCTTAAATTCATCCTCTCCTTTCTTATGTCTGTTTCCATGCTTTCCCTTCCCAAAAGATTTTGTAATGTTTTGGAGGAGGTGTAAGCATCCTCAGTTTCATGGATGTTACTGTGTAATAAAATGCACAGATATTAAACATTTCAGCAGATAGCAGGGCTGTGGTGGTGCATACCTTTAATCCCAGCACTTAGGAGGCAGAAATTGGTGAAACTCTGTGAGAGCTAGGCCGGCTCAGTCTACAGAGCAAGTTCCAGGACAGGCTCCAAAGCAACAGAGAAGCCCTGTTTGGTGGGGCCGGGTGGTAGGGAGTGGAAGTGTTCAGCACATAGTCATACTAAGGCTCTCCAGCAAGGTAGAGGACATATCCATCACCTTAGAAAGTTATCACATCGTACCTCTTGATCTCTCACTCTCTCCCCAAAGGCATTCAGATTCTGATCTCTATCACTATACAATTCGTTTTGAGTATTGTTCATTCTCAACCTTTGTTGAAAAGGAATCATAGAGAATATCCTCTTTTCTGTTTGAGATTCCACCACATATTTGAATATGTTAACAGGTATTCATTATTTCTCTATTGTTTAAATTTTTTTATTACATTTGTTTAGTGTGTGTGTGGGGGGGGGAGGGGTTAGAGGACAACTTTCAAGAAGCAGGTCTCTCTTTTTCCATGTGGGTCCTAGAAACAGAACTCAATTCTTCAGGCTCAGTGAAGATTTTACATACATCTTGTGGGGCCTGCTATTCCTTTCCCTTGCTTGCTCACTAGTATTCCACTGTATAAATGACCATGATTTGTCTATTTAGTCTCCTTCCAGTAAGCACTGAAGTTACTTATCAATTAATTTATTGACTTTAGCTATCTACAAATAAAAAGACAATCTGGTTCAGTTCTTTTTAAAAGCAATAAATATCTAAGAATAAAATTGCTAGTTCATAGTGAGGATACCTACTCCTCAGAGCTGCCAAAGGCTTTCCACATTGGTTATACCATTTAGCCCTGTCATCAGCAAGGGATGAGAGACCCAGTTTTCCAGTCCCCTGCTGATTAGTGGTACCTATGCTCTGGCTGAATAGATGGGATGCAGCATAAACAGAAGTGTTTCATCAGAGAGAAGCATATTTGATGAGGTTATCATGGATACAAAAGGCATAATATAGGAGGTGGTTGTGGCACAAGGCAGTAGAGGGAAAGGTGGTAGTCAGTGGTCAAAGAGAATCCAGTCAAAGAAATTAAAGTCACCCAGCCTCCTCTGCTCATTTTGTTTCCTCAGACAGTTAAGCACATTCTTAGCACCAAATTTTCTCTTCTGCAAAGGAATGACTTCTAAAGAGCTGAAACTCTAATTCACAGGGGCCTGCAGGGAGCAGGAAGAATCCCCAAAGAACTGACTGGACTGCTTCCCATCCCCCACCTCTCCCTATTGTGTATTTGGAGGCAGAATAAACAGGAAGTGGAGCATGTGAGGGGGAGGAATAGTGCAGAGTCACATTCCACAACAATCTCTCACCTGCTCAACACTAACTCAGAAGCCTCTAAGCTTCCTGAACAAAGGCCTAATTACCTTCCAGCTTCCCTCTTACCTCCCTTGTTTTCTTTCCTTATTTTCCAACTCCTCCCTCTTCAACTGTGGTAACATAGAAAGCTTATGTGGCCCTAGGGAGGGCCAGAGCCCAACAAAGACCAAGTTTAGACAAACCATCTGAAAACAATGCGAGAGATTAGAGGCAGGCAGGGCCCTAGGAGCAAGCAGAAAGCTCCCAGTGATCAACTGGAAACAGCGCCTCATCCAGAAAGTATTTATTGGTACCTATAGTGTACTAGGCATCGGGCTCTGTGATAGCGATAAATATAAATATTGAATAGCTCTTGTCGCCACATTTCCAGAGAAAGGTAGAGACAAAGCAACAGGTATAATACTGTCTAAGAAATGCTATGTGGCTGAGTGCATGACAGGAGGGGACAGAAATCAGGCCTAGGAATTAGACAAGTCTCATCGATGAGATGACCTTCGTGAGATTTTAGGACTCTGAATTAGCCAGGTAATCATGGACTAAGACGATGTCTCGCGGACCATGACTGAAAGCTTTGAAGCAAGACTGCTTGGAGCAGAAGGAGGAGCTGAGTGTAGTGGCACATACCTTTAATCCCAGTATCTGAAAGGCAGAAGCAAGACAAACTCAAGGGCAACCTGATCTACATAGGGAATTGCAGGGCATCCATCCAACATAGAGAAACTTGGTCTCAAAAAAAAAAAAAAGCACATGGAGGGTGAGTGAGAAATAAAGGCAATCAGCAACATTGTATCTATCCAGGCCTGAGTGAAGATAGTCTAGAGAGAAACTTGTATCTCCTCTCTGACTCCCCAGAAACTGGGATTTTTCCCAGGAGTATCGTGCTGGGAAAAAGATAAATGCAGAATGCTGGTGCCTGCCAGAGGATGACCTTGTCTTCCAAGAAATGATTTCATGCAGTTTGACAATTTGCCAGAGCACCTTGCAGGAGAGATTGAGGATGGAGGGCCAATTGATGCAGGATCACACCTCAAGTCAGGATGCTCCATACAGACTTGGATGGAGCAGGGGGCAGGACAGTGCCATTGAAACTCCTATTTGTTCCTTTTCTAATAAAGCTAATAGGTCCCCCCACACACACACACCAGTAATGAACTTCTCTGCCAACACAGTAAGTCAGCTCAAACTAAATTAAAATATAACACCAAGATTATTGAGAGCAACTCCTGGGCAGGTCCTTGTCCCTGAGATTGGGAGCATGGTAGCTGGACCCGCAAAAACAATCAGGGAGATTTTATGGTTTTCAGGTGAGAGTGATAACATGCCCACCACAAGCTGCGTTTGTGCTCAAGTATGGTCAAAAACTTAATATCTAGATGGGGACTTGGATGCTTGGCAAATTTTAGGGGAGGAAGCTACAGCAGCAGCCAAGAATGCAGAACGGGGGAGGCTTTTTGTGTGGGTGAGTCTTGGGGGGGCTGCTAGTTGTTCCAACTGAACGTTGTGGGTGCCAATTCAAAATCTGGCCACTTCCTGTTGGCAGAGACAACATGTGGGGAGGGGGCATCGGGAGTCAGTGGCTTTGTGCTCAGTGGGAAGTATGGGTGAAGAGGCATTTGGTTGACTGACACTCTGGAGAGAGACATCCCAAATCTGTTCCCTGAAGGAAGCAGAGAAAGGAAGGAGGCTTGGGTGATCTGGGTCTTCATCAGGCCAGACTCAGTGACTCAGTAGTAACATGCTTTTCCAGGAACATGCTGGTGTTTGTAAAATGGAATCGATTTATACCTTGATGTTATAGCGAAGACTATAGTTAAAAGTCATGAACATTTTGAAGAAACATTTAGCCCAGGGGACAAAAAAGACAAAGGTGAATGAGCAAGTCACAAGAGCAGATAGGCTTGACGAACATCGAGAGGTGGTACCAGCACTGATGTCCCTGGAGCTTGGCAGCTGAAGCGGTGATGAGGATCACAGTGCGGGGTTCTGTCCATCAGGGTTCTAGAGACTTAGGAGATCATTGTTTGAGAAGTACCCAGCCTCTTAGGGAGAGTGTGGTGGGCTCAGGTGTAGTTGGGTCCATTAGTATGGGGGCAGGGAGATAGCTGTCAGCATATGAACTGAGAAGAGACCATAGGAGAGAGAGGTAGGGCCAGTGTGTGTGTGTGTGTGTGTGTGTGTGTGTGTGTAAGGATCTGGGCTGGGAGGTGGCTGCTGAGGAAGAATGGCCTTCCATGTAGGAGCTTGAATGGGCGTAGACCTGTAGAAGAGCACAGGGTAGTCCGAGGGGGGTGAGGACAACCAGGAGGAGAGAGGTCCCAGACAACCTGAGTTCCACACAGAGCTTGGTGAGTTGTTTGATGAATTAGTTGGCCCTCTAAACCATTCCCAAAGATTGTGAGTGATAGGGGATGTGGAGTTTCCAGGAGATATTGAGGGCTTCAGACAGGAGTTAGATAACCGTGGAAGTGGATTGGTTGTCTGGGAAACGTTGTGTTCAAGAAGTACTTGAGTCACCACTTCTGCTGTTTCCCTGGAGGTAGGGAAGGCCTCTATCCATCCTCTAAAGGTGTCAATAAGATTTAGAATATAGCAGAGTGTTTTGTTTTGTTTTGTTTTTTATGAGTGGGCACATGACTGAACTCAGTTTGCCAATCTGCACCAGGTTGGTATGCTTGGAGATGCTGTAAAGGCTGGCATATCTGGAGAGCCCCCTGAAGGTTGGCCTTGGCACAAATCTGAAATCTGGCTCGAGAAGCAGACCTGTAAAGTATGAGCTGGAAGATGGATGGGATCGAAGAGGGGCTCTAAGAAGTGGAACAAAGCCTTGGGGGGCTGTATATAGTTTGCTGGATGCCTGAAATGATGGAGAGAGAGCGGCTGATCTTGGGGGAGGATAAGGCTGCTATTTAAGTAGAGACACCCATTTTTTTTTGTCCAAGTGGCCTCTTCATTTAGGAGTTTGTCTTTTTCCTGTCATTGGTAACAAGGCTAATAGGGTGTCAAAAAGAAACTAGGTCCTGTAGGTCCAGGGGAGCTGAAGGCCAGTCCCAGGGCTACTGAGTCAACCCTGGCATTGCCTAAAGCCACTGAGTCCTTGGAGGCCTGATGCTTCTCAGCAGTATATTATGGCTAGCTCTCTGGGGAGCTGGTGGGCGTCCAAGAGCTTGGCTATCGGTGTGCATTGACCATAGGAGTGTCTTTGGCAGTCAGACCTATGAGAGGAGTCTGAAGGGGTCAGGAGGAGAGGACTGGCTGTGTACTAGGACTATGGGTGTCAGTGATAGTGCCACAAGGAGAAGAAACGAAATATAAAACTGCTTCATAGCCCTTAAAATGACTTTCTCGACCCATATTGACTTTTCCTAAACCTTCATGACTTAACCTTTCATATCTTCAGACCTTAGCATACACAGTCATAACCTCTGACACACCTTAGATCTGCATACCTCATTCTTTTCCCTTGACCTATGCAACTTGTCTGTTTCTTCTAAACCTTCAGAAACTTCACCTATTTGTTCATGTGAAGCCTGTCAACAACCACTCTGAGTAAATCTCCTTTCTCAGCTTTTCACTTGTTTGTCTCTTATATTGGCATCCTGAGAAGGGGGGAGGGCGGGCAAACTTAGCTTGTTAGGACTGCCAAGGTCAGGGTTTTGTGTTTAAGATGTCCACTACCAACATTATGAAGAGAGTGTTGACATGAAGAAGGATCTGTCTCCTGATGTGTAAGGATATACCATTTCTGTAATATTCCTGTCTCGATGCACAACCAAAACTTAATTGTGAGGAAATATAGATCCAAATCGTGGGAAATTCTACCAACTATCTGTTTTGTACTTTCCCAGGGTTAAAGTCATGAATGATAATGACTGGTGAACTGCTCTAAATCTACAGACTTAGAAACACAAAAACCAGAATGTAGTGTGTGACTATCTATGTGTCTGTTCGTCTGTCTAATCTATCTATCTATCTATCTATCTATCTATCTATCTATCTATCTATCTATCTATCTATATCTTTATCTATCATCTACCTGTCTATGCATGCATGTGTGTTTATCTTTTTGCTATAAAAATATAATTTTATTTATTCTTCTCTCATATACTACAGCCCAACCTGAGGTGGCTCAGTTGTTAAAGGCTAAGCTTACAACCAAAAAGACATAATTTTAATAGAGAAAATCTGAATAAGGCATGATTATTAAATGATTATATTGTAGGGTTGAAGACCTACCTCAACAATGTTATTGTTCTGATGATGAAGGGAAATTATGCTTACAACTCATTCTTAAAGGATAAATGACTCAGAGAGAAAAAGGGTACACAATATGCTATCTGGATAAGAGCTACACAGAAAGGTGAAAGTCTTTTAAAAAATAATTCTTAAAACTTTAAGTTTTCTGAAAATAAGGAACCATTTTAAAATAACTAAAGAATTGAATCTCAGATGGTGCTGTTCACTCCTCCCAAGTGCTAGGGTTGTGTTAATTTATGCAAAGCTGAAGATTAAGACCAGGTCTTTGGGCTTGCCATACAAACATTCTACCAAATGAGTCAAATTGCTTGCTTTGTTTTGTTTTGACGTAAGTTCTGATGTAGCCCAGTTTGGCCTCTAACTTGCTACATAGCTCATTATGACCTCAAATTTATGTTTCTCTTGCCTCTTACTTCTTGAGTAGTGAAATTACAGTACCAAGTTCGTAGGGTGCTGGGAATCAATCTCCAAGGCTTTGTGCATCCCAGACAAGCATTTTCCCAACCTGGTTACATCCTCAGCCCTCAAAGCAAAAATGCTTTAACAATCCGCAATAAGCCCTTTGGAGTTTACCTAAGGAGAAGAGACAATAGCCAGCCACTGGAGGATACCATGCTTTTGAATGGCAACTCACGAGACAGAGGAGTGAATGATTCAATCCAAGGAAGATTTATTGTCAATTTGGAGGCTTTTATAATAATGCAAATAGAAAATCATGGTGGCCTTAAGTAAAATGATGGCACTAGGGAACAGCAACTGATATATAAAGGAGAGATTAATCCAACAGAAACTTCTGCAATGATGAAAAGCTTAAACAAAACAGAACCATTGCTCCCTCCTAAATAAAGGAAACGTGAAAATAAGGTGTCAAGAAATACTATGATGCCACAGTTGTGCCATCATGCCCTGGGCTTAGGTAGTTTGCTGTCATAGCCCAGCATGTCTGCATGGTACAAGCTGGATGCCAGAATTTCAGATACTAAGTTCATGTTTAAGTTTCAATCTTGTGGATGAGCAGAAAAGATTTAAGAGTATTAAGCAGCTGCTCTCAATGAAGTCTGTTTCATTATAATCAGTAATCACAGCCCTTCCACAAATAATTCTGAGTATAATATTCCATTACAAATAACTTTCACCTTGAAGGCCTTTGCAAAGATGTTACCTTTGACATTAACAGACCATATTCTGTACCTAGAGAGGATGGAAAATGAAGTTGTTTCTTTGCAGAGGCCATCTCCGTGGCTCAAAAGGATTCTGTTACTAAGGAGAACAGGAATGGGTACTAGCATCAGAATCTTGCTGACTTTGCTGCGCTCCTCTTGTTTCTGACATTGACGGGTCTCACCATTTCCTTCATCCTCTACCAGTGAGATCACATGCTGGGCTGCTGTCACATGGCTCACCTTGGTCTGGGAGATGAGTTGTGCAGAGCTTAGGTTTTTTGATTGACACTGGTAAGGCAGAAGAAAGGAAGGGGCTAGGACAGATGGTGTAGAGCTCTCTAAGATTTGTAGGAAGGGAGAAGAAAAATAAATATATGGGTCGGCACCCTGTCTTTGATGACTACAAAAGTAAAGAGAAATTTGATGAGCTGTTGATGTTTATTCTTGTTCTCCTTCCCCGTGATTGTAAACACCCAGGGTGGTCTCTGTGAGAATTGGCAGGGCAAAGCTTAGTGGCCCTGCAGAGCCTGGGTGTGAGCTATGTCCTTGTTAATACTTTCTCCTATTTCACATTCTTTCTCCACTTCAAAGGAGAACATTGGGAGTTCTTTCTGACCTGTGACAGTGAAGCAATGGCACATGTGTTAGAGGCAAGGACCTTCTGCTTATACCAACTCCGGAGTTACAAGAAACTATCTTCTAACTTGGAATAATCCAAAATTCCTTTGAGGAGAAGTAGTGTAGTTTGAATAGTTGCCCATTTTGCTTCAGGGATAATGGCATAGCAGGAGGCTGCTCTGTTTGCTTTTTGAAATACTGATGGGCACAATAGTCAGTCCCCAGCCAACACAAATGATTTATTCTACCATTTCTGACTCTTACCAAAGTTTGCCTTGCATATTTCTGTTTGGAGGAAGGTTGGGCAAAAGATAAAGATCTTTAAATGATGAAATCCTAGGAGATGATAATTGATCTCAACTTTTAAGTACAGAGTGATATGGACAATTTCCAAAACATGTAAATTATGTCAAGTGCCTAGCAGAAGACAACAGTAGAAGATGGGGACCTGATAATGAACCTTGGAAAAATGGGGACAAAAATAATGTCATGATTGGCATAGAAAGTGGCACTGAGGACAGCTAGGACTCTTTGAGGAGCTCTGGACACAGCTGCCTAAAACTAGACTTCTGGGAAGAAAGGTCTGGAAGTTCATGTACAAAGTCAGAAAGTCTTTGAGAAGAGAGTTAGCATGCATACCTTTCATGTAGAGAGACCCTTTCAGAAGAAGCCAGAAGGCTGTTTTGTCTTTTTTACATCGCACTTATCTCTACTTAACAAATTTCTTGCATAGATATATGCTTCCAATTTTGTAGAGACAGCCTAATCATAAAATTCCTGGTAGGAATTTTAGCTTTTTCTTGATAAACATCTTTTCCACTAATAATTCTTTTCTCATGGAGATAGAGATTTGATGATTATTTCAATAAAAAGGAACTTTCATATTTGTTAATCCAAAGCATTCTGTCTAAAGAAAGCATTTATTCTTGTTTTCAGAGAAACTGATTTTTGTCTAAAATTTGTAAATTATTTGTTTCTTTATGAGACAGGGTCTCACTATTTGTAGGAGGCTGGTCTTCAAGTTTTGATCATCCTTTCTCAACTTCCTGAATTCTGGGGTCATAGGCATATGCCCCAAGGCCTGGTTTAAACTCTTGTTTTTTCCGGAAGTTTCCTTTTCCAAGTGAGCCTATAAAAGCTTGCATTTTATGAATGAGTTGTAACATCATGGCTAGATGGGCCATAGCATCAAAAACAGGTTGTCATGTCACAAAGAAGCCCTTTGATTTGAGTCAATGATGTAATGCTAATCCTTCATGTCAGTAGCAAGACAATTTATTTATTTTGGTCATTTTATTAACATTGCTGTCTCTTTATTATAGACACCATGGTCCTATAGCTCACTCCCATTACTTGGCAGCTATAACATCTAGACTTTACTCGATGTGAATGGGCAGCATCTTATTTGGAAATCATGAAAGTTAAAATGCAGAAAAAATAAACCACTCTGCTGTCTGAAATGAACTCTTTAACCACTTAAGCCAAAACATCAAGGCTTCATTTTTGAAGAAATAAAATTTTCAAATGGGCTTACTTCTTTATAATCTGTTCCTAGGATGAATTAGAACTTCCATAAAAATCTTCAAATAAAGGAGATCCTGAGACTTTTACTACTGGGCTTACACCAGCAATGTCTTTCCCGTAGGTGTTTTTTTTTTTTTTTCTCCAGCTACAAAGCAGATAGATGTGTTTATAACCTTTAAATGGTCATTTTTGTGTGGGAAGAGATGTTCCAGATACTGAAGACCCAGATGAGGCAAAAACAGAAATGTGATATGAGAAGAGGCAAACATGATAATCTGATGATAGAAAGCAGAACTACCCAAGAGAGAGAGCCTTATTTAGCTCTTCGGATAAGAACCAATGTGGCCATCCAGAAGTCTGTTCTGACAATATTTGCACCCTTCTTAGTCTCTCTTGATGGCTTGACATTGAGGTGGCAATTATTTCTTACAAAGCTAACTCCATTTGTACACAACTTTTCCCAATGCAATTTCTAGCCTCTTAAATAATCTTGGCTGACTTTAAAAAAATCTCCTGTGAGAATTAGCTTGGGTATGATGCTTAACCACTTAGTAAACATGAGAGTGTCATATAAGTGTTTAATTTTACAATAGTGCAAGATAAAGCTACCTGAAAATAAGATGTTAGGAGTCTGCTAAACCTTCATCAGACTGTAGCTTGAAAAATAATAATAGTAAAGATGTTTCAGTATTAAATTTTTATAAGTAGAGGCATGAACTCTACAGAAGAATATAATTTAATGCATTTGTCTAATCGAATGCTCCTCTTTGTCAGGATCACTTTAAAGTGAATTAAAATAATTCTGGTAATGCTTCTATGAATGCAGTGTATTATTTGTGCATATATTTCGAAAAGTAGATAATGTGGCTAATAAAAAGCTTTGAGCTGGAATAGACTCAGAATTTAATGTGTGTGTGTTATATACATCCACCTTTTTAGTTGATACTGCAGTTTGTTTGGTTTTTTATTTTGGTTTTGAGTCTGGGACTCATTATGTAGCCATAACTGGCCAGAATTCATTGGTTGACCAGACTGACTTCAAATTCATAGAGGTAATCTAGGGGATTGTGTTATTTCATGGTAAATAATTGTCCCACCCACTGGTTTAATAAAAAGCACTGATTGGCCAAAGGCAGGCAGGAAGTGTGGGCGGGGCTACCAGACTAAGAGAACTCTGAGAACAGGAAGCACAGAGCAGAATGCCAGAGAGAAGCCAGAAGAAGCAGAGGACAACTATGCTGCTCTAAAGAAAGGTACCGAGCCGCATGGCTGAACAGGAAGAATCATGGGTTAGTTGAAGGGTAGAGAGCTAGCAAGTTATATGCCTGGGCCTGAGGCTGATCAGCCAAAAACTAATGAAAGCATCTGTGTGTCTCTGTAGGACTGTGGGACTGCGGGTCTGCAGGTCTGTGGGTCTGTAGGACTGTGGGTCTGCAGGTCTGCAGGTCTGCGGGTCTGTGGGTCCTAAACCTTGAAGTTAGGCCTGAAAGTCCGGAACAGAAACCTCCTATTACAAGGTAAGACTGTGCCTGCCTCATGAGTGTTGGGATTAAAGGTGTGCCTCTCCATGCCTAGACAAAGTACATTTTTATCAACTGGTTTGAGACAGAAACAAGACTAGAGTTTAGTTTTTTCAGCTTCTGGATCTTTGTTCCTCTCCCTGCTCTCAGTTCTCTGCTATCACTACTTTAAGTGTTTAATGTCATCACAAACTGAACAACTTTGCCAATGCTTCCTGAAGGCTTTTATCCTTGGGAATGAATTTGTAAAACATTTGAAAGATTCCTTTCTATTTTGTATGACAAAAGATAATTTTACAATGAGAATTGTAAATAATTTTTAAGTTTTCTCTCAACCAAGAGGATAGGCTGTTTATCTATAAAAAATGATTTTAGTTTTTCTTTGGGGAATTTTGCATTTTCTTTCTTCTTTGATGAGAATTGTGATCCTTTATCTAATCCAAGATGAACCTTCCAAGCTTTTAAGAATATCAGCACACACACCAAGTTTGGGCAGTACAACTTTAAGGAAAATGAAAAGGCCTCTCTTTGTTGTTTTCTCATTCAGATCATAATAAATATTTCATTCCCCACCTAATGGATTTGGCTTGGAGGTACCTTACATAGCCATATTGTGATGTTAGGGTTTGGTTTGTTTTAAAAATTTATAGCAGTTCCAAGCAGAAGTTAGATCTGTTCTCAAAACTGCCAATACCGCAGGCCATTTTCTAGAAACATCTTCTCAAAAAAAAAAAAAAAAAAGAAAGAAAGAAAAGAAAAGAAACATACATTACCCAAAGAACCAGAGATATTGCTGTTTCTGGTTCTTAAGAGACATCAACTTTTTTTGGCAAAGTGTAAGTCAGAGAAGAATTGGTGAAGTCTGATCACCTATTCTAAGGAGTTCTGCCTGGGGATGGAAAGAATGGAAGAAGATATCTCCGGCATCACTTTCTTATTTAAATTAAAACTTATTTTCTAGTGGAGAAGTAGAAGTAGTAAACAAATCAACATAACCCCCAAATAAAATAAACTACCATTATTTTGTCCTTCTGGTTTTAAAATTGTAAACTCATCAAGTTAAGTGTATAGTTACCACATGACCCGACAACTCCATTTCTGAATAATCATCCAAGAAAACTAAAAACACATATACCTAAACACACCTGCATGGTTTTAACTGCCCAGAAATAAAGAATAGACTACTAGTCTAAGGAACCAGGGATAAAAGAAGGGCTAAAGTACTATTGCATTGTGATAACATTTAAGAACTGGAAAAACTAACCTCTAGTTAAAAAACAAAACAAAACAAAACAAAAGACAAAATAAAATTACAGAATGGTGTGTTCCTTAGGGACAAAATGCTGATAAAATGGATTGCAGAGAAATGTAAGAGATGTCTGAGGATAATGCTGGCATCTTAAAATTGTTCAAACTTAGCACAGTTGGCATTATAAGTTAGAAAACTGTTTTTTGTCCTATGTATTTCAAAACATTTACCTACTAAATAGATGCTACTTGTGTGCATTCCCTCCTCTCTCTACTGAGAAGGTTAAATGTCCTCTGAATGACTGGTGAAAATCAGCCCTAGTTAAGAACTACTACATTGTTCATCCATCATGTCAAAATACACACTTAAGAAGGGAACACTCATGTTATTGTATGTAAATTATGCTTAAATAAAGGAAATAAAAATGAGCCCTATAATGTAAACAGACTAACTACAGGAAAAAATTGAAAAAGCACTACATCTTCCAGGTTATCAGGGTCTACAGTGTTAGTCATATTAATCGTATATGCTCTTCAGCTGATGTGGTGATTCCTTACTTCTGCGGTCTTCTTCCCCAAAACGTATAGCCCAAGTATAATATTGATAAAGCAGATAAAGTGCAATAGAGGGGTGTTCTGCAAAATGCATGACCAGTATTCTTCCAGATGGTCAAAGTCATGGAAGAAAGGGCAAATCTGAAAAGCTGTCATAGCCAAGAATAGCTTAAACAGGTGTGATGTAATGAGGTATCCTGGGTGGGAGTGATTCTTGAGGAGAAAAACCAACATTAGGATAAAGAGCAAAGAAATATAAAATATGAAATTGGTCCATAAACTGTGATGTGTGTAGCATATCGACAGAAGATGTTAGTAAGATGGTAAGCTTCATAAGCCAGATATGGGAATGCCCTGTAGAATCTGGACCATCTATTCAATTTTGCTGCAAACCTAAGGTGGTTCTTTTTGATGACCTAAAGTCAATTCTTTCAGATCCGACCTTAAGGTCATTTATGAACTGGAAACAATAGAGGTAAATACAAATGCCATGTCGGTAGTCAGCAGAATTAAGACCAAGCAAAAGCAAGGAGCAAGAGGTGGTGGATGCCTTTAAAAATGCTGCTGCATGTTTGTGAAGAGACAGGAAAAAAAATAGATTTTGATGAGGCAGACCTGGTAGATACAAAGAAAGACTAGCTTTCTGAACAAGCAGAGTATCACAGTTTCATTTTGTAAAGGTGAATTTGTAATGGTCTCATCTGAAAGATTTCTGCATCTTGTCCTATCGTTAGAACATTGACCTGCATAATTTATGACACACTTTATCCAACTGTCCCTCCTGTTTTTGTGAGAACATAGAGGTTTTAATCACTGCCATCTTTTTGCTGTCTTCTTTGGATTGAGTTATAGTAATAAAAGCTGATTCTGTTTTTCTTCATCTTCTTTCTTCCTACAATTTCACAAAGATCATCTGACTTGAATATCTCATGAATATGTAGAAAAATGTAGTTAAATGCATTTGCATCAAATAAGTACAATAAGGCTGAGTGGGAGCAGCAATGGAGGTTAAAAGTAACCCCAATTCATATGCTAGCAACAGGATGGGAAGTGAGATCATTTGTAGCCAACTGGCAGCTGGAAGGGTAGTGAATTGATAAGGCCACAGTCACAGACCTTTAATTGATGGCTCTACCATCTGTAGAGAAATTCTGTGTAAATCAGAATGAATGGTGTGGGCACAGAGCTCAGTGTGTCTATGTGATCAAGTCACAGAAGAGATGGAAAAAAAGAAAAAAAATCAATTCAATTCCCAGTTTATGTTGCTCAGTCTCCAACTGGCTGAGAATGTTTCCACCACAGCTTAATTAATGCCTTATCTTTATGACTCTGGTAGAGAAGCTTCTATGACAATACAGTAACAACAGAGACTCAAAGCCTCTACCTGGCAATTATCCTTTGCTGGCATGTTCAGGTCAAGCCTCTGAAGCAACTAAGAAAACACCAATCATTAAAAATGATCTGTATGTAGTAGTGTGAACTAGGCTTTAGCATATCACAGCACTTTTTTTTTTTTTTTTTTTTTTTAGTTCGATTTCTATCGGGCAGCAGGTACAGTACTTGACAAGTCTGCAGTGATTCAGACTGAGGAGTATTCGCTGTTTGATCTCGCCCTGTGGTTAAAGTCATCCACATGGATACCTAACATGAGAAGACCAGGAAGCATCATAAGTTCCAGAAGGGGTGCACTTGCTAGTTAGAAGGAGTGAAGAGGGAGGCATTAGGCTTGTCCTTGCAATGTGTGCAGCAAAAAGTAGGATTGTACATCAGACAATAACAATAGCAACAAAACTACCCTGATTCACCTCTGTGATATGGGCTCAAAGATGTTGCCACAGAAATGAAAACAAACAGACTAGGCTTTGGTATCTAGCAAAGTAAGTAATGATGGTACTCCGAGGGTGGCACCACAGTGAACAAAGCTAGCTACTAATATCTCCATTCCTGTTTGTCCTATAGGACTAAGCTGGCTCTCCTCTCTAGGTTTTTTTTTTTTTTTAATTTCTACCATATCATCTTTCTTTTCTCAAAACTTCTGGCTTTCTATTTAGGGAAAATGGATAACTTATGAAGTAGAAGATAATGGTTTTCATAAACAAACAACACCCCAGAAACAAACACTTTGAATATCTGACATATGCCATGACAGCTCCCTTTCTCCCCAATATGTGGGCGTTATACAATTTTGATCATTTACATACAATTTTCTAAGCTACCTTGATTCATTAAATTTTTACACTGTCATCAAAAGTTTATCATAATGCGAAATGTTCTCTAAAATAGAGGTTCTATGTGACTAAGTACCTTGGAGGAGAAAAGATGATAATGCAGGACCTCATACTTCCAGTTTCCAAGTCTGTGAAAGGGCAAGTGATGTCAATTTCATTTTCTATAAAATGGATGTATTATTGGTTATATCACATAGTTTGTGTAAGAATTAGGATACTTACATTTCTCTTGTGTAGTTTCTTCGATAGATGGCAGATGTGAAAATATAGGTCACCTAGTACATCATCATTAACCAACAGTTGGAAATGGAGTCTGTTTCTAACATTTGCTTTATAATACATTTACACTGATTTAAAGTTATTTTCTTATGGGAAATTCCTAATACTAAAACATAAGGCACAAACATTTTTTCCCATCTATATATTTTTATTCAAAATTCTTCTATTTTTAAACCTTTTTGGCATTTTTCAAAGGTCAGAGAGATGTTCAGTTTAATAGTTTAGTCTCTTATCTACTCTCAAACGACAATTTTTGTTATTTATTTATTCTTCATTTTTATATTACATCCAAACCACAAATTCCCCTTCTCCCTCTACCCAGAAAAAAAAATCTCTCTCCCTCAGACCCACTCTTCCTCTGTTTCCCTTCAGAAAACAGCAGGCCTCCCAGGGATATCAACTGAACACGGTCTGACAAGTTTGAATAAGGCTAGGCACATGCACTAACATCAAGGCTAGGAAAGGCATCCCAGTACTAAGAAAAGGGTCCCAAAAGCAGGAAAAAGGGTCAGAGACAACCCCTGCTCCCATTGTTAGCAGTCCCACAAGAACAAGCTACCCAACCATAACTACGTCAGACCCATATAGGCTCCCTAATTTTCACTCCAGTCTCTGTGAGCCCCTGTACACCCAGGATAACTGATTCTGTGGGTTTTCTTGCCTGCTTCTACAATCCTTCCTTCCTCTCTTCTTCAGGATTCCCTGAACTCCACCTAATGTTTGGGAGTGGGTCTCTTCATCTGCTCCCATCAGTTAGTGGATGAAGCCTCTTTGATGATGACTATCTTAGGCTCTGGTCTACAAGTAGAGCAGAATATTATTAGGAATCCTTTCATTGACTTTTGTTTTGTCAGGCATGTTTAGTTCTGGCCTAGGTCTCTGGGCCATCCAGCGTTATGGGTTCTGGCTCTCCAGACAGTTTCAGGCATGGGCTCCCTCTAATGACTGAGGTCTCAAGTTGGACCAGTCACTGGTTGGCCAGTCCCACAAGTTCTGTGATACCTTTACCTCAGTAGATTTTGCAGGCAGGAAAGATTGTAGGTTGAAGGCTTTGTGGCTGGGTTGGCGTTCCAGTCCCACTGCTGAGAGTATAGGCACAAACATTAAGTCTTGGTTCATATGTCTTTCTAGATTGTTGAATCTAACTGACATAGGCATAAATAGTTTGTAGCTGTGGTCGTTTGACTTCACACCTGAAATCAATTTTTTGGAATCTTTATTTTTATTATTTTAAATTATGTGTATATCTCTCTATATATGAGTATAGATGTCCCAGAAATAGGAGTTGAATCCCCTGGAGCTAGATTTACAGGTGCTTGTCAACTGCCTTATGTAGATGCTGTATATTGTACTTCTGAAAGTACATCATGAGCTCTTAGCCACTGATCTCTCCAGCCCCAGGAGATAATGTCTTAACTTCAGGAATTTTGCTAATGGCAAAAGTAAATATTGATGTCTTATTTAAATATGAATTGGGATGAATATCTAGTAACTTTTAATATTTCTTTATATGCTTGTCTACTTTTGTGAACTGTTTGCCCATCAGCCAACATGTGCCATCACCAGATGTTACTTCTGTGCTAAGATATTTTGGGAACACATACGATTGAAGAGAAATATGACTCAATCAATATTCGTTAACACACTATTTTTTTGAGAATGCTTTGCTTTTTAGGGCTCAAGTGGTTACCTTGATATAAAATTATTTATTTTGACTATTCTGCTTCTTAGGCTTTCTTTTGCTAATCTGAAGACTACTTTGAGAAATTCTTCCTTTAGGGTGCATTCTTCAAAGGTGGGGATGATCTGTTACACATTCTGAATAATTGAACCATCATGATATAGATTTTTTGTTTGTTTTGTTTTCTTGATACAGGGTCTCTCTACATAACTCTGGCTGTCCTAGAACTCACTGTATGAACCAGGCTACCCTAGAACTCAGAAATATGCCTGTTTCTGTCTCCCAAGTGTGTTGATTACTGGTGTGTACCACCACACCTGACTTCATGGTATGAATTTAAATTTCACATACCTATCTGAAACCAAGATGAGTGGATTAAATTGTTACAAAGGCACAAACGAGATGAGAAGTGACAGACTAATATTTGAGTATGGTGTAATTGTAAGGTGGTACAT
This sequence comes from Phyllotis vaccarum, assembly GCA_033318265.1. Lineage (NCBI taxonomy): Eukaryota > Metazoa > Chordata > Mammalia > Rodentia > Cricetidae > Phyllotis > Phyllotis vaccarum. The sequence goes on from JARWLC010000013.1 coordinate 128,829,711, forward strand.
TTAACATAAGCTTGAAGGTATTCTTTGAATTTTTAGATAGAAAACTCTGCCCTGTATTTGGCAACTTAACTGTAGGCATCTTATGGTAGTTACTTATCCGTCTCCATACTCACTATACAGTTACATTTCAGATTAAAAATCATCTTAAATTAGGCAATTGAATGTGGTATCTTTGTCATCTGTGTAGTTCAGTGAGTTAGAATAATCCAATGAGAGGCCTAGTTAAAAAGAGTCTTTTTATATCTGTATGTGTAGGATGATGCGATATTTTATAGTAGTTTCACTGAGTTGTTAAACACAAAGCTGTTTATGTCTTCTTCTTGCATATGGTGGCTCCAAGCCAAGCTTCTCTTTATGATCATTTTCTTTGGGGGCATTTTTACTTTATAGAATATACCCAAAGAAGAGGTGCTGAGTGGAAGTTGGCATTAAAAAGGCAGACAAAGGCCCTCCAAATGACCCAGCAGGAAAAGGCTGGCATTTGCTTCCAAACCTTCAAATTCAATTCAGTCTCTGGGTGTAAGGAGAGTACTGACTCCAGTAAGTCTTCCTTTGCCCTCCACATGCACTCCACCCCACTCTTACAGAATATATAGGTAAATAGGATAGGGCAGAGAAGCTGGGTAGGTGCTAATGAATTAAGAAAAGCCAATTGTGCATTACATAAGAGAGAAAGAGGGAGAGGAAGGGAGGGAGAGAGGATAGTACAAACTTAGCACCATATCATCACTCTTTACAAAGATGTCTTTCAAGGGGAAGCAGTGGTTAGGTCATAGTTATTCTATTTTTTATATGCATATATATAGTGCCTAGATTTGAACCCAGATTCCTGATGTTACTAACATTCATGCTCATAAACTTTTTAAAAACATACATCAGTACAGTGATTCTATGGCTTAATAAAACTGTTGAAAATATGCCTTGATGAGAAAAAGCTAAGTTTCTCACTTTGACCTTATCTAAAAGAGGGGAAGGAAAGATGAAGTTTGATTGTGAATTAGAAATTTGTTGAAGGTGGTCTTTAGATGAAGGAGGGTTCATTAAGATAGGCTAAGAGTCACGATAGCAGCCTGGGGTAGGTGAAAAAATAAGATTTGGGGATGAGAGATATTTCCACTAGAGTGAGATTTTCATCTTTATGCTATTATTATAAAGCAATCAAACCATGTGTTTGGGAATGATGAAGCCTGAAAAGTGAAAGCACTAGAACGATGAAAATGGACTAGTTAAGTGTCTTTAAGAAGGTCTGGTTTGTAGCTTCTGTGGCCAGTCTGAGCATGGAGTAGATAGTTTTGGCTCACAAAGAAAATAGGGCTGCCAATCCAGTTTATAGATGTTAAAATTGCGGCTTAGGAAGGCTTTTGTGGCTTTCCCAGGCTAAACCTGTGATTAGGTATGTTGAACTAGTGCTGAGGTGTTTTGCATCTCCCACACTGAGAGCTTTCTTTTCTGTGTTGGGAATATTGTTCTTGCTCTCAGCTTCTTGGTGGCACTGATGATGGGCTGCAAGTGCAACAGGAAGATTGCAGAAACATTTGAAGCTTCATTTTTGACAAGGATGTGTATGGAGTGGGTCCAAGTGCCTCTCACATTGTTCAAGAATGACTTGAGGATGAAGAAAAGGGAATCACGGCCTTCCTACAAGCTTGCCATGACAAAGGAGGGATTTCTTTACATTGTATGTATATATGTATGTATGTATGTATGTATGTATGTATGTATGTATGTATGTTTATGTATGTATGCATACATGAATGTATGTATGCGTGTATCTATGTACATATGTATATTATGTATGTGTGTGTATGTATCTGTATCTATGTATGTATATTGGGGTGGACGTGGCACAAGCCACTGTAATAATTGCTTGAGTCCTCTCTTTGCACCCCGGGGGGTCCTAGGAATGTCACTCAGTTGCCAGGCTTGGTGGCACTGCTTTCTTTTCCACTCAGCCATTTCATCAGATTAAGTCAGTCATTCTTATGACACTTTTTTTTTAAATTAGTGGTACATAAGAGATAGAAATATTGCATTTTCCCCTACATTTTTCATGAGGATATCTTAAATAGAGAAAGAGCCAAAGTAAGTAGAGAGAGTAGGGAAATCCAAGGAAATCTCTCTTTGCCTTCCTTCCTTCTCCTCCGCCCTCCTCCCCTCATTATCTCCTGTGTGGTGATTTTCTTAGTTTATTTTTATCCACGTGGTCTGTCTGCCCTATCGATTTATTTATTTTTCATTATTTCATATGTGTGAATAGGATGGGGTGCAGGTGAAGTGCCTGTATGCATACACAAGCACACACATACATACACATCCATACATGCATACACACACACATACATACAATAAAGCCTCTGGAGACTTGCTTGAGTCTGTTCTCTCCTTCCCACAGGGATCAAACTCAGGACAAGGGCCTCCTCTTTACCTGCTGGACCATCTCAGCGTCCCTTGTCTGCCTTCTCAATCCCCATTTCTACATCACTCCCACTTCTTACATGCTGCTTCTATAGGTATAACTCACAACGCTAAACTATTCCTAAAGCAAACGGGCCATTGAAAAGTTCAGGTCCAAGACACATCATATATCAGTGAGCATTACTGGAGCAAATGGAATACAGGTTATATTTTATGTAAATCTACTAGAATGTCAGCTCCAGATGTGCACAGTGGGAGTTGCTTTAACCCCACATACCACTTTTATTGTTCTAACCTTCATCCTGCACATGTCAGCACTGCTATGACTCATGTCACGGGTACGGAAACAGTGAGGGATATGGTAACATTTTTGCTTCCAGTAAGAATGCTGGGTCGTATCCCGATGTGAATAGAGGGAAACTAAGGCCTGGGGCCAAGGAAACCTCACTGACCACCAGAGTGAATACTTAGCAGAGAATGGAGGGGTAAGGATGTTGAGATGGGTCATTTGAGGAAAGTAGAACTGGTTGGTCTAGAAAGTGAATAGATTTTGGTAGGTTAATCAGTCCTAAGGTTTTCTATGACAATATGCTCTATTGTTGTTCATGTAATAATTTCAAATTAACCCTTGCAATCTCCAATTGGCTTCTCCAGCACCTAGGCTCAGTTGTCAACACAGTGCAACCACAACTTCTTGTTTGTTTGTTTTTTTTTAAATTAATTTAAAGCTAATTGTGGAAATATTACAAATTTCATTAAAATGAATGATACCTCTAGGGTTATAAGATATATTTTAAGATATTTAATAATAGTATATCATGAGGCTGGAGAGATGGCTCAGCAGTTAAGAACACGGGCAATTTCCAGCACTCATACGACAACTGTGTGTAAGTCCAGTTCCAGGGGATCTGACATTCTCACACAGATACATATGAAGGCAAAACACCAACACACATAAAATAAATAAATAAAAATATATCATATTTTGGTACATGTATCGCATGTTTCTCCATGTATATGCTGTATTTGCAACAATTTTATTTAATGGTGGTTGTATGGAAGAACAATTCTCCAGTTGATTGTACTTCTGCTTCTCTTAATAATAAGTACATCTACATCTAATTATTAATTTAAGGGCACATCACTCAGAATAATAGTGAGCCAAAGTATGTGTTTAGTTAATTTTAACAGTTATGGGGCACCGGCTATAAAATGCAAATAGATACAAAATGCAAATACATGAACAAACTAATAAAATTGCTAATTGCTCTGTTTTTTTACGAAAAGCTTCTGTGTGGCAATTGGACATAGAAAATATTGTTATTAGTTATAAGATTTCTTTGTTTCAGGCTTCATGCATGCAGACTAGGATATAGACTGTCACATATCCACAGAAAAATGTGGATTCTTGGAGGCAAGGATAGCAGCAAACAATTTCACTAATATGTTTCTCTGACACACTATTATAGATAATTTACAAAAGAAAGTGTTCTTGCTTTTTTTCAAAAAAAAATTAAAAATACAGTCCCAGTATTGACAAAATAATGAGTGGCCAAGCAGAAAATCATGATTTATTTATTTCCTTCCTTCCTCCTTCCTTCCCTCACTCCTTTCTTTTTGTATTATTTTAAGAGAGAGTTTCTCTGTGTAGCCCTGGCTGTCCTGGAGCTCACTCTGTAGAACAGGCTGGCTTTAAACTCACAGAGATCCACTTGCCTCTGTCCCTCAAGTGCTGGGATCAAAGGTATGAGTCACCACTGCTGGGTCTTACATCATTTAAACCACTGTATGGAAGTCAGGTTGTCTTTGTAAACAATGTGAATGAATAAAGTCTAAATAGTTTTGTTATTTTGGATTTTCGTGGTCACTTGTAGAAAATGCACGTAAACACTAGATATGCATAAATATATGTGTGTCAATTGGGGTTTGAGGTAGCAGCTGTTTTATTTTATGTGAGTAGTTATTTTGTCTGTATATATCTTTGTCCACCATATAGATGGTTGTGAGCCATGATATAGGTGCTCGGACTTGAACCTTGGTTTTCTGGAAGAGCAGCCAGCGCTCTTAACCACTGAACCATTGTTCCAGTGCTCTTGGCTCTAAGATTTTACATTGTCTGCCTTCCATTAACTATTTAAATAAAGATCTTCAAAATCTATTAATTAAATTTAGAAATGAACTAATACTTGGAGAAATGGTTAGACTAAGTATTGCATAAGATTTTAGATGACAAAATGCAGATTCAATGACAATGTCCTAGATTAGAACTAAGAAGTAAAGGCAACAATATGAAGCCTAATAGAAATAAGTGGAAATTTCACACTAAGGGTTAATAACTTAATTATGCAAATATAAAATTAAGGAGATCTCAGAAGTTCTTATGACTATGACCTGGGGGATTTAATTGGTCTCAAGTGTAACACAAAGCAGCAAGTCTGCAAAGTGTCCAAATGCTATAATTGCTTTTACAGTATAAATTAGTGAAGGCATAATAGTTTGTTTTCTCTCCTAGTCTGCAGAAAAGGAGGTGTATTGCTTTGGAGTCATGAGATCCTGAGCTATGATCATGCTATGTTTTCAAATGGGTACAACATTCAGTGTGTGTTAATGGGTCAGTCGTTGTGTAAGTGTGGCTGTCTTTGAAACACTGTTGAGGCAGAATGGCTGAGGACCTAGTTTCTCATAGGAGACTATCTTATTCTCCCTTGCCTGCCAGCAAGGCCTACCAGTACTCTCTTGCAACATACTCAAACAACCAATTTATTCTTCCTGTGTGTGGGGTCAGGGCACAGTAAGAGCCCAAATGTGGAGATAGGTGAAGTAGGATCAGACCTCGCAGCCTATGTTAGGGTGAAGGTACTTAGACTAAAGAACTGAGGGGGGAAAAATGATAGTGTTTTACATCGCTCAGTTTGAGCATTAGAAGGTTCTCTGGATTTATTTTAGTTTTCTTTTCCCCTTACATTTTGTGTGCTTGCATTGCTTTTATGACACTTCCCAGGGCTGATGGCACTACTCAAAGTAGGAGGTGCTATTCTCTGATTCTTAGGCCAGAACACTAATCAAGAGCAGAGTACCTCCAATCCCTCTACTATTCCAAACAGCTGCATTGACAGGACAGAATGAATTAACATCCTTTTCTACTCCAGACACTTTTTTTTTTTTTACTTTATTTCCTGTCTCTATTTGGATGACCCATGGGTACCTCAAGGAAAACATCGTTACCTGATTCTTTGACCTTCTACATTTAATTGCTCACACTCTCTTCTCGCCACAAAATATTTTTTAAGTATCAACCTTGATTTTCATCCAAGTTTTACATTAGCATATGTCACCTGGATTCTTTTCCTGCCACAATGCTTGGCATACATGTTTGGCTTCTTGAAAATGCAGCTGTTACATTTAACTTTTAATGTTTAATTGAACATGATGAGAGAGAAACACTAAATTAAATTTTGGTTGTTTCAGAAATCAAATTGGCAAATTTTCATTAATAAAATACAGAATTTTGAATACATTAGTTCCAACCATGGAGTAAACTATTTAATGATTCTTTGAATTCTTCTCTTCATTATTGGAACTATTCAAAGAAGAGATTGGCTAGGATTTAGGGAAGGGTGCTGTTAAAAGAATGCAGATTTTACTAAAATGGCAGACAAAGTGAATACTACAATTCATTTCTACAGTAAGAATTGATGACTTGTATACTCATTTTAAAGGGTTCTGTACATCAAAATGATCAGTAACACTAATTCAAGCTGGTAGAATTAGAGTAGCATAATTTTGCACCTACAGCTTTTGCATTTAAAAAAAATCTGATATAAAAGTGTATTGGTCTAAAGTTAAGAAAAATTCATTGTAAAGTAAACACAATGGCAGATTTCTTAAGAACATTTTGATGGCCTTTGAAAATACATATACCCTTTTTTATTACATCTCAAAGGGACAATTTTGTTACTGTATATGTTAGTTTGCTCTAGAATCAGTGATATATCACAGTAGCTTAAAACAGCCAGAAGTTTGGGTTACTGTATAGAAAAGGAGGTTGAATGGAGGCAGTCAGAGATAGTACAATAAATTTTCATTATCAGATACCAACATTCATTTATTATGTTCAGTTGTGTGTGGTCTTATTTCCAAATGTTATTTTGTGATCCAAAATGTTCACTGAATATCAGTATTACATATGTATTAAGAGAAGCAGGAAAGAAGAAGTAAAAGAGTATGGGCACGTCACTTTCATTTAAACAATTTCCCCCTAATAAATACTAGACAGTACTTCTGTATACAAATTTTACTAGCAAGCACTTAGACATGAAGTCATATCAAGTTACAAGAAAATCAAGGGCTTGAGAGTCAGAGTTCTGTTTCTAAAGAAGAGAAATGGATATTGGAAGCTAATATTGGTCTTCATTAAACTTATTGACTAAAGGTAAGTAAAATACGGAATAATTAAGGAAACATCACACACTGTAGCTCCTTTGTAATAGTTTTAAGGACTTTTATTGGACTCCATTTATTTAGGTCACTCAACAATTATTTCCTACAAACCTGATATTTGCCTATTTTTCCTTTCATAAAGTGGCTTTGTATCTTTTTTAAAAAATCATTTATTATATATACATCATTCTGCCTCCATGTTCCCTTGCATGCTAGAAGACTGTTCCAGATCTCATTATAGATGGTTGTGAGCCACCATGTTGTTTTGGGGGAGTTGAACTTGGGATGTCTGGGAGAGCAGCCAGGGCTCTTAAACTCTGAGCCATCCCTCCAGTCCTTATTTTATATCTTCTATGTGAGGTTGAAAGGAATACTGAGAAAATGCATGCAAAACACTTGGCATTGCTTTTTGTCTGTCTGTCTATCTATCTATCTATCTATCTATCTATCTATCTATCTATCTATCTGCCTGTCTGTCTATCAAGTACCGAATACATATTATTCTAATTCATGTGGTGAATAAAGTTGAAATTGAGCATATACTTTCTGTGCCTTAAGTGCCTTCTGTTCTGGAAAAGGCAAGAGAGACAGACATGAAGTAAGTTCAGAATAAGACTACATTAAAAGCCAGATGTCACACAGCACAGTTATTTTCTAAAAACTTAATGAAAAATTCTGTGCGTGTGTGTGTCAGAGTGAGAGAGAGAGAACAAACACACTCTCTCTCTCTCTCTCTCTCTCTCACACACACACACACACACACACACACACACACAGAGAGAGAGAGAGAGAGAGAGAGAGAGAGAGAGAGAGAGAGAGAGAGAACCCCGAATACCTAAAATTTTTATGTTTCATGGTGACATCTTAATTTCTCCTTTAAGTAGCCGCATGATTTGATGACATCTCCAGTGGAGACTCGTCACTGGCCTGTGTCATTTCATCAGCCCACTCTGGTGAAGGTCTTTCTGTTTCTAAGAGATAGGTCATAGATTCCTTAATATTCTTTTGTGTTCACTTGTGAAATTCATCAGTATTAGCTTCTTTTTTTTTCCAGAGAAAAAGCTCATGGGTCAAATTATTTTTTTTTCTCGGTTTAAGAATATGGTACTTACTTAAGATTGCATCAGTTGAATGAACAACAACACAGGTAAGGGTGAGAATGGATAACCTATTAGAAAAGATGGTCTTTGCTTTCTTTTTCTGAGAAGGGAAGACTTTCGTACAGTTGCATTCTATTTTATGCAGTACATTTGCTAAGAGAATTCAAAAGAGGCGATGGGCCCCATTGTCCTTCATTCCAGCAGTATTGAAGGCCCAATTTCATCTTTTGAGGCTCTTAAGGAGCATACTACATAAAAAGGAACGGACTGCTTGCTATTCAACCATAGCTGGAATAGCAATACCAATCATTATACTGTTATCTATTTGAAAAATGTGGATTTTACTTGGAGATGGTATTTATTGAAGCCTGCAAGAAATCCGTTTTCTATCTACCTGGCAAGAGCAATTTGAAATGGAAAATTCAAGTTCAGAAATCCAGTTGAAATTTGACCTTCTCTATATTGCCATGGATTTTGGTATGATGATATATGCAGGGATGGGGGTGGGGTTGTCCATTGCCTTCCAATCCTGTGCTGTATTTGTCTCCTGCTGCACAATAGGGCAATCTAAGAGAAACCTTCTCCAGCTTTATTAAAATGGGGAGGGTGTGGGATACTGGGGCTGATGCACTTAAAATGCGCTTTGAAGCATCATGGAAATTTTGCAAAAGACTTTTTATGTAGCAACAATTCTATTGATAGAGTCAATGAGAGTTTTGTCTGTGCAAGAGCTGCAGGATGGGACCCCAAGTCACATGCTTTCAAAATTATTCTCTCTTTGTTGGATATCACAAAGGATATTTTCCCATGAAAACAAGATCTTTTGTTTCTTATGAATTCATTCTAATTGTGAAGCTGGCTGATAGGGTTACTGCATGTTCTTCTCTAATGCTGCCAGGTGGCCTGGGGGAGCTGGTGAAATGGGCTCAATCATCTATTAAGGCTTTTCCTGGTCTTAATGTCACTCACTTCTCATATAAACCCATGGTCCTTGATGTTCATTTCCAAAGGTAGTAACAGTGAGGTCACGGAGACTGATTGATTCCTGTTAGGCTTTCAAAGGAAACAGGCAAGATACCCCTGTCTTTCTGGTTTCTCTACCTTTTCTCACATGTGCGTGGCTAACAAAGAAAACCACACACAAAGTACAGTCAGGTATGAAAGCCAAGACAACTTCAAGCATCAGTTTTCAGAAGCACTGATTAAATAGTTCATTTCCTGTGCTGAGTTCTATGCAAAAATAAGAGAGGCAGTCTCTTCTCTTTGAGGACTCACACTGGAAGCAGACATGTTGCTGTGTGAAAACATTCAATCACTATTAGCACACATGTGTGAGAATGAACAGCAGGTGATCTGTGCTGAAGATTCGAGATAGGTAAAGTCTAGGCACAACTCTCAAGACACTCATGCAGAAAATGCTATGTAAGGATGTTTTAGCGCTTTGGCAAAAACGATGAATTTAAAAGTACAGTAAGAGCTGAGATGAAGTGGAAATCCAGCATGTAAATAGGAAGGACCACAGCAAAAGGCTACAATATATTAAACTAGGATGGGAAATGCATTGAAAATTCCCTACGTGACACATTGTGCAAAGTCTTAGGCTGGTCTTTTGCCTTTTGCCACTGCATCTTGAGGAAGTCAATGTTACAATGCTATCGATAGGAGGGGGCAGGGAATGTGAACTTCTCTAAATAGCAATAGTCACCTCTAGACTGTGAATCTGTACACAGTTACTTTCTCTCATAGCACCTCCTGAGAGACAATATTCTCTACAGCAGCTATAGTGAGCAAAGGAGAGAGTGAGACAGGGCATCATCCACTTATGCTGTATCATGGAGCCTGATGATTTTCTTTTTATCTTTCGCTCTATACTCTCACCATGTATGATGCAGCCTGTCGCCCAGGTTGACATCTAGCTTTTGATCCTGCCACCTCAGCCTCTTAAGTGTTGGAATTATAAGTGTGAACCAACACACTCATTTTTGAAGACAACTTTTTTTTTTTTATCTTTCATTTGCTTCCCACTCAGTATGAGCTATAATTTCATCTCTCTTAGAGGCTCAAGGGGCCTTGGAGGTTTAGCATAGTTCATCTTTGGTGCCTTATGGAGGACAAGAGGGGCAAGATAATGGTTCCAGGGAAAGGTGACTAGAGAATGTTACATATGAACAATGAGTAGTATCACTTTGGGATCTAGAAAGCAGGAGTTTGTGCAAGGTTGTATATAAATTGTCCTCTTTATTGGAAAAGGATATATTTCTCCTTTTACTAGTTGGAGTAAAGAAAGAAATCTGTCTTACTACAATGAATGAAAATAGAATGTGTTCTTGCCCTGAGCTAGGGGTCAGTGGAATATGGGTTAAAGATAAGAGGAGCATTCAAGGATTGTTAAACCTGGCTTGGTTAAAAGCAGTTCTAGGACCCAGATTCATTGTGAGAGAGACAGGTTTCTGCTCAGGGACCTGACACCATAATGCATGGTCTTGGACTAGAAACAGAGACACATGGTTTGATGTCAGACTGGGTTCCCAAACAATAGGAAAGAGACAGGCAGCAAAGGCAGTAACGATTGGGATGAAATAAGCAGAGATGGATTATATTCAAAACAGTCCTCCTGGTAAAGTCTGAATTGCAAAGATAGGAAACTAAACTTGCTTTGTATTCATCAAGCCGCATCACTATGAGGGTACCAAGGTCATTAGATTGCATTAGCTGCCTATTCTACTGCTTAACCAGACTTCAGAAGGCCCTGATTACACACCAACCTGTAAACACACAAGAGCCAAACTCTGTGATTGGTGTGTTAAAGAGAAGCTTTTTATTTTCTCTGCTGCTGTAATGAAAAGTGTGTTAACAATCTCAAGTGACTGTCCCTTGCCGCACTGTAGCAGAAAAAGGAGGATCTTGAAGCATTCTCCTCCCTTACTCAGATTCCCTTCACTTTCCTCACTCTAAACATCTTCAAGAAAAGCACCTGGAAAAATACAAGATAAAAGCAGCTAGGGGAAGTCTGTCCCGAGTAGCTTTTGTTAAAGCTGAGGGTTATAAGTGAGCTCAGGCCTCATGGACACAGGCCTGGCTTGTTCAAGTGTCTGAGCATTTCCCTTAGATTTCTTTGAAAATTTCCTCATCTTGATCATGATATATTTTCTTCCTCTTACCTGACTAAAGCTGTGCCTGACCTTTATTTTGTCACATGTCAGACAGCAGGAGCGAGAGGACACATTTTTCTAATGTCACCTGTTTGGACTAGTATCCTCATAAGTTAATGATTTTATCCTTTATAAAAGTCAAAACTCCGAATTTCAGTGAGCAAAATTTAAAAAGTCTGTATGAAAGATACACAAAAATAAGGTCTGACTCTCCGATATATATAGCTACCAAATAGAGAAAGGAAATCAGATTTTTCAGAAATATCAGTCTAATCAAGGCTGGTACAGAATAGGTCTTCAATGTTTGGAAGTTCTATTATCATTCAAGGTATTTTTAGATGCACAAACCTTAAAAAAGGCTTTTATTAGTATAGATTATACAGATTAATAGGCTTCATTATAACATTTTTATATACCTACAAAATGTATTTTGATCATGTTTGTCCCCTACCCCGTTTCTCTTTCTTATATACCTCCCCCCCTTACCACAGAAAATAACACTATAGCACTAGCTTGTGCTTTGGGTGATGCACTGGAGCTGCCTTATACTTACTCTCAAGAGCCATTTGTTACAAATTTGAGAGTAGTTAGAATTGGCAACGGTGGGAATATTTATACTGCAAAAATTAGCCAATGCTACAAGTCAGATTTGTTCTTTTTTTCAGAGAGCTGGTGGTTAAACATTGCCAGCATTATCAGTGACTGGAGTTCATTTGTACAAGCTACTGATCAAAAGGCTCCGGCAGAAATCATAGGTGGTTCTTACTGACATTCTAAGTGAGAGAGGCCAGGTCCCAAGTATCTCCTGCTATGTTATTCCATTTCCATGAAGTTCCAGAATTGGGAAACTATGTTGAAAAGCAAAAGAAAGTGAGAATGAGGGTATCTCTAAAGGAAAAACCTAACTGTGAAGAAGCACGAAGAATTTTCTGGAATGATGGAAATACACTGTATCTTAATGCGATTATCCATTGCGTTTGTCAAAAGCTCATCCAGCCAGGCTTTGTAAGCCCCTCAGTTAAGTTTAGTGTAAACAATTTTACCCTATATAGTAGCTTTGCTTTGTATAATTGTGTTAGCAATTTTATAATCAACTGTACATTCTAAATTTGATCAAATAAATAAAATATCAAGAACAATATGAGCCAACTGAGTCACTATTGAGGAAAATGCCCCTAAGTAACTAAGGAGAGACTCGACATTGCAGCACAAGACTCTATTGCAAATGTACAAAGATGACGTTATTGAAGGGATTGCCAACAAGTCACTTCAAAACAGTTGGATTCCGTAGGACAAAGGGATAGAGTTACTCATCAGCTCTGTTCCTCAGTGATCTAAGTTAGCAATTCTGATTCTGCTACTTATGTGCACTGGAACTGGACAGAACAATTAGTAAATTGATGATGGGTAATGGGAGCTGCTTTTGGAGTGAAAATCTACAGGGGAAAAAAGAGAGAAACCTAGAAGGATCCAAGTCCTAATGGTTTATAGATAGAGATGCCAATATGAATACGTTTGTTTTAGTACATCCAGATAATTATTTATTACAATTTAAAAATTTATTTTGTATACCAACCACACTTTTCCCTCCCTCCTCTCTTCCCTTTCCCTTCTCACCTCTCTTCTAACCTCTCTCCATTGACTCTTCAGAAAGAACAAGGTGTCCCATGGGAGTCAACAGACCATGGCATATCAAGTTGAGACAGGACCAAGCTCTTCATCCATGCATTAAGGCTGAGCAAAGCATTCCACCATAGGACATAGGTTTCAAAAATCAACTCATGCACGAGAGATAGGACCTAGTCCCACTGCTAGGGATCCCACAAACAGACCACGCTACACGTAACTGTTACTCACAAGCAGAGGGCCTAGGTCAGTCCCATGTAGGCTCCCTAGCTGTTGGTCTAGAGTCCATGAGTTCCCATGAGCTGGGGTTATCAGTCTCTATATGTTTCCTCATAATGATCTTGACCCCACTTGCTCATATAATCCCTCCTCCCTCTCTTCAGTTGGACTCCTGGAGCTCAGCTCAGAGCTTGGCTGTGTGGCTCTCTGCATCTTTTTCCATCAGTTACTAGATAAAGGCTCTCTGATGACAATTAGGGCAGTTACCAATCTGATAACAGGAGAAGGCCAATTCAGGCATTCTCTCCACTATTGCTAGGAGTCTCAGCTGAGGTCATCCTTATAGAAAGTTCCATGAGGTGGTGAGAAGAAGGTGTATTCCTTTGTGTATGGGTGCAAAGTTCTTATATATATCCTGATTTCATTTGAGTCATAACATCTGTTACTTCCCTTATTATTTTTTTTTGCTAAGTTTCTGTCTGTAAGACCTGTTTATTGGTGAGACAGGGTGTTGAAATCAATTGGTGTGTGGAGTTTGATGTATGATTTAAGCTTTAGTAATGTTTCTTTTACAATTGTGGATGCCTTTGTGTTTGATGTATAAGTGTTCAGAACTGAGACATAATTTGAAGGACTTTCTGTGATAAATATGAAATGTCCTTTTCTATTTTGATTAATTTTAGTTTGAAGTTGATTTTGTTATTTATTAAGATAGCTACACCAGTTTATTTCTTAGGTCCATTTGCTTGGAAAATATTTTCCCAAATCTTTACTTTGAGGCAGTAACTGTCTTTAGGGTTGAGGTGTGTGTGTTTCTTGTATGCAGAAGAAGGATGAATTCTGTTTTTGTATTCATTGTGTTAGCCTGTGTCTTTTTATAGGTGAATTGAGTTCATTGATATTAAGAGATATTAGTGATCCATGTTTCTTAATTCCTGCTTTCTATTGGTTTTGGTGGTGGTGGTAGTGTGTGTGTGTGTTTCTCTTCTTTGGGATTTGCTGGTGTGAGATTATCTATGGCCTGTGTTGTACCTTGTGTTGGAGTTTTTCTTCTAGTACTTTCCTGTAAGGTTGGATTTATGAATAGGTATTGTTTAAATCTGGTTTTGTCATGAAATATCTTGTTTTCTCTGTTTATGGTGATTGGAAGTTTTGCTGGGTATAATAGTATGGGCTGATATCCCTGGTCTCTTAGTGTCTGTAAAACATCTGCTCCAAGGTCTTCATCTCTAATTGAGATTATCCAAAAAACAAAAAATAAAATGAAAAGAGAAAAATGATACTCTTGAAGTGGGCTAGGAAATGTGCAAGGTGAGCTGGGGATAACATCTCGTAGTAGGAAAAAATAGAAAACAATGAAATGGCAAAAAAAAAATCATTAACAGGAGTACATCGAAAAGACACAAAGCCAACTGAAAGAACTCCCAGTAGACAAAGCTGGGAAAATTTGAACAACAAGATAAATAATATTGACTGGAATCAAAAGCATAAAATAAATGCCTATGAGCCTATGCTAATATAAAAAATAAGTAAATAAATTGGAGAGCACAGACAAATCTCCTGTATAAATTCCAAATAGCTTTCATGAGTACTTACATTCCCTTAAAGGAACAGCCCAGAACTCCCTCTTCCTTAGATATATGCTGCATATGCTTCCTTCCAAAGAATGCAATATGGAAAAGAGGGTGGGTAAATTTATAGTGTAGATGCCTCACACAGTCTTAACTAGGTGATCAAGGTCAACACCCAACAGTGTCAATCATGCTAATAAGTTTCTTTGATGGTATGATATGATGTAGTCACAATGCACTTCACATGTGTGGTTATTCTCCTCTTACTCAGAATTGCACATAATCTATTGATGAAAAAATATCAGGCAAATGCTGCATAGAGGGCTATTCTACATGATATATAACCAGTGTTCTTCAAAACTGTTAAGGTCTTGAGAATCAATGCAAATATGAGAAAGTGACTCAGTCAAAAGGAACTTAAAAACACCTGGAGGATATGAGCTGAAGAGACAGCTCAATGGTTAAGAGCATTTACTGAGCAATCATGAAGACCTGTGTTTAGATACCAGCTCCATATAACAAGTGGGGCAGCTCACAAAATCTTATAACTCCAGTTCAGAGGATCTGATGCTCTCCAAATGCACACAGGCTTATATACTTGTGCACATGCCCTCATGTTCACACACAGGTAATAAAACCATTAAAATACATGATAATAAATGTAACCTGTAATCATAGATAGAATTCTGAAACAATGAAAGGAAAATGAATAAAATATGCCTTTAGTTATAGCCCAAGTGGGGAACACATGGATTTCCCTGGGAAAGGGAAATAGAAGAAAACTTTCTTGAGGAGGGAGAGGAGGACAGGAAAGGATGGGAACTTGAGTAATCATCTTGGGGGTGGATGGAGGGGGTGGGGGCTGAATAATGACTGGAAAGGGGGGCTTTCAGGGTAGGTAGAAACCCAATGTAAGGGAAACTCCCAGGAACCTACAAGGATGACCTAGCAATACCCTAGCAATAGTAGACATGTAGCCTGAACTGGCCATCTCCTGTGATCAGATTTGTGGTTATTCTGATTGTCATCAGTGAACCTCCATCCATAACTGATGGAAACAGACACAGAGACCCACAGCCAAACATCAAGTAGAGCTCTGGGGAATCCTTCTGAATAGAGGGAAGGAAGGATTGTAGAAGCCAGAGGGGTCAGGGACACCACAAGAAAACACACAGAGACAACTAACCTGGATCATAGGGGCTAATAGAGACTGAACCAACAACCAAGAAGCCTCCATAGGACTTACCTAAGCCCTTTATTTACATGTGACAGTTGTATAACTTGGTCTATTTGTGGGGCTCTTAGCAACGGGAGCAGAGGCTGTACCTAATTCTTTGGCTGGCTCTTGGAATGTATTCCTCATACTGGGTTGTCATATCCAACCTTAATACATGGGAAGGTGCTTAGTCTTACTGCAACTTGATATGCTATGCTTTGTTGATATCTATGGGAGGCCTGCCCATTTCTGAACAGAAACAGAAGCGGAGTGGTTGGGGGAGGAGGAGGTAGGGGACAGAATGGGAGGAAGAGGAAACTGCAGTCAGGCTATAAAATAAATTAATTAATTAAATAAAAATTATTAAAATGCCTGAGCTAACATTAATATATCAACATCATTTTTAAACTGTCATAAACTGTTATAAATCACAGAAATATATCACAGTAATGGAAAACTGTAATAAGGGAAGTTGGTCATGGGATACATGGAAACTATTATCTATAATCAGTAGCTACTATTTTCTCTACATCTGAAATACTTAAAAAGAAAAAAGAAAAGATTATCTAAAAGCTCAAAGCCCTCAGATCCAGATTATCAGAGGCAGGCATCGTTTGGAAGAGAAAGAAATTCATCTGAGATGTGGATTTTGGACCATCAGAGAGCTGCATCTATGAATATCAGGACAGGGATAGACATTTGGGAGGGATTTAGAGATGCCTTCTGTCACGTTGCTCCTCTTCTTTTAGAAAAATGCTCTCAATCGGCACAGCACAGAACATGCCCGATTTGATGTGAACAATTCGCTCTGTATACATTGAATATGTCAGCGTAGAGTGGACAGAGTCCACTCTGAGCCAGCACAGAGTCCTAAGAAAGCCTGGAAACCCCACAGGACTACCAACGCCAACTGAAGAAGAGCTTTTACTACCTGAACCAAGCTCCGAAAATGCAATGGGCAAAGCAGTTTGCATGTGTGTGTGAGCACACCTTGCTCTTGTGAGACAGAAGGATGCTACTCTCCAAAGACTTTTTTAAGGATGCAGTTTGGAAGAACTAAGTGAGTCTTCTCTAAGTATTTCGTTGAATTTTCTTATATGGCCTAATCTAACAATTTAAGTTGATTACCTGAAACAACAGAACTGACAGTATGTCTCAGTTCTGTAGACCCTCAACAGGCTATGGCTACTATTTCTCAGTTCTAAATATCTAAACAGAAGATGGTCATCACATCTCAGGTACTAGAAATATTATCAATAGAAAGCATCTACATTTGTACTCCATGGATTTCTCTTTTCATAATTATCTGTGTTTTCTTGGATAAGACATAATGAACAGATTCTCTGCCCATGATTCCCAGGAGGTTAGATGGGTGAGTCTGAACCTGGCCAGTATTCTTCAAAGCAGAGGGGTAAGGGGTTATATGGTAGTTAACCTAAGCTGAGGGGTTTATTACTTTTTAATATATATATATGTATATATATATATTACTGTGTTATATGTTAAGCTTTTCTCAGACCATGACAAAGTGGAGAGATTAAAATTGAGATACATAATATAACAATGCACCTTGGTACCATCTATCTTGCCCATCAGGCAGATGCTCAAAAACAGAGCTAGAAAAAATGGGCCTTAGGAAAACAATTATTCCTGATAGTTTTGTTTAGTCCACCATTCCATCATGGTGATTTGACCTCATCAGTAAGAGCTCAATGCTAAGTGACTTGCTCCAGGCTTTTGAATACACATAAGGAAGCCTAGAAGAAGCACTGACAAGAGATCTAGCTTCTGTTGCTAATGATCAAGGAGTGCAATTTACTGCTTCTCAGGAACTTGAACACAATTTCAGCTGCCACAGTGTCCCCAGGAGTGGGAATGATAAATACCACTCAGGTAGTAAATGGCTATTACTTTAGAGAGTCATACGAACGATGATAAAAGATAAACAAAGTCCAGCAAAACTTGGATTGGGCGCCACTGAAATGGGAGATGGGAGAACATTGATAGGAAGCACTCGGTGTCCCTGATGCCATGTTATATAACAATGACTTCACTGTGCACAGTCACCTTTCACTGTCTCTGGAGAAGCTGGGATGTGCTCTACTGCAGAGTCTGGGATATGCTTCAAATTTAATAAAAACCAGTCTGGAATATCAGAGGACAGAGCCGCCTCTTCTTGTCTTTGTGTGTTTTGATTTTTTGAGACAAATTTGAAACCTATCCCCAGAGCAGAGTATGGCTTTAGCAAAAGATTCTTGCATTTTCCTTCCAAGGGAAACCAATGAAGAGGGAAAACGGATTTTGAAAGTTTACAACTCTACTAGCCATTATGAGAGTATATTTGGGGAATCCTCTTACTACTGTAGTCTCTTCACTAGAAAGAGATGACATTCTCTGAGCTTTGCTACAGCAGCTGGGACAGTTTTGAGCTGTCTAATGGTAACTTGATTACTTGTTTTCGCTGTTGCTTTCTGTTGTCAGTTATACTTAACTGTATCCAGCAATGTTAATGGGATATGTAAGTAACAAAGCCAAAGGTATTTTGAGACTTGATCTTGCTGCTGGGAATGGAGCTCCATTAGTAGAGTTTGTCTGACGTGTGTGAAGATCCAAGATGAAGTCTCAGTATTCCATAAAACAGGCACGGTGATACAGGCTTGTAATTTCAGTATTCAGGAGGTGGCAGGCCCAGGTTACCAGTCAACCTCAACTGCATAAAGAATTCTAAGCAACCCTGGGCAACAATGAGACCATGTCCCTAAATATATACACAAAAAGACACAGCACTGAAACATTCTCATCATTAAATTAATATTTGCTATAGGTAGCTGCTTATATAGCACACACTGTAGGAGTCTTGCTGCATACTCTTGACCTAGCTCTGAGTTTCTCTACAGTACATCTGAGATCTTGTGCATATCAGCAGGTAGCCATCTGGTGTTCTTCTTAAGGTGCCTTCACCTCCCTTACCTGCAAAGCTTGTATATATCTTGGCAGTTGAATCTACAACAATCCTGGGGGATGGAAGGGACCAGAAGCAAATCTTGAACAGTGAAAATGTGATTTTATAAATCAGTCCTGCAGACTTCGTGCCTTTAGGCAAGGCAGTTCTGGGAATACAAGTTTCCTCAAAAGATCCCCAATGGAATTGAGTTCTGTTTACCCATAGGGGAAAACAGGAGACTTTCTAGTCTTTTCTATCTTCCTCAGTGTCTCTAGTTTCTCCATTGTGCTTCCTTGGATTACTCCATGTAGAAACTGTCTGAACCTAAGCGGTTTCTTATGGTCAATTTTCTGGGAAATTAAAACTAAGAAACGACTGCTGACATTAACCACTGCAGAACAAGAGCCTCTGAGCCATAAAGAGTCATGGTCTCAAAATTTATTATTTATGGCTCCGTAGTGTTTTATCATTCATGTGACTATAAATAGATACATATTCATTTAGGGATTTGTAGAAAATAATCACCAGCTATAGAAACGTTTATTTTTTAAGCGGGGGGGGGGGGGGGGGGGAAGGGGACGGAAGTATAGCTGGAAACCAAAGGAGGAAATATTTCTTTTTAAGTGTAGAAAAAAAGTAATGGCTACAGGCTAACATGCACAGCAACTCCTGTGCTCAAAGGTCATAGACTTTATCATGTTCTAGCATGGAGAGAAAAACATGGATAGCCTGTGTGCATAGTGGTCTGAACAAGTGCATGGCAAATAAAAGCTGTCCAAGCCTTTTAGTTCAGTACCAACTCATTTCTCTAAAGAAAAATGCCACCCTAAACATTGTTTACTTACAAAACAATCTTCAAGCTAGAGTACAATTTATTTCACATGACATTTCCAGAAAATCAACAGAAGTAGCTTTTATAACACGAGAATCCACAAAGTACCTTTCCTTGGTTATGCATGGAAATCTCTTGAGGTCTCTTCTCATGCTGCCTTTGGGAAGGAGCCTTTAGAGATGATTGTTTCTGTTCACATAAGTATCTCTTTCTCAATGGAAATTTTATATGATGTCCTACTAGGGTACTGTTGCTTTCTTCATTCCCAAGCCCACAAAGATGCCCATTGACGAGCATAGTCAAGTTCAGCCTTAATAGCTTCATTGTCCAGCCTTTCAAATGGTGGTCAAAAGAAACAAAAACAAAAGGAGAAAATTAAATAAAGGGGAAGTGAAGGGAGATACAAGAAATATTAAGAGAACAATTTAACTGTTGCGAAAATTATTTAAATATAGAAGCTTGGGTGAATTTAATGGTAATAATTATAACGGAATCCAAGAAAATTTGAGGACAGTGTTGGTACCCACGCTTAGCACATTTTTATTCCAAATGACCTATATCTTTCCTAAACATTCCCATCAATGCTGGAGGGTAGGTTCCATGTAGACTGAACTCAATTGTTACAAAGACTCTCGCTTGGTTCTATGTAATCACACCATTGACCCCCTACCCCAAGCATGACCTACTGTAATTTGCTACTAAATACTGGTCAGCAGTTGCTATTGTCTTGTTCAGAAAGCATCATTGTATTAGATCTTTTTAATTTATGAAAGATTCCCAGTGATTTAGCCTAGATCTTGGATCTGAAAGACTTCCAAGTTTTCACAAGGACACAGTAGTTTTCAAACAGTAAGTTCTATGTAATAATGATGATGTTCTTAGAAAATGAGGGTAGACTTGGAAGGGTAGAGGATATACTTTCCATGGAATATGTATGAAGACATTGGTAGTTTGTTCACAGTAAGCAGAACAATTTGTCAAAATGCTGGCTATTAGCTTCCCTGGAACTTCAGCTACAAAGAGTTGTGAGTAACCATGTAGGTTTGTAAACTGGATTCAGGAACTCTATAAGCTCAGCAAGTGCTCCACTGCCAAGCCATCTTTCCAGTGACTTACTGCTATTATTATGCTTATTTTAATCTTCTACTTAAAAATATTTATTTTTATAAATAAATATAAAATTAATTGTGTGTGTGTGTGTGTGTGTGTGTGTGTGTGTGTGTGTGTGTGTGTCACATGTGTACAGATGCCTGTGGAGGTCAGAAGATGTTGGATTTCTTGGAGCTGAAGTTACAGAGGCAGTATTATGTTGCCTAATGTTGCTACTGGAAATTGAACCTAGGTCCTCTGGAAGAGCAGCCAGTGCTCTTAACTATTGAGCCATCTCTGCCAGTTCTAATTGTTTTAATTTTAAAGAAAAGCTCAGGAAGTCATGGCATGAGGGTTTTAAGTGTTCATGGTGATGCTTTCTGACTACCTGTGCAAATCTACTCTCACCGTTTCTCCTTCGTATCCTATCTCTCCTCTCCATTGCCATCTGCAATGACAAATTTCAGTGTCTTTTTTCCACAAAGAGAGAAGGTTTCTAGATAAAGTATACTCATTCTTTGTCACTTTCTTTCTATCACTATTATCATATCAATACATATGTACTTCATATGCACATATATGCACAGTCAAACAATACATGTCCACATACACATTCATGCACATATTCACACACACACACACACACACACACATACACACACACACACACACACACACACACACACACACACACACCCCTCCTTTCTGTAAAAGAATCAAATCCAAGCCTCCCGTGTGGAAATGCAGAACATTACTGTCAGGCTGATCCATTAAATATCATTTGAAAGTCAATTTTATCCCAGAGTGGTAAGCAGTGTGCATGCTTATGTCTTCATCTACCTTAATTAGAAAAAGCAATTTACTGCACATTTCTTTAAAAAAAAAAAAAAGAGAGAGAGAGAGTGAAAGAAAGTGATGAAATCGGAGCTTCTGATAGATTTGAAATGCTTCCTGTATTGTGCTGGTGGTACAAAGATGTGAAAGCACTTCCTCGTCTAAATTATGTGAAGGTATAGAAAGGAACCTTAGGATTTGCATACTTTCTGGGTAAGTCACACAGTTGTCCATAACTATAGAAACAGGGACTGTGTCCCAAATCCTAGTCTCTCCTCACTTTGTTTTTCAAATTTATACTAGAAAACTCCGTTTTAGTTTATCACTAAAGATGTTTCCATCCCACCAGATTTTCTGTGATTCTTCATCATGAACAATCTTTAGACTATTTTCCCACATTTCTCTTTGCCAAAAATGGTCAGAGTGGCTGAGAAGCCTACAGGCCTGCGGAATGCCTGTTTGATCTCTGCCCCAGCCCTACCTCACTCAGCCTACTTTGTTTCTTTTCACTAGGCAGGGACAATTTTCACCTGCATGCTCATCTCTCTCAGATTTGAATCTTCCTGATATGCAGGTGAGATGCCAAATACACAATTCATATCGTGCTTCAATGGCTTTGCAGTGTCTGGAGGGCTCTTGGGACAAGAAGATCAAAAATCTTTGTGCCTGAGGAACTCAGGTGGCCCTCTGCTAGTGCACAAGGCTGTGAGAAGGCATTAGACAGGAAGGAATCAACCAGGCACAAAGAACATCACTTTGTGCAAGACATTGAGGCCTTGAAAGATAGAAGTGATTACAACTATGTTCTTTCTCCAAGGTCACTGATACTCTACTCTGATCTCTGTGCAGCCTCTGAATTCATGTCTGGGTTATGGTACAGCTTTTCTCTCCTCCCGTTTTCCATTTGCCATGAAGCAGACAAATAACTGTTTTCAAATCATAAATCAGAACACTCCTCTGCTTGTAAATCTACAGCTTCCCACTCCACTTGGCAGTAAATGAAACTCCCTGTCTGGGAGTCTGTAGGACTCTATCAAAGATGCTGGATGCTTTGTATCAGTCGGCCTATACTGCTTGCTTCTGTGTTCTCCAACCACAGGGCCTTCATTCTCTCTTTAAGTAGACCCATTCTTACCCACTGCCTATGCTTTTGTTGTCTCTTCATCCCGAATACTTTGTATCTAGAAGGCAGCTTATCACACTGTGGATATGAATGCAATCACCGTCCTCTTCAAGGTCTTGTCTAAGCTCCCTGTTTAAAGTAACTGCCCTTCTCAGGTCACAAGGCCTTTCCCATCACCTTTTTCCCTTGCTGACCCTTATTAGAGGTTGATATGATCATTTTTGATTTCTAATTTCTTTAATCTTCTTCCCTAAGATCAAAATCTGTGTAAATTTGGCTTTTCTTTTACAAGAAGCTGAGACAAGTTTTTCTTTCCAGTTTTTTTTTTAAGTTGAAGTATAGAACCCTTTTATGTCTTACAGAACTTTAGAAATTTGCTGAGTATAGTGGCCTTTAATCTCAATACTCAAGAGGCAGAAGCAGGATGATTGCTGAAAGTTAGAGGCCAACCTGGTGTATAGAGTTTCCAGATGGCCAAAGCTACATAGTGAGACCCTTCTTGAAAAAGCAAAAACAAAAAAAGAAATTTGATATTTGGATGAGGTATTACATGAGTTTTTGGAACATTTAAGATGATGTGGATTGAAGAGATGGAAGTTGGGAAGTCATGGGTTGGTCATTTAGGACTTCAGTCTGGAGCACTGAAATGGTTAGTTTTCAGATGTTCTCCAGGTCTTTGCATCTCATCTGTTTCAAATACTTCCTAAGAAGATTTCTAACTTCTGCCTTTACAGTTTCAATCAGCTTTATCATACTGAAAAATTCTTACTTGTTACCAAGGAGATAACATTAGAGGTTGTGCCTAACCCTGCACTATAGCCATGTGGGAAGAAAAAATGACACTGAATGGATATGAGGCACCTGACTAAGGACTGCTAATTATGATGATTATTTTTGTATGCCAACTTGATTGGATGAAGGAATACTTAGAATATGGTAAAATATTATTTTGGGTGTATCTGTGAGAGGGTTTTCTGAAAACTTTAGTTTGTGAATCTGAGTAGAGAAGTTCCTTCATCCATTTGGACAGCTATCAGTTGACCAGTCAGAGACCAATGGCGAGCAAAAGCAGCAAAAGAGGAAATGGATCTATGGCCTCAGCTGTGACACACTCTTCCTTTTTTGACCATTTATAGCAGAACTCTAGGCTTCCTGGTCTTTAGACCCCAATACATATTGTACAAGAAGCATCCAATTTCTTAGGTGCTTTAGCCTTTGACTGAGAGCTACAACTGCCCTTTTGTGAGGTCGTTCAATAGGGACTGAGCAGTACTATAGGAATTTTGATGCTTCTAGTTTGCAGACGATGTGTCACAAAATTTCTCAACCTCTATAATCATGTTAGTTGATTTCCTTAATCTTTTTTCCCTTTCTTCCCCTCTCTTCCTTCTTCTCCTATTGTTCATATATACCCGTTGTTTCTTCTCTCTGAAGAACTAAATCATTGCTTGTCATTGTTTCTCTGTTTTATGTACCATAAATGCTCAATATGTGCTTGCTGAGTGATAGATTCATGAAAGTGCTGTATGTAAAACAAGTGATGTTATTCAATTTAGAACCCTGGAAGCATGCAAATCATATTGTGTTGGGATTCTTCTACTAAAAGGTATCTCAAAGATCTGAAAGACAGTCTATCCATTATTCCACACAGCTGAGCTCAACCTACACTTCAAAATTTTAAGCTTTAAAGGCAGTGCTCAGTAGAAAGTTATAGAACAAATATGGCTCCCAGTGAAGGGTGCCACATGCAGACACATTGGAGCAACCATGTTCATGAGCATGTGTGAGACACTGCTGGGACTCCATGATCTACTGTAGTAAGAGACAGGAGTGAGTGACATGTCTGCTATTGCCTTCAGGACCTCTGGCTTGGTGAGGGGCAATTCAAGTAATAACAAGATTTGTGACAAAATGTGGAGTGAACACAGCCCCCAAGGATAGGACATGCTATTTAAAAGTTCATAAACTACCACATTAGGTTGGTTGCCCATGGGATTCCATTAACTGGTGAGAAAACATTGGCTGGGAAAAAGGAGGAGGGGAAGACGAGATAAGCATGTTTTAACAATGTTATTTCTGTATCTATTGATAACATGGATATGGGAGACAACATGAGTCCATAGCCCCCCCCCAAAAAAAATCAAGTGGTAAAAAGATGAATTGGAATTTACATCAGACAAGCAAACCAGAGCAAGAAAAAACTCCTAAACCTCTGTGCGGTAAGCATGAGTCTGCTAAGGTCTGGGGATTAGCTGATGAGATAGAAGAGTGCTGTTCCATAAAATCTGTTATAGAAATTGATGCTGTCTGGGAAGTTATTCAGATAAGATGTTTACAAACAGCTATTGTAGCACATGTAGTTTAATTTTCAGCTTTTATTTGAGTCTTCCTGGCCATCAGGATTAGTCTTCATAACTCTGAATATGTCAATTGTTCATTCATTCAACAAATGTTAATTGATACTGTACCATGGGCCAAGCAATACACACAACCCATAAACTATTATTTCATATTTATTCTAAGAAATAACACCATCAGTTCAAAGACCTATATACACCTGTTAATAGCAGCTTAACTTATAATAGCCACAAGCAACCCAAATGTCTATCAGCAGGATACCCACATAACTGTAGTATATCCATACTATAGAGTACTGTCAATGAGAAAAAAATGGCTACTATATGTAATCACATAGATAAATGCAAAAATAATTTGCAAACTGAAAAAAGAAATAGGCATTTGATGGTATACTGGATGATTTTTTTTATTAAGGAATTGACCAGGAAAAGGCAATGTTACGGGGCAGAAGGCAGATTAATGTTTGCCAGTAGCTGCAGGACAGTAATTACAAAGGTGCACAGAGTAACTTTTAGAGTGTTGGAAATGTTTTGTGTCCTGATTAATGGTGGTAGATCTATGACTAAATACATTTCTAAAACTCTCTGATCTCTACGTTTCAAATGATTAAATACTGCTTCATGTAAATTGTGCTTTCGGACAACTAACTTAGACAAACCCAACTGGCTATATTCTACTAGAAGAATAATATTAATGGCTCTATATATCAGATGAAACTGATTTATTTGTACCCTACCATACTTCCCATCAGCCCACTTTCAGTTTCACCTTGAGGTCCAAATGGCAGGTGCCTCTTAACTCATGTTTCTTTTGTGTTTACAGGTCTGTCTACAGGTATGTTCTTCATGATCTTTAAATGAAAAGCAGAAAATGTCTGCTCTGGGGCTTCTCCCAGTTTTGGAGATACTCATCCCACAGGCAAGTACACCATGAGTGCATGAATGTGTCAGCTTTCAGAGGTAAGCTGAGCACTGTGGACTAAATATTTTATTGATTTTTCAGGAGATCTCAGTGGAACCAAGTGCCATGGCTCAAGTGGCAGTCTTGTTAAAGCCCCCTTTTTCACACTCCTCATTTCCTACTCCCCAAACCAATGCTTTCGAGTGGAGCTCCTGTATTCAGGGGATCCAAACCAAGATACAATGCAATAATAGATGACATGGAAAAGTGAGATATAGGAAATGCAGAGGCATGAATGCTGACACAGAAAAGGTCAGGAAAAGTTTGATGACATGAAAACCCCTGAGTAAAAACGAGCTCAGCAAAAGAATGAGCTATGTGCCTATTTGGGGAAGACTATTTAGGGTTTAAGGAAATAGCAGATATAAATATGGAACCTTCTAGAAAGATCAAGGAGTTCGTTGTGGCTGGAGTTCAGTTACCAAATGATTAAAATCTAGAAGTAGTGGGACAAAATCACATAGAATTTCATGACCACACAAAGGACATGGGACTTTCTGAATGAGCTTGAAACCAACAGAGGGTTTTAAACAGAGGAACAAAACCTGGCACAGGTTCTTAAGGAAGACACCTCTGGCTACTGAATGATCATGATGCGCTTGTAAGGTTACTAGTGGAAGTAGGGAGACTAGTCAGAGCTTATTGGTACAGTCTGGTTAAGAAAATGATGGTGGATGGAATCACAATGACAGTGGTAATGCCAGCTGAGAAGTGATTATGCTCTGATTGTACTTTGTTATAACTGGCAGAATTTTCAGATGACTTATAAAAGGTAAAAACAGGGCTTAGAGAAATGGCTCAGTAGTTAAAAGAGAGCATTTCCTATTTTTCTAGAGGACCTAGTTCTCAACTAAGTTGGCTTGCAATGTCTGGAACTCCAGCTCCAGGAGACCTTGCCACCCCTGAGGGCAATCTCTCTCTCTCTCTCTCTCTCTCTCTCTCTCTCTCTCTCTCTCTCTCTCTCTCTCTCTCTCTCTCTCTCTCTCTCTCACACACACACACACACACACACACACACACACACACACACCCCAAAAGTGCAGCGGTGTTTCCAGCACTTATAGAAATCACACTTCTGAACATAACACAACCAACTCATCTGCACATTGTGCATCTTCAGTGCTCAATGAAAGAAAGACTCCAAGCCCAAGTATGGTTTATTCTAATCTATAGGCCGAAGCCCAGGCTTTAGGAAACTCAAGCAGCTGACATCATTCATGATGTTTTAAATATCTCTGTATGTCTAGCCCAGATTGTGGCAACCAGTTCCACACTCTCAGGCTCTGACCATGTAACACGTGATCTCATTTCTGCCAAGGCTTCTCAAATTTAAGTCAACTAGAATGACTGGGGAAAACAGGGAAGCCATTAGTTCTCAGTTTTCTCTCTGATTATTTCAACTAGAAGCACTGCGGGCAAGGCTTAGAAGACGAGCATTCTCCCGTCTTGTCAGTTATTATGAAAATGTGAGACGCTACCTACTAAAGTGATGGTTGGTTATCTACTTTGATTTTCTGTTACTATGATAAAATACTGACCAAGACCAACGTGCAGAGGAAAAGGTTTTATTTTAACCCACAGATTATAGTATGCAATCCATCACTGAGAAAATCCAGGGCGAGAATTCAAGGCAGGAACTAAAAGACAGACTGTGGAGAAATGCTCTTAGCAGATCACAGCCAGTTTTGCGAGATTGCCTGCTTTTTTGCCTCTCAAGTGCTAGGGTTAAGAATTGCCCCCCCCACGCCCCCACCCCCCACCCCCTCCCCACCCCATACCCGGATCAACTACTGTTCTTATACGGTCCAAGCTTACTTGTTCAGGGAAGCCACTCTCTACAATGGCCTGGGCCCTTCAACATTAAGAAAATGCCACCACAGACGACATGCCCACAAAGCCATATAATACATGCACTTTATCTAGTTTGTGTCAAGGTGCCAAAAACTACCTAACACAGTTGGTAAGCTTGGGCATAGCTTAGGTGTCCTCATATCTTAAGAATAGAAAGCTCTTAAAGGGGAAAGCACGGCCAAGTCCAAAAGAAGAGTTCTTTAATAGTGGAATTAGGACACGTGTCATGATACGACTAAGAAGCTAAGGACCAATATGCAAATGTCAAATGTGCAAGTTACAATTAAGGTGGAAATGGAGCTATAGCAGATGCAATTAGATTTTTGACACTATAATGGTTCTCAACAAATGTTCCTTTAGGGCAGCTCAATAGCAAGAGTAGCAGCTTCACCTAGGAACTCACTGAGGCAGATTCTCAGGTCTTACTCTAAACCTGTTAAATCAAGCTTCAAGGCAGGCAGCACTGTCTTTCCAAACTGGAATAACAATAGCTTTCTGACTTCAAGAACCACTGCTCTTCAAACTTATGAACCTATACCACAGAATGTTCTTTCTCATGTGGCTGAGCTCAATATAGGTTGATCTTGTTCACTGTATGAATCTGGTGGCTCCCAATGCCTACTACACTGGGCATGTTCTGAATGTGACAGGTGCCTTATTCTAATGACAGTGCCAAGCCACATAGCAATACTGATGACCAAGAAGGTAGCAGAACAAAAATATTTGTATATGAACTAGCTTTTGCTCTCCACCAAACACCCTACAAGGTCCCTGCATGGTTACATCTTTCGTTTGTTTGGGTAGCCCTGGGGCTGGCCTAGGACTTACTATGTAGACCAGGATGACCTTGAGTTTGTGGAAATCTGCCTGCCTCTGCCTCCCATGTGCTGGGGCTAGAGGTGTGTGCTACGAGATCTAGTCCCACGTTGACTTCTAGAGGAAATCTAAGGTAGTACATGTGGGTGTGTCGAAACAGAAAACTCTATTTTGACAGAGAACAGTTGCTTTCTGGTAAGCTTCACAATACTCACCCTTGCTGATTAGTTTGGATTTCACTGGTAAGCATCATAAATAAGCTAATATCTCCTAAGTACTTACTACCTGATCCATGCCACTATAGCTAACCTGTCCCCAAAGACTGTCCCTAATTTATATAGATATTTCAGCAACATCAATAAAAGAGTGCCCTTCAGACAAAGTCACACCCAAATGGTTGGGGATCCCTCCCTTCCCCACTAGCCCCTTAATTAGTTCAGAAAATGAGGGGTTTAGTTGCTTTACATAGGAGTCTTCTGCCGGTTGTTGATTATTTTTATCCTTTAAAAGTAATAGAGATTGTGTAATTTTATATGATCTGATTTTCATTCAGATTTGAAAGTCATTCACATCAAATTAAAATTCCTTTGGGTCCTTTAACATGCTTTGAATTAAAGTTTATGATTTAATAACGAAAGGGTACGGAGGGAATGTGAACTGAGTTTTTGAATTTTTAGTGCTATGGAAATTTCCAGAAGATTCACAGCCTCTCCAAATGAATGTTTCTTGTATTTAACAGACAGGATAATGATGGGGGAGAATCCATCCTCCGAGTCAATATACCTGTGATTCTGTCTAGGATTTAATGAAAGTGGGGTTAGTGCAAAGAAAGGAAGAAGGGCATTTGGTTATTGTCTTTGAAGTACTTGGGAAACCAGAGAGCTACCACAGAAGGGGAAAAGAAAAAAGGTGTAAAATCCTGGCAGTAGCAAGTAAGTCAGTATAAGCTGATGCCCTACAAATACCTAACTGTAAGGTGAAGACCTTCCTCTTTCTTTTCCCTCTTTCTTCCTTAAACCTCCTGGCTTTGATTTTTCTTCCGCTCTTATTTCTTCCTTTCCTCTCTTGTCCACTTCCCACTGTCTTCTCGGCTGTCTGCATAATCTAACAAGAGTTCATTAAAACTCTCTTGGTTCCAGAAATACCATCATCAGACCTAGAAGGACATGTGTTTGAGACTTTAGACCCTTGTTATCCTCTCCTTCTCCATCAAACAAAATGCATGTTAAAAGAATAATCCCACTAAGAAATTGCCAATCATCTGGAACAGTTTCTGGATTCCTAACCCTTAAATACTTGCCCCAAAGGCCCTGAATCTTCTTTCAGGATCGAGCCAACTGATTATACAGCCCGTACTCAGGCTTCTAGATTGAAAGGCAGAAGGGAGGCTGTCTAGAGGGTAGAATCAGGTAGGTCTGTGGGAAAACTGTTGAGGGGGAGCTGAAAGATCCACACACACCACACATGGCCCAATGGCTCGCTCAGTGTAGAAACTAACTTATATTGTGTGGGAAGAGGAAGAAATAGCTAAGTGCCAGCCCTGTACACCTCCAAATCCCAACTAGAACCTCAACTGCATCCCGAACTAAATCCACACCTGGCCTTCTAAATTGTTATGACAGTTTGTTTGGAAAGATAGAAGCAAGGAACCCTTTTTTATTTAAACATTTGTTCGTTTGATATGTAACTTTTAAACATTCAGGCATATGGTATGTGGGCCTCTGTTTGTAGTCTTGGCTTAGTCCTGCAGATGTTTAGGGTGAGCTTGCTCATGAGGAACTGCAAAGACATCTAAGGCTTTCCAGCACAGCACGCTCCCCTTGTCTTCAGGAGCCTGGCAGACTGCCTAGCTCCCTGCGCCAAGCCACATTCCTTTCTTGCTTGGAGATTTTTCCTAACCCTCCTGGCTATTTAGTGGATTTCTTTTAGGATTTCCTTAAAGGAGTCATTTGTCTGTCTCTTGATCAAAGCTTCTTCTGGCTTTTCTCAATTCTTATCAGTCTCTTTGGGACCAAGTCCATAGTACAAGTAGCATTCGACTCTAAGCATTTACCCAATGTAGAGCACAGAGCTCAGTTTCTCTAACTTACAAGCGGCTGCTAACCTGAGCCTTTCCCCTGACATTCTGATTTGTTAGAGGCTCAGCCCAGGGATTTACGTTTTGAAAACCCTTCTGGTGATTCTGATGCTGGTGGCTGTTGGACCACACTTAGAGAGCTGAAAAGAGAGGGGCTTCCCAGTCCCTATGCGGCCTAGTTCTGTTTATAGCTCCATCTTGACTACCAATTAGCTGTTAAGACACTGATGACTCACATGTGGTTTGGAGCTTACAAAATCCCTTGCATTTATTAGTCATTAGCCTTTTGAGGAGGAATGCCATGGGTACAGGGAACACACTAAAGTGTAAGACACAACTCTTGTCATGATGAACTTGCATTCTATCCTTGTTTACTTACCCTTATTCAGCACTGCCTTCAATAAAACGCAGAGATCCATTTTGGTTTGTGAGTGAAGAGCCATGTTGGAGAAATACAGAACACAAATACATAAAAATCCACTAGCAAAGGACAAGAAATTGCATGAATCTCTAATTCTAAATGCAATTATAATAAACCTTGTTCTACAATCATCAATCTGAAGACTGGTTTAAAAGTTTTTAAACTGATGAAATTGACTTCTGAGAAAATGTGTATTTATACTGTTACCTCAATAGAGGAAGAAAGCATCTTTTGTTTCTTTTTAGCCCAGCATTCCTGAATGTGATTATCTGCGTTGTTCCCCCAACTCAGACTAATCTCCTGGCCTTAGCTTTCTTTGATGTAGCTTGGTCATAGCATTAAGAGTGTAAGCAGCTTTCTTCTGTTTAATAAATCCCAGGCATGGCTATCAAGGTTGACATCCTTAGACAGAGTATGGAAACCTCCCTGACTCTTGTCAAGGTTTTTCTCACACCGAGCAAGTAAGGAGCCTCTGAGGAAGAGTTTTTTTTTTTTTAATTAAATGCCCTTTCATCTTCAAGATATATTGAGAGAATGAATGAATGAATGAAATATGTATTTTGAACAGCATCCCATTGCTACACCACACCTCAGTACTGTGGCATGGATCTCTGAAGAAACAAAGCTGTGTTCGTGATTCATCATCTAACCAGAGAATATGGGAAAAAGTCTTTCTGATCCAAATATGAGAAGGGATTGGGAACATACTCACTAGGAAGGGGACTGACTGAAGGTCTCATTGATAGACATGCACAGATTATCCATTTTACGTTTCTCCTCTCCACTCATACCCCAGGAAAGCTCGAAGTGGACCTCAGAAACAACTGTGGGACTAAAGAGGAAGATCTCAGCAATGGCCCTTATCCTGCTTTGAGGACTTGTAAAATGCAACTATACTGGACCACACAGAAGGAACTTCTTGTGACCTTTCTGGGCATGTTGCCAATCAAATTCTCAGGGATTTTAAATGGGAAGCCGCTGAAAGCGGTTCCAAGCCTGCTTTCTTTCTCCACATATATATTACCATACCATAAGAGCTCAAACTTGTGTCCAGAGCTGGCTAGGTGGGACAGCTTCATTCTCAGCCACCTGGCCTGACGTGTGAGTTCCCTGCCCAGCCAGCCAGTGACTGACTCAAGGACCCGTGGGGCTGGTCTGTGCATAGTACCACAAGCAGCATTTTTCAGGCCACACCTGCTGAGCAGGCAGCCAAGAGGATGGTTTAGGAAGTAGAGAAAAGGTGAGAAGGCAGCAGGGCAAACCAATTGTTCCACCTCTTGTCTTTCCTGCCAACGATGACTTGCAGTTTCTGCCTAGACAGCTACTATTTTAGTCTATCAGTCATTCGCATGAATGGAAGGGCTTCTTTTCTACATGGTAGAGGTGAAGAGAAAAACGAAAAGCACGCTGGGTATAAATACTGCCTTCTCAATAAGTCATCCAACTAAGGATGGGGATTGAGATAGTAGCAGGCCCAATCTAAAGTCCACTAGCACAAATCAAAATTTTCCTTATTTCACCTTTTTTCTTGTATCCCAAGGCTGTATGTTATCTACACACACACAAGGGGACAGGGGGACCCTGACATATACTTCATATAACTCTTCTCCAAGCTGCTTGCTGCTCATGGCTATCCAGACCCTGCTTAAGTATTCCCAGTGACACACGTGGGATAAAAAATGTTCACTGGGATACAAATATCCCAGATATTGCTAGTATGTGGCAGGCATAAAATGCTCAGCCAGGTCTCAGTGGATGTTGGGAGGAACCTAAGCTTGGAGGAAAACAGAATAGGTCTATCAACTTGTTGACCATGAACAGCTATTAATTTTCAGGAATCCCGATGTCAGGATCTTTACATCTGATCTAGAAGCAACTCAGTTATGCTTTAGAATTCTGTTTCAATTGCTTTTCAAACGTTGAAAATATATCTTTTCATATCATCTATTCTGATCGTGGTTTCGTCCCCCCCCCCCCCCAACTTCTCCGCAGCCACCCAAATCCACCTGGTATCATTCTGTCGCTCATTAGAGAGTGTCAAACCTGGACTAAAATCTAATAGGAATAGACCAAAACAAAGAGACAGAAAAAATAAAGAAAGCCAAAGGGAAACACACAAGAAACATAGAGATCAAGGATACACCATTTCCACACACAGGATTCCATAACAGCACACAATCTGAAACAGTAATCTATAAGCAAAAGATCTCTGAGGTAAAAATGCCCAACGTAGTATGAGACAAAAACTAGCACCAAGTTCCTTTCATGTTGGCCATCTGCTGTGATCACAGTCACCTTCATTTCAGTCCTTGCTGAAGGGGCTGGTTTGTAGAGGTTCCAGTCCCCCTCGTTGGAAAGCTTTTAAGGACTCTGGATGAGAAGGAGCATTTAAACGTGAACTGAAGGTAGTCGGAAAGTGCAGTCCACAACAGACATGTGAAGTGAATCCGAAGTTTCCCAGGGACATTTAGACACTAGAATCCTCGTCTGCCATTTTGTTGTTGTTGTTGTTTTGCTTTTCCCCCTGAAGGTTGTCTTAGCTGGTTCTACCACGGTCCTGAGTATGTTTTTGGTTCAAAAAAATATCAGCTAGAGTTCTTACTGAGTGTTCAAAGATCTGACTCCTATGGTCTTAGGAGGAAATGCAGGAGAGTGATGCTTTGCATAACTGATAGACTCAGAAAGGATTCTGGCAGCAGGGAAGACTTGATTCAGGGCTTCCTGTGATGTTACAAGGACCAGTTATCTTCCACCTGGAGCCTAAGCGTCCTTTTCCTCTATAAAATGGCTTTATTCTTCAGTTTGTGTTTTCAAGACAAGGTTTCTCTGTGTAGCCCAGGTTGTCCTGAAATTCGCTTTGTAGATCAGGCTGGCCTTAAACTCAGAGATTCATGTCCCTTTGCTTCCCACACGCTGGGATTAAAGGGCTGTACCACTGTTAGATGAATTCTAATTGGTCTTGTAGTAAAACCCTAGAGCCAGATATTCGGATAAAGCTGAAAGTTCAGAAAACAGGAACAAGGCACTAGAGAAACTTCTCACCATTACTGAATCCTCAGGCCAAAAAAAGGTAGATCCTGTCTCTATGGAATCCTCAGACTCTGAGTCCTCATCTATAAAGAGAGGCACCTGAAGGGCCAAACTCTTGTCTTCTCCAGCCTTATATTCCTTCTTCTGCTCAGCCATATCACTTCCCATTACAACGTTCCTAGTGTTGGGTGGGATTAAAGGCCTGTATACTTCCCAAGTACTGGGAGCAGAGGTGTGGGATACCCAATAGAGCACTAACTAGTTTTTCAAGAGATTTTAAATCTTTGTGGACTTTAACCCTTTGGGTATGACACCAAGATATAAATCTATTTCAATTGTTTTACAGTCACTTGCAGCATCCAGGGAAACAGCAGAGTGACGGCTCCTTTGCTCCTGGAAACACCACTCCATGATTTGGCATGCCACCCCCCCTCCCGCCCCCAAGTCTTGGAACATCAGTGCTGGTAATACTCCTCCAGACTCAAGGGCATATCTGCTCTTTCATCTGGCTCTTACACCCTTGCCTGTTCTGTATTGGCAGTGTCATCTCCTTTCCCATGGCTAGGCCCGAACATAGGGCCAGGGTTAATAATCTGCCCCCCCCCCCCAGCAAACTGCCTTCACCATCTCCTCAAGAAACCAGTGCCTGAGGCATCTAGGATGGATGTGCCTCCACCCACACCTCCTGCTGAATATGAACCCACTGACTTCTGACTTTCCTTCCCCCTCCCCCCACATCAACCCATGCCTGAAGGAAGCAGCCACACTAGAACCGGCACCCTTATACCCAAAGAATCTGAAATGCTCTGGTGAAAGCTTTACCTCAGCCCCTGCCATCCATATCATATACCTAAAGTCTGGAATGATTGAGTGAACAGCCCAATCTTTCTCCCCAGACTCCGCCCCATCTAAGTCCATCAAACAGTGGCCCTTCCCCTAGAGCTGCCCTCAGTTCCAGATCCCTACTCCAGCGGAAGCCAACAAAAGTCAGTTCCTCCGTGAGGCTGCTCAAGACCACACCTACAGGTTACTTAAGGCCAGATAGTCGTATCTGCCACATGACTCTCCCCACTCCCATGCCTTTCCAGGGGTCACCCAGGATTGCTTTGCTGTGTACCCATGAAACCTGGGCTTTTTATAGTTTGATCTAATTTGGTCTGATTTGGATTATTGCATTGGTGGAGAGGCTATTCGAGGTGTAAACATCTATCAATCCTTAATGCTGGGATTAAAGGTGTGTGCCAACACTGCCGGACATCTATGGCTAGCTCTGTGGCTGGTTCTGCCCTCTGATCTTCCCGCAATCTTTTCTTCTTAGATTAGAAACAATATATCAACACAAGCCAGCCTCCACTCCCAACCAAATGGCTTTATTGTTAAACAGGGTGAGAAAACATTGGCAGTAGTTTTGTCTTATATTTTGCTCTCAAATTTTATGAATTCAGCCAGAGCAATGTTTGACAGGTGCTACATAAATTGACTGTATTTATATTGTGTGTAAAAGATAGAACCTACTTCCACCATTTGGGCATAAGCTCCAAGACTGAATTTCTACCCAAAGAAAAACATGGGCTGTTGCTGGAAAAGTGAATGGGCAATAGGTACTTGGAGGAAAATAGATTGTCCTTCCAAAATACAGCCATTGATTCATGGATGTGTCTAGCTCCTCAAGGTGCTTGCACATACACAAAACTAGAAACAACCAGTATAGGCAGCCCCACCCTCAAACACAAAGGGGTAAATCAGTATATTTCTTTTAAGCAAATAACAAAATTGGTTTTGAAGTCAAGTGATACTATTAGGAGGCTGATAGAGTTGCACTCTGGGTGGCAAGGAGAGGGAGATCACTAAGGAAAATCCAAGGACATGGTGTTAAAGGGGCCTGGCTACAGTGTGCTTAAAAAGCATGTCGTGATAATAATATCTGCAATACATTACAGTCGTGTTTATGGAGCTCGATTTTAGATGCTATCTTGGTATTCTATGTATTCATCCATTGAATCCTCACATGAACCCTATGATATCAAAACAATTAATATCTTCTTCATCATCTCTACTTTATAGATGAGGAAATCAAAACTGAGCGAGGTTAACCAAGCTGCCCCACGTCACAAGCTGCAAAATGACAGAGTGGCATTCAACCCGTGGTGGCTTCTAACCTACATATATAGTATTTCAAATGTATGAAATGAAGCACAGAGAGAACAATATGCTGATGACCCTAGAAATAAGAAATGACTAAAGGAGTGGCCATGCATTTACTGTAGCTGCCAGCCTTAAGGGACCTTGAAGTACAGAGCAACAAGGGAAAGGACCTACCTCTGTGGCAGAGGTAGAAAGGGGATAATTAATTGTGTCCCATACTGAGTAACAAAGTATCCAGGTATCAGTGGACTAGGTGGGGAACAAAGCTGCTGAGGGCGGGAATTAGCATAGGCCCTGGAGTCTTTGTCATAGTAGGCACTAACTTGCATGATGGATGTCGACAAGATACCAATAATCTCTGTATGCCTCAGTTTCTACTTTTGTGAATAAGGATTGACTGCTTTCTTACTCCCCCTCCCCCCCACGTTTTGAATCATTATGGAGATTAGACAAGATAATGTGAAATGAAACACTTTCTACAGAGAAATCCTGTTATAATTATACTCTCTATAGGCACTTAAAAGCATACTTTCACTAAAAAAAAAAAACCTGTTTTTGCTAAAGACTGTTATTCTGTATCTTCTAGAAACAACTTATGTTTCAAAAAATCATATATTCAATGTAGGTAATTTGAAAAACAAAGATGAACACCAAGAAGAAAACAAAGAAATCATCTTGAAAAATCTTCTCAACACTTAGGTTAAAATTTTGTAAAGATGCTTTTTTATTCCTGTCATTTTTGAAACTAATATTTCACATTAGTATTTTATCTTATATATGTACACAGCCTTTAGTCTTTTGCAGTCCACATTTCCCATTTAATACACCATGAATATATGTGCTGATCTTTTATATCAGTGATTTACAAAATTTATGACCATGATCCACAGTAAATACACACACACACACACACACACACACACACACACACACACACACACACACGTTCATTCAATGCTTGTTCTTTCAATATACTTATTTATGATTTGTTGTTATACTATATACTTTGAAAAGCAATCATTCTATTGGTTAGATAGTAGATCATTGCAAATATTTGCCTTAATTATTAATAAAAGTCTAATTGTTAGACTTCATTTATAATATTTTACATTCATCCATTTGTTCATTAAACTACTAAATACACAGACACACGTACACAAATATCTATAATCTATACATTGCTCTCCTTCTTAGAGAAAAAGAAGTTATTTCATGCCTTGTTCCTAGGCTAGGAACCCAGAGGTGAAGTAGACTGATTTGGTTCTTGCACTTAGTGCACTATGGTTCTATGCTGCATATGCAGTTGTTTATGCTTAGAGGTTGGAAGATCCCAGGTTCTTTTGTAGGGATTCATATGGTGGGGTTAGTTTATATGAAGATCAGGAAATGTTTCTTTGAGGGGGTGGTGTTTTACCAGAATAAACTACTGAACCACTTATTGGGGGTAAAACCTGAGGTCCTAGAATCCTGATCAAGAAATATCTAGCAGAAAGGTCTCAGTGTTGTCAAGACCTTTGCTCATTTGAGCACCAAGAGGATGGCAAGAGTGACCTGAGAGCAATGGGTTAAATGGGGACAGTTCCTAAGGAATAGGTCATTAAAGATGACATCACAAAGGCTCACAGGGAGTAGATCATTCTGGGCCTTCCATGTCGAATACACTCTGGCTCTGCTTACCACAGTTAGTTACCATGTAGAGAAAAACTGGGGTAGGGTGTGGACCAGCTGCAGCTCTGGATGGGAACTTCAGGTGCGCAGAGACTCAAAGGCAGGCATGCTTCTCTAGATGAGGGCTTCAGCATGAAAGGGAACCCAAGTTCTGCTGAAAGAGCATGACCCTGGTATAGCTTCTTGTCCTGTTCTAACTGTGATGCTTGTGAGGACCTTTAGCTTCCAGACAGATAAAAGGGTCTTTATCTAGTTCACTGTTTTGACCTCAGCACCTCGCCAACTCTTTTTTTAAAAAAATTTTTTTTAGATTTATTTATGTGTCTGAGCCTTTGCTTACATGTGCCTCGTACCTTCAGAGTCCTGAAGAGTGAGTCAGATCCTCTGGAACTGGAGTTAGTGCTGGTTGTCAAACTGAACCTGGGTCCTCTCAAGAACAGTGAACACTCATAGCTATAGACACATCAACGCTATCCCAGCATCTACCCAAGTCTTGGCACAGTAGTTGTCCAGTACATCATTGTAAGTCCAACCAATGAATTTATTGGCCTCCCCAGGACTCTAGGCAAATAACAGAGGTAATTTCTGACAAATCAAGATTGTCTTCACATTTTCTCCAATGTGATTCTCTATCCTAATGCAAACATGGAGAAAGCTTTTTATGTGGAGAAGGGGAGAGTCTCTCTCTTTCAGCTTCTGTTTTGTGTGAGTGAAATCACAAATAATTTCTCAGAAACCATTATGTATTTTATTTGGTCTTAAAAAAATCGAAATGGCATGACAATTCACCAGCTGCTTTTTGCAATGAAAAGAGAACACATTGCAATTGCCAGAAACAGATGTTGAAGAGGCCTAGAAATCTGATTTTTCCACATCAGGGATCCTGTTGTGTATTAAAATAAATTGATGGGGTTACTGGAAGCTAGATTGCTGGTTTCTTTGAGATTGCTCATTGCCTTGAAGAATGGAGAGTAGGGATAGCCATTAGAAAGGATGGGCCACAGACAAGCCTCAAAAGGAATCCCAGGATCCTGCTGTATCTGTGGCATGGGCTCTGTGGTACACGCATTCTTCCTCTGCCCTGCTCACTCATCCTCAACATAAACCTGTGTCCTGGGAAAACATGGAAGAGAAATTATATTCTGAAAGTTAATGAATGCCCTTCTTGACTATGATCCAAGTGACCTAGGGCTGGCACTTTGGGATATGGAAAACACTCCAGATCAGTTAAGGACAGAATGTGAAGAATAAAGCGATGTCTCTGAGAGAGAAAGTAAGTTTCCTTAAGGAATTTGAACTCTCAATTGTAGTCACCATGTAGGAAAACTGCACCCTTTGTAGAAACAATTTCTTTCCTAGGGCTGGGTCAGGGAATGAAGAAATAACCTACTTGGGGAGATGTGCTTGCTTTCTTAACAGAATTGTTCTTTACAATTATGGGAGCTCTTCACTGAAGTATAGGGCCCAAACAGAAATGCGTAATTCCTAAGTTTACCATTGAATGTATTTGCATAAAGTCAATACCTATGAACACAGGACCCAGAAATAAAACCTGTCTGGTACTCTGTAAGATTCATTTGTGCTCCCTTCCAGCCACTCCTCTCCCCATAATAGGTCAATTTTGTCTGCTTTTGAAGTCTATATCAATGGAATCATGTGTTTGTGCTTATTTGGGCCTGGCTTCTTTCATGCAATGTCACATCTGTGAAATTCAAGTATATTCTCACCTGTCATGGTGTTTCTGTTATCTCCTGTGTTACAGAAGCATCCACTTTGTGATGTATCACCATTCATTTTAAGCTTCCCATTCATTTGTTGCCTTTTGTTTGTTTGTTTTGCGACAAAATCTCACTCTGTAGCCAAGGTTATCTTAAACTCAGGCTCCTCATGCTTCTGTCTTTTGACTATTGCCATACACCACCACACCCAGCCTTTTCCTTTGCTCTTTTGACAGACATCTGGGTAGTTTCTACTTTAGTCCTGGTAGGGCTAATGCTGATTTAAGTATCTGTTTTTGACCACTTTATGTATGCCTGCCTCACTAGTAGAGTCGTGTGGTTAGAATTGCAAGATCAGAGCTTGGTGTATATTGCACTTTAGATGCTCCCAAATGGTTCTCCAACAGGTTTCAGAGATTTCCACTCCCATGAGCACCCTTATAGATCTCCCCGCCTTGCTGTGAATATCTGGTTCTGCTTGGGCAGAATTTCACTTGGGAAGGGCAGCACTGTGAGAGCATCTTCTGTACCTGCCCCTAAATAGGATACTTCTGCAGCCACAGCAGCACAGACAGCAGCAGCTGCTAAAGTATACAATTAATCTTTACATAATGCTATCTTGGATTGGTAGAGGGAGGTGGATAGAACTAGAAGAAACCATTCTGTGTAGTAGGAGGTTTCTGTTCCAGACTTTCCAGCCTAACCTCAAGGTTTAGACCCACAGACCCACAGACCCACAGAGACACACAGATACTTTCAGTAGTTTTAGGCTGATCGATCTTAAGGCCAAGGCATATAATTTGCTAACTCTTTACCCTTAATCTAACCCATGACTCTTATCCTGTTCAGCCATGGGGCTCAGTACCTTTTCTCACAGCAGCATGGTTGTCCTCTGCTTCTTCTGACTTTTCTCTGGCCTTCTGCTTTGTTCTTCCAGTTCCCAGAGTTCTCCTAGTCTGGTATCTCCACCCACACTTATTGCCTTCCTTTGGCCAATCAGTGCTTTTTATTAAACCAGTGGGTGGGATAATTATTTACAATGAAACATCACAATCTCCCACAATTCTGCTATTGGCATTTGTGTTTCATGAGCATAATACCCAAATGTCCCCAATTCCCAAGGTATTGAAAGCTGACAGAAGGCATGAGTGGAAGCTAAACTTGCTTTCTGAGTAGGATCATTAGCAGGTGCTAAAAATGCTGAGAATCTGAAAGAACTGTAGAGAAGGGCTGAACCTCTTCGTCCACATTGTAGCTCATTTGTTTATAGTGTAACATGGGACTGAGTATCTGACATCTGTGGACTTCATATGGCTTAGCTTCCAAGTAGAGGTATTATTAGTGTCAACCTTATATGTGGTAGGTTTCTGAGGGCTGTAAACTGATTCAGGCAGAACCTTGAGAATCTGGTGAAAGATGTGAGAATAATGTACAGAAGCGAAGCACCAAGCTGAAATGTGCAGATATAGTTTTGTTGTTGTTTTTAAAGGTAATTAATGCACTTGCAAGTTAGGCGTTAGTAGTGCATGCTTTCAATCTCGGCACATGAGAGGCAGAGGCAGGTAGATTTCTGAGAAGCCAGCATGATTTGTGAGCCCAGGACAGCCAGGGCTACACAGAAAAGTCATGTTTCAAAACATGAAGAAGAGGAAAGAGGAGGAGGAGGAAGAGGAGGAAGAGGAGCAGGAGGAGGAAGGGGAAGGAGGGGGAGGAGGAGAAGCAGAAGAAGCAGAAGAAGACAAAGAAGAGGAGGAGGAAGAAGAAGAAAAAGAAGAAATGAGCTTGCTTATTTATTCAGTCAATCTGGTATTCAGTTTTGATACTCCATACTATACCCGTCATGGAAGTCAGCCACAACATAGCTATGGTAGTGACAGATGTTAAAAGAGGCCCAAACCAGAATGAATCAGGAGGGATGTCTATTACTGTCAACTACTGCAGTGGAATTAGGAAGATTTCTTAGGTATGCAAACCACTGCATCTAACATACATGAAATCTTGTGGGCCAGGGGCTGGAGAAATGGCCCAGCACTTTAAGAGCACTCGCTGCTCTTCCGGATGACCTGGGTTCTATTTCCAGCACCCAAACAGCTGCTCACAACCTCTGTAACTTTAGTTACAGGGGATCTGATAACCTTTTCTGACCTCCTTGAGCACTGTGTGGTGCACAGACATATATGCTGGCAAAAATACCCACACAAGTTATAAGAAATAATTATAAAACACATTTTGTGTCAGAAAAGAAAGAAAGGAGAAGTCTTGTGGGAACTGACTGACGGCCAAAGACCCAAAGCTGAAAACCAAGGGGAGTTTTGTGTCCCTGTGCTTTGAAAATAATGAATAAGTGTGCAAGAGTCTGCCATTTCACTCCCACATGCAGATGAATCTGGACACCTCTGGGCAACACCAGCACCACTGTAATCCCCTAAATTGTAACAGGCTTTGTAGTTTTCTCTCCCATGCCCTCTGAGCTTCTCTACATAGAGTTAGCTGAGTGCATATGACTTTGAAGGAAAAGCCTCCTGGAAGTGGGACATGAATTCCACCAAGAAAAATGGCAAATTGTGGTTACTAATAGTTTCTTACCCTGTGAAGAAGTTTTAAAGCAGATGGTGAATTTCCAAGGATAATGCAGCAGGCTTTGTTTATATCCTTATATCTGGTGAACAACAGGACAAATGGCCAATCTGCATGTGATCAATGCTCACTAAGTGACTCAGTGGTCAACGCAGATCCCATGGGACCTCACTCCTGTGGTTTGAGCTTCATCATCAGCTGTAACTTCCTTATTTCTTTTTTTGGCTGGTGAACGTGGCATTGCACAAAGCAAGTACAGTCCAATAGTTCAGTGTTGGCGCTAAGTGGACACACAATAGGCTGAATGAGCAATTGAATATGATGGCAGAGCAGTAGCAAGTACTAGTAGGAATAGGGTCATTAACCTTCCCTTGCATGTATTGAACACTGATTTTAGCATTTGTCTGCACTAATTCATTTAATTCTCTCAACATTTCCAAGGTGTTCTTTGCTTATTGTACAACAGAAGTCATCCAAGTTGTCCAAGATCACGAAGATTTAATACCCATAACTGGTATCAAAAGTCTCCATGCCTGCAGACTCAATTCTTTTAATAGTAGTCCGCTTAACTAGCTATCAAGAAAGTGAGCTTTAGGGTCTGGAGTGGCTGCTTCTCCAGAAGACCAGAGTTTGAGTTCCTGTACCCACATGGCAGCTCACAACCAGCTGTATTTACAATTCCAGCGGATCCAGTGCCCTCTCCTAGCATGAGTGATGCACAGACATATATACATACATGAAAACACCCATATACATAAAAACCCCAAAACAAACAAAAAATGAAAAGTGAACTTCAGTGTGGATCCAGTTTCCAGCATCTACATGGGGTGGATAACAATACCCTGCAACTACAGCTCTAATTTGATGCCTTCATCTGGCCTCCATGAGCATTGCAGCCATGTGCACAAACCCACACCCTGACACAATATACACAAGTTTAAAAAATAATTAATTAATTAAAAATGAAGAAGAAAATGAGCTTTGGGATATCAGAAAGATATAACTGCCAATAAAAGTTCTGTGACCTACTGAAATTATGGAAACGCCATCTTTGAACAGTGAGACAGATCAGAGGGGATTTTGAGATGAAGTGGGTAAATTAAAGTCTCTGGCCACAGAAGGTACTCATGCGATGATACTTTGACATTCTGTCTTGGAATATCAATTGGATTAAAACATTGGTTCAAATTTTAGCTTTCTATGAATCTCAAACTAGTGCTGCCACAGTGTGTCCAGTTCAGGAAGGAGGCTAATAAGTCAGGGTACCAGTCCTTCCTCACACTGGGTCAATTTTCTACCATTTCTGTTAAATCTTAAAAAAAAAAAAAAAAAAAAAAAAAAAAAAAAAAAAAAAAAAAAAAACAAAAAAAAAAACAAAAAAAAAAAACAAAAACAAAAAAAAAAACCCAGCTCGGGATTACTGTACCTTTTGTTCTTTCGCCTATTTACCTTTTAGCTTAATTTGATGTGATTCTTGCTTTTTGCAATGAATGAGACTGGTCTTTTGCCTCATTTTTTATTGTCTGAAATTAGCCCCCAAGGACACTGCATTACTTGCACCCTCTACGTTCTGCTGTGCCATAATGCCATATGTTGCTAAATGGTGAATACTCATTCCAAGACAGTGGCTGATTTTGTCAGCATGTGAACATCATAGACCTCATGTACAGAAACCTAGACTGCATGGGTCAATTTCTGATGTGTCTCCATTCAATTGGAAAGCATGAACTATTTGAAGCTGCTCCCAGTGTAACACATCACATGCTATTTTACAATCAGTTATGTTTTATGGGCAGGATGGATACTCTCTGAAGGGATAACAATAACGTAGTAAACAATCTGATAGCATAGTTATTTATGATGTTTATCAAATATTAGGTACTGGACATATTTGCATGCAGTGTGCTTTTATACAACTGACAGCACAGTAGATTAGTTTATACCACCATCATCACAAATCAGTGGAGTGCTGTGACAGCTATGATGTCATTAAAGGAAAGGAATATTTTAGATCCACTATAATCTTATACAGCAAACTTTTGAGATCTGGCTGACTCCAGCTGTCCAGCACTGGGATTAAAGATGAGTATTGTTGTGCCCAGCTTTCACATGGGTGCCCAGGGATTCAAACTCAGGTCCTCATGCTTGCACAGCAGGTGTTTTTAACCCACTACTTAGGACCATGTGGGTTTAAAAAAAATCCAGTACACATCTTTCTCTTTTCTAATGTGTTTTATTTGTTTGTTTTAAGGTCTGTTTAGTTTGCTGCTGCTAAATCTGCTCTAGCTCATTCAGTCAGTATTCAAATAACACTCATCACTTCATCTCTAACTTTTTCCTTTCAACCCTTACTGTGCTTTAACTAAAGCATTGTGTCAAATTCCTCAGAGAGTGTTGGATTTACTTGTTTCCTTTCTCAAAGAGATCTTGGTT
Source organism: Phyllotis vaccarum (assembly GCA_033318265.1). Classification (NCBI taxonomy): domain Eukaryota; kingdom Metazoa; phylum Chordata; class Mammalia; order Rodentia; family Cricetidae; genus Phyllotis; species Phyllotis vaccarum. The sequence continues at coordinate 128,874,326 of JARWLC010000013.1, forward strand.
GCTTTAGTTTCTGGCTTCTGTGTAACTCTGAACTTGACGTTTTCTGTTGCCATGCTGAGAGACTTCTAACAGCTCCATTTGGCTTCCTAGTGTCCTAGTTGACACTTTAAACTTGGCTTCTTAGATTCTTGATTCTGAGACTGATCTGATCCTTTTAGGAGAAGCTTGAGTTTTCCTTGCCAAGTTCTCTTAGATGAATTCCTCTTCTGTCTGGGTTCCCAGCTTTGAAACTCCGGCTGTATTAGAAACTCTCTGAGGCTTCCAGCCTTAGTCTTTACACATATGTCTTATTCTTCTACTTGTTCCTCATGGAAGAACTCATCTTTAAAATTAGTCCCAATTTCGCAAAAGTGAATATTTGGGATTCTGGCTTAACTTGGATCAGCCTTAGTTTACTTATTAGTAAAATGGAGGCTTATGAATATGACACAGGGTCGTTGGGGACTCTTCACTATATGTTAAATGAACTTGATAAGCCTAAGGGGTATTTAAAGTGTTACTAAGTCTTTAGTGATTGATGTTCCTGAAGTAAAAATGCTAAGTGGTCATATCCAGATAGTTACTTCCTGTGTCCAAGACTACATGAGAATGTTAATGGAAGTTACTTCTGCTGGGAGCACTAGTGATCATTGCTATTGAAGTTATCAAACTTTTGTCAAACAATTTACTTCGTTGTTGTGGTAGGAAGTTCCAAATCTTTGCCAAGCATTTTCCTGAGAGATCTTGAAAATACATTATGAAGTCTGTGGTCCATGTTTTCCCAACTACATCTTTTTGGCAAGCAGGCATTTATCTAAAGAATAGAAATTAATGGGTAGTATGTACTCCATTCGGACATCTGGGTCTGTATGGTGATTTCCAGCCCACTAATCAATAATTGTCAGGTTTCTCTTGGACTGTTCTCTGAGCAAGTTGTTCATTGTTCAAAGTCAACATTATCCTTATAGCACTAAGGTCTGCCTTCCCATGATTTGCATGGTCATTTTGAGAAGATTGCTTTACTCATCTCAAGTTGAGGGGATGGTGAGATGTGCTTCTAGTTCACTATGCCTAGTATTTAAAAGATCAACTTTCTATACTCTGATCATATCCACTATCTAGCAGTTTCAGAATTCTGTTACTTTGTGCATAGGAAACCCACTGTTATTTGAATATGTCTCACAGACCTAAGCAATGATCAGGCCTCCAACATGCCCGACATAAGTCTGATATTAAACACTAGCTCTGATAGTGTGATTCAGGAATATACATTAAGACTTTGGTTCTACCAGTGTGATGAATTGGACTAAATAGCTCTTTGCTTGTCCCAATGATGAAGTGGAACACCATGCTAATGCAAGAGGAAATGAAATTCTAGAAGCTAAAGCCAGGGTTTACATTTGTAGAGAGTCAGAAAACACTTCCAAAATGCAAATATCAAGCCATACCTCTCCACTAATGAATCAGAGCTCAGCATGGTGGTGGCTTTTCCATGACTCCTTTTCTTTCTAAGAATGGATGTTATCAAAGTTCAGGGAAGGGTTTCATTGTCTGTGTGGCATGGCAGCCATGGTTTTAAAGTTTTGATCATTTGTATCAGGGCTCCACAGATTGTCAAGAAAGAAATTGGGGAGGGGGGACATTACTGGCGAAATGACTTGGGAGGTAAAGGCATTTGCAGTCAAGTATGGTGACCTGAGTTGGGAACGGTCTGTCTTACTTAGAGTTTCAATTGTTGTGAAGAGACACCATGACCACAGCAACTCTTAAAAAGGAAAGCATTTAATTGAAACTGGCTTACAGTTTCAGAGGTTTAGTCCATTATCATCATATAGGAAACATGGTGTCCTGCAGGCACACATAGTGCTGGAGAGGCAGCTGGGAGTTCTGCACCTTGATCTTCAAGCAACAGGAAGTGAACCATGCTTCACACTGAGCAAAGCTTGAACAAAGGAAACAAGCTGACTCCACACTGAAACACTTTCTCCAATAAGGTCACACCTATTCCAACAAAGCCACATGTCCTAATGTTGCCATGGCCATTGGCGGATATGTTCTTTCAAACCAGTACAGGAACCAAGATGGCAGAGGGCAAGAACTGATTGTAGAAAGCTGCCTTTTGACTTGCACACATCCACGTACACACTCACGCATGTATGCTCCCATGCACCATACTTGCGGTATGCTTCTCCGCCCACAAAACAACAACAACAAATACTGAAAGCTTATTTTTTTTTTTAAATAAAAAAGAAGCTATTGAGTAATTCAATCCCTGGATTCAGGAGACCTGTTTTAGCTATATTGCTTTTCTCTCTTTGTCTAGGAGCTATTGCTCCAATTACTCAAACAATAATTTGTAGTAGTGGGGTTTCTGGGTCCCAGGCAGCCAGAGGTCCAAGACCCACAGACCTGCTGCACCAGACCCCTTAGCCGCCCAGCCACCGCCACCCGCCCCCCAGAAATGACTCAGACGCTTATATTAACTTCATGCTGTTTGGCCTGTGGCTCAGGCACATTGCTAGCTAGCTCTTACATCTTAAATCAACCCATTTTTATTAATCTGTCTGCCACGTGGCCCATGGCTCACCTGTGCTCCTACATGTTGCTCCTGTGGTCTTCAGCTCGATCTGCCTGACACCACTCTGCTTCTCCTACCTATGCTTTGATTTCTCCTCCTACTTCTTCTATGGTGCCTGTCATGGCCCAAAACAGCTCCTTTATTCAAAGATTGAGATTCACAGCATACAGAAAGGCATTCCCACATCACTTCCCCCTTTCTGTTTAATCAAAAAGGAAGGTTTCAATTTTAATATAGCAAAATTACATATAACAAAATAGCTATCAAGCAAGAATTATAATTATAATATCTAGTCTATTTGTATTTAGCAAAATTAAAGAAAATACTCTATCATCTCCCTTTATGAATCTAAAGTTTCATATCCAATATACCTTTTAAATGACTAAGAAAAACTGTACCTATAACTATCTAATCTTCAACTACATCAAAGACCACAGAAGGATATATTTTCCCAAGTAAACGAGAAGTGCAAGCAACTTCTAAAATCTAGAAAGGACAGAGATGACACCTATCTGCCTGGACAGTCACCCAAAGTTCTTTTATGAAGTTGGGGCATCCATCTTTAGCCTACAGGCCCAGAGTCTCTTTCCATTTCAGTGAAGAAATTCTGGCACAGTTCATCAGTCATTTCTTCTCGAGTCCTGAAGAATATCTGACAGTTCTCTCTGAAAATCAGGAACCTGAAGGACCATCTCATCTCGTTCTGTCAAAGTTCAGAGGTCACCTTCCTAGGGAACCTGCATGTCTACTTTAACAGCATACTGTCAAGCAGTCAATACAAGAAAAGGTTCTTGTCCATGGCTAACCATTGCCACAAAGAAAGTAGACTTCATATGGAGTTTCTTCGATGCCCATTTTTCTCTTGAAGAAGATTGGTGCTGCCAAGAGCAGACCTGTCTCACTGTCCAGAAAAGTCTAAGTTCTTAAAATATTTTAAATGCCATATTCTGTAGGTCTTAGAAGTGTTTGAAGATTACCTACCTAATTGAAATATATCTTTGTATATCTAGAAATCTAACTAACATGCATTTCTTAATTATACATTATAATTCTAAATCAGTTACATAAACATCCTATCTTAAACAAGAGTAGAAAAATACATACAGCATAAGAGATTTGACCTTAAATTTGTATCAATAAACCAAAAGCTATACCAAAGTAAAACATTTTGAGATTAACAGCTGATTTCCTGATCTAAGTAAATTCAATAATCAAATTTTTTAAAAAATCATTTATATACCATATCCCCTTTTTCTTCTTAGAAAGAAATTAACTATGACCATTAACCATTTATAATGAAAACAAACATTTAGAAACAATATTTAGGGAATTTGGGCATAGTTTTCATTACTACTTCCTGCTGATTAAGGGGCGTTGAAAATCTCATGAGTTAGACAGAATCATACTCTGCAGTCTTGAAGCTGATCTGGCCATCTCTTCCTATTAGAGATTTTTTCAGGAGGTCTTGGTTGATGAAACCATATTTGCCTGGAAGCAATCCACGGGTTCTCATCTTCTGTGGAAACAAAAACAGAACTCTTCCAAAGCAATAAATCCTTTAGACACAAATTTCAAAATCAAAATACCTTTAAAATATATATTCTTGTTTAACTTAATAGCCTTTGCATTTGCAATCCATTGTCTTTCTGCAGTTAGCTCATTAACATTTAAAAAATTAAAAGAAAACACAATAACAACCAAAATCTAGATTTTGTGTCTATTTTCCATCTTTACGTGGCTTATTTTATCTTTATTACTCTATTTCTCTCTTTGAAGACTTTTTTTAACCTCTTTCTTTTCTCTCTGAAGCCTATCTACCTTTTACATACATTGTAACCCGTTTACAGGTTTTTTTCCATCTGAATCTGTTTTATTGCGAATCCTTAATCATCTTCCAAACATAAGAGCTTTTAAAATACTCTCTCTTAAAGAGCTGCATAGTTTTTGCCCAGGAAGCTGAATCAGTAATTTCTCTTAAAGGGACCGCGTCTCTGTTTGTGGAGAGCAGAGTATACCCAAGAAAATGCTGGTACTAAGAAACTTTGTTTCCTTTTTGTTCAAAATAAACAGAAATCTAAAATCAATCACATGCTACTGAGTCTTCTGTGAGATTTCAGGAACCCGCCTGATTGCAGCTGCAGCTTACACTGCCTGCCGCCAGTCCGCTGGCGCCATTTTGAATGTGACCCGGACACCACGCTTTCTTTGTACAAAGACCTGCTTAGTATACACAATTTGGAAGCTGTCTTTGCTCAGTTTTTGCTAAAACCCTTTTTAAACTTTCTCAGGCATTAAGTAGATAATCGACCCACGTTGGATGCGCCATCTGTAGTAGTGGGGTTTCTGGGTCCCAGGCGGGTAGAGGTCCAAGACCCACAGACCTGCTGCACCAGACCCCTTAGCCACCACCTCCCGCTGCTCAGACCCCCAGAAATGACTCAGACGCTTATATTAACTTCATGCTGTTTGGCCTATGGCTCAGGCATATTGCTAACTTGCTCTTACATCTTAAATCAACCCATTTTTATTAATCTGTCTGCCACGTGGCCCATGGCTCACCTGTGCTCCTACATGTTGCTCCTGTGGTCTTCAGCTCGATCTGCCTGACACCACTCTGCTTCTCCTACCTATGCTTTGATTTCTCCTCCTACTTCTTCTATGGTGCCTGTCATGGCCCAAAACAGCTCCTTTATTCAAAGATTGAGATTCACAGCATACAGAAAGGCATTCCCACATCACTTCCCCCTTTCTGTTTAATCAAAAAGGAAGGTTTCAATTTTAATATAGCAAAATTACATATAACAAAATAGCTATCAAGCAAGAATTATAATTATAATATCTAGTCTATTTGTATTTAGCAAAATTAAAGAAAATACTCTATCATCTCCCTTTATGAATCTAAAGTTTCATATCCAATATACCTTTTAAATGACTAAGAAAAACTGTACCTATAACTATCTAATCTTCAACTACATCAAAGACCACAGAAGGATATATTTTCCCAAGTAAACGAGAAGTGCAAGCAACTTCTAAAATCTAGAAAGGACAGAGATGACACCTATCTGCCTGGACAGTCACCCAAAGTTCTTTTATGAAGTTGGGGCATCCATCTTTAGCCTACAGGCCCAGAGTCTCTTTCCATTTCAGTGAAGAAATTCTGGCACAGTTCATCAGTCATTTCTTCTCGAGTCCTGAAGAATATCTGACAGTTCTCTCTGAAAATCAGGAACCTGAAGGACCATCTCATCTCGTTCTGTCAAAGTTCAGAGGTCACCTTCCTAGGGAACCTGCATGTCTACTTTAACAGCATACTGTCAAGCAGTCAATACAAGAAAAGGTTCTTGTCCATGGCTAACCATTGCCACAAAGAAAGTAGACTTCATATGGAGTTTCTTCGATGCCCATTTTTCTCTTGAAGAAGATTGGTGCTGCCAAGAGCAGACCTGTCTCACTGTCCAGAAAAGTCTAAGTTCTTAAAATATTTTAAATGCCATATTCTGTAGGTCTTAGAAGTGTTTGAAGATTACCTACCTAATTGAAATATATCTTTGTATATCTAGAAATCTAACTAACATGCATTTCTTAATTATACATTATAATTCTAAATCAGTTACATAAACATCCTATCTTAAACAAGAGTAGAAAAATACATACAGCATAAGAGATTTGACCTTAAATTTGTATCAATAAACCAAAAGCTATACCAAAGTAAAACATTTTGAGATTAACAGCTGATTTCCTGATCTAAGTAAATTCAATAATCAAATTTTTTAAAAAATCATTTATATACCATATCCCCTTTTTCTTCTTAGAAAGAAATTAACTATGACCATTAACCATTTATAATGAAAACAAACATTTAGAAACAATATTTAGGGAATTTGGGCATAGTTTTCATTACTACTTCCTGCTGATTAAGGGGCGTTGAAAATCTCATGAGTTAGACAGAATCATACTCTGCAGTCTTGAAGCTGATCTGGCCATCTCTTCCTATTAGAGATTTTTTCAGGAGGTCTTGGTTGATGAAACCATATTTGCCTGGAAGCAATCCACGGGTTCTCATCTTCTGTGGAAACAAAAACAGAACTCTTCCAAAGCAATAAATCCTTTAGACACAAATTTCAAAATCAAAATACCTTTAAAATATATATTCTTGTTTAACTTAATAGCCTTTGCATTTGCAATCCATTGTCTTTCTGCAGTTAGCTCATTAACATTTAAAAAATTAAAAGAAAACACAATAACAACCAAAATCTAGATTTTGTGTCTATTTTCCATCTTTACGTGGCTTATTTTATCTTTATTACTCTATTTCTCTCTTTGAAGACTTTTTTTAACCTCTTTCTTTTCTCTCTGAAGCCTATCTACCTTTTACATACATTGTAACCCGTTTACAGGTTTTTTTCCATCTGAATCTGTTTTATTGCGAATCCTTAATCATCTTCCAAACATAAGAGCTTTTAAAATACTCTCTCTTAAAGAGCTGCATAGTTTTTGCCCAGGAAGCTGAATCAGTAATTTCTCTTAAAGGGACCGCGTCTCTGTTTGTGGAGAGCAGAGTATACCCAAGAAAATGCTGGTACTAAGAAACTTTGTTTCCTTTTTGTTCAAAATAAACAGAAATCTAAAATCAATCACATGCTACTGAGTCTTCTGTGAGATTTCAGGAACCCGCCTGATTGCAGCTGCAGCTTACACTGCCTGCCGCCAGTCCGCTGGCGCCATTTTGAATGTGACCCGGACACCACGCTTTCTTTGTACAAAGACCTGCTTAGTATACACAATTTGGAAGCTGTCTTTGCTCAGTTTTTGCTAAAACCCTTTTTAAACTTTCTCAGGCATTAAGTAGATAATCGACCCACGTTGGATGCGCCATCTGTAGTAGTGGGGTTTCTGGGTCCCAGGCGGGTAGAGGTCCAAGACCCACAGACCTGCTGCACCAGACCCCTTAGCCACCACCTCCCGCTGCTCAGACCCCCAGAAATGACTCAGACGCTTATATTAACTTCATGCTGTTTGGCCTATGGCTCAGGCATATTGCTAACTTGCTCTTACATCTTAAATCAACCCATTTTTATTAATCTGTCTGCCCTGTGGCCCATGGCTCACCTGTGTTCCTTACATGTTGCTCCTTGGGCTTCAGCTCGATCTGCCTGACTCAGCCCTGATTCTCCTACCTATGCTTTGATTTCTCCTCCTACTTCTTCTATGGTGCCTGTCATGGCCCAAAACAGCTCCTTTATTCAAAGATTGAGATTCACAGCATACAGAAAGGCACTCCCACATCAATAATTTCTTAAATAAGAAACAGGCTAGTAAGATAGGGGTTTGGTAAAAGTTTATGCCTTTGACCCTAATGCTGTTATTGCTGTCAATGAAAAGGGGAAGAATTAAATGCTATTATTTAAAGTGGCTTTTGAGACTCCTTGTGAAAATTGTTTCAAAGGTAATTTCTACCTAATTTTCTTCACCATTTTAACCAGCAGTCCCATGGACAAATTGGTTTTTCTTTCTATATTCTAAAAACTTGAGGAATGCACACTTATGGTTTTTAGATAGACTTTCTATAGTCCCTGGCTACCCTGGAACTCTCCACATAGATCAGGTTAGCCTTGAACTCACGGAGAGCTCCTTAGTGTTGGGATTAAAGATATTCTCCACCTTACCTGAGATAAAATATTTAACTCTCTTGGAAAGAAGTTAGATAATAGGTATTATCAGTCTTTAAATGGTTCTTCTTCGCAGCAGGTAAAGCTTAATAACATACTAAAGAAATAGAAAAGGCTGGCATTGTAACTGACTGATAGTGTAGAGCCCTGTTCAATTTCCAGTTCTATAAAATTAAAAAAATAGAAATGAATGAAGTTGCTTTGGTATCTACAGTAAAATGTTACTTGTCAACAGTAAAACTATTTGGTTGAGGTCAGGAGTCCTCTTCTTTTTTTTTTTCTAGTTTTTAAAGTTAGCCCATGATGTATTGCACCATTTTTAGCCAGTCTTGTTATCAGCCTTTCTCATGCTTCTCCCACCTCCTCTGCCCTCCCTCCAGCTTCCTAGTCTTCCTTATCCTCCTAAGGGTCCCCTTGCTACACTGATGTCACATGTGTCACTCTTCTCTCTTCTCCACTGAATATCTCTTTTTCTTCTCTCATGGTTGCCTTTAAGGACCTTCTTGGTGTTTGACATGAAGTTTTTCAGATCTAGCTTAACAATGCCCGGCACACAGAACCTGCTCAATGCTGATTTTAAAAAATGTTGTTGATTCTTTAGGAATTTCAGATCCTGTAACCCAATCCCAGTAATTTCCCAATTCTTTCATGTCCTCCTTCCACCTCTGTAGCCCAAACGGAAAAAAATAGATATAAAAGCAATCACTTCACTCCATCTTTCCCTGCCTCTTCATCACATATTCTTTTGTCATAGTCTGTGTGTCACACAGTATATTCTTGTGCCCAAAAAGGTTTATTTGTAAATGTTTGCTGCAATGAGTTATTGGTCTGGTTCAAGGCTTTTGGCTTCTACTATACATTGATACTGAATCCTCACTGAGACTGCTCTCTGGTATCCTTACCTGAATCATGGAAATCCTGCAGCAGTGGTTCTGTTGGACTGGGCTCTTTACTCACTTCAGCAAGCAGGTCATAGATGTGGTAAATATTGGGTTAGGACAACTCAGAGCCCTGGATGTGAGCCTGGGTGTCAGCTGGGTTGGTAAGCCTGGACCTTCACCAGAAAACCTTCTTTTTTTTTCTCAGAAGGTGCAAGGCCTTCTCTTCAAAAGCTAGTGGAGGTAGGACCAGCTGAGTAGGGCCCTCACACATCAACAAGGTCTCAGGTGGCAGCCCAGAACACATACATTAGTATGGCCTTAGATGACAGCATGACCATGGAATCAACACAGACCCTGGCAGTGTAGAACCGTGGATGCAGACACGGCCCTCAGTGACAGCACAGGTTAGGACATCAAATGACCTCAGTAAGAGCACAGACTTTTCATGTCAACCTGTTCTTCACTACCATTATGTGATTTGTAAAAATGAATGAACTAAAAAGAAGCAAAACAAAAACAAAACAAACACCCCCCCCCACACACACAAACACACACACACACCATACTAGTTTTTATGAATGCTATGAATACCCACAGGGATCTCCTTAAAAGGATGAAGCACCCATTCCTCAAGCTTGGAAATATTGCCAACTAACAATTCTCAGCTGAATTTTTCTTTGCAGTTTGCTAAGGCTGCAGAACGCTACCCAGCTCTGTTCTTGAAGTATCTCATACCCAGCGACCATTTAGCCCAACATGTAAAAGCTATGTCCCTCAATTGAAACTCAGAACAAGTTTTCCATGACACTTTAGATCATCTCAGGCATTTGATGGAAGTTCATTGTTGGCCCACTTCTCCTTCTTTCCGTTTCTATTTCTCCATTCTCCCAAGTGTTCATGTACCCCCACAAATCTCTAAAATATACTTTACTGGATCTACAGAGGGAGTATATTCTAAATAAAGCATTAGGCCCAACAGCTACAGACAGGTATGGGTCCACAGGAACTCAGGATGCTTTCCTCCAATCAACAGTTGCCTCTATAATCCTAACAGAACATTTTATGCAAAAGCCTGTGGATAGAGGTCATGGAAGGAGGTGCACGAGAGCCTACAGAATTGTGTATATTTTAATTAGTATGCTGTCCTAGTTAAATGAGTGGATTTTGGAATCAGGCAGATGTGATTTCATAATCCAGCATTACCATTAACCAGTGATATGACCTTTAGTTCTTAGTTTAGATTTTATCATCTACAAAACGGGATTCAGAAGAATCCCTGCTTCTTCTAGTTGTTATGAAAGTCAAATGTGATAAAAAGAGATACTGTTCATAGTATAGCATGCCTTTATGTTTAATCAAAAGGAGCTTCTACTTCTTAAAGGCAATAGAGATTTCTAACTTGATCTGGACTGGGAAATAACCATTAGTGGTACAGAGTCTGCTGTGATCATGTTGGCAATTGTGAGCTTCTCCCTGTGGACACTAGAGGCAAGAACCAGATTCCTTTTCAAGGAAAGACAGAAAAGCAGTGTTAACTCTTTCAGGGTTTTCCTTAGTCACAGGAAGCCAGCACAGGCCTAAAGACACTCGTGCCTATGACTGGTGAAAGAGAGTGGAAAGGGGATAATGGCCAGTTATTCAGAGCCCAGGGCACCATGAAATTGGCTTCGGGTTAGCCATTTCAAACCCACAGGGTTACTCAGCCCCAAATCTGCGTGTTCACCAAGATTTTGATCAATTTGGACTGAAGCTCAGCCTCTCCAACCCTATCATATGTGTGCCTCTTCTCTCCTATATGGGCTCAATCCTCATAAAGTTCACCTCCCATCCTATCTGTGGGTCTGATGCGGAGACGCCAGCTTGTGCAATTTGACTGCATAGTGAGAGAGTAAACGTCTAGACTCTTTCCTGTGTGCCTCCTCCTTTTACTGCTCCTTTTATCTCTCGCTCTTATTCCTTTGTATGTACTTTGTTCTTGCCATATTGGGAACACTGTAATTTTTTTTGTGATTTCACATATAGGTATATTTTATTTTTTGTTATTTTAATTTAAAAATGCCATTTTTATCTATGTATCTCCCTGCTCCCCTTCCCTCCGCCTACTCCCTCTCAGTCAGCCTTCTGCCTCACCCCATCCCCATCCATCTATCCCCTCCCCTAAAAGACAAGAAGTCCCAAGGTGGGTCAGCTCAGCACAGCACATCCACTCCAGGCAAGTCTGATTTCCTCATCCCATTATTAAGACTGGGCTAGGTGTTCCCCTGCAGGGAATGGGCTCAAAGGTGCCAGCCCACACACAGGAACACAGTCTGATCCCACCCCTTGACGCTCCACATACTGCTCATGCCAGTGACAGTTGCCTACCCTTGGAGGGACTACCTTGCTCATACTCTCAACTGGACCCCTGCTCTCCTGCTCTCAACTGGACCAGAAGCTCTGTCCAGTGCTCAGCCTCCACCTCTATTCATTGTTGGATGTAGACTTTGTGATGACACTTAGGGTGATTATTCATTTGATTATAGGGAAAGTCCAGTCAAGGCACCCCCTCCACTATTGGTTGGAGATCTAGCCAAGGACATCCTGTGAGTTCTTGGAGGTTTCCCTAGCATCCAGTCTCTTTCCAACCACACATTGGCTTCCTGTATCGAGATATCCATCTCTTTCTATCTCCCATTTTGATGCTCCTCTCACTCAACCATCTCCTTCTTTCAAGATTTATTACCCACTCTTCTTGGTTGCAATCTGTTATGACCCCAATTTGCTAAGGTGATATTCTCTATTTCCTCTTCTTAGGGGAATCCCTGGATGTCTCTCTTAAGTATCTTCTAATCCTAAGCTGTTCAGGGGTTGTGGTTTGCAACTTGAGTATTTTTTGCTTTTTGTCTAAAATCCATTTATGAGTGAGTACATCCCATGCCTATCTTTCTGGGCTTGGGAACACTGCAGTTTTAATGGTCTCTTGTACATTGCTTGTCCATGAGCTGTCAGGTCCAGTAAGAAGCCTATTTAGACAAGCTGTCAGGTTGAAGAGAAGAAAGAAGTTCTAAATCAATGTGTTTTTACATGCAATCACACATGTGATAATTTATCTGGGGCCATGTTCTAACCTGCTAGTTTGGCATAAAAGTTCTTAGACTGAAGGCTACAAGCTGGGTGGTTGTGAGTGTTTTCCATTGGGAGACAGACAAGACAATTATTTCAAGATAATCATTGCCATTTAAATGTGTGCACACACTTGTGGAGAAGATAAAAGAGAAGGCTCTGTGCAGATGAGGAAGTATCTGGGACAGCCCAGGCCAGAGGCCTGCAAGTATTTAGATGATTTAAGTCCTCTCTACCTTTCCAAAGCTCCTGGGGGCAGCAGAATGGCTAACTTCTTAAAGAGCCCTTATTCTTTATCTGGGGGTGGGGGGGGGTCAGGGATGAAAGCAAATAGGCTCAGCTTTGAGAAAGGGGAAGACAACAGGCAGCTTACATGGGTGACTTGTTTAGAAATAGCAGCCAAGTCCATTTCAAGGCAAAGAGCAGACAGGGCTATTTTGGAGGTGTTTAACTAGACCAAGGAACACCCCTTCTTCCATCTCACAGAAACAAAACAACACAGGAACAAAAATCAAAACATCAGAAAACACCTTCTAATCAGAAAAATTGAAGCACATAAACATGTGCACACCTAACATTTTCTTTAGAAATAGGTTGTGACTGTGGTAGGTTTACAGCTGCACTATGACATGAGAATCAAAATATGCCCCATATACATTGAAGAAGGAAAACATAAATTTTGATATTATCTTTGCTATTTGATAATTCTCTTTGCATCATCGTTCATTCCCACCAACATAGCAGAGATGGGAACAAGACCAGAACACACAGAGTTGCCTCACTACAAGACAAGGCAGGTAACTGAAGAGCTGTAAAAATGCTTCGAAGCCCTGGAAATGATTATTTGAAGGACTTGTGGAATCTGGTTAACTTAAGAGACTTGTTGGAGATGTGAAGATGTTTCTGTGGGTATGCCGCTGAATCTGGGGCTAGGATTAGAAGCATACAGTAAAGAGGCTGTGACTTCTGGAGATCTTCCTTTGTCTCCTACTTTCTCTGCCTTTTATTTTTATTCTCCACACAGTAAGAATCATTAAATGATACTTCTCTAGGGACTGGAGCCTGAGAGTGGAATACTGCAGTGTAGGAGCATTTCTGACAATTATTTTGTTAAGAAAAGAATCAAAAATCAAAACAGCTGTCTTCCTCCAAACCAAGAAGGCAGATAAAAGTCTAGGTATTCTAGAACTCCCACCCAATTGAGAAACACTTGGCCCAGAACAGAGCAGTAAAAGTTGAACTGCAGAGACCATCTAATACAGATCCTTCAGCCAGACTTAGCTCTGCTGCCGCTTTTTGCAATATTTTAGAAAGAGATTTTATAATTGAAAATTCAAACATTTGTCAAGTGAGTATCCTGATTTAGTTTTCTTCTTTGTCCAGAGACTAAAATATTTTACTAAGGAAAAATAGATAAAAAGAAATGAAAAATAAGTTGAAAACTGGGTGTATAGTAATGCCTTTAATTCCAGCACCCAGGAGGCAGAGGCTGGCAGATAGATATCTGTGAGTTTGAGGCCAGCTAGGCCTACATAGTGAGATCTTGCCTCAAAGAAAAAAAAACTTTGTATAGGAGATGTTAAAATTTTAAAAAGCATTATTATTTGTTTCGTAGTGATGGACTTGCAGAGGTACAACTGGCTTCACACATGAACTTTCCTATTGTTTTTCCTACCCATCAATGAACAAAGTCATTAGCTGGTTTCTCTCAATTGGATAGAATTTGCAAAGAACAAAAATGTCTAGGTCTTTGGTCTCCATTTGGTTCTTTTCAAAATCACAGAAAAATGCTCACTAGCATAATGACATAGTGAACAAGTATCAGGCACCATGGGAAGGAGCACAGGACACACAGATATAAAAGACACAGCTTCTGCTTGTAAACTGCATGTGGTCTAAGGAAAGAGTAGAGAACGTGACTGAAACTAGAAAGCATGGGAGTGAGGAGCAAGGACATGTAGTGAGAGCGCATTCAGGAGGCTGAGTGCTGTCATGCACCATCACTGAGTCCCTACAAGAACCCTTCCAGGTGGGTTGAGTTATCTCCAGATGAGATAACACAACATGAAAATAAATCCCTTGCCTATGACATGATGTGAATGTGTGGAAACCTAATTAGTGTGAGGATCAGAAAGAGAGCTCTCCACACATGACTTCATGGATGAAGGACAAAGACTACCTTAGGATGGTGCCATTGAAAGTGTTTCCATAGTCACTGGGTTTGCATCTTGATGTTCCTTAAGACGATCATGGGCAATCTGCCAAACAGGATGTCAAGGTCAAGGGAGTTTAGGAAACATCTGAGTTCCACAAAGATGAGCAGATTTCTCAGCTTCCACATTAGCAAAGGCTCTCACTTCCTCATGTATTCTGTGAAACTCTAGGAGAAAATAAAAATTGACCACAGTTCTCTAAACAGAAAGTCTGCTGAGATCTCAAAGACCAGGAGTCCCAGGGAACACAGTCCAGGAGTTCTTTTCTTGTGGCCGAGCTCAGGCTGTCTGAGCTCCATCAGCTCTGGGCCTGCTGAGCCCCTTGCCATAGGATCAGACAATCTCTGCCTTGGGCAGGAGGTAATTGGTGCTGATCTGTGGATTTGGTGTTTACTGCTTTCTTATCATTTGGTGAGTCTGCTCTCCCCCAATTATTTACGCACTGTCCCTAGGCCTATCTTTGTGATCCCAATTTTCTCCTGAATGTTGTGGATTTTCTTCCAGCACCTGTTAAAGTCATCCTAATACTCTACCACTCAGACTTGAACTTTGAACATGAGGAATCTGTTCACGTTAATCTTCAGGTTGGCCCAGCTTCTATTAATACCCCCTGACTGTACATGTCCTGCCCCGTCTGCTCTATCTTATTCTCCTTTCTTCCCTCTTTGCCTTCCTTCCTTCTTGTCCTTAGTCATTTACACCTATTATGTGTATTCAGCTGGAGCCAGAAAATTATAGGGTTTAATATAGTTATTCATAGCTTATCACTTAAGTCAAAATCCTGAAGCAATTTGCAAAGGTTAGGACAAGTACATAGCTGGTAGACTGAAAACACATATTTTCTCTGAGATCCACTGTGACATATAATATCTCTCACTTATGTTTTCCAGTATGTGTAGATTCTGCTGTGACTGATAAACCACTGTATGTGTGTATTACTGAAACACACAAAAAGTATTTTAATTTGTGTTGAATTATCATTGCCTTTGCCATTACGTAATTCCACCCCCCTCGTGTGTGTGTGTGTGTGTGTGTGTGTGTGTGTGTGTGTGTGTGTGTGTGTGTGTGTGTGTGTGTATAGTCCTTTGGGATTACAGGTATGTGGCACTGTGCCCGGTTATTTTACAGATATGAGGGAGAACTCAACTGAAGTCATCACACATATGTAGCAAACACCTTACTGAGTGAAACACCTTCTGAGCCTCTCATTATGTATTTTTAAATTAACACAGTATATATGAACCATTATCTTATTATTATCTATAATTATCTTTTTTTGTTAAAAAATGGTTTACACCATCTGAATTATCGGTCTTGACACCCAGTCTTTTTTTTATAATTTAATTTCATTCATTTTATTATTATCATTATCATTATTATTTAGAAATAGCATCTCACTATGTAGTCTTAGCTGGTCTTGTACTCACAGAGATTGGCATGCCTCTGTCCCCAAATGCTGGGACTAGGGACAAGTGTCTTCAAACCCAGTGAAAACCTCAGGTTTTGAAATAAGTTGAACTTGGATTTGAATTTAACTTCTGTTATAAATTAGCTATGCAATTTTAGCCATGTTACTTTTTGCATTAAATTAGACTTTTAATTACTTTTTTGAAGTTATAATATAATTACATTATTTTTGCCTTTCCTCCCTCCAAGCCCTCCAATAAATACCAAGAAGCTGTTTTTCAACTCATGGCTAATTATTTCATGGTTACTATATATAGTGTGTATATATATATATATATATATAGTATATATAGTTTAATATATATTTATATATAGTATATATAGTTTATATATAAACATATATATATATATAACTTATATAAGTTCTAAGTGATATAAGTTCTAATAAATATATTCTTAAATATAACCTGCTAAGTCTGTATGGGGTTAATTGTATGTGAGTTTTCAGGACTGACTTACATAAAGGACTATAGACAACTGAAGAATACTGAGATCAGAAGAAAGGAATATTCCTCTCTAGAGAAGACCACTCCCATTGGCCATGATGCTTTAAAAACCTAATCCCTTAGCTGAAAATTGGAGTCATTATACCCTATTCACAAATTTCTGTGGTGACTGACCAAAAATGAATGTGAATCATTGCCAATCTCATGGTTGTTTAATAAACAATTATTAACATTGTTATAAATAATAGAGAAGGAGGGCTGATGAGCAGGCTCAGTGTAATCACGAGGACCAGAGTTTGGGTCCAAGCATCAATGTTACAAGTCAGGCATCCTGCAAAAGCCTATAACTCCAACTCTGAGAGATTTGACACCTTCCACTCCCTCCCTCTGGGGCATAGATATACACAAGTATGCATGCCAGCACATGTGTACAGACACACAGACACATGCATACATACATAAAATCTTTAAACAAAAAAAAAGAAGAAAGAAGGGGGAGAGTAGAAAGATGACATTAGCCATGAACTAGTCAAAGATCATAAGGCTATGGCTATCAAGCTTGCATTCGTGTTCAGAGAGATGGCTTAGCATTTAATACTGACTGCTCTTCTATGTTGGATTTCCCAGAACCCAGATGGTGGTTCTCAACTGTCTGTATGTGAGTTTTCAGGACTGACCTATATAAAGGACTATAGACAACTGAAGAGTACTGAGAGCAGAAGAAAGGAATGTCCCAGGAGATTCAATGCATTCTTCTGGCCTCCTCAGGCACTCCATGAACATAATGGAATGACATACATGCAGAGAAAAACCCCATACATATGAAACATTTTTACCAAGACCAGTATCTGTAGCTATGTATCTTCCAGCATATCATTGGCTCCTCCAAAGTTGAGCATAAAATTCTTAATTGAATAGATGACCAGCATAGTGCCCAGTTCTGATCAGTGCTACAAGACACTCTATACTTGATCTTCCTTCTTGTGTTTCTAAATGATGGAGAACAAGGAGGGGAAAGGTATGTATTATTTTACCATAAACAATTTAATGGCAGTGGCAGTGTTTGGAGGTGGCCTTTGAAGGTAGCAAAATGTTTGGACTATAGTAACCAGGCTGATGTTGCAACATGACCTTATGTGTATTGGTGACCTGCAACTTCCTTTGCTCATTTCATTCTCTTGCTTTTTAAAAATCAAGTCTTTGAGTTAATCAAAAGTCAGTCAATACATTTTTGTGTTTGAGTTTTTTGAGAACCAGTTTCTGATATTTATAACCATGATTGCAACTTGGCGTACCCATAGTGAACTTATCTCATGAAACTTGCCTTAGATGTGTAGGTTTCAGATCCAGTAGTCAGTACAGACCCTTTCAGCCCAGTCCCACTGACACCTTGTAGGTGTTGTTAATGCCATAGCCAACTGATCTGTGATTCTTCTTGCTAGAGTAGTTGGTTGCACCTTTATGTCTAACTGTTCGGTCTATTAGATGAGAACCCAAAGAGTTGTCCTTGGGCAAGATGCTACTGGCTTGTGACTGGCTTCTCTCATCCTCTGCTTAACCATTTGCATACTTTCTTTAATATATAGATGACAAAATCAGCTAAACCCATTCATGGGTTGAAGGGTAGCTTTTAGCTACTCTGCCTTCTCTCACATACTGCATCTCTGTCCCAGTTTACATTGCTGTAGAAAAGGACAAGGTAAGGGTGAGTATTGCTTTAAAAAAAAAATCCCAGGCTCCCTGAAAGTGCTCAACAGATCCCAGATGCTTGCATAGTGCTCTTGTTTTGTTTTCGAATTTCAGATGTTAATTATAAGGAAGAGAATTAGGCATATAAAACAAATTACATTGGCAGCATTTACATCACTTGTGCACCACAGGGCCCAGGCTCCCCTAATGAGATGTGACTACAGATCATTGTGCTTCCTGAAAACAGCCAATTGCTTCGAATGTGGCAGAGTCTTCCTTGTGTTGCCTGAGAATTAGCCACAGGTGTAGCATTTGACTTTGGAGAGCATCACTGCCTAGGGAAGTGTGGTTAGGTCAAAGGCAGGAAGAACTGCCATTGAGGTGGGGGAGAGGAATAGAGGGAAGGCAAGAGGGAGAGAGTGGTTTCGGCTCCTGCTGATTATTTCTATCTGCTGCTTGTCCTCTGACCACAAGCACTTAATCCAAGAAAAATGTAATGTATTTTTATAGCTGCTATTGAATGCAGGCAGTGAATGCTGTCTCCTTGTCAGTGTTTAATAATATTAATGTCTCCAGCAAAGAACAAGCACTCACTCTTCCATGGGTCGAAAACTGTTTGTGGGCTAATTGGAAAACAATACTTAATGTTGTTCTTAATTAGAATTAATTACAAGACCCCAGTGAAGAAATAAGTACATATGTGAGATGCTAAGATTTCACACTGGGATGCTAAATTTCCTTAAGAGAGCTGGTCGCAGCTTCTAAACCTACAGAGCTCAATGGAAGCCCTTCTTGTATCTATACCTAGATGTCCTTGGTAGGCATGTAATGATAATATTGATTCAAGCATAAGTGAAACTGGCTAATTGGTAAACTAAAAAGTAAAACAGTATTGGGACTGATGAACATAGAGTAAGAAACTAATTCCTACCAGCTATTAACTGTCCATGGAATCTTAAATTTTAATTGTTGGTCAATCAAAAGGTTCTTTATGCCCAAACATTCTGTCTGGCTCTCTAATTTTCTAGTCCTGGCTGGAAATTTTCTAATTGTGATTTGAGATAGAAGGCAAGTTTTTGAAATGATATCCAAGATCTTTAATGATCTTATTAGATCTTTAACTTTGTTTAGAGGCAGTCAGTATATTCATCTACACAAAACCTGATTTTTCAAAGTAACAAAAGATCCACTGAGCTAAGTCAAATGTACAATTATTTTGCAAACAACCAGTTAAGGAGTCTTGACTAAATACTAGTTTGGATGAATCAGTCTATGTTCTGCAAAACAATATGCTTGTTTTCATGTAGACACAGCCTTTTTTGCTATGAGATTTCCAAAGTCATATTTTGAGGACTCTGTAAGGGCCAAGGGGGAAGTTTGTCGTTAAAGAGGCATTGAAAATGTTGGCATTTATGTAAGCTGTCTTCATAATAGGATTTTTAGAGTAGTTATCACAACAAGTAACTCCATAGCTTTCCTAGGCCATACATTTTGCAATGTTTTATCTTATTTCATACTGGAACTCTTTTAGTATTTTATTCTATGTATATTGGCTATATTCCTTGCATGTATGTCTGTGCACCATGTGTGTGATCAGTATCCCCAGAAGCCAGAAGAGGTTGTCATATCTCCTGGGACTGGAGTTACAGACAATTGTGAGATGCCTTGTGGGTGCTGGGATCAAACCTGGGTCCTCTGCAAGGAAAACCAATAGTATTCTTAACCTGGTCATCCATCTCTCTAGCACTTGGAAACCTTCTTAATTAGTATATTAACAACTCGTGAAACACTAATACTCTACAGAATCTGGATAATAATATGCTGCTAGTGCCTGAATATTTGTGCTCCTCTTAAATTAATATGTTATAAATTAATCATCATGGTAAAGCTATTTGAGGGTGAGCATTTTGAGACATTCTTAATTCCTCAGGGCTCTACCCTCATTGATGGAATTAGTAATTTTGAAAGAGAGGTCTCAAAGAGACTCTTTTGCCCTTCTTCCTTGTGAAAATACAGGAGGCCATTTATGAGACCTTTATAAGCTTTTCAATCACTGTAGCTTGGGTTTTGATCCCTCAGCCTCCCATAGAATAAGCAGTAAATTTCTGTTGCTTATGAATCGCCAAGTATAAGGTATTTTGTTATAGTGGTTCAAACTGACTTACATATATGCTATACAATTAGAACTGTTCCCTTCACTGTTTCAGCTGAAAATCCAAGCAAAGTCAGTGTAGAAGAAAAGGATAAATCGGAAAAATACTGAGAGATAGTGGACTTTGTTAAATTTTTGTAGCAGTAAGATTTAAGCAAGTGTTGGAAACAACTTACCATTATAAATTATAGTAACTAAGTTCAATTACATGACTTCTTATAAGTGTCAAATACAGTGCCCCATCACGTGTTAAAGTTGGTTACTTAAAAGAAGCACTGTTCTTTTGTTGCTAGGCTCGGCTTTTCATATTCTGTGATTTAGAAAGTGATAGAAAAGAAGGACAATGGGGACTGTGATCTTGTCTCTCCTATTCTACTAGCTAGTAAATCAAACTCTATTAATATGAACAGGAAATCTTATTTTCTTTGTGCTTTGAAAACAATAGCAGGTAAATTTCTAAGTGTCTCAAAAAGGATTGTGGGTATTAAGTTGTTGTTATTACTGATATGAGTTGTGCCTTCCCTAGCAAAAGAAAATCTGTTTTATAAATGGCCATTAAATAGTAGTTTCTCCCGAGAATAAAGAAACCCCTGCAATGTACTTAGTAATGCAATAAATAAAGACGCAAGGGTCACAAGTTCCCATAATAAGGAAATTTCTCCTGTGGTGGGTATATTATCTTTCTCAAAGTCATGAGATTCGTATGCCCATCAACAGAGCAGTCATCTTAGGGAGATATCTTAAGATGAGTAAGAGGTTTTATTCCCAGGATAGTTTTTGTGTTTATTTATTAGAGATACCATAGGAAACTCAATTTATTATTTTTTATTTTGTTTAATAATATCTTTGTTCTTCTTTCTTCCTTTTCCCAGTTGCTTAGCACCCATTATCAGTGATGTCAAAAGATGGCAAGAAAGAGAGAAAGAAGGATTTAAAAATCATAGAATTATTTATCAGCAGGAATCTTCCTTGAATGTCCTGTAATTTTGCTCTCAAGTTGGAATTTTAAACCCCAACAGAGTCTTTGTCTCTGAGGGAAAGGGATGGTTCCCTTCTTGGTTGGTCAAAGCTCCCGGCTGCCTCACGCCATGACTATTTCTCATCATAACTGTGACTGTTATGCTTCTAGTTGAAAAGACACGGGATTTATACTGTGCAGCATGCACAAATGGGACACTGGACTGGAAAGTTTGATTGATAGGCTGCACAGGAGGCTGTCTGAATGCTGTGTAAGTCAAAGGCCCGTGTCTTCAATTCCACCCCATCCAGTCCCTGAAGCAAGCTGCTCCACTGGAAACACGTTTGGTCATCTGAGGCCAGTGGGCTACACTTTTCAATTTCATTCAGTTCAGCTGTGGTAACAGACCAGTAGAGTCCCAAGCTGTTTGGGGCTATCTGTACCCTATGCCTTTGCCATTGGTTCCTCTTCTTAGTAGTCTAATTGTAGCTTGAAAAGGTGGAATAGCACTCTTCTACTTGAAAGGAGACAGCAGAGGTGAGGCCTACCTTGTATTTCATATTGTAATGAAAGGATAGTCACAGACCAGCAGGATATTAAAACCATAAATATCACAAAAGATGAGTTCGCGGATGTTGTTTCCTAAAAGAAATCTTTCCTTATGCTCTGGATTAGGTGAGGAACCTCTGCTATATAATGACCTGAATTCCTTTCTCGTGGCATTCACTGTCATTGTTCTGAGTGAATCCATTATTTGAGATATCATTTGCATCCTATTAGTACTTAATTCTATAAATACAAAGACTCCTCTGTCTTCTCCAAGCACTTGAGGCAATATTCTTTCTTCATTTCTTCATTTTTTCTTTTCTTCATGAATAATTTAGACCAAAAGCCATTAGGTGAGGAAAATGAGATAAGTATCCGCAGTGGAAGAGGGAGGTATGTGAAGGTCTAGACCTCCAGATAAGAGGACTAGCCGGGCCAAGGGGAAGCCTATACCTTCATACAGCTGAAGAACAAGCCAGTTTATCTGTGTCCTGTGGCAGAAGCTCTTTGCCTACTCAGCCTCTTTGCAGTGGGGTGGGAGTACTGGAGAGGTCCACAAACTTATGAATACAGTTAAAACACATCTGTTAAATTGATATTTTTCATTGTTTTAACCACTTCCTGTGCCACAGGAGACATAGATCACTAATTAGTTTACTTTGATGGTCAGAAATGTCTATGCTAATTGAATTTTCAACTGGCTGCTTGGGAATCATAAAAATATATGGGTACTGTGTGTGTTCACATACACATTATGTAATAGAGAGATTGCTATATCAAATTCTACTTCAAGCCTCACTTTCCTCATTTATAAAACAAGGTTAATGATAAATTTGTTAGTGAGATTGTGATGATTGCATAAAATAAGCTGGCTGTGTTTATTCATTACGGACTTCTGGCATAGATACTTCAGTGCATGTGTGTTAAACACATCAGTCTAGCAAGGCTAATGGATTCCTTCTCAAAAGAGTGTTTTTAAACTGCACGTAAATATGTAGTGTTAAAAAAAAGGATGACTTATTGTGAAATTTACTTATAAAATATTAAATACATTTGTGATACAATAATTTGTTTTAAAAAATAGCAAATAAAATATAGTAACAGTTTGAATATACCTGTTGAAATCTTGGGACAAAGATAAGTATAAATGATATATTGAGCTATTGTGAGTAACCCTGATGTGATATGAATGAATCTGATATTTTTGGTGACAAAGACATAGGTACTTCTAATAATGCTATGTACTGCTTTGTATATTCATAAACAGAAAATGCTAAGTGTTAATTAGACATTAGTATGAACAAAACTGTGGATCCCACTAAACTCATTTCAACTTATAGACCCCACCACCATGAAATTCTTGCCGTGAAACCTGGATCCTCATTTAAATTCCTTATGCTGTTGGAACTCCGCCATTCACAAATCTTAATCATTCACCTCCTCCCAAAGTAAGAAACAAAGTCTCCCATGGTAGCTGTAGAACTTCCTGTCCTTCTGCCATTATGGGCTGCTTCCTTGGTCTGAAATTCGAGGAACATTGCTTATGGATGTCTGTGTTATCCTCTGCCATAAATGCATTGTGTTTGGGGTCATGAGGTAGAGGAGCTGTATGTGCTTATACATGGAGAGACCTTTGAAATGTCGGTACTATGTTTCATTGCTTGCATATGGAGGATATATATGTGTGCCCAGAATCCTTTACAGTTTGTCATTTCTGGCACTGACCATGCGTGCGCTTGCTTCTGAGGAAACTAATGCCACCATAGCCTCTTGTGTTAAAAAAACAATCTCCCTATCCTTTGACAAACTATTTGTCCTCTGAACTTTATTTATAAATACCCCACAGTTAAGACATCTGTTCCTTCATGTTAATTTTTTTCAGCTCTAGTCTTCTAGCCCAGAAAGAGAGTTTAGCCCACGGGTAGGCCAAAAGAGAGAAGGTGGTAGTAAAAAATCTGGATTGGCAAAGAGTGACTTGCCATAGGTCCTTTCATAGACAGATGGAAATTCTGAGGAGGTGCCATTTTATTCATGACCTTTTCTGGAGGTTTCAAGGGTAAGGATGGGAGGACAGCTGGGAAGTCTGAAATGAACATAGGCATGACTGGGCTTCTGCCTGGGACACAGATGCAAATGAAGTTCAGAAACCCAACCTTTGGGAAGAAAGTAAAGGACATTTCTCTCTGGGGAAGAAAGAATCGGTAAACACGAGGAGAAAATTTCTTCTTGCTTTTGTAATCGAAAAGGGTATGTGTCATTTTGCTTGGAAGCTGGCTTCTCTTCTTGGCTCAGAAGGATCCCTTCAGAAACAATGAGAATCTTTGAACTTTGAGGCTATTGTGGCTGTCCTGGTTGAGCTAGCTCCTGCCTGGGATGTTTACAAGTTCCCTGACTGCTCTTTGAGGGTGAAGTGTGAAGGAAAGTGGGCCATTTGGGGTGAAAACAAAGACAAGAGAAGAATAGGTGGAGCCTGTACTGTCCTGGGAGGTAGGCTGGACATTGCCAAGGGTCAGACCAAGGAAGGACTGACTCCTTGTTCTGTCACAGTAACAGTGGAAATGGCTTTCTGAGGGAACACATGCACCTGTTTGTAACAGGAGGGAAATACGGTATGCCTGACTGCCACCATGCCTGTTCAAAGAACGTTTCCCATCTAAGGCATCAACCAAGAGCTTGTAGAACACTCTGGGCCCTGCTTTGAAGTAGGGTGAGTAGTGAATGCATCAGTCTCTGGCAGAAAGCAACATATCACTAAAGACTTGGAATCATCAACATTAAAGCCCCCATGAGGCTTTAATCAGTTTCATGCAGTCTTGCCACTGTACCTGCTTCTAGCTAAAATCTTACAGCTGATATATGTTTTTGTATAATAAAACTAAGTCCCAAGTCTCACACCATTGGGAATGGTGGTAGGATAAGTCTTCCTTTCCAGTCAATTATACTTTGACTTGGTTCAGGCATGTGTTGTGCAGTAGCATGGGCCTTCTGTGGTGGAAGAATGGAAGGACAGACTGCGATCATATCTTTCTTATTGGAAGAAGCAGGAGCAGAGACAGGATTGTCCTCTTCTGTATTTGTGAGTCTATACCTTTGTTGTCCGAAATATAAAGAAGAATAAAAAAGGAGGAGGAAAAGTAACCTATACTTTCATCACCAAAATTTATCTTGTTTTTTCTTCTTCTGTTCCTGCTTTCATTTTCATGGACAAATTATTGATTGGGCAAGATTTATTTAATTTGCTAACTACTTGCTAATAGAGGGGAGATAATAAAGGCTAAGTTAAATTTCAAGTTGCTGAGTGTTCAATGGGGCACATATTGTCAGCTGGCCACTTCTCTATCTTCCCTTATTAGACAGGGGACAACTGTTCCAGAGGCTATGTCCTCTTCCTTGATGATGTCTTCTTGCCATTATATATGACTTTATCTATCTATCTATCTATCTATCTATCTATCTACCTATCCATCTTTCATCTATCCATCCATCCATCCATCCATCCATCCATCTATCTATCTATCTATCTATCTATCTATCTATCTATCTATCTATCTATCTCTATTCATTTATCTACCAATCTATCTACCTGTCTGTCTATGTCTCTCTCACCACACCATGAGTTTCTTTTGAAAATATTTTTATTACTTTTAGTTATATGTGTGCATACGTGCACATGACAGCTAGTGCCTTCAGAGGAAAGAAGTTCAATCCCTCTACAGTTGGAGTTACAGGCACTTGTAAGTCATCTGAGATGGTTGCTAGGAATTGACCTCAGATCTTCTGAAAAGGCAGTACATATTCTTAATCACTGAGCTATCTTTTCAGCTCCCCTCCCCCCACATGTTTGTGTTCCTTAAGTTGAAAACTCAATACCACTTTTCCAATGATTATTCCTTATGAGAAACAACTTAAATTGCTACTTTGAGTTATGCTTAATTCTAGGTATTTTAACATATATCAGCTCAGATAGTCTTATTAATTTTTGTATACCTAAGACTGGGCCAGTCTGTAGAAGGCAGAAATTTGGCTAGAAAAAGACATTGCAGATGAAAAATGAGCCCTGGAGTTACAATGGGTTTGGACCACAATTTCTTTTTTAAAATTGTATTCTTTGTGAATGTCATATCATGCATCACAAGCCCACTCATCTCCCTGTCACCCCTCTTCACTCTCTGCCCCTGTAATCTCCCCACAAAAACAAAATTTGGAAGTAAATCCCCCCCAAAACCCAATCCCCTTCAAGAAAAACAAATTTAAAAAAATCTTGGCATAGAAGTTGTAGTGTGGCCCAATAAATTACCCAGTTTATCCTTTAATCCATGCATCGTTGCTTGTAAGTGTTCATTGCAATGAGTCATTGTCCTGGTTTGAGGCTTATGGCTTTTGCTATCCTATCAATACTGGACCCTCACTGGGACTCCTCTTGGATATCCTGTTATTGTCCTGTGTCATGGAGATCCTGAATGGTTTGGATCTGCAGGTTTAGTTCCTTCATGTGCTCCAGCAGTTCATGGATGAAGTGGATGTTGGTGTGGGATGCCTTGTAGTCCTGCTTCTGGGCCTAGATGATAGCTCGGTTGGTCAGCCTGCACCCAGATTTCCCACATCAAGACCACCTGGGTGAGCTCTCCAGCACTGCCCTGGTTAGCTCACCCAATGATGCAGGCAGCAAGGAGCTGGACCAGCTTTCTTGCTCTCACTCCCTCAGGTCCAGCTCACCCACAGCCAGACCCAGACCCCCAGGGCTAGTTCTACTGTGATACTCAGGTGAGCTACAAGGAACACTCTCCCAAATGCTGCAGCTGGTAAGAGGCAGGACCAGCTCTTCTGTTTGCATGCTCTTGAGGCTGGCTTTTCTGCCTGTTACCGGTGGCAAGGGGTTGGGTGAGTTGGGGAGAGCATGTTTTCTTTACTCTTGCCACCTCACAGCATATGAGGGAGAGGGTGAGGGCAGCTCTCTTACACTCACACCCATGGCCTGGCTCACCTACACCCCTGACAACTGGGTCATCTCTGTTGTGCTGCCTGGGTGAGGTACAGGGCCTGCTGTTCCTCATGCTGCTGCTCTTTGAGGACAGTGCCCATTCTCCCACTCTTATAACCTCAGGGACAGCTACAAGAGAAACAGACAAGGGTAAAGGTGGAGGTTATAGAATGAAAGAGAAATAGATTTGCATTGCTCTGACCAAAATACTTATCAGAAACAATCAAAAGGAGAAAATGCTCATTTTGTCTTGTTTTCTGAGGTATTACTTACTGGGTGGGAAAGGCATGCATGTCCAAGTTCATGGCAATAGGAATGTGTAACAGTGACTAGTCACATGGTGGAGGATCAGAAAGTGAGACAGCAGGCCAAAGCAGGGGAAATTAGAACATTTGAAGGCCTTCTCTACTACCAACCAGGACCTACCCACTAAAGCAGTGGTTCTCAATCTTCCTAGTGTTGTGACCCTTGACCCTTTAATTCAGTTCCTTGTGCTATGCTGTGCTCCAACCACAAAATTATTTTGTTGCTACTTCATAACTGTAATTTTTCTACTGTTGTGAATCTTAAGCTTAATTTAATACTCAGGATATCTTCTATGTGACCCCTGTGGGGATTGTGAACCAGGGTTGAGAAACACTGTCCTAAAGGTTCAACAACTCTCCCACACACCAGCTAGGAAATAAGTATTTGTATTATGAATCTTGTAGGCAATATTTCAGATTTAAACTGTAATACAAGGGAAAGGAGGGACAGAGAAAGGTGGAGAAGATGAGGAGGAAGAGATGGAAATGGTATCACTTAGCAGAGAATGGACAACTCAGAAAGGCAGAGAACGGGTTCTGAGGACACAGATATTATCAGAAGTTTCTATGCAACCTAATCAATCCCACATAAAATAATTATTCAGAGGCTTAATATTATAGTAACTGTTGGTTCAGTAGCTTAAGCATATTACTAGCTATCTCTTACACTTAAATTAACCCATGATTCTTATCTATGTTTAGCCACGTGGCTTGCTTGGTACCTTTTCTTCAATGCAGCATTCTCATCTTGCTTCCTCTGCATCTGGCTGCCATCTGTTCTGCCTTTCCTCTTCCCAGAATTCTCCTAGTCTGCTAACCTTGCCTATACTTCCTGCCTGCCTATTGGCCAATCAGCATTTTATTAAAGCAATATGAGTAACAAATCTTTACAGTGTACATGAGCATTATCTCACAGTCAAATATCTAAATGTTTAGCACATTGCGTTAAGAGTAAGGTACCTCTTCCTATTGATAGCAAGGTAACATTAGAGCTCTAGCTTTGGAGAGAGGAGAAGGGCAGCATAGGGGACCCTGAGTCTGCTTGAGCTTCAATATAGATGACTGAGAAAACAAGCCAGTTGTCTTACAGCCTATTAGAGACCAGACTATTAGTTTTGCAAAGACAGATGGGAGCTTTGCATAGAATTTAAGTTCAGTTTCTAGGAATTTTTTTTAATTATAAACTTAAATACTTGAATTGGTGACTTAAAAATTCCTACTGTGTGGACCACGCTAGTTTGAATATGAAAAAGCTATTTATTGTGTTCTCTTCTGATAGATACATCACAAAACTCTTTGAAGGCTTCAACTTCTCCTACTCCATTATCTTATTTGATTTATCATGGGGTAGATAAGTCAAGCACTACAGTTTTCCAAAGGAAGATTTGACAGACAAAGACATATTTTTTAAGAGACAGGGTTTATGAGTGGTTATGCAAGGCCCACAAAGCAGGACTTTTGACTACTAATTCAGTGTTTGCTCTATATCAGAACTTCTTCTCAGAATATGTTCAGAAGTTCTTGCTATTCACTTGAGAGTCTTTTTGGTTTTAATCTTCCTGGTTATACAACCCCAGGTATAGAAGTGAATGCATCATTTTGGTTAAATATAAAACAGTTATGATTATATATTGCTGTGAAATAGGTCTCTGTGTGTGTGTTTTTACACAATCATGTGTACATTTATATATATATATATATATATATATATATATATATATATATATATAAATTAGGGAAGGGAAATTTCAGAATCACTTTGAAATATGAAACCTCTAACATCTCTTGAAGTTCTGGGTAGCATAGAAACCCAAAACCTGAGTTTACTGCATGGTTTCAGACAAGCTTTCCCCCTTCCTTCTGCCTCAGTATCTTCCCTGTAAAATGAGGTTGATACATTTAGTAGGGAGGCTTAGAAGACTAAATGGAGAACTACTTGAGTCTCTGTTATCTCAGTTGTAAGTTTATAACATACACTAGGCACTATCACCAGCTAACACAAGATGTATCTGGTGAAGCATAATTCAAGATGGCTGGTCTGCTTCTAGGATCCAAACAACATCAAGAATACAACTGGAGTGCTATCTCTGATGACCTAGGTTTTTGCTTGGAGATACTTCTTTAGCCTTGAGAAAAAATCCAATCAGGGAAAAATCTGAGAGTGATGGATTAAAGAAAATAGCTTGGGTAAGTTGTCTGGTGTCCTGTTTAGGGTTGCCATTGCTGTGATGAAACACTATGACCAAAAGGAACTTTGGGAGGAAAGTGTTTATTTGGCTTACACTTCCACACATAGTCCATCATTGAAGGAAATCAGGACAGGAACTCATACAGAGCAGGAACCTGAAGGCAGGAGATGATGCAGAAGCTATGGATGAGTGCTGCTTACTGGCTTGCTCCTCATGGCTTGTTCAGCCTGGTTTCTTATAAAACCCAGAACCACCAGCCCAGGGATGGCACCACATACATTATGAGCTGGGTCTACAATATCAATCACTAATTAAGTAGATGCCCTACAGTCTTGCCTACAGCCTGATCTTATAGAGGCATTTTCTTAATTGGCATTCCCTCCTCCCAAATAAATACCTTGTGTCAAATTGGCATGAAACTATCCAGCACATCTGGGCATGATGGAATGATCAATCTTTGCATACAAGTTCTTGAAAAGAATGTGTTACTATCTCAGAAATAATAAAGTAACCAGGGTTAGAGTCTCAAGCTCAATAGAGTGACCCTTTCTCAGAAGTGTCAGTAACTTTTCTCATACAGTGGAGATACAAAGGCAGAGAGCTTGGTAAGAGAGTAAAAGAAGGAAGAAGATGACTAGGCAGATCAATGGACATGGAGCATCTACCATATGCTGTATAGAAGGACCAATATTCTATTTCTTTTCTATTGCTGTGATAAAATATTTCAATGAAAAGCAACTTAAGGGAGAAAGGTATTTATCAAAATTGGAGGCTATAGTGCATCACTTCAGGGAAATCACAGTGACTGCTGGTCACATAATATCCACAGTTAAGAGCAGAGAGAAATACATGAATGCCTGTTTAGTATTCATCTAGTTTCCCCCAACTCTTACATAGTCTAGAATCACTCTGAAACTTGGTCTTTCCTCTTCAATTAAACCAACAGGAAAACTCCCTCACAGGGTACCCACAGGCTAATCCAATCCAGAAAATTTCTCATTGAGCCTCTCTTCTCTGGTGATTCTAGGCTGTGTCAAGTTGACAATTAGAACCTGCCATAATCTCTGAAAATTTACCAGCAATATATCATATGAAGGATTAATATTTACTGAGGGGCATATGAATACTCATGATACAAATTAAACCTTAAGACAATTCTTGGAGATAGGAACTGTCCCACACCAGGGCTGTTGGTCCACTCTCCGAGAACACAGGAACAAAACAGGGGCCTGCTCAGTGTCCTGGTGGCTTCTCTTTTTTTGAGATTTATGCTTGTATTTTATTGGCCCAAACTGCATCAGATGCCTCCCTGTAGCTGCACGAAAGGCTAAGGCCATGAGAATTATACCTTTTGTAACAAATAGGAAAGAATGTATATTTTGTTTTTGTTTCAGTTTTTTAAATGAAAACATGTCATTTTAATCAATGTCTCCCCCTGCTTCCCCTCCCTTCCATCCTCCCAATCCCTCCCAGTCAACCTTCAGTCTCACCCCTTCCCATCCACATATCCCCTCCTCCAAAAGAGTAGGAAGTCCCCTTGGAGCCCATTCCTGTAGAGGAACACCTAATCCAACATTGACTTTGGGATGAGTAGATTGGACTTTCCTGGAGTGGATGTGACCTGCGGCTTCTTAATGGGGTCTGGCCACTCCCCATTCAGGCTCCCAGAACTCTGGAGACATGCTCCCAAACCTTGTCAGCTAACATTTGAATCCCACCACATCTTTCCCTTTTGTCTAACGAAGAAAGTTCTAAACTAAGACTATATGCAACAGGAATCATTATAAGGAAATGTCTGGGGGAAGAAAAGGAAAAAAACATAAGCAGAGTCAAACTATAACTAAAAACCAACAAATATAAGATGCATCCTACATGTCTACAGTATTGGTTAGCGGTGGGGTATAGAAATTACTTCAAAGCTATTTATCTTGTATAAAAACCCAACACCTGAATGCTCTTTGCTAAAAGATGAGATGACAGTAACCTTAACTGTCTAGTCTATAAGCTGTGAAATAAAGGACTACTTTGACAATGGCAGGCGCTGTAGAAGTAGGTGGAGAAATCAGAGAATAGATAGGAGAAGGAGGGTGGAAGGAGAGAAAGATGGACCCAGTTGCTCAAGAAGGCAACATGTAAGGAACACAGGTGAGCTAGAGGCCACGTGGCAGGACAGATTAATGGAAATGTGTTAAGATGAAAAACCTAGTTAGCAATGTGCCTGAGACATAGGCCGAACAGTATGAAATTAATATAAGTGTCTGGGTCATTTTTGAGGGTAAAGAAACTGTGGGTGGATCTGGATCATGGGACTAGTAGGGCCAGCATCCTCATGTTACATGCCAATGGTAATGATTTGTGCATTTCTAAGTCACTTTTTCTTTGGAGCATAATTTCCATTAGCTCAAGCAAAATTGCAAGGTTTGGCTAGCCTACCATTATATGTATAAAACAAACAAAATTTGCTGTGCTGGGGGCCAGTGTTCAGAGTGAGTATGATTTAATAAGTCAACTGAAATTGTTTATTCTCTGCCATGATCTATCCAGGGTGATAATCTGGTGAAAATCCAGGATGTAATCTTATTGCATGTGTCTCCTTGGATGTGCTTTGTGAAATCACTTTCCAGAGCCATTTTTAAAAGATGTCCTCCTACATTTGGAGTTAGGACACTGCAGGAGATTCTGCTCTTTTATTTTAAGGTGATGGAAAAGCTATCACTTCTCCCAGCCTCTGACAGTTCTCTGTCTACGCTCATCCCTCTTCCTACTGTCTCCCTTCCAGCTCTGTTGCTCAATGCCTGAAGCACCTAGAGTCGGTTGTTATGGTGCAATTTGAGTGAATTAAGTCTCTTGTAAGGTTGGGAACAAGGGAAGACAACATTTCTGCTTGATGAATTGTTTTCAGGGTTTCGGTTGGTGAGGCTGAGTATACCACAGTGTCCTCTATTGTTTCTTTCCAGCCTGTAGTTTTCTTGATGTTCACAGAGGCATCTTTTATTGGGTGGAGGCATAATTACCATTCTTACCTTTAAAAAGTAGAAAACTGAGTTTTGTATTGGTTTAGCAAAGTTCTATAGTTGCAATGGGGTCCGCATTTGGAAAAGTTCTATCTTCTAAGCCCCTGAGAACTGCAGAAGTCATTCAGTGTTTGACTCTGTACCCTTAAGCATCTGCTTTACGATGTCCTAAACATTCTCCCCATCCAGGATCTCACAGGGTGTGACCTGTACATTTGTATTTTTTAAAAGTTCCACAAAGGCTCTTCTGTGAATAAAAGGATGAGGATCAACATAAATCACTAGAATTAATTCTACACTAGCCCAGAAAAATAGATGTGGAATTTTTCAAGGGTCTGGTAACCTTTTTTAAGCTCACCCTCTATTTCAAAAAGCTAATATAAAAAACCCTTTATTTATTTATTCATTAATTCACTCAGAAAATGTTAATGGACACATACTGTATTCATGTGGGCCATTGTTGTAGGTAGGAAGAGTGTGGAATTTATATTGTATATAAGGGAGCCAGACAGTAGGTAAGTATGTTACAGTCAGGTACTGATAACAGGCAGGAAAAAAACATAATACCTGGAAGAAGAGTAAATAATGGAGTGGAATGGACCGAGGATGAACAATTTACTTTGAAAGAAGGACGTTTGGCTAGGTTTCCCTGGTTAGGTGGGAATATAGAGGAATAAAATCACGAAGAAAGATGTCTTAGCTTCTTGTCTCATTGTTGTGCAAAACTGTTGCCAAAAGCAGCTTAAGAACAGGTTTGTTGAGGCATATAGTTCTGTGGAATATAGTCCATTAGGGCAAGAAATGGTACAGTGTCAGGAGCAGGAGGCACCTGGTCACATTGCATCTGCAGACAGGAAGCAGACAGAGATAGATATTTGTTTTGACTCACTTCCTCCTTTTTATGCATTTCAGGATCCTAGACCATGGCAATGTAGTACCCAAATTTAAGGTAGGTCCTTCCATCTTATTTAATGTAATATATGAAATCCTTTACGGATATGGCATTTGATTCCAAGGCCTTTCTAAATCGTGTTAAATTGGCTATTACCATTAATATGAACCAGCAGTTGTAATGTTAAATATCTGCATTTTCCAATGGTCTCAGGTAACCCCTGTAAAAGTGTTCTTCAACCTCCCAAAAGGATAGTGATAAACCAGTAGTTCTCAACCCATGAATCGCTAACCCTTCGGGGAGGTTGAGGGATCCTTTCACAGGGGTTACCTAAGACCCATGGAAAATGCAAATGTTTACATTATGATTTATAATAGTGGCAAAATTGCAGTTATGAAGTATACAATGAAAATAACTTTTATGGTTGAGAGTCACCACAACATGAAGAACTGTATTAGACGGTCACAGAATAGGAATGTTGAAAAACATCAATGTAAACTATCATAGAAGAAATTTAGAATACGGGGGCAGGAGTGTTCTAAGTGGAGAACTGATTTTGCAAAGTCCCTGAGATTTGAGCAGGTTGGCAGATTAAACTGGAGCCCAGTAGTCACAGGAAAGTTGCGGAAGGGAAAGTCACAAAGGAAGCCAGGATAGGACCACGCAGTACCTTGAAAGTCTAGGTACACACAAATATTTTGCTCTTTGTGAAATGACACAACTCAGTGAGGCAATAAATAGAGAAGAAGCATGATCTGATCTGCCTTTTAAGGAAAAACTGAAAGCTACTGCAATAATCGCTGGATTTGGACCAAGGTATCAGCATGGGATGACAAAGCGGGTAACATCTGGATGTTTTCTGATTTTTCTGGTGGATCATACTTAAAGCCACAGCGCCAAACTAGCTCACCTTGGAAAGAGATACAGCTGGAGAGGATAAGATACTCAAGGAGAGATTTAGGATACTCCCGAATTAAAAATAGGAATAAAGGAGGAGAGTTGAAGGAAGAGGAAGGGGAATGAATGGTCAGTGAGGTGAGAACTCTGTCAAATGTTGCTGAGAGACTAGGTGGATGAGAGTTTTGGCATCTGGGAATTGCCAACATGGGAGAGGATAATTTAAGTGAAGCAAATGTGGTTAGAAGCCTGGCTGGAAAGGGATCCAGAATGACCAGCAGCAAAGGAGGTAGAGACAGCAAAGACAGATGAGTTTCATTTTAACTTGACTACAAAATTCATCAGGGAAATAGAATTCTAACTGGAGATGACAGACAACGGCAGCAAGAGAGATTGTTAATAGTGAGCAACAGTTTGGGGATGTTTCTTTTCCCCTATTCTTAGTTATTTTTCAAGACTGGGTCTTGATATATAGATCGGGTTGGCTTTGAACTTGAAATCTTCCTACTTCTTGCTCTGCTCTGAGTTTACAAATATGGTCCAGGATGCCAAACCAGTTCAGGATGTTCTACATAGATAGTACTAGCCTGGAGGGGATACATTGATGATTGCAGGTAGGATATCTTTTAGGGGAGGGTTGATGAGATCTGTGGCTCAAGGGGAAGTGGTGGTGTTACAGACGTTGTGGGAAGATCTTGCAGTTGAGAAGTCAGATCAAGATTAGAGATTCCGGGATGTGAGAGAGTTGGCAGCAGGCCTGGGTATAGTTTCACTT